>CANTUV010000005.1:10005000-12505000 GCA_947685225.1 Garcia nutans | reverse complement strand
TGAATATTTATTATTAAATTAAATCATTTGATTGAGTTATTTTATCCTTTTGATTATTAATTTCTTATTTTCAATTGATAATAACATGCTTATTGTTTGGTTGTAATTTTCATATCATTGACTTGAGAAAGCTTGATATGAATAGAATTTTCATTAGGATTAAGGATTGATTGGAGTGCTAGAGATAGACTTAAAAGACCCTTTGGTTTGAATTTCCTTGTTCTTATTGCAAGATCCATTTAATTATGCTTGAGAAGAGATTCCTAGCATTCTACTTAGTGATTAAGGATTAATTCACTCAAGAGAGATTTTGATCTAATTTAGAGTAATGCCAATTCAGCTCTATTATTTGATTTAATTGAATTGATATCCATAAATATTCTTATTGTAATATCCCAAATGATACCCTAAAATTTTGGAAATGCTAATTGTTGAAATTGAATTAAATGATTTAAAGTGTATATATGTTTAAGTGGAAAGAAAGGAAATGTAACACCCCTATACCCGTATACGTATACAGCATGCTTATACGATCGTAATATACGTATACTGAATATAGATAATGCCACGGTTTACAAAAGACACAAATCATATCTCAAAAATAAATAAAACAAATACCAACCGTTTAAAAGAAATTCATGAAACATAATAGATAAAAATGTTTCTTAATACACAGCAGAAGTCAATAAGAATGTTTATAAGTACAAATACATTAAAACCAAAATTTACAAAACATGAAATATATACATGATTGGCAGCTTGACTCTCTGATCTTTAAGCTTTAACCAACAGATAAGAACCTCGCTTAACTAGGTCTAGAAGAATCCTCCGGCTCAACCCTATCACCTGCGCGATAAATCACAATCGCGCTAAGCCCACGGCTTAGTGGTACAAACCATAATGATAATATGCAATGTCAATATCAATGTCATACATTCAATAATACTAACATAAACACGCATGGGCCCAACAAATATTTAATATGATATTCAAAGTTCATTATAATATCCAACAATCATGGCTTCATATACGAAACCTTCCCCCAACCAGGTCGGTAGTCCAAGTTCGGTTGCCCACTCGTTGGGTCCGCATGGTTCCTCAGGAGGCAGATAGGCATGTATAAGACTATCAGTAACGAACCTTCCCCCAACCAGGTCGGTAGTCCAAGTTCGGTTGCCCACTCATTGGGTCTGCATGGTTCCGCAGGAGGCAGATAGGTACGTAATACTGATTTTATCGAACCTTCCCCCAACCAGGTCGGTAGTCCAAGTTCGGTTGCCCAACCCACTGGGTCCGCATGGTTCCGCAGGAGGCAGATAGGTCCGTATAAGACTATCAGTAACGAACCTTCCCCCAACCAGGTCGGTAGTCCAAGTTCGGTTGCCCACTCATTGGGTCTGCATGGTTCCGCAGGAGGCAGATAGGTACGTAATACTGATTTTATCGAACCTTCCCCCAACCAGGTCGGTAGTCCAAGTTCGGTTGCCCAACCCACTGGGTCCGCATGGTTCCGCAGGAGGCAGATAGGTCCGTTCATTTACATCTTTAACCATTACTTTCTCAATTCATTTCATATATCATCATTGATATGTATGCATAACCATTCACCATTTAAATGCTCATAATCAATTGCATTATCATATATTTCACATATTCATCATATCATCACATCTTTCACCATCATAACACATACATATATCATATGCATCATCCATGTTCACATTATGTCCCACATTGTACACAACATAACACTATTCATATGCATCATTAATATTATCAAATGTATGTTCAATCTCAACATCATATGAATGAATGCAACAATGCAAGGTTTGTACTTACCTCAAAACAACTCACACCACTCTATTGACTTCCTCTTCCAAAAATCCTTCACTTCTTAAATTATGGCAAATCACCTTCTTCACAACCTATTCCAAAAGAATGTTGAGACCCACATGAGATCATAAGGTTAAGAATCAATTAGGGCAAACTCTAAACTTGACACGCTCACACACACGGCGTGTCCCTGACCGTGCCCTAACTCCACAACACAGAAGCATTAACACGCTCAGAACCACGGGCGTGTCACTGGGCGTGTAATACATTCTGTGTCTCAGAAATATCGACACGTCCAACATCATGAGCATGCTCCTGGCCGTGTAAATTTCAAAACTCACAGTAGCTATGACACGCTCAATAACACGGGCGTGTTATTGGTCATGTCAATCCTATTGCCACACAGAACATTCGACACGTCCACAATCCTGGCCGTGCTCATGGGCGTGTCAGGCCAAAAACCCAGATTTCGGCCAAAACAACACCACAACCAATAAATCACTTCTATCCACCAACATCTACTTCAACCAAACTTAACAAAACATACCCAAAAACCATCTCAAACTTACAACAACACCAAACCAAGCCAACACACACATCAAACACAAGTCACAACATCATAAAAAAAAACTCTAGACACAACCTCAACTCAATCTATACCAACCAATTTACTCTTTTCTTCAATCCAACCCCAAAATCCAAAACCACTTAAACCAAATACTCTTAAACACAACATAATCAACCCAAACACATTCTCAAACACAACTTCAACTCACAAACCCATATAACCTCAAAAACAACACAAGAAATCGAGATAGGACTTACCAAAGATGGAGAACTCTTAAACCTTCAACTTGATCTTTTGAAAACTCTCTTTAATCTTGAACTTGGAAGAACAAATCTCTATCTTGCTCTCTTTCTTCTTGATGGCCGGACAACACAGAAAAAAACAAAGAGAAGGAGAGAAATGGTTGAGGACTACTTGGATATCCCCTGAGTTTAGAACTCTCCACGGATTTGATCCTACATTCATTGCCTAGCAGTTTCTCACAGTTTGTCATGAACTATAACATGAATGACATGGAGAAATCCATTCCTGAGCTACATGGTATGCTCAAAACTGCTGAGGGGAATATCAAAAAGCCTACCCAAATATTGAATGTCAATATTAAACAAATGAAAAAGAAAGCCAAAGATACTAAAGGCAAGGGTAAGGCAAAAGGTGCTAAAGGGTCCAAGGGACAAGCTAAACCAAAACCTGTACCTAAGGCTAAAGTTCCTAAGGAAGGGACTTGTTTCCATTGCAACAAGCCTGGGCATTGGAAGAGAAATTGTCAACTCTATTTGGATGAGTTAAAGAAGTTGAAGGGTAGTGCGACTACATCTTCAGGTATTTATGTTATAGAAATTAATTTATCTATTCCTTCTTCCTGGGTATTAGATACCGGATGTGGATCTCATATTTGTACAAATATGCAGGGACTCAAAAGGAGTAGGATGCTGAAGAAGGGCGAAGTGGACCTACGTGTTGGCAATAGAGCAAGAGTTGCTGCTATAGCTGTAGGAACTTATGAGCTTGTTATGCCCAATGGGTTTTTGTTAATTTTGAACAATTGCTTTTATGTTCCTACTATGAGTAGGAATCTTATTTCAGTATCTGTTTTGGATGATGAAGGTTATTCATTTTTGATTAAGAATAAGAAATGTTCTATTTTTGATAAAAATGATCTGCTTTATGGTATTGCAAATTCTTATAATGGCCTTTATATCCTTAATCTTGATGATTCTAATGGTAATTATATCTATAACATAACTTCTAAGAGAACTAAGCCAAATGAGTTAAACCCTACTTATTTATGGCATTGTCGCCTTAGCCATATAAATGAGAAACGCATTTCTAAGCTCCATCAAGATGGATTATTAGATTCATTTGATTTTGAATCATTTGAAACATGTGAGTCTTGTTTGCTTGGTAAGATGACAAAGGATCCTTTTACTGGTCATAGTGAAAGGGCTAATGATTTATTGGGCTTGATACATACAGATGTATGTGGTCCTTTTAGCATTAGTGCCAGAGGAGGATTTCGATACTTCATTACTTTTACTGATGATTTCAGTAGGTATGGCTATGTCTACCTAATGAAACATAAGCATGAGTCTTTTGAAATGTTTAGAACTTTTCAAAATGAAGTACAAAATCAACTTGGTAAAACAATTAAACTACTTCGATCAGATCGAGGTGGTGAATATTTGAGCCAAGAGTTTGATGATCATCTAAGGGATTGTGGAATTGTTTCACAACTGACTCCTCCAGGAACTCCACAGTGGAATGGAGTTTCTGAAAGGAGAAATCGAACTCTATTAGATATGGTTCGATCAATGATGAGTCAAGCGGATCTTCCTTTATCTTTTTGGGGTTATGCCTTGGAGACAGCTGCATTCATTCTGAACCGTGTACCATCTAAGGCGGTTGAAAAGACACCATATGAGATATGGACAGGTAAGACACCTAGTTTGTCTTTTCTTAAGATTTGGGGTTGTGAAGCTTATGTGAAAAGACCAGTTTCAGATAAGTTAGCTCCAAAGTCTATCAAATGTAATTTTGTGGGGTATCCTAAGGAAACTAAAGGATACTATTTCTATACTCCTTCAGAGAACAAAGTGTTTGTTGCTCGAAATGGGATCTTTTTGGAAAAGGAATTTCTTTCTAAGAGAACTAGTGGGAGTATAGTAGAACTTGAGGAAACTCAAGTACCACAAGAAATCATTGAGCCGTCTATAGAGCCTATTTCAGAACCACAAATAGTTGTGGAGTCTGAAGATGTAACACAAATCCCTCGCAGGTCTGATAGGACACGTCGTCATCCAGAGAGATATGGATTTCTTGTGACTGATGATAGTGAAGTAATGCTCATAGATCAAGATGAGCCTACTACCTATCAAGAAGCTGTGTCAGGTCCAGATTCAGACAAATGGCTTGGAGCCATGAAATCTGAGATGCAATCTATGTTTGACAACCAGGTTTGGTCTTTAATTGATCCTCCAGAGGGTATTAAGACTATTGGTTGCAAATGGGTTTTCAAGAAGAAAACTGACATGGATGGGAATGTGCAGACCTATAAAGCAAGGCTTGTTGCAAAAGGTTTCAAGCAAACTCATGGTATAGACTATGATGAAACCTTTTCACCAGTTGCTATGCTTAAGTCTGTTAGAATTCTCATTGCCATTGCAGCATACTATGATTATGAGATATGGCAAATGGATGTCAAAACCGCTTTCCTTAATGGAAACTTGCTTGAGGATGTGTATATGACACAACCTGAGGGTTTTGTAAATCCTGAGAATTCTACAAAGGTTTGCAAGCTTCAAAGATCCATTTATGGATTGAAGCAAGCATCTCGAAGCTGGAATCTTCGTTTTGATGAAACAGTTAGGAACTTTGGTTTCATCAAGAATGAAGATGAACCTTGTGTTTACAAGATGGTTAGTGGGAGTGCAGTAGTGTTTTTAGTCTTATATGTGGATGACATATTACTCATTGGGAATGATATCCCTACCTTGCAAAATGTTAAGACTTGGTTAGGGAATTCTTTCTCAATGAAAGACTTAGGTGAGGCTGCCTATATCCTTGGTATAAAGATCTATAGAGATAGATCTAGAAGGATAATTGGCCTGAGTCAAAGTACATACATAGATAAAGTGTTGAAGAGGTTCAACATGCAAGATTCCAAAAAGGGATTCTTGCCTATGTCTCATGGCATTCATCTCAGCAAGAGTCAATGTCCTATGACATCTGATGAGCGAGATCGAATGAATAAGATTCCTTATGCTTCTGCTATAGGATCTATTATGTATGCCATGTTATGTACTAGACCAGATGTCTCATATCCATTAAGCGCAACTAGTAGATTTCAAGCTGATCCTGGTGAAGGTCACTGGACAGCTGTCAAGAATATTCTTAAGTACCTTCGAAGGACTAAAGATGTATTCTTGGTTTATGGAGGTTTGGAAGATGAGCTAGTTGTAAATGGTTATACAGATGCTAGTTTCCAAACTGACATAGATGATTTTAGATCGCAGTCAGGTTTTGTATTCACATTGAATGGTGGAGCTGTTAGTTGGAAGAGTTCAAAACAAAGCACTGTGGCTGATTCTACAACAGAGGCTGAGTATATAGCAGCATCAGATGCAGCTAAGGAAGCAGTCTGGTTGAAGAAATTCATCACTGAGCTAGGAGTGGTGCCTAGCATTGCAAATCCTGTGGACATTTATTGTGACAACAATGGTGCCATAGCACAGGCAAAAGAGCCTAGATCTCATCAAAGATCTAAGCATATACTCAGGCGTTTTCACCTCATTCGAGACATTATCGATAGAGGAGATATCAAGATATGCAAAGTTGACACAAATGATAACATAGCAGATCCATTAACAAAGCCTCTCTCACGGGTCAAGCATGATCAGCACACTAGATCTATGGGTCTTAGAAATTTGTAGGCCTAGTGCAAGTGGGAGATTGTTAGTGTATGTGCCCTAGGCTATTTGTTTGGATCTTTATGTTATACATTCATTATTAATAAATGAGGTTTTATTATCATTATTGTTGTTTGCATGTTACACAATTTTGATATTTGTCCCTGGTTTATTATTGTTATAGAGATAAATAAAAAAAAATTCTTAACCAGTATGAACATTGATTTGATGATCATCAGATGGTTATGTGTATAGTGATACAAATCAATTTCATAAATACTTGTTAGAGAACAATGTATTGGATAGACCCATCATGAGATTACTACATGGGTTAGTGTCATAAGTAAATCTCATGATAGTTATGTAATAATTCTTTGACTTGAGATTGTCATAGTTTCCAATATAAGGACTATTATATTTTGACATGATCAAACATTATCCGTAACTGGATAGTAATAAAGGTTATGTTCATATATGATAGAAATTATGTAGAGGATAATGAACAATCAAGATAGAATTTGTCCCTCTCTTTGAGAGAGATATCTTTTGGGCCCCTCGATAAGTGAGACTGTGAAATGCATGGCCGTGCTCAAATGAATTGATAATGTGATCAATTTCATTTGTTTTTATCAGTCTACTTGGAGATTGAGTAATCATAAGTTTGGACAATATAAGTATGACGTTGACCATGACTTATGTTCAAGCTAGATATCGTGTGACAAAGGGATTAATGCATATACTATTATTAGGCAAATTGGACATTCCTTATATTAATTGGGTAGTTGTAACGCCTTGCTAGAGGCCAATTATGACTTGTTGATTTAATAGAGATTAAATTGACTGCCAATTAATATGGGCCTATCGGGTCACACACAAGAATGCGTTTTGGGCTGGATATAATATTAATAATATTAATATTAGATATTAATATTTATTATTATTATTATTTTCGTTTTTATATATATATATTATTAGATAATATATTCAGAATCCTAATTAGATTTGGATTCTGAATTTGACTTACCTTATCCAATTATATTTGTTATTAGATAATGTATTCAGAATCCTAATTAGACTTGGATTCTGAATTTGACTTTCCATATCCAATTTTGAATTGGATTCTGGAGTGATTATATTCACTCCAGACGTTAAGTCTTCTCAGAGGTAACAATAAAAACAAAGAGGAACGAAAAAGGTAACCCTAATACGTTTTTAGACATAACGTTTTTCCAGCCTTCGCTGTTGCAGAGAGCTAGCACTCCAAACGGTAGCATTCGTGTGGATACGCGATAGAGGGTGTTTCGCGATCGAGGCATCTCTTCAAAACTGTGATTTCGAATCATCAACAGGTTAGTTCTTTGAACACTTTTGTAGAATTAAACGAACAGCATGGATCCTGGTGGGAAATCAGAGATCAAATATTTTTCCGCTGCGTGTTTTTGTTTGCAGTGATCTCCTTAATTTCCTAACAAGGACCACGCAGGAGAAAGAAAGAAAGAAAACCAAATAAGCCAAGTCAAACCCACTTTTCCTTAAAATCCTCTCATCCAAGTATTTATTATAAAATATTAAAAATATCTACTTCCACTTACTCTAACCCAAATTCAAATAATTAAATAATCCTTTAAACAATTAATCAATAATAAATCTCTTCCTTTGACTTTCCCAATGACTTATGTATATGTTATATATATTTACATATATACAACATATAAACTCTCTCTTCATTTATTTTCTCTTTCCAATTAAACACAAATACACTTAATTCAATTACAACAATTATTATACCAAACTTCTAGGGTATATTTTGGGATATTACAGGAAAAGGGAAGTGTGTATATGTTGTATATATGAAGATATATACAACATATATAAGTCAACATTTTATTTATGTTCAAATGATGTTTTGTTTATTAATATAGAAATTAAGTGATGGTGGAGGTCGATATTTTGAGATTATATTATTATAATATATATTTTACTTGGTTGAGATTAAAAAGGTAATTTATATGGCTAAAAGTGAAGTGAAGTTGGTAAGCTCATCTTCATCTTCTTCTTTCTTCTCTTTGATAGCTAGCCACCACCATTGTTAAAAGGAAAGAGAGGTTTTGCTGATTCCTAACTCAAGCAATTGAAGGATTTCAAGAGATCAAGTTGGAGTTTTAAGGATTTTCTTCACTTTTGGTAAGTTTCCAACTTGTTTCTTTGATTTCCTTTGAGAGTGTGTTTATGAGTTTGTTGGATTATTTGATGTAGATGTGTTTTTGGTTGATTTGGTATGTTTGAAGTGTTTTATCTTGTTAATTTTGATTATGGGGCTGGACTGAAGAGAAAAAGAGTTAAGTTTGGTAAAGAAAACAAGAGTTGTGGGTGGTGTCACTTTGAGTTGCGAAATATGGTTGTGTTTGTGTTTTGATGCATGTAATTGAGTTTTTTTGATGTTATGCAACTTTATTATGGTATATTGATGGTTTTGGTTATGTTTGTTTAGAGTGGAAAAGGGTAAAAGAAAGATGATTGTTGGATGTGGTATTTTTGGTGTCAATTTCAAGTTTTTGGATTGACAAGTCCAGTAAGACGGCCATGTCTTTGGGCATGTCCTTGGTTCTATTTTTAGTATGGGTGACATGAGCAATGACATGTCCATGTCCTGAGCATGTCACAACTTCTGTATAGTAGTAGTATTGACACGTCCAGTGACACGCCCATGTCACTGAGCGTGTCAAAGCTTCTGTGTTGGAGGAGGATTGGCATGTGCAGTGACATGCTCATGTCACTGAGCATGTCATAACTTCTGTGTTGGAGGAGGATTGACACGTACAGTGACACGTCCATGTCACTGAGCGTGTCAAAGCTTCTGTGTTGTGGGTTTAGGGCACGGCCAGCGACACGCCCGTGTTGTTGAGCATGTCATGTGTAGAGTTTGCCCTAGATAGTGCTTTTCCTTATTTTCTTATGTGTATCACTAAATGAGTATGTATAATCATCTTTCGATTATGTTTTGAAGAGATTTGAGTTACCCCAATCCAATTGTTGAAGGATTCTTAGAGAGGAGATTGGAATTGGTGTTTGTTGCTCTTAGAGGTAAGTATAAACCTTACATGATTGCATACATTTACATGACTTTGGGAATGAACACATTTGGCTGGAAAATGTGTTAGGTTACCTATTATAGTGTTAATATATGAGAGTGGTGCTATGATTTGCATTATCTGAACTATGTGAAATATATGTTGCGGATTCAAAATATATGAACAATGTAATTTGTTATGTAAACTCTAATGATGATATGTAAAGCCATTGGTGATAGCTACATTAATATAAATGGGATATTTGAGGCATTGTGCTTATGATGAACATGAGAAAATGGGAAAGGATTTGATAATGAAATTATGAATGAATTGTGTGCCTAGTATGTTATTCAATTTTTAGAGTTTTGTTGTTGGTGGCATGCCTAAAAGTAACAATCCCTTAAAGTTGGGTTGGGATTGGTCCTTGAAGCCTAGTTGGGTGATGCTGTGCTCCCCTTGAGCTGGGTTGGGCCTAGTCCTTGAAGCCTAGTTGGGATGTTACATATGAGGTAATCCTCATTGTGATAATGATTCGCCTTTGGGCTAAATAAATGTGATTATTGAACCAAAACATTAACTCTGGAATTTGAATGGCATATTAGTTTTCTTTGGGCCCATGCTTGTCTTTGCTTTAATGTGATTTATAAATGACAAAATAATTGAATAATATAATGAGATCCTTGTATATTATTTATAATTGTTGAAAGTTTGGCATTGGCATTACATTTGAATCATACTGTTATCAAGGTTTGTACCACTAAGCTTCTGCCTTAGCGTGATTGTCATTTATCTCGCAGGTGACATGGTAGATCCAGTTGAGCCGAAGAGTTCAACTAGACCGAGTTGAGTCTAGGCTTCTAATCCCTTGTGAAGTGTTGATTTTTGGACTTCAAGATCAGAGACGAACTGCCAACGTGTATAAACTCTATATTTTTTTAAATATTGATTTTGATGTATACATATGTGTATTCCGCTACATTTTCCACTGCTTATTAAGCAAATGTTTTGGATAAACTTTTAAGGTAATGAAGATATATGTAAATGTATTTTAACAAGGGATGTTTCATTTATTACTTTCTATAATATAAGTTAAATGTTTTAAATTTACTCAGATTAATTGATAATGTTTTGAAGTTTAAGTCAAAAGAGTTATTTGATGAAAATGGACTGTGACATTCTTATATCTTCTATACTTATATTACATATTGTGAGCATATGTGGTGCACGTATATTGGGTATAGGGATGTGACAATTGTTTTGGTATCAGAGCCTAGGTTTAAGGTTCTCAACCTAGGTGAATTGTAAGAAAAAGAAAACTTTGATTTTAAAAATGGTTTTTAAATAAGATACATGCATTGGCTTTCGCAGTTTCTAATCTTTGATGAGGTAATTTTTGTTGTGTTTGTAGATATAGGTAGTGATGGTGTCTCAGACACCACAGTCCATACAAGGTAGTGCTGAGAGTGTAGCTCCTATTGAGGGTGGAGATGGAGCTATGGTTGAGATAGCTGGTAGGGCACCTACTCCTGTGCTAGAGAGACCAGCAGCTGATGAGATTTCATCGGTTTGGTTACGGCATATGGTAGAATTATTGAGATAGGCTCCAGTGCAGCAGCCACCACCGCAACCATAGCCGCAAGTACCGATGAGGCAGTATGACAAATTGAGGAAGTTCGAAGCTGAGGACTTCTTTGGTACTACATATCCTACAGTAGCTGAGCAATGGTTAGATAGAGTTCAGAGGGTATTTATCCTGTTGCAAGCTACTCCTGAAGAAAAATTTTATTATGCCAGAGAGATGCATATGATTGGTGGAAGACAGTTCCACATACATTGGATGATTTGCCAACCTTGACTTAAGGTGATTTTTAGCGGGAGTTTAAGCAAAAGTATACTGCGAGGTAGTATAAAGATGCAAAGAAGATGGAGTTCCTGAGTCTGAGACTGGATACCAAGTCAGTGATAGAGTATGAGATAGAGTTCATCCGGTTGAGTCATTATGTCGGTGGGATTATTTCAGATGAGATAGACCGGTGTCAGAGATTTGAGTAGGGGTTGAGACCCTCTATTATGTGTATTGTCACTAGTTCCTGATATCAAGATTTTTCTCAATTGGTTGCAGCTGCCAGGAGTGTTGAGAGAGCACAGAGTATTGAAGCAGCTGCTACTAAGGGGGAGACTACAGCTAGGAGACCCCGGAGTGAGGCAGGGTCTTCGTCTGTGAAGAGAGGAAGAGGAGGCTATTTTTTGAGGTTCTGTAGGAGCCAGAGCAGCCTTGTAGGTCAGTACAGCAGTAGAGGCAGAGATCAAGACCTATAGTTTCTGTGGCTAGTGCACCGACCCCAATGGTTCAGAGGCCCATTCCTTATACATGTGTTCATTGTGGTAGGGCACATGGGAGTGCTTGTTGGAAGACTAGTGGACCAGGAGTTTGTTATAGATGTTGGTCACCAGATCATTTCCTCAGAGATTGCCCTAAGCTACCGGAGGATAGATAGACTGATACTGCAGCTTCTCGACCTAGTGTTAGAGGAGGTCGAGGGGGCAGAGGTTTTAGTAGAGGTGGTCGACCTAGGTTTAGTTAGAGAGGAGACTCTATATTCAGAGGTAGTAGGCTAGATGAGGTTGGGCCATCTCAGTTAGTGTATGTGATGCAGAGGGAGGCGGATGCTTCAGCCATCATTCCGGGTACATTTTCTTTATTTGGCATTTCAGTTCTTGCTCTAATAGATCCTGGATCTACGCATTCATACATAACTCCATCTATCTTGCTTGTGTCTAAATTGCACTCAGAGTCCCTAGGATTTGATGTTTTGGGGACAAATCCTTTAGGGCATATTGTGGTAGTTAGCAAGGTGCATCGTAATAGTTCAGTTGTGGTGCAAGATGAGGAATTCCTTGGTGATTTAATTGAAATGCCTTTCAAGGAGTATGATCTAATTTTGGGCATGGATTGGGTATCAAAGCATGGAGCTGTGGTAGACTATCAGAATAAGTGTGTTGCTCTGAGAACCTATGATGGTAGAAGTGTGATGGTATCTAGTGAGCAGAAACATCTTGCATCTATTTTTATTTCATCTGTTGCAGCGAGGAGGATGATTCGGAAAGGGTGTGATGCTTATCTTGCTCATGTTGTAGATACCAGGGTAGTGGGTTCTCAGCTTGATAGTATACCCACAGTTGCTGAATTCCAAGATTTTTTCCTAAGGAGTTGTCAGGGATGCCCCTTGAGAGAGAGGTGGAGTTTGGTATCGATTTGTTGCTTGGTACCACTCCTATCTTTATTACTCCTTATCGAATGGTACCTGCTGAGTTAAGAGAATTGAAGGTGCAGTTATAGGAGTTGTTGGATAAAGGGTTTGTTTGCCCTAGTGTGTCTCCATAGGGAGCACCTATTTTGTTTGTGAAGAAGAAGGATGGTACTTTAAGATTGTGCATTGATTATAGGCAGTTGAATAAGGTGACCAAAAAGAATAAGTATCCTTTGCCTTGGATAGATGATCTCTTTCATCAATTGAAAGGAGCAGCAGTTTTCTCTAAGATTGATATGAGATTAGGGTACCATCAGTTGAGGGTCAGAGTTGAAGATGTACCTAAGACAACTTTTCGTACAAGTATGGGCATTATGAATTTTTGGTGATGCCTTTTGGGTTGACGAATGCACCAGCAGCTTTTATGGATTTGATGAATAAGGTGTTTAGACCCTACCTAGATCAGTTTGTGGTGGTCTTTATCGATGATATTTTGGTGTATTCGCATAATGAGGAGGATCATGATAAGCATTTGTGGGTTGTATTGCAGATATTGAGAGAGAAGCAGTTGTATGCTAAGCTGTCTAGATGTGAGTTTTGTCTTGATCAATTGACTTTTCTTAGTCATGTGGTGTCAGTAGAGGGTATAAGAGTTGATCCGACTAAAGTCGAGGCTATTTTGAATTGGAGTCCAACAAAGACAGTGACTGAAGTTAGAAGTTTTCTGGGTTTGTCATGCTATTATCGACGGTTTGTAAAGGGTTTTTCTTTGATAGCTACTCCACTCACCATATTACTTCAGAAGGGAGCTAGATTTGTGTGGACAAATCTGTGTCAAGAAAGATTTGAACAGTTGAAGGAGATGTTGACTCAAGCTCCTGTTCTTACTTTGCCTGTGGAAGATAAACCATATGTGATTTACAGTGATGGTTCACATAATGGTTTAGGTTGTGTTTTGATGTAGGAGGGTAGAGTCATAGCTTAAGCTGCTCGGCAGTTGAAACCACATGAGTTGAATTATCCGATGCATGATTTGGAGTTGGCAGCCATAGTTTTTACTTTGAAGATTCGGTGACATTACCTTTATGGGGAGAAGTGTTTCATTTATACAAATCACAAAAGTTTGAAATACTTGGGTGTTCAGAGAGAGCTGAATCTTCAGTAGATACGGTGGTTGGAGTTGATTAAAGACTATGACTGTTTGATTGATTATCAACCTGGTAAGGCAAATGTTGTTGCTCATGCCTTGAGTCGGAAGTCTTTGGCAGGTTTGACTACTTATTCGCTCTCGTTGCTTGTTGAGTTGAGAGCTTTTCATGCTAGATTTGGGTCATGTAATGATGGTGCTTTATTGGCTCAGTTGCAGTTGAGGCCAGTCTTCTTGGGTCAGATTATGGAGGCTCAGTTGGCAAATGAAAGAATTTAGAAGATTGTATCAGATTGCCAAAAGGGGGAGAGCCGAGATTGTGTGTTCCTAATGATGCAAGATTAAAGAAGATTATTTGGAGGAAGCACATCAGTCGGCTTTTGCTATGCATCCTGGGAGTACTAAGATGTATCATGATTTGAAGCAATATTATTGGTGGTCAGGTATGAAGAGGGACATAGCAGAGTTTGTATCTAAATGTCTCACATGTCAGAGAGTGAAGGCCGAGCACCAAGTTCCTTCGGGATTTCTCTAACCTTTATCAGTGCCTGAGTGGAAATGGGATCATGTAACGATGGATTTTGTGACTGGGTTACCTTTAACTTAGAAGAAGCATGATGCCATTTGGGTGATTGTTGATGAATTGATGAAGACAGCTCATTTTCTTCCAGTTAGAATGGACTATTCTCTTGAGAAGTTGGCTGAGTTGTATATCAGTGAGATAGTGAGATTGCATGGAGTCCCAATTTCTTTGGTATTTGATCAAGAAAATCAGTTTACTTTGAGATTTTGGAAGAGTTTGCATAATTTTTTGGATTCTCGATTGCATTTTAGCACTGCTTTTCATCCTCAGACAGATGGGCAGTCAGAGAGGGTGATATAGATTTTGGAGGATATGTTGAGAAGTTGTTTCATTGATTTCTCTGGAAGTTGGGACAGATTCTTGCCATTGATTGAATTTGCCTATAACAACAGTCATCAGTCTAGTATTAGAATGGCACCTTATGAGGCATTGTATGGTAGAAGATGTAGGATGCCTCTATGTTGGGATGAAGTTGGAGAAGGGAAGTTGGTTGGTCTCGATTTGATTAAAGAAACGGAAGAAAAAGTGAAGATAATTCGAGATCGGTTGAAAGCAGCTTTAGACCGACAAAAATCCTATTCAATTTTAAAGAGGAGAGACATAGAGTTCAAAGTAGGATATAAAGTATTTTTGAAAGTGTCTCCTTTGAAGAGAATTTTGAGATTTGGATGCAAAGGGAAGCTGAGTCCTCATTTTATTGTACCTTATGAAGTACTTGATAGAGTTGGACCAGTTGCTTATCGACTCGCTTTGCTACCTGAATTGGATAGAATTCACAATGTCTTCCATGTCTCTATGTTACGAAGGTACAGGTTAAACCCATCTCATATTTTGACAGTGGAATCCATTGAGGTGAGTCTGGATCTGACTTTGGAAGAAGAACCAATGGCTATTTTGTCACATTAAGTGAAAGAGTTGAGAAGAAAGAAAATGCCACTTGTGATGGTTCTTTGGAAGAATCATGCTAAGGAAGAAGCAACTAGGAAGAGTGAGCAAGTGATGCGAGATCAGTATCCTCAGTTATTCCAAAATTGAGAGCAGGTAATTTCAAGGACAAAATTATTTTTGTAGAGGGGGAGAATTGTAATATCCCAAATGATACCCTAAAATTTTGGAAATGCTAATTGTTGAAATTGAATTAAATGATTTAAAGTGTATATATGATTAAGTGGAAACAAAGGAAAAGGGAAGTGTGTATATGTTGTATATATGAAGATATTTACAACATATACAAGTCAATATTTTATTTATGGTTAAATGATATTTTGTTTATTAATATAGAAAATGATTAATGGTGGAGGTTGATATTTTGAGATTATATTATTATAATATATATTTTACTTGGTTGAGATTAAAAAGGGAATTTATATGGCTAAAAGTGAAGTAGAGTTGGTAAACTCATCTTCATCTTCTTATTTCTTCTCTTTGATAGCCGACAACCACCATTGTCAAAAGGAAAGAGAGGTTTTGTTGATTCCTAACTCAAGCAATTAAAGGATTTCAAGATATCAAGTTGGAGTTTTAAGGATTTTCTTCACTTTTGGTAAGTTTCCAACTTGCTTCTTTGATTTCCTTTGAGAGTGTGTTTATGAGCTTGTTGGATTGTTTGATGTAGATGTGTTTATGGTTGATTTGGTATGTTTGAAGTGTTTTGACTTATTAATTTTGATTTTGGGGTTGGATTGAAGGGAAAAAGGGTTAAGTTTGGTGAAGAAAACAAGAGTTGTTGGTGGTGTAACTTTAAATTGTGAAATATGGTTGTGTTTGTGTTTTGATGCATATAATTGAGTTGTTTTGATGTTATGCAAGTTTATTATGGTATATTGATGGTTTTGGTTAAGTTTGTTTGGAGTGGAAAAGGGTAAAAGAAAGATGATTGTTGGATGTGGTGTTTTTGGTGTCGATTTCAGGTATTTGGCCTGACACGCCCAGTAACACAACCATGTCTTTAGGCATGTCGTTGGTTCTATTTTTAGTATGGGTGACACGAGCAGTGACACACCCATGTCACTAAGTGTGTCATAGCTTCTATGTAGTAGTAGTATTGACACGTCCAGTGACACGCCAATGTCACTGAGCGTGTCATAGCTTCTATGTTGGAGGAGGATTGACACGTCCAGTGACACGCCCACATCACTGAGTGTGTCATAGCTTCTGTGTTGGAGGAGGATTGACATGTGCAGTGACACGCCCATGTCACTGAGCATGTCAAAGCTTCTTTGTTGTGGGTTTAGGACATGACTAGGGACACGCCTTTGTTGTTGACCGTGTCATGTGTAGAGTTTCTCCTAGATAGTGCTTTTCCTTATTTTCTTATGTGTATCACTAAGTGAGTATGTATAATCACCTTTAGATTAGGTTTTGAAGAGATTTGAGTTACCCCATTCCAGGTGTTGAACGATTCTTGGAAGAGGAGATTGGAATTGGTGTTTGTTGCTCTTAGAGATAAGTACAAACCTTACATGATTGAGTACATTTACATGAATTTGGGAGTAACACATTTGGTTGAAAATGTGTTATAGTGTTAATATATCAGAATGGTGTTGTGATTTGCATTATCTGAACTATGTGAAATATATGTTGAGGATTCAAAATATATAAACAATGTAATTTGTTATGTATACTCTAATGATGATATGTAAAGCCATTGGTGACGGCTACATTGATATAAATGGGATATTTGAGGCATTGTGCTTATGATGAACATGAGAAAATTGGAAAGGATTTGATAATGAAATTATGAAAGAATTGTGTGCCTAGTATGCTATTCAATTTTTAGAGTTTTGTTGTTGGTGGTATGCCTAAAAGTAACAATCCCTTGAAGCTGGGTTGGGCTGGGTCCTTGAAGCCTAGTTGGGTGATGTTGTGCTCCCCTTGAAGATGGGTTGGGCCTAGTCCTTGAAGCCTAGATGGGATGTTACATATGAGGTAATCCTCATTGTGATAATGATCGGCCTTCGGGCTAGATAAGTGTGATTATTGGACCAAAACAATAACTCTGGAATTTGAATGGCATATTAGTTTTGTTTGGTCCCATGCTTGTCTTTGCTTTAATGTGACTTATGAATGACTAAATAATTGAATAATATAATGAGATCCTTGTATATTATTTATAATTCTTGAAAGTTTGTCATTGGCATTGCATTTGAATCTTAATGTTATCAAGGTTTGTACCACTAAGCTTTTGGCTTAGCGCGATTGTCATTTATCGCGCAGGTGACAGGGTAGATCCGATTGACCCGAAGAGTTAAACTAGACCGAGTCGAGTCTAGGCTTGTGATCCCTTGTGATGTGTTGATTTTTGGACTTCGAGATCAGAGACGAACTGCCAGCATGTATAAACTCTAAATTTTTGTAAATATTGATTTTGATGTATACATATGTATATTCCGTTGCATATTAAGCAAATGTTTTGGATAAAAATTTTAAGCTAATGAAGATATATGTAAATGTATTTTAACAAGGGATGTTTCTTTTATTACTTTCTATAATATAAGTTAAATGTTTTAAATTTACTTAGATTGATTGATAATGTTTTGATGTTTAAGTCAAAAGAGTTATTTGATGAAAATGGACTGTGACATTCTTATATCTTCTATACGTATATTACATATTGTGAGTATATGTGGTGTACGTATATTGGGTATAGGGATGTTACACTTAGGGCTAGGGGGATTCAATATCTGGATAGTATTTTCATCATCAACTCTTTCTGCACAATATTCAATTTTTCTTTACTTTAATTTATTAAGTAATTTGATTTTTATTTTAATCATCACCAAAACTATTGATTTGCTAAACAACAGTTAAGGTTTGTAGTAGTGCTTGACCTTGTCCCCAGTGGAATGATATCTTACTCACTATTTTATTACTTGAGCGACCCGTGCACTTGTAGTAACATTGCGAAGCACAGATTCGCCATCAATACACTTATTATTTTCTTCCTTCCAACACCTTAACTAATCTTCCCAATTATTTATTTGATTATATTCAATAAAAATTTGGGTGTTATAGTAGAGCCGAAGGTGGATCTAAATTAATGCCAATAGATGGTGGTGGCGATGGGTTACTAGGCCCCGCAATGTTAGGTGTGTTTAGACGAATGGTGATTGGAGCTATGGGTATGTGAGGCCTTGCGCAAGCATGGATGCATTCTACTCGAGAAGTTGAGAGGTAAAATACTCATTTAGGCTTAGTCTCACATGACACCACTACATACTATCTCTAGTTAGTTTGGCAAGCATGGGTTTAAAGAAAATGGTATTTTTCTATTCTAAGAAAAATAGTTTACTACTTTTGTTATGAAAAAGAGGTAGTGGCTTTTATTTTGAAAAGAAGGAATTGGAAAGTCGACACCTTAATTTATTTTGTTTGACAAAAATTAAGGAAAAACCCATTTAATTAACTCCATCAAGTTTGGTTAACTTTTACCAAAAAAGGACACTAGCCAAAACCAATCAAGATGTGTCCCAAGCTAAGTTTTCATACCAATTTTAATAAAAAAAAATGATTTTTCTATTTGATTGATTTTAACCTTTATGGTTTGCAAGAAATATTTTTTTATGTTAATGACAAGATTGAGGATGAAAGAAAATTAAACATGCACGAGTAAATAATCAATATTGCATCCACAATTACAATAAACATAAATTATTACAACTCCAAAATCTCATGCACAAAGGAGCTTTGACTCTAGCCCTTATGGGTATTAGGTCAAGCACAATTCCCAACTAAATTAATAATTGAGAAAATAATGAATAAAAATTTAATTCAACCATTTTAATTGTAATAAATAAAATAAAAAAATTATAGATTTAAAGAATAAGCAATTAAAATTAGCTTAATTGATCAATTTTAAGTATTTAGGTGAGGGCTCGCTACTTGGAGTAATATTCCACGTGTGCCTATTTATCTTGTTTGAGTGAGAATCAGAGCCGTAAGTAGTTCATGCCTTTAATTGTAAAGGACTTGATTGATTGATTTTCATTGGTGTTATTATCGAATTGAAAAGAGATTGAGTTAGGAAATTTACCTTTTTGAAGATTTCCTCTTGCTTGACTTGAAGCTTGAAGTTCTTTAAAACTCCTTAATGCAACCTTAGATGTCATGGAATTTCTTAACTTATTACAAAGAAAAGAAATTTGTTGGAGCACAATTTAATTAGAGAGATTAATTTAGAAAACTAGTTCTTTAACAAAGATAATTTTTGCACAATTTTGGTGTATTTTTTTTGGAGCAATTTTGAGAGTAGTTTTTTTACTAATTTTTTATCACCCCATTGAAAAAATGAGCCCCCTCTTTATTGAAGAGAAAAAAATGGGTAAACAATTCAAATTGGGAGGAGTTAGGCCATATAAAACATGACCCAGACCGCATTTGGTGCAACCAAGCCGCAGCTAATGCAGCCAGGTTGCATACGGAGCGGACTGGTAGTGTTTTGCGGCCAATTACACTCATTGTGACTTGTTTTTACCATTTCAAACTGGTTTGACCTTCAATTTGTGTGATTCAAGTTGTGTTGGATTTTTTATCATGTGGGATTTCAATTAGAGCCAAAATTGTGGATATTTCCTAAAGTTCAAAATTGAGAGTTCTCGGTGACCATTTTAGGCCTGTTTGGACCCGTTTGAACGCCGACTCATGCAATTTTTAGGAACCATTATCATGTGGGCTTTCAATAAGAGGCAAAATTGAGGATTTTTCTCAATTCCAAAATCAAGTTTTCTCGAGGACATTTTGGGACTGGCTAGGCTTGTTAGGGCCCATCTAAACTTCGATTTGTGTGATTCCAATTTTGTTGGAATCTTCATTACATGCACTTTAATATGGGTACAAAATAAGGGCTCACAACTACCCCCTATCATGGTTTCTTTATTTGAAAAGCAAGCATGATGTTTGTGAGCACGATGACTTTGATGCAAGACACCATGTCATGCCGTGTAATAAAATGATTGTTCACTCTAGTGTTTGTGAGCAGGTATTTTTTCCTCCATTCCCGGTGGAATGGTTCTTGTGACTTCAGCACTATTTAGGCTTGAAGCCTTAGAGAACACAGGCCTAAGCCGAAGAAAATGGAGTCGCCATGCGGATGGGCCAGGAAAAAGAAAGGGGTGGATGACTCAATTCCTAAGGAATCTCCAACCCCCTAATCGGTTCGGAAAGTTGGATACGTGTGGGGAAGGTAAGAAATGGCCCAGCACCCCCCACAATGCCCAGTTCATTAGAACCGGCCTCCTTTACAGGTCTTAATATTATAGAATTCTTAAGTATAACAATATTATCCACATTGCATGCAACAATTGAAATAAAGCATCGTTATATTAAAATCAAAGCAATGTCCAAACAAAGCAAATAAATGGACACCCATCCGAGGATGGAAACATGTCCTTACATCATCCATGTCTAAACTAAATAGGACACCCACCAAAAGGTGGAAACATTTCCTTTACATTTGTCCAAAATATAAAAGCAATTTAAATTACATAGAAATTAATTAATGAGGTACCCACAAAGTGGAAACATGCCTCTTACAATTTTAATACTAAAACAACCAAATAATAATCATAATAATAAAGAGAATATCCATCCATGATAAATTAAATAAATCAAGCATTCAAATTAAATAAATCAACCATCAAAGCATATAATAAACTACATAATCAAATGTAAAATTAAAAAAAGCAATAAAGATACAAATTTAGTTTTACGTCTTAATTTAGGGTTCATTAATTAACATTTAGGTTTTTGGAATTTTGAAATTATTATATTTATTATTTAGGCTGTTGTGAGGATTTTTGAAAAAATGGAATGGGTTAGGATTTTATAAATTTAAGAAAGTAGTAAGGTTTTTGGTTAATCAAATTAGGGCTTAAGGCTAATATCATAAAATTAGGGTTTTGGAACTTTAAGACATTAGGGTTTATAATTTTAAAAGATTGGGATTAGGGTTTAAGATTTTTTAGGTTTACTGGAGAGAAAGATTTATGAAATTTATTGGATTTGGGCTTAAGGGTTTATTAGGTTTACTGGATGAGGGTTTGAAAAATGAGGTTTTGGTATTTTGGGAATAAATTATGGTTTTCTCGGATTGAGTTTTAAGAAGATCAGGGTTTAGGAAAATTAAGAAATTAAGACACTAGGGTTAGGGTTTTGAGAATTGATGAGATAGTTTAGGGTTTTGTATATTTTGGAAAATATATTCAATCTTAGGATTTAAGAGAACAATTTAGAGTTTTATAGAAATAATTAAGATTAAAGTTTTTAGAAACTGTAAAGAAGTTTAGTGTTTAGAGAATTAAGAAGATAGTTCAGGGCTTACGGATTTCTCTGAATTTTTGAGCTATTGGATGAAACAATAATGAACGGAATATATAATTAAAGTTTGCCAATTTATACTATTGATTCAAAGTGATAATAAAAATAAACAAACAAAAACTAGTAAGAACAAGAATGATATAATAAGTGAATGTTTAAGCAAATTCAAGAATAAGACATAAAATCTGTGTTGAAGGTTCCACCAAATTACTTTCTCGATGAACAATAACAAAGGCAGCGTTGCTACGTTTGATGGATTGTGTAACACCCCTATATCCCGTATACGTACACAACATGCTAATACGATCGTAATATACGTATACGGAATATAGAAATGCCACGATATACTTAACAAATGACTCATCCCTTCCATAAAAGCATAAACAAATTTAAATCATTTAAAAGAAATTATAAAAGACAAAAGGTAAAATGTTTATTTAAAAGCAGCAGAAAATGTAACAAATATTTACAAATAATTATACATTAAAACTCAAGTTTTACAAAACATAAAATATATACATGTTTGGCAGTATTTCTTCGATCTTTAAGCTTCACTAGATACACCTCAAGATCTAGCCTCTACTCGGCCTAGAGGGACTCTCCGGTTCTTCCTTGTTCCCTGCGCGATAAATCATAATCGCGCTAAGCCAACAGCTTAGTGGTACAAACTACAATAACGATATGTTTCTATGCAATGACAATGTCATACATTTCAACAATTAATATAATATTCACAAATGATATTTTTTTTATATTGTTCATAAGACTACATTTCATCATTTAATTCAATTATTTCATCACTCATAATTTACATTGACACAAAGACACGTATGGGCCCAAAAGACACTAATATGTTATTCAAAGTTCAGAGTTACTGCTTTAGTCTATAATAATCAGCAAGCCCGTAGGCAACATATATATATATATATCTCTATCCATGGATAGGGTAACAGACCCAGTCTCTTGGACCTCTACTTGGTTAAACTCAAGGAGATCCTCAACCCGGCAAGACTGTTACCAACACAATTGTAACAGACCCAGTGTCTTGGACCTCAACCTGACTAATCTCGAGGAGATCCTAAACCCGGAAAGACTGTTACTAATTCATATTTCACATTTTTCAACTGGAATCGGCTTACAACCCGGTCTTTTCACCTATCCAGTAATCCATAGGCATGCCACCAAACTCAGAACTCTGAAAGTTGAATAATACATATTAGACACAAAATCTTTTCCTTTATATCTTTATCATTGCACATTTCTTTCTCAAATCATTTCTCATTTCATTCTCATAATCAAATAGGCAACCATGCCTCCATTATAATTCATTTACATCATCATAGCCAACAATCATGGCTTCTCATCACATCAAAATAGTACACATATATATATCATCAATTACATTGAACATCATTTAGACGAACATGCCTCAATCATATCATTTTCATCAACATTCAATTGCATTGAACATCATCTAGGCAAACATGCCTCAATCACATTAATTCAATTCATCATATCTTTCACATTTCATATTGACAAACATGCTTTAAGCATCTTATTATGTCTCAATTCATCATTTAAGTACTTACAATCAATTATATTGAACATCCATTAAGAATGACCATTATTGGTACATATACAAAGCAATTTACATTATTCATATGCATCATCAAAACATTAGATTCTTTAACACATTTACAATCAAATATATGTAAATCTTAACATCATATGAATGTATGCAATAATGTAGTTTGTACTTACCTTAAGCACCACTTATACAACTCTATACACTTCCTTTTTCCAAGAATTCTTCACTTCTCAATTTAGGGCAAATCACTTTCTTCCAAAACCTAATCCAACATGATACAATACATGAATTCCAATACAATTTATCACTTGTTAACCTCATCTTAGACCTCTATAACACACATTACAACCCAACACCACATGCTATAGCCCACGGCCATGGCCACCCTAACCCCCACGGGCGTGGGTTAAAGAATGGTTCTGCCTCCCTTGCTCCACACCTCCACGGCCATGGCTACAAATGGCCACCGCCATGGCAACCAAGGGCCACGGGCGTGGCATCCAAAATGCTACTGTTTCTAACCAAATTCACATATTCTATGCTTACAACTCCAACAAACATCAACAACATGAAGATCTATGAAAATAATTGATCAAACTCAATTTAAACACCATTTACCACTTCAAAACCCTAAAACCAACAACACTCTTAGTCTTTCAATACCAACATCAACCTATCTTTTTATTTCAATTCAAAACCATCACCACAAATAAATTTAAATCAAACACATACCAACATACTACCATCAACACAAACCCACTTTCAAATATCCACAATAAAACTCATAAACAACTTAAAACAAAACAAGGAAATCAAGAAAAACTTACCAAAATAATGAATCTTCTTGAATTTCCAACTTAATCTCTTGAAAACTCCTTCAATTTTGAGTTTGGAACAAGCAAAACTCACTCTTGCTCATTTACTTTGGAGGGCCGGCCAACTAAAGGAAAAGAGAAGAAAATAGACAAGTGAAAGAGACAAAGTCAACCTTCTCATCTCTTTAAATCTCCACCAAGCATTCCAAAAAGAAAATTACTTAAATACCCTCATCTATATAATTTAACTCCCTTTCATTAACATGCCCTCTTTAGTAATTTCACACATAACAAATTAAATATCTTCTTCCTTTGACCATCCATTTGACTTGTATATATGTTATATATATTCCCATATACACAACATATATACTTTCTTTTAAATTTCTCTTCTCTTTCATATTACACATATACATTTTCATTCAAATAAAACAACAATTATATCAAACTCCTAGGGCATAAATTGGGATATTACAGATTGATGATTGATACTTGATACTTGTTGCTAATTTCCTTTTGTCGTTCCTGCTTTGCTATTTTAATCTTTCTTCATCTCAATTGTCGCTCTCTGCTTTTTCTTTTTAGGGTTTTTTCTCTTTTTTTTTTCATCCGTGTGTTTAATGCTAGTATTTATAGGAAAATAAAGAGTCCTAATCCTATTTTAATAAGGAAATACCAATTCTTTAGGAAAAATTAGAAAATCGGGTAAAATAATGTTTGGTCAAAAAAATAAACAGCGCGCGGGTTGTCGGGCCTATGGGCTACGCTAGCAAAAACGGGCGCGGCAGACTAGCTGGCAAGCCAATTTGTCGCAAAATTGGCTGCGGCGAATTGGGCATTGTCCAATTCGTCGTAGACATTTTCATAGTCTAAAATGGCTGCTGCGCATTGCTCGCTGATCCGTCCGATCTTTTATTTTTTCATTTTTATATTTGTTTTATATTTTTTATTTTTATTAAAAATAACTATTAGGTATTATTAGTAACTAAAATATTATTAAAATAAATAAAAAACACAAAAATTTTTTAGACTATCGGATTTGAATGGGTCAAAAATTAAGGGTTTACAGTTTGCTCCCTGCTTAAACGATCTGAGACTACGGCAAAAGAGAGTGAGAAGTAATAAGACTTTTAATTTCCGTATTAATAAACTTAATTTTTTTGAGATGGTTTGGGTTTTGGGTTTTGGACCCGGTTCGAGTTTTGGACTAAAAAATAATTTGGGTTTTGGACCCAAGGTGAATTTAGAATTTAGGTTATGGACTCGAGAATGAGTTTAATTGACCTTTTATCAGTTGAGAATTCTGGCTTAGCCGGTTGTTCCCTTTTTTAATGGATTATGGGTCTTCACCCTCAAAATGGATCTTCATCATTGGCATTGAGTCTTCACCCCTTAAAATAGATTTTCATCCTTTGGACTTCAGGTCTTCACCCTTTGAAATTTGATCTTCATCATTGGAATTAAGTCTTCACCATTGAAAATGGATCTTCATCCTTGGAAATTGGGTCTTCACCCTTGAAAATGGATCTTCATCCTTTGGACTTCGTGTCTTCACCCTTTGAAATTGGATCTTCATCCTTGGAAATTGGGTCTTCACCCTTGAAAATGTATCTTCATCCTTTGGACTTCGGGTGTTCACCCTTTGAAATTGGATCTTCATCCTTGGAATCAGTTCTTCACCTTTGAAATTGGATCTTCATCCTAAGTAATTGGGTCTTCACCCTTGAAATGGATCTTCATCCTTTAAGCTAGATCTTCATCCTTGGAATTGGGTCTTCACCCTTTAAAGTGGATCTTCATCGTTGGAAATCGAGTCTTCTCCCTTGAAAGATGGATCTTTATCCATTGGAGATTGGGTCTTTACCCTTGAAACATGGATCTTTATCCATTGGAGATTGGGTCTTTACCTTTGAAGCATGGATCTTTATCCATTGGAGATCGGGTCTTTTCCCTTGAAACATGGATCTTTATCCATTGGAGATCGGGTCTTTACCATCGAAACATGGATCTTTATCCATTGGAGATCGGGTCACCTCCACGGCCATGGCTACAAACGGCCACGGCCATGGCAACCTAGGGCCACGGGCATGGCATCCAAAATGCTACTGTTTCTAACCAAATTCACATATTCTATGCTTACAACTCCAACAAACATCAACAACATGAAGATCTATGAAAATAATTGATCAAACTCAAGTTAAACACCATTTACCACTTCAAAACCCTAAAACCAACAACACTCTTAGTCTTTCAATACCATCATAAACCTATCTTTTTATTTCAATTCAAAACCATCACCACAAATCAATTTAAATCTAACACATACCAACATACTACCATCAACACAACCCCACTTTCAAATATCCACAATAAAACTCATAAAAAACTTAAAACAAAACAAGGAAATCAAGAGAAACTTACCAAAATAATGATTCTTCTTGAATTTCCAACTTAATCTCTTGAAAACTCCTTCAATTTTGAGTTTGGAACAAGCAAAACTCACTCTTGCTCATTTACTTTGGAGGGCCGGCCAACTAACGGGAAAGAGAAGAAAATAGACAAGTGAAAGAGAAAAAGTCAACCTTCTCATCTCTTTAAATCTCCACCAAGCATTCCAAAAAGAAAATTACTTAAATACCCTCATCTATATAATTTAACTCCCTTTCATTAACATGCCCTTTTTAGTAATTTCACACATAACAAATTAAATATCTTCTTCCTTTGACCATCCATTTGACTTGTATATATGTTATATATATTTCCATATACACAACATATACACTTTCTTTTAAATTTCTCTTCTCTTTCAAATTACACATATACATTTTCATTCAAATAAAACAACAATTATATCAAACTCCTAGGGCATACATTGGGATATTACAATTCTCCCCCTCTAAAAAGAAATTTCGTCCTCGAAATTACCTGATATCAAGTTTGAAACAGTTGAGGATATTGATCTTGCATTGCTTGCTCACTCTCCCAAGTTGCTTCTTCTTTACCATGATTCTTCCACAGAACTTTCAACAATGGCACTTTCTTATTTCTCAACTCTTTCACTTCATGTGCCAAAATAGCAACTGGTTCTTCTTCAAATGTCAAATCCGAGCTCACTTCAATGGATTCAACTGGCAAGATATGAGATGAATCTGATCTATACCTCTGCAACATCGAAACATGAAATACATTATGGATTATATCCAACTCAGGTGGCAAAGCAAGACGATAAGCAACTGGCCCAACTCTTTCCAAAATTTCATACGGTCCAATAAAATGAGGACTCAGCTTCCCTTTCTGACCAAATCTTAAGATCTTCTTCCAAGGAGACATTTTCAAAAATACTTTATCTCCAATATCAAATTCTATGTCTCTCCTTTCAAGTCTGAATAAGATTTCTGTCGGTCTGAAGCTGCTTTCAACCGATCCCGAATTATTTTTACTTTCTCTTCAGTCTCTTTAATCAAATCAGGACCAATTAACTTGCCCTCCCAAATATCATTCCAACCTAAAGGAGTTCTACATCTTCTACCATATAGTTCCTCAAATGGTGCCATACCAATACTGGATTGATGACTGTTGTTGTAAGCAAATTCCACAAGTGGCGAAAATCTGTCCCAACTTCCAGAGAAATCAATGACACAACTTCTCAACATATCCTCAATAATCTGTATTACTCTCTCTGACTGCCCATCTGTCTGTGGATGAAAAGCAGTACTAAAGTGCAATCGAGAACCCAAAGCACCATGTAAACTCTTCCAAAACCTCGAAGTAAACCGAGGATCTCGATCAGACACTAAAGAAATTGGGACTCCATGCAACTTCACTATTTCATTAATATACAGCTCAGCTAACCTTTCAAGAGAATAGTCCATCCTAACAGGAAGGAAATGAGCTGTCTTTGTCAACCGATCAACAATCACCCAAATAGCATCATGCTTCTTTTGAGTCAATGGCAACCCCGATACAAAATCCATTGTCACTCTTTCCCATTTCCATTCAGGCACTGTTAAAGGTTGAAGCAACCCTGTTGGAACTTGATGCTCAGCTTTCACCCTTTGGCAAGTGAGACATTTGGACACAAATTCTGCTATGTCTCTCTTCATACCAGACCACCAATAATGCTGTCTCAAATCATGGTACATCTTTGTACTACCCGGATGCATAGCAAAAACCGATTGGTGTGCTTCCTCTAAAATGATCTTTCTCAAACTATCATCATCAGGTACACACAACCTATCCTTGAACCAAAGACTACCATCATTCTTCACATAGAAATCTTGACTCTCCCCATTTTGGCAATCTAATACAATCTTCTGAATTTTCTCATTCGCCAATTGAGCTTCCTTTATCTGATCCAACAATACTGGTCTCAACTATAACTGAGCTAGCAATGCCCCATCATCACATGCTTCAAAATTAGCATGTAAAGCTCTCAACTCAACAAGCAACGAGAGCGAATACATAGCCAAACCGGTTAAAGACTTCCGACTCAAGGCATCAGCAACTACATTTGCCTTACCAGGATAGTAATCAATCATGCAGTCATAGTCTTTAATCAATTCTAACCATCGCCTTTGCCGAAGATTCAGCTCTTTCTGAACACCCAAATATTTTAAACTTTTATGATCCGTAAAGATATAACATTTCTCCCCATACAAATAATGTCGCCAAATCTTCAAAGCAAACACTATAGCTGCCAACTCCAAATCATGAGTCAGATAGTTAAGATCATGCGGCTTCAACTGCCGAGAAGCATAAGCTATGACTTTACCCTCTTGCATTAAAACACATCCTAAACCATTATGTGAAGCATCACTGTAAATCACATATGGTTTATCTTCAACGGGTAAAGTAAGAACAGGTGCTTGAGTCAACATTTCTTTCAACTGCTCAAACCTAGCTTGACACTGATCCGTCCACACAAATCTAACTCCCTTCCGAAGCAATCTGGTGAGTGGAGTAGCTATCAAAGAAAAACCTTTCACAAACCATCGGTAATAGCCTGCCAAACCCAGAAAACTTCTAACTACAGTCACAGACTTTGGTGGACTCCAATTCAAAATAGCTTCAACTTTACTTGGATCAACTCTTATACCATCTGCTGAAACTATATGGCCCAGAAAAGTCACTTGGTCAAGCCAAAACTCACACTTTGACAGCTTAGCATACAATTGCTTCTCTCTCAAAATCTGCAACACAATCCGTAAATGCTTATCATGCTCCTCTTCACTATGCGAATACACCAAAATATCATCAATGAAAACCACCACAAACTGATCCAGATAGGGCCTAAACACCCTATTCATCAAATCCATGAAAGCTGCAGGTGCATTCGTCAACCCAAAAGGCATTACTAAAAACTCATAATGCCCATACCTGGTGCGGAAAGCTGTCTTAGAAACATCTTCAGCTTTAACCCTCAACTGATGGTACCCGGATCTCAAATCAATCTTGAAAAACACTGATGCTCCCTTCAATTGATCAAAGAGATCATCAATCCTAGGCAAAGGATATTTATTCTTAATAGTCACTTTGTTCAATTGCCTATAATCAATGTATAATCTCATAGTACCATCCTTTTTCTTCACAAACAATACAGGATCTCCCCATGGAGAAACACTGGGGCGAATAAGCCCTTTATCCAACAACTCCTGTAACTGCACCTTCAACTCTCTCAATTCAGCAGGTGCCATTCTATAAGGAGTGATAGAGATGGGAGTGGTACCGGGCAACAATTCAATACCAAACTCAACCTCTCTTTCAGGGGGCAACCCTGGCAACTCCTCAGGAAACACATCCGGAAAATCTGCAACTGTGGTTATATTATCAAGTTGAGAACCCCCTACTCTAGTATCCACAATATGAGCAAGGTAAGCATCACACCCTTTTCTAATCAACTTTCTAGCTGTTACAGCTGATACAAACAAGGATGCAAGTTGCCTCTGCTCACTAGATACTATCACACTCCTACCATCACTGGTTCTCAAAGTAACACACTTCTTTTGATAGTCTACCACAGCTCCATGTTTGGACAGCCAATCCATGCCTAAGATCAAATCATATTCTTTAAAAGGCATTTCAATTAAATCTCCAAGAAACTCCTCACCTTGTACCACAACTACACTATCACGGTGCGCCTTGCTAACAACCACACTATGTCCTAAAGGATTTGTCACCAAGAAATCAAATCCTAAGGATTCTGAATGCAATTCAGACACAGGCAAAATAGATGCACTTATGTATGAATGAGTAGATCCTGGATCAATTAAAGCAAGTACTGAAATGCCAAATAAAGAAAATGTACCCGCTATCACTGCTGAAGCATCTGGCTGCCTCTGCATCACATACACTCTCTGAGAAGATCCGGCCTCCTCTGGCCTACTGCCTCTGGATGATGATCCTCCTCTCTGACTATACCCGGATCGACCACCCCTACTGAAACCTCTGCCTCCTCGACCACCTCTATTGACACTGGGTTGAGAGGCTGCAGACTCAGCCTGTCTCTGCTCCTGCATCTCAGGACACTCCCTAATAAAATGGTCAGGCGATCCACACCTGAAACATACAGCTGATCTACTATACTTCCAACAAACACCCCCATGTCTTCCACCACACTGAACACATATAGGTAGAGTAGATCTCTGCATCACGGGAGTCGGGGCACTGGCTACAGAAGCTGTAGGTCTCGATCTTTGTCTCTGATACTGCACTGACCTACCCGGCTGTCTCTGACTCCTACTAATTCTCGGAACAAAACTTCCTCTACCCCTCTTCACAGATGAAGACCCTTCCTCAAACTGGGGTCTCCTTACACTAGTCTCCTCTTCAGAAGCAGCTGCTGCAATGCTCTGCGCTCTCTCTACACTTCTAGCTACTGCAACAAGCTGAGAGAAATCTTGGTATCTAGAACCAGCCACAATACACATAATGGAGGGCCTCAATCCCTCTTCAAATCTTCGGCACCGGTCTGTTTCATCATAAATGATTCCCCCAGCATAACGACTCAACCGGATGTACTCAATCTCGTACTCTATCACCGTCCGGTTGTCTTGCCTCAAACATAGAAATTCCATCTTCTTAAGATCTTTATACTCCCTCGGAGTGTATTTCTGCTCAAACTCCCTCAGAAAATCACTATAAGATAGTGTAGGTGGATCATCCATAGCATGAGGAACAATCTTCCACCAGTCGTAAGCATCTTTCTGTAAGAGGGATCTAGCATAGTCAAACTTCTCATCCGAAGTGGCTTGCAGCTGAATGAATATCCTCTATACCTTATCCAACCATTGCTCAGCCACTGCAGGATCGGTAGTGCCTAAGAAATCTTCAGCCCCATATTTCCTCAACTTGTCATAATGTCTTACTGGCACTTGAGGCTGTGGTGGTGGTGGTGGTGGTGGCTGCACTGGAGCTCCCCTCAACAGTTCTACCACATGCCTTAACCAACCTGGCGGAGCCTCCTCTGCAACTGATCTCTCTGGCACAGAAACAGGTGCCTCACTAACTCTCTCAATCCTAGCTCCATCTCTACTCTCTTCCGGAGCTATACTCTCAGCACTTCCTTTTACAGACTGTCGTGAATGGGACTCCATTACTACCTATATTTGCAAACACAATAGAAGATTCCTTATTAAAGATCAAGGACTGCCATACCAAAACATGTATTTTACTCAAAAATCAACTTTTAAAAATCAAAATGTTCTTTTTCTTACAATTCACCTAGGTTGAGAATCTCAAACCTAGGCTCTGATACCAAAATAAATGTAACACCCCTATATCCCGTATACGTACACAACATGCTAATACGATCGTAATATACATATACTGAATATAGAAATGCCACGATATACTTAACAAATGACTCATCCCTTCCATAAAAGCATAAACAAATTTAAATCATTTAAAAGAAATTATAAAAGACAAAAGGTAAAATGTTTATTTAAAAGCAGCAGAAAATGTAACAAATATTTACAAATAATTATACATTAAAACTCAAGTTTTACAAAACATAAAATATATACATGTTTGGCAGTATTTCTTCGATCTTTAAGCTTCACTAGATACACCTCAAGATCTAGCCTCTACTCGGCCTAGAGGGACTCTCCGGTTCTCCCTTGTTCCCTGCGCGATAAATCATAATCGCGCTAAGCCAACAGCTTAGTGGTACAAACTACAATAACGATATGTTTCTATGCAATGACAATGTCATACATTTCAACAATTAATATAATATTCACAAATGATATTTTTTTTATATTGTTCATAGGACTACATTTCATCATTTAATTCAATTATTTCATCACTCATAATTTACATTGACACAAAGACACATATGGGCCCAAAAGATACTATGTAACACCCCCACACCCAATACATACACACTACATACACCACGATGTAGTATACATGTATCGAATATAGGAATGCTACGGATTTTTATTAACATTCAAGAATACCTTTTAAATGATATCATAATCTTTTTCAGTATACAATATAGATAATAAGTCATTAACTTGTAATATAAAACAAATAGATATATATATACATTTACTTATTACGCATCGGAATTTATAAAATAGTTACATATATGAAAGCATTTAAATCCATATTTACAAATATACATATATTCACATTATAAACAATATTTACAAGTTATAAAGAAGTTATACATGATTGGCAGCTTTCTCTGATCTTTAAGTCCCAAATAAAGTCTTCACTGTCTACTCTCACTTGGTCTCGAAGAGCTCTCGGGTTCAACTCTATCAACTCTATGACCTGCGCGATTAAACACTATCGCGCTAAGCCAAGGGCTTAGTAAGACAATTCATGCTAATGATATGCTTTAGTGCAATGCAATGTAAATTCTCAATCCATATTATACATGTAACATCATATATGCAAAGCTAACAACATACCTTTACATTTCATAATCCAACATATGTAGACATATCACATTTCAACATCTTTTCATATACCTCATTAGTTACTCATTAAACCATTCATGAACAACACTAAACAAAGACAAGCATGGGCCCAAGACACACTAATATGCCATTCAATTTTCAGAGTTAATGCTTTGGTTTTATTATCACATTTATCAATATCATAATCCCAACTAGGCTTCAAGAATTAGGTTCAACCAAGCTTCAAGGGGAGCAAAGCATGCTAAGCTTCAACCCAACTTGGCTTCAAGAACCAACCCAACCTAGCTTCAAGGGTTGTAACATCTCAATTAGGCTTCAAGGATTCAATCCAACCTAACTTCAAGAGATTGTTACTCATATTAGGCATGCCACCAACAACAAACTCTGAAAATGGAATAACACATTAGCCACACAATTCATTTATATTTCATTCTCAATTCTCATCATCAATTAGGCAAACATGCCATATATCATTCAATTGAATCATCATAGCATCTTTGATATAACATTTCAATATACATTACTCATGAAACACATTACCATTCACAGTGCATAACATAACATTATTCAATCTCAACAATGCAATTAGGGCAAAGAACAATTTATATCATTCATAATTTTAGGATCTTCCACATCCATTTGATTAGGGCATTCTTTGTTTGAAGTATGTTTAAAGTGTTTATGTTTAGGTTTAGGTACCAAAATACCTTTGAAGAATCAAAACCATGCAAAAGAACAAAGAATAGAAACAATAAGTAACTCATTTGAGGGACACGGGCAGCACACTTGAGGGACATGGCCAAGCTTGTGGCCGTGTCTCTCAACCTCAATTTGACAGTAGGCAACACGGGCAAGGGACACGGCCAAGCTTGTGGCCATGTCTCTCAACTAAATTTTGGCAGTGACAAACACTGGCATGGGACACGACCGTGTCTCTCAAAAACCAATCCAACACGGCCAAAATTCCATGGACTTGGCCGTGTCTCTCAAGAATTTTAAGTCTTGGCCATGTCTCTTACTACTTTTGGCCGTGTCACTCAGGAGCAAAACCCTAATATACATAAGTCTCCTCTAATTGCACTCAACTCATCATACACAATATAGCATGGTTCAAATGAATGGAATCAATGTTCTAAACACAAATTCTACAAGTTTATCACAATATTCCTTATTAAAACACATCAACAAAACATTTAAACACATACCATCTCAAAACCCTAAAACCAACATCCTTCTCCATCTTCCAAAATCAACATCCTTCACTTCCAACAACAACACCTATTTAAACTCTTAACTTAAAACCAAATTTAACACTTGAAAACACAACACAACCACATCTCATCATCAATTCAACAAACCCTAATTAATTTCAAATACCACTTCAAAAAAATAAAAGAAATCAAAGGAAAGAACTTACCTTAGTTAAAAACTTCTTGAATCAACACTTGATCACTTAATCTTTCTTCAATTTGAGCTTAACTCTTCAAGATATTCTCTTTGCCTCTTGCTTTCCTTTGTCTATGGAGGAGCCGGCCAACAATGGAGAAGAAGAAGAAATTATGAAGAAGCAAAGTCAAATTTCATTTTAATCTCCACCAAGATTTTTTAACTAAACAATTACCAAAACACCCTTTTCCATTTGTTCTAGCTTTCTTTTAACTTAAATGCCCATTTATGTAATTCCACCCTCACAAAATAAATATCTCTCTTCCATTGACTCTCCCTTTGACTTATGTATATGTTATATATATAACCATATACCCAACATATACACTTCCTCTCTACACTTTACTTTCCTTGTTAAACAATACATAGGCATTCTCTTTTCAAATTCTTTTCTTATCACATAATATATACATTCAATCCAATTTTAAACCAACAACATAATCAACTTCTAGGGCATACATTAGGATATTACACACTAATATGTTATTCAAAGTTCAGAGTTACTGCTTTGGTCTATAATCATAATCATCAAGCCCGTAGGCAACATATATATATATATATATCTCTATCCATGGATAGGGTAACAGACCCAGTCTCTTGGACCTCTACTTGGTTAAACTCAAGGAGATCCTCAACCCGGCAAGACTGTTACCAACACAATTGTAACAGACCCAGTCTCTTGGACCTCAACCCGACTAATCTCGAGTAGATCCTCAACCCGGCAAGACTATTACTAATTCATATTTCACATTTTTCAATTAGAATCGGCTTACGACCCGGTCTTTTCACCTATCCAGTAATCCATAGGCATGCCACCAAACTCAGAACTCTAAAAGTTGAATAATACATATTAGACACAAAATCTTTTCCTTTATATCTTTATCATTGCACATTTCTTTCTCAAATCATTTCTCATTTCATTCTCATAATCAAATAGGCAACCATGCCTCCATTATAATTCATTTACATCATCATAGCCAACAATCATGGCTTCTCATCACATCAAAATAGTACACATATATATATCATCAATTACATTGAACATCATTTAGACGAACATGCCTCAATCATATCATTTTCATCAACATTCAATTGCATTGAACATCATCTAGGCAAACATGCCTCAATCACATTAATTCAATTCATCATATCTTTCACATTTCATATTGACAAACATGCTTTAAGCATCTTATTATGTCTCAATTCATCATTTAAGTACTTATAATCAATTATATTGAACATCCATTAAGAATGATCATCATTGGTACATATACAAAGCAATTTACCTTATTCATATGCATCATCAAAACATTAGATTCTTTAACACATTTACAATCAAATATATGTTAAATCTTAACATCATATGAATGTATGCAAAAATGTAGTTTGTACTTACCTTAAGCACCACTTATACAACTCTATACACTTCCTTTTTCCAAGAATTATTCACTTCTCAATTTAGGGCAAATCACTTTCTTCCAAAACCTAATCCAAAATGATACAATACATGAATTCCAATACAATTTATCACTTATTAACCTCATCTTAGACCTCTATAACACACATTACAACCCAACACCACATGCTATAGCCCACTGCCATGGCCACCCCAACCCTCACGGGCGTGGGTTAAAGAATGGTTCTGCCTCCCTTGCTCCACACCTCCACGACCATGGCTACAAATGGCCACGGCCATGGCAACCAAGGGCCACGGGCGTGGCATCCAAAATGCTACTGTTTCTAACCAAGTTCACATATTCTATGCTTATAACTCCAACAAACATCAACAACATGAAGATCTATGAAAATAATTGATCAAACTCAATTTAAACACCATTTACCACTTCAAAACCCTAAAACCAACAACACTCTGAGTCTTTCAATAGCAACATCAACCTATCTTTTTATTTCAATTCAAAACCATCACCACAAATCAATTTAAATCAAACACATACCAACATACTACCATGAACACAACCCCACTTTCAAATATCCACAATAAAACTCATAAACAACTTAAAACAAAACAAGGAAATCAAGAGAAACTTACCAAAATAATGAATCTTCTTGAATTTCCAACTTAATCTCTTGAAAACTCCTTCAATTTTGAGTTTGGAACAAGCAAAACTCACTCTTGCTCATTTACTTTGGAGGGTCGGCCAACTAAAGGAAAAGAGAAGAAAATAGACAAGTGAAAGAGACAAAGTCAACCTTCTCATCTCTTTAAATCTCCACCAAGCATTCCAAAAAGAAAATTACTTAAATACCCTCATCTATATAATTTAACTCCCTTTCATTAACATGCCCTCTTTAGTAATTTCACACATAACAAATTAAATATCTTCTTCCTTTGACCATCCATTTGACTTGTATATATGTTATATATATTCCCATATACACAACATATATACTTTCTTTTAAATTTCTCTTCTCTTTCAAATTACACATATACATTTTCATTCAAATAAAACAACAATTATATCAAACTCCTAGGGCATACATTGGGATATTACAGATTGATGATTGATACTTGATACTTGTTGCTAATTTCCTTTTGTTGTTCCTGCTTTGCTATTTTAATCATTCTTCATCTCAATTGTCGCTCTCTGCTTTTTCTTTTTAGGGTTTTTTCTCTTTTTTTTTTCATCCGTGTGTTTAATGCTAGTATTTATAGGAAAATAAAGAGTCCTAATCCTATTTTAATAAGGAAATACCAATTCTTTAGGAAAAATTAGAAAATCAGGTAAAATAATGTTTGGTCAAAAAAATAAACAGCGCGCGGGTTGTCGGGCCTATGGGCTACGCTAGCAAAAACGGGCACGGCGGGCTAGCTGGCAAGCCAATTTGTCGCAAAATTGGCTGCGGTGAATTGGGCACTGTCCAATTCGCCGTAGACATTTTCATAGTCTAAAATGGCTGCTGCGCATTGCTCGTTGATCCGTCCGATCTTTTATTTTTTCTTTTTATATTTGTTTTATATTTTTTATTTTTATTAAAAATAACTATTAGGTATTATCAGTAATTAAAATATTATTAAAATAAATAAAAAACCACAAAAATTATTTTAGACTATCGGATTTGAATGGGTCAAAAATTAAGGGTTTACAGTTTGCTCCCTACTTAAACGATCTGAGACTATGGCAAAAGAGAGTGAGAAGTAATAAGACTTTTAATTTTCGTATAAATAAACTTAATTTTTTTGAGATGGTTTGGGTTTTGGGTTTTGGACCCGGTTCGAGTTTTGGACTAAAAAATAATTTGGGTTTTGGACCCAAGGTGAATTTAGATTTTAGGTTATGGACTCGAGAATGAGTTTAATTGACCTTTTATCAGTTGAGAATTCTGGCTTAACCGGTTGTTCCCTTTTTTAATGGATTATGGGTCTTCACCCTCAAAATGGATCTTCATCATTGGCATTGAGTCTTCACCCCTTAAAATAGATCTTCATCCTTTGGACTTCAGGTCTTCACCCTTTGAAATTCGATCTTTATCATTGGAATTAGGTCTTCACCTTTGAAAATGGATCTTCATCCTTGGAAATTGGGTCTTCACCCTTGAAAATGGATCTTCATCCTTTGGACTTCGTGTCTTCACCCTTTGAAATTGGATCTTCATCCTTGGAAATTGGGTCTTCACCCTTGAAAATGGATCTTCATCCTTTGGACTTCGGGTGTTCACCCTTTGAAATTGGATCTTCATCCTTGGAATCAGTTCTTCACCTTTGAAATTGGATCTTCATCCTTAGAAATTGGGTCTTCACCCTTGAAATGGATCTTCATCCTTTAAGCTAGATCTTCATCCTTGGAATTGGGTCTTCACCCTTTAAAGTGGATCTTCATCGTTGGAAATCGAGTCTTCTCCCTTGAAAGATGGATCTTTATCCATTGGAGATTGGGTCTTTACCCTTGAAACATGGATCTTTATCCATTGGATATCAGGTCTTTACCCTTGAAACATGGATCTTTATCCATTGGAGATCGGGTCTTTACCATTGAAACATGGATCTTTATCCATTGGAGATCGGGTCTTTACCCTTGAAACATGGATCTTTATCCATTGGAGATCGGGTCTTTACCCTTGAAACATGGATCTTTATCCATTAGAGATTGGGTCTTTACCCTTGAATCATAGATCTTTATCCATTGGAGATCGGGTCTTTACTGTGGCTTCAGCTCTTTTAGCTGGACTGATCTTTTGTCTTTTGCATCTTCATTCTTTTGAGAATTCTAATGTTCCATTCTTTTGCACTTTTTCAAATAATTCTGCTATTTTTTAGCTGACCCCTTATATCTTCTTCTTGCCCCCCAATGATTTTTCTCATGGAGGCTCTTATTGATGGTTGTCTTGTCTAGCTCTTCACACAAGCATGTAATTATTCCTTTGCAAAATGGCTGTAGTTTCCTCACGCAATGGCTTTTCATGCCGCCTTGATTCAATATCTTCTTTTGATTCTTTACTTCACAGGGTGTTTACTGTTCACTTTGACACAGAATAGACAATACAAGACAAGAAAGTGCGATGTGATATGCTCATGTATGCATGATATGCATGAATAATACTTACAATAGTTCCATCGACCCACAGACCGAGGTGATCACCAGAAGTGTTCTCACAGATTCTGTGAGCGGGGATTTTCGCCCTCACTCCTGGTGGAATAGTTCTTGCGACTTCGGCACTGCTTAGGCTAGGGGCCTTAGAGAACACAGACCTAAGTCTGGAGAAAATGGAGTTGCCACCCGGATGGGCCGGGAAAAAGAAAGGGGTGGATGACTCGATTCCTAAGGATTCCCCAACCCCTTAATGGGTTCAGAAAGTTGGGTACGTGTGGGGAGGTGAGAAATGGCCCAGCACCCCCACAACGCTCGGTTCATTGGAACCAGCCTCCTTTATAGGTCTTAATATTATAAAATTCTTAACTATAACAACATTATCCATACTACACGCAATAAAAAGAAAGCATCATTATATTAAAATCAAAGCAATGTCCAAACAAAACAAAACAAATAAATGGACACCCATCCAAAGATTGAAACATGTCCTTACATCACATGCCTAGATAGGACACCCATCGAAAGGTAGAAACACGCCATTTACATAAGTTCTATGATGGAAAAACAAATTAAATTACATGATATTTAACTAATGAGGTACCCACCAAGTGAAAACATACCTCTTACAACTTTTGGAAATCTAAATTACTTGATAAAAGTAAATAATCATTCATCATAAATAAATCATTCATCAAAGCTATTAATCAAAATAGAAAATAAATATCCATCCATGATAAATTAAATAAATCAAGTATTGAAATTAAATAAATTAAAGCACAAGAGATAAATCAAAGCATAATCAAGTATAGAATTAAATAAAGCAAACAAAAGTCCAATTATAGCTACTGTGACTTTTTATGGAATTAAAATAGATTAGGGTTTTATGTTTTAAAATGTTGGTAAGACTCTTTGATTAACTAAATTAATATTTGAATGGTGAGATCATGAAACTAGGGTTTTAGACACTTTGAAATTGTTTTTATTTGTGGTTTTAAATGGTGATTTTAAGCTACTGTGTAATTTTAAAATATTTATATTTTTATGGGTTTTTAATGTTTTAAAGGATTAGGGCTTAGAAAAAATCAAGATTTAAGGTTTTAAAGGAGTTAGAGCATATTATTTTAGGATTAGAAATTGAATTAGGGTTTTAGTATTTTAGAATTTGGGTCTCGGGTGATGAATTTGAATTAGGGTTTAGAAAAACAATTTGATGATTTCATGAAATTTTATAAATTTAAACCAAACAAATTAAAGTTTTTATAAATAAAAAAGATTTATATAATTGGAAAAAGTATTTTAGTGTTTTTTTTATAAGAAACAAAATATGTTTTAAGATTTTACATAATTTGGAAAGTAAATTGGAATTTTGGGGTTTTGAAGAAATAAAATTAATAACTTTAAATTCTTTGGGAAATAAAGCAACGGATTAATGTTTTCAACTTTGAACAAAAGGGATTAGGTTCTGGGATTTTTGAATTAAAAGAACAAACGAAAATTTAGCTATAGTATATAAAAAAAGAATTTAATACATACCATTTTTTGATGATTCCTCCAAAAATAGTTCTTCTTGGATGAATAAGTGTTGCGCTCTAATTAACTCTACCACAAAGCGTCACTCGCTAGTATACGAGGTAGCTGTAGCAAAGGTGATCGCCCCAAGGTCGTCTCACAAGGAAGCTAAAGTAGCTAATTGATTATCAAATTATAAATAACAAGTAATGAAGAAATTTAAATTGCTAACAATTAATAAAGACAGATTGATCGAAGTTTAAAACAATAAAAGTAAATTGAGCTGATGTTTTGATTCACTTAATAGAAAGGTCTAGGGTTTGCACTTCTCTACTACTTATATGTATGAACGGTTATTCCACTTAACCAATTTAATTTCAAAGATTAAATCTCAAGCAACTCAATTAATTGAATAAAGGAAATAAGCTCTCGCATTCAAACCTCTCTCAAATAATCTTGTTCCAATTGAAATAATCTTTTCCTAGGTTATATCTCTAATTCACCTAAGTCCTTAATTAAATTGTTCCAGCATTAGACTTCATCTCTCAATCCATCATGTAATATCCTCATATATGCTCTAGAAGTTTTGATTATGTTGTTGTTATTGTTGTTGTTATATTGGATTGAATATATGTGTTAATTGCAAGAGAAAAGAAATTGGGAAAGAATTAGGGTTTAGAGAGAATGGTATATGTTGTGTATATGATGATATATATAACATATAAATTGGTCATATACAGAGTCAATATAAGAGGATATTTTATGTGGAATGTGCAATTACATATAAGGGCTTATATGAGACAAAAAGTTAGTTATATGATTGAGGGCATTTTGGTAATTGCTTGGATAAGATCACTTGGTAGAGATTAAAAGCAAAATTTGACTTTGTGTCTTCATCATTTCCTTCTTTCTTTCAAGAAGTGGCCGGCTCTCCAAAAACCAAAAGGAAAGAGAGGTGTTCTTGATGCTAGAAGCAAATTGAAGAAGCAATCAAAGGATTTGACAAGAGATTTGTGGAAGTTTTTCATCTAATGTAAGTATTCTCTAGTTTTCTTTACTTATTTTGAAGTGGTGTTGAAGTGAATTAAGTTTTGTTGATTTTGTGATTTGGTGTGTTTGAGATGTGTTTGTGTTGTGTTTTCAAGTGTTGAATTGGTTTTAAGTTAAGAGTTTAAATAGGTGTTGTTGTTGGAAGTGGTGGATGTTGATTTTAGAAAGATGGTGATTTTAGGGTTTGAGATGGTTTGTGTTTAAGTGTAATATTAATGTGTTGTGTAGTGATTCTTATGATGAATATGTGTTTAGAACATTGATTATGTTCATTTGAAACATGTTGTATGGTGTATATTGTATTTGAGTGCAATTGAAAGAGTGTTGGATTTGGTTAGGGTTTGTTTATGGGTGACACGGCCAAAAGCAAAGGAGAGACACGGCCAAGTCATGGAACTTTTGGGCGTGTTGGATTAGTTTTGAGAGACACGGCCGTGTCCCCAAGCCGTGTTAGCTACTGTGATTTTTGGTTGAGAGACACGGCCACAAGCTTGGCCGTGTCCCTTGCCCGTGTTGCTTACTGTCCAATTGATTTGAGTGACACGGCCACAAGCTTGGCCGTGTCCCTCAAGGGTGCTGCCCGTGTCCCTCAAATGTGTTGGTTAGGGTTTTATTTCTTTGTTCTAATTGTATTGTTTTTGTTCTTCAAAGGTGGGTTGGTCCCTAAACCTAAACATAAACACTTTAAATATACTTAAAGCATGGAAAGCCCTAATCAAATGGATGTGGAAGATCATAAAGCTATAAATGATATAAATTGTTCTTTGCCCTAATTGCATTGTTGAGATTGAACAATATTATGTTATGCAATGTAAATGGTAATGTGTTTCATGAGTAATGTATATTGAAATGTTATATCAAAGATGTTATGATGATTCAAATAAGAAATAATATGATGCAAAGCCATTGTGATTGGCTATGATGATGCAATTGAAGGAAAGAAGGCATGTTTGCCTAAATGTTGATGAGAATTGGAAATGGAAATGATAATTGAATAATAAATGAATTGTGTGGCTAATGTGTTATTCCATTTTCAGAGTTTGTTGTTGGTGGCATGCCTAATAAGTGTAACAATCTCTTGAAGTTAGGTTGGATTGAATCCTTGAAGCCTAATTGAGATGTTACCACCCTTGAAGCTAGGTTGGGTTGGTTCTTGAAGCCAAGTTGGGTTGATGCTTAGCATGCTTTGCTCCCCTTGAAGCTTGGTTGAACCTAATCCTTGAAGCCTAGTTGGGTATATGATATTGATAAATGTGATAATAAAACTAAAACATTAACTCTGAAAATTGAATGGCATATTAGTGTGTCTTGGGCCCAATGCTTGTCTTTGTTTAATGTGAGTCATGATTTGTTTAATGTTGTTCATGAATGGTTAAATGAATAACTAATGAGGCATATGAAATGTAAAGGTATGTTGTTAGCCTTGCATATATGATGTTACATGTATTATATGGATTGAGAATTGGCATTGCATTGCACTGAAGCATGACACTAGCACATTTTTTCTTACTAAGCCATTGGCTTAGCGCGATAGTGTTTGATCGCGCAGGTAATAGGGTTGAACCCGAGAGCTCTTCGAGACCGAGTGAGAGTAGACAGTGAAGAGTTGATTTTGGAACTTAAAGATCAGAGGAGACTTGCCAATCATGTATAACTCTTTTATATTTTGTAAAGTAATGATTTTAATGTACATATGTGTATATTTGTAAATATGAAATTAAATGTTTTCATATATGTAAATATTTGATAAATTCCGCTGCGTAACAACTAAATGTATATATATATGTCTATTTAGTTTTGTATTACAAGTTAACTACTTATCTTTCTATAATGTATACAATTGAAGGATTATGGTACGGTTTAAAATGTTTTAAATGTTAAGAAAATCCGTAGCATCTCTATGTTTAGTGCATGTATACTACATTGTGGTGTTTGTAGTGTGCATGTATTGAATGTAGGGGTGTTACACATCATCTAATACCTAAAACACATAATTGGTGGCCAATCAATTATATATTAACAATATTTCATTCAATAAAGGCTTAAAGAAATAATTGAGTCAAGAGTAATAACCAATTCATACAATCATAGCAGATCCATACAAACCCTAGACTAGATCAAATTAGTTCATAATGCTATCAAACATACTCATCTAATTAACATTCAAAGAAATCAATTTAGACATGATAATATCCATAAATACAATTCCAATGAAAATAAAGAGATAAAGTTCAAGAACAAAACCAAATTACAAACTCCTTGAAGCTTTTGAAGAATCTCTTATTCAAATATTGCAAGAAGGATGTATCAATGGATAGAACAATCTAATCTAAGCTAGATTATTCAAAGTGTAATCAAAATCAAAGAAAACAAGTTATCAAAACCCTAAAACTCCCTTTGACGGCTAAACAGCTCTCAAACTCTCCGTACCCCCCTAAGAAAACCCTAACTTTAATATTTATATGAAACCTCCGCGAGCCTTCATTAATCCATGAGTGACACGCCCAAGTTGGAGGAGACTTGGCCGTGTTGGAGGTGAATTGGAGGGACATGGCCAGTGACTTGGCCGTGTCCCTTGCTTGTGTTCACTACTGCTTGCTTTTGATCTTTCCTTTGGACTTGAGTGAGACACGGCCAAGTTGGGTGAGACACGGCCGTGTTGGATGTCTTTGGAGGCACACGGCCACAAGCTTGGCCGTGTCCCTTGCTTGTGTTTGCTTCTATGAAAGTTTCTTCTTCTTTGCATTGGATTAAAGTGAGACACGGCCAAGCTTAAGCAACTTGGCCGTGTCTGAGTTTCTTTGGAGGGACACGGCCATAAGCTTGGCCGTGTCCCTCTCTGTGTCTTGATCTTCTCTTTAACTTGGTATGGGACACGGCCACAAGCTTGGCCGTGTCCTCTGCCTGTGTCAGCTACTGTCCCTTTTTTTCCTTCAATTTGGTTCGTTGGCTTTTTAACTAAAACAAAACTTGAAACAAACTTTAAACAAGAATTAAATGAACATTAACCAAAAAAATGTAAACAAACACTAAAAACTAGGACAAAAATGACATAAACACTGAAATAAACTAAAACTACCAAAATTGATGAAAACACTAAATAAACATATTAAAACTAACAAAATACCTAAAGAAAACAATAATTATCATAACAAATAAGACATAAATCTATAACAAGAACTAATAAAACAACTACCCCACACTTAAAACTTTGCTTGTCCTCAAGCAAATTCACATGGCATAACTTAAAAACTCAAACAACCTTAACTATAATTCCAGTATATAAGATGAAATCCTTCAAGACTCAGACATAAATAATTGCAATTTCCTTCAATCAAGATTTTCTTAACTCATTCATTAATCCAGACATACAAATCTTATCTCTCTTCTAAGTGTTTCACTCGATTATTAAAGGTTAATTCACTCAAACCACTCATGACTGCATGCTACCATAAACTTGCTTAATTATCCAATCTCCCTCACTGATTTTCTCAAGAAATAATCCGAAGGTCTTCCATTTGGATGTAATGGGGCTAAGGTGAAGGTGTGAGAAAAGACATTTAAGCTGGAGCATCAAGAAATGGAGTATCTAATTCAGACAATACTCTTGCTAAGAAACTCATAACTCCCTCAAATGGCATACTCACCAAACCCTTAATACTTTCACATACTTGCATACTTCAAGAAAAATACACGAGTCAACATTCCTCTAATGCTAGAAAATATATGAATTTTGTATATATATATATCTTTTTTTATTATTTTTATTTTCTCTTTTTTTCTTTTAATTTTTATCATCATTATATATATATATACAAAATATAAACTTGCATGGAACATCTAGCTTAAAATGTAGAGGAAAAGAATAAGCGACTCTTAGTCAAATACAGTATGCACAGTATGCATTTCAACCCCATATATCAATACCATTTTTTTTATTTGCTTATCCCACACTTTTGAATCAAACCACCCTATTGTCATGTCATAAGAAACTCCATTCCTTAATGCAGGAATAATGACAATAAGAAAAAGTTGAGTTATGAATTGTGTTGATCAATCAAGAAAAGGTCAAAGGCTCAACTTGGCTCACTAAGGAATTCAATATTAAGGGAGGTCTTTTTAAGCTAAAGGGCTAACATAATTTGCCTTCATCATTTTAAAACTTGAGATAAGATCATACTGTGAGTTCAATTAGTATGCAAAAGCAAGCTCTAGAGATACAAAATCATGAAGGTGCACACTTAAGAAAAGAAAATCAACTGATAATAATATTTAATCTATAAGGCTCAAAACTCACAAAGGTGGGTTCTCAAAGGATTTATAAGTCATAAATTGCAGAATGTGAAAATTGATCCTGAATGAATTCAAATGCTAATCTCTATGCTGATACTAAAGTCTCAACTATAATGCTAGAATCACAGAAAAGATCAATAAATTTTCAACAATTATGCCATGCACAAAACAAAATAAAACACACTAAGACAAACCAAACAAAAATTAAAGAAAAGCTAAAAGATTACCCCACACTTTAGAATTTACATTGTCCTCAATGGAAAACAAGAATAATAAAGAGAAAGAGTTAAAGGACAACCTGTCTTCCATCGTACCCTGGTGAGGCAAAACCCTAACTTTTCATCACAACACAAATGTTCAAAAACAAAATACAAGAGAGCTTTAGGGTTTCCATTTATTTAAACTAAACATAAAATCAAAATTGCTAAATATAAAATTATAACTATGAAAAAGAAATGCAAACCGATGGGTTGCCTCCCATTTAGCGCTTCTTTAATGTCATAAAGTTGGACATCACTGCAAGGTCTAGGGATCGTGGATCAAAGTGCTGTCAATGATCCTCACTTCATGAAATCCTTCTTTATATGGTTTAACTCTCTGTCCATTTACTTTAAAAGTCTTATTGGTTCGAGAGTTAAGTAATTCAATGGCACCAGAAGGATACACCTGAGTTATCTCGAAAGGACCACTCCATCGAGACTTGAGTTTACCTGGAAATAGACGGAGTCGAGAATTAAAAAGTAAAACTTTCATACCTGGACTCAGTGTCTGTCGCACAATAAATCTCTCATGAAGTGCTTTAGTGCGATCCTTATAGTTCCTCGAGCTCTCATATGCCTTTGGGTTAAGGCATCTTTGGGTCTCCCTCACTGGTTTAGCTCCCTCTTCTAAGGTCAGTGTCAGCTCCAATTTATCTGGGGAACCTGTCTACAAGAAAACATCTGAAACAACTGCTTCAGCACAATTAATTAAAGAACAATCCTCATATAAAGCAGTTGTAGGAATAGGAGAAGTGTTAAAAATAGAAAAATCAACAGTTTGACCCAAGATAGTCATTGATAATTTACCATTTTTAACATCTATTAAAGTGTTGGTAGTAGCCATAAAAGGCCTACCCAGCAAAATAGTGTGTGCTGATGGTGTAGGGTTACTTCCTTCCATGTCAAGAACTATAAAGTCCACAGGTACTATCAACCCTCCAACCTTAACTAACACATCTTCTATAACCCCTTTGGGGAATCTAAGAGATGTATCAGCTAATTGCAACACCATTTTGGTTGGTTTAAGTTCCCCTAGTTCTAATTCTTTATACACAGAATAAGGCATCAAATTTATACTTGCTCCTAGATCACACATGCCTTCAGTCCCTTTTCCATTCCCCATAGTAATTTGAATTATAAAGCTACCAGGATCCTTTAGCTTGGGAGGTAGTTTATGCTGCAGAATAGCACTAGCTACCTCTGAAACTATCACCTTTTCATTCGGCTCATACCTCTTTTTCTTGGTGATCAGCTCTTTGAAGAATTTGGCATAAGCCGACATGTTCTTTATTGCTTCCAGTAAGGGTAAGTTAATACTTACCTTAGACAGCATGTTGAAGATGTTAGAAAAATGCTTATCTGGTTTATCATCCTTCAACCTGCTAGGGAATGGTATAGGTGGCCGGTATGGATTGCTTGCCTTATGTAAATCTGCTGAAGGGGACTTCTCCATTGATCTTTTTCCAGCACCTTTGTTCTCTATTTCTCCTTCCTTCTTGTTCTCTTGGTCACCTGCATTCACAGAATCATTTTCAACATTATTGTTAATCACCTTACCACTTCTAAGAACAGTCACTGATTGTGCCTGCTCAGGTTGACTTGGGAATTTCCCCTTTTGTTGAATCTGCATCTGTTGTGCAAGTTGCCCTACTTGAGTCTCCACTTTTTTAAAAGACTTTTCTAATGAATCCAGCCTCTTGTTGGTCATCTCTTGATTTTTAGCACTGACTTGGATGAAAGCTTGTAAACTTTCCTCCAAACTCTCTATCTTAGACTACCCTTGGTTTAAGGATTGGCCCTGCTGTTGGTTCTGTCTCTGGAACAAATGGAAAGGCTGTTGAGAATTATTTATTGCCCAGGAAAAATTTGGGTGATTCCGCCAACCAGGATTGTAAGTGTTGGAGTAAGGATCATTTCGGGCCCTTGGTTGGAATCCTCCCATAACATTGACCTGCTCCGCTTCATTTCCATAAGTCTCATATGCAGAGGGGCATATATTTGCTCCATGCCCGAAAGTTCCACATATTCCACACGCTTCTTGAGTGGATGAAGAAATATTGTTTTTCATGTTCAGCATCTGCACTTGCCTTGTCAACTCAGCTATCTAATTTACCATTTCACTATTGGCTTCTAATTGATTCACCCCCTTACTTCTTCCCCTTACACTTTTCTATTGAGAATTAGCTCCCAACATCTCAAAGATCTCATAAGTTTCATCAGCTGTCTTTTCTCCCATAGCTCCCCCAGCTGCGTTATCAACAGTGTTTTGAAATTGTTGGGTTAGACCATCATAGAAAAACTGATTAAGAAGTTGAAGTGGGTAGTGATGATGTGGACAGTGGATCAATAGCATCTTAAATCTGTCCCAAGCCTCATGAAATGGTTCTCCTTCAAATTGAGAGAATGTAGCAATCTTCCCTCTCAATTCAGCTGTCTTTTGATGAGAGTAAAACTTGCCCATAAATTTGTTATAAACTTGCTCCCAAGTTGTCAAAGAATTTTCGGGCAACATCATAAGCTAGCTCTTTGCCCTATCCTTCAATGTATATGGAAAACACCTCATCCTCAACTGATCCTCTATTAATCCTCCCAATGGAAAAGTGTTGAGGGTGGACTAGAAATCCCTAATAAAGTTCAAAGGATCTTCATTTGGAACTCCATCATGTTGTAATGAATGTTCTTCAACTCATAATTTCTTGCTGCATCTGTCAGTCTTATGCAAGAGGTGAAGTTCCAATGACAGGTCTAGCAAAATCTCTCATAGTCCTTTGTCTTTCTTCTGCCATTTTAACAGATTGTGCAGATTCCGACTCAAAATCAGAAGAGTCTTCCTCGATATCAAATCCGGTATAAAGTTCAAATTCTACTCTGCTCCTTTTCACTCTCTGAATTTCTGGAATAAATGGATACAGCTCTCCTTCGAGTGATCTCCTGCCTTGCATAAATAAAATTTCTATAACAAAAAAATTTATTAAAAGCAAAAGACAAAATAAAATCAAAAGTAAATAATGAAAAATAATCTGAAGTATTTTTTTTTTGCTAATAAACAATTACGCCAATTAGCTTCCCCGGTAGCGGCGCCAAAAACTTGTTGCGCTCTAATTAACCCTACCACAAAGTGTCACTCACAAGTATACGAGGTAGCTGTAGCAAAGGTGATCGCCCCAAAGTCGTCTCACAAGGAAGCTAAAGTAGCTAATTGATTATCAAATTATAAATAACAAGTAATGAAGAAATTTAAATTGAACAATTAATAAAGACAAATTGATCGAAGTTTAAAACAATAAAAGTAAATTGAGCTGATGTTTTGATTCACTTAATAGAAAGGTCTAGGGTTTGCACTTCTCTACTACTTATATGTATAAACGGTTATTCCTCTTAACCAATTTAATTTCAAAGATTAAATCTCAAGCAACTCAATTAATTGAATAAAGGAAATAAGCTCTCGCATTCAAACCTCTCTCAAATAATCTTGTTCCAATTGAAATAATCTTTTCCTAGGTTATATCTCTAATTCACCTAAGTCCTTAATTAAATTGTTCCATTATTAGACTTCATCTCTCAATCCATCATCTAATACCTAAAACACATAATTGGTGGCCAATCAATTATATATTAACAATATTTCATTCAGTAAGGGCTTAAAGAAATAATTGAGTCAAGAGTAATAACCAATTCATACAATCATAGCAGATCCATACAAAACCTAGACTAGATCAAATTAGTTCATAATGCTATCAAACATACTCATCTCATTAACATTCAAAGAAATCAATTTAGACATGATAATATCCATAAATACAATTCCAATGAAAATAAAGAGATAAAGTTCAAGAACAAAACCAAATTACAAACTCCTTGAAGCTTTTGAAGAATCTCTTATTCAATTCTTGCAAGAAGGATGTAACAATGGATAGAACAATCTAATCTAAGCTAGATTAATCAAAGTGTAATCAAAATCAAAGAAAACAAGTTATCAAAACCCTAAAACTCCCTTTGACGGCTAAACAGCTCTCAAACTCTCCACACCCCCCTATGAAAACCCTAACTTTAATATTTATACGAAACCTCCGTGCGTCTTCATCAATCCATGAGTGACACGGCCAAGTTGGAGGAGTCTTGGACGTGTTGGAGGTGAATTGGAGGGACACGGCCAGTGACTTGGCCGTGTCCCTTGCTTGTGTTCACTACTGCTTGCTTTTGATCTTTCCTTTGGACTTGAGTGAGACACGGCCATGTTGGATGTCTTTGGAGGGACACGGCCACAAGCTTGGCCGTGTCCCTTGCTTGTGTTTGCTTCTGTGAAAGTTTCTTCTTCTTTGCATTGGATTTAAGTGAGACACGGCCAAGCTTAAGCAACTTGGTCGTGTCTGAGCTTCTTTGGAGGGACACGGCCACAAGCTTGGCCGTGTCCCTTGAGTGTGTCCCTCTCTGTGTCTTGATCTTCTCTTTAACTTGGTATGGGACGCGGCCACAAGCTTGGCCGTGTCCTCTGCCTGTGTCAGCTACTGTCCCTTTTTTCCTTCAATTTGGTTCCTTGGCTTTTTAACTAAAACAAAACTTGAAACAAACTTTAAACAAGAATTAAATGAACATTAACCAACAAAATGTAAACAAACACTAAAAACTAGGACAAAAACGACATAAACATTGAAATAAACTAAAACTACCAAAATTGATGAAAACACTAAATAAACATATTAAAACTAACAAAATACCTAAAGAAAACAATAATTATCATAACAAATAAGACACAAATCTATAACAAGAACTAATAAAACAATAAGCTCCAAAGATAAGCCTTTTTTTGCCTTTGAATTGCTTAAATCATGTTTTTGCTCCTTAAAAATCAATTGAATTGAATTATTTCTTTTCCACTTCACTTTCGGATTTAAATTCTCAAAGCTACTGTGAAATTTTTCCTCCCTCAATTTGGTTGCCTTTGGTCCTTATTTATAGAGGTCTTTCTATGTATATTCCTTATTATTCACGGCAAGTAATATAAATAAGAAAAGGAAACTAAAACCTAATTAAATTAGGTTTCGGAAATTTTGCGTCAGAAAAAATTGCGCTGCCGAAAAAAATTGCCGCAGGAAAAAATGCGCTAGCGAAAAAATTCTGCCGCAAGAAACTGCGGCAGTGGGATCTCGGTGGCGAAAAAAATTCTGCCCCAGAAAATCTATTTCACTCGCAGGAAAATAGAAAAGCTATTTCGCCCGCAGGAAATTCCTGCAGGCGAAATGCCCACGGGCCCGCGCGATGATTTTTTCGTCGCCGATTTTTTTGACTTGGATTTTTATTTTTATTTTTATTTTTTGACTTTTATTTATTTATTTTTATTTTGTATTAATAAAAATTAGATAATAAAGCAAAAACTATTTAATTAAAATTATTTTGGACCAATTAGACAACAAAAATCATTTTGGACTAAATAAAACATATTGGACCGGATTGGGTCAAAAATTAAGGGTCTACAGTTTGCCTCCTGCTTGAATGATCTGAAACCTTAATGAAAGAGAGTGAAAAGCAATAAGACTTAATTTTTGATGAAACAGTTGAGGTTTTGGGTTCTAGACCCGATTTGAGTTCTGAACTCAAGGATGATTCTAGGTTCTGGACCTAAAGAAAATTGTGTTTTGGACCCGGTTCGAGTTCTGGACTCAAGGATAATTCTAGGTTCTCGAGCTAAGGAAAATTTGGGTTCTGGACCTAGTTTGAGTTCTGGACTCAAGGATGATTCTAGGTTCTCGACCTAAGGAAAATTTGGGTTCTAGACCCGAGCCAAGTTCTGGACTTAGAAATAATTCTAGGTTCTGGACCTAAGGAAAATTTGGGTTCTAGACCCTGTTTGAGTTCTGGACTCAAGGATAATTCTAGGTTCTGGACCTAAGAAAAATTTAGGTTCTGGACCCGAGCCAAGTTCTGGACTTAGAAATAATTCTAGGTTCTAAACCTAAGGAAAATTTGGGTTATGGACCCGGTTCGAGTTCTGGACTCAAGGATAATTCTAGGTTCTGGACTTAAGGAAAATTTGGATTCTGGACCCGAGCCAAGTTTTGGACATAGAAATAATTCTAGGTTATGGACCTAAGGAAAATTTGGGTTCTAGACCCGGTTCGAGTTCTTTACATAAGCACGCATTTCCTCTTTTGCAAAATGACTGGGGCTTCCACAAGAAAATAGGCTTTCCATGCCCCCTTGATTTGATATCTTCTTTTTGATTCTTTACTTCACAGGGTATTGATTTGAATTACCTTGTACATTCCTAGTTTCATGGTAATTTATACTATATGTATGCATGATTATGCATTCTCGAAGAACAGAAAAGGAAACTTTAAGAAGAGTTGGCTGCAAGTTGTCATTAAGCTTCTCATTTTGAAAGTTTATATCATCAATCTGAACAATATTTTCGAGACTTATGATTTCAGAGTATGAGGGATCCCGGCGCTTCTTCACCAAGAGGCCCCCAGACTGATGAACATGAGATCCTTTCATCTACTTCTGATGAAGACCATGATAAATTGGAACTCCAAGGCAATAGGGATTTTAGTGTTTATGCTTCGGATGATCCCGGGATGAGTAGTTTGCCCCCTCCTCCAACAAGCGACGATTTTTTCAAGTCTTTATTTGGTGACCTACCACCACCCTCTTAGTGACATGTGAACATTGTAGCAATTGTAAAACATTGTACAATAATAAAAACTATTGTGAACACTTGAATTTTGAGGCTCGGAAATCCGATTTTCTTAGACTGCAAGTGACCAAGCCAGACCTGGTCACCACGGCAGAATCCACCAAAAGTATGTCTTCATGGTTCTTGAAATGTCCGGAGTAATGCAACGATCACGGATATGGCCTCGGAATAATTTTTGGAGGTCCACAGCTCCCAGAAAATCAGTTTGAACAAAAATCGGGAGATTTTTTGAGGGCTGAACCGCCAAGCTTGGCGGTCCTACCGCGGCGGTCCAACCGCCGGGACCGGCTGTCCGACCGCCGTCCAGTCCAAAATTTTGTCTATAAAGAGGCATTCGATCCTCAAAAAAGCTGGTTGGCTTTTGGAGCGTGTTACAGGAAGCAAGGAGCATATTCTGAGAGAACAAGATCTGGAACTTAGAAGTGGGAAAATCATAAACAAGGTAATATCTTAATTCATTTTTGTCAATTCAAGGATACATTAAGCATTCCACTTTCTTCTTAATTTCTTTTTGGTCAAAGGCCTAATCCTTTTAGGTCTAAGGCCTAATTAATTAATTTATCAAAACTTCGACATTAAGTCACGAATCAATTAATTTTTGGGGCATGGAGCCTAAATTGCATTCTTTTTGGTACCAAGTACCCAAATTTAATCAAATTTAGCACCAAGTGCTCAAAATCACACAATTTTTGGCAAAGAGCCCGACAATGCACAAAGCATACACACACACATGCATAATTGCATAATTGCCTTTAAATAGGCTTTTCCGAACTACATGGGCTTTGATCTCTCATAAAAACGAGAGTATGTAGGCATATTTGGGATTCACCCCAAATAGCAAGTCCACAATTTATCAGCCATCTCTTCTTCTTCCTTTCTATTTTTCTTTTGGATTCATTTCTTATTTGGCAAATTAATCAAATACATGACATAGTCCCCGAATCCTCCTTGGGTTCATAGATTAGAAGCCTTTACATTGGATGCGTTAATTGGAGTCAGACAAGGGTTTTCTTAGCTTTTCCCTTCGGACAAAAATAAACTGAGTGGCGACTCCCGACAACAAGTGAACATTCTCCCGAATCCTTTTCGGGTGGAAAATGGAGGTTCACAGGTTGGCGACTCCACTGGGGACCATAAAAATGATTTATGGGATTCTAGTGGACTACTATTGCTTATTTGATTAATTTAACACTAGGGACCATAAAAATGATTTATGGGATCCTAGTAGATTATTATTATTCATTCAACTGATTTGCCCTTCTTTAGGGTACTTTTATTCATCTTGCAGGGTACCTTAGCAATATATATCCCCTCCTTGGGGATATTGGATTGAAGATTGACAAAAGGAATCTTTTTCCTTTAATGAACCCCTTGTTTGATTAATTGCGCATTTATTTTGTCATTCAGAGAATCTTTTTCTCTTGCATTATATGGGGGAATCCTTTTCTTCCATTGCATAAAAAAAATTTGTTTTCAAATGAATTTCTTCTCTTTCTGTTCAAAATTCTGAGTCTGGATAGCAAGTAGCGCTGACCGGCAGGTCTCCTTGATTATGCCGGCGGACAGCCAAAGCATCCTCCCTGTTGTCGCAAATTCCGATCCTTTTGGAGTGGCCCATGAGTAATCGTACTGTTGGACCCATGCGAAACTCTTTGTTTCACATGTGGTTAGGTATATCTTACTCAAGACTCAAGGGTCCCTATTACGAGCCAATTCTCTATTTTTCATGAACAATAGTACCTTCCCTTAGGTTGTATGTACCCAATGGTAGTGCCACATTCCATTAAAATGAATTATGATGTGATGAGGTGCATTCATGCAACATGACAACATTATTTTGGGGGAAAATCTTTTGGGAAAAACTTTTGATGTATATAAGTGGACCAAGAGTTCTTCCTACCCTACACACTACCCTGATCCTTTACCCTTAACCTTTGCAGGTATCCACTATCCGTGTACCTTCACCCACACAAGCTACACCAACTCCAACTGTGCAATCACCCACAAGTCCTGCTACCCCAATTTCACCAACTGCTCCAATTACTGAAATGGCTACTATTGAACAGATTAAGGCTTTGCTAGATGGACAGGTTAAGGAAATTGAGGATAGGATGCAAGAGATAATTGATGAAGCTTTGGCTGCCCAAAGGGTAGCCATCCTGACTGAATTGGGAGGGGCACCAAAGACGGCTTCTACTCCTGGAGATTTAGGGAAGGAACCCATTGTAGGGCAAACCAGTACCCCCATGACTGCTCAGAACAATACCACTGTTATCAATTTGGAGGATCCAACCTCTAAGAATGAAACTGATGAACTGAAAAAGAAACTTGAATTGCTTGAAAGGTCAATCACTGCCATGAAATCTCATAAAGAGGTGGTAGACATGGATTCCTTATCCTTGTTTCCCCAAGCTAGGTTGCCTCCAAAATTCAAGATGCCTGGGATGGATAGATTTGATGGGACCACTTGCCCTAAAACCCATTCGAAGATGTATGTGGGGGCCTTGAGCCCTTGGGGTTTAAATGATGAGCTCTTTGCTCAGCTCTTTCAACAATCCTTGACTGGGGCTGCCCTAAAATGGCTTGTAAGCCTGGATCATGCTAAGATTAAGACCTGGGAAGACATCTGCAATGCATTTAACACTCAATACCACTACAATATTGAGGTAGATGTCACTAGAAGGGAGCTTGAGACTACTAAGCAAAATAACAATGAACCCTTCTCCTCGTTCCTTACGAGGTGGAGGGCGAAGGCTGCCCAAATGATCAATCGCCCTTCAGAATAGGAGCAGATTGATATTATAATCAGAAATTTAAGGCCTACATATCAAGCTCAATTGCAAACCCAATACCTACCTACTTTCAAATCGCTCATTGCGACTGCAACTAAGGTAGAAGACTTGATACAATTGGGTAAAATAGTATGTTAGACAGATGACCTTAATTTTGATCCTTGACAAGTCAAATGGATGATCTATTTAACTTGTGTTTGAGAAATCTTGTTGCAGGATTAGGTTACTTCAAATAAGGTGAACAAAACACTTATAGCGGTCGCACCTCACCTGAATACGACCGAAGAAATCTTATCATAGTAGGTTTCGCGGTCAGAAGTTCGACCTATGTCGCGACCGCTCCTACAGAATAGCGACCGTCCGAATATTTGCACGACCGCTACTCAAGGAACTTAAATCATTACAATCACAGTAAGGTTCGCAGTGACAAGAACGGTGAATGACTCGACCTCGCTTATCACTTTAGCGACCGCCCCATTCAGAATCGCGACCGCTCTACCATTCAAGAAGAAATTGTTTGAAGAGACAGTAGGTTTCGCGTCCTCAGGAGCGTCCAGAAGTTCGACGCGAGTTTCTCAATTCGACCGCGATAATCTACATAGGGCGACTGCGACATTCAAATTATGGCGGACATTCAATTTTGCCCTGTCAGAGAATGACACGTAATATGACCGTTATAAACCCACTTGATTATTCAAAAAGGGCGACCGCACCATTGCTAGGCGCGACCGTCCCGACAAACACAGCTGGGCAAGAAGCCGGTCCGACAAACACAGCATGGGCAAGATTCCAGCTGCAAAGCACTAAAATTCGACCGTTGAAGTCTTTTCAAAAGTAGCGACCGTCCCCTATTAAAGGACGACCGCGAGAAGCATGAGCGCGACCATCCTTGCATGAAGGGCGACCGCGAAGTGCTTCGGGCAGTTTAAGTAAAGAAGGTCTAATCTACCAATACATTATTCTTAATGTCTATAATGGCTAGTAAGACCACAATGGCTATAAATACAATGTCTCTCTGAGAAAACAAAAAAGAGGAATAAGCAAGAAATCAGATTGTAATAGCCAAGCAACAAATTTTCATTTACTTAAACTTACAATTAAATTGTAATGTATGTTAGGTGTTAGCATTGAAAACACCATTGTATAAGTTTGAGTGTAAGCTTGGGAAACACTTGGGTTGAGAGAGTAAGCCTTGTAAAACTCTTGTTAGGTTGTGAGAGTAAGCCTTGTAAAACTCTTGTTTGGGTTGTGAGTGTGAGCCTAAGAAAAACACTTGTGAAGTTAGGTGTGAACTTGTGAAAACACCAAAGTTGGAAGTAAGCTTGTAAAAACTTCAAAGATTAGTGGAACCTTAACAAGTTGTTAAGGAAGTGGATGTAGGATTGAAGTAAATCCGAACCACTATAAATCTTGTGTGTTCTTTCTTTCTTCCATTACTCAACCAACTCTCTATTCCGCATTTCTTGATTGTTGAGTTTTTTAAATTGTCATTAATTCTTGAGAAAACCAATTCAGCCCCCCTCTTGGTTGCCATCTTGGGACAACAATTGGTATCAGAGCCCTTAGATTTCTTAAACTTAATTGTGAAATCTGATCCACTATGGCAACTTCTTCTTCATCAAGCTCTCATGGAAATCTTAATTCTATTCTTAGACCCTACTTTGATGGAACTGATTATTCATACTGGAAACACAAAATGTATTTGTTTCTAGATAGTGAAGGGATTGAACTATGGGATTTCGTGGAAAATGAATGGAAATCTCCTACCCACGAAGTTGACGGTATTCAAGTTCCACTTCCCAAAGCTCAATGGTCAACTAGCAATGTCAGAGATCGATTCAAGAACAATAGAGCTGCTTCCATCTTGATGAATTCCATTTCAAGGGAAGAAGGCGGAAGAGTTCAACATTTAACTTGTGCACATTGCATTTGGAAAACACTTGAAAACTACCATGAAGGTACGACTCAAGTGAGATTTACCAAAAAACAAATGCATGTTCATGAATATGAGCTATTCAAGATGAAACAAAATGAAAATGTCACCGACATGACCAATCGCTTACTTGCAATTGTCAATGAACTAAAGAAGTATGGCAAGGTATATGATCAAGGTGATGTAAACAGCAAAATCTTGAGAGCCCTAAGAGCTAGAAAGAACTTTGAATCCAAAGTATCATCCATAGAAGAAGCTCATGATCTCAGCACATTAAGAACCGATGAGCTAGTTGGAAAATTACTCACATTTGAGCTACACAGTGAGAAAGAAGAAGATCAAGGTGAGAAAGAAAAGAGAAAACCAATTGCACTCAAAGCAATCAAAGAAGCTGAGAGCTCAAGCAATGAAGGTACTGATGATGAAGATGAAATGGCAATGTTCTCTAAAAGAATCAATGAATGGAAAAGGAAGAAAATATTACAAGCAAACAAAGGTACACCTCCTAAATTCTCCTTCAAAGATAAAGAAAAGAAAAATGAGGTAAAATACTATGAATGTGGAAAAACCGGTCACATCAAGTCGGATTGCTACAAATTAAAGAACAAAAGGAAATGGGATAAAGAAAAGAAAAAGTCTCTCAAAGCCACATGGGATGACTCTTCCTCAAGTGAAGAAGAAGAAGAGGAAGGAATTGCAAATCTTTGTCTCATGGCTATTGAAGATGACTCCAATGAGGTAAGTACTCAATCCTTTGATCTTGTAGCACATGATGATATAAGTGATATAGATGATAGTGATTTGATTGAGCACATGAATTCTAAAATAGAAAAATATTTCTCCAAAATGATGCTCTATAAAGAGAAAAACTCTAAGTTAGAAAAGGATTTTATATGCTTAAAGAACTCTACCTTAGAATTGAAAACCTCAAATGAACATTTGATGAATACAATAGGAGAATTAAATAAAAGCTCACATGACTTAGAAAAAGTGATTAAAGAGAATGAGGCATTGAAGCATGAACTAAAAGAATCAATTTCCAGATTTCATAAAGGAAAGGAAGCATTGAACACATTAATTAATAATCAAAGGTCACCTTCCTTGAAATATGGATTAGGATTCAATGGCTCAACCAACATTGCACCTAGCAAACCAACATTTGTGAAAGCATCTACAACTGAAATTTCTGATGTTCATATAAAAAATGCTTGCACCAAGTCTAAAAGAACTTCTTATGGTTCACTAGGAGATAAAGCCAAAAATAACTATGCATTGTTGTTCACTAAACTTGCACAAAAGAAATCACATACTTGTAGTTGTATGTACAATGCAAAAAGAAAAATGCAGAAGCATAGAACACCATGGCAATGCACATATTGCATGAAATTTGGTCACAAAAACTTCTATTGTTATATAAGAAAAGCTCATCTCAATTTAGAAGGCACTCTTTCTACTAACCATCAAGGACCCAACTTCATGTGGGTACCTAAAAGAAGATGATCACAATTGTCTTGCAGGTATGCCTAAAATCTACTATCAATGAAAGCACATGGCTTGTGGATAGTGGATGCTCAAGGCATATGACTGGAAATGCAAAGCTCTTTACAAATATTACCTATAAACATGGAGGTAATGTAACTTTTGGAAACAATGCTAAAGGTAAAATTCTTGGTGTTGGCTCCATTGGTTCTATTGGTAAGGATTTAATTGAAGATGTATGGCTTGTTGATGGTTTGAAACATAACTTGCTAAGTGTTAGTCAACTTTGTGATAAAGCATACTTCGTTAAGTTTGATTCCAAGGAATGCAAAATCACAAATTCAAATGATGTTATCATATTTAAGGGTACTAGAACAAACAACACTTACAATGTTAGCATACATTCAAATCATACATGTTTAATGTCCACTAATAATGATGCATGGTTATGGCATAGAAGACTAGGACATGCTGGTATGGACCAATTGAAACATATTTGCAATGAGAATTTAGTTGATGGCTTACCTAAGATAAAATATGATAAAGACAGAATTTGTGAACCTTGTCAACATGGTAAGCAACACAAAAGCTCATTTAAAACAAAGAGTGTTATAAGCACCTCTAGACCTTTAGAGCTCATTCATTTAGATTTGTTTGGACCAAATAGAGTTACAAGCTTAGGAGGCAAATCTTATGCATTTGTTCTTGTTGATGACTACTCTAGATTCACATGGGTTAATTTCTTAGCTCAAAAGAATGAAGCCTTTAATTTCTTCAAAACGTTTGCAAAAAGAGTTCAAAATGAAAAAGGATATGTGATCACATCTATTAGAAGTGATCATGGCAAAGAATTTGAAAATGAAAATTTTGAAGACTTTTGCAATGAACTTGGCATTTCACATAATTTTTCTGCTCCTAGAACTCCACAGCAAAATGGTGTAGTTGAAAGGAAAAATAGAACTTTAATCGAAATGGCTAGGACAATGCTCAATGAATATGATTTACCATCTTATTTTTGGGCGGAAGCCGTTAATACAGCTTGTTACATTGCAAATCGTGTTTATAAAAGGCATTTAACTAATAAAACTTCTTATGAGCTATGGAATGGAAGAATACCCAGAATTGGATATTTTAGAGTATTTGGATGCAAATGCTTCATATTGAATACCAAGGATAATCTTGGAAAATTCTCATCCAAATCAGATGAAGGCATATTCTTAGGATATTCATCATTTAGCAAAGCATATAGGGTATTTAACATGAAAACTCTAGTTATAGAAGAATCAATGCATGTTGTATTTGATGAGTCATCTAAACTTGATCAAAAGAAAGGTATTACTTTCAATGACCCTGCAGGTACTCTTGAACCTCTTGAATCTATTGATGCTCCAAAGATCAATCAACTTGAAGAAAAGACTCAAGATCTACCTAAGGATTGGCAATACAAGAAAGATCATCCAAAGGAACTCATCATTGGAGAAACATCAAAGGGAGTAACTACTAGATCTAAAATTAATCATGTTGATGTTAATTTTGCTTTTGTTTCTCAAATTGAACCAAAAACTGTTGAGGAAGCTTTAAATGATGAAAATTGGATAACTGCAATGCAAGATGAACTTAATCAATTTGAAAGAAATAATGTTTGGCAACTTACTCCTAGACCTATAGATCATTCTATAATAGGATGCAAATGGATTTATAGGAATAAGCTTGATGAAAATGGTCACATCATTAGAAATAAAGCAAGATTGGTAGCCAAAGGTTATAATCAAGAAGAAGGTATTGACTATGATGAAACCTTTGCCCCAGTAGCCAGATTAGAAGCTATTAGAATATTACTTGCCTTCGCATGTCATATGAATTTTAAGCTTTATCAAATGGATGTTAAAAGTGCATTTCTAAACGGACTCATAAATGAAGAAGTTTATGTTGAACAACCTCCTGGTTTTGAAAACTACAAATTTCCTGATCATGTTTTCAAACTTAGCAAAGCTTTATATGGATTAAAGCAAGCACCTAGAGCTTGGTATGACAAACTTAGTGCATATTTACTTGAAAATGGTTTTGCAAAAGGAAAAGTAGACACAACTCTTTTTGTTAAAAAGGATAAGCATAACATCTTGATTGTACAAATTTATGTGGATGACATAATATTTGGAGCTACTAATGAAACCTTGTGCAAAGAATTTGCTTCTTGTATGACTAGGGAATTTGAAATGAGCATGATGGGTGAACTCAAGTTTTTCCTTGGACTGCAAGTCAAGCAATGTAAAGATGGGATCTTCATCAACCAATCCAAATATACAAAAGAACTCATCAAGAAATTTGGAATGGATGGCTGCAAACTAGCAAAACTCCCATGAGCACATCATTGAAATTAGGTAAAGATGAAAATGGTAAAGCAGTAGATGAGAAGAAATATCGAGGTATCATCGGATCACTACTTTACTTAACTGCTTCTAGGCCTGATATAATGTTTAGTGTATGTCTTTGTGCTAGATTTCAAACTAGTCCTAAAGAATCACACTTGAATGCCACTAAGAGAATCTTGAAATATTTGAGTGGTACAATACATTTAGGACTTTGGTATCCTAAAAACACATCATTTCATATTATAGGATTTTCAGATGCAGATTACGCTGGTAGTATATTAGATAGGAAAAGCACAACAGGAGCATGTCACTTTCTTGGTAATTGTCTAGTTTCTTGGCATAGTAAGAAACAAGCATCGGTTGCTTTATCCACAACGGAAGCTGAGTATGTTGCAGCTTGTTTTTGTTGCACACAAGTATTATGGATGAAACAACAATTGCTTGACTATGGTAAGGTTTTTAACAATATTTCCATTAAATGTGACAACACTAGTGCTATCAATTTGTCTAAAAATCCTATACAACATTCTAGATCCAAGCATATAGATATTAGACATCATTTTTTAAGGGAAAATGTGCAAAATCAGAACATAATTCTAGAATTTATTGAAACACAAAATCAACTTGCGGATGTCTTTACAAAACCCTTGAATGAAGATAGACTTAATTTTATTAAACTTAATTTAGGAATGATTGATGGAAACACTCTGAATTAATTGCCTATCAATAAGGTTTCTATGTGCATGAATTTAATGCTTCTTAACACAATAGAAATATTCTCCATCTTTCCTTGAATCTTTCATTTTTAAGTATGTCGCGGTCGCTCCAGTATTCTTTAGCGGTCGCTATCCTGTCTGTCAGTTTCATTCAAACTAATGACTCTGTGCGCGGTCGAGAAAATTTGTGCGCGGCCGCACCAATTTGAATAGTTTCGACCGTTACAGTTACATTCCTCACTCGCGAGCATACTTATCTTGACAATGGTCGCTAGATCATAAGTCATGATCGCACCTTGTTAAATCTGCGACCGCACCCTGTACACTCTGCTCGAAAATTTATAACCGTTGGTTGTGTGACAGGTCGCAACTCTTAACTTTCAACAGTCAAAAATGGCTATTTTCTTAAATCCATCTATTTAAGAGTGTTTTGCATCAGTTTATCTGATATTTTGCCTATTAAAGCACACAAACCTTCCTCTGAAACCCTAAAAACCTCTCAATATCATCTGTTTCTCAATCACTCTCTGTTTTCCTACTCTCTTCTGTTCTAATGGCCCCCAAAAGAAAAACCACTTCCAAAATAAAAGGTCAAGCCAAGAGAGTTCCAGGAGTCACCATTAGAGAACCCATTGTTGATCCTCCATCTCCTCCTCAATCTAAAAGAGGTGAGAAAATTCACAAACCTCACCATCAAACCACTGAAGAAGATGTTAGGTATGCCATGCTAAAGAGAAAGAAGGTTGAAGGCACCAAATCTCCTTTTGGTGGGATGCTTTCTGCCTTGAACATCAAGGACGAAATTGAGAGATTGCTGGATGTCCTTGGATGGAGAAAATTTGTCTTTCCAGAAGAGGTAGGCTACTCTAGTCTGAGTAAGGAGTTTTTAATGTCTCCTCAAATAGAGAAGAGTGCAAATTCTGCACTAGGGTGGTATGGGGTCAGATTTAAGCTCTTTGATCAATACCAAGCCCTATCTCTAGAAGATTTTGGCAGCATTTGGGACTTCCCCTCTGAAGGTATAACCTCCTACAATGACCAAATCTTCTCAAACCCAACACTTTCTGATTTCTGGAGAGAAATTTCCATTGAAACCTCTTTTGAAAAGGAATCTAAAGCCAGACATATCAAATCTCTCACCCACTAGATGCTCCATAGGATTATCACCTATACCATTCACCAAAGAGCAGATGGGAATGAGAAAGTAACCAAGAGAGACCTTATATTTCTGTATGCTTTCACCCACAACATCAAAATAAACACCACCAAGTTCTTGATTGATACTCTTTATCATCATGCTGTAACAAGAACTGGTACCTTCTTCCTATCCTCTCAAGTTACTCAAATAGCTAGGCACCTAAACCTTCTGAATGATTTGAACTTAGCTACTTTGAGGAACCCTTTCACTCTAGCCTCCAATGCTATCACAATGGATTACTTAGAGCATGCTGGTTGTGTAAGGAAGATAGAAGGGTCATATGTATACTGCTATGGCAAGAAAGGAGTTATGGATAAACAAAAGAAAAGGCCAAGGTATACAATTGAGGAAGAGGGAGATTCTGTAGAAGTTGCAGTAGAATTACATCCAAAAGCAACTTCATCAAAAGCTGCTAAAGAAACTGCTTCATCCTCCACACAACTCATTCTCCAAGCTATCAAGACTCTCTCAAGGAAACTCACTAAGTTCAAGAAAAGTGTTTCCAAGAGATTCCAGCACTTAAACAAGAGGATAGACCTTATATCCCACATGCATCATGATCTTTATGATATGCAAGGCAAATTGGACTTGCCTCAATGCAATCTTGAAGATTGGGATATAAGTGATCACACCCAAAGCGTTGCTGAAGAAGAAGAGTCCATTAGCACTAGCTCTGCCTCTGTTGCACCTCAAGATAAGGGGAAAGCTCCTTTAGTTGAAGAAGAGTTAGAGTTAGATGATGACTCAGAATAGCTTAGCTTTAGTCTGTTTTTGCTTGCATTTTCATATGTTTGCTAATTTGCTTTCTGTTTTGTATTTTCCTCCACTTCAATCTATATATTTCCATGTTTATATTTCCATTTGTATTTTGCTTAACATTTATTTCATTTTGCCTATGCCAATGGGGGAGAGAAAATTATAAATGGAATGTCAATAAAATTATGGGGGAGAAATAAGAACAAGAACAACAATCTGTTTGAACATTTGCAAATTAGGGAAAAATGTTTATGGGGGAGTTAATTTCTTGTTGAAATTTATTGAACATTTGCAAATAAGAAAAAATGTTTGCATCAAACAATAACATGTGCACCAAGATAATCTAATAATCACAATGCTCTTAACCATGATTGTTGCATATGTTAAGAGGGAGAATTTTAGACTTATTATTTTTCTTATCATTCCATTTGAAATTGTCAAAGTCAAAATGGGGGAGATTGTTAGACAGATGACCTTAATTTTGATCCTTGACAAGTCAAATGGATGATCTATTTAACTTGTGTTTGAGAAATCTTGTTGCATGATTAGGTTACTTCAAATAAGGTGAACAGAACACTTATAGCGGTCGCACCTCACCTGAATACGACCGAAGAAATCTTATCACAGTAGGTTTCGCGGTCAGAAGTTCGACCTATGTCGCGACCGCTCCTACAGAATAGCGACCGTCCGAATATTTGCACGACCGCTACTCAAGGAACTTAAATCATTACAATCACAGTAAGGTTCGCGGTGACAAGAACGGTGAATGACTCGACCTCGCTTATCACTTTAGCGACCGCCCCATTCAGAATCGCGACCGCTCTACCATTCAAGAAGAAATTGTTTGAAGAGACAATAGGTTTCGTGTCCTCAGGAGCGTCCAGAAGTTCGACGCGAGTTTCTCAATTCGACCGCGATAATCTACATAGGGCGACCGCGACATTCAAATTATGGCAGACATTCAATTTTGCCCTATCAGAGAATGACACGTAATATGACCGTTATAAACCCACTTGATTATTCAAAAAGGGCGACCGCACCATTGCTAGGCGCGACCGTCCCGACAAACACAGCTAGGCAAGAAGCCGGTCCGACAAACACAGCATGGGCAAGATTCCAGCTGCAGAGCACTAAAATTCGACCGTTGAAGTCTTTTCAAAAGTAGCGACCGTCCCCTGTTAAAGGACGACCGTGAGAAGCATGAGCGCGACCATCCTTGCATGAAGGGCGACCGCGAAGTGCTTCGGGCAGTTTAAGTAAAGAAGGTCTAATCTACCAATACATTATTCTTAATGTCTATAACGGCTAGTAAGACCACAATGGCTATAAATACAATGTCTCTCTGAGAAAACAAAAAAGAGGAATAAAGGAAAGCTGTGAAAGGTGGTGCGATAGCTGACCAATTAGCAGAATTACCCGTAAAAGACGAGATGCGAGAAATGGGTTTCCCTGACGAAGACATCTTGAATATGGAAAGAATTGTTTGGGAGATGTATTTTGATTGGGCATCCAATTATCATGGAAATGGAATTGGGATTGTGTTCAAAACTCCTTGTGGAGAATACATTCCATTTTCAGTTAAACTTGACTTTAGCTGCACAAACAATGAAGCAGAATATGAAGCTTGTATCAATGGGCTTGAAACCGCTCTGGAATTAGGGATTAAGAACCTAAAGGTCTATGGTGATTCTATTTTAATAGTATCACAAGCTTTAAGGAAATGGAAGATAAGAGAAGAGCGTTTGGTTCCTTACCTACAACGCCTTGATCATTTGGCGTAATAATTCGATGATCTGTCCTTCGAATATCTCCCAAGAGCAAAGAATCAGTTTGCTGATGCCCTGGCTACTTTAGCTTCCATGATCAATATCAAGGAGGGGAAAGTCGTTCGACCATTAAAGGTTCAACTTCAGAAACAGCCCGCCCATATAATGCATTTGGCCGATGGTAAACCATGGTTTTGGGAAATCAAGAGTTATCTCAAGGATGGAAGTTATCCGGAGGGATCATCAAAGGTCGATCAGAGGGCCATAAGGCAGCTAGCCACAGGTTACGTTCTTAATGGAGATATCCTCTACAAGAGGAGTTGGAATGGGATGCACCTAAGGTGCGTGAATGAAGCAGAGGCTAAGCAGATAATGGAAATGGTACATGGTGGCGAATAAGGACCACACATGTATGGGATCGCCTTGGCTCAAAAAATCGCCAATCTAGGATATTATTGGTCCACCATGAATGCAGACTGCGTGGCATTTGTGCAAGAGTGCCATCAGTGTCAGATATTTGCTAAGATGCAAAAGCAACCTCCCGTTGCCCTGAATCCGATCACTTCTCCATGGCCCTTCGCTACTTGGGGAATAGATATAATTGGCAAAATACATCCAAAAGCCTCGAATGGACATCAGTTTATCTTGGTAGCTGTGGATTACTTCACAAAGTGGGTTGAAGCAGCTTCCTATGCAAAATTAAACGCCAAAAAGGCAGCACAGTTTGTCCGAACCAACATCCTTTGTCGGTACGGGACGCCATTTGAGATTATCACTGATAATGGAACTCATTTCCAAGCAGAATTTGTTAAGCTCTTGAAGGATAAGAATGTCCAGCATCATAAGTCCTCTCCTTATAGACCTCAAACAAATGGAGCTGTAGAAGCAGCGAACAAGTCTATAAAGGTGATCATACAGAAAATGATCAAGGAACATAGGCGTTGGCATGAGAAGTTACCGCTGGCTTTGTGGGGATATAGAACATCAATTAGAACTCCTACTGAGGCAACCCCGTATTCCCTGATATACAGAATGGAAACAGTACTCCCCATTGAACTGGAAGTTCAATCGGCAAGGATAATTCAAGAAAGTCAGATAAATGAAGCTGAATGGATCAGCAATTATCATCATCAGTTGTTGGGTTTGGATGAAAAAAGACTTCAAGCTCTACATCGGATTCAAGGGTATCAGAGGCGAATGGCCAGACATTTCAACAAAAAGGTCAAAGATCAAAAGTTGGAAGAAGGTTGTTTGGTTCTGAAAGAGATCAGAACACCTGTTACAGATCCTCGTGGGAAGTTTCGTCCTCATTGGGCGGGACCCTACATTTTAAAGAAAATACTTTCCGGCGGAGCCGCCATCTTATCTGATTTAGATGGTCTGGAGTTCACAAACCCATGTAATCTGGATCAATTGAAGAAATATTATGTATAATCATGCATTGTAATGAACTACATTAGACCTGATTCTCGCAAACTAATTCGAGATATGTAGGCAGCTCTCCTTGAGCACGGTCTAAATTTTAATAAGAATCACTGATTCATTTTTCTTTTGCCAAAAAAAAATAATAATAATAAATAAATAAATGAATAAATAAATAATAAAAAAGGGAAGAAAAAAATCCCGCTAAGTCGAAAACCCACAAAGGGCGGCTTAGGCAAGAATGGGTAAGAGCTCGCTAAGTTGAAAATCCGAAAGGACGACTTAGGCAAAAATTAGAGCAAATAAATAAAGTAGATAATGCTTGGAAGGCAAACAAAAAGTTATTCATTAAGAATCATTCATCATTTGTTACAAAAAGTGTCATTCATCCCATGAAATATCCAACTAATCAAAAAGTCAAGTCATAACCCCAAAATGTAAAAAAAAAAAAAGTAAAAAGGAAACCCAATAAAAAAACAGAAAATAGAGTCAACCCTAGGGCCTAAATCCTACGCCTCCTACGTGGGGCAGAGTCTTCGGTATCTTCCTTAGTTCCGGAGCTCTCTACGACAGCTGTCTTCTCCTCGCTAAGTGGAACCACCTCCTCTCCCTCTAACTCATGCAGCAAGGCATACCTCCTGGGTTTTTCAACGGGCCAAACTTCAGCTATAAACCAGGTTCTATACTCCGGAGTAGGCTGAACAAGGGAAGGCTCAGCAAAAGGCCTGATCATCTGATGGTCTCTGACCCAAGTCTATAGAACAGCTCGAGTAACTCCGGGAGTAATCGGGGAAGCAATGGTAAGCCCAATAGGAAGAGGAACCCTCTGATCAATCCCCATCTGTCTGAGGACCCGAGAAGCACTGTACCATGTGCTATGAGTGAAAACAAGGAGATAGACATGGTTGTGCATTGCATTTGCCTCCAGGAAGCGAGGAACTCTATACCAAGGGACAAACCATAGCAATTCTTCTGGTCCAAGCTCAAACAACCAGATAGCCCACTTAGCCATTGAGGGAAAAGAAATCTGGATTCTCCTAGTGCGATACTGAGAAGGGTTATAAGTCAAGGCATTGGGAGCAGCAACCACTCGGAGATGGTCTCTCAGCCAAACCTGAAAAGATAGATCCTTTCCATTTACAAACAAAAAAGAGAGACAATGAAATTAGAAGAAGCAAAAGGTATGACGAAATTACCTGAAGAATGATCGGGGTGACAGTCCAGCTCTCAAACCCGAGCACAGCTCTGTCAAGACTCTGAATAGTCTTAGCCAGAATCATACCACCGATGCAGTTAAGTTCTTCCATCTGCCTGACCATGGGACAAAGCTTCAAATCTCCAAAGCCGGGATCACGGTTGAAAAGAAACCCGGCTAACAGGCAGAAAATGAAAGCCCGCATTCTGTGCTTCAGTTGAACCTCATCTTCAAAGTTAGCGGTCAGGAATTCGTCAATCAAGGGAAGCAGCATCGCCTTACTCCCATCCATGATCATAGCTTGAGCTTGAGGCCTGCTAAAGTTGAAAAGTCTCTGAAAAGATCCCACATAACCAACTTGGACCTCATGCCTTACAAGAGGGGCATTGGGGTCACATCCAATGATTGAGCAAAACTCCTCAAAAAGAGGACACATTTCCTCCATTCGAGCACCAAATCTGAAAACGTGAGATTGAGGATCCCAAAATTTAATACAAGCATTCAAGAAATCCCAATCCACATCTACACCTCTAAGGGTAGCAATGGCTTTCAGTCCATACCTTCCCATATTGATCCTTTCGACATTATGGAGGTTCTTGGTCCAGTTATGCATCACGTGGTTAAAAAGAGGATTCATTGTTGGGGGAAATAAAAAAGTCCTGCAGTGAAAAATTTGTTTCTGGTCGAAAATACACTCAAAATTTTGTTTTTTTTGTATACATATACTGCCCCCGACGCCTCCCCGGCGGTCGGACCGCCGTCCGTGGCGGTCGGACCGCCGGAATCGGCGGCCCGACCACCGGCCGAGCAGTTCGACCGCCCCCCCCCCATGGTGGTCTACCCGCCGGACCGGCGGCTCGACCGCCGCCGAACGATTTCGATTCTCATTTTTGTTATTTTTATTTTATTTTATTTTTATCTTATTTTTATTTCATTTTATGAAATTCTTGTGTTTTGACCCTGTTTAGATTATTTTAGGTAATATTTTTGGGCTTATTTTAGGGATTTATTTTTGAAAATAGATTTCTAAAAAAAAAAGAAAACAAAAAAACATCATTCATACATATCTGCTGTTAATACTAACAAATTAGTGCAGGTTTATATTTAAGTTCAAATGACAGGCGGAAAATATGAAACGTACAAAGTACAGAGCAAGAATAATTCAAATACTACAAATATAGTCCAAGACAAATGTGAGAATTCAGCGCCGGGCTCTCCGTCTTTGCGGCCTGTTCGGTCTCTCATAAGCAGCATCAGTCCAAGCACCTGTCAGCTCATCCGAGAAAGCAGTGATCATTGCCGCCATTTCAGCAACTAGGCCCTCAGGTACCTGTAAAAAAGGACAATCGCAATCAATTTCAAGAGACTTTTATGAATCCTTTTCATGAAAAGTTCTAAAAGGATATACCTAAGTGATGTGAACAAGGCTCCGATAGGGTGCAATCTCTGCACTAATTGGTCGGGTCACCTAACCATCAGGTGCATGATAACGAACAGCATATGGCAGCCTCAAGTCAGCTAAAGCAGGGTCCAATTGACCAGTAGCCGCAAGGACGGATGAGGGAGGCCTCAAGTATGATGAACTGCTACTTGCTCCGGTACGTGATGATCCAGCCCTGAAAGTGGAAGCCTCAGCCCTAGAGGAAGAAGGTCTGTCAGCTCGCCAGCTCGAAGAGGGATCCTCTCCCGGGGTGCTGGAAGTGGGGGCCGAAGAGTTGGAGGACCGGTAAGGTGGCACAAAATCGAACCGTGGCCCAATGCGTGGCATTAGTCGCTGAAGACAGTAGAAATCATAATCTTCCTCTTCCGGGGCAAGGGTTGATTCGAAGGGATAGCCCTCATACTGAGACGCTGAAATAGGCAAAAGCGTCAGAGATAGCATGTCTTCAGGGGGGTCCGAGGGAGATGTACGGAAGCCAACAATCTGGAAAGTCACTCTCTCAGCGAGATAGTACCGTCGATACTCTGGATGGGGAAGTATGAATCGATGGTGAGTCAGGAATTGGGATCGCTGAAAGCTGTGATCTTGAGCAATCCACTCTGCCAACCAGCTAGACATCGCTGTAAATGCTACCTGTAAAAATTTATTATGTTAGTGAATCATTTTCTCTAATACAATAAATAAGGATGAGGAGAAAATATTTACCGAGTTCATGGAGCAGCTGTCAAAGAACGATCTCAGCTCTCTGATAGGAAGCTTCCTCTTTGGTACTACTATCCTCTCTTTATACCACCTCCAAGCAATGGGAGAAAGAGGATCTATAGGGGCAAGTGGCTCACGAAGAAAGGGGGCGGCATCAGGAAAGTACTCGTAAGCCCAAGTCTGGAAAAATGAAGAAAATATCAGAGTCGGTGCATGTAAGGTGAAGGAAATGTTCTTTACATTACCTCCCAGAAGTAGTACAGGCCACATGGAGTAATGCGGGTATAGCAGAGGTCTGACATATCATCATACAATTCACACAGCATCATGCTGGCCCAATCATATGTCCGAAGTCGCGTCAGGTCAGTTAGACTCTTCAGCACATTGAGATTCACTGCGTCCTTCCTATTTGCTAAGAAGGAGCTAGCAAACAGGAGTATCAGGGTGAACCTGGCCACCTGATCAGCTGTAAGATCGCCTACCTCATAGCCAGTATAGATGGCTGGCGCCTGCTCTACTAGCCACCTTCGTTGAATGCAGCGTGGCGCCTGATGTCGAGGTTAGTCAACCCCGATCAGAGTGACCATGTCGGCTGAAGAGATGTCATGCCGCCAGTCATTGTAGTACTCCACCATCTCAACGCCGAAGGGAATCCCAGAAATGACGAAAAAGTCGGTAGGTGTCATCGTCATCTCCCCCCAAGCAAAATGGAAGGTATCAGTAGTGGGCCACCATCGCTCAGCCAGCGCGCAGATCAACTCCCTGTGGATATCCCTGCCCGCATCTATAGTCCTCAAATGGTGGAGGAAAGCAGGTCTGATAAGATCCCCCACCGGATGACCGGCCTCAAGAATATAAGCCGGAATAGTGCTCATGGGTCTCTCGGCAGTGGATATCCTAATCGCAGTGTCCTAAAAAAAAATTCATTATTGTGGATAACTTAGGGGGGAACTTCAGGAGAATTTAAGTTCTATCCCCAGCCGGGTGTGACTTCCTAGAAGATTATTTCTAAGTTCTTTACTAGAAATAATTACTGATGGCAGAACATGGTGAAACTTGGTATTACCCTTGATTCATTACTAGTATATGTAAAGGAAAGATTCATAAAAATTTGTTTCTAAGTTCCTTACTAGAAATAAATAAAATTCCTAAACATGCATACTAGATAAGTAAAGAGGAAGGTACTTACCTCATAGCAGCCGGTCCGAGAGCTATGCTTCTCCTCCTCAAGTAAAAGATTGCAAGGAGGGAGTGGGATCTCGAAGTCTTCAAAGCCAGTGAAATCCATTGTTGAAAGAAAGTTCAAAGGAAAGGAAAGGAAAGAGAAAGAAAGAGTAAAGCAAATGAAAAATTGATTTGAAATGAGCCTATTTATAAGGAAAAGATGAAAACGCAGGTCTTTTTACACCTCGCTCAAAATTCTCATTTCTAACGACCACTGTGCTCCATAAATCATTTTTATGGACCCCAGTGGGGGGCAATTGTGAACACTCGAATTTTGAGGCTCGGAAAGCCGATTTTCTTAGACTGCAAGTGACCAAGCCAGACCGGGTGACCACGGCAGAATCCACCAAAAGTATGTCTTCATGGTACTTGAAATGTCCGGAGCAATGCAACGATCACGGATATGGCCTCGGAATAATTTTTGGAGGTCCACAGCTCCCAGAAAATCAGTTTGAACGAAAATCGGGAGATTTTTTGAGGGCTGAACCGCCAATCGCGGCGGTCCTACCGCGGAGGTTTGACCGCGGCGGTTGGACCGTGAACCACGGCGGTCCGACCGCCGTCCAGTTCGAAATTTTGTCTATAAAAAGGCTTTCGATCCTCAGAAAAGTAGGTTGGCTTTTGGAGCGTGTTACAGGAAGCAAGGAGCATATTCTGAGAGAACAAGATCTGGAACTTAGAACTGGGAAAATCATAAACAAGGTAATATCTTAATTCATTTTTGTCAATTCAAGGATACATTAAGCATTCCACTTTCTTCTTAATTTCTTTTTGGTCAAAGACCTAATCCTTTTAGGTCTAAGGCCTAATTAACTAATCAATCAAAACTTCGACATTAAGTCACGAATCAATTAATTTTTGGGGCATGGAGCCTAAATTGCATTCTTTTTGGTACCAAGTACCCAAATTTAATCAAATTTAGCACCATGTGCTCAAAATCACACAATTTTTTGGCAAAGAGCCCGACAATGCACAAAGCATACACACACACATGTATAATTGCATAATTGCCTTTAAATAGGCTTTTCCGAACTACATGGGCTTTGATCTCTCATAAAAACGAGAGTATGTAGGCATATTTGGGATTCACCCCAAATAGCAAGTCCATAATTTATCAACCATCTCTTCTTCTTCCTTTTTATTTTTCTTTTGGATTCATTTCTTATTTGGCAAATTAATCAAATACATGACATAGTCCCCGAATCCTCCTTGGGTTCGTAGATTAGAAGCCTTTACATTGGATGCGTTAATTGGAGTCAGACAAGGGTTTTCTTAGCTTTTTCCTTTGGACAAAAATAAACTGAGTGGCGACTCCCAACAACAAGTGAACGTTCTCCCCAATCCTTTTCGGGTGGAAAATGGAGGTTCACAACTATACAATTTTCCTATTTACTGTAATCCTTCTTTTCCATTTTTTTTCTTTTTTTTTTCTCTTTTTTTTTTCATTTTTTTTCATTTTTTTATATATAGTACATCATAATTAATATCCATCTCTTTTGTTAAACCAAATCCAATATGGTAAAGGAAATTCATTGCCACTTCCTTTCCTTATGCCATATGGTCTTATCCTTTCCCATCATCTTTTCCATTTCACTTTTGGAAAAGGTTTGTTTCCTCTATATAAATCACCCTTCATGCCATATTTTAATTCATAAACCAAAAATCTCTCTCTTTCAACGTGAAGACTCCCTTTAGCAATTTTGGTTCTCCTTTATTTATCAACCATGACTGAGCACTATTTAAAGAAAATAAATATTCTATTTAAGAATATGGATGCCATCCATTAGAAGCAAATTTCATGGTCAAAGCTTGATGTTTTAAAATGTTTTCAAAATGTCAAATTGGACCACTCCTTCTTACATGCCGTGGCTTCCTTGTGGGATACGGATTCTAGGGTATCTAGAATTAATGGCTTTGAAATATGTCCCTTGATTGAAGAATTTGAGGCTATCCTTGGACATCCCAATAATCAACAAATGGCATTACCCATATTGATTTCCAAAACTCCAGAGAAGATGCAGATGTTATTTCAAATTCCAAAGCTTGAAGTTCTTCGATTGATGATAGGTGAAAAAATTCTACTTGCTCCTTTGATTGACTTTTGTTTTTCTCATTTGGCTCCTACTAAGGCATGGGGATGCATGCTTTGTCTTTGCTTGCTCGGCCAATTCTTGCTTGTTTCTTCTGACGGCGATATTGACCCACGAGTGTTGGATATCATGGATCAAATGGAAGGAGGCTTGTCACTGGTACCTGTGATCTTAGCCGGGACCTTAGTTAGATTAGACCGATTTAAATCAGGATTGTCAAAGAGACTGACTGGAGTCCGTTGCTGCTTCAGATAATTACCTAAACTACCCTTTCGGGTTTTCAATTTAGGTTTTCTTTTTTTTATTGCTCTAACTTTTGCCTAGTCCGCCAATGCGGGTTTTCAGAACTAGCTAGCTGTCCTAATTTTTGCCTAAGATGCCCTTGCGGCTTAGCGGACACTTCTTTTTCTTTTTTTTTTGTTTAATTCTTTCTTCACATATTTGGCTTCAGGAGCATCTTTGTTTGCTTGATACTCCCTCTATGGATTTTGCCAGATACCTGCCACGTCATCATTCTGCTAGGAAGCTACTCCATCCTGCTTCTTCATATGCTGACTGGGTGGACTGGATCCACTCACACTCTGAAGTTAATATCTGTTGGTTGGTACCTTGGTGGAAGATTTTTCGTATCACTATTCGGACATACTTGATGTACGTTCCCCTTGCTGCTCTTCGTCAAGGTACATGCTATGAATCTCGCCGACTTAGGCGTCAGTATGGAGCTGATTCTCATGATTCTGACTTTGTTCCTGACCTAGACATGCCTTGCTTGAATGAAGCCTACTTGGATCGGCTGAGGCAAAGCTGGCCTGCACATTACACTTATCGACTGCCATAGCTTTTACATTTGTCAATTCAGAAAGCGTTTTGTTAGGATGAAAAAATAACTAAAGTAATAAAAGATGCTTCTTTTCCATTTATAATTTGTCATCACCTTTTGCAATTATGATTATGTATTTCATCCATTTATGGTCAAATACTTATAATAGTGCACATAGAATAATTTTAACATTAATTCTATTTTATTAAATTGGGGAACAACCAAACATAAAGCCAGCATACACAAGATCACTCCTGTTGCCAATTAGCCCTTTCGGGTTTTCTAATTGACGATTTTCTCTCATTTAGCCCTAATTGTTGCCTAGCCTGCCCCTTTCGGGTTTTCAGAACTAGCAGACTGCTGTAACTTTTGCCTAGGCTGCCCTTTTTGGGTTTTTAACCTAGCGAGCTCCTTTTTCCCCTTTTTTTTTCTTTCATACATAAAACCTCTTCAACCTGTCAATGTTTACTGGCTCACTAAATTTGTTCCCATCCATGTCTGATAACTTCACCGCACCTTTGTTCATGACTTGTTTCACGACATATGGCCCTTCCCAACTAGGTCTGAACTTCCCTCTTGGATTAGATACATTAGGCTTACATTGCTTCAACACCAAATCCCCAACTCTGAATTTTCTGACCTTAACCCTTCTATTTTAGGCCCGAGCTATCTTCTTTTGATACAGTTGGTGATGATACAACGCCTTTAATCTTCTCTCTTCTAATAGAGCTAATTGTGTGTATATGCTTGCTACCCATTCTGCTTCAGGCAATTCAGCTCCCAAGACCACTCTTAATTACTTGATCTCAATTTCAATTGGCAATACCACTTCCATCCCATAAACCAAAGAAAATGGTGTCATCCCAGTAGGTGTTCGCACACTTGTCCTATATCCCCATAAAGCAAAGGGAAGCATTTCCGACCAATCCCTGTAAGTCTTGGTAATCTTGGACAGAATTTGCTTAATTGTCTTGTTTGTTGCTTCCACGGCACCATTAGCCTTTGGTCTATAAGGAGAGGACCGATGATGATGAATTTGATACTTGGAGAATAAATCCTTAACTGCTCCTTGAAACTGTACCCCCATTATCTGATATCACACTGTGCGGGACCCCATATCTGTAGATGAGGTTTTTTTCGATAAACCTAGCCATTTGACTTGCACCCAGCTTGTTGAATGATTCAGCTTCGACTCATTTTGAAAAATAATCAACTGCTACTATAATGAAACGGTGACCGTTTGAGGCTGTCGGATGTATCTCTCCTATAATGTCGATACCCCAGGTGGCAAATGGCCAGGGTGAAGACATTGAATGCAGTTCTTCAAGAGGCATGTGATTCAAGTTACCATACATCTAACATTGCTGGTACTTCTTTACAAACTCAATACATTCTTTCTCCATGGTCAACCGATAGTAACGTTGTCGAATAACCTTCTTAACTAGGGCCAAACCACTCATGTGCAGACCGTAACTTCCCGCATGTATTTCTGACATGATGCGCTCCACTTCAGGCTTTCTTAAAAATCTCAAATGCACTCCATCAGGCCATCTTCGATATAACTCTCCATGGAAGGTGATATATTGCAATGACCATCTCCTTATGGCTCTTCTCTCTTTCTTTGTTGACCCCGGCGGGTACTCTCTTTCTTCCAAAAATCGCCTTATAGTATCATACCACGCATCATGGTCTGTATCAATTTCCATGATTGTCTCATAGTCATAGCAAAGAGTTGATGAACTGGTCAAGATTAGAGGCTTAAGGAATAGGTTGGCAGGATTTTTCCATACCGAAGCCAATGTGGCTAAGGCATCAGCCATCTGATTATCTTCTCTTGACAGGTGTATAAACCTACACTCCTTAAAATTCTTCTTCATCATGGTTAGGTAATGGTGGTATGGTTTCAATTTTTCTTCTTTCAACTCCCACTCTCCATTTACTTGGGACAATACTAGTAATGAATCGCCATAAACTTCCACCTTATCCACCTTCATAATCATTAGGGTTTCCAAATAGAAAATACAAGCTTCATACTCCACCATATTATTGGTTGCCTTAAATTTCAACTTTTTGGCTAAAGGGATGAGATCCCCTTCGAGCGATTCTAGTATAACTCCCAAACCTGCTCCCTTCCTATTTACTGCTCCATCAAAATACATTTTCCACCCTTGTACTTCAATTGCTTCTAAATGTTCATCTGGAAATTACAAGATTACCTCTTCATTTTCTGGTAATGGTTGTTGTGCCAGGAAATCTGCCACCGCTCTACCTTTGATTGTTTTCCTGGTTACATACTCAATCTCAAATTCCTCTAATATTATCAACCATCGACCGTATTTCCCAATTAAAGAGGGTGTCTCCCTTAAGTACTTCGTTGGATCCAATCTGGAAATTGCTTGCACACTATATGATTGAAAGTAATGCCGCAACTTCTTAAAAGACCAAACCATGACTATACATGTCTTTTCAATGATACTATGCTTAATTTCATAAGGTAGGAGCTTTCTACTCAAATAGTAAATGGCATGCTCAATCCCCGATTCATCTGCTTGGGCTAGCATGGCTCCTATCGACTCTTCTTCTACCTCTAAGTATAGTAATAAAGGTTTGCCGGGTTTAGGTGGTTTCAAAATAAGTGAATTCAACAAATACTCTTTTATTCGGTCAAAGGCCTTTTGACATTCTTCGTTCCATACGACCGGCTGATTCTTTCTAAGTAATTTGAAGATAGGCTCACAAATAGTTGTGAACTTTGCTATAAATCTGCTAATGTACTGCAGTTTACCAATAAATCCTCGAACTTCTCTCTCTGTCTTTGGAGCTGGCATATCCCTGATTGCTTTAACTTTGTCAGGATCTATCTCAATACCATTTAGACCAATCACATGTCCCAACAATTTACCTGAAGTAACACCGAATACACACTTCTTCGGGTTTAATCTTAGCTTATATTTCAAAGCTCTATCAAAGAATAATTCTAAATTCTTGAAGTGTTGCTCCCTTGTATCCGACTTTACCATCATATCATCAACATATACTTCAACTTCTTTGTGCATCATGTCGTGAAATAGTGTGGTGGCCATCCTTTGGTAGGTTGCCCCAGCATTATTTAAGCCGAATGGCATCACCCTATAACAGAATATACCCCATGTAGTAATGAAAGCATTTTTGGCTTTATCCTCTTGGGCCATTAACACTTGATTGTATCTGGAAAATCCATCTACAAATGAGTGTAGGACGCTAGAGGCTGCACTATCAATGAGAACATCTATGTGAGGTAAAGGAAAATCATCCTTAGGGGAAGCCTTGTTTAAATCTCTATAGTCCACGCAGACCCTTATCCTCCCATCTTTCTTTGGCACAGGTACTATGTTAGCTAGCCAATCTGGGTATTCTATCACTTCAAGGAACTTCACTTGTATTTGCTTAGTGACTTCTTCTTTAACCAATTCAGCCCACTCGGGTCTTAATCGCCTAAGCTTTTGTTTGACAAGTTTTATGTGAGTGTAAGTAGGAATATGATGCTTGGCTATGTCTCGATCTATCCCCGACATATCCTCATAAGACCAAGCAAACACTTCTTCATATTTTTTGAATATTTTTTCAAATCTCTCTCTCTCATCAGGAGTAAGGTCGGATGCTATGCTAATATTTTTAGGATTTTCAGTTGTTCCCAAATTTAATGATTGTGTGTTAACAGAATTAATATTAAAGATGCTCATGTAATTGCTATTTGAATGTATGCAACCATCAGGAGAATCATCACACAAGTAAGCAAAATCAGACTTTATTGCATTCATTTTGAAAAAGAAAACATCATCATCCTCATACAAAGTAGACAAATTAAAATCAAAATCAAAATCATTGTTCTCAGAATCATAAAGCAGGATGTCTTCAAACTTTTCTTCAACCAGGGTAGCAATCTCTTCCTGAGTCTTCTCGGCTTTCAGGGCAGCTTCATTCTTCTCTTTTGGATTTGATTCTTTGTTGGTTGACAAGGTGAGCTCTTTCCTCACTTGCTCCACTAGCTCAGCAACATCTGCAAAAATTTCAAAACCTAGAATTAATTTAACCATGAACATGATCAGCTAGGGCTTTCCTTGGAGTAGTCCTATATCTGGGGCTTTGACAAAAATCTCTTCAAGTGGAGGAAAACTCATCTTCTTACTCTTCTTTGTCTGGACATCATTATCTTCACCATATCCTAACCCTTTCTTTGAAGTTTGAGTTCTAAAATCTGGTAACTTTGTTAAACCGGCTTTACCCTTTCCAAGACCAGCTCCGGGAAGGTAGTTCATGTTCTTTGTCATATTCAAGACTTTGGAGTCCACTTCTTCATCTTCAAAAATTGCAGCCACTTGAAAACCATTGAGAAGCCTCTCAACCATTAGAGCATTAACAATCTCATTATCTTCAGCTTCAATGACCACTGTCTCATTTCCATTGGGGAATTTGATCTTTTGATAAAGGGTGGAAGGAACTCCACCAAGAGGATGAAACCATGGTCACCCCAAGAGTAAGGCAAAGGTAACTGGTATGTCTAAAACAACAAATTCAATAATAGATTCAATTGGCCCAACCTTGACGGCCGCTTTCAAAGTCCCTTCGACATGCCTCTTCGTGTTGTCATAAGCACGAATCGTTACCTCGGTTGGGATTAGATCTCTTGTTGACATGGCTAACTTTGGCAATATCTTAAGTGGACAAACATTTATGGGGACCCATCATCGACCATTACACATGGAGTCCTCTTCCCCTTAACTTCTATTTTGATAAAGAGAGGGCAGATGTGGTCTCTCCCCTCCTCCGGTAAGTCCGCATCTGAAAAAGAAATTTCTCCCATACTAACTTCACTCTTTTCTTGGACCTCTTCGCATTTCATTACTTCCCCAATTTTTATGAAGTTGATCAACTCCTTCGGTGTTGTTGAGGTAGAAATTGGCATGCTAGCCAAGGCTTTGGCCATAGTTTCTCGGTGCCTTTTGGAAGTAGCTAACAAGTTCCAAATGCTAACACTTGCTTGGGTTCTTTTCAATTGCTTGAGCACAACATCATCTTCTACTATTTTGACTTCCTTCCCCTTATTAGTTTCTACCTCCTTAGGTGGTGGCCTTGTGTAAGGCTTACCGGATCTAGTATTCATCACCTCATTTTCTTCGGGCTCGGAACAAGTCCACTCCTTCTTAGGTATAATATCATCATCACTATCACTTGAATCCCAAAACCCGTTGGCAACACAAATTGCTACTTCTCCACCCATCATAGCTTGTTCAATTTTGACAAATGCCTCTTCTTCTTTGATTGCTTTTTCATCCACATCTTGAAAAGAAGACATGACAAAGTCCTCATGCAAACCTCCTCCAATCATGAAGGTTGCCGGTGGTGGTACCCTATTGAACTTTGGTAATGGGTTGTCTTTGGTTTTTGGCTTATTGGGCTCGGGTAGCTACCCATTATCAATTAGGTTTTGGATCTCATGTCTCAACCTCACACATCTATCCATGTCATGTCCTTGCATTTGGTGGAATCGGAAAAATGATTTGGTGTCAAAATTAGGTGGGAGAGGGTTAGGCAAAGGACGAGGATTTAAGGGTTGTAGCAATCCTTTTCTTTGAAGCTTGTTGAGAACCCAAGACATCGGTTTTCCCAATTCCAATAATTGTCTCCTTGTTCCTTGGTTAGTAGCATTAACACTGACGGCCTTTTGCATGCTTTGGCTACCAGATTGATAGCTCTCTTTCTCGTTCCTTTTTGTTGCAAAGCGGCTCTTCTCCCATTCCCATTCTTCAATTTGCAAACCACCTTGGAGAAGGTCTTTGAAATCATGGATGACTGTATGAGACATCCTCTCACGAAGATTAGGCAACACCCCTCTCACAATCATCCTTATTTGATTGGATTCATCGGGCCTCTTCTTGAGTAAAGTGGCCTTGTTTCTCCATCTCTTGACATAATCTACAAAATTCTCATTCGGCCTTTGCCTAATGGACTTCAATTCCATTAAGGTAACTTCCAACTCAACATTATATCCATATTGTTGGATGAAGGCTTTGTAAAGTAGATCCCAACTCTTTTGTGTTCCATCATCTAAGGTATTGAACCAATTTTGGACAACAGAGTCCAATGAGAGCATAAAGTACCTTAGAGTTTGAGCCTTAGTAGCTCGGGCAGACTGCATGGCAGTGATGTATTGCTTTACGTGAAGATGAGGATTTTCGGTGCCATTGTACTTAGCAAAGGAAGGCATCTTGAATTTATAAGGGACCTCTTCATCTTGTTCAAATAGTTTGTCGATCTCAGACATCTCTTTGATTTTCAGCTTCTTCTCAAATTTCTTTTCTAAATCAGCAATCATCTTTTCAACATCGGATGTCTCCGTCTTTTCAATAGTTGCCTTCTTAATAGCCTTCGGTTCTTTCTTCTTTTCTTGAACATCTCGGTAGTATTGAGCCCAATCATCATCATCATCAAAAACCACTTCACTAACTTTGGTCTTCCCTTTGTCCTTTGGTTTCTTAGTGCTAGCAGATGCCTCGACATGGTTTTCTAAGATTGCAGTCAATTGGTTCTTCTTGGTCTCAACTAGGGCCTCTTTGAATTTTTCCATCTTGGCATTGAGGGCCTCATCCACCATCCTTTGAATTTGTTCGGGCTCCATTGTTTTTGGTGAGAAAGTGATTGAGTCGTTGCTAGATACTTCATCTCTGGCATAGGTCGGATTGTTGTAGGCTTTAGAACTATCGTAATCCAGGGCTGTGAGCCAGAGAGGATCAAGGATATAAGATGCAAATGTATACATGTATGCATGTATGCACAAACAATCAACAGATAAAAATAGGATGTTCCTTCCAATTTATAACATCCACAAACGAATGGCGAGTCTCTTTTCCTAGGTATATGGTTAACAAAATACCAACATGGGGTATCTTGTTTTTGAATAATCCCTCGGATGTTTCAACCAATAGTTATATTTTTGAAAATGGAAATCCATTCATAGTAATTCCCATTAATTAGGTTTTAATCCATTCAACCAACTATAGTAGCTTTTATGCTATATTGGATTAAAACGAAATTAAGAGGTTTATTATAAATAGATTTGTCACTTGAAAAAGGTAACTAATGATTCATGCCAAAACAAGCCCATGGTTAATTTATTCTTAGTGTAAACTAGGCTCACAATTGATTTTTGGTATTTCATAATTGACCTAAATATTTTTGCAAGCTCTTTGTAAGAAAAGGTTGGGTGAAAATAGTTTTGTTTCTAAGCCCAATGTAAAAGATTTTAGAAAAATGGATTTTGGGCTTAGTATTTGGGCCATGGGCCAAAGAATTTTTGATTTGTTTTTAGAAAAGTTTTATGTCCAAAGATCATCTTGAAAAGTTTTAAAAATAGCTTTGGTCTTTTGGATTTTAAAGAGAAATTTATTTTGAGCTAACAATATACATAGGTCATATTAGAAAAAGAATAAACCAAATAAGCCATGATTTAAGCCAAGATAAATCAACCATAGTCAAACAACATGCATTTGGGGTAAAACCTAAGGAAAGTAACTAGGCCAATTACATGAGCATTAGTCTTTGGGTTAAAAAGGCTTAGGTTCCCATAGCAAGTATATACCAAGTGGTACGAGGCTATGAGTGGTTATGCCATGCTCGATCTCCATACCTTGAGTGAAAGTATGGTATCCCTTACATAACGCAACACGGTTAACACAGACATCCTAACTCATGCACACGATGAAATCTAAGATGATGCAATGGATAATATCATTATAAGAAAGAATAGAATAATATAAAGACCAACGGAATCAACTTCTCTTATCCCCAATGGAGTCGCCACTGTGAGCGGGGATTTTTGCCCCCACTCCCGGTGGAATGGTTCTTGCGACTTCGGCACTGTTTAGGCACGGGGCCTTAGAGAACACGGACCTAAGTCCATAGAAAATGGAGTCGCCACCCGGACGGGCCGGGAAAAAGAAAGGGGTGGATGACTCGATTCCTAAGGAATCCCCAACCCCTTAATGGGTTCAGAAAGTTGGGTACGTGTGGGGAATGTGAGAAATGGCCCAGCACCCCCACAATGCCCGGTTCATTGAAACTGGCCTCCTTTACAGATCTTAATATTATAAATTTCTTAAATATAACAACATTATCCATACTACACACAATAAAAAGAAAGCATCATTATATTAAAACCAAAGCAATGTCCAAACAAAACAAAACAAATAAATGGACACCCATCCAAAGATGAAAACATGTCCTTACATCACATGCCTAGATAGGACACCCACCGAAAGGTAGAAACATGCCCTTTACATAAGTTCTAAGATGGAAAAGCAAATTAAATTACATGAGGTACCCACCAAGTGGAAACATACCTCTTACAACTTTTGGAAATCTAAATTACTTGATAAAAGTAAATAATCATTCATCATAAATAAATCATTCATCAAAGCAATTAATCAAAAAAGAAAATAAATATCCATCAATGATAAATTAAATAAATCAAGTATTGAAATTAAATAAATTAACGCACAAGAGATAAATCAAAGCATAATCAAGTATAGAATTAAATAAAGCAAACAAAAGTCCAATTATAGCTACTGTGACTTTTTATGGAATTAAAATAGATTAGGGTTTTATGTTTTAAAAGGTTGGTAAGACTCTTTGATTAACTAAATTAATATTTGAATGGTGAGATCATGAAACTAGGGTTTTAGACACTTTGAAATTGTTTTGATTTGTGGTTTTAAATGGTGATTTTAAGCTACTGTGTAATTTTAAAATATTTATATTTTTATGCTTTTTTTATGTTTTAAAATATTAAGGCTTAGAAAAAAATTAAGATTTAAGGTTTTAAAGGAGTTAGAGTATATTATTATAGGTTTAGAAATTGAAATAGGGTTTTAGTATTTTAGAATTTGCGTCTCGGGTGATGAATTTGAATTAGGGTTTAGAAAAACAATTTGATGATTTCATGAGATTTTATAAGTTTAAACCAAACAAATTAAAGTTTTTATAATTAAAAAAGATTTATATAATTGGAAAAAGTATTTTAGGGTTTTTTAATAAGAAACAGAATATGTTTTAAGAGTTTACATAATTTGGAAAGTAAATTAGAATTTTAGGATTTTGAAGCAATAAAATTAATAACTTTAAATTCTTTGGGAAATAAAGCAACGGATTAATGTTTTCAACTTTGAACAAAAGGGATTAGGTTTTGGGATTTTTTAATTAAAATAACAAAGGAAAATTTAGCTACTGTATAAAAAAACAAAGAATTTAGTACATACCTTTTTTTTTTATTATTCCTACAAAAATAATTCTTATTGGATGAACAAACTCCAAAGACAAGCCTTTTTTTGCCTTTGAATTACTTAAATCGTGTTTTTGCTCCTTAAAAATCAATTGAATTCAATTATTGCTTTTCCACTTCACTTTCAGATTCAAAATCTCAAAGCTACTGTGAAATTTTTCCTCCCTCAATTTGGTTGCCTTTCGTCCTTATTTATAGAGGTCTTTCTATGTATATTCCTTATTATTCACGGTAAGTAATATAAATAAGAAAAGAAAACCAAAACCTAATTAAATTAGGTTTCAAAAATTTTGCATCGGAAAAAATTACGCTGCCGAAAAAAATTGCCTCAGGAAAAAATGTATTGGCGAAAAAAATTCTGCCGCAGGAAACTGCGGCAGTGGGATCTCGGTGGGCCTGCGTGCTAGCTATTTCGCCCGTAGCATTTTCCTGCAGGCGAAATAGATAGAAAATCTATTTCGCTCGCAGGAAAATCCTGCGAACGAAATAGAAAAGCTATTTCGGCCGTAGGAATTTCTTGCGGGCGAAATAGCTTGGGCTGTTTCACCCGCAGGAAATTCCTGCGGGCGAAATGCCCACTGGCCCGCACGATGATTTTTTCGTCGCCGATTTTTTCGACTCCGATTTTTATTTTTATTTTTATTTTTTGAATTTTATTTGTTTATTTTTATTTTTTATTAATAAAATTTAGATAATAAATTTAAAACTATTTAATTAAAATTATTTTGGACCAATTGACAACAAAAATCATTTTGGACTAAATAAAACATATTGGACCGGATTGGGTCAAAAATTAAGGGTCTACAGATTTCTTTTAGATGCTCGTTTAGGTCTTGCATTGGAATGATAGAATGCTTCACATTTATGGTTTTTTATCTTCAAGATGTTGAGAACATGAGTGGTGGGGACCCCAAGCTTGCAAAGTTAGGGATACATCCATTTCAAACTATGTTTCAGCATGTCAGTTGGTAGCTTCTTCATGACCTTGCCAATAACCATATACTTTGCAAATGTGTCCTTTGAGGTTTAATGGTTCAACATACTCCCCTTAACTTGAAGGCTTTGTGTGACAAAAATATTTATATTTTTGAATTTTTAATTTTGAATTTTGATTTTGAAATCAAATGTTGGCTTTGCCAAATTAATGTCAATTTACCTCAGGACTTGATTTTCCAAATTAACATATCTATAACATAACAACCCTAGTTACCGTACTAAACTCGGGAATCATTTCTATTTAAGCAAGAATTGTTGCACTTCAGATAGGCACATAAACGTTACTTGGCCAAAGGTCTCATGAGTTTAAATATTGTCAATCTCATATGCATGCTTATTCAAACTATCTCCACTAATAGATTCTTCCTATCAAGAGAGATCAACAAGTCTTTAATAGATTTGAAATATGGTCCATAAGGGACACGGGTTAAATGAAGGCCATTTTGAAATAGGAGCTGATGTGACACTATGGGCAAACCTTCACACTATAAATTTCTTATTTGAACTTTAGATAGCTGGGAGCAATCTTGCTAGACTCCAAATTCCTTTTTTATCTTCTTGACATTAATCTGAATCTTGATTAGGGCAGTCTTTGCCCTTGCAAAATGTTTGGTACCCAAATTTGTTGCTTTTCTTCTTCTCCCTTTTCTTTCTTTTTTTTCTTACTCTTCCCTTTCTTTGAGCATTTTATCATTTTGTCCTTCTTCCTTGTAGGACTGTCAAGTACAAAACTTTTAGGAACTGGATGATCTTTCTCCTTTTTCTCTGATTTTGATCGAATCTTTAGTTGGGTTGGACCAATTCAAGTCTAATTATCCTTATAAACCAAATGGAAGCCTTTTGTTATTTTAGGTAAAAGAGAACTCAGTTGGCTTTCTGAACCGCCTTTTTAGGTTTTTCTTTCTTTTTTTTTTCTTTTTTTTTCTTTTCTTCATTTTTTCTTTTGTCCTTTTTTTCTTTTCTTTCTTTTCTTTTTCTTTCTTCTTCTTTTCTTTTCTTTTTTTTTTCTAGCTCTAAAAGAGTTGTCTTGTTTGTACCAACTTGGGTTTCTAATAATGGATGAATGGAGTGACATAAATCTTCTTTAACATGGAAAAATCATTTGTTACTCTAATGTTATCTTGATAGATTGGAGATATTAGGTAAACTTCAACTACCCTTATTATCTTGAGAACATCAACTATCCTTACGATCTTGGCTAAGCATTCCATTCTTTGATCTTCTTGCCTCTTTACCTTAGTGATCATAAGACTTGTCAAAAGTATCATAATAGCTTAGGGTAGGTTATTGAGGTTATATGCCAATGAAAAGAATGCTAAAATTTTATGAAGGCTCAAAGGGATAACTAGGGATTGATATTTAATTGGGTGGATACTAGTTGTTGGCTAACTAAACAATACCTAGATCATCTCTCCCTTAAATAAGCAGAGTTCAATTTTGCCTCAAAAGTTTGTCAAACCATGTTCTAAGACTGACTTGGACCTAGACAAAGGTAATTAAACAGGAGCCCTCTCTAAGTAAGCATACACAACTCAATGCTATAGAGTAATTCCCTCACCTAGTAAAGTCATTCAAGTCATGATGCCTAGATATATTAATTTATGAACATCAAGCTAGATTCCTCATTGGTTGAGCATCAAAATGAACAAAGACCAAAAATTTTTTTGACAAAAATAATTTATTCAAACAACTTTAAATTTGAAAAATATGATTGTTCCATAAAACACCAAATAAAGAAAATAAAACAAAGAAAAAAAAACAAGCCAAGGGAAGTTTGTTGAGTTAAGCTTCTTCTCCTTTCACATCTTCAATATTCCCATCTTAAAAGGAGGATAAGACAAGATCTTCCTCCCATCCTCCTCCTACAATAAAAGTTGCTGGTGGTGGCACTCTGTTGAACTTAGGTAGAGGATTGCTTTTGTATTAGGTTTGTCCGGCTCTGGTAGCTTACCACTCTCAATCAAATCTTGGATCTCGTGCCTTAGACGAGCACATTTATCCTTTTCATGCCCTTGCATTTGATGAAATTGACAGAAGGCCTCGGCATTGAAGTTTGGTGGCAGGGGATTATGTAGCTGTCGAGGAGCCAATGGTTGTAATAACCCTTTCTTTTGCAGCTTGCTGAAAACCCAAGAAAGAGGTTTCCACAATTCTAAGAATTGTCTTTTATTTCCTTGACCACTCGCATTAACATCAACTTCTTTTTGCATACTTTGATTGCTAGGCTGGTAGTTCCCTTTCTCATTTCTTCTTATTGAAAAGTGATTCTTCTCCCTTTCCCATTCTTCAATTTGCAGACCAGCTTGGAGAAGATCGTTGAAATCATGGATGAGTGTATGAGACATCCTTTCACGAATACTAGGCAACACCCCTCTCACAATCATCCTTATTTGATTAGATTCATAGGGCCTCTTCTTGAGCAAAGCAGCCTTAATTCTCCACCTTTTCACGTAGTCCACAAAATTCTCATTTGGCCTTTGTCTAATGGACTCAACTTCCATTAAGGTAACTTCCAACTTTATATTTTACCCATATTGCTGAATGAAAGCCTTGAACAACATGTCCCAATCTTTTTGAGTACTTTCTTCTAAGGTGTTGAACCAATTTTAGACTATAGGGTCCAATGAGAGTATGAAATATCTTAGAGTTTGAGCCTTAGTGGCTCGGGCAGATTGCATAGCAGTGATGTACTACTTCACATGGACATGTGGGTTTCTAGTACCATTGAACTTTGCAAAGGATGGCATCTTGAACTTGTATGGAACTTCATCGTCTAGCTCAAATAGTTTGTCAATCTCGGACATCTCTACAGTTTTCAGCTTCTTCTCAAATTTCTTTTCCAAATCCGCAATCATCTTTTCAACATCAGAAGTTTCAGTTTTCTCCATAGCTGAACTTTCAACAATCTTTGGTTTTTTCTTCTTGTCTTGAGGATCTTAGAAGTATTGAGCCCAATCATCATCCTCATCAATGATCATCTTATCATCATCAAAAACCACTTCACCAACTTTAGCCTTCCCCTTGTCCTTTGGCTTCTTTGTGCTGGTTGACGTTTCGACATTATTTCCTAAAATTGCAGCCAATTGGTTCTTCATGGTCTCAGCTAGGGCTTCTTTTATTTCTTCCATCTTGGCATTGAGGTCATCATCCACCATTCTTTGAATTTGTTCAGGCACCATTGCTTTTGGTGACCAAGTGATTGTGTTGCTACTAGATTCTTCATCTCCAGCGTAGGTTGGATTATCATAAGCTTTTGAACTATCATAATCCAGGGCTGTGAGCCAGAGAGGATCAATGATATGAGATACAAATGTATGCACAAACAATAAACAAATAAGGAAAAATAGGACGTTCCTTCCAACCTTATAACTTTGATACACAAATGGCGAGTCTCTTTTCCTAGATATATGGTTAACAAAAATACCAACATGGGATATTTTGTTTTCAAAATATTTTCTCGAATGTTTCAACCAATAGTTATATTTTAAAAATGGAAATTAGTTCAGGACAATTCCCATTAATTAGGTTTTAATCCATTCAACCAATTAAAGTAGCTTTTATGCTATATTGTATTAAAACTAAATTAAGGGGTTTATTATGAATAGATTTCTCACTTGAAAAAGTAACTAATGATTCATGCCAAAAACAAGCCCATGATTAATTATTCTTAGTATAAACTAGGCTCACAATTGATTTTTGGTATTTTCATAATTGACCTAAGTAGCTTGTAAGCTGATAAGAGCATTTTTATACTTGTTTTTAGTATGATTTCTATGTGTTTTTAGTTAATGTTTCATTTGATTTTTGTTTAAAGTTTGTTTTAAGTATTTGTTTTAGGTTAAAAACTCCCTTAGATGATCAAAACAATGAAGAAAGAGCATGAATCAAGCAAGACATGGCCAAGCCAAAGCAAGATTGGCCGTGTCCCTCAAAAGAATTTCAAGACAGTAGCTGACACACCCAAGAGACACGGCCAAGCCACTGGCCATGTCTCACCCAAGGAACAAAACCAAGAAAGAAAAGAAAATAGGCAGTACTTCACACACTCACATGACATGGCCATGTCGCTTGAAGCTTGGTCATGTCTACTCGTCTTGGCCATGTCTTTGCCCATGTATGATCATCTTGGCCATGTCATTTGAAGCTTGGCCATGTCTCATTGTCTTGGCCGTGTTTCATCCTAAGAAAATTAAATCATGTGAAAATAGAAGCAGTATTGAACACAAGCACCATCTTGGCCATGTCTCTGCACATGTCGCTCGAAGCTTGGCCATGTCGCTTGAAGCTTGGCCGTGTCCAAGGAAAAATTAGTAGACATTGCCAAGTCACCCTTATCTTGGCCGTGTCTCTCAAAGAAAGTGAAGCAGTGACTGACACTGGCAAGAGGCACGGCCAAGCCATTGGCCGTGTCACACCTAAAGAGCAAAATCCAAAGAACAAAGAAAAGAAAGAAGGCAGAATGCGACACTGGCAAGAGACATGGCCAAGCCACTGGCCATGTCACATGACATGGCCAAGAGCTTGGCCATGTCACTCCTTGGGACCAAAGAAAAGAAAAAGAAAGAAAAGGAGTAGCAAGAAACATGGCCAACTAGCTTGGCTGTGTCCCAAAGAAAGACGAGAGACATGGCCAAGCCACTCATGGCTTGGCCATGTCAACTATTAAATGTTGAATTCTCTTGCACGAGGTATGGACAAAGTGGGGGACAAGGGTGTTGGTTTTGCCAAAGTAATATGAAGTGATTCATTCTCTATCTAGATATTGATGAACCCTAGCTTATTTGTATGAATTGAATAATTATATTTAGTTGAATCATTTGATTGAGTTGTTTTATTCTTATGATGCTTAATGACTTATTTCCAATTGATAATAGCATGCTTATTGATTGGTTGTAATTTTCATATTATTGACTTGAGAAAGCTTGATATGGATTGAATACTCATAAGGGTTGAGGATTGATTGGAGTGCTAGAGATAGACTTACAAGATCCTTTGGTTTATAGTTCCTTGTTCTTAAAACAAGATCTAATTAATTGTGTTTGAGAAGAGATTACGACACTCTACTTAGTGATTAGGGATTAATCCACTTGAGAGAGGTTTTAGTCTAATTTAGAGGAATGCCAACTCAAATCTATTGAATGATTTAACTGAATTGATTGTTCATAAATATCATTGAGGCTAGGGGGATTCAATATCTGGATAGTATTGTTATTATCAATCCTTTTTACACAACAATAGATTTCCCTTTACTTTCATTTATTAAATTAGTTGTTTTTAATTACAAAGCATCATACAACTATTAATTTTCTAAACAACGGTTAAGGTTTAGACTAGTACTTGGCCTTGTCCCCAGTGGAACGATAACTCACTCACTACTATATTACTTGGGCGACCCATGCACTTGCGGTATTACTATAGCATTAGGCGCGATGCATCAAGTTTTTGGCGCCGCTGCCAGGGACAACGGTTTCAATACTAGTAATATAATTAAGACTGTTGATTTAGTTTTATTTTTATCAAGAATGTTTGTTTATTTTCTGTGAATTGTTTGTGTGTTTTTCTTTGAATTGTTTGTTTGTGTTCTGTAAATTTGTTTGTTTGTTGTGTTTGAATTTGTTTCTTTAATTGTTTGTGTTTTTTTCTTTAAATTGTTAAGTATTCTTTTTGTTGTAAAGATGCAGTTTTCACAATATGGGGGAGTTTATGATAGGGACTATAATTCTAACATGGTATGTGCAACATGTGGCAATGCAGGACATAGTGCCAATACATGTTTATTTGGTTTCAAACGATACCAAGATTGGCAAGAGGAAGAATATGACTACCAAAGTTTCCAGTAAATGGGTGGTAATGACCCATATTCCAATTCTTACAATCAAGTTGGGAAAGCCACCAAAATTTTTCTTAGGAAAACCAGCAGTACATTCCACCTCAACAATTTTTTCAGCCTTACCAAGGAAGTTCTTATTTTCAAGAATAATTTTCAAACCAAGACCACCTTGAGGGACCCACCTTGGAGGAGAGACTGAATGCCTTCAGTCGAGATACCGAGAGACAGCAAGCTCAATACGAGCAATACATAGTGGAAGATGAGTTGAGGTCTGAATCTTTGCGAGAAACACAGAAGAGGTTGGATGCTCTGGTTGGACAGCTGGCACATCAACCCCAAGCACACCAAAAGGAGGAATCTCCTATCCAATTGGAGCAAACCCAGGTAATCACAAATTTGAGGAGTGAACTGGTAATATATAACAATTTTTGTGATTTCTTTGATGCAGGGACCAATCAAGAAGAAAATGGTGAGGAGATCCAACCCAACATGGAGGAGAAGAGTCAATCAAAGGAGGAGGAGAATTTAGAAGTATCAACTTGGATAGAATTGCATGATCCTCCAAATCCTTTTATGCCCACAATTTCATTCCCATTTAAGCTGGAGGAAGAGAAACAAGGTATGCATATTCCTGAACTCTATGACATGCCCCATAGTGAAGATAATGTAGATAAGCTTGAGGTAGCCATGACTATAGAAGTAGAGCCTAATATTTCCAATTTAGAAATTGAGCAGAGCAAATTAATATTAAATGATGAGGATGTTGAGAGGGAACTTCAAATTGCTAAAGAGGGCAAGAAAGAGATTCAAACAAACTTGGTTGAACTTAAAAAGACCCCAAAAATTTTGGAATTTGTTTTAGTTGGGGAGAACAATATGCAACCAATGCTCATCCCTCCCACTTTTGGGAGCGAGAAAGAGGAAAAAAATGAATATAACCATGTTGCATACTAAAAAATATTTTTATTAAGTTCCTATAGCATTGGAGGATCACCCCAAGACAGCCTTCATGAGTTCTCATTGGCCATTTACTCATCCAAGGATACTACCTAGGCTTTGTAATATATTTGGCACATTTCAAAGTTGCATGCTGTCCATCCTCTCAGTCATGGGCTGCAATTGCATTATGGGTGGAAGGAGCCCTACACATCGTATATGGGAACCATGGAAATTAGGTTTCCTCTAAACTCTTTTAGTTTATGCATGCTCACATTGAGGATAATGCGAAATTTTAAGTGTGGGTATTGCATTTTGCATTTTGTGTTTTTACTTTTAGTTTAAGTTTAGTTAATGTTTTTCTTATTTTTCTCTGAATAAATGAATTTTGGAAAGTTCAATTGTTATAAATTGTTTATTGATGACCTTTGAATTCTAGAAGCATGAATTTGAGAATTGAGTAGAATTGGTGCTTATTGTCAATTTTGTTGGTTTTTCTTTGCATCACCATCAACCTAGTGAGAAATTGAGCCATCAACTGATTATTCTTGTTGTGGCTAAACATCTTTCATTGATAACTTGCTAGAACTTGCTTTGATATGCATTTTAAGATTACATAAAAATTTCAATTAGGCATCAAGATGATTAAGGCAATTAGGTGAGCCGACTCTGGCTTAAAAAGACCAACCCTACATTCAACCTTAGTTAGCCAATTTTGAGCTTATTTTATTTTCCCTTTATTTCTTTTTCACAACACCATTAGCTTGAACCTTGTTGTTTTAACTCTTACCCTTTCATTAGGTCATGAGCATTTTAAGAGCGTTTATGACCAAGTGTTGTGTTGAATTAAGTGTGGGGTTAAATTTAGTAGGTTTAAGATTGCAAAAAAAAAAACAAACAAACAAAGAAATCAAATAAAAAGAAGAAAAATAATAAGAATAATTGTTGCTCTTGTTAAAAGGGTTGGAATATGTTACAAGATGTAATAAGTGAGTTCCCTTGAAAAGTTCTTTAAATATCAAGGGGTAGATAAGAGGAAGGTGTTTTGGGATTGTTGGGTTATATACATATGATCAGTTACTTCATTCTTGAAGTGCTCTTGAACTTAATGATTAAGCTCACATTTCCTAAATGTCATGCCTCTACCTTAACCCCATTACAACCCAATAAAAGACCTTTTGATTGATGCTTGATTGTAATTAAGTGGTGGAGATTTGATAGATAAGCAAGCCTATGGCAATAATCTTTCATTGATTGTTATGAGTGTAAACACCACCTTGATCATACACTTTCTAAGAGTTGGTGAGGGAGTGACAATATAGGTTATGCATGGAAAGCCACTTAATTGCATTGGTATCGATTTTATGGGTGTTCATTTATTTGCTTTGTTTGGACATTGCTTTGATTTTAATATAACGATGCTTTATTTTAATTATTGTGTGTAATATGGATAATGTTATTATACTTAAGAATTTTATAATATTAAGACCTGTAAAGGAGGCCGGTTCCAATGAACCGGGCGTTGTGGGGGTGCTAGGCCATTTCTCACCTTCTCCACACGTACCCAACTTTCCGAACCCATTAGGGGGTTGGGGATTCCTTAGGAATTGAATCCATTTTCTCCAGACTTAGGTCCGTGTTCTCTAAGGCCCCAAGCCTAAATAGTACCGAAGTCGCAAGAACCATTCCACCGGGAGTGGGGGTAAAAATCCCCGCTCACACTTGCTTATGAATCAAATTTCCACCACTAAATTCCAATCAATCGTCAATCATAAAGTCTTTCTTTTGGTTATAATGGGGCTAAGGTAAAGGCATGACATTTGAAAGTGTGAGTTTATTTATTAATTTCAAGAACGCTTCAAGAATGAAGTAAGCAATAAATCATAACCTAACAATCCCAAAACACAATCTACTCACTTAGCACTTAACATTAAACTACTTTTCAAGGGAATCCACTTCTTTTATTTACAAAGATCATACTCAAACTTATTCCAACCTGTTGTAGTTCGGCCTTGCTATCTGCAAGTGCACATATCGTTAACAAGTAATATAATGATGAGTAGAGTATCATTCCTAGGAAGAAGTTTTCTTCTAAGTCCTGATCAATTAAAACTAAATATTGTTTGGATGATAAAATTTGATTTATGATTAAGCAAGACAAATTACTTTGAATTAAATCTAATAATATGAACCTTAGGGTTTAGTCACCTTTATTGATTTGTCATGGGTTTTCTAAAGTATTGATTTAATTTAGTTTTCCTTTCATTAATGGTTAAATTCTCCTAAATTAAGCTCATGTCTCTCTCAAGGACTAGAACTCATATCAATTTAATCCTTATGTCTACTCTTGTGATCACAAATAATTAAACCAATTCATTAGATTTTGTGAGAATTTTGAATCAACCTCTTAATTGTTTAACCTTATCTCTAAGTGAGAAACTTCCATAAGATTGTTACCTCTATGGACTAATGTTATGCTTCCACTCTCGCTCCATCACACAACACCTCTATTCAATTAATTTCTGGCAACATAATCAAAGCATTAAGAGTAAAGATAACAAAATAATTTAAGGATAAACTAAATTAATTCAAATAAGCATTTATAACTCCATGATAAATTCAATGAAAGGGATAAAGAGGATTAGTTATTCATTATGAAATAAAAACATTGAACATATTAAAGAAAGACATTAAAAACATAATTTAAAGAACAAGAAATATCAAACTATATCTCTTTGAAGAAGAACTTGACTTGGAACATGAATTTCTTCTTAAACCAGAATTTCACTCTCCTTCTTGAGAAAACTCTAAACTACATTTATTTATGGAATGAATCTAATCTAATTCTTGTAAGTCTTTTCATATCTTGAAGCCTTAGAGGAAGTGTGTTTAAATAAAGTGTTTGGAAGCTTCATTAGTGGGGAAAAACTAAAAAAGGTTAGGCCACATTGTGTGGTTCACCACCTACCAAATTTTCTGCTCAAAGTCATGAATTTTGGCCCATTGGTAGTGGCTTTTGAGTGCCACGGTTGTGGCCTGAGTTGGTTTGGATGGTTTGACCACTTTACAGCTGTAAAATGGTCAGCAAGGTAGGCCACGATCATGGCTTTTCAATGGCATGATTGTGGCATTGAAGTGGAGGCTGCCAAATTTGAATTTTTCTTCTCTTTCTTGGCTCTAACAATAGAGAAATCAATCCCACAGTCATGGTTTTTGAGTGCCACGATCGTGGCTTGTGATTTGCTTTTGAAATATGCAAAATCTATTTAAAACAGAGGTTAAATCAAGGCCATGATCATGGCTTTTGAGCCCACAGTCATGGCTTTCAATATGCTTCTACCCTTGTAATTTCCGTCATTGAAAAATTTGGACAACTTCAAATCAAATGCCATGGCCATGGCTTTTTGATAGCCATGGATGGCCCTGGGATTCAAAATGAATCCGGACCTCTTGATTTCTCATCTTTAATTCTATTTTCAAGTTCAAAATCATGTATCATGATTTATAAGACCATGTAAATTCATTTTCTTCCATTTTTGAGCTTGTTTTGACATCCTTTTTATTCTTCTTCCATTTTCTATGATTTTTAGCCAAAATAACCTATTTCTTCATACTTGTAACTTTATACTTGAAATGATGAATATTCTAGCATTCACAACAAAAATTGATCAAATTCAATTGATAATAATAAAAAATATAACTAGAATAATCATAAAATTATATGCAAAATATGATCTTATCACAACCTTACTCAAAAGAACAACAATTTCTATATATATGTATATATATATATTTTTCTCAGGATAGGATTCGAATTGGTTCCTATTTTAGATTTAATTTGACAATAATATGAAGTAGAAAGGACTCTAATAAAGGAACACAATAATCACAACATGTTTATTTGTAACTTTTAACCCACACTGATGAGATCAATTTTGTACTTGTTTTAGTATGATTTTGATGTGTTTTTAGTTAATGTTTCATTTGATTTTTGTTTAAAGTTTGTTTTAGGTGTTTGTTTTATGTTAAAGTACAAAAACTCCCTTGGATGATCAAAACAGTGAAGAAAGAGCATGAATCAAGCAAGACATGACCAAGCCAAATCAAGCTTAGGCATGTCCCCTTAAGAAAATCAAGGCAGAGAGTGACACACCCAAGTGACATGGCCAAGCCACTGGCCGTGTCAGATGACACGGCCAGGAGCTTGGATGTGTCCCATCTCATGCCCAAGAACAAAAGACAAGCAAGGAAGGAGCAAAGCTAGAGGAGCAGAAGGAGACACACCCAAGTGACACGGCCAAGCCACTGGCCGTGTCTTGGCCATGTGTGAGCGGAGATTTTTGCCCCCACTCCCGGTGGAATGGTTCTTGTGACTTCGGCACTGTTTAGGCTGGAGGCCTTAGAGAACACGGACCTAAGTCCAGAGAAAATAGAGCCGCCACCCGGACGGGCCGAGAAAAAAAGAAAGGGTGGATGACTCGATTCCTAAGGAATCCCCAACCCCATAATGGGTTCGGAAAGTTGGGTACGTGTGGGGAAGGTGAGAAATGGCCCAGCAGCCCCACAATGCCTGGTTCATTGGTACCGGCCTCCTTTACAGGTCTTAATATTATAAAATTCTTAAGTATAATAATATTATCCATATTACACACAATAATTAAAAGAAAGCATCATTATATCAAAATCCAAGCAATGTCCAAATAAATCAAATAAATGGACACCCATCCGAGGATGGAAACATGTCCTTGCATCCCATGCCTAAATAGGACACCCACCAAAAGGTCCTTTACATTGGTTCTAAAATAGAAAAGTAATTTAAATTACATGATATTTAACTAATGGGGTACCCACCAAGTGGAAACATACCTATTACAACATTTGGAAATCTAAATAAATTGATAAAAGTAAATAACCATTCATAATAAATAAATCATTGATCAAAGGTATTAAATATCAATAGAAAGTAAACATCTATCCATGATAAATTAAATAAACCAAGCATTGAACTTAAATAAATTAAAGCATATAAAATAAATCAAAGCATAATCAAATATAGAATTGAATAAGGTAAATAAAAATCTAAATTATGGCTACTGTTTCCATTTTGGGTTCTTTATTTCATGTGTTTAGAGTTTTGGAATTTGGGGAATTAGGCTACTGTGAGTTTTTAAAGGAATTAAATAGATTAAGGTTTTATGTTTTAAAAGGTTGATAAAGTTCTTTGATTAACCAAATTAGTGTTTGAATGGTGAAATCATGAAACTAGGGTTTGGACACTTTGAAATATTTAGATTTATGATTTACGGTCATTGGGTTAGGGTATTTAAGCTTACTGTGTCTAAATATGGTTTTAAAGTTTTAAAGAATTAGGGCTTAGAAAAATTTGGATTAAGGTTTTAAAGGAGTTAGGGTTCACTTGTTTTGATTCTATAGTTGAATTAGGGTTTAGTGTTCTAGAATTAGGGTTTAGTTTTCTTGGAGTTAAGTTTTCAGAATTTGTAAATCAATTGATAATGTTATGAAGTTTATGAATGTAAACCAAATGAATTAAAGTTTTATAAATAGAAAAGATGTTTTTAGGGCTTTTTGAAAGAAATAGAACTCAATTTTGGGTTTTGAAAATTTGGAAAGTAAATTAAGGTTTTGAAGTTTTGAAGAAACCAAAAATAACAGTTTTAAGCTTTTTGGAAAACAAAGCAATAAATTAAGGTTTTTAAACTTTGAACAAAGGGAATTAGGGTTCTAGTTTTTTTTTTTTGGAATTAAAAAAACACAATTTCATAATCTAAGCTTCTGTGAGGAAATTAAACAATTGATACATACCTCCTTTTGATGGTTCCTCCAAAAAAAAAATCTTCTTAGATGAACAAAAATAAAGGCAGTTGCTGCCTTTGATGAATTGTTAATGGCTTTGCTTCTTCTTCTCTCAAAAGGTCAAATTGATTTCACTACTTTCCCACTCAGTTTCGGTTTCAAACTCTCCTAATCTTCGTCCCAATTTCTGATTCCCTTTCTCCTCCCGATTTCTTCCTTATTTATAGAAGAATTCTAGTATTAATACTAGTTACTCACGGCATACAATATTGAATAAGAAAAGGAAATTGAAACCTAATTGTATTAGGTTTTGGAAAATTAGCATCGGAAAATTTTGCTGGCGAAAAAAAACTGCTGCAAAAAAATTGCGCTAGCGAAAAAATTTACCGTAGGAAAAATTGCACTGGCAAAAATGCTGCTGCAGTCAGCTGCAGGCGAAATGGCCCGAAGGCCATTTCACAGCAATCAGACTTTTTTTTATATTTAAAGCAAATATTACTTACTTAAAATAACAAAAAAAAATTTTGGACTAAAAAATATATTGGACAACACAAAAATTATTTTGGATTAGTTAAAATATATTGGACCGGACTGGGTAAAAAATTAAGGGTCTACACCGTTTCACCTAGAAGAAAAGAAGGAAAGAAATGGCAGAAGGAGACATGGCCAGCAAGCTTGGCCGAGTCCCAAACAAAGTGAGAGACATGGCCAGCAAGCTTGGCCGTGTCACCTAGGGCAACCTTGAATATTTGAATTCTTTTGCTGACAAGTTTGGAACAAAGAGCCAAAAGTAATATTAAACAAAAGAAAAAGCTTGCCTAATTTTATGGAAAGAAATAATAAACAAAGAAAATGTGGGAGACAAGGGAGAATGGTGTGAGTTGGAAGGCATGGGTGAGCTTTGAAAGAATTAAAAGGGGAAGGAAATAGAAGAGATGGGGAGGTTGAAGGGAGCTCTGGATCCACAGTTTGGAGCAGACTTGGAGTGGAGGAGGTTTTGGGCATACACAGCTTGGGTGAGGGAGAGAGTGACACTCTCCTTAGCTCTTCATCTTCATCCTCCATTTCTATCCTCTCCATCTTCTCCATCTTCCATTGGCAAGCTCTTGAAGGTTGAAGAAGCTTCATTGAAAGGTTCGGTGACTTGAGAAAGCTCCATTCCATCTTTCAAAGGCATAATCAATTGAAGGTTGTTGACTTGAGAAAGCTCCATCCCAAGGGTTTTGTGACTTGAGAAAGCTCCATTACATATTGCAAAAGGGAATCAACAATTGAAGAGGGCTTGAGTTCTTCATCATACACCCAAGTGGAGCTAGGAGGAAGACTAGTAATCCTGGCATCTTCACAAGGGGTTTTTCTATTTTCTCTTTTAATTCATTTCAATATTGTTGTTGTTATATTAAGAGTTTTGAACATGAACTAACTCTTTCTCTATCTAGATTTTGATGAACCCTTGCTTATTTGTATGGATTGAATAATTTTATTTGATGGAGTTGTTTTATTCTTATGATGCTTAATGATTTATTTCCATTAGATAATAGCATGCTTATTGATTGGTTGCAATTTTCATATTATTGACTTGAGAAAGCTTGATATAAAATTAATACTCATAAGGGTTGAGGATTGATTGGAGTGCTAGAGATAGACTTACAAGATCCTTTGGCTTATGATTCCTTGTTCTTAATGCATTATCTATTTAATTATGTTTGAGAAGAGATTTCGGCATTCTGCTTAGTGATTAGAGATTAATTCACTTGAGAGAGGTTTTAGTCTAATTTAGAGGAATGCCAACTCAACTCTATTATGTGATTTAATTGAATTGATTTTCATCAATATAATTGTGGCTAGGGGGACTCAATATCTGGATAGTATTATTACCATCAATCCTTTTTGCACAACACTCAATTTATCTTTACTTTTTTTTATTTAAGTTAATTGTCCTTAATTATAAAACATCACAAAAACTATTGATTTGCTAAACAACAGTTAAGATTTGCACTAGTACTTGACCTTGTCCCTAGTGGAACGATAACTCACTCACTACTTTATTACTTGGGCAACCCGTGCACTTGCAGTATTGCAATAGCTTTAGGCTCGCACGCACCAAGTTTTTAGTGCCGCTGCCGGGGACAACGGTTTCAATATTAGTAATATAATCAAGACTGTTGATTTAGTTTTATTTATTTTTAACATTGGTTCTTGCTTGTTATGAAGTTTATTTGTTTTCTTTGAATTGTTTGTTTGTTGTGTTTGAATTTATTTTTTTATTTAATTATTTGTTTGTTTTCTTTAAGTTGCTAAGTGCCTTTTGTAAAGATTCAATTTTCAAGGCACGGGAGACTTTATGATAGGGACTATAATTTTGAGATGGCATGGCAATTAGCATAATTAACGAATCAACCTATGATGCTAAATGCTAGAGGAAGAGTACCTAAGCGACGCAAAGAGATATGTGCAGCATGTGGCAATGCAGGACATAGTGCCAATACATGTTCATTTGGTTTCGACCGATACCAAGAATGGCAAGAGGAAGAATATGACTACCAAAGTTTCCAGCAGATGGGTAGAAATAACCCATATTCCAATCCATATAATCTTAGCTGGGAAAGCAACTAAAATTTTTCCTAGGAAAATTACCAGTAAATTCCACCTCAAAATTTTTTTCAACCATACCAAAGAGATCCTTACTTTCAAGAAAAATTTTCAAACCAATACCACCTTAAGGAACCCATATTGGATGATAAGTTAAATGCCTATATTAAAAAACACACACTAAATCAAGATCACCTTAAGGAACCCACTTTGGAGGAAAGATTGAATGCCTTCATTCATGATACTGAGAAACATCAAGCTCAATGCAAGCAATACATAGTGGAAGATAATTTGAGGTTTGAATCTTTGCAAGAATCATGGAAGAGGTTGGAAACTCAAGTTGGGCAGCTAGCACATCAACCCCAAGCACACCAAAACGAAGAGTCTCCTAGCCAATTGGAGCAAATCCAGGTAATCACAAATTTGAGGATTGAACAGGTAATATATAACAATTTTTGTGATTCCTTTGATGCAGGGACTAATCAAGAAGAAAATTGCGAGGAGATACAATCCAAAATAGAGGAGTTGAGTAAATCAAATGAGGAGGAGAATTTGGAAGCATCAACCTCACCAAAGTTGCAAGAAACTTCTGACCCTCATAGGCCATCAAGTCCATTTCCAAGTAACTTAACGGATGAGAGGCAAGGTACGCAACTTTCTGACATCTATGACATGCACTCCCAAGGAGATAGTGAAAATAAGCTTGAGATGGGTATGCCTTAGAAGAAGAACATGAAATGCCCAATTTAGAACTTGAGGAGTGTAAGCTAATTTTAGATGCTGAGGTTGTTGAGAGGGGACTTGACATTGTTAAAGTAGATGAAAAAGTGATTCAACCAACCTTGGTTGAACTTCAAGAGTCCCGAAAAATCATCCCTTCTACTTTTGGTGGTAAGGAAGAGCAGAAATCTGATATACCCATGTTGCACAAAGACAAAGATTATTACCACATTCCTATAGCACTGGAGGATCACCCCGAGGTGACCTTCATATGTCCCTTTGATACATTTTCTCTTCAAGGAATACTATTTAAGGGTTGTCGTACATCGGGTACATTTCAAAGTTGTATGTTGTTCATACTCTCACTCATGGGCTATAATTGCATTATGGGTGGAAGGAGCCCTATATATCGCATATGGGAATGATGAAAATTAGGTTTCATCTAAACTCTCTCTTAGTTTATGCATGCTTCCATTGAGGACAATGTGAATATTTAAGTGTGGGGTGTATTTTGTGTTTTGTGATTTTACTTCAAGTTATTTTTGCTTAAGTTTAGCTAATGTTTTTAATGTTTTTCTTTGAAAAATGAATTTTGGAAAGTTCAATTGTTATAAACATTTTTGATATATGACTTTTGAAATTTTTAAGCATGAACTTGAGAATTGAGTAGAATTGGTGCTTATTGTCAATTTTGTTGATTTTCCTTGCATTACCTTTAACCTAGTGAGAAATTGAGCCATCAACTTATTATTCTTTTTGTGGGTGAACATCTTTGATTCATGAGTTGCTAGAACTTGCGTTGAAATTCATTTTAAGACTACATAAAAATTTAAATTAGGCATCAAGATGATTAAGGCAATTAGGTGAACCCTCTTTGGCTTAAAAACACAAACCCTATTTTAACCTTAGTTAGCCAATTTTGAGCCTATTTCATTTCTCCTTCTATTTCTTTTTCACGACACTACCAACTTTGAATCATGCTATTTTGTCTCTTACTCTTTTATTAGGTCAAGAGCATTTTAAGAGCATTTATGACCGAGTGTTGTGTCGAATTAAGTGTGGGTTTAAATTTAGTAGGTTTAACATTTCAAATTATTATCTTCTTTAATTGCAAAACCCTAAAAAAATTGAAAAATAATATATATATATATATAAATCAAAACAATAATAGAAGTTATTCTTTTTCTTAGGGTTGGAATATATTTGGGAATAATCATTGCAAGATGTAATAAGTGAGTTCCCTTGAAAAGTTCTTTAATGTCAAGGGGTAGATAAGAGGAAGGTATTTTGGGATCATTGGGTTATACATATGATCGGTTACTTCATTCTTGATGTGCTCTTGAACTTAATGATTAAGCTCACATTTCCTAAATGTCGTGCCTCTACCTTAACCCTATTACAACCCAATAAAAGACCTTTTCATTGATGCTTGATTGTAATTAAGTGGTGGAGATTTGATAGATAAGAAAGCCTATGGTGATAATCTTTCATTGATTGTTATGAGTGTAAACACCACCATGATCAAACACTTTTAAGAGTTGTTAAGGGAGAGACAACATTGGTTATGCATGGGAAGCCACTTAATTGCATGGGTATCAATTTTGTTCAATTTGATATTGATTGCAGATTTAGGGATAGGGAAGTCTTGAAACATTTTTTAAACTCTCGAACTTAACAAAATTTATCTTGTTTAGTTTTTTTTTTATTTTAATCTTTCTTGGGGACAAGCAAGGAATTAAGTGTGGGGTATTTGATGAGATGAATTTTGTTCTTGTTTTCAGTATGATTTTAATGTGTTTTTAGTTAATGTTTCATTTGATTTTTGTTTAAAGTTAGTTTTAAGTGTTTGTTTTAGGTTAAAGTGCAAAAACTCCCTTGGATGATCAAAACAGTGAAGAAAGAGCATGAATCAAGCAAGACATTGCCAAGCCAAATCAAGCTTGGGCGTGTACCCTCAAGAAAATCAAGGCAGAGACTGACACACCTAAGTGACATGGCCAAGCCACTGGCCATGTCACATGACATGGCCAGGAGCTTGGCCATGTCCCATCTCATGCCCAAGAACAAAAGACAAGCAGGGACGGAGCAAAGCTAGAGAAGCAGAAGGTGACACACCCAAGTGACACGGCCAAGCCACTAGCCATGTCACATGACACAGCCAGGAGCTTGGCCATGTTACCTAGAAGAAAAGAAGGAAAGAAATGGCAGAAGGAGACACGGCCAACAAGCTTGGCCATGTCCCAAGCAAAGTGAGAGACACATCCAGCAAGCTTGCTAGTGTCACCTAGGGCAACCTTGAATATTTGAATTCTTTTGTAGAAAAGTGGGGAACAAAGACTAGCTTTTGCCAAAAGTAATATTAAACAAAAGAAAAAGCTTGCCTAATTTTATGGAAAGAAATAATTAACAAAGAGAATGTGGGACACAAGGGAGAATGGTGTGAGTTGGAAGGCATGGGTGAGCTTTGAAATAATTAAAAGGAGAAGGAAATGGAAGAGAGGGGGAGGTTGAAGGGAGCTCTGGATCCACAGTTTGGAGCAGACTTGGAGAGGAGGAGGTTTTGGGCATACACGACTTGGGTGAGGGAGAGAGTGACACTCTCCTTAGCTCTTCATCTTCATCCTCCATTTCTATCATCTCCATCTTCTCCATCTTCCATTGGCAAGCTATTAATGGTTGAAGAAGCTTCATAGAAAGGTTTAGTGACTTGAGAAAGCTCCATTCCATCTTCCAAAGGCATAATCAATTGAAGGGTTGGTGACTTGAGAAAGCTCCATCCCAAGGGTTTGGTGACTTGAGAAAGCTCCATTCCAGATTGCAAAAGGGAATCAACAATTGAAGAGGGCTTGAGTTCTTCATCATACACCCAAGTGGAGCTAGGAGGAAGACTAGTAATCATGGCATCTTCACAAGGGGATTTTCTATTTTCTCGTTTAATTAATTTTAATATTGTTGTTGTCGTATTAAGAGTATTGAACATGAACTAACTCATTCTTTATCTAGATTTTGATGAACCTTAGCTTATTTGTATGGATTGAATAATTTTATTTGATGGAGTTGTTTTATTCTTATGATGCTTAATGATTTATTTCCAATTGATAATAGCATGCTTATTGATTGGTTGCAATTTTCATATTATTGACTTGAGAAAGCTTGATATGAATTGAATATTCATAATGGTTGAGGATTGATTAGAGTGCTAGAGATATACTTACAAGATCCTTTGGCTTATGATTTCTTGTTCTTAATGCATGATCTATTTAATTTTGTTTGAGAAGAGATTCTGATATTCTACTTAGTGATTAGGGATTAATTCACTTGAGAGAGGTTTTAGTCTAATTTAGAGGAATGCCAACTCAACTCTATTATGTGATTTAATTGAATTGATTTTCATCAATATAATTGTGGCTAGGGGGATTCAATATCTGGATAGTATTATTACCATCAACCCTTTTTGCACAACACTCTATTTATCTTTACTTTCATTTATTTAAGTTGATTGTCTTTAATTATAAAACATCGAAAAAACTATTGACTTGCTAAACAACAGTTGTTTTATTAGCTCTTGTTATAGATTTGTGTCTTATTTGTTATGATAATTATTGTTTTCTTTAGGTATTTTGTTAGTTTTAATATGTTTATTTAGTGTTTTCATCAATTTTGGTAGTTTTAGTTTATTTCAGTGTTTATGTTGTTTTTGTCCTAGTTTTTAGTGTGTGTTTACATTTTGTTGGTTAATGTTCATTTAATTCTTGTTTAAAGCTTGTTTCAAGTTTTGTTTTAGTTAAAAAGCCAAGGAACCAAATTGAAGGAAAAAAGGGACAGTAGCTGACACAGGCAGAGGACACGGCCAAGCTTGTGGCCGTGTCCCATACCAAGTTAAAGAGAAGATCAAGACACAGAGAGGGACACACTTAAGGGACACAGCCAAGCTTGTGGCCGTGTCCCTCCAAAGAAGCTCAGACATGGCCAAGTTACTTAAGCTTGGCCATGTCTCACCTAAATCCAAAGCAAAGAAGAGGAAACTTTCACAGAAGCAAACACAAGCAAGGGACACAGCCAAGTCACTGGCCGTGTCCCTCCAATTCACCTCCAACACGGCCATGTTCACTCCAACTTGGCCGTGTCACTCATGGATTGATGAAGACGCGCGGAGGTTTCGTATAAATATTAAAGTTAGGGTTTTCTTAGTGGTTGTTGAGTTTTTGAGAGCTGTTTAGCCGTCAAAGAGAGTTTGCGGATTTTGATAACTTGTTTTCTTTGATTTTGATTACACTTTGATTAGTCTAGCTTAGATTAGATTGTTCTAGTCATTGATACATCCTTCTTGCAAGATTTGAACAAGAGATTCTTCAGAAGCTTCAAGGAGTTTGTAATTTGGTTTTGTTCTTGAACTTTATCTCTTTATTTTCATTGGAATTGTATTTATGGATATTATCATGTCTAAATTGATTTCTTTGAATATTAATGAGATGAGTATGTTTGATAGCATTATGAACTAATTTGATCTAGTCTAGGGTTTGTATGGATCTGCTATGATTGTATGAATTGGTTATTACTCTTAACTTAATGATTTCTTTAGCCTTGATTGAATGGAATATTGTTAATACATAATTGATTGGCCACCAATTATGTGTTTTAAGGTATTAGATGAAGGATTGAGAGATGAAGTCTAATGCTGGAACAATTCAATTTGGGACTTAGGTGAATTAGAGATATAACCTAGGAAAAGAGTATTTCAATTGTAACAAGATTAGTTGAAAGAGGTTTGAATGCGAGAGCTTATTTCCTTGACTCAATTACTTAAGTTGCTTAAGATTTAACCTTTGAAATTAAATTAGTTAAGAGGAATAACCGTTCATACATATAAGTAGTAGAGAAGTGCAAACCCTAGACCATTCTATTAAGTGAATCAATACATCAGTCCAGTTTACTTTTATTTGTTTTAAACTTCGATCAATTTGTTTTCTTTAATTGATAGCAATCTTAATTTATTCATTACTTGTTATTTATAATCTAATAATCAATTAGCTACTTTAGCTTCCTTTTGAGACGACCTTGGGGTGATCACCTTTGCTATAGCTACCTCGTATACTTGTGAGTGACGCTTTGTTGTAGAGTGAATTTGAGCGCAACAAGTTTTGGCGTCGTTGCCGGGGAGGCTAATTGGTATAATTGTTTATTAGTCTTAGATATTTTAGATTATTTTTCATTATTTACTTTTTATTTTATTTGTCTTTTGCTTTTTATAATTCTTTTGTTCTAGAAATTTTGTTTATGCAAGGCAGGAGATCACTTGGAGGAGAGCTATACCCAGTCATTCCAGAAATTCAGAGAGTGAAAAGGAGCAGGGAAGAGTTTGAACTGTACACCGGATTTGATACTACTGAGGAGGACACTTCTGATTTTGAGTCGGAATCTGCACAGTCTGTTAAAATGGCAGAAGAAAGACAAAGGACTATAAGAGATTTTGCTAGACCTGTCATTGGAACTTCCACTTCTTGCATAAGACTGACAGATGCAGCAAGAAATGATGAGTTGAAGAACATTCATTACAACATGCTGCCATCATTCTATGGAGTTCCAAATGAAGATCCTTTGAACTTTATTAGGGATTTCTACTCCACCCTCAACACTTTTCCATTGGGAGGATTAACAGAGGATCAGTTGAGGATGAGGTGTTTTCCATATACATTGAAGGATAGGGTAAAGAGCTGGCTTATGATGTTGCCCGAGAATTCTTTGCCAACTTGGGAGCAAGTTTATAACAAATTTATGGGCAAGTTTTACTCTCATCAAAAGACAGCTGAATTGAGATGGAAGATTGCTACATTCTCTCAATTTGAAGGAGAACCATTTCATGAGGCTTGGGACAGATTTAAGATGCTATTGATCCAGTGTCCACATCATCACTACCCACTTCAACTTCTTAATTAGTTTTTCTATGATGGTCTAACCCAGCAATTTCAGAACACTGTTGATAATGCAGCTGGGGGAGCTATGGGAGAAAAGACAGCTGATGAAACTTATGAGATCTTTGAGATGTTGGGAGCTAATTCTCAACAAAAAAGTGTAAGAGGAAGAAGTAAGGGGGTGAATCAATTAGAAGCCAATAGTGAAATGGTAAATCAGATAGCTGAGTTGACAAGGCAAGTGCAGATGCTGAACATGAAAAACAATATTTCTTCATCCACTCAAGAAGCGTGTGGAATCTGTGGAACTTTCGGGCATGGAGCAAATATATGCCCCTCTGCATATGAGACTTATGGGAATGAAGCTGAGCAGGTCAATGTTATGGGAGGATTCCAACCAAGGGCCCGAAATGATCCTTACTCCAACACTTACAATCCTGGTTGGCTGAATCACCCAAATTTTTGACTGGGCAACAAATAATTCTCAACAGCCTTTCCATTTGCTCCAGAGACAGAACCAACAGCAGGGTCAATCCTTAAATCAAGGGCAGTCTAAGATAGAGAGTTTGGAGGAAAGTTTACAGGCTTTCATCCAAGTCAGTGCTAAAAATCAAGAGATGACCAATAAGAGGCTGGATTCATTAGAAGCATCTTTTAAGAAAGTGGAGACTCAAGTAGGGCAACTTGCACAACAGATGCAGATTCAACAAAAGGAGAAATTCCCAAGTCAACCTGAGCAGGCACAATCAGTGACTGTTCTTAGAAGTGGTAAGGTGATTAACAATAATGTTGAAAATGATTCTGTGAATGTAGGTGACCAAGAGAACAAGAAGGAAGGAGAAACAGAGAACAAAGGTGTTGGAGAAAGATTAATGGAGAAGTCCCCTTCAGCAGATTTACATAAGGCAAGCAATCCATACCGGCCACCTATACCATTCCCCAGCAGGTTGAAGGATGATAAACTAGATAAGCAATTTTCTAACATCTTCAACATGTTGTCTAAGGTAAGTATTAACTTACCCTTACTGGAAGCAATAAAGAACATGCCGGCTTATGCCAAATTCTTCAAAGAGCTGATCACCAAGAAAAACAGGTATGAGCCGAATGAAAAGGTGATAGTTTTAGAGGTAGCTAGTGCTGTTCTGCAGCATAAACTACCTCCCAAGCTAAAGGATCCTAGTAGCTTTATCATTCAAATTACTGTGGGGAATGGAAAGGGGACTGATGGCATGTGTGATCTAGGAGCCAGTGTAAATTTGATGCCTTATTCTGTGTATAAAGAATTAGAACTAGAGGAACTTAAACCAACCAAAATGGTGTTGCAATTAGCTGATAGATCTCTTAGATTCCCGAAAGGGGTTATAGAAGATGTGTTAGTTAAGGTTGGAGGGTTAATAGTACCTGTGGACTTTATAGTTCTTGACATGGAAGGAAGTAACCCTACACCATCAGCACACACTATTTTGCTGGTAGGCCTTTTATGGCTACTACCAACACTTTAATAGATGTTAAAAATGGTAAATTATCAATGACTGTTTTGGGTCAAACTGTTGATTTTTCTATTTTTAACACTTCTCCTATTCCTACAGTTGCTTTATATGAGGATTGTTCTTTAATTAATTGTGTTGAAGCAGTTGTTTCGGATGTTTTCTTGCAGACAGGTTCCCTAGATAAATTGGAGCTGACACTGACCTTAGAAGAGGGGGCTAGACCAGTGAGGGAGACCCAAAGGTGCCTTAACCCAAAGGCATATGAGAGCTCGAGGAACTATAAGGATCGCACTAAAGCACTTCATGACAGATTTATTATGCGACAGACACTGAGTCCAGGTATGAAAGTTTTACTTTTTAATTCTTGACTCCGTCTATTTCCAGGTAAACTCAAGTCTCGATGGAGTGGTCCTTTCGAGATAACTCAGGTGTATCCTTCTGGTGCCATTGAATTGCTTAACTCTCGAACCAATAAGACTTTTAAAGTAAATGGACAGAGAGTTAAACCATATAAAGAAGGATTTCATGAAGTGAGGATCATTGACAGCACTTTGATCCACGATCCCTAGACCTTGCAGTGATGTCCAGCTTTATGACATTAATTAAGCGCTAAATGGGAGGCAACCCATCGGTTTGCATTTCTTTTTCATAGTTGTAATTTTCAATTTAGCAAATTTTGATTTTATGTTCAGTTTAAATAAATGGAATGGGTGCTTTGATCGGTTTTTATTTTGTGTTTCAGGGTGGTTTAAAGAAGAATGTTTGCAAAATCTTTAAGAATTGAATTTAATTAAATAAAAAAAAAGTTAAATTTGGCAGAAGGAGACACGGCCAAGGAGCTTGGCCGTGTCCCTTGGCCGTGTCACATGAGACACGGCCAAGCTTCACCAAAAAATCAATGTTCTTTCATTTTTGCAAATTTTCTTACAGTAGAGGACACACCCATGGGACACGGCCAAGTCACTGGCCGTGTCCCTCCAAAAGTATCAGACACGGCCGTGTCCACCAAGTCTTGGCCGTGTCTCTTCAATTTCACACACTAGACACGGCCAAGTTCACCCCAACTTTGCCGTGTCCCTCACTTTTACTCTTTAAAAAACACGATTTTTGCACTTTTTCCTCATTCAATCCCTAATATTCTGTTTGTTATCTCTCTCACTCTCTCGTTTCCTCTCTCTCGCAACCTCCATTAACTGTGCTTCCAAGCTCTAAATCCTCCATTAAACCTCAATTTTCTTCACCAAAACTAGAATTAATCCATTAAAACTTCTTCTTCTCTCACAAAAGATAACTTTAATCCGTTTATTTTTTTGTTTAAATTCATAAAACTTCACAAAATTATCAAATTGATTTCTAAAACCCTAAAAATTATTCACCACCTGTGACCCTACTTCTAAATTCTAAAATCCAAAATTCAACTTTTAACCCAAAATAATGAACACTAACCCTTTTAAAACCTTAAACCCTAATTTTTATGAACTCTAATCCTTTTAAAACATTAAAAAACATAAAAACATAAAAACCTAAATTTTACACATTAGCTTAGCAACCCAATAACCAAAAATCACAAATTAAAGTATTTTAAAGTGTTTAAAACCCTAGTTTTATGATATCATCATTCAAACCTTAATTTTGTTAATCAAAGAGTCTTACCAACCCTTTAAAACATAAAACCCTAATTTATTTTAATTCCATAAAAAGTCACAGTAGCCATAATTGGACTTTTATTTCCTTTATTCAATTCCATACTTGATTATGCTTTGATTTATTTCTTATGCTTTAATTTATTTAATTTCAATACTTGATTTATTTAATTTATCATGGATGGATGTTTATTTTATATTTTGATTAACAACTTTGATGAATGATTTATTTATGATGAATGATTATTTACTTTTATCAATTAATTTAGATTTCCAAAAGTTGTAAGAGGTATGTTTCCATTTGGTGGGTACCACATTAGTTAAACATCATGTAATTTAATTTGATTTTCTATTTTAGAACCTATGTAAAGGGCATGTTTCTACCTTTTTGGTGGGTGTCCTATTTAGGCATGTGATGTAAGGACATGTTTCCATCCTTGGATGGGTGTCCATTTATTTGCTTTGTTTGGACATTGCTTTGATTTTAATATATTGATGCTTTCTTTTAATTATTGTGTGTAATATGGATAATTTTATTATATTTAAGAATTTTATAATATTAAGACCTGTAAAGGAGGCCGGTTCCAATGAATCGGGTGTTGTGGGGGTGCTGGGCCATTTCTCACCTTCCCCACACGTACCCAACTTTCCGAACCCATTATGGGGTTGGGAATTTCTTAGGAATCGAGTCATCCACCCCTTTCTTTTTTCCCGGCCCATCCTGGTGGTGACTCCATTTTCTTTGGACTTAGTTATGTGTTCTCTAAGGCCCCGAGCCTAAATAATGCCGAAGTTGCAAGAACCATTCCACCGGGAGTGCGGGCAAAAATCCCCGCTCACAGTGGTGGCTCCACTGGGGATAAGAGAAGTTGATTCCGTTGGTCTTTATATTATTCTTTTCTTTCTTATAATGATATTATCCATTGCATCATATTAGATTGCATTGTGTGCGTGAGTTAGGACGCCCGTGTTACCCGTGTTATGTTATGTAAGGGATACCATACTTTCACTCAAGGTATGGAGATCGAGCATGGCATAACCACTCATAGCCTCATACCATTTGGTATATACTTGCTATGGGAACCTAAGCCTTTTAACCCAAAGACTAAAGCTCATGTAATTGGCCTAGTTACTTTCCTCAGGTTTTACCCCAAATGCATGTTGTTTGACTATGGTTAGTTTATCTTAGTCTAAATCATGTCTTATTTGGTTTGTTCTTTTTTCTAATATGACCTAAGTATATTTTAAGCTCAAAATAAACTTTTCTCTAAAATCCAAAAGACCAAAACTATTTTTAAAATCTTTCAAGATGGTCTTTGGACATAATACTTTTCTAAAAAATAAATAAATAAATTCTTTGGCCCATGGCCCAAATACTAAGCCCAAAATCCATTTTTCTAAAATCTTTTACAATCGGCTTAGAAACAAAACTATTTTCACCCAACATTTTCTTACAAAGAGCTTGCAAAAATATTTAGGTCAATTATGAAATACCAAAAATCAATTGTGGGCCTAGTTTACACTAAGAACAAATTAACCATGGGCTTGTTTATGGCATGAATCATTAGTTACTTTTTCAAGTGAGAAATCTATCTATAATAAACCTCTTAATTTAGTTTTAATCCAATATAGCATAAAAGCTACTTTAATTGGTTGGATGGATTAAACTTAATTAATGGGAATTATCATGGTTGGATTTCCACTTTCGAAAATATAACTATTGGTTGAAACGTCTGAGGGAATTATTCGAAAGCAAGATACCCCGTGTTGGTATTTTGTTAACCATATACCTAGGAAAAAGAGACTCGCCATTCGTGTGTGGATGTTATAAGGTTGGAAGGATCATCCTAATTACACTTGTTTATTGATTGATTGTGCATACATGCATACATGCATACATTTTCTCTGGCTCACAGCCCTGTATTACGAAAGTTCAAAAGCTTACGACAATCTGACTTACGCCGGAGATGAAGTGTCTAGCAATGACTCAATCACTTGCTCAGCAAAAACAATGGAACCAGAACAAATCCAAAGAATGGTGGATGAGGCCCTCAACGCCATGATGGATGAAATAAAAGAGGCCATGGCTGAGACCATAAAGAATCAACTAGCCGCAATTTTAGGAAACAATGACGAAGCATCTGCTAGCACCAAGAAAGTCAAGGGGAAGGCTAAAATTGATGAAGTAGCTTTTAATGATGAAAAGGTGATCATTGATGATGATGATGATTGGGCCCAATACTACCAAGAGGTTCAAGAAAAGAAGAATGAACCAAAGGCTATTGAGAAGGCAACTATTGAAAAGATCGAGACATCCGATGTTGAAAAGATGATTGCTGATTTAGAAAAGAAATTTGAGAAGAAGCTGAAAACCGAAGAGAAGTCTTAGATCGACAAACATTTTGAACAAGATGAAGAGGTCCCTTATAAATTCAAGATGCCTTCCTTTGCTAAGTATGATGACACCGGAAATCTTCATCTCCATGTGAAGCAGTATATCATTGCCATGCAGTCTGCTCGAGCTACTAAGGCTCAAACCCTAAGGTACTTCATGCTCTCATTGGACCATGTTGTCCAAAATTGGTTCAATACCTTAGATGATGGAGCACAAAAGAGTTGGGATCTACTTTACGAAGCCTTCATCCAACAATACGGATATAATGTTGAGTTAGAAGTTACTTTAATGGAAGTGGAGTCCATTAGACAAAGGCCAAATGAGAATTTTGTGGACTATGTGAAGCGATGGAGAAACAAGGCTGCTTTACTCAAGAAGAGACCCGATGAATCCAATCAAATAAGTATGATTGTGAGAGGGGTGTTACCTAATCTTCGTGAGAGGATGTCTCATACACTCATCCGTGATTTCAAAGATCTTCTCCAAGCTGGTCTACAAATTGAAGAGTGGGAAAGGGAGAAGAATCGCTTTTCAATAAGAAGGAATGAGAAAGGGAACAACCAGCCTAACAATCGAAGCACACAAAAAGAAGTTGATGTTAATGTAACCGCTCAAGCAAATAGAAGGCAGTTTTCAGATCTGGGGAAGCCTTTGTCTTGGGTCTTCGATAAGCTACAAAAGAAAGCGTTGTTACAACCATTGGCTCCTCGACCTTCACCTAGTCCATTACCCCCCAAAATTTGATACTAAGGCTTTTTGTCAATTTCATCATACTCAAGGACATGAGACTGATAGGTGTACCCGATTAAGGCATGAGATCCAAGATTTGATTGATAGTGGCAAGCTACCCGAGCCGGATAAGCCCAATACCAAAGACAGCCCTTTGCCTAAATTTGGAAGAGTGCCACCACCAGCAACCTTTATGGTAGGAAAAGGATTGGAAGAAGATTTTGTTTTTTCCTCTTTTCAAGATGAGAATGTTGAAGATGTGAAAGGAAAAGAAGCCTAACTCAATGAACTTTCCTTAGCTTGAATGTTGCTTTTCAATCTTAATTTATTTAATATTTTGGAACTATTGTGTTTTTCAAATTTAAAGTTGTTTGAATAAATTACTTTCATCAAAATTTTTATTGGTCTTTGTTCATTTTGGTGCTTGACCAATGAGGAATCTAGCTTGATAATTCATGAATTAATATATTTATGCATCATGACTTGAATGACTTTACTAGGTGAGGGAATGGCTCTATAGCATTGAGTTGTGTATGCTTACTTAGAGCGGGCTCCTGCATAATTAACTTTGTCTAGGTCCTAGTCAGTCTTAGAACATGCTTTGACAAACTTTTGAGGCGAAATTGAACTCTGCTTATTTAAGAGAGAAATGATCTAGGCATTGTTTGGTTAGCCAACAACTAGTATCCACCCAATTAAATATCAATCCCTAGTTGTCCCTTTGAGCCTTCAAAAAACTTTAGCTTTCTTTTTATTGGCTTACAAACCCCAATAACCTACCCAGAGCTGTTGTGATACTTTTGACAAGTCTTATGATTACTAAGATGAATAGGCAAGAAGATCAAAGAAAGCAATGATTAGTCAAGATCATGAGGATAGTTGAAGTTTCAAGACCATGAAGATAGTTGAAGTTCTCAAGACCATGAAGATAGTTGAAGTTCTCAAGATCATAAGGATAGTTGATGTTCTCAAAACCATAAGGGTAGTTGAAGTTTTCCTAATATCTCTAATATATCAACATCAACATCAGAGTAACAAATGATTTATTCCTATTAAAGAAGATTTATGTTACTCCACTTATCCATTATTAGAAGCCCAAGTTAGTACAAACCAAGATAGCTCTTTTTAGAGCTAAAAAAACAAAAAGAGAAAAAAGAAGAAAACAAAAGAAAAAGAAAAAAAAAGAAAAAAAAAGGAAGAAAGATAAAATCTAAAAAGGTGGTTCAAAAAGCCAAATGAGTTCTCTTTTACCTAAGACAACAAAAGGCTTCCATTTTATGGATTGACTTGAATTGGTCCCAACACAAACAAAGATTCAATCAAAATCAAAGAAAAAGGAGGAAGACCATCTAGTTCTTGAAAGTTCTGTACTTGATAGTCCTACAAGAAAGAAGGACAAAATGATAAAAGAAAGGGAAGAGTAAGGAAAGAGAAAGAAAAGGGAAGAGTAAGAAAAATAAAGAGGAAAAAAGGGAAAAGAAGAAAAGAAACAGATTTGGGTCTTAAACTTTTTGCAAGGGCAAAACCTATCCTAATCAAGATCCAAATTAATGCCAAGAAGATAGAAGGAATTTGGATTCTAGAAAGATTGCTCCCAACTGTCTAAAGTTCCAACAAGAAATTTATAGTGTGAGGGTTTGTCCATTGTGTCACACCAACTCCAATCTCAAAATGGCCTCCACTTTAACCCATGTCCCTTATAGACCTCGTTTCAAGCCTATCAAAGACCTGTTGATCTCTCTTGGTAGGTAGAGTCTATTAGTGGAGATAATTTGGATAAGCATGCATATGAGATAGATAATATTTAAACTCAAATGAGACCTTTGGCCAAGCAATGTGTATGTGCCTATCTGAAGTGCAAAAGTTCTTGCTTAAATAGAAATAATTCCCGAGTTTAGTACGGTAACTAGGGTTGTCATGTTATAGATATATTAATTTGGAAAAATCAAGTCCTGAGGTACATTGACATGGATTTGGCAAAGCAAACATTTGATTTCAAAATCAAAATTCAAAAAAAAAAAAAGAGTGTGTTTTGTCATACAAAGCCTTCAAGTTAAGGGAAGTATTTTGAATTGATTATTGGCAAGGTCATGAAGAAACTACCAACTGACAAGCTGAAACATAGTTTGAAATGGATACATCCCTGACTCTGCTGCTTAGGGTCTCCACCACTCATGTTTTCAACATCTTGAAGATAAAAGCCAAATGCAAAGCTTTTGATCATTTCAATGCGAGACTTGAACGAGCGTCAAAAAGGAACCAATAGAACACTTCTGCTAATCACCTCGGTCTTTGAGTCGATGGAATGACTGTAAGTATTAATCATGCATATCATGCATACATGAACATATTACATCGCACTTTCTTGTCTTAATGAACATCAAACAGCCTGCAAATTAAAGAATTAAAAGAAGAAATTGAATCAAGGGGGCATGGAAAGCCTATTCGCTTGTGGAAGCCCTAGTCACTTTGCAAAGAGAAGAAATGCATGCTTATGCAAAGAACTAGACAAGAAAAACATCAATCGAAACTTGCATGAAAGAAAAAATCCTTGGGGGGCAAGGAAAGGATATAAGATCCAATCAAAATTGGAGAAAAAAGGAAAAGCAGTTGCAAGGGGAAAGTGGTTAAAGTGCAAAAACTCCCTTGGAAGATCAAAACAAGGAAAGAAGAACATGGATCAAGCAAGACATGACCAAGCCAAATCAAGCTTGGCCATGTCACATCAAAGGAAATCTTGGCAGAACATGACACGGGCAAGAGACACGGCCAAGCCACTGGCCGTGTCTCACCTAAAGGGCAAAGCCAAGAAAGACCAAGCAAAGAGAGAAGGGAAGCAATAGGTTACACTAGCAGGCGACACGGCCAAGCCACTGGACGTGTCACATGACACGGCCACAAGCTTGGTCGTGTCCCATCCTAAGCCAAGAATAAAGAAGAACCAAAGAAAAAACATAGAAGCTGACACACCCAGGGGACACGGCCAAGCCACTGGCCATGTCACTCCCATCTTCAAAGAACAAAGAAGACCCGATCTCAAAGGGTGAAGATCCATTTTGATGGTGAAGAATCACAATGCATAAAACAGCCAGAGCAGTCAGACTTCTCAAATGATAAAAGGTCAGTCAAACTCAATCTCGGGTCCAAGCACCCATTCTCGAGTCCAAGTACCCAAATCAATTCAAGCTCGGGTCTAAGTACCCAATCTCGGGTCTATGCACCTATTCTCAGGTCCAAGTACCCAAATCAATTCAAACTCGGGTCCAAGTACCCAATTTTGGGTCCAAGTACCTAAATCAAATCTAATATCGGGTCCAAGTACTCAATCCTAGGTCCAAGTACCCAAATTCCATCTAATCTTGGGTCTAAGTACCCAAATCGAATTCAACCCAATCCTGGGTCTAAGTACCCAAAATCAATTCAATCTTGGGTCCAAGTACCCAATCTCGAGCCCAAGTACCCAAATCAAATTCAATCTTGGGTCCAAGTACCCAAAATCAATTCAATCTCAGGTCTAAGTACCCAATCTCAGGTCCAAGTACCCAATCTCGGGTCCAAGTACCCAATCTCGAGTCCAAGAACTCAATCTTGGGTCCAAGTACCCAAATTCAATCAATCTCGGGTCCAAGTACCCAAAACAAATTTAATTCGCCATATCAAAAATTAAGGCTTATTGCTTTTCATTCTCTTTCACTAAGGTTTCAGATCATTGAAGCAGGGGAAAAACTGTAGACCCTTAATTTTTGACCCAATCTGGTCCAATATGTTTTATTTAGTCTAAAATGATTTTTGTTGTCTAATTGGTCCAAAATAATTTTTATTAAATAATTTTTGCTTTAATATCTAATTTTTATTAATAAAAAATAGAAATAAATAAATAAAAGTCAAAAAATAAAAATAAAAATAAATAAATAATTTATATTAAATAATTTTTGCTTTAGATTTTTTCGCCAGCGCAGTTTTTCCGCAGCAGTTTTTTTTCGGCAGCGCAAATTTTTCGACACAAATTTTTTGAAACCTAATCCAATTAGGTTTTGGTTTCTTTTTTTTTTAATATTACTTACCTTAACTAATTAGGAATAAACAACCTCAAACCACTATAAATAAGGACCAAAGACAATTAATAAAGGGGAGGCAAAAATCCAAGACGAGTTTGGAAAATTTGAAACCAAATCAAGGAAGGAAAAGACGAAATTCAATTCAACTTTTTTCTGGAATAGCAGTAGCACGATTTAGAGGATTCAAAGGCAAAAAAAGCTTGTCTTTGGAGCTAGTTCATTCAAGAATAATTATTTTTGGAGAAATCATCAAAAGAAAGTATGTGTTAATTAATTTTCTTTAATTGTTTTTTTTACACATTAGCAAATCTATGAAATCAAAATTAAAAACCTTTGAACTTTAATTTAGTTTTTCTAAAGCCAAAAAAAAACCTTATTTCATTGGTTTATCTTCCAAAAGGCTTAAAATTGTTATTTTTTCTTCTTAAAAACCTTAAAACTCTAATTGAACATATTTTTCAACAAAACTAAGGTGTAAATTCTGCTTCTTTTAAAATCTTAAAGTATGTTCTATTTCATTCAAATAGTCTTCTAAAACATCTTTTCTACTTATAAAAATTTAATTTATTTGTTTAAATTCATAAAACTTCACAAAATTATCAAATTTATTTCTAAAACCCTAAAAATTATTCACCACCCGTGACCCTACTTCTAAATCCTAAAATCCAAAATTCAACTTTTAAGCCCAAAATAATGAACACTAACCCTTTTAAAACCTTAAACCCTAATTTTTATGAACCCTAATCCTTTTAAAACATTAAAAAACATAAAAACCTAAATTTTACACAGTAGCTTAGGAACCCAATAACCAAAAATCACAAATTAAAGTATTTTAAAATGTTTAAAACCCTAGTTTTATTATATCATCATTCAAACCTTAATTTTGTCAATCAAACAGTCTTACCAACCCTTTAAAACATAAAACCCTAATTTATTTTAATTCCATAAAAAGTCACAATAGCCATAATTGGACTTTTATTTGCTTTATTCAATTCCATACTTGATTATGCTTTGATTTATTTCTTATGCTTTAATTTATTTAATTTCAATACTTGATTTATTTAATTTATCATGTATGGATGTTTATTTTATATTTTGATTAATAGCTTTGATGAATAATTTATTTATGATGAATGATTATTTACTTTTATCAATTAATTTAGATTTCCAAAAGTTGTAACTGTTATGTTTCCACTTGGTCGGTACCTCATTAGTTAAACATCATGTAATTTAATTTGCTTTTCTATTTTAGAACCTATGTAAAGGGCATGTTTCTACCTTTTTGGTGGGTGTCCTATTTAGGCATGTGATGTAAGGACATGTTTCCATCCTTGGATGGGTGTCCATTTATTTGCTTTGTTTGGACATTGCTTTGATTTTATTATATTGATGCTTTCTTTTAATTATTGTGTGTAATATGGATAATGTTATTATATTTAAGAATTTTATAATATTAAGACCTGTAAAGGAGGCCAGTTTCAATGAACCGGGCATTGTGGGGGTGCTGGGCCATTTCTCACCTTCCCCATACATACCCAACTTTTCGAACCCATTAGGGGGTTGGGGATTCCTTAGGAATCGAGTCATCCACCCCTTTTTTTTTCCCGGCCCGTCCAGGTGGCGACTCCATTTTCTCCGGACTTAGGTCCGTGTTCTCTAAGGCCTAGAGCCTAAACAGTGCCGAAGTCACAAGAACCATTTCACTGGGAGTGGGGGCAAAAATCCCTGCTCACAGGCCCCCAGACTGATGAGCATGAGATCCTTTCGTCTGCTTCTGATGAGGACCATGACAAATCGGAACTCCAAGGCAATAGGGATTTTAGTGATTCTGCTTCGGATGATCCCGGGACGAGTAATTTGCCCCCTCCTCCAACAGGTGACGACTTTTTCATGTCTTTATTTGGTAACCTACCACCACCCTCTTAGTGATTTGTAAATATTGTAGCAATTGTAAAACATTGTACAATAATGAAAAATATACAATTTTCCTCGTTACTATAATCCTCTCTTTTTTTATTATTATTTTTTTTCTTTTTTTCTTTTTTATTAATTTTTTGTTACTGCAAATTTTTTTTTTGTTACTACCAATTTTTTCTTTTTATTTTTTTATATAGTACATCGTAATTAATATCCACTTCTTTTGTTAAACCAAATCCAAAGTGGAAAAAGAAATTGTGACTACTTCCTTTCCTTATGCCATATGGTCTTATCCTTTCCCATCATCATTTCCATTTCACTTTTGGAAAAGGTTTATTTTCTTTTATATAAATCACCTTGCATGCCATATTTCAATTCATAAACCAAAAATCTCTCTCTTTCAACGTGAAGACTTCCTTTAGCAATTTTGGTTCCCCTTTATTCATCAACCATGACCAAGCACCATTTAAAGAAAATAAAAATTCTATTTAAGAATATGGATGCCAATCATTGGAAGCAAATTTCACGGTCAAAGCCTGATGTTTTAAAATGCTTTCAAAATGTAAAATTGGACCACTCCTTCTTATATGCCGTGGCTTCCCTGTGGGATATGGATTCTAGGGTATTTAGAATTAATGGCTTTGAAATGTGTCCCTTGAATGAAGAATTTGAGGCCATCCTTGGACATCCAAATAATCGACAAATGGCATTACCCATATTGATTTCCAAGACTCAATAGAAGATGCAGATGTTATTTCAAATTCCAAAACCCGAAGTTCTTCAGTTGATGAGAGGTGAAAAAATTCTACTTGCTCCTTTGATTGACTTTTGTTTTTCTCATTTGGCTCCTACTAAGGCATGGGGATGCATGCTTTGTCTTTTCTTGCTCGGCCAATTCTTGCTTGTTTTTTCTGACGGCGATATTGACCCACGAGTATTGGATATCATGGATCAAATGGAAGGAGGCTTGTCGTCGATACCTGTGATCTTAGCCGAGACCTTAGTTGGATTAGACCGATTTAAATCGGGATTGTCAAAGAGACTGACTGGGAGTCCGTTGCTGCTTTAGGTAATTACCTAAACTACCCTTTCGGGTTTTCAATTTAGGTTTTTTTTATTGCCCTAACTTTTGCCTAGTCCGCCCATGCGGGTTTTCGGAACTAGCGAGCTGGCCTAATTTTTGCCTAAGATGCCCTCGCGGGTTTTCAACTTAGCAGACTTTTTTTTCATTTTTTTATTTTTCTTCATAGATTTGGCTTCAGGAGCATCTTTGTTTGCTTGATACCCCCTCCGTGGATTTTTCCAGATACCTGCCATGTCATCATTCTGCTAGGAAGCTACTCCATCCTGCTTCTTCATATGCTGACTGGGTTGACTGGATCTACTCACGCTCTGAAGTCAATATCCGTTGGTTGGTACCTTGGTAGAAGATTTCTCATATCACCATGCGGACATACTTGATGTACGTTCCTCTTGCTGCACTTCGTCAAGGTACATGTTATGATCCTCGCCGACTTGGGAGTCAGTATGGAGTTGAGCCTCGTGATTCTGACTTTTCTCCTAACCTAGACATTCCTTGCTTGACTGAAGCCTACTTGGATCGGCTAAGGCAAAGCTGGCCTGTACGTTACACTCATCGACTGCCATAGCTTTTACTTTTGTCAATTCAGAAAGTGTTTTATTAGGATGAAAAATAACTAAAGTAATAAAAGATGCTTCTTTTCCATTTATAATTTGTCATCACCTTTTGCAATTATGATTATTATTTCATCCATATATGGTCGAATACTTATAACAGTGCACAGAGAACAATTTTAGCATTAATTTTGTTTTATTAAATTGGGGAACAACCAAACATAAAACCAGCATACACAAGATCACTCCTGTTGCCAATTAGCCCTTTCGGGTTTTTTAATTGACGATTTTCTCTCATTTAGCCCTAATTGTTGCCTAGCCCGCCCTTTCAGGTTTTCGGAACTAGCAGACTGCTCTAACTTTTGCCTAGGCCGCCCTTTTTGGGTTTTCAACCTAGCGAGCTCTCTCTTTTTTATTTTTCATACATAAAACTTCTTCAACCTGTCAATGTTTACTGGCTCACTAAACTCGTTCCCATCCATGTCTGATAACTTTACTGCACCTTTGTTCATCACTTGTTTTATGACATATGGCCCTTCCTAGCTAGGCCTGAACTTCCCTCTTGGATCATATACATTAGGCTTACATTGCTTTAACACTAGATCCCCAACTCTGAATTTTCTGACCTTAACCCTTCTATTGTAGGCCCGAGCTATCTTCTTTTGATACAGTGGTGATGATACAGTGCCTTTAACCTTTTCTCTTCCAGTAGAGCTAACTATGTGTATCTGCTTGTTACCCATTCCGTTTCAGGTAGGTCCGCTTCCAAGACTACTCTTAACGACTTGATCTCGATTTCAATTGGCAATACCGCTTCCATCCCATAAACCAAAGAGAACGGTATCATTCCAGTAGGTGTTCGCACACTCGTCCTATATCCCCATAAAGCAAAGGGAAGCATTTCCGACCAGTCCCTGTAAGTCTTAGTCATCTTGGATAGAATTTGCTTAATTGTCTTATTCGTGGATTCTACTGCACCATTAGCCTTTGGTCTATAAGGAGAGGATCGATGATGATGGATTTGGTACTTGGAGAATAAATCCTTAACTGCTCCTTGAAACTGTACCCCATTGTCTGATATCACACTGTGCGGGACCCCATATCTGCAGTTGAGGTTCTTTTCGATAAACCTAGCCATTTGACTTGCACCCAGCTTGTTGAAGGATTCAGTTTTGACCCATTTTGAAAAATAATCAGCTGCTACTACAATGAAATGGTGACCGTTTGACGCTGTCGGATGTATTTCTCTTATAATGTCGATACCCAGGTAGCAAATGGCCAGGGTGAAGACATTGAATGCAGTTCTTTAGGAGGCATGTGATTCAGGTTACCATACATCTGACATTGCTGGCACTTCTTAACAAACTCAATACAGTCTCTCTCCGTGGTCAACCAATAGTAACCATGTTGATTAATCTTCTTAACTAGGGCCAAACCACTCATGTGCGGACCGCAACTCCCCGCATGTATTTCTGACATGATGCGCTCCACTTCAGGCTTTCTTAAACATCTCAAATGCACTCCATCGGGCCATCTTTGATATAACTCCCCATGGAAGGTGATGTATTGCAATGACCACCTCCTTATGGCTCTTCTCTCTTTCTTTGTTGCCCCCGGCAGATATTCTCTTTCCTCTAAAAATTGCCTTATAGTATCATACCACGCATCATGGTCCATATCAATTTCCATGATTATCCCATATTCATAACAAGGAGTTGATGAACTGGTCAAGATCAAAGGCTTAAGGAATAAGCTAATAGGATTTTCCCATACCGAAGCCAATGTGGCTAGGGCATCAACCGTCTGATTTTCTTCTCTTGACAGGTGTATAAACCTACACTCCTTAAAACTCTTCTTCATCATGCTCAGGTAATGGTGGTATGGTTTCAATTTTTCTTCTTTGAACTCCCACTCTCCATTCACTTGGGATACTACTAGCAACAAATCACCATAAACTTCCACTTTATCTACCTTCATAATCATTAGGGTTTCCAAACCGAAAATACAAGCTTCGTACTCCATCATATTATTGGTTGCCCTAAATTTCAACTTTTTGGCTAAAGGGATGAGTTCCCCTTCGGACGATTCTAGTATAACTCCCAAACCTGCACCTTTTCTATTTACCGCTCCATCAAAATACATTTTCCACCCTTGTACTTCAATTACTTCTAAATGTTCATTTGGAAATTCCAAGATTACCTCTTCACTTTCTGGTAATGGTTGTTAATGTAATATCCCTATGCATGCCCTAGAAGTTTTGTATGTTGTTGTTGTTGTTGTTGTTGTTGGTTTAAATTGAGAAAAGAAAAGTATATGTATATGTATTTTGGGAAGAAATAGGGTTTAGAGACAAGTTTATATGTTTTGTATATGATGATATATATAACATATAAATTGGTCAAATGAAGAGTCAAGGTGATGGTTAAGTGGAAGAAGATATTTTTGGTTGTTATTGAAATTGCTATAAAGGGCATGCATAATGAAAAGAAGTTTAACTATGTTAAAGAGGGCATTTTGGTAATTCTTCTTTTGAAATTGTGTGGTGGAGATTAATAGAGAGTTTGACTTTTATTTTGATCAATTTCTTTTCTTCTTTTCACGTGTGGCCGGCCAACCTAAAGAACAAGAGAGAAAGTAAAGGTTTGATGATATTTTGAGCTCAAATTGAAGAAGTTCTAAGTGGTTAAGTGGAAATCCAAGAAGATTCACTATATTTGGTAAGTTTCTCTTGATTCTTTTAAGTTATTTAAGTTGTTTGTGAGTTGATTGTGGATTTTAAAGTGGGGTTGTGTTGATTGTTATATGTTGGATTTAATTGGTTGTGGTGTTGGTTTTGGATTTGAAGATGATAAGTTAAGAGTGATGTTGGTTTAGGGTTTTGGAAATGGTAAGTGATAAATTATATTGTGTTATTTTGGATTAGGTTTTGGAAGAAAGTGATTTGCTCTAATTTGAGAAGTGAAGAATTCTTGGAGAAAAGAAAGTGTTTAGAGATGTATAATTGGTGCTAAAGGTAAGTACAAACTATATGGTTACAAACATGCATATATTGTTTAATCTTAAAACACTTTTGTTTGTAAATGTGATAAGGTATCAAATGTATTGTTAATGAATGTTGGTGATGAAAATATTGTGATGAGCATGTATAATAATTGCTAATGATGTTGATTATGTCCATTTGAATGAGGTTAGGTTGTGTACAATGTGTTTTAAGTTAACCAAAAGAGATTTGGCTACATTTAGGGTTTATGCATGAGAGACACGTAATTTGGGACGGTCGCTATTATTCAAGTGCGGTCGCGACTTAGGTCGGGCTTCTGGCCGCGAAACCTACTGTATTAAGGTTTCATCTTGTAATTGTATGGCGCGGTCGTATTCAGGTGAGGTGCGACCGCTAGAAAGGTTCTGTTCACCTTATTGGAAGCAATCTAATCCTACAACAAGATTCTCAAATACATGTTAAATAGATCATCCATTTGAGTTGTCAAGGATCAAAATAGAGATCATTTGTCTAACATCATTGTTGAATCATGAAATGTGAGATGATATGGAATTGATAATGCATATGATATTACATGAAAAATGAAACACCCTCATACTCTATATAGGTACTATACATATACCTAGTATACATACAATACGTATATAGAGTGTAAGAATGTCACTTCTAGTTTTAATTTAAAAAAAAATCTTATCCAAGTTCAAACATTACTATCTTTAGATTTTAATAACATTTAATAAATCATTATACATATGAATATATGATTGTGAATAATATAACAAAATTAAACTTTACATGTATGCATCACCTTCTAGTTGGTCTCGAAACACTCTTACCCTTCTCGTGGCATAACAGCTTAACTTCCGAATCAACCGCATAATCACCTGCGCGATCACACAACCGCGCTAAGCCCGAGAGCTTAGTAATACAAAACATTCATATAAACATACATTTCATAAAATCATATTTATATATTAACTTTACATATCATTATTTATTATCATGTTTTCCCATTGTGAATACACTTTTCATATATACTTTTACTAATGTTTTATTCATAATTATATACACATACACTTCATTTCAATAATTCACAATTCAATGACTACCCAAAACCTTCATGAAGCAATATTCAACATTTCCACATCCATATACATTTTACACATCATTTTATAATTTTATAAGCTCATCATTCAACATAGCTTCTCAAGCTATATTCACTTTCAATAATTTGCTTATATATATTGTATACATCTCATTCCATGATTATCATCACATATTTCAATCCATGGTTATCACCATATATCACATAACACTATATTTCATTCCATAGTTCACATTAAAACAAGGACAACATATATCTCATTATTCATTTACTCCATTATTCAACATTATTCATTTATTCCATTATTCAATAATCCATATATATACAAACACATGCATGGGCCCAAAACACTAATATGCCATTCCACTTTCAGAGTTAATGTTTTGGTTTAATTTTCACATTTATCATTATCCCAACTAGGCTTCAAGGATTAAGGTTCAACCAAGCTTCAAGGGGAACAAAGCATGCTAAGTATCAACCCAACTTGGCTTTAAGAACCAATCCAACCTAGCTTCAAGGGTTGTAACATCTCAATTAGGCTTCAAGGATTAGACCCAACCAAGCTTCAAGGGGAGTAAAACATGTTAAACTTCAACCCAACTTGGCTTCAAGGATCAAATCCAACCTAACTTCAAGAGATTGTTACTATCATTAGGCATGCCACCAATAACAAAACTCTGAAAATGAATAACATATTAGACACACACAATTCATTTATTATTTCATTCTCAATTCCATTTCCAATTCTCATCATAATATAGGCAAACATGCCCCATTTATCTCAATTGAACCATCATAGCCAATCACAATGGCTTCATATCTCATTTGAATCATCATAGCCAATCACAATGGCTTCACATTTCATTTCACAATATAACACTTCATTATTCAAGTATATATATATATATATATCATCAATGATATTGAATATCAATTAAACAAACATATCATATAAACATGCTTCAATCATATCATTTACATCATTATAGCTTATAACATTAATTTCACACATCTCCTTATATCTCAATTGTATTACAATTTATAATAAATTATATTGCACATACCTTTTAATGATCCTCATATCTTCCACTTGCCATATTTCCTCATATCAGCATCTTTTTCGCATTTCATATTTCATTAATAATATATATATATATACATAGCAATCTACATTATTCATAAGCATCAATAATATAATAGATTACTTAACACATTTATAGCTAAATGTGTTAAGATCTAAGAGTATATAAACATACTCAATCAAATAGGGTTTGTACTTACCTTATGTACCACTTACACCAAACTACACACTTCCTTTTTCAATTACTCTTCACCACTTGAATTAGAGCCATCCATTTTCTTCACAACCTATTCCATTCAAATAATAAAATATATGAATCTCAATACAATTATTCTTAGATTAATCACATACTAGACCTTTAGATCACAAATTACAAACCGACTTCTCTCTCTAGGGCCCCACGGCCGTGGCCTACCATTCCCCACGGGCGTGGCTTAACAACCAATTCTGCCTAAATGCTCTAAAATGGCCACGGTCGTGGCCTTCCAATCCCCACGGCCGTGGCATATAAAATGAATCTGTTTCTTGTGTTCAACACCTCCACGGCCATGGCTTCCAATGGCCACGGTCGTGGCAGCCAATGGCCACGGGCGTGGCACCCAAAATACCTCTGTTTCCGGACCAAACACATGTATTCTATGTTTTAAACTCCATTAAACACAAACATACATCAATCATACATCAATTATTCAATTCTCCAACTAATACATATTAACTCCTTACCCACCAATTTCACTAATCCTTCATCATCTTCACAAATAACCATTTAAATCTATATATATCTTTCAATCTTTCACTATCATCATCTTAACATGTTAACTACCTTAAATCTCAACAATTCATCATCATCCTCATAACTACCCATATCAAATTCAAACTCAAACCATAGAAATCAATGTAAAGGAATGAATACTTACTTGGTTATTTGCCAAATCTTGAATAAAAATCTTCAATCTTCTCAAAATCATCCTCTCTCTCTCTCTCTCTCTCTCTCTCTCTCTCGACCATAAAGAAGAAGAAACAGAAGAAGAAGAAAGAAACTTCTTGCTTCTTCCGTTCTTATCTTATATATATATATATAATAATAATAATAATAATAATAATAACAATAACAATAATAATAACAATAACAATAATAATAATAATAATAATAATAATAATAATAATACTTTAAATCTCCACCACATATTCTTTCTTTGACTTTCTTCATCTCTCTTCTTTTTGTCCTTATTATCATTATTATTATTACTTAATTATACAAATATATATACAATTCACTTTCCCTACACCATTTTATATCCCATGTATATATATATGATGTATATGTATATGTCTTATATATATTATCTTTATATCTCCCATATACACATATACATTAAATCCAAATACAACAATAACTCCAAAACTCTTAGGGTCTATTCCGGGATATTACAATTCTCTCCCCCTTAAGTAATTTCGTCCTCGAAATTATCTAACACCATAACAACCCATTCTTAACATATTAAAATCTTTAATTTCATATGAAGATAATCATATCTTACATTATAATTTATCAAATCACTCAACTTTTACTCTCCCCCTTTTAAGTAAATCATAACTCACCATTATCAATCTATATTTATCTTATAACTTTCTCAACAGAGTCACCCAGATAGCTCATTACATTCCCAAAAATATTCTTCTACACAAATAATCAATTCATCTTATAATCTATATATTCCATACATCTATTACATTCAAAATATATATATATATATATCACTTCATCTCTTTATAAATAATCTCTTAACTTAACCTCAAAAGTCATTAATTAATATCTTAACATTGATTATTCCATTCTTACAATCACTTTCAAAATAACATTTACCAAACCTCAATGGATAACAATATCCTTACCTTCTTTAGCTTGCTTCTCACTTAATATAAATGTTAACACAATGCTTTTAAACTTACTTAACAGGTGAACAACATTTCTCTTTTTTTTTTCCATGTACAATTTATATAATTCAATTTATTTATGTTCATTCATATGTCCGAATATTACATCATACACATTACCATTTCAATTTTACACTCCTAGTACAACTGTACATATTAAATCTCAATATTGACTTGCAACTTTAGCGAAATTTAGAGCAATCGATCTATCTATCACAATATACTAACATATCAACCTTATTTGATTCAAATCAACAATTAACTTATCGAAATTTTTCATTAGATTTTACAATATATACCTATATATATAACCTAATTCCATTAGGTCAAACTTATATTCAAATTCTTGTCTTTGCAAATTCATATATTCACTCAATAAGAATTATGCTTACAAATATACATTTCATTACTTCAAAAATTATATCATCATTTCTCATACTCATACCAAATTTATCAATATAGTCAATAACTATAACCTCATAAACGAACTTTCCCCAACCAGGTCGGTTGCCCATTGGGCCTCAGGCCACTGCCAATCCCAGGGGTCCGCAGGAGGCAGATAGGTCCGTTCATTTATCTTTTCACAATTCATTTCTCAAAATCAATTAGGCACTATACCTCAATTATAATTCATTTTCAACCATCATGGTTTCTCATCACATCAAAATAGTATACACATATATCATCAACTATATAGAACATCTCAGTATTCGATTATATCTTTTAACCAATATGTCTAGAAACATAGTTATCAATCTCACCAAAGCTGTACTACAGGTATATCATCTCAGCTCTAAATCTGAAGATAATAAAACTAACCAACTAATCACACTAACCAAATTATATAACCATAATATATTAACAATCACACTTGAGATTTGTAAATCAATATCATTCTTCTATCATTCGAATTCCAGTCTTTACGACTATAATGCTAGATTGTATCACAAAAATTATATATTTATCCTCTAAACTTTTATTACACCAAGAATTAACACATTTTAATTCCATCTCAAAACAGTTTGTTTTTGACTATTTAATAATCATTAACCTAACTCATATGCAATAGTGTTATCGTTAACATTTTCTATGCCCATCCTTCAATCAGATACAAATCTTACACAAGTTCCATTTATTACTCCATCTCTTCTAAAAATTCCAAATATACAATTCTTTCCTTACAATTTCTTATGATACACTTATACATAAAACATTTCCACACATAAATACTTTGAGTTCCAAAACATCTTATGGTAGTCTCATTTAGTTATTACCATCACAATCTCACTATCCAATATTACCCAAATCCATTTTCATCATCTATTTCATCACATAATCTATTCTACAAAAATTAAGATTTAATCTCTATTAGGTCCACTACTATATGCAATCTCATTTCTAATACCATTAAACATGTAATGGTATAAAATAATGAACATGTTATATACACATTCATAGGTCACATTTATAGTGTGACATACTTCCCACCTTTCTTACATATAACCATTACATTCATGTCGAAAAGTTTATCTCACATATCCTCTTTATATATATACACATAATTATGCAATTTATTAAATTTCTCTTTTGCATATAGTTTATACAAATTTAATATTTACCACTTTCCTTTGACTATCATCATACTCATTTGTTTATCATAACTTAAGTTATTCATTAACTTCAATAAATATATACACTCTACTTATAATATTATTTCACAAGGAGCTTAATCACATTTCCAATGTGATATCTCTCTCACATTTGTTTATAAATATCTTTAACACATCTTTCATAATCATTTTCACCTTTCCAATCAAATTACTTAAAGTAACTCATTTTCTTTTGCTCAATTCTTTTTCTTTCATTTCAAACAAAATTCTCCTACTATCAATCACATCTCCCAATTCCTAATACTTTCATGTGCACTAATATTCATTTCATATATCTCATGTAAATACATTAAACTATTAATATTTAATTGCTCTTTATTCACAGTCCATTAAAACTATAAATTTTCAACTTACTAATTTACTTAAACTTCAATTTATTCATCTCATTCTCTTAATATCAACTTTAAAACATTTTATATGTATATACCACAAAGCAACATCAAAACATATATGTTTCACCATTATTAAACTCATTCCAAAAATCTACATATCACATATCATCACCATTTACACGAGCTTTCACAATATTCAAGCATATCACATTTCTAATATTGAAATCACCATGTTTGCATTAAAATAACAATACAAACAACACCTATATCACTTCGTACTTAACCAACATCATCTCCTTTTCTTTTAAACAAAACCTTAGCTTTATATACCCCAAACTTTAAATAGTCACACTTTATCTATATTAATCAACTCATTCAATATTCCACCATACTCTCTTCCTTTAAATAACATATCTTTCCATATTAACAATCTCACAATATTTCCTTTTTCTAACAAACCAAACATAATCTTTGTTATAAAGAGATTCAAAGCGTAGAGGAAAGGGTACATACTCTAATCTTGATTTTATTTTCAACTCATTTTCAACTTTATTCTTCTAGCCATTTCTTTATTTTACAATCACTTTTCAATAATCAATACTTCAAAATTTACCTTCCTTAATTAAACTCCCATTCTTGAATTTACCAATTACACTTGTACAAATTTTTCATATCATTTCTTTTTCCAATTATTACTTTCATATAACATTTTATTCACACACTATCATCCATCTCATATAATTCAAATACATCACAAATCGCATAATGCCACGCTCGAGACCAACCTAGGTGTGAATGCATATGCATGTATTACAAATTTCATTTCAAAACTTTTCTTTTTACTTCTCTTTAAGCTTTTCAAAACTTTCTCTTTTTAATTTTACTTAGGCCGAGAATCTCGAACCTAGGCTCTGATACCAAAATAATTGTAACACCCTCATACTCTATATAGGTACTATACATATACCTAGTATACATACAATACGTATATAGAGTGTAAGAATGTCACTTCTAGTTTTAATTTAAAAAAAATCTTGTCCAAGTTCAAACATTACTATCTTTAGATTGTAATAACATTTAATAAATCATTATACATATGAATATATGATTGTGAATAATATAACAAAATTAAACTTTACATGTATGCATCACCTTCTAGTTGGTCTCGAAACACTCTTACCCTTCTCGTGGCATAACAGCTTAACTTCCGAATCAACCGCATAATCACCTGCGCGATCACACAACCGCGCTAAGCCCGAGAGCTTAGTAATACAAAACATTCATATAAACATACATTTCATAAAATCATATTTATATATTAACTTTACATATCATTATTTATTATCATGTTTTCCCATTGTGAATACACTTTTCATATATACTTTTACTAATGTTTTATTCATAATTATATACACATACACTTCATTTCAATAATTCACAATTCAATGACTACCCAAAACCTTCATGAAGCAATATTCAACATTTCCACATCCATATACATTTTACACATCATTTTATAATTTTATAAGCTCATCATTCAACATAGCTTCTCAAGCTATATTCACTTTCAATAATTTGCTTATATATATTGTATACATCTCATTCCATGATTATCATCACATATTTCAATCCATGGTTATCACCATATATCACATAACATTATATTTCATTCCATAGTTCACATTAAAACAAGGACAACATATATCTCATTATTCATTTACTCCATTATTCAACATTATTCATTTATTCCATTATTCAATAATCCATATATATACAAACACATGCATGGGCCCAAAACACTAATATGCCATTCCACTTTCAGAGTTAATGTTTTGGTTTAATTTTCACATTTATCATTATCCCAACTAGGCTTCAAGGATTAAGGTTCAACCAAGCTTCAAGGGGAACAAAGCATGCTAAGTATCAACCCAACTTGGCTTCAAGAACCAATCCAACCTAGCTTCAAGGGTTGTAACATCTCAATTAGGCTTCAAGGATTAGACCCAACCAAGCTTCAAGGGGAGTAAAACATGTTAAACTTCAACCCAACTTGGCTTCAAGGATCAAATCCAACCTAACTTCAAGAGATTGTTACTATCATTAGGCATGCCACCAATAACAAAACTCTGAAAATGAATAACATATTAGACACACACAATTCATTTATTATTTCATTCTCAATTTCATTTCCAATTCTCATCATAATATAGGCAAACATGCCCCATTTATCTCAATTGAACCATCAGAGCCAATCACAATGGCTTCATATCTCATTTGAATCATCATAGCCAATCACAATGGCTTCACATTTCATTTCACAATATAACACTTCACTATTCAAGTATATATATATATATATCATTAATGATATTGAATATCAATTAAACAAACATATCATATAAACATGCTTCAATCATATCATTTACATCATTATAGCTTATAACATTAATTTCACACATCTCCTTATATCTCAATTGTATTACAATTTATAATAAATTATATTGCACATACCTTTTAATGATCCTCATATCTTCCACTTGCCATATTTCCTCATATCAGCATCTTTTTCGCATTTCATATTTCATTAATAATATATATATATACATAGCAATCTACATTATTCATAAGCATCAATAATATAATAGATTACTTAACACATTTATAGCTAAATGTGTTAAGATCTAAGAGTATATAAATATACTCAATCAAATAGGGTTTGTACTTACCTTATGTACCACTTACACCAAACTACACACTTCCTTTTTCAATTACTCTTCACCACTTGAATTAGAGCCATCCATTTTCTTCACAACCTATTCCATTCAAATAATAAAATATATGATTCTCAATACAATTATTCTTAGAGTAATCACATACTAGACCTTTAGATCACAAATTACAAACCGACTTCTCTCTCTAGGGCCCCACGGCCGTGGCCTACCATTCCCCACGGGCGTGGCTTAACAACTAATTCTGCCTAAATGCTCTAAAATGGCCACGGTCGTGGCCTTCCAATCCCCACGGCCGTGGCATATAAAATGAATCTGTTTCTTGTGTTCAACACCTCCACGGCCATGGCTTCCAATGGCCACGGTCGTGGCAGCCAATGGCCACGGGCGTGGCACCCAAAATACCTCTGTTTCCGGACCAAACACATGTATTCTATGTTTTAAACTCCATTAAACACAAACATACATCAATCATACATCAATTATTCAATTCTCCAACTAATACATATTAACTCCTTACCCACCAATTTCACTAATCCTTCATCATCTTCACAAATAACCATTTAAATCTATATATATCTTTCAATCTTTCACTATCATCATCTTAACATGTTAACTACCTTAAATCTCAACAATTCATCATCATCCTCATAACTACCCATATCAAATTCAAACTCAAACCATAGAAATCAATGTAAAGGAATGAATACTTACTTGGTTATTTGCCAAATCTTGAATAAAAATCTTCAATCTTCTCAAAATCATCCTCTCTCTCTCTCTCTCTCTCTCTCTCTCTCTCGACCACAAAGAAGAAGAAACAGAAGAAGAAAGAAAGAAACTTCTTGCTTCTTCCGTTCTTATCTTATATATATATATAATAATAATAATAATAATAATAATAATAGCAATAACAATAATAATAACAATAACAATAATAATAATAATAATAATAATACTTTAAATCTCGACCACATATTCTTTCTTTGACTTTCTTCATCTCTCTTCTTTTTGTCCTTATTATCATTATTATTATTACTTAATTATACAAATATATATACAATTCACTTTCCCTACACCATTTTATATCCCATGTATATATATATGATGTATATGTATATGTCTTATATATATTATCTTTATATCTCCCATATACACATATACATTAAATCCAAATACAACAATAACTCCAAAACTCTTAGGGTCTATTCCGGGATATTACAAAAAAGGTTATGTATTGTGTATTGTGAGGCTTGTGAATGGTGATGTGTATTATGAATAATGTACTTTGAAATGTGATACCAATAATGCTTTATGCACAATATGAATTGAGATATGAAATGCTATAAAGCCATTGTGATTGGCTATGATGGTTCAATTGTAAGAAATGAGGCATGTTTGCCTAGTTGATAATGAGATTTGAAAATGAAAATGATAATTGAATAATAAATGAATTGTGTGGCTAATGTGTTATTCCATTTTCAGAGTTGGTTGTTTGTGGCATGCCTAATAAGTGTAACAATCTCTTGAAGTTAGGTTGGATTGAATCCTTGAAGCCTAATTGAGATGTTACCACCCTTGAAGCTAGGTTGGGTTAGTTCTTGAAGCCAAGTTGGGTAGAAGCTTAGCATGCTTTGCTCCCCTTGAAGCTTGGTTGAACTTAATCCTTGAAGCCTAGTTGGGTATATGATATTGATAAATGTGATAACAAAACCAAAGCATTAACTCTGAAAATTGAATGGCATATTAGTGTGTCTTGGGCCCATGCTTGTCTTTGTTTAGTGTTGATTATGAATGGTTAAATGAATACTAATGAGGTATATGAAAAGATATTGAAATGTGATATGTAATGTGAAAGTATGTTGTTAGTTTGCATATATGATGTTATATGTATAATATGGATTGAGAAATGACATTGCATTACACTAAGTCATATCATTAGCATGATTATCTTACTAAGCCATTGGCTTAGCGCGATAGTGTTTAATCGCGCAGGTAATAGAGTTGATAGAGTTGAACCCGAGAGTTCATCAAGACCAAGTGAGAGTAGACCTTGAAGAATCCATTTTGGGAGCTTAAAGATCATAGCAGACTTGCCAATCATGTATACTTCTTTATATTTTGTAAAGAAATGTTTAATATGTAAATATGTATATATTTTATAACTTCCGCTGTGTAATATTTAAATGTATATATATATATAACTAATATGTTTTGTTTTATAAGTAAATGATCTACTTTTCTATAATGTATAATGATAAGGCTATTGTATCAAGTTTTAAAGTGTTTTGAATGTTAAGAAAACCGTAGCATCCTTATGTTTGGTGCACTTATGCTACATTGTGGTGGTTGTAGTATGTGTGCATTGGATATGGGGGTGTTACAGTTGTTTTGGTATCAGAGCCTAGGTTTGAGATTCTCAACCTAGGTAAAATGTAACAAAAAGAATATTTTACTTAAAAAGTTGGTTTTGAATAAAAATACATGTTTGGGATTGGCAACCTCTGATCTTTAATAAGGTGTGTCCTTTTTTGTGTTTGCAGTGTTAGGTGTTGATGGATCCTCATTTGAGACAGTCAGTTGAGGGTAGTGAGGAGAGCGTTGCTCCTGATGATGGAGCTAGGGTTGATAGTGTTGAGGAGGCACCTGCTTCGGTGTCGGGTAGACCAGCTGGAGAGGAGGTTCCGCCAGCCTGGTTTAGACATATGATGGAAGTTATGAGGCAAGCACCAGTGCAACCAGTGCCACCACCCCCTCAGCCTTTGGTATCTGTGAGGAATTATGACAAACTAAGGAAGTATGGAGCGGAGGATTTCCTTGGTACTACTGATCCAGCAGTGGCTGAGCAGTGGTTAGACAAAGTACAGAGAATATTTGTTCAGTTGCAAGCCACTCCAGAGGAAAAGTTTGATTATGCAAGATCCTTGTTGCAGAAGGATGCATATAGTTGGTGGAAGACAGTGCCCCATTCTATGGATGATCCACCTACCTTATCCTATACAAATTTTCTGAGGGAGTTTGAATTGAAGTATACTCCAAGGGAGTATAAAGATGGGAAGAAAAGAGAGTTTCTAGATTTGAAGCAAGATCACCGGACCGTAACTGAATATGAGGTTGAGTTTATTCGATTAAGTCAGTATGCTGGGGGTATCATTGCTGATGAGATTGATAGATGTCGGCGTTTTGAGGAGGGATTGAGGCCCTCGATCATGTGCTTAGTGGCTGGATCCAGATATCAGGATTTCTCACAGCTTGTGGCAGCAGCTTGAAGTGTAGAATGAGCTCAGGGTATTGCGGTTGCTTCAGAGGAAGAGGTTAGGGTTAGAAGGCCCCAGTTCGAGGCAGGATCTTCTTCTGCGAAGAGGGGTAAAGGAAGTTTTATTCCTCGGGTCAATAGAAGTCAGAGGTCAGCTGGTAGGTCAGTGCAGTTACAGAGGCAGAGATTTAGACCTGCAGCTTCAGTGGCGAGTGCTCCGACCCCTATGGTTCAGAGATCCATCTTACCCATCTGCATCCATTGTGGTAGGCCGCATGGTGGTCCTTGTTGGAAGGCTAGTGTTGCAGGGGTATGTTTCAGGTGTGGGTCACCTGATCACTTTGTGAGAGATTGCCCTGAGAGGCAAGAGCAGATGTCAGTTGATACAGCAGCTTCTCGACCTAGTGCGAGGGGAGGCCGAGGAGGCAGAGGTGTCAGCCGAGGAGGTAGACCGGGGTACAGTTCTAGAGGAGGTTCTACCTCCAGGGAGAGTAGACCAGAGGAGGTTGGTTCTTCCCAGAGGATGTATGTTATGCAAAGGCAGCCTGATGCATCGGCAGTCATAGCTGGTACTTTTTCTTTATTTAATACTCCAGTACTTGCTTTGATTGATCCGGGTTCCACGCATTCATATATTAGTGCATCTGTTTTGCCTGTATTTGATGTGCATGCTGAGTCCCTAGGATTTGATGTGTTGGTGACAAATCCGTTAGGGCATAGTGTGATTGTTAGTAAAGTGCACCGGGATAGTGCAGTGAGGGTGCAGGGTGAGGAGTTCCTTGGAGATTTGATTGAGATGCCATTTAAGGAATATGATGTGATCTTAGGTATGGATTGGCTATCTCGACATGGAGCTGTGGTGGATTGTAAAAAGAAAATTGTTTCTTTGAGAACTGTTGATGGTAGAGAGGTGATAGTATTTAATGAGCAGGAACAGCTAGCCTCCTTATTTGTTTCAGCTGTTGCAGCTAGGAGATTGATTAGAAAGGGGTGTGAAGCCTATCTTGCTCATGTGGTGGATACTAGAGTGAAGGGTTCCCCTATTGATAACATTGCCACAGTTGCTGAGTTCCCGGATGTGTTTCCAGAGGAGTTGCCAGGGTTGCCTCCTGAGAGAGAGGTGGAGTTTGGTATTGAATTGTTGCCTGGTACCACTCCTATCTCTATTACTCCTTATAGAATGGCACCAGCAGAATTGAGGGAATTGAAAGTGCAATTACAGGAGTTGTTGGACAAAGGATTTATTCACCCCAGTGTTTCTCCTTGGGGAGCTCCTGTGCTATTTGTGAAGAAGAAAGATGGTACTATGAGATTGTGTATCGATTATAGGCAATTGAACAAGGTGACTATTAAGAATAAATATCCTTTGCCTAGAATCGATGATCTCTTTGATCAATTGAAGGGTGCAGCTGTGTTTTCTAAAATTGATTTGAGATCTGGGTACCATCAATTGAGAGTTAGAGCTGAAGACATTTCCAAAACCGCCTTTCGGACCAGGTATGGGCATTATGAATTTCTAGTTATGCCTTTTGGTCTGACGAATGCACCGGCAGCTTTTATGGACTTGATGAATAGGGTGTTTAGGCCCTATTTGGATCAGTTTGTAGTGGTCTTCATTGATGATATTCTGGTGTATTCAAGGAATGAAGAGGAACATGATATGCATCTGCGGATTGTGTTGCAGATTTTAAGAGAAAAGCAGTTATTTGCCAAATTGTCGAAGTGTGAGTTCTGGTTGGATCAAGTAGCTTTTCTCGGACATATTGTTTCTGTAGAAGGCATCAGAGTTGATCCGAGCAAAGTTGAAGCAATTTTGAATTGGAGTCCACCCAAGTCGGTGACAGAGGTTAGAAGTTTTCTGGGTTTGGTAGGCTATTACCGGCGGTTTGTGAAAGGGTTTTCTTTGATAGCTACTCCACTCACCAGATTGCTTCGTAAGGGAGTGAGGTTTTTGTGGACAGATCAGTGTCAGGCTAGTTTTGAACAGTTGAGAGATATGTTGACTCAAGCGCCTATTCTTACTTTACCTGTTGAAGGCAAACCATATGTGATCTACAGTGATGCTTCACATAGAGGTTTGGGGTGTGTATTGATGCAGGAAGGGAAAGTTATAGCTTATGCATCTCGACAGTTGAAATCGCATGAGCTTAACTATCCGACCCATGATTTGGAATTGGCTGCCATTGTGTTTGCATTGAAGATTTGGCGTCACTATCTGTTTGGGGAGAAATGTTTTATCTACACTGATCACAAGAGTTTGAAGTATTTGGGTGTCCAGAAAGAACTCAATCTTCGTCAGAGGAGATGGTTAGAATTGATTAAAGACTACGACTGCTTGATTGACTATCATCCAGGTAAAGCAAATGTTGTTGCTGATGCCTTGAGTCGGAAGTCTTTAGCTGGTTTAACAGTTTACTCGCTCTCGTTGCTTGTTGAGTTGAGAGCATTGCATGCCAGTTTTGTACCTTGTGTTGATGGTGCATTATTGGCACAGTTGCAATTGAAGCCGGTTTTGTTAGATCAGATCAAAGAAGCTCAGTTGGCCGATAAGAAGATACAGAATATTGTTTCGGATTGTCTGAGTGGAAAGGGTAGAGATTTTATTGTGAAGAGTGATGGAAGTCTCTGGTTCAAGAGCAGATTGTGTGTACCCGATGATGCTGATTTGAAAAGGGTCATTTTGGAAGAAGCTCATCAGTCGATGTTTACTATGCATCCGGGTAATATGAAGATGTATCATGATTTGAGACAGCATTTTTGGTGGATGGGGTTGAAGAGAGACATTGCTGAGTTTGTATCGAAATGTCTCACTTGTCAGAAGGTTAAAGTAGAGCATCAAGTTCCAACCGGGTTGCTTCAGCCGTTGTCAGTGCCAGAATGGAAGTGGGAAAGAGTGACAATGGACTTTGTGTCTAGATTGCCATTGACACAAAGGAAACATGATGCCATATGGGTGATTGTGGATAGATTGACTAAGACAGCTCATTTCCTTCCGGTGCGGATGGATTACTCTTTGGAGAGGTTGGCTGAGCTGTATATCCATGAGATTGTGAAACTGCATGGTGTTCCAACTTCTTTAGTGTCTGATCGAGATCCCAGGTTTACTTCAAGATTTTGGAAGAGTTTGCATAGTGCTTTGGGTTCTCGACTGCACTTCAGCACTGCTTTTCATCCACAGACAGATGGACAGTCAGAGAGGGTGATACAGATTATTGAGGACATGTTGAGAAGCTGTGTTATTGATTTCTCTGGAAGTTGGGACAGATTTCTACCGCTTGTGGAGTTTACTTACAACAACAGTTACCAATCCAGTATTGGTATGGCACCGTTTGAAGCATTGTATGGCAGACGGTGTAGGACACCTCTTTGTTGGAATGAGCTTGGAGATAATAAGTTGGTTGGTCCTGATTTGATTCAAGAAACTGAAGAAAAAGTAAAGTTGATTCGAGGCAGGTTAAAAGCAGCTTCAGACCGACAGAAGTCTTATGCAGATCTGAAAAGGAGAGACATAGAGTTTGATGTTGGAGATAAGGTATTTCTGAAAGTGTCTCCTTGGAAGAAGATTTTGAGGTTCGGTCAGAAAGGAAAATTGAGTCCTCGTTTCATTGGGCCGTATGAAGTGTTAGAAAGAGTTGGGCCAGTGGCGTATCGACTTGCTTTGCCACCTGAGTTGGATCGTATTCACAATGTATTCCATGTTTCTATGTTGAGGAGATACAGATCGGATCCATCTCATGTGTTGCCGATTGAATCTATCGAGGTGAATCAAGATTTGACGTTTGAAGAGGAACCAGTTGCTATCTTGGCACGAGAAGTGAAAGAGTTAAGGAACAAGAGAGTGCCATTGGTGAAGATTCTTTGGAAGAATCATGGAAAGGAAGAGGCAACTTGGGAAAGTGAGCAATCTATGCGAGAACAATATCCTCAGTTGTTTCAGAGTTGATATCAGGTAATTTCGAGGATGAAATTTTCTTTTTAGAGGGGGAGAATTGTAATATCCCTATGCATGCCCTAGAAGTTTTGTATGTTGTTGTTGTTGTTGTTGGTTTAAATTGAGAAAAGAAAAGTATATGTATATGTGTTTTGGGAAGAAATAGGGTTTAGAGACAAGTTTATATGTTGTGTATATGATGATATATATAACATATAAATTGGTCAAATGAAGAGTCAAGGTGATGGTTAAGTGGAAGAAGATATTTTTGGTTGTTATTGAAATTGCTATAAAGGGCATGCATAATGAAAAGAAGTTTAACTATGTTAAAGAGGGCATTTTGGTAATTCTTCTTTTGAAATTGTGTGGTGGAGATTAATAGAGAGTTTGACTTTTATTTTGATCAATTTCCTTTCTTCTTTTCACGTGTGGCCGGCCAACCTAAAGAACAAGAGAGAAAGTAAAGGTTTGATGATATTTTGAGCTCAAATTGAAGAAGTTCTAAGTGGTTAAGTGGAAATCCAAGAAGATTCACTATATTTGGTAAGTTTCTCTTGATTCTTTTAAGTTATTTAAGTTGTTTGTGAGTTGATTGTGGATTTTAAAGTGGGGTTGTGTTGATTGTTATATGTTGGATTTAATTGGTTGTGGTGTTGGTTTTGGATTTGAAGATGATAAGTTAAGAGTGATGTTGGTTTAGGGTTTTGGAAATGGTAAGTGATAAATTATATTGTGTTATTTTGGATTAGGTTTTGGAAGAAAGTGATTTGCTCTAATTTGAGAAGTGAAGAATTCTTGGAGAAAAGAAAGTGTTTAGAGATGTATAATTGGTGCTAAAGGTAAGTACAAACTATATGGTTACAAACATGCATATATTGTTTAATCTTAAAACACTTTTGTTTGTAAATGTGATAAGGTATCAAATGTATTGTTAATGAATGTTGGTGATGAAAATATTGTGATGAGCATGTATAATAATTGCTAATGATGTTGATTATGTCCATTTGAATGAGGTTAGGTTGTGTACAATATGTTTTAAGTTAACCAAAAGAGATTTGGCTACATTTAGGGTTTATGTATGAGAGACACGTAATTTGGGACGGTCGCTATTATTCAAGTGCGGTCGCGACTTAGGTCGGGGTTCTAGCGCGAAACCTACTGTAATAAGGTTTCATCTTGTAATTGTATGGCGCGGTCGTATTCAGTTGAGGTGCGACCGCTAGAAAGGTTCTGTTCACCTTATTGGAAGCAATCTAATCCTACAACAAGATTCTCAAATACATGTTAAATAGATCATCCATTTGAGTTGTCAAGGATCAAAATAGAGATCATTTATCTAACATCATTGTTGAATCATGAAATGTGAGATGATATGGAATTGATAATGCATATGATATTACATGAAAAAGGTTATGTATTGTGTATTTTGAGGCTTGTGAATGGTGATGTGTATTATGAATAATGTACTTTGAAATGTGATACCAATAATGCTTTATGCACAATATGAATTGAGATATGAAATGCTATAAAGCCATTGTGATTGGCTATGATGGTTCAATTGTAAGAAATGAGGCATGTTTGCCTAGTTGATAATGAGATTTGAAAATGAAAATGATAATTGAATAATAAATGAATTGTGTGGCTAATGTGTTATTCCATTTTCAGAGTTGGTTGTTGGTGGCATGCCTAATAAGTGTAACAATCTCTTGAAGTTAGGTTGGATTGAATCCTTGAAGCCTAATTGAGATGTTACCACCCTTGAAGCTAGGTTGGGTTAGTTCTTGAAGCCAAGTTGTGTAGAAGCTTAGCATGCTTTGCTCCCCTTGAAGCTTGGTTGAACTTAATCCTTGAAGCCTAGTTGGGTATATGATATTGATAAATGTGATAACAAAACCAAAGCATTAACTCTGAAAATTGAATGGCATATTAGTGTGTCTTGGGCCCATGCTTGTCTTTGTTTAGTGTTGATTATGAATGGTTAAATGAATACTAATGAGGTATATGAAAAGATATTGAAATGTGATATGTAATGTGAAAGTATGTTGTTAGTTTGCATATATGATGTTATATGTATAATATGGATTGAGAAATGACATTGCATTACACTAAGTCATATCATTAGCATGATTATCTTACTAAGCCGTTGGCTTAGCGCGATAGTGTTTAATCGCGCAGGTAATGGAGTTGATAGAGTTGAACCCGAGAGTTCATCAAGACCAAGTGAGAGTAGACCTTGAAGAATCCATTTTGGGAGCTTAAAGATCATAGCAGACTTGCCAATCATGTATACTTCTTTATATTTTGTAAAGAAATGTTTAATATGTAAATATGTACATATTTTATAACTTCCGCTGTGTAATATTTAAATGTATATATATATATATAACTAATATGTTTTGTTTTATAAGTAAATGATCTACTTTTCTATAATGTATAATGATAAGGCTATTGTATCAAGTTTTAATGTGTTTTGAATGTTAAGAAAACCTTAGCATCCTTATGTTTGGTGCACTTATGCTACATTGTGGTGGTTGTAGTATGTGTGCATTGGATATGGGGGTGTTACAGTTAAGCCAGGAATTCTGCTACCGTTCTACCCTTGATTATTTTCCTGGTAACATACTCGATCTCAAATTCTTCTAATATTATCAACCATCAACCATATTTCCCAATTAAAGAGGGTGTCTACCTTAAGTATTTCATTGGATCCAACCTGGAAATTGCTTGTACACTATATGATTGAAAGTAATGCTGCAACTTCTTAGAAGACCAAACCATGGCTATACATGTCTTTTCGATGATACTATATTTAATTTCATAAGGTAGTAGCTTTCTACTCAAGTAGTAAATGGCATGCTCAATCCCTGACTCATCTGCTTGGGTTAGCGTGGCTCCTATCGACTCTTCTTCAACTGCAAAGTATAGCAATAAAGGTTTGCCGGGTTTAGGTGGTTTCAAAATAGGTGGATTCAACAAATACTCTTTTATTCGGTCAAAAGCCTTTTGACATTCTTCATTCCATACGACTGGCTGATTCTTTCTAAGCAATTTTAAGATAGGCTCACAGATTGTTGTGAGCTTTGTTATAAATCTGCTAATGTACTACAGTTTACCAATGAATCCCTGAACTTCTCTCTCCGTCTTTGGGGCTGGCATATCCCTGATTGCTTTAACTTTGTTAAGATCTATCTCAATGCCATTCAGACCAATTAAATGTCCCAACAATTTACCTGAGGTAACACCGAATACACACTTCTTCGGATTTAATCTCAGCTTATACTTCAAAGCTCTATCGAAGAATAATTCTAAATTATGGAAATGTTGCTCCCTCGTATCTGACTTGACCATCATGTCATGAAATAGTGTGGTGGCCATCCTTTGGTAGGTTGCTCCAGCATTCATTAAGCCGAAAGGCATCTCCCTATAACAAAATATACTCCATATAGTAATGAAGGCAGTTTTGGCTTTATCCTCTTAGGCCATTAATACTCGATTGTATCCAGAAAATCCATCAACAAACGAGTGTAGCACGCTAGAGGCTGCACTATCAATAAGAACATCTATATGAGGTAAAGGAAAATCATCCTTAGGGGAAGCCTTTTTTTAAATGTCCATAGTCAACGTAGACCCTTATCCTTCCATCTTTCTTTGGCACGGGTACTATGTTGGCTAACCAATTTGGATATTCTATCACTTCAAGGAACTTCACTTGTATTTGCTTAGTGACCTCTTCTTTAACTAATTTAGCCCACTCAGGTCTTAATCGCCTAAGCTTTTGTTTGACAGGTTTTATGTGAGTGTAAGTATGAATATGATGCTCGGCTATGTCCCGATCTATCCCCGACATATCCTCATAAGACCAAGCAAACACTTCCTCATATTTTTTGAATATTTTTTCAAATCTCTCTCTCTCATCAGGAGTAAGGTCGGATGATATGCTAATGTTTATAGGATTTTCAGTTGTTCCCAAATTTAATGATTGTGTGTTAACAGAATTAATATTAAAGATGCTCATGTAACTGCTATTTGAATGTATGCAACCATCAGGAGAAACATCACACAAGTAAGCAAAATCATACTTTATTGTGTTCATTTTGGAAAAGAAAACATCATCATCCTCATACAAAGCAGACAAATTAAAATCAAAATCACAATCATTATTCTCAGAATCATAAAATAGGATTTCTTCAAACTTCTCTTCAATCAGGGCAGCAATCTCTTCTGGAGTCTTCTCGGCTTTCAGGGCAGCTTCATTCTTCTCTTTTGGATTGGATTCTTTGTTGGTTGACAGGGTGAGCTCTTTCTTCACTTGCTCCACTAGCTCAGCAACATCTGCAAAAATTTCAAAACCTGGAATTAACTTAACCATGAACATGATCGGCTCGGGCTTTCCTTGGAGTGGTCCCATATCTGGAGCTTTGACAAAGATCTCCTCAAGTGGTGGAAAACTCATCTTCTCACTCTTCTTTGGCTGGACACCATTGGCTTCATCATATCCTAACCCCTTCTTGGAAGCTTGAGTTCTGAAATCTGGCAACTTTGTCAAACCAGCCTTTCCCTTTCCAAGACCAGCTCCGGGAAGGTAGTTCATATTCTTCATCATATTCAAAACTTTGGAGTCCACTACTTCATCATCAGAAATTGCAGCCACTTGAAAACCATTGAGAGGGCTTTCAACCATTAGAGCGTTAACAATCTCATTATCTTCAGCTTCAATGACCACTGTCTCATTTCCTTTGGGGAATTTGATCTTTTGATGAAGGGTGGAAGGAACTCCACCAAGAGGATGAAAGCATGGTCACCCCAAGAGTAAAGCAAAGGTAACTGGTATGTCTAAAACAACAAACTCAATAATAGATTCAATTGGACCAACCATGACAGCCGCTTTGAAAGTCCCTTCGGCATGCCTCTTAGTGTTGTCATAAGCACGAATTGTCACCTCGGTTGGGTTTAGATCTCTTGTTGACATGGCTAGCTTTGGCAATATTTTAAGTGGACAAACATTTATGGTGGAGCCATCATCGACCATTACACATGGAGTCCTCTTCCCCTTGACTTCTATTTTGATAAAGAGACGGCGGATGTGGTCTCTCCCCTCCTTCGGTAAGTCCGCATCTGAGAAAGAAACTGCTCCCATACTAATTTCACTCTTTTCTTGGATCTCCTCACATTTCATTACTTCCCCAATTTTTATGAAGTTGATCAACTCCTCCGGTGTTGTGGAGGTAGAAATTGGCATGATAGCTAAGGCTTTGGCCATAGTTTCTCGGTGCCTTTTAGAAGTAGCTAATAAGTCCCAAATGCTAAAACTTGCTTGGGTTCTTTTCAATTTCTTGAGCACAGCTTCATCTTCTTCTATTTCAACTTCCTTCCCCTTATTAGTTTCTATCTCCTTTGGTGGTGGCCTTGCGTAAGGCTTACCGGATCTAGTATTCATCACCTCATCTTCTTCGGGCTCGGACCAAGTCCACTCCTCCTTCTTGGGTATAATATTATCATCACTATCACTTGAATCCCAAAACCCATTAACAACACAAATTGCTACTTCTTCACCCATCATAGCTTGTTCAAGTGCCTCTTCTTCTTTGGTTACTTCTCCACCCACATCTTGAAAGGAAGACATGACAAAGTCCTCATGCAAACCTCCTCCAATCATGAAGGTTGCCGGTGGTGGTACCCTATTGAATTTGGGTAATGGGTTGTCTTTGGTGTTTGACTTGTTGGGCTCGAGTAGCTTTCCATTATCAATTAGGTTTTGGATCTCATGTCTCAACCTCACACATCTATCCATGTCATGTCCTTACATTTGGTGAAATTGACAAAATGCTTTGGTGTCAAAATTAGGTGGGAGAGGATTAGGCAAAGGACGAGGATTTAAGGGTTGTAGCAATCCCTTTCTTTGAAGCTTGTTGAGAACCCAAGACATCGGTTTTCCCAATTCCAAAAATTGTCTCCTTGTTCCTTGGTTAGTAGCATTAACATCGATGGCCTTTTGCATGCTTTGGCTACCAGGTTGATACCTCCCTTTCTCATTCCTTTTTGTTGCAAAGCAGCTCTTCTCCCTTTCGCATTCTTCAATTTGCAAACCACCTTGGAGAAGGTCTTTGAAATCGCGGATGAGTGTATGAGACATCCTCTCACGAAGACTAGGCAACACCCCTCTCACAATCATCCTTATTTGATCGGATTCATCGGTCCTCTTCTTGAGTAAAGCGGCCTTGTTTCTCCACCTTTTCACATAGTCCACAAAATTCTCATTTGGCCTTTGCCTAATGGACTCCACTTCCATTAAGGTAACTTCTAACTCAACATTATATCCATATTGTTGGATGAAGGCTTTGTAAAGTAGATCCCAACTCTTTTGTGTTTCATCATCCAAGGTATTGAACAAATTTTGGACAACAGGGTCCAATGAGAGCATAAAGTACCTTAGGGTTTGAGCCTTAGTAGCTCGAGCAGATTGAATGGCAGTGATATACTACTTCACATGAAGATGAGGATTTCCAGTGCCATTATACTTAGCAAAGGAAGGCATCTTAAACTTGTGAGGGACCTCTTCATCTTGTTCAAATAGTTTGTCGACCTCAGACATCTCTTCGGTTTTCAACTTCTTCTCAAATTTCTTTTCTAAATCATCAATCATCTTTTCAACATCGAATTTCTAGGTGTTTTCAATAGTTGCCTTCTCAACAACCTTCAGTTCTTTCTTCTTTTCTTGAACCTCGTGGTAGTATTTAGCCCAATCATCATCATCATCATCAATGATCACCTTTTTCATCATCAAAAACCACTTCACTAACTTTAGTCTTCCCTTTTTTCCTTTGGTTTCTTAGTGCTAGCAGATGCCTCGGCATGATTCTCTAAGATTGCAGTCAATTGGTTCTTCATGGTCTCAGCTAGGGCCTCTTTGATTTCTTCCATCTTAGCATTAAGGGCTTCATCCACCATCCTTTGAATTTGTTCGGGCTCCATTGCTTTAGGTGAGCAAGTGATTGAGTCATTGCTAGATACTTCATCTCCGGTGTAGGTTCGATTGTTGTAAGCTTTAGAACTATCGTAATCCAGGGCTGTGAGCCAGAGAGGGTCAACGATATGAGATGCAAATGTATGCATGTAAGCACAAACAAATCCATAAATAAGGATAAATAGGACGGTCCTTCCAACCTTATAACATCCACACACGAATGGCGAGTCTCTTTTCCTAGGTATATGGTTAACAAAATACCAACAAGGGGTATCTTGTTTTCGAATAATTCTCTCAGACGTTTCAACCAATAGTTATATTTTCGAAAATGGAAATGAATCTATAATAATTCCTATTAATTTGGTTTTAATCCATTCAACCAACTAAAGTAGCTTTTATACTATGTTGGATTAAAATGAAATTAAGAGGTTTATTATAAATAGATTTCTCACTTGAAAAGAGTAACTAATGGTTCATGCCAAAAACAAGCCCATGGTTAATTTATTCTTAGTGTAAACTAGGCCCACAATTGATTTTTGATATTTCATAATTGACCTAAATATTTTTGCAAGCTCTTTGTAAAATGTGGTTGGGTGAAAATAGTTTTGTTTCTAAGCCCATTGTAAAAGATTTTATAAACATTGATTTTGGGCTTAGTATTTAGGCCATGGGCCAAAGAATTTATTTATTTTTTAGAAAGGTCTTCTTGAAAAAATTTTAAAAATAGTTTTGGTCTTTTGGATTTTAAAGAAAAATTAATTTTGAGCTTACAATATACTTGGGTCATATTAGAAAAAGAACAAACCAAATAAGCCATGATTTAGACTAAGATAAGCTAACCATAGTCAAACAACATGCATTTGGGGTAAAACCTAAGGAAAGTAACTAGGCCAATTACATGAGCTTTAGTCTTTGGGTAAAAAGGCTTAGGTTCCCATAGCAAGTATATACCAAATGGTACGAGGCTATGAGTGGTTATACCATGCTCGATCTCCATACCTTGAGTGAAAGTATGGTATCCCTTACATAACATAACACGGGTAACACGGGCGTCCTAACTCACGCACACGATGCAATCTAAGATGATGCAATGGATAATATCATTATAAGAAAGAATAGAATAATATAAAGACCAAATGAATCAACTTCTCTTATCCCTAGTGGAGTCGCCACTATGAGCAGAGATTTTTGCCTCCACTCCTAGTGGAATGGTTCTTGCGACTTCAGCACTGTTTAGGCTCGGGGCCTTAGAGAACACGGACCTAAGTCCAGAGAAAATGGAGTTGCCACCCGGACTGGCCGGGAAAAAGAAAGGGGTGGATGACTCGATTCCTAAGGAATCCCCAACCTCCTAATGGGTTCGGAAAGTTGGGTACGTGTGGGGAAGGTGAGAAATGGCCCAGCACCCCCATAACGCCCGGTTCATTGGAACCGGCCTCCTTTACAGGTCTTAATATTATAAAATTCTTAAATATAACAACATTATAAATATTACACACAATAAATAAAAGAAAGCATCATTATATTAAAATCAAAGCAACGTCCAAATAAAGCAAATAAATGGACACCCATCCAAGGATGGAAACATGTCCTTACATCATATGCCTAGATAGGACACCCACCAAAAGGTAGAAACATTCCCTTTACATAGGTTCTAAAATAAAAAAGAAAATTAAATTACATGATATTTAACTAATGAGGTACCCATCAAGTGGAAACATACCACTTACAACATTTGGAAGTCTAAATAAATTGATAAAAGTAAATAACCGTTCATAATAAATAAATCATTTATCAAAGGTATTAATCAAAATATAAAATAAACATCCATCCATAATAAATTAAATAAATCAAGTATTGAAATCAAATAAATTAAAACATAAGAAATAAATCAAAGCATAATCAAATATGGAATTGAATAAAGCAAATAAAAATTCAATTATAGCTACTGTGACTTTTTATGGAATTAAAATAGATTAGGGTTTTATGTTTTAAAAGGTTGGTAAGACAATTTGATTAACCAAATTAAGGTTTGAATGATGAAGTCATGAAACTAGGGTTTTAGACTTTTTAAAATTGTTTTGATTTGTGGCTTTAAATGGTGATTTCAAGCTACTGTGTAATTTTGAACATTTGTGTTATTATGGTTTTTAATATTTTATTTGATTAGAGCATAGAAAAAATTAGGGTTTAAGGTTTTAAATGGGTTAGGGTTTACTATTTTAGGTTTAAAAGTTGAATTAGGGTTTTAGTGTTTTAGAATTAGGGTCTCGAGTAAAAGATTTGAATTAGGGTTTTAGAAATCAATTTGATAATTTTATGAAGTTTTATGAATTCAAACAAATGGATTGAAGTTTTTATAAGTATAAAAGATGTTTTTAAGGCTTTTTGAATGAAATAGAACCTAATTTAAAATTTTGAAAGAAACAGAATCAAATTTTGGTTTTGTTGAAGAATATGTTCAATTAGAGTTTTAAGGTTTTTAAGAAGAAAAAGTAAGAATTTTAAGTCTTTTTGGAAAATAAAGTAACGTTTTAGTGTTTTTAACTTTGGAAAACTAAATTAAAGTTCTAAGATTTTAACTTTTGAAAAACACAAAAATCATAGTTTTAGCTACTGTGTAAAAAAAAATTAAAGAAAATCAATTAACACATGCCTTCGTTTGATGATTCCTCCAAAAACAATTCTTCTTGGATGAACTAGCTCCAAAGACAAGCATTTTTTGCCTTCAAATTCTTTAAATCATGCTGCTGCTCCTTTAAAAATCAATTGAATTGAATTATTGCTTTTCCTTCCTAGATTTGGTTTCCAATTTTCCAAGCTACTGCCAATTTTTTGCCACCTCCAATTTGGTTGTTTATTCCTAATTAGCTAAGGCAAGTAATATAAATAAAAAAAAGAAACCAAAACCTAATTGGATTAGGTTTCAAAAAATTTGTGTCGGAAAATTTGCACTGCTGAAAAAAATTGCCGCAGGAAAAAATGCGGTGGATAAAAAAAAAACAGCCACAGAAAACTGTGGTAGTAGGTGGGTTGGGGCATCGCCCGTAGGAAATTCCTGTGGGCGAGCTATTTCTCCCACAGGATTTTCCTGCAGGCGAAATAGAATAGTGATTTCGCTAGAAGGAATTTCCTGCGGGCGAAATTGCCCATGGGCCCGTGCGACTGTTTTTTTGCTACCGATTTTTTCGACTTCGATTTTTATTTTTATTTTTATTTTTATTTGTTTATTTTTATTTTTTATTAATAAATATTAGATACTAAAGCAAAAATTGTTTAACAAAAATTATTTTGGACTAATTAGACATCAAAAATCATTTTGGATTAAATAAAACATATTGAACCGGATTGGGTCAAAAATTAAGGGTCTACAGTCATTTATACCCCTTAGTTGGAAACCATCAATGGCATATGCTTGCTATTTCCTTCTTGAATTGATCAAAGCTTGAAGGGCACATATTTGCATTATGGCCTGCAACACAGCATGATCACATGTTTCTTGGCTTCACATTGGCAAGTTTCCTCTAGTATTCAATAATTTTACTTGCCTTGTCAACTCTGTGATTTGTCTTGCCATTTCTGAATTTGCATTCAACTAAAAGGATCCTCTACACCTTTCTTCAATACTCTTCTACTGTGAATTAGCTCCTAACATTTCAAACAGTGCACTGTAATATCCCAAAATGTGCCCTAGAAGTTTTAGTATAATTGTTGTTTTATTTGAATTAAAATGTATATGTTATTGGAAAGAGAAAATAATTTAAAAAGGAGTGTATATGTTGTATATATGGACATATATATAACATATACACAAGTCAAATGGATGGTCAAAGGAAGAGGATATTTATTTTGGTTATGTACGAAATTACTAAAAAGGGCAAGTAAGTGAAAGGGAGTTTAATTGTATAGAAGAGGGTATTTAGGTAATTTTCTTTTTAAATTGCTTGGTGGAGGTTTTAAGAGAGGGGAAATTTGACTTTATCTCTTCATTTTGTCATTTTTTTTTCCTTTTCTCTTTGTGTTGGCCGGACCTCAAGGAAACAAGAGAGCAAGTGAGGGTTTTTGAATTTTAAGAGCTAATTGAAAGAAGAAAACAAGTTAGAAATTCAAGAAGTTCATCATTTTTTGTAAGTTTTCTCTTGATTTCTCTTGTTCTATTTGGAATTTTGTTTGAGTTTGATGGAGTGTTGTTGATGGTTGGAGTGTGTTTGTGTATGGTGTGTGTAAAAGTGTTGAAATGGAATTAAAGATAAGAAGTTAGGTTGGTGTTGGTGATGGAAGAGTAAGAGTTGTGTTTAGTGAAATTTTTTCTGTTTTACAATTAGTAAAGGCTGTGACTTGTATGATTTTTAATTAAATATAGAAAAATGTTATTGAAGTGAATTTTTGATATGTTGTGCCTATATGAGTCTAGAATGACTGAAAAATATGTTGATTCGATTTTGGAATGGTTATGATTTTGGAAAGATTATTTTTACTAAACCTGTTCCAGCAGGTACCTTAACTGAGACAGCTATATTTCGGGATTTTTAATAAAATTTAGAAAAATCATATTCAATTGAAGTTTGGATATGTTGTTGCTTAGTGATTCTAGTATTTGAGAAAAATAATTTGGAACCACGTTGATTGAATTTAATTTATGGAATTCACAAAGTTCAGAACTGCTGCCAGGATGCAGGGCAATTGGGGCAGTCTAGTTGGGTGAACTATTTGACAAAGATTTTGTGATCAGTTTGATCTGAAATTTTAAAGGAATGATTTTAAGATGTCAAATTTAGTTCTGTAAATATTTTAGAATTTTTAGTCAGGTAGATTATTTTATACAATTTTTCAAAATAAGGATAGAGTGGAGTCTAAAACCAGAATGTACTATTCATATGGTCATTTTGCTAATACTCCTTTTGGATTAGGTTGTGAAGAGGTTGAATTGCCCTAACCTAAGTGTTGAGGATTCTTGGAAGAGTAAGTGTATAGATTGGTGTGAGTTGGTTTTAAGGTAAGTACAAATTACATTATTTCATACATTCATATGATATTGAGATATGACACACATTTGATTGTAAATGTGATAAGGAATCTAATGCATTGTTGATGTATATTAATAACATCATGTTTGGTGTAATGTGAATGTTGTGATGAGCATGTAAAATATGTGTTAATGCCATTGATTATATCCATTTGAATAATGAATTGATTAATGTGATTTGAAATATAATGAAATATATAATGGAGGCATGCTTGCCTAATTAATTGTGAGAAATGAAATGGAAAGAGATTGAAAAAGAGATAAATAAAATGATTGTGTGCCTAATATGTTTATTCAATTTTCAGAGTTCTGGTTTTGGCGGCATGCCTATGAATAACTGGATAGGTGAAATGACCGGGTCGTAAGCCAATTCCAGTTGATAAATATGATATGTGATGTTTTTGGGGTGAAATGACCGGGTCGTAAACGTCAAAAACAAATTATTGGAACTAGATTGAGTGAAATGACCGGGTCGTAAACTCAAATCTAGTTGATTATCCATGGATAAATGTATTGATGATTATGTTTATGGACCAAAGCAGTAACTCTGAACTTTGAATGGCATATTAGATTATTTTTGGGCCCATGCTTGTGTTTGTTTAAATGTGACTATTGAATTGTGAAACAAATGAATAATGAGATGACTACTATACATACATTATTGAAACTGGTAAGATTTGAAATACACTATTCTCTTGAATTGATCTTGAATCTTGATTGTGTGACATTAGCATGGCATTAAAGCATCATAGCACTGTAATTTGTACCACTAAGCCGTTGGCTTAGCGCGAATGTGATTCTTCGCGCAGGTGACAGGGAAGAACCAGAGAGTTCCTCTAGGCCGAGTCGAGTCTAGATTTTGAGGTGTTGATAGTGGGCTTAAAGATCAAAGACTGACTGCCAAAGAAATGTATAAATTTTATGGGTTGTAAAACTTGAGTTTGGATATATATGAATTTGTAAATATTGTTATTTTCCGCTGCATAGTGAACAAATATTTTATTTACTGTATTTCGTAATAAACCTTTACTTTATGTTGTACTAGAAGTGTAAATCATTTTTGCAGGTTGTAGTTGAGGTTATAAGGGGGATTTATTGGGAGTGTACTGAGAATGATTTTGTTTGCATTGGTTTGTGTAAAATGTTTTAAAAATCAGAAAAAATCCAGTTTTGTTGACACTTGGGACTCAATTTTTAGGCAAAACTATGGCAAAATTTCTGTAAAAATCGGAACTAAAAAAAATTGACTGAGTAAAATTGGTAGCAACATTAGCATAGTGTGGCACCTCTACTCGGCTTACATATGTAGGTCGGGAAGGGGTGTTACAATTTTTGGTATCAGAGCCTAGGTTTGAGATTCTCAACCTAGGTCAATTGTAAGAAAAAGAATATTTTGATTTTTAAAGTGGGTTTTTGAGTAAAATACATGTTTTGGTATGGCAGTCTTTGATCTTTAATGAGGAATATTCTGCTGTGTTTGCAGATATAGGTAGAGATGGCATCTCATTCACGACAGTCTGTTGAGGGTAGTGCGGAAAGTGTAGCTCCTGAAGAGAGTAGAGATGGAGCTTGAATTGAGAGGGTTAGTGAGGCACCTGTTTTTGTGCCAAAGAGATCAGCTGCAGAGGAGGCTCCGCCGGGTTGGTTAAGGCATATGGTAGAACTATTGAGGGGAGCTCCAATGCAGCCACCACCACCACCACCACAGCCTCAGATGCCGGTAAGACATTATGACAAGTTAAGAAAATATAGGGCTGAAGATTTCTTGGGCACTACCGATCCTGCAGTGGCTGAGCAGTGGTTGGATAAGGTACAGAGAATATTCATATAGTTGAAAGCCACTTTGGATGAGAAATTTGACTATGCCATATCCCTCTTGCAGAAAGATGCCTATGATTGGTGGAAGACAGTTCCTCATGCTATGGATGATCCACCTACATTGTCCTATAGTGATTTTCTATGGGAGTTTGAGCTGAAATATACTCCGAGGGAGTATAAAGATGTTAAGAAGATGGAATTTCTAAATTTGAAGCAGGACAGCCGGACTGTGACAGAATATGAGATCGAGTTCATCCGGTTGAGTCACTATGCTGGAGGTATTATTTCAGACGAGATAGACCGGTGCAGAAGATTTGAGGAGGGATTGAGGCCCTCTATTATGTGTCTTGTGGCTGGTTCTAGATACCAGGATTTTTCCCAGCTTGTTGCAGCAGCTAGGAGTGTGGAGAGAGCCCAGGGTATTGCAGCAGCTGCTACTGAGGAAGAGACCAGGGTAAGGAGACCCCAGTTTGAGGCAGGGTCTTCATCTATGAAGAGAGGTCGAGGAGGTTTTGTTCCGAGAACCAGTAGAACCCAGAGACAGTCGGGCAGATCAGTTCAGTATCAGAGGCAGAGGCCGAGACCGACAGTTTCTGTAGCTAGTGCCCCGACTCCAGTGATTCAAAGGTCTACTCCACCTGTATGTGAGCATTGTGGTAAGACCCATGGGGGTGTTTGTTGGAAGATTGGTGGATCAGCTGGGTGTTTTAGATGTGGATCACCAGCTCATTTTGTTAGAGATTGTCTTGAGATGCAGGAGTATAGGCAGGCTGATACTGCAGCTTCTCGACCTAGTGTCAGCAGAGGTGGTCGAGGGGGCAGAGGTTTCAGTAGAGGTGGTAGACCTGGGTTTAGTCAGAGAGGAGGATCTTCATCCAGGGGCAGCAGGCCAGATGAGGCCGGATCTTCTCAGAGAGTATATGTGATGCAGAGGCAGCCAGATGCTTCAGCAGTGATAGCTGGTACATTCTCTTTATTTGGCATTTCAGTTCTTGCTTTGATTGATCCAGGATCTACTCATTCATACATAAGTGCATCTATCTTGCTTGTGTCTGAATTGCATTCAGAGTCCTTAGGATTTGATGTCTTAGTGACCAATCCTTTAGGACATAGTGTTGTGGTGAGTAGGGTGCATCATGAGAGTGCTGTTGTGGTTCAAGGTGAGGAGTTTCTTGGTGATTTAATTGAAATGCCTTTTAAAGAATATGATTTGATCTTAGGCATGGATTGGTTGTCTAAGCATGGAGCCGTGGTGGATTGTCAAAAGAAATGTGTTACTTTGAGAACTGGTGATGGTAGAAGTATATTGGTATCTAGTGAGCAGAGACAACTTGCATCCTTGTTGGTTTCAGCTGTTTCAACTAGAAAGTTGATTAGAAAAGGGTGTGATGCTTATCTTGCTCATGTTTTGGATACCAGAGTAATGGGTTCTCAACTTGATAGTATACCCACGGTTGCTGAGTTTTCAGATGTATTTCCAGAGGAGTTGCCAGGGTTACCCCCTGAGAGAGAGGTTGAGTTTGGTATCGATTTGTTGCCTGGTACTACTCCCATCTCTATCACTCCTTATCGAATGGAACCTGCTGAATTGAGAGAGTTGAAGGTACAGTTGCAAGAGTTGTTGGATAAAGGGTTTATTCGCCCTAGTGTTTCTCCGTGGGGAGCTCCTGTGTTGTTTGTAAAGAAAAAGGATGGTACTTTGAGGTTGTGCATTCATTATAGGCAATTAAACAAAGTAACTATCAAGAATAAGTATCCTTTGCCTCGAATTGATGATCTCTTTGATCAGTTGAAGGGAGCAGCGGTGTTTTCCAAAATTGATTTGAGATCAGGGTACCATCAATTGAGGGTTAGAGCTGAAGATGTTTCTAAGACAGCTTTCCGCACAAGATATGGGCATTATGAGTTTTTGGTAATGCCTTTTGGATTGACGAATGCACCTGCAGCTTTCATGGATTTGATGAATAGGGTGTTTCGGCCCTATCTAGATCAGTTTGTGGTGGTTTTCATCGATGATATTTTGGTGTATTCACGTAATGAGGAAGAACATGACAAGCATCTGCAAATTGTGTTACAGATCTTGAGAGAGAAACAGTTGTATGCTAAGCTGTCAAAGTGTGAGTTTTGGCTTGACCAAGTAACTTTTCTCGGTCATATAGTTTCAGCAGATGGTATAAGAGTTGATCCGAGTAAAGTTGAGGCCATTTTGAATTGGAGTCCACCAAAGTCAGTGACTGAAGTTAGAAGTTTTCTGGGTTTGGCAGGCTATTATTGAAGGTTTGTGAAAGATTTTTCTTTTATAGCTACTCCACTCACCATATTGCTTTGAAAGGGACTTAGATTTGTGTGGACAGATCAGTGTCAAGCTAGTTTTGATCAGTTGAAAGAAATGTTGACTCAAGCACCTGTTCTTACTTTACCCATGGAAGATAAACCATATGTGATTTACAGTGATGTTTCACATAATGGTTTAGGATGTGTCTTGATGCAAGAGGGTAAAGTTGTAGCTTATGCTTCTCGGCAGTTGAAGCCGCATGAGCTTAATTATCCAACACATGATCTGGAATTGGCAGCTATAGTATTTGCTTTGAAGATTTGGCGACACTACTTGTATGGGGAGAAATGTTTTATCTATACGGATCATAAAAGTTTGAAATATTTGGGTGTCCAGAGAGAGCTAAATCTTCGGCAAAGGCGATGGTTAGAGCTGATCAAAGACTATGACTGTTTGATTGATTATCATCCTGGTAAGGCAAATGTAGTTGTTGACGCCTTGAGTCGGAAGTCTCTGGCAGGTTTGGCTGTTTATTCGCTCTCGTTGCTTGTTGAGTTGAGAGCGTTACATACCAGTTTTGAAGCATGTGATGATGGTGCATTGTTGGCTCAGTTGCAATTGAGACCAGTATTATTGGATCAGATTAAGGAGGCTCAATTGACAGATGAGAAAATTCAAAAGATTGTTTCAGATTACCAAAATGGGGAGAGCCGAGATTTCTTTGTGAGAAGTGATGGTAGCCTTTGGTTTAAGGATAGATTGTGTGTTCCTGATAATGATAGTTTGAAAAAGGTTATTTTGGAGGAAGCACACCAATCGGTTTTTGTTATGCATCCGGGAAGTACAAAGATGTACTATGAATTGAGACAGCATTATTGGTGGTCTGGTATGAAGAGAGACATAGCAGAATTTGTGTCCAAACGTCTCACTTGTCAGAGGGTGAAAGCTGAACATCAAGTTCCAACAGGGTTGCTTCAACCTTTAACGATGCCTGAATGGAAATGGGAGAGAATCACAATGGATTTTGTGTCTGGTTTACCTATGACACAGAGGAAGCATGATGCCATTTGGGTGATTATTGATAGGTTGACAAAGACTGCTCATTTTCTTCCGGTTCGGATGGACTTTTCACTTGAGAAGTTAGCTGAATTGTACATCAATGAGATAGTAAAGTTGCATGGAGTCCCAATTTCTTTAGTGTCTGATCGAGATCCTAGATTTACTTCAAGATTTTGGAAGAGTTTACATGGTGCTTTGGGTTCTCGATTGCATTTTAGCACTGCTTTTCATCCGCAGACAGATGGGCAGTCAGAGAGAGTGATATAGATTATTGAGGATATGTTGAGAAGCTGTGTCATTGATTTCTCTGGAAGTTGGGACAGATTTTTGCCACTTGCAGAATTTGCTTACAACAACAGTCATCAATCCAGTATTAGAATGGCACCATTTGAGGCATTGTATGGAAGAAGATGTAGAACGCCTTTATGTTGGAATGAAATTGGGGAAGGCAAATTGGTTGGTCCTGATTTGATTAAAGAGACTGAAGAAAAAGTGAAGATGATTCGGTATAGGTTGAAAGCAGCTTCAGACCGACAGAAGTCTTATTCAGATTTGAAGAGGACAGACATAGAGTTTGATGTTGGAGATAAAGTATTTTTGAAAGTGTCTCCTTGGAAAAAGATATTGAGATTTGGTCGAAAAGGGAAGCTGAGTCCTCGATTCATTGGACCGTATGAGATATTAGAAAGAGTTGGACCAGTTGCTTATCGTCTTGGTTTGCCGCCTGAGTTGGATAGAATCCATAATGTCTTCCATGTTTCTATGTTGAGAAGGTATAGATCTGACCCATTTCATGTTTTACCAGTTGAATCTATTGAGGTCAGTCCAGATCTAACTTTTGAAGAAGAACCAATTGCTATTTTGGCACATGAAGTGAAAGAGTTGAGAAATAAGAAAGTGCCACTTGTAAAAGTTCTTTGGAAGAATCATGGTAGAGAAGAGGCAACTTGGGAGAGTGAGCAAGCGATGCGAGATCAGTATCCTCAACTGTTTCAGACTTGATATCAGGTAATTTCGAGGACGAAATTTCTTTTTAGAGGGGGAGAATTGTAATATCCCAAAATGTGCCCTAGAAATTTTAGTATAATTGTTGTTTTATTTGAATTAAAATGTATATGTTATTGGAAAGAGAAAATAATTTAAAAAGGATTGTATATGTTGTATATATGGACATATATATAACATATACACAAGTCAAATGGTTGGTCAAAGGAAGAGGATATTTATTTGGTTATGTATGAAATTACTAAAAAGGGCAAGTAAGTGAAAGGGAGTTTAATTGTATAGAAGAGGGTATTTAGGTAATTTTCTTTTTAAATTGCTTGGTGGAGGTTTAAAGAGAGGGGAAATTTGACTTTGTCTCTTCATTTTGTCATTTTTTTTTCCTTTTCTCTTTGTGTTGGCCGGACCTCAAGGAAACAAGAGAGCAAGTGAGGGTTTTTGAATTTTAAGAGCTAATTGAAAGAAGAAAACAAGTTAGAAATTCAAGAAGTTCATCATTTTTGGTAAGTTTTCTCTTGATTTCTCATGTTCTATTTGGAATTTTGTTTGAGTTTGATGGAGTGTTGTTGATGGTTGGAGTGTGTTTGTGTATGGTGTGTGTAAAAGTGTTGAAATGGAATTAAAGATAAGAAGTTAGGTTGGTGTTGGTGATGGAAGAGTAAGAGTTGTGTTTAGTGAAATTTTTTCTGTTTTACAATTAGTAAAGGCTGTGACTTGTATGATTTTTAATTAAATATAGAAAAATGTTCTTGAAGTGAATTTTTGATATGTTGTGCCTCTATGAGTCTAGAATGACTGAAAAATATGTTGATTCGATTTTGGAATGGTTATGATTTTGGAAAGATTATTTTTACTAAACCTGTTCCAGCAGGTACCTTAACTGAGACAGCTATATTTCGGGATTTTTAATAAAATGTAGAAAAATCATATTCAATTGAATTTTGGATATGTTGTTTCTTAGGGATTCTAGTATTTGAGAAAAATAATTTGGAATCACTTTGATTGAATTTAATTTATGGAATTCACAAAGTTCAGAACTGCTGTCAGGATGCAGGGCAATTGGGGCAGTTTGGTTGGGCGAACTATTTGACCAAGATTTTGTGTTCAGTTTGATCTGAAATTTTAAAGGAATGATTTTAAGATGTCAAATTTAGTTCTGTAAAAAGTTTATAATTTTTAGTCAAGTAGATTATTTTATACAATTTTTCAAAATAAGGATAGAGTGGAGTCTAAAACCAGAATGTAATATTCATATGGTCATTTTGCTAATACTCCTTTTGGATTAGGTTGTGAAGAGGTTGAATTGCCCTAACCTAAGTGTTGAGGATTCTTGGAAGAGTAAGTGTATAGATTGGTGTGAGTTGGTTTTAAGGTAAGTACAAATTACATTATTTCATACATTCATATGATATTGAGATTTCGCACACATTTGATTGTAAATGTGATAAGGAATCTAATGCATTGTTGATGTATATTAATAACATCATGTTTGGTGTAATGTGAATGTTGTGATGAGCATGTAAAATATGTGTTAATGCCATTGATTATATCCATTTGAATAATAAATTGATTAATGTGATTTGAAATATAATGAAATATATAATGGAGGCATGCTTGCCTAATTAATTGTGAGAAATGAAATGGAAAGAGATTGAAAAAGAGATAAATAAAATGATTGTGTGCCTAATATGTTTATTCAATTTTCAGAGTTCTGGTTTTGGCGGCATGCCTATGAATAACTTGATAGGTAAAATGACCGGGTCGTAAGCCAATTCCAGTTGATAAATATGATATGTGATGTTTTTGGGGTGAAATGACCGGGTCGTAAACCTCAAAAACAAATTATTGGAACTAGATTGAGTGAAATGACCGGGTCGTAAACTCAAATCTAGTTGATTATCCATGGATAAATGTATTGATGATTATGTTTATGGACCAAAGCAGTAACTCTGAACTTTGAATGGCATATTAGATTATTTTTGGGCCCATGCTTGTGTTTGTTTAAATGTGACTATTGAATTGTGAAACAAATGAATAATGAGATGACTACTATACATACATTATTGAAACCGGTATGATTTGAAATATAATATTCTCTTGAATTGATCTTGAATCTTGTTTGTGTGACATTAGCATGGCATTAAAGCATCATAGCACTGTAATTTGTACCACTAAGCCGTTGGCTTAGCGAATGTGATTCTTCGCGCAGGTGACAGGGAAGAACCAGAGAGTTCCTCTAGGCCGAGTCGAGTCTAGATTTTGAGGTGTTGATAGTGGGCTTAAAGATCAAAGACTAACTGCCAAAGAAATGTATAAATTTTATGGGTTGTAAAACTTGAGTTTGGATATATATGAATTTGTAAATATTGTTATTTTCCGCTGTATAGTGAACAAATATTTTATTTACTGTATTTCATAATAAACCTTTACTTTATGTTGTACTAGAAGTGTAAATCCTTTTTGCAGGTTGTAGTTGAGGTTATAAGGGGGATTTATTGGGAGTGTACTGAGAATGATTTTGTTTGCATTGGTTTGTGTAAAATGTTTTAAAAATCAGAAAAAAACCAGTTTTGTTGACACTTGGGACTCAATTTTTAGGCAAAACTATGGAAAAATTTATGTAAAAATCGGAACTAAAAAAAGAATTGACTAAGTAAAATTGGTAGCAACATTAGGATAGTGTGGCACCTCTACTCGGCTTACATATGTAGGTCGGGAAGGGGTGTTACATGCACTATTTCAGTAGCTATCTTTTCACCCCTTCTTATTATTTATTATTTCTATTTGTTTTTTTTCCAAATTCTAGCTGAGAGCTTTTTGGTTTTAACTTACTTTTGCTTTGATAGTTCTGACTATCTCTATGTTAATTCTTATTCTTCCTCTTGCTCTTCATTATTGCTTTGTATTTATAATGTTCAATTAGGATTAATTTAAGTAATAGTCCTTACGTAACTCGGATACTTGGCTAGGGTTTCAATTTTGGTGTGATTAGGAGATCAATGCAAGCTGGTCGAGCCCAGGCTTGGTCGATGTCAAATTGGTGGCCACCAATTCGACATGGGAAATAGCTCATGTCAAATTGGTGGCCACCAATTTAAAATGAGCCCTCATATCGAATTGGTGGCTTGCCAATTTGATATGAGGCCTCTCATATCGAATTGGTCTCATGTCGAATTGGTGTCCACCTATTCGATATGAGGCATATCAAATTGGCACTGATTCCTAATGTATTGGCCTAATTTTAAGTGAATTAACCCTAATCCAAAATTAGGCTTGATTTAACACAGACTTTGTAATTTAAACCAAACTTGATCTGGTTTTTTAAATTAAATTTATACTGGGCCAAAATTTAGGGTCTACACTAGGGCATCAACCATCTAGTTTTCTTCCCTTAGCAGGTATATGAATGGTCAATCTTTGAAGTTTTTCCTCATCATACTCAAGTAGTCATGGTATGGCTTCAGTTTTTCTTCATTCAATTCCCATTCTCCATTTACTTGAGATATCACCAACAATGAGTCGCCAAAAACCTGCACTTTATTGACCTTCATCATTATAAGGTTTCTAAGTAAAAAATACATGCTTCATATTCTACCATGTTGTTGGGCACCTTGAATTTTAATTTCTTAGACAAGGGGATGAGTGTAGACCCTTAATTTTTGACCAAGTCTAGTCCAAATATTTTAAAATAGTCGAAAATAATTTTTGTAGTATTTATTATTTATTTTATTATTTATTTCACAATATAATAATTATTATTTATTTTAATAATATAATTAATTATAAATATTTATTTTAAACATAATGTTTATTTTTAAAAAATAATAAATAATAAAAAAATAAAAATCAAACGAATCGGCGAGCGACATGCGGCAGCTGGAGTAGCACGCCGATTTGCCTACGGCAAATTGCTCCCAGTGCACAGCCTCGCTCGCCACCCAGCGCCAATCCTCGTAGTTTCCCAGTGCCCATCCTCGTAGCAATGCATAATTGGCCTAGCGCCAATCCTTGAAGCAACGTGCAATTGGCCCAGCAGCCTCACAGTAGTGCACTTTCAATTGGCCCACACCTCGTCCCAATGCCTAGCACTAGCAACCCGTGCCCGCGCATAATTTTTGACGAATCCTTATTTGGCTTGATTTTTAATATTTTCCTTAAAAGTCTTTATTTCCTTAATCTACTAGGTTTTATTTTTTAAATTGGCTATAAATAACAGTATTAAACACAAGGATTGGGACCTTTAATAATTATTCGGACTTTTTAATTGTTTTTGGATGATACAGCGGACTTTTGCACTCTGAGAGAAGCCCTAGCAACCAAGCATCAATAGAAAACAGAGAAAAAGAAAGATCAAAGACACATAACTTGACAATGGTAGTGAACACACTGTCTTGGTATTGCTCGACCAGAATTTCAATGGCATAATTATTGTGGAGCCAACAAATGATGGTACATTCTTGGTTGACTCAATATAATATGCTTTTGATAATTTTTAATATGGAACACATCTGATCTTTGTCCAATATTAATTCCAGTAAGCCATACCCCTTTAGTTTGAATTCCTTTCACTTTATGTGGAGCATGAATTAATGATATTGTTTCGTTATTCACAAGAAACGAGTCCAGTAACCTGTTAGCTTAAATTCTTTCAAGTGCATGATTATTTATCCAATATACCACAACAACTTTGCTTAAGTTTTTCATATAATATCACAGTAGCTTTGTTTAAGTGTTTAATAAAATTTGTCACGGTAGCTTATTTCTTCCAACATCTAAACCCTAATCTTATTTTCATAAATTCTAAACCCTAATTTACTCAAACCCTAAACCCTAATTGAAATCACACAATAGCCATAATCTTTTTAAATAATAATAATAATATTATCTTTCTAAATCTAAAACCCTAAAATCTTAACTTTAAAACCTAAATTTTGGACAAAATGTTTTATTTAAGTTAGATCCATGTTTATGATATATGTTGATGGATGATTTAGTACATGTCTCAATGGATGATTTTTTCTTACTTGATTTATTTTATAAATGTTTAAATGCTTTGACTTATTTTTAATTTCAAGAAATTGTAAGAGGTATGTTTCCGTGATTAGGTATCTCAGTTATTAAGTTTCATTAATTTAATTTATTTTAAATTTTGGATCAATGTAGAGGATATGTTTCCACCAATTGGTGGCTATCCTATTTTATTTATTTTCTTTTAGACATTGGACAATGTAAGGACATGTTTCCATCCTCGGCTAGGTATCTATTTATTTATTTTGTTTGAGCATTGCTACGATTTTTAATAAAGTATTTATCAATTCTTATGATTGCATGAAGTATGGATAATATAATTATATTTAAGAATTTTATAATATTAAGACATGAAAAGGAGGTCGATTCCAATGAATCGGGCATAGTGGGGGTGCTGGGCCATTTCTCACCTTCCCCACGTATACCCAACTTTCCAAATCCAATAGGGAGTTGGGGATTCCTTAGAAATTAACTCATCCACCCCTTTGTTTTTCCCGAACCTTCCGAGTGGTGGCTCCATTTTCTCTGGGTTTAGCCCCATGTTCTCTAAGGCCCTGAGCCTAACAGTGTCGAAGTAGCAAGAACCATTCCACATGGGAGTGGGGGGCAAAAATCCCAACTCACAATGAGTTCTCCTTCAGGTGACTCCAATATAACTCCTAGCTCCCTTCTTATTCATAGCTCCATCAAAGTACATCTTCCATTGTTGCACTTCTATTGCCTCCAAGTATTCGTCTAGAAATTCGAAGGCCACTTTTTCACTTTCATGCAGAAGTTGTTGAGCAACGAATTCTGCTACTGCTCTCCCTTTAATGATTTTCATTGATCAAGGAATTTTGCTACTGCTCTGCTTTTAATGGTTTTGCTCTACCTTTAATGGTTTTCTTAGTTATGTACTCAATCAAAAATTCTTCTAGGATTATCAACTGCCGACCATACTTCCCAATTAATGAGGGCATTTCTCTCAAGTATTTTACTGGATCTAACACGGAGATTGCTTACACATTATAGGACTTAAAGTACTGTCACAATTTGTTTGATGACCAAACCATGGCAATGCAAGTCTTTTTAATGATACTATACTTGACTTCATAAGGTAGGAGTTTTCTACCTATGTAGTAGATCGCATGCTTGATTCCTAATTCATCGACTTGGGCTAACATTACTCCTATTAATCATTCTTCTACTACTAAGTATAGTATCAATGGTCTACTAGGTTTGGGTGGTGTCAGGACAGGTGGATTAGACAAGTATTCTTTTATTCACTCAAAAGCCTCATGGCATTCATCATTCCATTATAGTGGTTGGTTCTTCTTGAGCATATTAAACATGGGTTCATAAATGGTTGTGAGTTTTGCAATGAACCTGCTTATGTATTGTAACCTTCCAATAAACCCCCCGACCTCCTTCTCCATCTTAAGGGTTGACATATCTCTGATTTTCTTAACTTTGTCAGGATCAATCTCAATTCCATTCGGGCTAATGACATGTCTTAGAATCTTAACTGAGGTAAATCCAAACACACACTTCTTTGGGTTCAACCTAAGGTTATACTTGACTGCTCTTTCAGAAAAACTTTCCAAGTTATAGAAATGTTGTTCTCCTGTTTTCTACTTTACCATCATATCATCAACATACTATGAGCAGAGATTTTTACCCCCGCTCCCGATGGAATGGTTCTAGCAACTTCGACACTGTTAGGCTCTGGGCCTTAGGGAACACTGGCCTAAACCCGGAGAAATGGAGTCGCCACCCGAATAGGATAAGAAAGAAAAGAAAGGGGTGGATGACTTGATTCCTAAGGAATCCCCAACCCCCATATTGGGTTCAAAAAGTTGAGTACGTATGGGGAAGGTGAGAATGACCCAACACCCCTATAACGTTCGGTTCATTGCAATTGGCCTCCTTTTCATGTCTAAATATTATAAAATTCTAAAATTATTACTGTATTATCCATATTACATGAAATTATAAAATAAACATTCATCATATTATTAAATTCAATCAAACACAATGGACACCCATCCGAGGATGAAAATATGCCCTTACAAATTTCCAAATGTTCTTACAACATAAATAAAATGGGACACCCATTGAAAAGGTGGAAACATGTCCCTTACATTAGTCCAGAATTCTTTTAAAATTAAAATAAGCAATTAAAATAATTATGGCACCCAAAAAGTGAAAACATGACTTTTACAATGATGCAAAATCCCAAATAAATAAATAAACGTAATTAAACCATTCATAGAAAACATTCAATCCATCATAAAAGTAAATCATATGCATACGTCAATTAATCAAGTAATGAAATCTAAGGTTCAATCTTTTGTCATTGGTCACATAACATTAGAGTTTTACATATGAAATTTTAGTTTATTGGTACAATTTAGGGTTTTAAGTTTTTAAATATGTAATCATAATTTTAAGGTTTTAACCATAGAACGTAGGGCCTAATATTATAGGATAGGGTTTCTAAATGAAAACTTGGGCTTTTGGGATGAAGATTAGGGTTTTGGACTAGGGTTTTTAGCATTAGGGTTTTTGGGAATTTGGAACTAGGGTTTTGGTTTTTTGTAACACCCTTATACCCTATATACGTATACTACATACACCCAGCATATGTAATATATGAATATATGATACAAGAATGCCACTACCAATTTTAATAAAACAAATCTTTACATATAAAATCTGTATAAACTTAAACCATTTAACTGATATCATATAAATAATAAATGAAATATTACTTGCTAAAACACATATATAACTTCATTACCAAAGATTGGTCCAAAACATTTTTTATAGTTTGCGAAATATACATATATATACATCAAAATATAACATAATATACATGAAATCAATATGTACAAAAATATAAAATATAAACATGCTGGCAGTTTATCTCTGATCTTGATGTCCAACAATCAACTCTACACTCAAGATCTCAAGCCTAGACTCGGCTCAGTTTAAACAAACTCTCTGGCTCAACCAGATCTACCCTGTGACCTGCGCGATGAATCACAATTGCGCTAAGCCAAAAGCCTAGTGATACAAACTTTGATAACAATATAATTCAAATGCAATGTCAATGCACAACACATAAGGATATTATATCTCATAACATTATATCTTAATATATTGCTCAATTATTCCATAATTCATAATTCACATAAAAGCAAACACAAGCATGGGCCCAAAAAGATTTAATACGCTATTCAAATCCCAGAGTTACTGCATAGGTTAAAGATGACACCATGTGTCTAGCCCCGAAGGGAAATCATAATCACAATGAGGATTACCTCTATGTAACATCCCAACTATGCTTCAAGGACTAGGCCCAACCCAACTTCAAGGGACTACTACATCATGTAACATCCCAACTAGGCTTCAAGGACCAAGCCTAACCTAGCTTCAAGGGACTGTTACATTTTAGGCATGCCGCCAAACACAAAATTTTGAAAATTTAATAACATACTAAGCACACAATTCTTTTATAATTCCATTATCAATATCATTCTCATTATCTCAAGATCAAGCTAGGCACAATGCCTCAATTATCTCATTTATATCAATATAGCTATCACCAATGGCTTTACATATCATCTTTAATTTATACATGACAAATTGCATTACCCATATGTTTTGGGTCATTATCATATTCTGCACAAAGTTTACATTACATATAATGCATTTGTGACATTATACAAATCATAGCATATTACTCATGCACCAAAAATGTAGTAAGTAACTCAATATATTTTACAACCAAATGTGGTAAGTGCCAATGTCATGTAAATATAAGAAATTATACAAAGTTTGTACTTACCTCTAAAAGCAACAAACACCACTTACAACCTCCTCTTCCAATGTATCCCTCAACACTTGGACTGGGGTAACTCAAGTCTCTTCAAAGCCTAAACCAAATGTGATTATAAATAATCGCTTAGTGATGCACTTATAGGTATAAACAAAACCTCTCAACACAAGGATAAGATACAAAAATAAAAATAAGGAAAAGAACTATCCAGGGAAAACTCTATATATGAAATGCTCATCAACAAGGGCGTGTCAATGACCATGCCCTAAACCCACAACACAGAAGATTTGACATGCTCAGTGACATGGGCATGTCAATGACTGTGTCCTAAGCTATGCATTATAGCAGATAAGACATGTCCAGAGACATGAGCGAGTCCCTGGCCATGCCAAAACTCCTACAACATAGTAGCTATGACACGCTCTGTAATATCCCAAGGTACACCCTAAAAGTTTGGAATAATTATGGTTGTATATGGATTTAATGTGTATGTTTAAGGGAAAGAGAAAAGAAGTGAAGAGAGTGTATATGTTGTATCTATGGGAATATATACAAGTTAAATTAATGAAGGTCAAAAGAAGAGAAATGAATTAATTTAATACCCGACTTTGGTGTACATTGGAATAGTAGTAGTGAGAAGATATGTTGGTAAAATATGTAAGAAAATATTATAAGAGATAGAGATGTATGAAGAATGATAAGTATATATATATATATATTGTAATTGTAAAATATGGGAAATATAAAAGCAATATATAAGTGATATACATATACCAACATATACATCACATATACATAATGTATAAAGTGGTGTAGGAAAAGTAAGTTTAAATAATTAAATAATAATAATAATAATAAAAGAAAAAGAAGAAGAGAAAGTTAAAGAGAGTGACAAGTGTATGGTGGAGATTTTAAGGGATTTAATTATATATATATATGATAAGTATGAGAAAAAGAAGAAAAGATCTTCTTTCCTTCTTCTTCTTCTTGAACGAGAGAGAGAGAGAGAGAGAGAGAGAGATAGAGAGAGAGAGAGAGAGAGAGAGCGAGCGAGAGAGAGAGAGAGAGAGAGAGAGAGATGATTTTATCTACATATACATCAAATTCTTAAGGGCTTTAAGAGAATTGAAGGTATAGATTGAAGATTTGACAAAGTATTCAAGTAAGTATTTTATTTCCTTGTATTGATTTCGATTGATTGAGCTTATAATTGATGTGATTAATGTGTGAAAATGATGTTAGTGAAAGATTAAAGTTTATAAGTATGTTAGATTGGTATTTAGATGATGATAATATGGTTATTTGTGAGAATGATGATGGATTAATGAAATTGTTTAATAAGGGTTAATATAAATGAGTTGGAGAATTGAGTAATTAATATATGATTGATGTATATTTGTGTTTAAGGAAGTTGAAAACATAGAATACATGAGTTTGGTCAAGAAACAGAGGCATTTTGGATGCCACGCCTGTGGCCTTTGGTTGCCACGACCGTGGCCATTGGAAGCCATGGCCGTGGGGGATGTTGAGCAAGGGAGACAGATTCATTTGCTATGCCACGGCCGTGGGGGTTAGAAGGCCACGACCGTGGGGACTTTTAGAACAATTAGGAAGAATTGTTTGCTATACCACGCCCGTGGGGGTTGGTAGGCCACGACCGTGGGGTCCTAGAGAGAGAGGTTGATTTGTAATTTGTGATCTAAGGGTCTAGTATGAGATTAATAAGTGAATAATTGTATTGAATTCATGTGTATCTTTGAGTAAGTGTGTGTTATTCCTTGTGGATTAGGTTGTGAAGAAGTTGTTTTGCCCTAATCCAAGTGTTGAGGATTATTGGAAGATGATTTTGGTGTGGTGTGATTGCTCATGAGGTAAGTACAAACTTACATGGATGCATTTTTTTACATGATTGTGAGACTTAGCACATTTATAACTAAATGTGTTAAGTAATTTACTATATTGTTAATACAATGAGACTAATGTTATGATTTTTATAGTGTGAAAGATGTGATGATCATTCAAAAAGGTATGTGCAATGCAATTTGTTATGATAAATATTTTATTGATGAATTCAAAATATATGTTCAATGTATTTGATTAGGTATACTTTATTGATGAGTTTTTTTTAATGTGAATTGAGATAATTGAGGCATGTTTGCCTAGATGATGATGTTCAATGTAATTAATTATGTATACTTGAATGATGAAGTATTACAATGTGAATTGAGGTATGATAAGATGCAAAACCATTGTGATTGGCTATGATGATTCAAATGAGATGTGAGGCCATTGTGATTGGCTATGATGATTCAAATGAGATGTGAGGCCATTGTGATTGGCTATGATGATTCAACTGAAATAAGTGGGGCATGTTTGCCCAGATGATGATGAGAATTGAGAATGGAATTGATAATGAAATAATAAATAAATTGTGTGACTAAATTGAAGTTAGGTTGGGCTTGATCCTTGAAGCCAAGTTGGGTTGAAGTTTAGCATGCTTAACTCCCCTTGAAGCTTGGTTGGGTCTGGTCCTTGAAGCCTAATTGAGATGTTACAACCCTTGAAGCCAAGTTGGGTTGATACTTAGCATGCTTTGTTCCCCTTGAAGCTTGGTTGAGCCTAATCCTTGAAGCCTAGTTGGGATAATGATAATGATAAATGTGATAATTGAACCAAAACATTAACTCTGAAAGTGGAATGGCATATTAGTGTCTTTTGGGCCCATGCTTGTCTTTGTTTAAATAATACTTATACTTGTCTTTGTTTTCAATTTGAATGATGAAATGTGAAATGAATGAATAATGAGACCCATTCTTGTTCTTGTTGGAAATGTGATTCATGAATGGTGAATTGTGAATAATGGATTAAGTGAATAAGATAAGGATTTGTAACATTATGAAGTATGATATGTAATATGTGGATAGATGTGTTTAAATGAAATTAGTAAAAATATATGAGAAGTGAAATTGAAATGGGAAAACTTGATAAGAAAATAATGACATATGAGTATGAGTGTCTGTAATATATGTTTATATTATTTATTTGTACTACTAAGCTCCCGAGCTTAGCGCGGTTGTTTAATCGCGCAGGTGAGTAGATGGTAGATCTGAAGTCAATCGTTATGCCACGAGAAGAGTAAGAATATCCCGAGACCAACTAGAAGGTGGTGCATACATGTAAAATTTAAATATATTGAATTTTGATAATAATGTATTCATATATATAAGTGAATTTTGTTAATGATAAGATTATTATATAATTGTAAGTTCATTGAAAGTAGAATGATTTTGTAAATGTACTTTAAAAAAAAAGGTATTATTTTTGGAATTTATAGTAAAGCTTTTAATTTAGAATGAAAAATGACATTCTTATAATTTATATACGTACTGTATGTATACTAGGTATATGTATAGTACTTATATGGGGTATAGGGGTGTTACACGCTCAGTGACATAGGCGTGTCACTACACGTGTCAAAACTATAACATTACAGAAGCTGTGACATGCAAAAAATTCTTGTCACATAATCTTTTGAGAATCTTACTTTCTTCTTATTTTATTCTTTTTGTTCTTCCTTTTGCAAAAAATTTAGCTATTTTTTAGCTGGCCCTCATATCATCTCCTTGCCCCCTATGTGTGGAAAAATATTTGAAAGTGAGTTTGAAAATATTTTGTTTACGCATAAACTATAAAATTGAAAAGGAGAAATTTTGCCCCCTATGTAGGCTCAAACCAATTATTTTTATCATGCAGGCTCTGATTGATGTTTGTATTTTGTCCGGTTCCTTACATAAGCATGCATCTCTTCTTTTTGCAAAATGGCTGGAGCTTCCTCAACCAATGGGCCTTCCATGCCACTTGATTCCATGTTCGCTTCATGTTTGCTTCATAGAGTATTGTTGTTTACTTTGACAAATGATAGGTAACACAAGATAACAAAATGCAATGTGATATGCTCATGTATGCATGATATGCATGGATTATACTTACAATGGTTCCATTGACGTGTAGAATGAGGTGATTAGTTGAATTGTTCTCACAAATTTCATCTAGATGCTCGTTCAAGTCTTGCATTGAAATGACAAAAGGCTTCGCATTTATGGCTTCTATCTTCAAGATGTTGAAAACATGAGTAGTAAGACCCAAGCAGTGGAGTCAGGGATACATCCATTTCAAACTATGATTCAACATGTCAGTTGGTAGCTTCTTCATAATCTTTCCAATAATCATTTACTTTGCTCAATATGTCCTTTGAGGTTCGATAGTTTAACATACTCCCCTTAACTTGAAGGCTTTGTACAATTTTTTTTTTGAATTTTCAATTTTGAATTTTGATTTTGAAGTCAAATGTTGGCTTTGCCAAATTAAGGTCAATTTACCTCATGACTTGATTTTTCAAATTAACATATCTATAACATGACAACCCTAGTTACCATACTAAACTCTAGTTGCCAAATTAAGCAAGAACTGTTACACTTCATATACGCATACACACAATACTTAGCCAAAGGTCTCATTGAGTTTAAATATAGTCTATGTCATATGCATTCTTATTCAAACTATCTCCACTAATAGACTCTACCTACCAAGAGAGATCAACAGGTCTTTAATAGGCTTGAAATGGGATATATAAGGGATACGGGTTAAATGAAGGCCATTTATAAGTTGGAGCTGTTGTGACACTATGGGCAAACCCTCACACTATAAATTTCTTATTTAGATAGTTGGAAGCCGGAATAAGATAGTGCTTTGAACATTCTTCATTCTTCTGGATGTTAATCTGGATCTTGATTGGGACAGTCTTTTCCTTTACAAAAAGTTTGTTACCCATATTCATCATCATTTTTTTCTTTTCTCTTTTTCTTACTCTTCCCTTTCTTTGAGAATTTTATCATTTTGTCCTTCTTCCTTCTAGGATTGTCAAGAACTGAATGACCTTTCTTCTATCTCTCTAATTTTGATTGAATCTTTTGTTGAGTTGGAACAATTCATGTCAAACTATCCTGATGGAAGTCTTTTGCTGCTTTAGGTAAAAGAGAACTTGGTTGGCTTTCTAAACCGTTTTGGGGTTTTTTTTTCCTTTTTCTTTTTCCTTTTTCTTTTTCTTTCTTTATTTTTCCTTTCTTTTCTTTCTTCTTTTTTCTTCATCCTTTTTTCTTTTTTTTTTCTTTTTTCTTTTTTTTTGGTCCTGGCACCAAAAGAGTTGTCTTGTTTGTACCAACTTGGGTTTATAATAATTGATAAGTGGAGTGACATAAATCTTCTTTAACAGGGATAAATCATTTGTTACTCTAATATTATCTTGATAGATTGGAGATATTAGGTGAACTTCAACTACCCTTATGGTCTTGAGAACATCAACTACCCTTACAGTTTTGGCTATGCATTCCATTCTTTGATCTTTTTGCCTCTTCACCTTAGTGATCATAAGACTTGTTAAAAGTGTGACGACAGCTCAGGGTGGGTCATCAGGCTTATAAGTCAATAAAGAGAAAGTTGAAATCTTATGAAGGCTCAAAGGGACAACTAGGGATTGATATTTTATTGGGTGGATACTAGTTGTTGGCTAACCAAACAATGCCTAAATAATCTATCCCTTAAATAAGCATAGTTCAATTTCACCTTGAAAGTTTGTCAAAGCATGTTCTAAGAATTACTAGGACCTAGACAAAGGTCATTATGCAGGAGCCCTATCTAAGTAAGCATATATAACTCAATACTATAGAAAAATTCCCTCACCTAGTAAAGCCATTTGAATCATGATGCATAGATACGCTAATTTATAAATATCAAGTTAAATTCGACATCGGTTGAGCACCAAAATGAACAAAGACCAACAAAAATTTTGATGAAAGTAATTTATTCAAACAACATTAAATTTGAAAAACATTATTGTTCCATAAAACACCAAACAAGCCAAGGGAAATTTGTTGAGTTAAGCTTCTTCTCCTTTCACATCTTCAATATTCCCATCTTTAAAGGAGGATAATACAAGATCTTCCCCCAATCCTCCTCTTGCCATGAAAGTTACTGGTGGTGGCACTCTATTAAATCTAGGCAAAGGATTGCTTTTGGTATTGGGCTTATCCGGCTCGAGTAGCTTACCACTGTCAATCAAATCTCGGATCTCATGTCTTAAACGAGCACATTTATCAGTCTCATGAACTTGCATTTGATGAAATGGACAGAAGGCCTTGGCATTGAAGTTTGATGGCAGAGGATTATATAGTAGTAGAGAAGCCAATGGTTGTAGCAACCCCTTCTTCTGTAGCTTGTTGAAAACCCAAGATAGAGGTTTCCCCAATTCTGAGAACTGTCTTTTATTTTCTTGACTAGTCGCATTAACATCAACTTCTTTTTACATGCTTTGATTGCCGATTGGTAGTTCCCTTTCTCATTCCTTCTTACTGAAAAGCGATTCTTCTTCCTTTCCCATTCTTCAATTTGCAGACCAGCTTGGAGAAGATCTTTGAAATCCCGGATGAGTGTATGAGACATCCTTTCATGAAGATTTTGCAACACTCCTCTCATAATCATTCTTATTTGATCAGATTCATCTGGCCTCTTCCTGAGCAATGTAATCTTATTCCTCCAACTTTTCACATTGTCCACAAAATTCTCATTTAGCCTTTGTCTAATGGACTCAACTTCCATTAAGGTAATTTCCAACTCGACATTGTACCCATATTACTGAATGAAAGCCTTGCACAACATGTCCCAATCTTTTTGAGTACTTTCCTTTAAGGTGTTGAACAAATTTTGGACAACAGGGTTCAATGAGAACATGAAATATCTTAGAGTTTGAGCCTTAGTGGCTCTAGCAGATTGCATAGCAGTGATGTACTACTTCACATGGAGATGAGGGTTTCCAGTACCATTGTACTTAGCGAAGGAAGGCATCTTGAACTTATGAGGGACCTCCTCATCTTGTTCAAACATTTTGTCGATCTCAAACATCTCTTTTATTTTTAGCTTCTTCTCAAATTTCATTTCCAATTCAGTAATCATCTTCTCAACATCAGAAGTTTCGGTCTTTTCAATAGTTATCTTCTAAACAACCTTTGGCTCCTTCTTTTATCTTGAAGATCTTAGAAGTAATGAGCCCAGTCTTCTTCATCATCGATGACTACCTTATCATCATCAAAAGCCACTTCACCAACCTTAGCCTTCCCTTTTTCCTTTGGCTTTTTAGTGCTCCCTAAAATTGCAGCCAATTGGTTCTTCATGGTCTAAGCCAGGGCCTCCTTTAGTTCTCCCATTTTAGCATTGAGGGTGTCATACACCATTCTTTGAATTTGTTCTGGCTCCATTGCTTTTGGTGAGAAAGTGATTGAGTCGCTACTGGATTCTTTGTCACCGTCTTAAGTGGGGTTATCATAGGCTTTTGAACTATTGTAATCCAGGGCTATGAGCCAGAGAGGATCAATGATATGAGATGCAAATGTATGTATGCATGCATGTATGCATAAACAATAGAAAAAAGATAAGTAGAACACCCCTTCCAATCTTATAACTTCCACACATGAATGGCGAGTCTCTTTTCCTAGGTATATGGTTAACAAAATACCAACATGGGGTATCTTGTTTTCAAAAAATTCTCTCAAACGTTTCAACAAATAGTCATATTTTGAAAATGAAAATCAGTTCATGATAATTCCCATTAATTAGGTTTTAATCCATTGAATCTTAACTAAAATAGCTTTTATGCTATATTGGATTAAAACTAAATTAAGAGGTTTATTATAAATAGATTTTTTACTTTAAAAAGTAACTAATGATTCATTCCAAAAACAAGTCCATAATTAATAATTCTTATTATAAACTAGGCTCAAAATTGATTTTTGGTATTTCCATAATTGACCTAAATATTTGTAAGCCTTTTCAAAAGGTTATGAAAATAATTTTGTTTCTAAGCCCATTGTAAAAATATTTTAGAAAAAATGAAATTTGGGCTTTGTATTTGGGTCATGAGAAAAGAATTTTTTATTTCTTTTTTAGAAAAATTTTATGTCCAAAGACCACCTTGAAAAGTTTTGAAAATAGCTGTGGTCTTTTGGACTTTAAAGAAAAATTAATTGGAGCTTACAATGTAATTAGGTCATATTAGAAAAAGAACAAACTAAATAAGCCATGATTTAAAACAAGATAAATTAATCATAGTCAAATAACAAGCATTTGGGGTAAAACCTAAGGAAAATAACTAGGCTAATTACATGAGCTTTAGTCATTGGGTTGAAAGGCTTAGGTTTTCATAGCAAGTATATACCAAAAGGTACAAGGCTATGAGTGGTTATGCCATGCTCGATCTCCATTCCTTAAGTGAGAGTATGGTATCCCTTACATAACACAACACAGGTAACACGGGCGTCCTAACTCGCGCACACGATGCAAATCTAATATGATGCAAAGGATAATATCATGATAAGAAATAATTGAATAATATAAAGACCAATGGAATCAACTTCTCTTGTCCCTAGTGGAGTCGCCACTGTGACCGGGGATTTTTGCCCCCACTCCTGGTGGAATGATTCTTGCGACTTCAACACTATTAGGCTAAGGGCCTTAGAAAACACGTGCCTAAACCTGGAGAAAATGGATTCTCCACTCAGACGGGCAAAAAAAAAGAAATGGGTGGATGACTTGATTCCTAAGGAATCCCTAGCCCCCTAATGGGTTCGAAAAGTTGGGTACGTGTGGGGAAGGTGAGAAATGGCCTAGCACCCCCACAACGCCTGGTTTATTGCAACCGGCCTCCTTTTTAGGTCTTAATATTATAAAATTCTTAAATATAATGATATTATCCATACTACATGCAATAATTAAAATAAAAGCATCATTGTATTAAAATCAAAGCAATGTTCAAACAAAACAAATAAACAAACACCCATCCGAGGATGGAAACGTGTCCTTACATCGTCCAATGTCTGAAACTAAAAAGGACACCTATCAAAAGGTGAAAAATGTGTCATTTACATTAATACCAAAATATAAAAATAACTTAAATTACATGAAAATTAATTAATGAGGTACCTAATCATGAAAACATACCTCTTAAAATTTTAATAAATAAATAATAATTGAAAAATATTCATCCATGATAAATTAAATAAACCGAATGTCATAATTAAATAAAACAATCATCAAGACATATAATAAACTGCATAATCAAATCTAAAATTAGATAAAGCAATAAATATATAAATTTAGGTTTACATCTTGAATTAGGGATTCTAGGGCTTTTTTAGGGTTTTAGATGGGAAATTGTGATTTTATGGATATTTGGAATCAAGCTAGGGTTTTAGGACTTTAGAAAATAACATTAGAGTTGTAGGGTTTTTGGATTGGGAATTAGCGTTAGTGTTTTAGGATCCGGGTTTTAAGGTTTTAAACCTTAGTTTTGTAGATTATGATTTTGAAATTACGGTTTGGGGCTTGGAAGAAACAAGCTACTGTAGTATTTATAAATAAATAATCATACACTAAAAATTATTAGTTTAAACACGTTTAGATTACTGGAATTAAAAGATTATCGAGATCAATTTGCATAACGGATAATCAACATCAAGTGGAGATTTAATTTGCCTTATTTAAATAGATTCTATTTTAGAAACATACCTTCGTTTGTTGATTCCACCAATAATCAAACTTTGATCCAAACTTTCATTTGCACCAGCCTTATATTTTTTTGGTTGAATTGAGAACAAGACAATTAGCTAAGCTACTGCCTTGTTAATATGTTCTCACTGCTTGATATTTGAGTTTCATTGCTTTTCTTTTAATAATTGTTAAAGTTTTACTAATGGTTGCTTCTCATACCAAAAGTCTCCAAGTCTTTGCCTAAATTGCTCAAGTCCTTGGGTAACCCTTCAATAATTGTGCCGTCTAAAGTTGCCAAGAAAAGTCCCTGATACTGTGTTTTATTGTGTTATTTATAGGAGAAAAATAAAATCCTAATGTCCTTTGGTTAAGGAAATTGGGACTATTAAGGAAATAAAACAATCCAAGGTTGATAAGGTTTTCTAGCAAAATCAGCAGAGCGAGCGAGCTGCCATGGGCTGCTGGCCATTTGCTACAAGGAATTGGGTTGCTGGCACGCGAGCTATGCTGGGCGAGCACGGGCTACTGCGAGGCAAGCTGGGTGTGCTGCTGCAATGATGTGTGGCAAACTGGGGGCTGCTTACTGGCATGTGCAGCGCATTGGCAAGCAATGATTTTGCCGCAGGCCCAGGCCAGCAGCGAATTTCCTTGCCGTGCGGCAGTGCGAGTCGCTCGTCGATTCGTCTGATTTTTTATTTTTTATTTATTTTTTGATATTTTTTATTTTTATTAAGAAAATATTAAATATTTTAGAAATAAATAATAAATAATAAATAATAAATAAAATAAATACCACAAAAAATATTTCAAACTGTTTTAAAATATCATAGTGGACTGGGTCAAAAATTAAGGGTCTACAAGATGTCAGAAATACACAAGTTATTTCAATAAGATGAGGAAGTCCCATGCAAATTCAAGATGGACAAATAAAGTTGCCTTGCTCAAAAAGAGGTTGCTTTGATGGAAGCTGAGTCCATTAGGCAAAGACAAAATGAGAATTTTGTTGACTACGTGAAGAGATGTAGAAACAAAGCTGCCTTGCTCAAAAAGAGGCCTGATGAATCATATCATATTAGGATGATTATGAGAGGGGTACTACCTAATCTTCTTGAAAGGATGTCCCATGTCCTTATTAGAGATTTTAAAGATCTCCTTTAAGCTGGCTTGCAAATAGAATAATGGGAAAGAGAGAAGAGCCGTTTTTCTGTAAGAAGAAATGAGAAAGGGAGCTACCAGTCCGACAATCATAGCACACAAAAAACAGTCAATGTTAATACAACTGGTCATGGAGGAAGGAGGCAATTTTCAAAATTGGGAAAGCCACTATCTTGGGTACTCAATAAGCTGCAAAAGAAGGGATTGTTACAACCCTTGACTCCCCTCCCTTTGCCAAATTCTTTTCCTCCTAACTTTGATGCTAAGGCATTATGCCAATTCTATCAAATGCAAGGGCATGAGATGGACAAATGTTTAAGAGTGATGCATGAAATCCAAAATTTGATTAATAGTGGGAAGCTGCCCGAACCCAACAAACCTAGTACCAAGGACAATCCATTGCCAAGGTTCAATAGAGTACCACCGCTGGCAAATTTCATAATTAGAGGAGGTTTGCATGAAAGTTTTGTCATGTCTTCTTTCCAAGATGTAGATGGAGAGGCAACTAAAGAAGAAGTAGTGCTAAGAAAGATGGAGCAAGCCAAAGTGAAAAGGGAAATAGCCATTTGTGTTGTGAGCAAATTTTGGGACTCAACTGATAGTGATGATGGTTCTGAGTCAAAGAAGGAGGAGTGGACCTAGTCTGAGCCTCAAGAGGATGAGGTAATGAAGACATGCTATGGTAAGCCTTATGCAAGGCCACCACCAAAGGAAGCAGAAGCCAACAAAGGGAAAGATGCTGAAAAATAAGCAAACAAAGATGAAGATGACATAGTCCTTATGCAATTGAAAAGGACCCAAGCAAGTGTTAGCATCTGGGATATATTGTTTACATCCAAGAAGCACCATGAAACTATGGCCAAAGCTTTGGCTAGCATGCCGGTTTCCACTTCTATAGCACCAGATGAGTTGGTTAATTTCGTGAAAGTTGAAGGAGTGATGATGTGTGAAGATATTCAAAAGAAGAATGAGGTTGATGTGGGAATGGTATCATTTTTCAATGCGGATTTGCCAGAAGAGGGAAGAGATTACATCCGCGCTCTCTTTATTAAGGTAGAGGTTAATGGGAAAAGGACTCCATGTGTGATGGTTGATGACGGGTCCGATATAAATGACTTCCCACTTCAGATCTTGCGAAAGCTTGCTATGTCAACAAGTGATCTAAGCCCAACTGAGGTCACGATTAGGGCTTATGATAATACTATGAGACATGTTGAAGGGACTTTTAAAGTTATTGTGAAGGCTGGTCCAATTGAATCTATGATAGAATTTGTGGTTTTGGATATACCTGTCACTTTCGCATTGTTATTGGGACAACCTTGGTTTCATCCTCTGAGTGGAGTTCCTTCTACACTTCATTAGAAAATCAAGTTCCCAAATGGAGATGAAATAGTGGTTATCGAGGCTGAGAATAATGTAGTAAATTCTTTGTTAGTTGAGAAGCATCTCAATTTTTTTTTCAAGTGGATGTTGTTTCTGATAATGAGATAATAGGTTCTAGAATTATGGTAATGATGAAGAAAATGAATTATCTACCCAGTACTGGCCTTGGGATGGGGAAAGCAGGTGTAACCGATCTCCCAGATTTCAAGACTCATACTTTCAAGAAAGGGTTGGTGTATGACAAAACAAATGGAGGTGTTTTGCTAAAAAAGGATGAGAAGATGAATTTTTCTCCACTTAAAGAAATATTTGTCAAAGAACCAGAATTGAGACCACTCCAAGGAAATCCAAAACCAATCATGTTTATGGGAAAAATGATTTGTTGCTAATGTTACTGAATTGGTGGAACATGAAGAGAAAAAGCTTGACCTGCCATCTGACAAAGAGCCTAGCCTGGAAGAGAAGAAAGAAGCTACCTTGAAGATCCAGAAACTCCAGAGGAAATTGCTGCCCTCATCAAAGAACAGTTTAAGGATCTTTTATTTTATGATAAGAACATTGATGTTAATTTTGATTTTGACTTTAATTTTTCTGCTTTGTAGGAGGATGATGATGTTTTCTTTTCCAAAATGAATGCAATAAAGTCTAATTTTGCTTACATGTGTGATGTTTTTCTTGATGGTTGCATACATTCAAATAGTAGTTATAGACCCTTGACTTTGGCACCAAGTTAGCCCGATCCTAATTAAGGATGGTCTAGTTAAGTTCGGTCCATTCTTAATGGCTTAAACCTATTTTAAAGCCTTTAATTTGATTGGTTCAATTTTATTAGGCCTAAAATAAGTTTGATTAATTTTTAAAGTCCTCAAATGGTCTGATTCAGAATTTGATTGGGCTTATTTGGGTTTGGGCCAAGCCAGGCAACATCCACATCGATTTGGAGCCACCCAATTCAATATGGATGGCTCCATATCGAATTGAAGGCCATCCAATTCGATATAGAGGCCTCCATATTGAATTGGATGGCTTCCAATTCAATATATCCAATTCAATATGAAGGCCTCCATATCGAATTGGACACCCTCCAATTCGATATGGAGGCTCCATATAGAATTGGAATGGATACCATATCGAATTAAATTAATTTTATTTAATTTTGCTTCGGTTTCTTGTCAGACGTAGAACATATGCTTTAATTCCAGTCGTGCTTAACTAGGAATTAGATTTAAACTCAGATTAAGCTCAGTCTACATGTTTAAAGAGTTATAGCAGGGGGAGGAGAATTATCAAATAGGAAAAGAATTATCAAAGAGAATGAAGCAACTAGTGAAAATGAAGGATAACTAAAAGGATCAAATAGACATAGAGAGGAGGTAGAAACTAATAACTTAAAAGAGAGATAAAACATCAACAATCAACAAACCAGAAGGTAGTAACACATTGCCTTCACCTTGTTCAATCGAGATTCTATGACTGGTACAAATATAGAGCTTAAATCAAAGTAAAATATCGACAGAACCAACAAAATGGAGGTTTGAAATTCTATATTTCATCTGCTTTAAATTCATAGTATCTCACTCATCATTATTTTACACATTGGATGGTTTTTAGTTAGTTCGTTCTTCTTCTTTAAAATATCCAATAGTCACTTTAATACTTCATCCAGTGGTAATTTATGTGTTAAGATTTACAATTGCAACCTTAATAACCCGTACAATAATTTAGCAAAATCAATAATATAGTGATCATCAATTTGTGAATTTGCTTCCAGAGGTTAAGTTTTAAATATTCAAAACCCGAGCTGCAAGTTTGAATAACACCATACCCTATCACCAAAAATCTTATATTAAAACCTTAAAACCCTAGTCTCATAGGTAAACCCTGATTGCACATCTATTATTTAATGTAATATTAAAACTTAGGCTTGACTATTTTATTTTATAATGGATTATTTGTTCTTAATTATTATGAACATTTGAATGGTTTAATTCATTTGGTTAATTATTTTAATGATTATTTTGGTCTCAATAATGTAAGAGGTATGTTTCCACTTTGTGGGTACCTCATTATTTTGGATTAATGTAATTTAATTTATTTTGAATTATTGATCAATATAAGGGGACATATTTCCACTTATGGTGGGTGTCCCCATTTTATTTAGTTTTGGATATTGGATATTGTAAGGGCATGTTTCCATCCTACATGGGTGCCCATTTATTATTTTGTTTAGACCTTTTTTTTTATTTTAATAAAGTAACTATTTATTTACCTTAATATATATGTAATATGGATAATATTTTAATAAGTTAAGAATTAATAACAATAAGACTTGAAAAGGAGTCTTGGGTCATTCTCACCTTCTCCATATGTATCTAACTTTTTGAACCCATTAGGGGGTTGGGGATTCCTTAAGAATCGAGTCATCCACCCCTTTCTTTTCCCGGCCTGTCTAGATGGCGACTGCATTTTCTCCTCATTTAGGCTGCTGCTCTCTAAGGCCCTGAGTCTAACAATGCTGATGTCGCAAGAACCATTCCACATGGGAGTGGGGGAAAAATCCCCTCTATAGTGGTGACTCCACTGGGATAAGCGAAGTTGATTCCATTGGTCTTTTTATTATTTATTCTTTCTCATTATAATATTGCCCATTGCATCATTTAGATTGCATTGTGTGCATGAGTTAGGATGCCCGTGTTACCCATGTTGTGTTATGTAAGGGATACTATACTTTCACTCAAGGTATGGAGATCAAGCATTGCATAGCCACTCATAACCTTATACCTTTTGGTATACACTTTCTATGGGAACCTAAATGCCTTGTACCTTTCACTCAAACACTAAAACTCATGTAATTGGCCTATGTAGACCCTTAATTTTTGACCAAGTCTGGTCCAATATTTTTTATAGTCCAAAATAATTTTTGTGGTATTTTAATTAAATAATATTTATTTTAGTATTTATTATTTATAATTTTTAATAAAAATAAAAAGGATAATATTAGTAAAGTTAAAAATAATAAATAATAAATAATAAATAATAATAAAAATAAAAATAAAAATCGGCGACGAAAAAATTCATCTCCGAAAGTCGAATTGGCCAAGCCAATTCGCCCGTAGGAAATTCCTACGGCGAATTGGCGCCTACCCTAGCCAGCGATCGAAATTCCTCTCAGTTTTCACCAGCGATTTTTTTTCGCCAGCACAATTTTCCAACATAGTTTTTCCAAAACCAAATTCTATTTTATTTTTGTTTCTTTTCCTAATTGGTTTTAATTTCCTTAAACAATTAGAAGTAGGTTTATTATTATTCCTATAAATACCACATTAAAACACATAATTAAGGATTGGAAAATTGGACTTTTGATGGGATAAAAAATTGGTTTTACTAAGCTAGACTTGGGACTTCAGATTTGAGAGAAGCAAGAAACTGCAAAAAAGCTAGCAACAAGAAGGAATCAATCCATCAAAGGAAGCAACCTTGCCTTTGTCTTTCTTCATCCAGAAGCAAATTGTGGAGGAACCAACAAATGGAGGTTTGATTATAAATCTTTGGTTTGATGTTATTTACAATGTTTACATCATTTATTTTTCTAAGTAATCTAAATTATTAAACTTAGTAATGTACCAAACATTCTTCCAGTAGCATTAGTCAATGATCTAAACCTTAAGAACCCTAAAACTACTCTTATGTTTCCAAAAACCTTAAGAACCCTAAAAGTGTTTCATCTGTTTTCAAAAATCGTAAAAACCCTAAACTACTCTTCTATTTCCAAAAACTTCACAAACCCTAAATTACTCTTCTGTTTTCAAAAAACCCTGAAGACCCTAAAACTATTCTTCTGCTTCCAAAAGTTTAAAACTCTAAACTATTTTCCTCGAACAATTTTCATCTAAACCATAAATTTTTGTCCAAAATTTTCAAATGTTTTCTTAAATCTCCAAACTCTAATCTTCTTCATGTTTTCTAAAAATCATAATTATTTTTATAAAACTCTAAAGTGTTTCCTTAAATCCTAAAATCAAATATGTTTTCTAAAATATCAAAAAATCCTAATTCTCTCAAAACTAATACGATAAACCCTAATTTGGTCAATTAATGAACCTTACTAATTTCTTAAATTTGTAAAACCCTAATTCATTCCAATTTTCCAAAATCTTTACAGTAGTCTAAACCAATAACAATAATAATACTAAAATCCCAAAACCCTAAATGTTAATTAAAGAACTTTAAATTGAAATAGTAAACCCTAATTTGTATCTTTACTTGCTTTATTTAATTTTAGATTTGATTATATGGTTTATTATATATTTTGATGATTTATTTAATTTCAATGCTTGATTTATTTAATTTACCGTGGATGATTATTTTCTTTATTGTTATGATTATTATTTGTTTATTTTAGTATTAAAAGTGTAAGAGGTATGTTTCCACTTCATGGGTACCTCATTAGTTAAGTATTATGTAATTTAAATCACTTTTATATTTTGGATCATTGTAAAGGACACGTTTCCATGTTTCGGTGGGTGTCCTATCTAGACTAGACATGGATGATGAAAGGACATGTTTCCATCATCGGATGGGTGTCCATTTATTTATTTTATTTGGACATTGCTTTGATTTTAATATAATGATGCTTTATTTTAATTGTTGTATGTAATATGGATAATATTGTTATATTTAAGAATTTTATAATATTAAGACCTGCAAAGGAGGTCAGTTCCAATGAACCGGGCGTTGTGGGGGTGCTGGGCCATTTCTCACCTTCCCCACACGTACCCAACTTTCTGAACCCATTAGGGGGTTGGGGATTCCTTAGGAATTAAGTCATCTACCCCTTTCTTTTTCCTAGCCCATCCGGGTGGAGACTCCATTTTCTCCGAGCTTAGGTCTGTGTTTTCTAAGGCCCCTAGCCTAAACAGTGCCGAAGTCACAAGAACCATTCCACCTGGAGTGGGGGCAAAAATCCCCACTCATAGTGGTGACTCCACTAGGGATAAGAGAAGTTGATTCCATTTGTCTTTATATTATTATATTCTTTCTTATAATTATTTTATCCATTGCATCATGTTAGATTGCATCGTGTGCGTGAGTTAGGACGCCCGTGTTACCCGTGTTGTGTTATGTGAGGGATACCATACTTTCACTCAAGGTATGGAGATCGTGCATGGCATAACCACTCATAGCCTCATACCACTTGGTATGTACTTGCCTAGTTACTTTCCTTAACTAGGCCTAGTTACTTTCCTTAGGTTTTTACACCAAATGCTTGTTGTTTGACTATGGTTAATTTATCTTGGCTTAAATCATGGCTTATTTGGTTTTTTTTTTCTAATATGACCTAATTACATTATAAGCTCAAAATAAAATTTTCTTTAGAGTCCAAAAGACCAAAACTATTTTCAAAACTTTTCAAGATGGTCTTTGGACATAAAACTTTTCTAAAAAATAAATCAAAAATTCTTTTCTGATGACTCAAATACAAAGACCAAAATCCATTTTTTTTTTCTAAAATCTTTTTACAATGGCCTCAAAAACAAATTATTTTCAAAAAAGCTTACAAATAATTAGGTCAATTACGAAATACCAAAAATCAATTGTGAGCCTAGTTTATACTAAGAATATTTAATCATGGGCTTGTTTTTGGCATGAACCATTAGTTACTTTTTTTCAAGTGAGAAATCTATTTGTAATAAACCTCTTAATTTAGTTTTAATCAAATATAGCATAAAAGCTACTTTGGTTGGTTAAATGGATTAAAATCTAAATAATGGGAATTATCATGAACTGATTTTCATGTTTGAAAATATAACTATTGGTTGAAATGTCTGAGGGAATTATTCAAAAAACAAGATACCCCATGTTGGTATTTTGTTAACCATATTACCTAGGAAAAGAGACTCGCCATTCGTGTGTGGATGTTATAAGGTAGGAAGGAACGTCCTATTTGTCCTTGTTTGTTAATTGTTTGTGCATACATGCATACATTCACATGACATAATATTAATCCTTTCTGGCTCACAGCCCTGGATTACAATAGTTCAAAAGCTTACGACAATCCAACCTACGCCGGAGATGAAGAATCTAGTAGCAACTCAATCACTTGCTCACCAAATGTAATGGAGCCCGAACAAATTCAAGGAATGGTGGATGACGCCCTCAATGCCAAGATGGAAGAAATAAAAGAGGCCCTGGCTGAGACCATGAAGAACCAATTTGCTACAATTTTAGGAAACAATGTTGAAGCATCTGCTAGCACTAAGAAGCCAAAGGACAAGGAGAAGGCTAAAGTTGGTGAAGTGGTTTTTGATGATGATAAGGTGATCATTGATGATAACTGGGCCTAATACTTCCAAGATCCTTAAGATAAAAAGAAGTCGAAGGTTGTTGAGAAGACAACTATTGAAAAGACCGAGACATCTGATGATGAGAAGATGATTGCTGATTTAGAAAAGAAATTTGAAAAGAAATTGAAAACCAGAGAGATGTTCGAGATTGACAAACTATTTGACCAAGATGAGGAGGTCCCTTATAAGTTCAAGATGCCTTCCTTCGCTAGGTACAATGGTAGTGGAAACCCCCATCTCCATGTGAAGCAGTGCATCATTGCTATGCAATCTGCTAGAGCTACTAAGGCTCAAACTCTAAGATATTTCATGCTCTCATTGGATCCTGTTGTCCAAAATTGGTTTAACACCTTAGAGGAAAGTACTCAAAAAGATTGAAACATGTTGTATAAGGCTTTCATTTAGCAATATGGGTACAATGTCGAGTTGGAAGTTACCTTAATGGAGGTTGAGTCCATTAGACAAAGGTCAAATGAGAATTTTGTGGGCTATGTGAAAAGATGGAGAAATAAGGTTGCTTTGCTTAAGAAGAGGCCCGATGAATCTGTCAAATAAGGATGATTGTGAGAGGAGTGTTGCCTAGTCTTTGTGAAAGGATGTCTCATACACTCATCCATGATTTCAAAGATCTTCTCCAAGATGGTATGTAAATTGAAGAATGGGAAAGAGAGAAGAACCGCTTTTCGATAAGGAATGAGAAAGGGAACTACTAGTCTAGAAATCAAAGCACGCAAAAAGAAGTTGATGTTAATACAACTGGTCAAGCTAACAGAAGGCAATTTTTCGATCTGAGGAAGCCTTTGTCTTGGGTCTTCAATAAGCCACAAAAGAAGGGACTGTTACAGCCATTGCCCCCCCGACCTTTGCCAAATCCTTTACCCCCAAAATTTGATACTAAAGCCTTTTGTGAGTTTCATCAGACAAAAGGACATGAGACAAACAAATGCACGTGAATAAACATGAGATCCAAAATTTAATTGACAGTGGTAAGCTGCCTAAGCTTGATAAGACCAGCACAAAAGACAATCCTTTGCCAAAATTCAACATAGTGCCACCACCAGCAACCTTCATGGTAGGAAAAGGATTGAAAGAAGATTTTGTTTTATCATCCTTTCAAGATGGGGATATTGAAGATGTGAAAGGAAAAGAAGCTTAACTAAACAAACTTTCCTCAGCTTGAATGTTGCTTTTCAAATTTTGCTTTAATATTTAATTGGAACAATCTTGTTTTTCTAATTTAAATTTATTTGAATAAATTACTTTCATCAAAATTTTTTATTGGTCTTTGTTCATTTTGGTGCTCAACTAATGAGGAATCTAGCTTGATAATTCATAAATTAATGTATCTAGGCATCATGATTTGAATGACTTTACTAGATGAGGGAATTGCTCTATAGCATTGAGTCGTGTATGCTTACTTAGAGAGGGCTCATGCATAATTACCTTTGTCTAGGTCTTAGTCAGTCTTAGAACATGCTTTGACAAACTTTTGAGGCAAAATTGAACTCTGCTTATTTATATTTAAGGGAGAGATGATCTAGGCATTGTTTGGTTAGCCAACAACTAGTATCCACCCAATTAAATATCAATCTCTAGTTGTCCCTTTGAGCCTTCATGAAATTTTAGCTTTCTTTTCATTGACTTACAAACCCCAACAACCTACCCTGAGTTGTTGTGATACTTTTGGCAAGTCTTATGATCACTAAGATGAAAAGGCAAGAAGATCAAAGAATAGAATGCATAGTCAAGACCATGAGGATAGTTGAAGTTCTCAAGACCATAAGGGTATTTGAATTTCACCTAATATCTCCAATCTATCAAGATAGCATCAGAGTAACAAATGATTTATCCCTTTTAAAAGAGATTAATACCACTTCACTCATCCATTATTAGAAATACAAGTTGGTACAAAAAAGACAACTCAAACAAGACAACTCAATTAGAGCTAGAACAAAAAAAAAGAAAAAAAGAAAAAAGAAGAAAAATGAAGAAGAGAAAAAAGAAAAAAAATGAAGAGGAAAAAAAAGAGGAAAAAAGATAAAACCTAAAAAGGCGGTTCAAAAAGCCAACTGAGTTCTCTTTTACCTTAGACAACAAAAGGCTTCCATTTAGTTTATAAGGACAGTTTGACTTGAATTGGCCCAACCCAACCAAAGATTCAATCAAAATCGGAGGAAAAGGAGAAAGACCATCTGTGAGCGGGGATTTTCGCCCCCTCTCCCAGTGGAATAGTTCTTATGAATTCGGCATTGTTTAGGTTTGGGGCCTTAGAGAACACGGACCTAAGTCTGGAGAAAATGGAGTCACCACCCGGACGGGCTGGGAAAAAAGAAAGGAATGGCCCTAAGGAATCCCCAACCCCCTAATGGGTTTGGAAAGTTGGGTACGTGTGGGGAAGGTGAGAAATGGCCCAGCACCCCCATAACGCCCGGTTCATTGGAATCGGCCTCCTTTATAAAATTCTTAAATATAACAACATTATCCACATTACACACAATAATTAAAATAAAGCATTGATATATTGAAAATCAAAACAATGTCCAAACAAAACAAATAAATGGACACCCATTCGAGGAAGGAAACATGTCCTTACATCCCATGCCTAAATAGGACACCCACCGAAAGGTAGAAACATGCCCTTTACATTGGTTCTAAAATAGAAAAGCAATTTAAATTACATGATATTTAACTAATGAGGTACCCACCAAGTGGAAACATACCTCTTATGACATTTGAAATTCTAAATAAATCGATAAAAGTAAATAACCATTCATCATAAATAAATCATTCATCAAAGGTATTAAACATCAATAGAAAGTAAACATCCATCCATGGTAAATTAAATAAACCAAGCATTGAACTTAAATAAATCAAAGCATATAAAATAAATCAAAGCATAATCAAATATAAAATTGAATAAAGCAAGTAAAGATTCAAATTAGGGCTATTGTTTCTATTTAAGATTCTTTATTTAATGTGTTTAGGGTTTTGGAAATTCATGGGTTTAAGCTACTGTGACTTTTAAAGGAATTGAAATGGAGAAAAAGTTTTATGATTTAAAAAGTTGGTAAAGTTCTTTGATTCACCAAATTAGGGTTTGAGATGTATAATCATGAAATTAGGTTTTGGACACAATAAAAAATTTAGATTTATGATTTACTGTCACTGGATTGTGTTTTCTAAGCTTACTGTGTAGAATTAGATTTATATGGTTTTAAAGTTTTAAAGAATTAGGGTTTAGAAAACTTTAGGGCTTAGGTTTTAAGGGAGTTAGGGTTCACTGTCTTGGGTTTTGGAGTTGAATTAGGGTTTTAGGATTTTTGAATTAGGGTTTCGGAGAATGAATTAGTTTTTAGAATTTGAAAAAATAATAGATAATTTATGAAGTTTTATGAAAATAAATAAAACAATTTAAAGGTTATGGAAGCAGAAAAAAATGTTTTTTAGAGATTTTGGAAAGAAACAGATTTAATTTATGATTTTGAAAATTTGGAAAGCAAATTAGGGTTTTGAGATTTTGAAGAAACAAAAATAATAATTTTAAGCTTTTTGAAAAACAAAGCAACGAATTAAGGTTTTTAAAATTTAGAAAAGGGGAATTAAGGTTCTAGGGTTTTTGAATTAAAAGAAACAATTAGATGATTTAAGTTACTGTGAAGAAATTAGACAATTGATGCATAACTCCGTTTGTTGGTTCCACCAAAAATTTCTTTTTTGATGAACAAAAAAACAAAGACAAGCTTTGCTGCCTTTGATGGATTGAATTGTTGTCTGCTCTCTAAAAAAAATCAGATTGGTTCAAAGCCTTTCCTACTCAGTTTCGGTCTCAATTTTTCTCAAAATTTCTGTCCCAATTTCCCCCTTTTTCCTCCAAAATTCCATCCCCCTTTTTGTGTTGTTTTAGTCCTTATTTATAGAAGATTTCTATGGTTCATTCTAGTTATTCACGGAATATAACATTCATTAAGAAAAGGAAACCGAAACCTAATTGTATTAGGTTTCGAAAAATTTGCATCGAAAAAATTTCGCTGGCAAAAGAAACTGCTGCGGAAAAATTATGCTGGCAAAAAAAAAACTGCTGCTGTAATATCCCAAAATGTGCCCTAGAAGTTTTAGTATAATTGTTGTTTTATTTGAATTAAAATGTATATGTTAATTTGGGAGAGAAAAGAAATTTAAAAGAAAGTGTATATGTTGTGTATATGGAAGTATATACAACATATATACAAGTCAAATGTGATGGTCAAGGGATGAAGATAATTATTTTGTTCTTTGTGAAATTACTAAATAGGGTAATAAGTGAAAGAGAAGTAAATTAAATAGGTGAGGGTATTTAAGTAATTTGTTATTTTGGAATACTTGGTGGAGGTTTAAAGAGATGAGATATTTGACTTTTCTTCATTTCTTCTTCTTTCCTTCTCCATTGTTGGCCGGCCATCCTAGACAAGAGAGAGAGAAAGAGTGAGTTGGTGTTTAAAGATCAAATTGAAGGAGATTTCAAATAAACAAGTTGGAATTTCAAGAAATTTTCATTATTTTGGTAAGTTCTCTCTTGATTGCTCTTGTTGTTTTTGAAGTTATTTTTGGAGTTTGATGAAGTGTTGTTGATAATATGGTTAGGATTGCTTGTGGTGTGTTTGTAAGTGTTGAAATGGAATTAAAGATAAGAAGTTAGGTTGGTGTTGGTGATGGAAGAGGAAGAGTGGTGTTTAGTGAAAATTTTTCTGTTTTACAATTAGTAAAGGCTGTGACTTGTATGATTTTTAATTAAATATAGAAAAATTTTCTTGAAGTGAATTTTTGATATGTTGTGCCTCTATGAGTCTAGAATGACTGAAAAATATGTTGATTCGATTTTGGAATGGTTATGATTTTAGAAAGATTATATTTACTAGACCTGTTCCAGCAGGTACCTTAACTGAGACAGCTATATTTTGGGATTTTTAATAAAATGTAGAAAAATCATATTCAATTGAATTTTGGATATGTTGTTTATTTGTGATTCTAGTATTTGAGAAAAATAATTTGGAACCACGTTGATTGAATTTAGTTTATGGAATTCACAAAGTTCAGAACTGCTGCCAGGATGCAGGGCAATTGGGGCAGTCTGGTTGGGTGAACTATTTGACCAAGATTTTGTGTTCAGTTTGATCTAAAATTTTAAATGATTTTAAGATGTAAAATTTAGTTCTGTAAAAATTTTAGAATTTTTAGTCAAGTAGATTATTTTATACAATTTTTCAAAATAAGGATAGAGTGGAGTCTAAAACCAGAATGTACTATTCATATGGTCATTTTGCTAATACTCCTTTTGAATTAGGTTGTGAAGAGGTTGAATTGCCCTAGCCTAAGTGTTGAGGATTCTTGGAAGAGTAAGTGTATAGATTGGTGTGAGTTGGTTTTAAGGTAAGTACAAATTACATTATTTCGTACATTCATATTATGTTGAGATTTAACATACATTTGATTGTAAATGTGTTAAGAAATTTAATGCATTATTAATGCATATTAATAATGTATGTTTGGTATGATGTGAAAGATATGATATTATGAAGAATTGCCCTATTGTGATTTGAGATCATATGAGATATGAGGCCATGGTTGTTGGCTATGATAATGCAAATGAAATATATAATGGAGGCATGGTTGCCTAATTAATTATGAGAAATGAAATGAAAAGAAATTGATAATGAGATAAATGAAATGATTGTGTGCCTAATATGTTTATTCATTTTTCAGAGTTCTGGTTTTGGCGGCATGCCTATGAATCATTGGATAGGTGAAATGACCGGGTCGTAAGCCGATTCCAGTTGAAAAATGTGAAATGTGATGTTTTTGGGGTGAAATGACCGGGTCGTAAGCCTCAAAAACAAATTATTGAAACTAGATTGGGTGAAATGACTGGGTCGTAAACTCAAATCTAGTTGATTATCCATGGATAAATGTATTGATGATTATGATTATAGACCAAAACAGTAACTTTGAAATTTGAATAGCATATTAGATTATTTTTGGGCCCATGCTTGTGTTTGTTTAAATGTGACTATTGAATGGTTAAACAAATGAATAATGAGATGACTACTATACATACGTTATTGAAACCGGTAAAATTTGAAATATAATATTCTCTTGATTGTGTGACATTAGCATGGCATTAAAGCATCATAGCACTGTAATTTGTACCACTAAGCCGTTGGCTTAGCGCGAATGTGATTCTTCACGCAGGTGACAGGGAAGAACCAGAGAGTTCCTCTAGGCCGAGTCGAGTCTAGATTTTGAGGTGTTGATAGTGGGTTTAAAGATCAAAGACTGACTGCCAAAGAAATGTATAAATTTTATGGGTTGTAAAACTTGAATTTGGATATATATGAATTTGTAAATATTGTTATTTTCCGCTGCATAGTGAACAAATATTTTATATACTGTATTTCATAATAAACCTTTACTTTATGTTGTACTAGAAGTGTAAATCCTTTTTGCAGGTTGTAGTTGAGGTTATAAGGGGGATTTATTGGGAGTGTACTGAGAATGATTTTATTTGCATTGATTTGTGTAAAATATTTTTAAAAATCAGAAAAAAAAAAACCAGTTTTGTCGACACTTGGGACTCAATTTTGAGGCAAAACTATGGCAAAATTTCTGTAAAAATCGGAACTAAAAATTTGACTAAGTAAAATTGGTAGCAACATTAGGATAGTGTGGCGCCTCTACTCGGCTTACATATGTAGGTCGGGAAGGGGTGTTACAGCTGCGAAAAAAATGGGCTGGCAAAAAACTGCCACAGCTGGCGGGCGAATTGGCCTTCGGACCATTTCGCCCACAGGAAACTCCTGCGGGCGAAATGCCCACGGGCCCGCGCTGACTTTCGGCGATGATTTTTTCATAGCAAATTTTTTCGTCATCGATTTTTTTTGTTATTTTTTATTTTTTATTTTTTATTCACTTCACCATTTTTTACTAAAATAAATATTAAAATTAATCAAGATGCCATAAAAATTATTTTTGACTAACTAAAATATGTTGGACCGAACTGGGTCAAAAATTAAGGGTCTACAGTTTGCCCCTGCTTGAACGATCTGAGACTTTAGTAAAAGAGAGTGAAAAGTAATAAGTCTTAATTTTTGATGAGATGGTTATTTGAATTTGATTTGGGCTCTGGACCCGGTTCAAGTTCTAGACTTGATTTGGGTACTTGGACCCAGGATTGGGAACTTGGACCCGAGATTGTGTACTTGGACTCGAGATTGGATTTGATTTGATTTGGGTACTTAGACCCAAGATTAAATTTGATTTGGGTACTTGGACCCGGGGTTGAATTTGATTTGGGTACTTGGACCCGGGGTTGAATTTAATTTGGGTACTTGGACCTGGGGTTGGGTACATGGACCCGCGATTGGGCACTTGGAAACGATATTTATTTGATTTGGGTACTTGGACCCTAGATTGGGTACTTGGACCCGAGCTTGAATTGATTTGGGTACTTGGACCCGAGATTGGATTGATTTGGATACTTGGATTTGTTGTCCCAAGATGGCAACCAAGAGGGGGGGGGGTGAATTGGTTTCCTCAAGAAGTAATGACAATTTAAAAAACTCAACAAACAAGAAATGCGGAATAGAGAATTGGTTGAGTAATGGAAGAAAGAAAGAACACAAAAGATTTATAGTGGTTCGGATTTACTTCAATCCTACATCCACTCCCTTAACAACTTGTTAAGGTTCCACTAGTCTTTGAAGTTTTCACAAGCTCACTTCCAACTTTACAAGTGTTTTTCTTAGGCTCACACTTACAACCCAAACAAGAGTTTTACAAGGCTCACTCTCTCAACCTAACAAGAGTTTTACAAGGCTCACTCTCTCAACCTAACAAGAGTTTTACAAGGATTACTCTCACAACCCAAGTGTTTCCCAAGCTTACACTTAAACTTATACAATGGTGTTTTCAATGCTAACACCTAACATTCATAACAATTAAAATACAAGTTTAAGTAAAAGGAAATTTGTTGCTTGGCTATGAAAATCTTTTCTCAATGTTGTCTCTTTTTGTTTTCTCATAGAAACTTTGTATTTATAGCCAATGTGGTCTTACTAGCCGTTATTGATGTTGAGAATAAAGTCTTGGCAGATTAGACCTTCTTTACTTAAACTGTCCGAAGCACTTCGCGGTCGTCCTTCATACAAGGATGGTCGCGCTCATGCTTCACGCGGTCATCCTTTTAACAAGGGATGGTCGCTACTTTTGAAAAGCTTCAACGATCGAATTTTAGTGCTCTGCAGCTGGAATCTTGCCCATGATGTGTTTGTCGGACCGTTTCTTGTCCATGCTGTGTTTGTCGGGACGGTCGCGCCAAGCAGAGGTGCGGTCGCCCTATTTGAATATTGAAGTGGGTTTACAACGGTCATGTCACGTGTCACTTTCTGACAGAGCAAAAGAGATATCCGCCATAATTTGAATCTCGTGGTCGCCCTTGGTAGCTTTTCGCGATCGAACTCACATTCTCGCGTCGAACTTCTGGACGCACCTGAGGACGCGAACACTACTGTCTCTTTGAGCAATTTCTTCTTGAATTGTAGGGCGGTCGCGACTCTGAATGGGGCGGTCAATAAAGTGATAAGCGAGGTCGAGTTATTCACCGTTCTTGTCACCGCGAACCTTACTGTGATTGTAATGATTTAAGTTCCTTGAGTAGCGGTCGTGCAAATATTAGGACGGTCGCTATTCTGTAGGAGCGGTCGCGACTGAGGTCGAACTTCTGACTGCAAAACCTACTGTGACAAGGTTTCATTCTGTAATTGTATGGAGCGGTCGTATTTAGGTGAGGTGCCACCGCTATACTTGTTCTGTTCACCTTTGATTGAAGCAACCTAATCCTGCAACAAGATTTCTCAAACACAAGTTAAATAGATCATCCATTTGAGTTGTCAAGGATCAAAATTAAGATCATTTGTCTAACAATCTCCCCCATTTTGACTTTGACAATTCAAATGGAATGATGAGAAAAATAATAAATCTAAAATGCTCCCCCTTAACATATGCAACAATCATGGTTAAGAGCATTTGTGATTTAGTAGTTTATCTTGGTGCAAATGTTATTGTTTGATGCAAACATTTCTCCCCCATAAACATTTTTCCCTTATTTGCAAATGTTCAACAAATTTCAACAAATTTTCATTATTGTTCTTAACAAATGTTCAACAAATTGTTCTTGTTTTCCCATTATTGTATTTTCATTCCATTTTGGTATTTTCTCCCCCATTGGCATAGGCAAAATGAAATAAATGTTAAGCAAAACCATTAACAAAATAATGAAAGGGAATATAAACATTATATAGATTAAAGTAGAGGAAAGTACAAGACAGAAAGCAAAGTAGCAAACATATGAAAATGCAAACAAAAACAAACTAAAGCTAAGCTATTCTGAGTCATCATCTACATCTAACTCTTCTTCAACTAAAGGAGCTTTCCCTTTATCTTGAGGTGCAACAGAGGCAGAGCTAGTGCTAATGGACTCTTCTTCTTCAGCAACGCTTTGGGTGTGATCACTTATATCCCAATCTTCAAGATTGCATTGCGGCAAGTCCAATTTGCCTTGCATGTCATAAAGATCATGGTGCATGTGGGATATAAGGTCTATCCTTTTGTTCAAGTGCTGGAATCTCTTGGAGACACTTTTTTTGAACTTGGAGAGTTTCTTGGAGAGAGTTTTGATAGCTTGGAGGATGAGTTGTGTGGAGGATGAAGCAGTTTCTTGAGCAGCTTTTGATGAAGTTGCTTTTGGCGGTAATTCTACTGCAACTTCAACAGAATCTCCCTCTTCCTCAATTGTATACCTTGGCCTTTTCTTTTGTTTATCCATAACTCGTTTCTTGCCAAAGCAGTATACATAAGATCCTTCTATCTTCCTTACACATCCAGCATGCTCTAAGTAATCGATTGTGATAGCATTGGAGGCTAGAGTGAAAGGGTTTCTCAAAGTAGCTAAGTTTAAATCATTCAGAAGGTTTAGGTGCCTAGCTATTTGAGTAACTTGAGAGGATAGGAAGAAGGTACCAGTTCTTGTAACAACATGATGATAAAAGGTATCAATCAAGAACTTGGTGGTGTTTATTTTGATGTTGTGGGTGAAAGCATACAGAAAGATAAGGTCTCTTTTGGTGACTTTCTCATTCCCATCAGCTCTTTGGTGAATGGTATAGGTGATAATCCTATGGAGCATCCAGTGGGTGAGAGATTTGATGTGCCTGGCTTTAGATTCCTTTTCAAAAGAAGTTTCAATGGAAATTTCTCGCCAGAAATCAGAAAGGGTTTGGTTTGAGAAGATTTGGTCATTGTAAGAGGTTATACCTTCAGAAGGGAAGTTCCAAATACTGCCAAAATCTTCTAGGGTTAAGGATTGATAATGATCAAAAAGCTTAAACCTTACCCCGTACCAACCTAGAGCAGAGTTTGCACTCTTTTCTATTTGAAGAGACATCAGAAATTCTTTGCTAAGACTGGAGTAGCCTACCTCTTCTGGAAAGACAAATTTTTCCCATCCAAGGACATCCAACAATCTTTCAATTTCGTCCTTGATGCCCAGTGCAGAAAGCATCCCACCAAAAGGAGATTTGGTGCCTTCAACTTTCTTTTTCTTAAGCATGGCATACCTAATGTCTTCTTCAGAGGTTTGGTGATGAGGTTTGTGAATTTTCTCACCCCTTTTTGACTGTGGAGGAGATGGAGGTTCAACAATAGGTTCTCTAATGGTGATTCCTGGAACTCTCTTGGCTTGACCTTTAATTTTGGAGGTGGTTTTTCTTTTGGGAGCCATTGAAAACAGAAGGAGTAGGAGTAATCTGAAAAACAGAGGGTGATTGAGAAGTAGAAGTTTTTTAGGGTTTCAGAAGGAAGTTTGTGTGTTTTAATAGGCAAAATATCAGATAAACTGATGCAAAACACTCTTAAATAGATGAAGTAAAGAAAATAGCCGTTTATGACTGTTGAAAGTTAAGAGTTGCGACCTGTCACACAGCCAACGGTTATAAATTTTCGAGCAGAGTGTATAGGGTGCGATCGCAGATTTAACAAGGTGCGATCGCGACATGGGGTACAACGACCATTATTATGATCAGTACGCTCGCGAGTGAAGAAAACAACTGTAACGGTCGAAACTATTCAAATTGGTGCGGTCGCGCACAAAGTTTCTCGACCGCGCACAGAGATTTTTATTGAATGAAACTGGCAGATGAGATAGCGATCGCGAAAGAACACTGGAGCGACTGCGACAAACTTAAAAATAAAAGATTCATGGAAAGATGAAAGATATTCCAAGTGTGTTAAGAAAAATTAATTTCATGCACATAGAAACTTTATTGTAAGGCAAAAATTCTAATTAACTCAAAGTGATTCCATCAATCATTCGTAAATTGAGTTTGATGAAGTTAAGTCTATCTTCATTCAAGGGTTTTGTAAAGACATCAACAAGTTGATTTTCTGTATCTATGAATTCTAGGATTATGTTCTGATTTTGTACATTTTCCCTTAAGAAATGATGTCTAATATCTATATGCTTGGACCTAGAATGTTGGATAGGATTTTTAGACAAATTGATAGCACTAGTGTTGTCACATTTAATGGAGATATTGTTAAACACTTTACCATAGTCAAGCAATTGTTGTTTCATCCATAATACTTGTGTGCAACAAAAACATGCTGCAACATATTCAGCTTCCGTTGTGGATAAAGCAACCGATGCTTGTTTCTTACTATGCCAAGAAACTAGACAATTACCAAGAAAGTGACATGCTCCTGTTGTGCTCTTCCTATCTAATATACTACCAGCATAATCTGCATCTGAAAATCCTATAATATGAAATGATGTGTTTTTAGGATACCAAAGTCCTAAATGTATTGTACCACTCAAATATTTCAAGATTCTCTTAGTGGCATTCAAGTGTGATTCTTTAGGACTAGTTTGAAATCTAGCACAAAGACATACACTATACATTATATCAGGCCTAGAAGCAGTTAAGTAAAGTAGTGATCTGATGATACCTCGATATTTCTTCTCATCTACTGCTTTACCATTATCATCTTTACCTAATTTCAATGATGTGCTCATAGGAGTTTTGCTAGTTTTGCAGCCATCCATTCCAAATTTCTTGATGAGTTCTTTTGTATATTTGGATTGGTTGATGAAGATCCCATCTTTACATTGCTTGACTTGCAGTCCAAGGAAAAACTTGAGTTCACCCATCATGCTCATTTCAAATTCCCTAGTCATACAAGAAGCAAATTCTTTGCACAAGGCTTCATTAGTAGCTCCAAATATTATGTCATCCACATAAATTTGTACAATCAAAATGTTGTGCTTATCCTTTTTAACAAAAAGAGTTGTGTCTACTTTTCCTTTTGAAAAACCATTTTCAAGCAAATATGCACTAAGTTTATCATACCAAGCTCTAGGTGCTTGCTTTAATCCATATAAAGCTTTGGTAAGTTTGAAAACATGATTAGGAAATTTGTAGTTTTCAAAACCAGGAGGTCGTTCAACATAAACTTCTTCATTTATGAGTCCGTTTAGAAATGCACTTTTAACATCCATTTGATAAAGCTTAAAATTCATATGACATGCAAAAGCAAGTAATATTCTAATAGCTTCTAATCTGGCTACGGGAGCAAAGGTTTCATCATAGTCAATACCTTCTTCTTGATTATAACCTTTGGCTACCAATCTTGCTTTATTTCTAATAATGTGACCATTTTCATCAAGCTTATTCCTATAAACCCATTTGCATCCTATTATAGAATGATCTATAGGTCTAGGAGTAAGTTGCCAAACATTATTTCTTTCAAATTGATTAAGTTCATCTTGCATTGCAGTTATCCAATTTTCATCATTTAAAGCTTCCTCAATAGTTTTTGGTTCAATTTGAGAAACAAAAGCAACATTAACATCAACATGATTAATTTTAGATCTAGTAGTTACTCCCTTTGATGTTTCTCCAATGATGAGTTCCTTTGGATGATCTTTCTTGTATTGCCAATCCTTAGGTAGATCTTGAGTCTTTTCTTCAAGTTGATTGATCTTTGGAGCATCAATAGATTCAAGAGGTTCAAGAGTACCTGCAGGGTCATTGAAAGTAATACCTTTCTTTTGATCAAGTTTAGATGATTCATCAAATACAACATGCATTGATTCTTCTATAACTAGAGTTTTCATATTAAATACTCTATATGCTTTGCTATATGATGAATATCCTAAGAATATGCCTTCATCTGATTTGGATGAGAATTTTCCAAGATTATCCTTGGTATTCAATATGAAGCATTTGCATCCAAATACTCTAAAATATCCAATTCTGGGTATTCTTCCATTCCATAGCTCATAAGAAGTTTTATTAGTTAAATGCCTTTTATAAACACGATTTGCAATGTAACAAGCTGTATTAACGGCTTCCGCCCAAAAATAAGATGGTAAATCATATTCATTGAGCATTGTTCTAGCCATTTCGATTAAAGTTCTATTTTTCCTTTCAACTACACCATTTTGCTGTGGAGTTCTAGGAGCAGAAAAATTGTGTGAAATGCCAAGTTCATTGCAAAAGTTTTCAAAGTTTTCATTTTCAAATTCTTTGCCATGATCACTTCTAATAGATGTGATCACATATCCTTTTTCATTTTGAACTCTTTTTGCAAAGGTTTTGAAGTAATTAAATGCTTCATTCTTTTGAGCTAAGAAATTAACCCATGTGAATCTAGAGTAGTCATCAACAAGAACAAATGCATATGATTTGCCTCCTAAGCTTGTAACTCTATTTGGTCCAAACAAGTCTAAATGAATGAGCTCTAAAGGTCTAGAGGTACTTATAACACTCTTTGATTTAAATGAGCTTTTATGTTGCTTACCATGTTGACAAGGTTCACAAATCCTATCTTTATCATATTTTATCTTAGGTAAGCCATCAACTAAGTTCTCATTACAAATATATTTCAATTGATCCATACCAGCATGTCCTAGTCTTCTATGCCATAACCATGCATCATTATTAGTGGACATTAAACATGTATGATTTGAATGTATGCTGACATTGTAAGTGTTGTTTGTTCTAGTGCCCTTAAATATGATAACATCATTTGAATTTGTGATTTTGCATTCCTTGGAATCAAACTTGACAAAGTATGCTTTATCACAAAGTTGACTAACACTTACCAAGTTATGTTTCAAACCATCAACAAGCCATACATCTTCAATTAAATCCTTACCAATAGAACCAATGGAACCAACACCAAGAATTTTACCTTTAGCATTGTTTCCAAAAGTTACATTACCTCCATGTTTATAGGTAATACTTGTAAAGAGCTTTGCATTTCCAGTCATATGCCTTGAGCATCCACTATCCACAAGCCATGTGCTTTCATTGATAGTAGATTTTAGGCATACCTGCAAGACAATTGTGATCATCTTCTTTTAGGTACCCACATATAGTTGGGTCCTTGATGGTTAGTAGAAAGAGTGCCTTCTAAATTGAGATGAGCTTTTCTTATATAACAATAGAAATTTTTGTGACCAAATTTCATGCAATATGTGCATTGCCATGGTATCCTATGCTTCTGCATTTTTCTTTTTGCATTATACATACAACTACAAGTATGTGATTTCTTTTGTACAAGTTTAGTGAACAACAATGCATAATTATTTTTGGCTTTATCTCCTAGTGAACCATAAGAAGTTCTTTTAGACTTGGTGCAAGCATCTTTGATATGAACATCAGAAATTTTAGTTGTAGATGCTTTCACAAATGTTGGTTTGCTAGGTGCAATGTTGGTTGAGCCATTGAATCCTAATCCATATTTCAAGGAAGGTGATCTTTGATTATTAATTAATGTGTTCAATGCTTCCATTCCTTTTTGAAATCTGGAAATTGATTCTTTTAGTTCTTTTAGTTCATGCTTCAATGCCTCATTCTCTTTAATCACCTTTTCTAAGTCATGTGAGCTTTTATTTAATTCTCCTATTGTATTTATTAAGTGTTCATTTGAGGTTTTCAATTCTAAGGTAGAGTTCTTTAAGCATATAAAATCCTTTTCTAACTTAGAGTTTTTCTCTTTATAGAGCATCATTTTAGAGAAATATTTTTCTATTTTAGAATTCATGTGCTCAATCAAGTCACTATCATCTATATCATTTATATCATCATGTGCTACAAGATCAAAGGATTGAGTACTTACCTCATTGGAGTCATCTTCAATAGCCATGAGACAAAGATTTGCAATTCCTTCCTCTTCTTCTTCTTCACTTGAGGAAGAGTCATCCCATGTGGCTTTGAGAGACTTTTTCTTTTCTTTATCCCATTTCCTTTTGTTCTTCAATTTGTAGCAATCCGATTTGATGTGACCAGTTTTTCCACATTCATAGCACTTCACCTCATTTTTCTTTTCTTTATCTTTGAAGGAGAATTTAGGAGGTGTACCTTTGTTTGCTTGTAATCTTTTCTTCCTTTTCCATTGATTCATTCTTTTTGAGAACATTGCCATTTCATCTTCATCATCAGTACCTTCATTGCTTGAGCTCTCAGCTTCTTTGATTGCTTTGAGTGCAATTGGTTTTCTCTTTTCTTTCTCACCTTGATCTTCTTCTTTTTCACTGTGTAGCTCAAAAGTGAGTAATTTACCAACTAGCTCGTCGATTCTTAATGTGCTGAGATCATGAGCTTCTTCTATGGATGATACTTTGGATTCAAAGTTCTTTCTAGCTATTAGGGCTCTCAAGATTTTACTGTTTACATCACCTTGATCATATACCTTGCCATACTTCTTTAGTTCATTGACAATAGCAAGCAAGCGATTTGTCATGTCGGTGACATTTTCATTTGGTTTCATCTTGAATAGCTCATACTCATGAACATGCATTTGTTTTTTAGTAAATCTTACCTGAGTTGTACCTTCATGGTAGTTTTCAAGTGTTTTCCAAATGCAATGTGCACAAGTTAAATGTTGAACTCTTCCACCTTCTTCTCTTGAAATGGAGTTCATCAAGATGGAAGCAGCTCTATTGTTCTTGAATCTATCTCTGTTATTGCTAGTTGACCATTGAGCTTTGGGAAGTGGAACTTGAATACCGTCAACTTCATGAGTAGGAGATTTCCACTCATTTTCCACGAAATCCCATAGTTCAATCCCTTCACTATCTAGAAACAAATACATTTTGTGTTTCCAGTATGAGTAATCCATTCCATCAAAGTAGGGTCTAAGAATAGAGTTAAGATTTCCATGAGAGCTTGATGAAGAAGAAGTTGCCATTATGGATCAGATTTCACAATTAAGTTCAAGAAATCTCAGGGCTCTGATACCAATTGTTGTCCCAAGATGGCAACCAAGAGGGGGGGGGTGAATTGGTTTCCTCAAGAAGTAATGACAATTTAAAAAACTCAACAAACAAGAAATGCGGAATAGAGAATTGGTTGAGTAATGGAAGAAAGAAAGAACACACAAGATTTATAGTGGTTCGGATTTACTTCAATCCTACATCCACTCCCTTAACAACTTGTTAAGGTTCCACTAGTCTTTGAAGTTTTCACAAGCTCACTTCCAACTTTACAAGTGTTTTTCTTAGGCTCACACTTACAACCCAAACAAGAGTTTTACAAGGCTCACTCTCTCAACCTAACAAGAGTTTTACAAGGCTTACTCTCTCAACCTAACAAGAGTTTTACAAGGATTACTCTCACAACCCAAGTGTTTCCCAAGCTTACACTCAAACTTATACAATGGTGTTTTCAATGCTAAAACCTAACATTCATAACAATTAAAATACAAGTTTAAGTAAAAGGAAATTTGTTGCTTGGCTATGAAAATCTTTTCTCAATGTTGTCTCTTTTTGTTTTCTCATAGAAACTTTGTATTTATAGCCAACGTGGTCTTACTAGCCGTTATTGATGTTGAGAATAAAGTCTTGGCAGATTAGACCTTCTTTACTTAAACTGTCCGAAGCACTTCGCGGTCGTCCTTCATACAAGGATGGTCGCGCTCATGCTTCACGGGTCGTCCTTTTAACAAGGGACGGTCGCTACTTTTGAAAAGCTTCAACGGTCAAATTTTTGTGCTCTGCAGCTGGAATCTTGCCCATGATGTATTTGTCGGACCGTTTCTTGTCCATGCTGTGTTTGGCGGGATGGTCGCGCCAAGCAGAGGTGCGGTTGCCCTATTTGAATATTGAAGTGGGTTTACAACGGTCATGTCACGTGTCACTTTCTGACAGAGCAAAAGAGATATCCGCCATAATTTGAATCTCGCGGTCGCCCTTGGTAGCTTTTTGCGGTCGAACTCACATTCTCGCGTCGAACTTCTGGACGCACATGAGGACGCGAACACTACTGTCTCTTTGAGCAATTTCTTCTTGAATTGTAGGGCGGTCGCGACTCTGAATGGGGCGGTCGCTAAAGTGATAAGCAAGGTCGAGTTATTCACCGTTCTTGTCACCGCGAACCTTACTGTGATTGTAATGATTTAAGTTCCTTGAGTAGCGGTCGTGCAAATATTAGGACGGTCGCTATTCTGTAGGAGCGGTCGCGACTGAGGTCAAACTTCTGACCGCGAAACCTACTGTGACAAGGTTTCATTCTGTAATTGCATGGAGCGGTCGTATTTAGGTGAGGTGCGACCGCTATACTTGTTCTGTTCACCTTTGATTGAAGCAACCTAATCCTGCAACAAGATTTCTCAAACACAAGTTAAATAGATCATCCATTTGAGTTGTCAAGGATCGAAATTAAGATCATTTGTCTAACAGGATTGATTTGGATACTTGGACCAGGGATTGATTTGATTTGGGTACTTGGACCCGAGAATGGGTACTTGGACCCGAGATTGAATATGATTTGGGTACTTGAACCCGAGAATGGGTACTTAGACCCGAGATTGGGTACTTGGACCTAAGATTGGATTGAATTTGGGTACTTGGACCCGAGATTGATTTGATTTGACTGACCTTTTATCCGTTGAGAATTCTAGCATAACTAGTTGTTCCATTTTTATGAATTGTAGGTCTTTACCCACCAAAAATAGATCTTTATCTATTGGAAATTAGGTCTTTAACCTAGGAACATGGATCTTTATCCATTGGAGATTGGGTCTTTACCCGTGAAACATGGATCTTTTATCAATTGGAAATTGGGTCTTTACCCTTGAAATATGGATCTTTATCCATTTGAAATTGGGTCTTTGCCCTTGAAACAAGGATCTTTATCCCTCTGACTTTGGGTCTTTACCCTTTGAAATATGGATCTTTATCCATTTGAAATCGGGTCTTTACCCTTGAAACAAGGATCTTTATCTATTAGAGATTGGGTATTTACCCTTGAAACATAGATATTTATCCATTGGAAATCAGGTCTTTACCCTTGAAACATGGGACTTTATCCATTGAAAATAGGGTATTTACCCTTGAAACATGGATCTTTATCCATTGGAAATTGGGTCTTTACCCTTGGAACATGGATCTTTATCCATTAGAGATTGGGTCTTTACCCTTGAAAAATGGATCTTTATCCATTGGAAATCGGGTCTTTACCCTTGAAACATGGATCTTTATCCATTGGAAATCGGGTCTTTACCCTTGAAACATGGATCTTTATACTTTGGAAATCAGGTCTTTACCCTTGCTTCAACCCTTTTAGCTGGACTTACCTTTTGTCTTTTGCATTTTCATTCTAATTTTTTTCTTTTCATTGATGATGATTTTTTATTCTTTTGAGAATTCTTTTTCTTATTCATTAATTAAACATGAACAAAAAAGTAAGTCTTTTTAGCTAGCCTTCATATCTTCTCCTTTCGCCCTGCGTGGCAAGATATTCAAAATATTTTGTTTATGTATAAACTCAAAATTTGAAAAGGAGAAGCGTTGCCCCCTGTGTAGGCTCAAACCCATGATTTTTCTATGCGGGCTCCGTCTAGTTCTTCGCATAAGCACTCATTTCTTCTTTTGCAAAACAACTGGAGCTGATGTGACACAATGGAAAAACATTCACACTACAAATTTCTTATTTGAACTTTAGGCAGTTGGGAGCAATCTTGCTAGACTCTAAATTCTTTATGTCTTCTTGGCATTAATATGGATCTTGATGAGGACAGTCTTTGCCCTTGTAAAAAGTTTAAGGCCCAAATTCATTTCTTTTATTCTTTTCCCTTTTCTTTCCTCTTTATTTTTCTTACTCTTCCCTTTTCTTTCTCTTTCCTTACTCTTCCCTTTCTTTTATCATTTTGTCCTTCTTTCTTGTAGGGCTGTCAAGTATAGAACTTTCAAGAACTAAATGGTCTTCTCCTTTTTCTTTGATTTTGATTGAATCTTTGGTTGTGTTGGACCAATTCAAGTCAAAATGTCCTTATGAACCAAATTGAAGCCTTTTGTTGCTTTAGGTAAAAGAGAACTCAGTTGGCTTTCAGAATCGCCTTTCTAGGTTTTATCTTTCTTTTTTCCTTTTTGTTTTCTTCTTTTTTGTTTTCTTTTATTTTCCTTCTTTTTTCTCTTTTTTTTGGTTCTAGCTCAAACAGAGTTGTCTTGTTTGTACCAACTTGGGTCTCCAATAATGGATGAGTGGAGTGACATAAATCTTCTTTAATAGGGATAAATCATTTGTTACTCCGATGTTGTCTTGATATATTGGAGATATTAGAAAAACTTCAACTACCCTTATGGTCTTAAAAACATCAACTACCCTTATGGTCTTGAGAACTTCAACTATCTTTATGGTCTTGAGAACTTCAACTATCTTCATGGTCTTGAGAACTTAAATTATCCTCATGATCTTGACTAATCATTGCTTTCTTTGATCTTCTTGCCTCTTCATCTTAGTGATCATAAGACTTGACAAAAGTATCATAACAACTCAAGGTAGGTTATTGGGGTTTGTAATCCAATGAAAAGAAAACTAAAATTTTATGAAGGCTCAATGGGACAACTAGGGATTGATATTTAATAGGGTGGATACTAGTTGTTAGTTCGTCAAACAATGCCTAGATCATCTCTCCCTTAAATAAGCAGAGTTAAATTTTGCCTCAAAGGTTTGTCAATGCATGTTCTAAGACTGACTAGGACCTAGACAAAGGTAATTATGCAGGAGCCCTCTTTAAGTAAGCATACACAACTCAATGCTATAGAGCAATTCCCTCATCTAGTAAAGTCATTCAAGTCATGATGCCTAGACACATTAATTTATAAATTATCAAGCTAGATTCCTCATTGGTTGATCACCAAAATGAACAAAGACCAACAAAAATTTTGATGAAAGTAATTTATTCAAACAAATTTAATTTTGAAAAACATGATTGTTCCAATTAAATATTAAAACAAAATTTGAAAAGCAACATTCAAGCTAAGGAAAGTTTGTTGAGTTAAGCTTCTTTTCCTTTCACATCTTTAATATCCCCATCTTTAAAGGATGATAAAACAATATCTTCTTCCAATCCTTTTCCCACCATGAATGTTGTCGGTGGAGGTACTCTTCCAAGCTTAGGCAAAGGATTGTCTTTTGTGCTAGTCTTATCAAGCTCAGGCAACTTACCACTGTCAATTAAATTTTGGATCTCATGTTTTAATCGCAAGCATTTGTCTGTCTCATGTCCTTGTGTTTGATGAAACTCACAAAAGGCTTTAGTATTAAATTTTGGGGGTAAAGGATTCGACAAAGGTCGAGGGGCCAATGGCTGTAATAGTCCCTTCTTTTATAGCTTGTTGAAGACCCAAGACAAAGGCTTCCCCAGATCTGAAAACTGCCTTCTATTTGCTTGACCAGTTATATTGATATCAACTTCTTTTTGTGTGCTTTGATTTCCATATTGGTAATTCCCTTTCTCATTCCTTCTTATTGAAAAGCGATTTTTCTCCCTTTCCCACTCTTCAATTTGTAGACCAGCTTGGAGAAGATCTTTGAAATCCCTTATAAGGATGTGAGACATCCTTTCATAGAGATTAGGTAGGAAACCTCTCACGATCATCCTAACAACTCAATTCCTAAGGAATCCCTAACCGCCTATTGTGTGACACCCTTATACCCTATATACGTACAATATATATTTTCCACATATGTAAAATACACATATACGGTACAAAAATATCACAGACCGGTTTACTATTTTTTTTTCACATTTCCAATTTCAAATTTTAAATTCTAAATATATAAAAATTAAATAGCATATAAATATTCTTTACTTACTATAAGAACCCAAAATAAATAATATATACAAAAATCTCTGGAAAAAATTCGCTAGAGTTTTGTCTGTATTTTGGACATCCCAAAATTTAGCAATTACTCAACCTGCAAAAAGAAAACACTCCCAAATAATTTCAAACCACCATCTCAACTATACTTCTCAATTTCACCAAGTTTCTCAAACATTTATACATATAGATATATATAATTTAAAACACACTTACTCTCCCATTTCAAATACATTGACCCAAGCATTCTTTATAATATACAATACGTAAAATTCAAAACATAATATATTATGCATAAAACTCAAAATGTACAATAACATAAAAATATATACATGCTCCATGAAGTGTTTCTGATCTCGATAGCAACTCAACAAGCTTAACTATAAGTCTAGACCCGACCTGGTCTAGAGGAATTCTCTGGCTCAGCCGGGTCTACCCTATCACCTGCGCGATGGAAACAAACGTGCTAAGCCGAAGCCTAGTGGTACAAACTTTGGTAATAACAATATAACTCAATGCAATACCAATGCACAATGCATTTTGATGTCACATCATTCCACTTCCTTATATTTTTCAAATATTTCATAATTCACATTAAAACAAAGACAAGCATGGGCCCAAAAAGGATCTAATATGCTATTCAAATTTCAGAGCTACTGCTTTGGTCCATAATGACACCATGTGTCTATCCCCATAGACAATATATCCATGGATAATGTAACAGCCCCAGTCTCTTGGACCTTAACCCGGCTAGTCCCTTAGGCCCCAGTATCTTGGTCCTCAACCCAGCTAGACTGCAACAGTTTTTGAGGCTTATGACCCAGTCTTTTCGCCCAAAAAATATCATATTTATCAGCTGGCCTGGCTTATGACCCAGTCTTTTCACCATTCGAGTGTATAGCCCATAGGCAATCATAGGCATGCCACCAAACCCAGAACTCTGAAAATTGAATAACATACTAGGGACACAATTTATTTATATTTCTCATTATTAATCTCTTTCTCTTTTTCACATATTCAATTTAGGCACATTGCCTTATTTTTACATTTTTTTCTCACTTTTCTCATTTTTTTCAATATCAATTCATTTCATTATTACACAAACAAAACAGGAACTCCCCACGGTGAAACACTAGGGCGAATAAACCCTTTATCCAATAACTCCTGCAACTGCACCTTTAACTCTTTTAATTCAGCAGGTGCCATTTGATAAGGAGTGATAGAGATGGGAGTGGTACCAGGCAACAAATCGATACCAAACTCAACCTCTCTCTCAGGGGGTAACCCTGGCAACTCCTCAGGAAACAGTCTGGAAAATCTGCAACTTTTGGAATACTATCAAGACTATTCTGGTATCCACAACATGAGCAAGATATGCATCACACCCTTTTCTAATCAACCTTCTAGCTGTTACAGCTGAAAAAAACAAGGATGCAAGTTGTCTCTGCTCACTAGACATCATCACATTTCTACCATCACTGGTTCTCAAAGTAACACATTTCTTTTGACAGTCTACCAAAGCTCCATGCTTAGATAACTAATCCATGCCTAAGATCAAATCATATTCCTTAAAAGGCATTTCAAATAATCACCACGAAACTCTTCACCTTGCACTACCACTGCACTGTCACGATGCACCTTACTCACCACAACAGTATGTCCTAAAGGATTTGTCACCAAGACATCAAATCCTAAGGACTCTGAATGCAATTCAGACACAGGCAATATGGATGCACTTATATATGAATGAGTAGATCATGGATCAATCAAAGCAAGAACTGAAATGCCAAATAAAGAGAATGTACCCGCTATAACTGCTGAAGCATCCGGCTGCCTCTGCATCACCTATACTCTCTGAGAAGACCCGGCCTCATCTGGCCTACTGCCTCTGGATGAAGATCCCCCTCTCTGACTAAACCTAGGTCTACCACCTCTACTGAATCCTCTGCCCCCTCGACCACCTCTGCTGACACTAGGTAGAGAAGCTGCAGTATCAGTCTGTCTTGTTAGTGTATATGCCCTAGGCCATTGATTTGGACCTTAATGTTATTCATTTTGTTATTAATAAAGAATTTTTTATTATCATTGTTATGTTTGCATGTTATATATAAATAATGATTATATCCCTGGTTTATTATTGTTATGGAGATAATAATAAATATAACTAGTGTAATATTGATTTGATAATCATAAGATGATTATAGGTTTGAAGATACAAATCAATATTATGGATACATGTTAGAGAACAGTGTATTGGATAGACCCACATAGATATCACTTCATGGTTTAATGTCATAAGTGTATCTCATAATAGTTTTCATTTAATCCTTTGACTTGAGATTGTCATAGTTTCCAACATAAGGAATATTATGTTTTGACATGATCAAACGTTATCTGTAACTAGATAATTATAAAGGTTATGCTTGAACATGGTATAAATTATGTAGAGGAAAATGAACAATCAAGATGGAATTTGTCCCTCTCTATGAGAGAGATATCTTCTGGGCCCCTCGATATGTGTAACTGAGAAATGCATGGCCGTGCTCAAATAAGTTGATATAAGATCAATCTTATTTGTTTATCAGTTAACTTGGAGATCGAGTAATCATAAGTTTGGACAATATAAGTATGACATTTACTATGACTTATGTTCAAACTAGATATCGTGTGACAAAGGGATTAATGCATGTACTATTTCAGGTTTTCATTTATAATGATTCTCATGATTAATTGGGTAGTCGTAATGTCTTGTTAGAGGCCAATTATGATTTGTGCATTTCAATAGAGATTGAAATACACTACCAGTTAATATGAGCCTATCGGGTCACACACATAGAACGTAGGCTGTACTTAAATAATAATAATTATATTTTTATTATTGTTGTTAGTATTATTATTATTATTAGATATTAATAATAAATAATAATATTGTTATAATAATTATTATTAGATAATAATTATTAAAAACGTGGGTCCATATAGGATATGGACAGTTAGGGTTTTGACAAGGAAAGTCTTTTAAACGGTTTTAAAAGGGCTAGAGGGATTATGATTTGATCATTATTAGTTTTGAAAGAAAACGGAAGAAGAGAAAAACCTTAAAACCCTAGTTTCGTTTTTTAAAAGGTTCAACCACTGCCGTTGGTGAGCTAGCACTCAGACCGGCGTACGTTCGTGTGGACTTCGCTAGAGGGTGTTCGTCTTCAGAAGGCAGCATTTGTTAATCGATTTGAAGCTACACAAAAGGTTAGTTTCGAATCTCTTTTATCGAACTGAATGGATCACATGGATCCTGGGAATAAATCGAAAGATAATTTTTTGTTTTCCACTGCGGCAAAAGAGTTGCAGATTCTTCTCGATTTACTAACATGTCTATCATCCTGCATCTCAGGGCAATCTTTAATAAAATGAGCTGGTGACCCACATCTAAAGCATACTCCTGATCCACCCCTCTTCCAACAAGTACCCCCATGGGTCCTACCACAATGAACACATACAGGTGGAGTAGATCTCTGAACCACTGGAGTCGGAGCACTCACTACAGAAACTGTCGGTCTCGGCCTCTGATACTGAACTGATCTGCCCGACTGCCTCTGACTCCTTCTAATAGATGAAGACCCTGCCTCAAACTGGGGTCTCCTAACTCTGGTCTCTTCCTCGATAGTAGCTGTTGCAATGCCCTGTGCTCTCTCAACACTTCTGGCTGCTGCAACCAATTGAGAGAAATCCTGGTACCGAGAACCAGCAACAATGCACATAATAGAGGGCCTCAACCCCTCCTCAAACCTCCTGCATCGATCAATCTCATCAGAGATAATCCCACCAGCATAGTGACTCAACCGGATGTACTCAATCTCATATTCTGTCACTGTCCGGTTGTCTTGCCTCAAATTCAAGAATTCTATCTTCTTAACATCTTTATACTCCCTCGGAGTATATTTCTGCTCGAACTCCCTTAGAAAATCACTATAATATAATGTAGGTGGATCATCCATAGCATGAGGAACCGTCTTCCACCAATCATAAGCGTCCTTCTGCAATAAGGATCTAACATAATCAAATTTCTCATCTGGAATAGCTTGCAACTGAATAAATATCCTCTGCACTTTATCCAACCACTGCTCAGCTACTGCAGGATCTGTAGTACCCAAGAAATCCTCAGCCCCATATTTCCTCAACTTATCATAATGCCTCATCGGCACTTGAGGATGTGGTGGCGGTGGTGGCTGCACTGGAGCTCCCCTCAACAGTTCTACCATATGCCTTAACCAACCCGGCGGAACCTCATCAGCAGCTGATCTCTCTGACATAGAAACAGGTGCCCCACTTGTAATATCCCTATGCATGCCCTAGAAGTTTTGTATGTTGTTGTTGTTGGTTTAAATTGGGAAAAGAATGTATATGTATTTGTGTTTTGGGGAAATTTAGGGTTTAGAGACAAGTTTATATGTTGTGTATATGGTGATATATATAACATATAAAATGGTCAAAAAGAGAGAGAGTCAATGCAAGAGGAGATTTTTTTTATATGGCATGTGAAATTACTTAATTGGGTTTATAAGAGACAAAAGCTAAGTTAAGTGATGAGGGGTATATGAGTAATTGCTTGAAATGAAATGCATGGTGGAGATTAAAAGAAGAAAAGGTGTTTGACTTGTGCATTTTCTTCTTTCTTTCTTGAAGTGGCCGGCTCTCCAAATAGAAAAGAGAAAGGGAGGTGTTCTTGAGGCAAGAAGTTAATTGAAGAGGCAATCAAAGAGTTTGGTTAGAGATTTGTGGAAATTCTTCATTTAAGGTAAGAAATCTCTTGTTTCCTTTGTTAATTTTGAAGTTTTGTTTAAAGTGAAGTGTGATTTGTTGATGTAATGATTTGGTGTAGTTGATATGTGTTTGCAAGTGTTAGAATTGATTTAAAGTTAAAAATTGGAATTTGTGTTGGTTTGGTTGTGATTATGGAAAAATAAGTGAAGATTGATAGTGGAAAATCAAGAGTAAAGTTGAGTTAGGGTTTTGAGATGGTTTGTGTTCAAATGTGTTGTTTAAGTGGTTATTGTGATGAATATGTGTTATGACATGAGTTATATCCATTTGAGTGATTTTGTGTTGGGAATTATATGTTAAAATGCATTTGGAAGAGGGTTGGTTACATTTAGGGTTTTGGTGATGAGTGACACGGCCAAAGGAAAGGAGAGACACGGCCAAGCCAAGGAAATTTGGGCGTGTTGGTTGAGTTTTTGAGAGACACGGCCGTGTCCCTTAGCCGTGTTCACTACTGGATTTTGATTTTGGGAGACACGGTCACAAGCTTGGCCGTGTCCCTTGCCCGTGTTGCTTACTGTCCAATTGAGTTGAGTGACACGGCCACAAGCTTGGCCGTGTCCCTCAAGTGGCTGCCCGTGTCCCTCAATTGTGTGGGTTAGGGTTTTAATTCTTTATTCTTCTTGCATTGCTTTGGTTATCCAAAGGTAGGTTAGTCCTTAAACCTAACCCTAAACACTTTAAACACACTTGAATCAATGAATGATATAATCAAATGTATGTGTAAGGTCCTAAAACTATGAATCATATCAATTGTTCTTTGCCCTAATTGCATTGTTGAGATTGAACAATGTTTTGTTATGCCTTGTGAATGTTAATGTGTTCCATAAGTAATATACATTGAAATGTATATCAAAGATGCAATGATAATTCAAATAAGACATGATATGAGACAATGCCATTGTGTTTGGCTATGATGATGCAATTGAAAGAAATAAGGCATGTTTGCCTAAATGTTGTTGAGAATTGAGAATGAAAATGATAATTGAATAATAAATGAATTGTGTGGCTAATGTGTTATTCCATTTTCAGAGTTGGTCGTTGGTGGCATGCCTAATAAGTGTAACAATCTCTTGAAGTTAGGTTGGATTAAATCCTTGAAGCCTAATTGAGATGTTACCACCCTTGAAGCTAGGTTGGATTAGTTCTTGAAGCCAAGTTGGGTAGAAGCTTAGCATGCTTTGCTCCCCTTGAAGCTTGGTTGAACTTAATCCTTGAAGCCTTGTTGGGTATATGATATTGATAAATGTGATAACAAAACCAAAGCTTTAACTCTGAAAATTGAATGGCATATTAGTGTGTCTTGGGCCCATGCATTTCGAAAAATTTGCATTGGAAAATTTGCGCTGCCGAAAAAAAACTGCTTTGGAAAAACTGGGTTGGCAAAAACATCTGCTGCAGCTGGCTGCGGCAGGGGGCGCAGAGCGGGCCCGTAAGCTATTTCGTAGGCAGAAAATTTCTGCGTGCTAAATAGCACAGTGATTTCACCCGCAGGAATTTTCTGCGGGCGAAATGCCTACGGGCCCGTGCCCATGGGCCTGCGCGACAATTTTTTTGTCGCCGATTTTTCGACTCCGATTTTTACTTTTATTTTTATTTTTTGACTTTTATTTGTTTATTTCTATTTTTTATTAATAAAAATTAGATACTAAAGCAAAAATTATTTAATAAAAATTATTTTGGACCAATTAGACAATAAAAATCATTTTAGACTAAATAAAACATATTGGACCTGATTGGGTCAAAATTGAGGGTCTACAGTTTGCCCCTGCTTGAATGATCTGAAACCTTAATGAAAGAGAGTGAAAAGCAATATGACTTAATTTTTGATGAAACGGTTGAGGTTTTGGGTTCTGGACCCGGTTCGAGTTCTGGACTCAAGGATAATTCTAGGTTCTTAGGTTCTGGAACCGGTTCGAGTCTGGACTCAAGTGAAATTCTAGGTTCTGGACCTAAGAAAAATTTGGTTTCTGGACTCGGTTCAAGTTCTGGACACAAGGATAATTCTAGGTTCTGGACCTAAGGAAAATTTGGGTTCTAGACCCGGTTCGAGTTCTGGACTCAAGGATAATTCTAGGTTCTCAACCTAAAGAAAATTTGGGTTCTGGACCCGGTTCAAGTTCTAGACTCAAGGGAAATTCTAGGTTCTGGACCTAAGAAAAATTTAGGTTCTGGACCCTGTTCAAGTTCTGGACTCAAGCGAAATTCTAGGTTTTGGACCTAAGAAAAATTTGGGTTCTAGACCCGGTTCGAGTTCTGGACTCAAGGATAATTCTAGGTTCTGGACCTAAGGAAAATTTGGGTTCTGGACCTGGTTGGAGTTCTGGACTCAAGGATAATTCTAGGTTCTCGACCGAAAGAAAATTTGGGTTCTGGACCCGGTTCGAGTTCTGGACACAAGGATAATTCTAGGTTCTGGACCTAAGAAAAATTTGGCTTCTGGACCCGGTTCGAGTTCTGGACTTAAAGGGAAATTCAAAGTTCTGGACTTAAGAAAAATTTGGGTTCTGGACCTGGTTTGATTTGGATACTTGATCCAAAACTAGACTCGGATACTGAATCTTATCTGGATTCGGATACTTGATCCTAACTGGATTTGAACACTCGATCCTAAACTAGATTGGAATACTCGATCCTAAACTGGATTGGGATATTCGATCCTAACTATATTGGGATACTCGGCCCTAAATTGATTTGATTTGGATACTTGGATTCGAGATTGGGCACTTAGACCCAAGATTGGGTACTTGAACCCGAGCTTGAATTGGCTGGGGTACTTGGACCCTGGATTGAATTGATTTTGGTACTTGGACCCCAGATTGGTTACTTGTACTCGAGGATGAATTTGACTAACCTTTTATCAGTTGAGAAGTCTGACTGCTCCAGATGTTCTATGCATTGTGATTCTTCACCCTCATAATGGATCTTCACCCTCGGAGATCGAGTCTTCACCCTCGAAAATGGATCTTCATCCTTGGAGATTGGGGTCTTCTTTGTTCTTTGAAGATAGGAGTGACACGGCCAGTGGCTTGGCCGTGTCTCCTAGGTGTGTCAACTTCTGTGTCTTTTCTTTCTTTGCTTGGTCCTTCTTGACTTTGCCCCTTAGGAGAGACACGACCAGTAGCTTGGTCGTGTCGCCTACCAGTGTCACCTACTATTTCTTTTCTTTCTTTGCTTGGTCCTTCTTGACTTTTCCCCTTAGCAGAGACACGACCAGTGGCTTGGCCGTGTTGCCTGCCAGTGTCACCTACTGTTTCTTTCCTTTGTTTGTTTCTTTAATGATTGATGCAGGCTGTTGGCTCGTTTGATCACGAGGCTGGACCTTCTTTCACTGCCCCTTCGTTTGCTCATTCTAGCCTGCCGGATACGCCATCTCATCCTCAGGGTATCAATGTGAACTAGCTGGTACGTTCCTCATTTCATAAAAGTTTATGCTATATGTATGCATGATTATGTATGCTCTTACCTTTTTCTCTCTTAGCTCACAGCGGCTGCTTGAAGAACAAAATAAGAAACTTTAAGAAGAGTTGGCTGTAAGTCGTCAGCAAGATTCTCATTTTGAAATTTTATATCATCAATCCGAACAAAATTTCCGTGACTTTCGATTTCAAGGAATGAGGGATCCTGGTGTTTCTTCATCGAGAGGCTCCCAGACTGATGACCATGAGATCCTTTCGTTTGCTTCTGATGAGGACCATGATAAATCAGAACTCCAAGGCAATAGGGATTTTAGTGCTTCGGCTTCGGATGATCCCGGGATGAGTAATTTGCCCCCTCCTCCAACAGGCGACGATTTTTTCAAGTCTTTATTTGGTGACCTACCACCACCCTCTTAGTAATATGTAAATATTCTAACTCTATTTTTTTTGTTACTGCCAAAATTATTTATTTTTTTTATATATATATAGTACATCAGAATTAATATCCACTTCTTTTGTTAAACCAAATCCAATATGGTAAAGGAAATTCATTGCCACTTCCTTTCCTTATGCCATATGGTCTTATCCTTTCCCATCATCTTTTCCATTTTACTTTTGGAAAAGGTTTATTTTGTTCTATATAAATCACCTTGCATGCCATATTTTAACTCAAAAACCAAAAATCTCTCTCTTTTATATATATTGATCTACTTTTGCCTAGTCCGCCCATGCGGGTTTTCGGAACTAGCGAGCTGTCCTAATTTTTGCCTAAGCTGCCCTTGCCGGTTTTCAACTTAGCGGACTCTTTTTTTTTAAACTTAATTCTTTCTTCACAGATTTGGCTTCAGGAGCCTCTTTGTTTGCTTGATACTCCCTCCATGGACTTTGTCAGATACCTGCCATGTCATCATTCTACTAGAAAGCTACTCCATCCTGCTTCTTCATATGCTGACTGGGTCGACTGGATCCACTCATGCTTTGAAGTCAATGTCCGTTGGTTGGTACCTTGGTGGAAGATTTCTCGTATCACCATGCAGACATACTTGATGTACGTTCCTCTTGTTGCTCTTCGTCAAGGTACATACTATGATCCTCGCTGACTTGGGCATCAGTATGGAGCTGAGCCTCGTGATTCTGACATTGCTCCTGACCTAGACATGCCTTGCTTGACTGAAGCCTACTTGGATCTGTTAAGGCAAAGCTGGCCTGCACGTTACACTTATAGACTGCCATAGATTTTACATTTGTCAATTTAGAAAGTGTTTTGTTAGGATGAAAAATAACTAAAGTAATAAAAGATGTTTCTTTTCCATTTATAATTTGTCATCACCTTTTGTAATTATGATTATTTATTTCATCCGTATCTGGTCAAATACTTATAACAGTGCACATAGAACAAATTTAATTATTAATTCTATTTTATTAAATCGGGGAACAACCAAACATAAAGCCAGCATACACAAGATCACTCCTGTTGCCAATTAGCCCTTTCGGGTTTTCTAATTGACGATTTTCTCTCATTAGACCTAATTGTTGCCTAGCCCGCCCTTTCAGATTTTTGGAACTAGCGGACTGCTCTAACTTTTGCCTAGGCCACCCTTTTTGGGTTTTCAACCTAGCGAGCTCTCTCTTTTTTATTTTTCATACATAAAACTTCTTCAACCTTTCAATATTTACTGGATCACTAAATTCATTCCCATCCATGTCTGATAACTTCACCGCACCTTTGCTCATGACCTGTTTCACAACATATGGCCCTTCCCAGCTAGGTCTAAACTTCCCTCTTGGATCAGATACATTAGGCTTACATTACTTCACCACCAAATCCCTAACACTGAATTTTCTGACCTTGACCCTTCTATTGTAGGCCCGAGCTATCTTCTTTTGATACAGATGGTGATGATACAGTGCCTTTAACCTTCTCTCTTCCAGTAGAGCTAACTATGTGTATCTGCTTATTACCCATTCCGTTTCCAATTTCAATTTCAATTTCAATTTCAATTGGCAATACCGCTTCCATCCCATAAACCAAAGAGAACGGTGTCATCCCAGTAGGTGTTCGCACACTCGTCCTATATCCCCATAAAGCAAAGGGAAGCATTTTCGACCAGTCCCTGTAAGTCTTGGTCATCTTGGACAGAATTTGCTTAATTGTCTTGTTTGTTGCCTCCACGGCACCATTAGCCTTTGGTCTATAAGGAGAGGATCGATGATGATGGATTTGGTACTTGGAGAATAAATCCTTAACTGCTCCTTGAAACTGTACCCCATTGTCTGATATCACACTGTACGGGACCCCATATCTGCAGATGAGATTCTTTTCGATAAACCTATCCATTTGACTTGCACCCAGCTTGTTGAAGGATTCTGCTTCGAGCCATTTTGAAAAATAATCAACTACTACTATAATGAAATGGTGACCGTTTGAGGCTGTCGGATGTATTTCTCCTATAATGTCGATACCCCAGGTGGCAAATGGCCAGGGTGAAGACATTGAATGCAGTTCTTTAGGAGGCATATGATTCAAGTTACCATACATCTGACATTGCTGGCACTTCTTTACAAATTCAATACAGTCTTTCTTCATGGTCAACCAATAGTAACCTTGTCGGATAATCTTCTTAACTAGGGCCAAACCACTCATGTACGGACCGCAACTTCCCGCATGTATTTCAGACATGATGCGCTCCACTTCAGGCTTTCTTAAACATCTCAAATGCACTCCATCAGGCCATCTTCGGTATAACTCTCCATGGAAGGTGATGTATTGCAATGACCACCTCCTTATGGCTCTTCTCTCTTTCTTTGTTGCCCCCGGTGGGTATTCTATTTCCTCCAAAAATTGCCTTATAGTATCATACCATGCATCATGGTCCGTATCAACTTCCATGATTGTCTCATATTCATAGCAAGGTGATGAACTAGTCAAGATCAGAGGCTTAAGGAATAGGCTGGCAGGATTTTCCCATACCGAAGCCAATGTGGCTGGGGCATCAACCATCTAATTTTCTTCTCTTGTCAGATGTATAAACCTACACTCCTTAAAATTATTCTTCATCATGGTCAGGTAATGGTGGTATGGTTTTAATTTTTCCTGTAACACCCCTTCCTAACCTAAATGTGTAAGCCGAGTAGAGGCGCCACACTATCCTAACGTTGCTACCAATTTACTTAGTCAAATTTTAGTTTCGATTTTTACAGAAATTTTGCCATAGTTTCGCCTAGAAATTTGGATCCCAAGTGTTGACAAAACTTGTTTTTCTAATTTTTGAAACATTTTTTTACACAAACCAATGAGAAAATAATCAGTTTTAATACACTCCCAATGAATCCACCTTATAACCTCAAGTACAAACCTGCAAGAAGAATTCACACTTCTAATACAAATTAAAGTAGAGGTTTCTTATTATTACATACTACTAACGTATGGCATAACATAGAAATTCTCAATCTTATATTTTCATATACATGCCACAACTAGCCAACTCATAATTTAGGAAATGAAAGGCTACTATGAGGTGCTGCGCTGTGTTGTGCTGCTAGATGCTAATCATCGAAATCTACTGCTTAAATATGCTTCCAACAAATGTAAAAACCATAATTCAAACTCATTTTGCTTTACATAGTTTAACGAAAAATGTGACTTTGGCTCAGGCTCTACTGGTATATAGGGAACCATAGCGTTAAGGCAGTGGGCCTCCCCACTGTAACATAGGTGGCCCTCACCACCAATATCAGATCACAGGAATGGGCCTCCCCATCCTGGTTATAACCAATTTATGCTCTACAGCCTATACCCGTAGGTAACCGCCAGAGCATTCCAATCACAATTTCACAACATCTCCGCTCCACAGCCTATACCCGAAGGTAACCGCTGGGGCGTATCAAACACAATAAGTGGCAGTACTGCATAAGTTAGTATAGTGCACCATACCCTTATCTACCACTCCCAACTATCCAGTAGAGCAAAAAGGTTAAAATAATTCACTTTAAGTCTCAAACTTCATTTTAGAATGATTCGAGAAATCATTTTAATTCCCATCGCACTTTGCCATTTATGTCGCGCAACACATTTTTTAGTCAAACCATTCCCCTTTTTCACATATTTAATATCCACAATAAACATATTAAACATTTCAAAGCATTCCTCAAAAGATCACAAATTGACCAAATGAATAGTGTCGCAGCACGAAAAATCGGCAACGCAAAATGGCATGACCAAATGAATAGTAAAATCTGGGTTTTCGTCAAAATTTCAGTCCACTTCAGTCATGCATTTGACAAAGTAAATGATCTTATTTTTGGCTGAAAATTTACAGAAAACTTATTTCATATGTTATCTAATTGTGCGTAAAATTTCATTGAAAAATTCATTCATTAGCTACCTCAAATAATTTCCACAAAAAGATCCAGAAAGCTGTCTTTTTGGGACCATTTCGGCCCAAACATATGAAATACATAGGATAGTTTATTTTTCTTTTGCAAATCAATATGAAGGCTTCTTTAATAGTAAAGTGAAGATTCAAACACTTCCCTTTGATAACTTTTGCATTTTTAACTCAAATCAAACTAATTAAAGTCCAAAACAACTTACCAAATCAACTTGCCAAATTTTCTCAAAACATGTGGTTTCAATTAAATTTAAACAACCCAAAATTAATTATTCAAAGGTAAAGTACCAAACCTTATTTCTTTAATTCCTCTTAGCTTTTCCTTCTTCTCCTTCCTTAATTCTTTATTTCTCCTTCAATAAATTCAAGATACAACATAAACCTTAGAAATTTAAAATAATAAGTTATCCTCCATTTCTTTTTAACCAAAACCCTAATCCAACCTTATAAAACTTTATACATCTTGATTCTTCCATTTAATCAAATAATCTCATTACTTACTTAAAATTTTTCCAATTCCACACAAAGACTCTAATTTCCAATCTCCCAATAAATATATAATTTCCTAAAATTGATACTAAAATTAAAGTCTACATACTTGAAAACCTTAAAACTTACCTTGAAAATCAAACTTGGAAAAACTTGGAAGTCCTTTGGTATTTTCCTATTGTGGCCGAAATTTGTAAGTGGAAAAGAGAGAGTTTGTTCTTCATTTCATGATATATATATATATAAGGGAAATGATGATCACCTTATGTGTTGGATAAATCCTTTAAGACCACTTGTCCACCTTTCTCTTTCTTCATTTAATACTCATGCTAAATGGTTACTTTTGATTAGCCAACAAGAGATTTTTGTAGTTTTCTTTCCCATTACTTCTTCCCACTTGTCCCTCTTCCCATTGGATATCCTAATGTTGTCCCGTGTTACCCATACAGTCCCGACATGAAACCGGGCCCACTTTACGTTCCGGCGATTAATCGATCATATCTTTTAAAATGTACAGTTCCACGAGTCAAACTACATATAGTTTTGATCCTCTCGACCTCTACTTTCTATCTATAAGGTCTATTTTAGGTTTCCAAGCCGTTTTGAAAAATTACCAATAAGCCCTTGACTTTTTACAAAATTCCCTTTAGGTCCTTTCTTTGCTCGGGTTTTGCTTGGCTCCGTTTCTACTGCCGATCGTTTCATATTTAACCCCTCGTCATCCTCTACGTACTCATGTTTTTATTTCCTACTTTAAATTCATGTATAACTTTAATTGGATAATGACCAAAATGCCCCTAGTTAACATGTCTTCGTTTTTCTTTAACGGGACATTTCCTGGAAAAACTGTTGCACGTCGTTGCGATCCAATTTTTCTCTACACTCCATTTTTGGAATCTGTTATACGCACTATTAAGAACATCCAGTGCAACTTTTTTTGAAATTATATTTATATCCCCAACTTTTGAAAATTACAACTAGGTCCCTTTAGTCATACAACCTTATCTAGGGCTGTTATCAAGAATTATCTTCTCCTTTCCCCTTCTCTCACTATGCACGTGACTACTCTGCATAAATGCGGTAGGTGGATGTGACAGTTCCTTCCTCGTTAATTTAGGCTTCGTCCCGAAGCCCATCAGGTTGAAAAAAATATGGGTACTGCTTACTCATAATTTCTTCGTGTTCCCATGTAGCTTCTTCTACTTTATGATTCTTCCAAATCACTTTGACCAATGGAATCTTCTTATTCCGTAACTCTTTGACTTGCCGTGCTAAGATTTCTACCGGCTCTTCCTCGTATGTCAGGTCAGGCTAAATCTCGATATCTTGGGCTTGTATGACGTGGGTTGGATCTGAACGATACCTCCTTAGCATTGAAACGTGGAAAACATCATGTATTTTACTTAATTCGGGTGGTAACGCCAATTGGTAAGTTACCGGACCTACCCGTTTGATGATCTCATATGGTCCAATGAATCTAAGGCTTAGCTTGCCTTTCTGTTTAAATCGTAACACTTTTCCCCGTATAGGTAGTGCCTCCACGTCTTGAAAGCTAAAACAATCGCTGCTAGTTCTAAGTCATGCGTGGTATAATTCCTTTCGTGTGGCTTGAGCTGTCGAGAGACATACGTAATGACTTTGCCCTTCTACATTAATACTCAACCTAACCCGATGTGGGATACATCGCTATAAATCATAAAAATCTTTTCCTGATTCGGGTTGTGTAAGAATGGGCGCTTCAGTAAGTTTTTGCTTCAGCCTTTCAAAGCTATGTTGGCAAGCGTCGGTCCACTGGAATTTGGCATTCGTCTGAAGTAGCTTGGTCATAGGTGCGGCGATCATGAAAAATCCTTTGATGAATCTTCGGTAATATCCTGCTAACCCCAGGAAAACTACGAACCTCCGTTACGGTCTTGGGTGGCTTCCATTCCAATACTGCTTCTACCTTCTTAGAATCAATTCTTATTCCTTCCGCCAATACAATATGTCCTAAAAAGGCCACTTCTTCTTTTCCAAAATTCACACTTGCTGAATTTGGCGTATAATTGCTTCTCCCTCAATGTTTGTAACACGATTCTCAAGTGCCGGTCATGATTCTCTGCATTCTTGGAGTAAACCAGTATGTCATCGATGAATACCACGGCAAACTGGTCCAAATAAGAATGGAAAATTTGATTCATCAAATCCATGAATACCGCAGGTGCATTCGTGAGCCCAAAAGGAATTACGATAAACTCATAATGTCTATATCGGGTTCTGAATGTAGTCTTTGGTATATCTTCATCTTTAATCTTCAGTTGATGATAGCCGAATTGCAGATCAATCTTTGAGAAAATTTCCCACACCTTTCAATTGATCAAATAAATCGTCTATCCGGGGTAGCGGGTATTTATTCTTAATCATCAGCTTATTTAACTGCCGATAATCTACACATAGTCTTAGGGATCCATTTTTTTTCCGCAGTCCACTAATGACTTATGTTTGGTCAGCTCATCCATTCCAAGTATTGCATCAAATTCCTGGAATGGCAACTCAAACAGATCACCTAAGAAAGTGTGTCCGTGTACTTCTACCGGACAATCCTTTATTACCTTCCTGATAACTATCTCACTACCCAAAGGATTTATAATTAACACTCCATTTGTTTCAAGTTATACTTCTAAATCCTTTAATTTTTCATTTTTCATGCATATATATATGAATGTGAAGAACCTGGGTTTATTAAAGCATAAATCGACATTCCAAACATAACTAGCTGACCTGTTATGACATTCGGAGCCTCTTCTTCCTCACGCCCCCTCATTGCATACATCCTCGCAGGGGCTCTTAGCTCGGGTCTATCCACCGTCTCCGACTGTGCCCGTGATGGATTTCCTCCTCGACCTCTGCCTCGACCTCTACCAGCTGCTGCCTGCGACCCTTCTGTCTCCCTAGGTAGGTTTTGTACTCGTTGGGGGCACTCTCGCAAAAAGTGGTCTAAAGATCCACATATATAGCACGCATATGTTTTTCCTCAACATTCCCCTGTATGTCGACGTCCGCACTGATCACAACGTGGGTTGGAATTCTCACCTCCTCCAGTGCTTCCTGTCTGAACAAAATCACTTCTACCACGCCCCAATCCTCTTCCAAAACCACTTCCTTGTCCTCTTCCAGATCGGCCAGTGCTAGCTACAGAGGTGGCCTGGCTCGAACTACCATAAACCGATCCCTGACCAAAAGTTCTACGTTGGTTACCTTCTGTGGAACTGCCTCATCTGAAGCGCTTCCTCGATGACTGAAAATTTCCCGAGTAGCCCTGGGTATCTCTCCTTTGACTTAGTCTCTGTCTACTATCTCGCTCATCCATTCGACATTGCTCTACTTCCAGAGCCCTAGTGACCAACTCAGAAAATTCCTTGATATTAGCAGCAATTAACTGCATCCTAATCTCATTATTCAAACCATCCTGGAATTGCTTACACCTATCATGTTCGTCTTCAATTGTCTTCTTGGCATACCTACTCAGCCTAGTAAATTCCCTCTCGTATTCAGCAACGGTCAGTCGACCTTGCTTTAAGTGTAGAAACTCCTTTTTCTTGGCATCTAGGTATGCCTCCGATATAAACTTCCTCTTGAACTCATTCACAAAGAAATCCCATGTTCTCTGTTCCGGTGGAACTCGTTGGTGAACTGTGTCCCACCATATATATGCTTCTTCCAGTAATAAGGAAGTAGCACATACCACTCACTCTTCTGGCGTACACTGTAACTGATCTAAGGCTCGTATCGTTCTTTCCAGCCAATACTCGGCTGTAGAAGAATCATCGTCCCTTCGAACCTTAAACTCCTTCGCACCGTACTTTCTTATCTTTTCTATCGGGGGTTTCCTTTCCCCTCCTACAGCAGGTACTGGTACGGGTGCTGGCGCTGGGGCTGGGGCTAGGGCTGGGGCAACGCCGGCTATCTGCCGAAATACGGCAGCCATTTGTTGCAACATTTCATTAGGAATAGGAGCATCAGCGGGTGGTTGCTCAGCCTCCGGGGTTTCAGATACATACGTCTCTACAATATGTCACGCTCGAGATTCAACTTCCTCCTCTATGACTCTTTGAGAGGACTCTCGCGACATCTATATTCTAACACATAACTCACAGTCAAAAGCAGCACAGCTCAGCAGCACTATTAAACCCTATGTGGCATGTATATAAAGACAAAACACTTAATCAAATATATGCAAACATACCCTTATTTATTTTCCTATCTTTCCTTCTTGAATGATGCCTACCTTATCTCCTATTTACTATAGGATATCACATTTTACGTCGGTAATGGCCACTCCCGACATAAAACGTACATCCTCTTATGTTGGATTACGTAGAAGCGGCTAAACCGGAGCTCTGATACCACAATTGTAACACCCCTTCCCAACCTACATGTGTAAGCCGAGTAGAGGCGCCACACTATCCTAATGTTGCTACCAATTTACTTAGTCAAATTTTAGTTCCAATTTTTACAGAAATTTTGCCATAGTTTCGTCTAGAAATTTGGATCCCAAGTGTCGACAAAACTTGTTTTTCTGATTTTTGAAACATTTTTTTACACAAACCAATGAGAAAATAATCATTTTTAATACACTCCCAATGAATCCACCATATAACCTCAACTACAAACCTGCAAGAAGAATTCACACTTCTAATACAAATTAAAGTAGAGGTTTCTTATTATTACATACTACTAACGTATGGTATAACATAGAAATTCTCAATCTTATATTTTCATATACATGCCACAACTAGCCAACTTATAATATAGGAAATGAAAGGCTACTCTGAGGTGCTACGCTGTGTTGTGCTGCTCGATGCTAATCACCGAAATCTACTGCTCTGAACCTATGAGTCAAGAAAACTCAACTCGCTGAGCAATGACGCTCAGTGGGTACTTTATCGATGAAAATATAAGTAAAACATGAAAGCCTTTGAAACAAAATGAAATAATTAAATCATAAATCAACCAACCTTAAACCAATGGAAGTTTCTATACATTCAGTGTAAATATGCTTCCAACAAATGTAAAAAACATAATTCAAACTCATTTTGCTTTACATAGTTTAACGAAAAATGTGACTTTGGCTTAGGCTCTACTAGTATATAGGGAACCATAGCGATAAGGCAGTGGGCCTCCCCACTGTAACATAGGTGGCCCTCACCACCGATATCAGATCACAGGAATGGGCCTCCCCATCCTGGTTATAACCAATTTCTGCTCTACGGCCTATACCCGTAGGTAACCGCCGGAGCATTCCAATCACAATTTCACAACATCTCCGCTCCACGGCCTATACCCGAAGGTAACCGCCGGGGCGTATCAAACACAATAAGTGGCAGTACTGCATAAGTTAGTATAGTGCACCATACCCTTATCTACCACTCCCAACTATCCAGTAAAGCAAAAAGGTTAAAATAATTCACTTTAAGTCTCAAACTTCATTTTAGAATGATTCGAGAAATCATTTTAATTCCCATCGCACTTTGCCATTTATGCCACGCAACACATTTTTTAGTCAAACCATTCCCCTTTTGTAATATCCTCATATATGCCCTAGAAGTTTTGATTATGTTGTTATTATTGTTGTTGTTGGTTTATATTGGAAAGTGAATGTTTGTGAATATATGTGTTTTGGGGAAAGAAATAGGGTTTAGAGATAAATGTATATGTTGTGTATATGATGATATATATAACATATAGATTGGTCAAATATAGAGTCAATGCAAGAAGATTTTTTTGTGGAATGTGCAATTACACATAAGGGCTTAGATGAGATAAAAGGTTAGTTATATGATTGAGGGCATTTTGGTAATTGCTTGGATAAAATCTCTTGGTGGAGATTTAAAGTGGAGTTGACTTTATTTCCTCCATGTATTTTCTTCTTCTTTTCCATTTTGGCTGATTTCTCGTAGACAAAGGGAAAGCAAAGAGACAAAGAGAAGACTTTGAAGAGTAAGCTCCAAATTGTAGGAAGATTGAAGTGATCAAGTGTTGATTCAAGAAGTGTTATAATTTAAGGTAAGAAATCTCTTGTTTTTCCTTTGTTAATTTTGAAGTTGGGTCTAATAGAAATTGTGATTAGTTGATATGATGATTTGATGTGGTTGTAATGTGTTGAATTTGATTATAAGCCAAAGAGTTAATTATTAATGGTTTTGGATTTAAGATGGTAAGTAGGTGGAGATTGATTTTGAGAAAATGGGAGTGATGTTGTATTTTTAGGATTTTGGTTTGGTATGAATTTAATGTATGGTTATTGTGATTACTAGGGTGAATATGTAAGATATGTGTTTATAATATGAATTGTATCCATTTGAATGAGATGATTGTTGTGTAAAAAGGGTGTAAATGCTTTTAGAAGGGTGTTGGCCATTTTTAGGGTTGTGTATTTGAGTGACACGGCCAAAACAAAGGAGAGACACGGCCAAGCCAAGTGATTTTGGGCGTGTTGGATTGCTTTGAGAGAGACACGGCCGTGTCTAGTGCCCGTGTTCACTACTGTGATTTGTTGGTTGAGAGACACGGCCACAAGCTTGGCCGTGTCCCTTGCCCGTGTTGCCTACTACCAATTTAGGTTGAGAGACACGGCCACAAGCTTGGCCGTGTCCCTCAAGTGGCTGCCCGTGTCCCTTAATTGTATGGGTTGGGGTTTTTATTCTTTGTTCTAATTGCATTGTTTTGGTTCTCCAAGGGTAGGTTGGTCCCTAAACCTAACCCTAAACACTTTAAACACACTTGAATCAATGAATGATATAATCAAATGCATGTGTAAGGTCCTAAAACTATGAATCATATCAATTGTTCTTTGCCCTAATTGCATTGTTGAGATTGAACAATGTTATGTTATGCATTGTGAATGGTTGTGTGTTTCATGAATTATGTATATTGAAATGTTATATCAAAGATGCTATGATGATTCAAATAAGAGGTGAAATGTGATGTAAAGCCATTGTGATTGGCTATGATGATGATATTGAAAGAAAGAAGGCATGTTTGCCTAATTGTGATGAGAATTTGAGAATGCAAATGGTAACTATATAATAAATGAATTGTTTGTTTAATATGTTATTCAGTTTCAGAGTTCTGGATTTGGGTGGCATGCCTAAGAAATGATGAAAGGTAACAGTCTTGCCGGGTTGAGGATCTCCTCATATGTGTTGAGTTGATGGTCCAAGAGACTGGGTCTGTTACACTATGAGAATTGTGAATATGAGATATATGATTTGTAACAGTCTTGCCGGGTTGAGGATCTCCTCATATGTGTTGAGTTGATGGTCCAAGAGACTAGGTCTGTTACACTATCCATGGATAGAGATACATGTATATACATTGCCTACGGGCGTGATTATTGTGACTATGAACCAAAGCAGTAACTCTGAACTCTGAATATCGTATTAAATACTTGTTGGGCCCATAGGTGTCAAGGTTATATGAATGTCTTAAATAATGTTATGAGTTAATGAAATGAGATGTTGTTTATTGAGTATGATTGATTAATATTGAATGTGGAAAGATGTTGAAATGTGGTATGCTCATATGACTATGATTTGTGAAATGCATAATTATGTGGTTAACTTTATATTTATGATGTTGATCTTATCAATAACATATGTGGCATTGCATTACATTAAAGCATACCATTAGCATGTTTAATCTTACTAAGCCGTTGGCTTAGCGCGATAGTGTTTAATCGCGCAGGTAATAGAGTTGATAGAGGTGAACCCGAGAGCTCTTCTAGACCGAGTGAGAGTAGACGTTGAAGTGTTGATTTGGAACTTAAAGATCAGAAGAGACTTGCCAATCATGTATATTTCTTTTATATTTTGTAAAGTATTGGTTTTAATGTAAATATATGTATAATTATAAACATGGATTTGAAAGAGTTTATACATGTAAATTTTATAAAATTCCACTGCGTATTAACTAAATGTAAATATATCTATTTGGTTTTGTATTACAACTTGATTACTTATTTTTCTATAATGTATACAACTGAAAGATTATGGTATTGTTTAAAATGTTTTTGGATGTAAAGAAAATCCATAGCATCCCTATGTTTAGTGCATGTATACTACATTGTGGTGTTTGTAGTGTGCATATATTGAATGTGGGGGTGTTACACCTTTTCCCATATTTAATATCCACAATAAACATATTAAACATTTCAAAGCATTCCTCAAAAGATCACAAATTGACCAAATGAATAGTGTCGCGGCACGAAAAATCGGCAACACAAAATGGCATGACCAAATGAATAGTAAAATCTGGGTTTTCGTCAAAATTTCAGTCCACTTCAGTCATGCATTTGACCAAGTAAATGATCTTATTTTTGGCTGAAATTTTACAGAAAACTTATTTCATATGTTAACTAACTGTGCGTAAAATTTCATTGAAAAATTCATTCATTAGCTACCTCAAATAATTGCCACAAAAAGATCCAGAAAGCTGTCTTTTTGGGACCATTTCGGCCCAAACATATGAAATACATAGGATAGTTTATTTTTCTTTTGCAAATCAATATGAAGGCTTCTTTAATAGTAAAGTGAAGATTCAAACACTTCCCTTTGATAACTTTTGCATTTTTAACTCAAATCAAACTAATTAAAGTCCAAAACAACTTACCAAATCAACTTGCCAAATTTTCTCAAAATATGTGGTTTCAATTAAATTTAAACAACCCAAAATTAATTATTCAAAGGTAAAGTACCAAACCTTATTTCTTTAATTCCTCTTAGCTTTTCCTCCTTCTCCTTCCTTAATTCTTTATTTCTCCTTCAATAAATTCAAGATACAACATAAACCTTAGAAATTTAAAATAATAAGTTATCCTCCATTTTTTTTCAACCAAAACCCTAATCCAACCTTATTAAACTTTATACATCTTGATTCTTCCATTTAATCAATTAATCTCATTACTTACTTAAAATTTTTTCAATTCCACATAATTCCAATCTCCTAATAAATATATAAATACCTAAAATTGATACTAAAATTAAAGTCTACATACTTGAAAACCTTAAAACTTACCTTGAAAATCAAACTTGGAAAAACTTGGAAGTCCTTTGGTATTTTCCTATTGTGGCCGAAATTTGTAAGTGGAAAAGAGAGAGTTTGTTCTTCATTTCATGATATATATATAAATAAGGGAAATGATGATTACCTTATGTGTTGGACAAATCCTTTAAGACCACTTGTCCACCTTTCTCTTTCTTCATTTAATACTCATGCTAAATGGTTACTTTTGATTGGCCAACAAGAGATTTTTATAGTTTTGTTTCCCATTACTTCTTCCCACTTGTCCCTCTTCCCATTGGATACCCTAAAGTTGTCCCGTGTTACCCATACAGTCTCGACACGAAACCGGGGCCCACTTTACGTTGCAGCGATTAATCGATCATATCTTTTAAAACGTACAGTTCCATGAGTCAAACTACATATAGTTTTGATCCTCTCGACCTCTACTTTCTATCTATAAGGTCTATTTTAGGTTTCCAAGCCGTTTTGAAAAATTACCAATAAGCCCTTGACTTTTTACAAAATTCCCTTTAGGTCCTTTCTTTGCTCGGGTTTGTAACACCCCTTCCCGACCTACATATGTAAGCTGAGTAGAGGCGCCACACTAACCTAATGTTGCTACCAATTTTACTTAGTCAAATTTTAGTTCCGATTTTTTTTTTTCAAAAATTTTGCCATAGTTTCGCCTAAAAATTGAGTCTCAAGTGTCAACAAAACCGGTTTTTTTCTTATTTTTAAAAACATTTTACACAACCCAATGCAAACAAAATCATTCTCAGTACACTCCCAATAAATCCCCCTTGTAACCTCAACTACAACCTGCAAAAAGAATTTACACTTCTAGTACAACATAAAATAAAGGTTTTGTGACAATCCCCCATTTTTAAATATTACACAGCGGAAGTTATAAAATATTTACATATTTACATATTAAACATTTCTTTACAAAATATAAAGAAATATACATGATTGGCAAGTCTACTCTGATCTTTAAGCTCTCAAAATGGATTCAACAAGGTCTACTCTCACTTGGTCTTGAAGAACTCTCGGGTTCAACTCTATCCACTCTATTACCTGCGCGATTAAACACTATCGCGCTAAGCCAACGACTTAGTAAGATAAAACATGCTAATAGTATGTTTTAATGCAATACAATGCCACATATGCTATTAATAAGATCAACATTATAAATATAAAGTTAACACATAATTATGCATTTCACAAATCATAGTCATATGAGCATACCACATTTCAACATCTTTCCACATTCAACATTACTCAATAACCAACATCTTATTTAATTAACTCATAACATTATTTAGGACATTCATATAACCTTGACACCTATGGGCCCAACAAATATTTAATACGATATTCAGAGTTCAGAGTTACTGCTTTGGTTCATAGTCACAATTCTCATAGTGTAACAGACCCAGTCTCTTGGACCATCAACTCAACACATTTGAGGAGATCCTCAACCCGGCAAGACTGTTACAAATCATATATTTCATATTCACAATTCTCATAGTGTAACAGACCCAGTCTCTTGGACCATCAACTCAACACATTTGAGGAGATCCTCAACCCGGCAAGACTGTTACCTTTCATCATTTCTTAGGCATGCCACCCAAATCCAGAACTCTGAAACTGAATAACATATTAAACAAACAATTCATTTATTATATACTTACCATTTCCATTCTCAAATTCTCATCACATTTAGGCAAACATGCCTTCTTTCTTTCAATATCATCATCATAGCCAATCACAATGGCATTGTCTCATATCATGTCTTATTTGAATTATCATTTCAATTTCAATGTATATCATTCATGAAACACATAACCATTCACAATGCATAACATAACATTGCTCAATCTCAACAATGCAATTAGGGCAAAGAACAATTGATATGATTCATATAAATAATACATTCTGGTTTTAGACTCCATTTTATCCTTATTTTGAAAAATTGTATAAAATAATCTACTTGACTAAAAATTCTAAAATTTTTACAGAATTTAGTTTTGTATCTTAAAATCATCCCTTTAAAATTTCAGATCAAACTGAACACAAAATCTTGGTCAAATAGTTCACCTAACCAGACTGCCCCAATTGCCCTGCATCCTGGCAGCAGTTCTGAACTTTGTGAATTCCATAAATCAAATTCAATCAACGTGGTTCCAAATTATTTTTCTCAAATACTAGACTCACTAAGCAACAACATATCCAAAATTCAATTGAATATGATTTTTCTACATTTTATTAAAAATCCCGAAATAGAGCTGTCTCAGTTAAGGTACCTGCTGGAACAGGTCTAATAAAAATAATCTTTCTAAACTCATAACCATTCCAAAATCGAATCAACATATTTTTCAGTCATTCTAGACTCATAGAGGCACAACATATCAAAAATTCACTTCAAGAACATTTTTCTAAAATTAATTAAAAATCATACAAGTCACAGCCTTTACTAATCCTAAAACAGAAACAATTTCACTAAACACCAATCTTACTCTTCCATCACCCACACCAACCCAACTTCTCATCTATCAAGCAAAATCAATACTTACAATCATACCATAAGCAACTTAATCATACCACTTCAAAAGAATTGAAGAAATTAGAGAAAAGATCTTACCTTAGTTAAAAACTTCTTAAATCAACACTTGAACACTTAATCTTTCTTCAATTTAAGCTTGAAATCATCAAAACCATCACTTGTCTCTTTCTTTCTCTTTGGCTATGGAGGGCCGGCCATCAACAAGAAGAGGAAGAAGAAATGATGAAGAAAACACAAGTCAAACCTTCTTTAAATATCCACCATGTGATTTTATCCAAGCAATTACCAAAGTGCCCTTATTCACATAATTATCTTTTTGTCTTATATGTGCCCAATTAAGTAATTTACCAATCTCAAATAAATATCTTCTCTTGCATTGACCAAGCCTTTTGACCACTTTATATGTCATATATATTAACATATACACAACATATAAATTTGTCTCTAAACCCTATTTCTTCCCAAAATACATATACATATACTTTCTCTTCTCAATTTCTTTTCTCTTACAATTTAACACATATATTCAATCCAATATATAACAATAACAACAACAACAATATGCAAAACTTCTAGGGCATAAATGAGGATATTACAATTCTCCCCCTCTAAAAAGAAAATTTCGTCCTCGAAATTACCTGATATCAACTCTGAAACAACTGCGGATACTGTTCTCGCATGGATTGTTCACTTTCCCAAGTTGCTTCTTCTTTTCCATGATTTTTCCACAAAATCTTCACCAATGGCACTCTCTTGTTTCTCAACTCTTTCACTTCCCGTGCCAAGATAGCAATTGGTTCCTCTTCAAATGTCAAGTCTGGACTCACTTCAATAGATTCAAATGGCAACACATGAGATGGATCCGACCTATATCTCCTCAACATAGAAACATGGAATACATTATGAATACGATCCAACTCAGGTGGCAAAGCAAGTCGATACGCCACTGGCCCAACTCTTTTTAACACTTCATACGGCCCAATGAAACGAGGACTCAATTTTCCTTTCCGACCGAACCTCAAAATCTTCTTCCAAGGAGACACTTTCAAAAATACCTTATCTCCAACATCAAACTCTATATCTCTCCTCTTCAGATCTGCATAAGACTTCTGTCGGTCTGAAGCTGCTTTTAACCTGCCTCGAATCAACTTTACTTTTTCTTCAGTTTCTTGAATCAAATCAGGACCAACCAACTTATTATCTCCAAGCTCATTCCAACAAAGAGGTGTCCACCGTCTGCCATACAATGCTTCAAACGGTGCCATACCAATGCTGGATTGGTGACTGTTGTTGTAAGCAAACTCCACAAGAGGTAAAAACCTATCCCAACTTCCAGAGAAATCGATGACACAGCTTCTCAACATGTCCTCAATAATCTGTATCACCCTCTCTGACTGTCCATCCGTCTGTGGATGAAAAGCAGTGCTGAAGTGCAGTCGAGAACCCAAAGCACTATGCAAACTCTTCCAAAATCTGGAAGTAAACCTGGGATCTCGATCAGACACTAAAGAAGTTGGAACACCATGCAGTTTCACAATCTCATGGATATACAGCTCAGCCAATCTCTCCAAAGAGTAATCCATTCGAACCGGAAGGAAATGAGATGTTTTAGTCAATCTATCCACAATCACCCATATGGCATCATGCTTCTTTTGTGTCAATGGCAAACCAGACACAAAATCCATTGTCACTCTTTCTCACTTCCATTCTGGCACTGACAATGGTTGAAGCAACCCGGTTGGAACTTGATGCTCTGCTTTAACCTTCTGACAAGTGAGACATTTCGACACAAAATCTGCAATGTCTCTCTTCAAACCAATCCACCAATAATGCTGTCTCAAATCATGATACATCTTCGTATTACCCGGATGCATAGCAAACATTGACTGATGAGCTTCTTCTAAAATGACTCTTTTCAAATCAGCATCATCAGGTACACACAATCGGTTCTTAAACCAGAGACTCCCATCATCTTTCACAACAAAATCTCTAGTCTTCCCATTCTGACAATCTGAAATAATCTTCTGAATTTTCTTATCAGCCAATTGAGCCTCTTTGATCTGATCCAACAAAATCGGCTTCAATTGCAACTGTGCCAATAATGCACCATCAACACAAGGTACAAAACTGGCATGCAATGCTCTCAACTCAACAAGCAACGAGAGCGAGTAAACTGTTAAACCAGCTAAAGACTTCCGACTCAAGGCATCAGCAACAACATTTGCTTTACCTGGATGATAGTCAATCAAGCAATCGTAGTCTTTAATCAATTCTAACCATCTCCTCTGACGAAGATTGAGTTCTTTCTGGACACCCAAATACTTCAAACTCTTGTGATCAGTGTAGATGAAACATTTCTCCCCAAACAGATAATGGCGCCAAATCTTCAATGCAAAAACAATGGCAGCCAATTCCAAATCATGGGTCGGATAGTTAAGCTCATGCGATTTCAACTGTCGAGATGCATAAGCTATAACTTTCCCTTCCTGCATCAATACACACCCCAAACCTCTATGTGAAGCATCACTGTAGATCACATATGGTTTGCCTTCAACAGGTAAAGTTAAAACATGCGCTTGAGTCAACATTTCTCTCAACTGCTCAAAGCTAGCCTGACACTGATCCGTCCACACAAATCTCACTCCCTTACGAAGCAATCTGGTGAGTGGAGTAGTTATCAAAGAAAACCCTTTCACAAACCGCCGGTAATAGCCTGCCAAACCCAGAAAACTTCTAATCTCTGTCACTGATTTAGGTGGATTCCAATTCAATACAGCTTCAACTTTGCTCGGATCAACTTTAATGCCTTCTGCTGAAACAACATGTCCGAGAAAAGCTACCTGATCCAACCAGAACTCACACTTCGACAATTTAGCAAACAACTGCCTCTCTCTCAAAATCTGCAACACAATCCGCAGATGCATATCATGTTCCTCCTCATTCCGCGAATACACCAGTATATCATCAATGAAGACCACTACAAACTGATCCAAATAGGGCCTAAACACCCTATTCATCAAATCCATGAAAGCTGCAGGTGCATTCGTCAGACCAAAAGGCATAACTAAAAATTCATAATGCCCATACCTGGTCCGAAAGGCGGTCTTAGGAACATCTTCAGCTTTGACTCTCAACTGATGATACCCAGATCTCAAATCAATTTTGGAGAACACTGACGCTCCCTTCAACTGATCAAAGAGATCATCGATTCTAGGCAAAGGATATTTATTTTTAATAGTCACTTTATTCAATTGCCTATAATCGATACACAACCTCATAGTACCATCTTTCTTTTTCACAAATAGAACAGGAGCTCCCCAAGGAGAAACACTGGGGTGAATAAATCCTTTGTCCAACAACTCCTGTAATTGCACTTTCAACTCCCTCAATTCTGCCGGTGCCATTCTATAAGGAGTAATAGAGATAGGAGTGGTACCAGGCAACAATTCAATACCGAACTCCACCTCTCTCTCAGGAGGCAATCCTGGCAACTCCTCTGGAAACACATCTGGGAACTCTGCAACTGTGGCAATGCTATCAATGGGAGAACTTCTTACTCTAGTATCTACCACATGAGCAAGATAGGCTTCACATCCCTTTCTAATCAACCTCCTGGCTGCAACAGCTGAAACAAATAAGGAGGCTAGCTGTTCCTGCTCATTAGATACTATCACCTCTCTACCATCAACAGTTTTCAAAGAAACAATTTTCTTCTTACAATCTACCACAGCTCCATGTCGAGATAGCCAATCCATACCTAAGATCACATCATATTCCTTAAATGGCATCTCAATCAAATCCCCTAAGAACTCCTCACCCTGCACCACTACTGCACTATCTTTATGCACCTTACTCACAACCACACTATGCCCTAACTGATTTGTCACCAACACATCAAATCCTAGGGACTCAGCATGCAAATCAGAGACAGGCAAAACAGATACACTAACATATGAATGCGTGGAACCCGGATCAATCAAAGCAAGTACTGGAGTATTAAATAAAGAAAAAGTACCAGCTATGACTGCCGATGTATCTGGCTGCCTCTGCATAACATACATCCTCTGGGAAGATCCAACCTACTCTGGTCTACCCTCCCTGGATGTAGCACCTCCTCTAGAACTGAATCCTGGTCTACCTCCCCGGCTGGCACCTCTGCCTCCTCTGCCTCCCCTCACACTAGCTCGAGAAGCAGCAGAATCCACTGGCATCAGCTCCTGCCTCTCAGGACAGTCTCTCACAAAGTGGTCAGGTGATCCACACCTGAAGCATACAGCTAATCTACTGTACCTCCAACAAACGCCCCCATGTCTTCCACCACACTGGTCACACACAGGTAAGGTGGATCTCTGAATTCCATGAGTAGGAGCACTCGCTACCGAAGCTGCAGGTCTAAATCTCTGCCTCTGGAACTGCACTGACCTACCCGCTGGTCTCTGGCTCCTACTACTCCGAGGAACAAAACTTCCTCTACCCCTCTTTGCAGAAGAAGACCCTGCCTCAAACTGGGGCCTCCTAACCCTAACCTCTTCCTCTGACGCAGCTGCAATAACTTGAGCTCGCTCTACACTTCGAGCTGCTGCCACAAGCTGTGAGAAATCCTGATATCTGGATCCAGCCACTAAGCACATGATCGAGGGCCTCAATCCCTCCTCAAATCGCCGACATCTATCAATCTCATCAGCAATGATGCCCCCAGCATACTGGCTCAGTCGAATAAACTCCACTTCATACTCAGTTACGGTCCGATGATCTTGCTTCAAATCTAGAAACTCTCTTTTCTTCCCATCTTTATACTCCCTAGGAGTATACTTCAACTCAAATTCTCTCAGAAAATCCGCATAAGACAAGGTTGGTGGATCATCCATAGAATGGGGCACTGTCTTCCACCAGTCGTAGGCATCCTTCTGTAGCAAAGATCTTGCATAGTCAAACTTCTCCTCTGAAGTGGCTTGCAACTGCACAAATACCCTCTGAACTCTATCAAGCCACTGTTCTGCTACAGCCGAATCAACTGTACCAAAGAAATCCTCTGCTCCATATTTCCTTAGCTTATCATAGTGCCTTACTGGTACTGAAGGCTGAGGGGGTGGTGGCGGTGGCTGTGGTTGCACAGGTGCTTGTCTCATAGCTTCCATCATAAGCCTAAACCAGGCTGGCGGAACCTCCTCCCCAGCTGGTCTACCGGACACCGAAGCAGGTGCCTCCTCAACACTATCAACCCTAGCTCCCTCAGCAGGAGCAATACTCTCGGCACTACCCTCAATCGACTGACGTGAGTGAGAATCCATCACAACCTAACACTGCAAACACAGCAGATTATATCTTATTAAAGATCAGAGACTGCCAATCTCAAACGTATATGTTATTCAAAACCACTTTTTAAGTAAAAATATTATTTTTATTACATTTTACCTAGGTTGAGAATCTCAAACCTAGGCTCTGATACCAAAAATTGTAACACCCCTTCCCGACCTACATATGTAAGCTGAGTAGAGGCGCCACACTAACCTAATGTTGCTACCAATTTTACTTAGTCAAATTTTAGTTCCGATTTTTTTTTTTCAAAAATTTTGCCATAGTTTCGCCTAAAAATTGAGTCCCAAGTGTCAACAAAACCGGTTTTTTTCTTATTTTTAAAAACATTTTACACAACCCAATGCAAACAAAATCATTCTCAGTACACTCCCAATAAATCCCCCTTGTAACCTCAACTACAACCTGCAAAAAGAATTTACACTTCTAGTACAACATAAAATAAAGGTTTTGTGACAATCCCCCATTTTTAAATATTACACAGCGGAAGTTATAAAATATTTACATATTTACATATTAAACATTTCTTTACAAAATATAAAGAAATATACATGATTGGCAAGTCTACTCTGATCTTTAAGCTCTCAAAATGGATTCAACAAGGTCTACTCTCACTTGGTCTTGAAGAACTCTCGGGTTCAACTCTATCCACTCTATTACCTGCGCGATTAAACACTATCGCGCTAAGCCAACGACTTAGTAAGATAAAACATGCTAATAGTATGTTTTAATGCAATACAATGCCACATATGCTATTAATAAGATCAACATTATAAATATAAAGTTAACACATAATTATGCATTTCACAAATCATAGTCATATGAGCATACCACATTTCAACATCTTTCCACATTCAACATTACTCAATAACCAACATCTTATTTAATTAACTCATAACATTATTTAGGACATTCATATAACCTTGACACCTATGGGCCCAACAAATATTTAATACGATATTCAGAGTTCAGAGTTACTGCTTTGGTTCATAGTCACAATTCTCATAGTGTAACAGACCCAGTCTCTTGGACCATCAACTCAACACATTTGAGGAGATCCTCAACCCGGCAAGACTGTTACAAATCATATATTTCATATTCACAATTCTCATAGTGTAACAGACCCAGTCTCTTGGACCATCAACTCAACACATTTGAGGAGATCCTCAACCCGGCAAGACTGTTACCTTTCATCATTTCTTAGGCATGCCACCCAAATCCAGAACTCTGAAACTGAATAACATATTAAACAAACAATTCATTTATTATATACTTACCATTTCCATTCTCAAATTCTCATCACATTTAGGCAAACATGCCTTCTTTCTTTCAATATCATCATCATAGCCAATCACAATGGCATTGTCTCATATCATGTCTTATTTGAATTATCATTTCAATTTCAATGTATATCATTCATGAAACACATAACCATTCACAATGCATAACATAACATTGCTCAATCTCAACAATGCAATTAGGGCAAAGAACAATTGATATGATTCATATAAATAATACATTCTGGTTTTAGACTCCATTTTATCCTTATTTTGAAAAATTGTATAAAATAATCTACTTGACTAAAAATTCTAAAATTTTTACAGAATTTAGTTTTGTATCTTAAAATCATCCCTTTAAAATTTCAGATCAAACTGAACACAAAATCTTGGTCAAATAGTTCACCTAACCAGACTGCCCCAATTGCCCTGCATCCTGGCAGCAGTTCTGAACTTTGTGAATTCCATAAATCAAATTCAATCAACGTGGTTCCAAATTATTTTTCTCAAATACTAGACTCACTAAGCAACAACATATCCAAAATTCAATTGAATATGATTTTTCTACATTTTATTAAAAATCCCGAAATAGAGCTGTCTCAGTTAAGGTACCTGCTGGAACAGGTCTAATAAAAATAATCTTTCTAAACTCATAACCATTCCAAAATCGAATCAACATATTTTTCAGTCATTCTAGACTCATAGAGGCACAACATATCAAAAATTCACTTCAAGAACATTTTTCTAAAATTAATTAAAAATCATACAAGTCACAGCCTTTACTAATCCTAAAACAGAAACAATTTCACTAAACACCAATCTTACTCTTCCATCACCCACACCAACCCAACTTCTCATCTATCAAGCAAAATCAATACTTACAATCATACCATAAGCAACTTAATCATACCACTTCAAAAGAATTGAAGAAATTAGAGAAAAGATCTTACCTTAGTTAAAAACTTCTTAAATCAACACTTGAACACTTAATCTTTCTTCAATTTAAGCTTGAAATCATCAAAACCATCACTTGTCTCTTTCTTTCTCTTTGGCTATGGAGGGCCGGCCATCAACAAGAAGAGGAAGAAGAAATGATGAAGAAAACACAAGTCAAACCTTCTTTAAATATCCACCATGTGATTTTATCCAAGCAATTACCAAAGTGCCCTTATTCACATAATTATCTTTTTGTCTTATATGTGCCCAATTAAGTAATTTACCAATCTCAAATAAATATCTTCTCTTGCATTGACCAAGCCTTTTGACCACTTTATATGTCATATATATTAACATATACACAACATATAAATTTGTCTCTAAACCCTATTTCTTCCCAAAATACATATACATATACTTTCTCTTCTCAATTTCTTTTCTCTTACAATTTAACACATATATTCAATCCAATATATAACAATAACAACAACAACAATATGCAAAACTTCTAGGGCATAAATGAGGATATTACAATTCTCCCCCTCTAAAAAGAAAATTTCGTCCTCGAAATTACCTGATATCAACTCTGAAACAACTGCGGATACTGTTCTCGCATGGATTGTTCACTTTCCCAAGTTGCTTCTTCTTTTCCATGATTTTTCCACAAAATCTTCACCAATGGCACTCTCTTGTTTCTCAACTCTTTCACTTCCCGTGCCAAGATAGCAATTGGTTCCTCTTCAAATGTCAAGTCTGGACTCACTTCAATAGATTCAAATGGCAACACATGAGATGGATCCGACCTATATCTCCTCAACATAGAAACATGGAATACATTATGAATACGATCCAACTCAGGTGGCAAAGCAAGTCGATACGCCACTGGCCCAACTCTTTTTAACACTTCATACGGCCCAATGAAACGAGGACTCAATTTTCCTTTCCGACCGAACCTCAAAATCTTCTTCCAAGGAGACACTTTCAAAAATACCTTATCTCCAACATCAAACTCTATATCTCTCCTCTTCAGATCTGCATAAGACTTCTGTCGGTCTGAAGCTGCTTTTAACCTGCCTCGAATCAACTTTACTTTTTCTTCAGTTTCTTGAATCAAATCAGGACCAACCAACTTATTATCTCCAAGCTCATTCCAACAAAGAGGTGTCCACCGTCTGCCATACAATGCTTCAAACGGTGCCATACCAATGCTGGATTGGTGACTGTTGTTGTAAGCAAACTCCACAAGAGGTAAAAACCTATCCCAACTTCCAGAGAAATCGATGACACAGCTTCTCAACATGTCCTCAATAATCTGTATCACCCTCTCTGACTGTCCATCCGTCTGTGGATGAAAAGCAGTGCTGAAGTGCAGTCGAGAACCCAAAGCACTATGCAAACTCTTCCAAAATCTGGAAGTAAACCTGGGATCTCGATCAGACACTAAAGAAGTTGGAACACCATGCAGTTTCACAATCTCATGGATATACAGCTCAGCCAATCTCTCCAAAGAGTAATCCATTCGAACCGGAAGGAAATGAGCTGTTTTAGTCAATCTATCCACAATCACCCATATGGCATCATGCTTCTTTTGTGTCAATGGCAAACCAGACACAAAATCCATTGTCACTCTTTCTCACTTCCATTCTGGCACTGACAATGGTTGAAGCAACCCGGTTGGAACTTGATGCTCTGCTTTAACCTTCTGACAAGTGAGACATTTCGACACAAAATCTGCAATGTCTCTCTTCAAACCAATCCACCAATAATGCTGTCTCAAATCATGATACATCTTCGTATTACCCGGATGCATAGCAAACATTGACTGATGAGCTTCTTCTAAAATGACTCTTTTCAAATCAGCATCATCAGGTACACACAATCGGTTCTTAAACCAGAGACTCCCATCATCTTTCACAACAAAATCTCTAGTCTTCCCATTCTGACAATCTGAAATAATCTTCTGAATTTTTATACCAAAAATTGTATAAAATAATCTACTTGACTAAAAATTCTAAAATTTTTACAGAATTTAGTTTTGTATCTTAAAATCATCCCTTTAAAATTTCAGATCAAACTGAACACAAAATCTTGGTCAAATAGTTCACCTAACCAGACTGCCCCAATTGCCCTGCATCCTGGCAGCAGTTCTGAACTTTGTGAATTCCATAAATCAAATTCAATCAACGTGGTTCCAAATTATTTTTCTCAAATACTAGACTCACTAAGCAACAACATATCCAAAATTCAATTGAATATGATTTTTCTACATTTTATTAAAAATCCCGAAATAGAGCTGTCTCAGTTAAGGTACCTGCTGGAACAGGTCTAATAAAAATAATCTTTCTAAACTCATAACCATTCCAAAATCGAATCAACATATTTTTCAGTCATTCTAGACTCATAGAGGCACAACATATCAAAAATTCACTTCAAGAACATTTTTCTAAAATTAATTAAAAATCATACAAGTCACAGCCTTTACTAATCCTAAAACAGAAACAATTTCACTAAACACCAATCTTACTCTTCCATCACCCACACCAACCCAACTTCTCATCTATCAAGCAAAATCAATACTTACAATCATACCATAAGCAACTTAATCATACCACTTCAAAAGAATTGAAGAAATTAGAGAAAAGATCTTACCTTAGTTAAAAACTTCTTAAATCAACACTTGAACACTTAATCTTTCTTCAATTTAAGCTTGAAATCATCAAAACCATCACTTGTCTCTTTCTTTCTCTTTGGCTATGGAGGGCCGGCCATCAACAAGAAGAGGAAGAAGAAATGATGAAGAAAACACAAGTCAAACCTTCTTTAAATATCCACCATGTGATTTTATCCAAGCAATTACCAAAGTGCCCTTATTCACATAATTATCTTTTTGTCTTATATGTGCCCAATTAAGTAATTTACCAATCTCAAATAAATATCTTCTCTTGCATTGACCAAGCCTTTTGACCACTTTATATGTCATATATATTAACATATACACAACATATAAATTTGTCTCTAAACCCTATTTCTTCCCAAAATACATATACATATACTTTCTCTTCTCAATTTCTTTTCTCTTACAATTTAACACATATATTCAATCCAATATATAACAATAACAACAACAACAATATGCAAAACTTCTAGGGCATAAATGAGGATATTACAGGGTTTTTCCCGGCTCCGTTTCTAATGCCGATCGTTTCATATTTAACCCCTCGTCATCCTCTACGTACTCATGTTTTTATTTCCTACTTTAAATTCATGTATAACTTTAATTGGATAATGACCAAAATGCCCCTAGTCAACATGTCTTCGTTTTTCTTTAACGGGACATTTCCTGGAAAAACCGTTACACGTCGTTGAGATCCAATTTTTCTCTATACTCCATTTTTGGAATCTGTTATATGCACTATTAAGAACATCCAGTGCAACTTTTTTGAAATTACATTTATATCCCCAACTTTTGAAAATTACAACTAGGTCCCTTTGGTCATACAACCTTATCTAGGGCTGTTATCAAGAATTATCTTCTCCTTTCCCCTTCTCTCACTATGCACGTGACTACTCTACATAAATGCGGTAGGTGGATGTGACATTTCCTCTTTCAACTCCCACTCTCCATTTACTTGCGATACTACTAGCAATGAATCGCCATAAACTTCCACCTTATCCACCTTCATAATCATTAAGGTTTCCAAACCAAAAATACAAGCTTCGTACTCCACCATATTATTAGTTGCCCTAAATTTCAACTTCTTGGCTAAAGGGATAAGTTCACCTTCGGGTGATTCTAGTATAAATCCCAAACCTACTCCTTTCTTGTTTACTGCTCCATCAAAATACATTTTCCACCCTTGTACTTCAATTACTTCTAAATGTTCATCTGGAAATTCCAAGATTACCTCTTCACTTTCTGGTAATGGTTGTTGAGCCAGGAATTCTGCCACCGTTCTATCCTTGATTGTTCTCCTGGTTGCATACTCAATCTCAAATTCTTCTAATATTATCAACCATCGACCATATTTCCCAATTAAAGAGGTTGTCTCCCTTAAGTACTTCATTGGATCCAACCTAGAAATTGCTTACACACTATATGATTGAAAGTAATGCCGCAACTTCATAGAAGACCAAACCATGGCTATACATGTCTTTTCGATGATACTATACTTAATTTCATAAGGTAAGAGCTTTCTACTCAAATAGTAAATGGCATGCTCAATCCCCGACTCATCTGGTTGGGCTAGCATGGCTCCTATCGACTCTTCTTCTACTGCTAAGTATAGTAATAGAGGTTTTTCGGGTTTAGGTGGTTTCAAAATAGGTGGATTCAACAAATACTCTTTTATTCAGTCAAAGGCCTTTTGACATTCTTCATTCCATACGACCGGCTAATTCTTTCTAAGCAATTTGAAGATAGGCTCACAGATTTTTGTGAGCTTTGATATAAATCTGCTAATGTACTGCAGTTTACCAATGAATCCCCAAACTTCTCTCTCCGTCTTTGGGGCTGGCATATCCCTGATTGCTTTGACTTTGTCAGGATCAATCTCAATACCATTCGGACCAATTACATGTCCCAATAATTTGCCTAAAGTAACACTAAATACACACTTCTTCGGGTTTAATCTCAACTTATACTTCAAAGCTCTATCAAAGAATAATTCTAAATTCTGGAAGTGCTCCTCCCTCGTATCTGACTTCACCATCATATCATTGTTTTATTAGTTTTTGTTATAGATTTGTGTCTTGTTTATTATGATAATTATTGTTTTCTTTAGGTATTTTGTTAGTTTTAATATGATTATTTAGTGTTTTCATTAATTTTGATAGTTTTAGTTTATTTCAGTGTTTATGCCATTTTTGTCCCAGTTTTTAGTGTGTGTTTATGTTTTGTTGGTTATTGTATATTTAATTCCTGTTTAAAGTTTGTTTCAAGTTTTGTTTTAGGTTTAATATGCAAGGAACCATGCTAAGGAAGGAAAAACTAAGGAATCAAGAGGAAGAAATCAATGGATAGTAGCTGACACATGTAGGGGACATGGCCAAGTCACTGGCCGTGTCCCATATCAAGCTAAAGAGAAGCCACAAGACACAGAGATGGACACACTCAGGGGACACGGCCAAGTCAGTCGCCGTTTCCCTCTAAAAAAACTCAAAAACGGCCAGGATTGGTTAGCTTGGCCGTGTCTCACTCAAATCCAAAGCAAAAGAAGATGGAAATCAAGCAGTAGAAGACACAGGCAAGGGACACTGCCAAGTCAGTGGTCGTGTCCCTCCAAAATGATCCAACACGGCCAAGCTCCTTCCAACACAGCCGTGTCACTCAATCACACCAAAGAAGAAAAGAATAAATTCTCACAGAAGCAAAACAAGCAAGGGACACGGCCAAGCTTGTGGCCGTGTCCCTCCAATTCACCTCCAACACGGCAATGTCTCATCCAACTTGGCCGTGTCACTCATGGATTAATGAAGATGCGCGGAGGTTTCGTATAAATGTAAGAATTAGGTTTTCTTTTGAGGTTGTTGAGAGTTTGAGAGCTATTTTAGCCGTCAAAGGGAGTTTTAGGGTTTTGATAACTTGTTTTCTTTGATTTTGATTACACTTTGATTAATCTAGCTTAGATTAGATTGTTCTAGCCATTGATACATCGTTCTTGCAAGATTTGAACAAGAGATTCTTCAGAAGCTTCAAGGAGTTTGTAATTTGGTTTTATTCTTGAACTTTATCTCTTTATTTTCATTGGAATTGTATTTATCAATATTATCATGTCTAAATTGATTTCTTTGAATATTAATGAGATGAGTATGTTTGATAGCATTATGAACTAATTTGATCTAGTCTAGGGTTTGTATGGATCTGCTATGATTGTATGAATTGGTTATTACTCTTAACTTAATGATTTCTTTAGCCTTGATTGAATGGAATATTGTTAATATATAATTGATTGGCCACCAATTATGTGTTTTAGGTATTAGATGATGGATTGAGAGATGAAGTCTAATATTGGAACAATTCAATTAAGGACTTAGGTGAATTAGAGATATAACCTAGGAAAAGATTATTTCAATTAAAACAAGATTATTTGGGAGAGGTTTGAATGCGAGAGCTTATTTCCTTTATTCAATTAATTAAGTTGCTTGAGATTTAATATTTGAAATTAAATTGACTAAGAGGAATAACCGTTCACACATATAAGTAGCAGAGAAGTGCAAGCCCTAGACCATTCTATTAAGTGAATCAATACATCAGTCCAGTTTACTTTTTATTTGTTTTAAACTTCAATCGATCTTCTTCATTAGTTGTTAGCGATTTAAATTTATTAATTACTAGTTATTTATAATATGATAATCAATTAGCTGCTTTAGCTTCCTTGTGAGACAACCTTGGGGCGATCACCTTTGCTACAGCTACCTCGTATACTTGCGAGTGACGCTTTGTGGTAGAGTTAATTCGAGCGCAACAAGTTTTGGCGCCGTTGCCGGGGAAGCTAATTGGCGTAATTGTTTATTAGGCAAAAAAATACTTCAGATTATTTTTCATTGTTTACTTTTGATTTTATTTTGTCTATTGCTTTTAATAATTTATTTTTCTAGAAATTTTGTTTATGCAAGGCAGGATATCACTTGGAGGAGAGCTATACACAGTCATTCCAGAAATTTAGAGAGTGAAAAGGAGCAGGGAAGAGTTTGAACTGTACACCGGATTTGATGCTACTGAGGAGGACACTTCTGATTTTGAGTCGGAATTTGCACAATCTGTTAAAATGGTAGAAGAAAGACAAAGGACTATGAGAGATTTTGCTAGACCTGTCATTGGAACTTCCACTTCTAGCATAAGAATGACAGATGCAGTAAGAAATTATGAGTTGAAGAACATTCATTACAACATGCTGCCATCATTCTATGGAGTTCCAAATGAAAATCTTTTGAACTTTATTCGGGATTTCTACTCCAACCTCAACACTTTTCCATTGGGAGGATTAACAGAGGATCAGTTGAGGATGAGGTGTTTTCCATATACATTGAAGGATAGAGCTAAGAGCTGGTTAATGATGTTGCCCGAAAATTCTTTGACAACTTGGGAGCAAGTTTATAATAAATTTATGGGCAAGTTTTATTCACATCAGAAGACAGATGAATTGAGAGGGAAGATTGCTACATTCTCTCAATTTGAGGGAGAGCAATTTCATGAGGCTTGAGACAGATTTAAGATGCTATTGATCCAGTGTCCACACCATCATTACCCACTTCAACTTCTTAATCAGTTCTTCTATGATGGTTTAACCCAGCAATTTCAGAACACTGTTGATAACGCAGCTGGGGGAGCCATGGGAGAAAAGACAGCTGATGAAACTTATGAGATCTTTGAAATGTTTGGAGCTAATTCTCAACAGAAAAGTGTAAGGGGAAGAAGTAAAGGGGTGAATCAACTGGAAGCCAATAATGAGATGGTCAGTCAAATAGCTGAATTGACAAGGCAGGTGCAGATGCTAAACATGAAGAATAATATTTCTTCATCTACTCAAGAAGTGTGTGGAATCTGTGGGACATTCGTGCATGGAGCAAATATATGCCCCTCTGCATATGAGTCTTTTGGTAATGAAGCTGAGCAAGTCAATGCTATGGGGGGATTTCAACCATGGGCCCGGAATGATCCTTACTCCAATTCTTATAATCCTGGTTGGTGAAATCACCCAAATTTTTCCTGGACAACAAATAATTCTCAACAGCCTTTCCATTTGCTCCAGAGACAGAACCAACAGCAGGGTCAATCCTCAAATCAAGGGCAGCCAAAGAGAGAGAGTTTGGAAGAAAGTTTGTAGGCTTTTATCCAAGTCAGTGCTAAAAATCAAGAGATGAACAACAAGAGGTTGGATTCCTTAGAAGCATCTTTTAAGAAAGTGGAGACTCAAGTGGGACAACTTTCACAACAGATGCAGATTCAACAAAAGGGGAAATTCTCAAGTCAACCTGAGCAGGCACAATCAGTGACTGTTCTTAGAAGTGGCAAGGTAATTAACAATAATGTTGAAAATAATTTTGTGAATGCAGGTGAGCAAGAGAATAAAAAGGAAGGAGAACCAGAGAACAAAGGTGCTGAAGAAAGATCAATGGAGAAGTCCCCTACAGTAGATTTGCACAAGGCAAGCAATCCATACCGGCCACCTATACCATTCCCCAGCAGGTTGAAGGATGATAAAAAGATAAGCAATTTTCAGATATCTTCAACATGATATCTAAGGTAAGTATAGTATTAACTTACCCTTACTGGAAGCAATAAAGAACATGTCGGCTTATGCTAAATTCTTCAAAGAACTGAATACCAAGAAAAAGAGGTATGAGCCGAATGAAAAGGTGATAGCTTCAGAGGTAGCTAGTGCTGTTTTGCAGCATAAACTACCTCCCAAGCTAAAGGATCCTGAAAGTTTTATAATTCAAATCACTATGGGGAATGGAAAGGAGACTGATGGCATGTATGATTTAGGAGCTAGTGTAAATTTGATGCCTTATTCTGTTTATCTTGAGTTAGAATTAGGGGAACTTAAACCTACAAAAATGGTGTTGCAATTAGCTGATAGATCTCTTAGATTCCTGAAAGGGGTTGTAGAAGATGTGTTAGTTAAGGTTGGAGGGTTAATAGTACCTGTGGATTTCATAGTTCTTGACATGGAAGGAAGTAACCCTTCACCATCAGCATACACTATTCTGCTGGGTAGGCCTTTTATGGCAACTACCAACACCTTGATAGATGTTAAAAATGGTAAATTGTCAATGACTGTCTTAGGAAAAACAGTTGAATTTTCTATTTTTAACACTTCTCCTATTCCTACAACTGCTTTATATGAGGATTGTTCTTTAATTGATTGTATTGATGCAGTTGTTTCAGATGTTTTCTTGCAGACACGTTCCTCAGATAAATTGGAGCTGGCATTAACCTTAGATAGTGATTTGGATATTTTTGATGCAGAAATAGCCAGTTGCCTTGAGACATTAGAGAGTACTGAAATAGAGGTACTTAAGGAGGACCCAGTATGTGAACTTCCCTCCATTCAAAAAGAAGAGAAGAACCCTTCACTTGAGTTAGAAATGAAAGAGTTACCTAAAAATCTAAAATATGTGTTTTTAGGAGATCACAATACCTTGCCTGTGATCATATCTAGTGAACTTAGTGAAGAGGAGGAGATGAGGTTGTTAAGTGAGCTTAGAAGATTGAAAAGAGCAATAAGATGGGGATTGAGTGACATCAAAGGTATTAGCCCTTCAATGTGCATGCATAGAATCACCTTAGTAGAGGGAGCTAAACCTGTGAGGGAGATGCAAAAGTGCCTTAACCCAAATATGAGTGAAATGGTTAAGAAGGAAGTGCTCAAATTGCTGGATGAAGGGGTAATATATCAATTGCTAATAGTGAGTGGGTGAGCCCAGTACATGTAGTTCCTAAGAAGTCAGGAATCACTGTGGTGAAAAATGAAAATAATGAATTGGTTCCTAGTAGGACTACTACTGGGTGGAGAATGTGTATTGATTATAGGAAGTTGAACAATGCTACAAAGAAAGACCATTTCCCTCTTCCTTTTATTGATCAGATGTTAGATAAGCTTTCTGGACACTCACATTATTGTTTTTTGGATGGCCTTTCAGGTTACTATCAGGTGCCGATAGCACCAGAGGATCAGTCCAAGACTACCTTTACTTGCCCTTTGGGACTTATGCATTTTGGCATATGCCCTTTGGATTGTGCAATGCACCTGCAACCTTTCACAGATGCATGATGTTTGTCTTCTCAAACATGATTGATGATTTTATTGAGGTATTTATGGATGAGTTTTCTGTTTTTGGTAGTTCTTTTGATAATTGCCTCAATAAACTTGTTCTTGTGCTTGAGAGATGCATTGAATGTAACCTCACTTTGAGTTGGGAAAAGAGTCATTTTATGGTTACTCAGGGCATTGTCTTAGGTCATGTGGTATCAAGTAAAGGGATTGAGATGGATAAGGCTAAAGTTGAATTGATTGCTAAATTACCCCCACCTACCTCTATTAAGGGAATAAGAAGTTTTTTAGGGCATGCAGGTTTTTATAGGAGGTTTATTAAGGATTTTTCCAAAATAAGCCAACCATTGTGCCATTCGTTGGGGAAAGATGTTCCATTTGAATTTACAGCACAATGCATGAAAGCTTTTAATTCCCTTAAAGAAAAATTGACTAGTGCACCAGTAATAGTAGCTCCTGTTTGGTCTTTACCTTTTGAAATCATGTGTGATGCCTCTAATCATGCAGTAGGAGCTGTTCTTGGGCAAAGGGTTGATAAATTCTTGAGAGTGATATATTATGCTAGTTTGACCCTAAATAGTGCGCAAATGAATTACACCACAACTGAAAAGGAAATGTTAGCTGTTGTTTTTTCTTTAGATAAATTTAGAGAATATTTAATTGGGTCGAAAATTATTGTGCATTCTGATCATGCAGCTCTAAAATATCTTTTAACAAAACAACATGCTAAACCGCGCTTAATTAGATGGGTGTTGTTATTGCAAGAATTTGATTTCCAAATCAAAGATACTAAGGGTAGTGAGAATGTTGTTGCTGATCATTTATCCAGATTACCCTTCTCTACTGAAAATCTTGCATCTGATAGCATTCATAAAAATTTAGAAGCATTTCCTAATGAGCAGCTGTTTGTGGTATTTGATGCACCTTGGTTTGCAGATATTGCTAACTATCTTGCTTGTGGTATATTGCGTACTAACATGTCATTTCAGGAAAAGAAAAGTTTTTACACTTGAGTAAGTTTTATTTTTGGGATGAACCTTATCTATTCCGGATATGCAAAGATGAGATAGTTCGTAGGTGTGTATCTGAGGAAGAACAACTGAGTGTTCTTCAATTTTTTCATGACCTTCACTGTGGGGGTCATTTTGGAGGAAGAAAGACTGCAGAAAAGGTGCTTCAAAGTGGTTTTTACTGGCCTACACTATTCAAAGATGCTCAAGAGTATTGTAAGCACTGTGATCGTTGTCAAAGAATAGGTAACATTGGGAGGAGGAATGAAATGCCCCTTCAATCATATATTGTTGTTGAACTGTTTGATATGTGGGGAATAGACTTCATGGGTCCTTTCCCCAAGTCTTTTGGTTTTGAATATATTTTAGTTGCTGTTGATTATGTTTCCAAATGGGTGAAGGCAATCCCCACCCGTACTAATGATGCTAATGTGGCTGTTAAATTTGTGAAGGAAAACATTCTTAGTAGATTTGGCACACCAAGAGTGATAGTCAGTGATGGGGGAAATCATTTTTGCAATAGGATTTTTGAGAAGTTAATGCACAAATCTTGTAATATCCCGGAATAGACCCTAAGAGTTTTGGAGTTATTGTTGTTGTATTTGGATTTAATGTAGATGTGTATATGGTAAATATAAAGATAATATATATAAGACATATACATATACATCATATATACATGGGATATAAAATGGTGTAGGGAAAGTGAATTGTATATATATTTGTATAATTAAGTAATAATAATAATGATAATAAAGACAAAAACAAAAGAGAAGAAGAAAGTCAAAGAAAGAATATGTGGTGGAGATTTAAAGTATTATTATTATTATTATTATTATCATTGTTATTGTTATTGTTATTATTATTATTATTACTATTATTATTATTATTATATATATATATATAAGATAAGAACGAAGGAAAGAAGTAGAACCTTCTTTCTTCTTCTGCTTCTTCTTCTTCATCTTCTTCTTTTCTGCTTGGTCGAGAGAGAGAGAGAGAGAGAGAGAGAGAGAGAGAGAGAGAGATGATGATTTTGAGAGGATTGGAGATTTTTATTGAAGATTTGGCATATTAACCAAGTAAGTATTCATTCCTTTACATTGATTTTTATGGTTTGAGTTTGGATTTGATGAGGTTTTTGTGAGGATGATGATGAATTTGTTGAGATTATTGAATAAGTGTTTAGTGTTAATGAAGTGGGGATTTGAGTATTTGATATATGAGTGATGTATGTTGGTGTTTAAGGAAGTTGAAAATATAAAATATATGAGTTTGATAATTGAATATTTGTATTGGTATTCAAGTATCTTTTTATTTGATTTGAATTAGGTTGTGAAGGAAGTGGATTGCTCTAAGTTAAGTGGTGAAGAGTTCTTGGAAGGTAAAGTGAAGAGATTGAGAATGGTTCTTAAGGTAAGTAAACTACCTAAATTCATCTATTAATAAGATATTGAAAATTAACACATATTCATTTGTAAATGTGTTAAGGAATTGAATGTTTGGTTAATGTGTTTTAGCAAGGTGAATAATGTGAGAAATATGTAAATTATGTGTTTAGGACATTGATTATGTTCATTTGTGTGGTGTCATATTATGTATGAAGTGTTTGAGTGCAACCAAAGGGGATTTATAAATGTTAGGGGCTTAAATTCATGTGTGACACGGCCAAAAACAAGGAGAGACACGGCCAAGTCAAGGGAATTGGTTTGATTTTGGAGAGACACGATCACAGTCTCAGCCGTGTTTTCTGCCTGTGTTTGTCACTGCCAAATTTTTGTGGAGAGACACGGCCGTGTCCCTTGCCCGTGTCTGTGACTGTATGATTTTTGTTGTGAGACACGGCCACTGGCTCAGCCGTGTCACTTGCCGTGTCACCTACTGCCTGAAATTGTGTTGAGAGACACGGCCGTGTCGCCTGGCCGTGTTCACTACTGCCAATTAGGGTTGAGAGACACGGTCACAAGCTTGGCCGTGTCCCTCAAGTGATGCTGGCCGTGTCCCTCAAATTGGTTAGTTAATGATTCTTATTCTTGTATTGTTGGATCCTCCAAGGGTTTTGTTGAATCTATACTTCAAATATATATGAAACAAATGTATGTTGAGGATTCCAAATCTAAGAATAAGGTAAATTATATATGTGTATATCAATGATGATCATTCTTGATGAATGTTAAATGTGTTTGATTATGAATATGTAAATAATGAAGTATTCTAATGTGAATTGAGACCAAATAAGATGTGATGTAATTGTGATTGATAATGATGTTATATGAAATGTGTAGTATTTGAGATAAATGATTGTGTATTTGAAAGATGAAAAGCTATGATATGAATTGAGATATGATGATTTAAATGATATGAGAAGCCATTGTGATTGGCTATGATGATTTAAATGATATGAGAAGCCATTGTGATTGGCTATGATGATCTAAATGATATGAGAAGCCATTGTAATTGGCTATGATGATTTCAATTGAAAATGAAATTGATAATGAACTCATAAATGAATTGTGTGTCTAATATGTTATTCATTTTCAGAGTTTTGTTGTTGGTGGCATGCCTAATAGTAACAATCTCTTGAAGTTAGGTTGGTTTGATCCTTGAAGCCAAGTTGGGTTGAAGTTTAACATGTTTTACTCCCCTTGAAGCTTGGTTGGGTCAAAACCTTGAAGCCTAATTGAGATGTTACCACCCTTGAAGCTAGGTTGGATTGGTTCTTGAAGCCAATTTGGGTTGATACTTAGCATGCTTTGTTCCCCTTGAAGCTTGGTTGAACCTTAATCCTTGAAGCCTAGTTGGGATAATGATAAATGTGATAATTAAACCAAAACATTAACTCTGAAAGTGAAACGGCATATTAGTGTTCTTGGGCCCATGTGTGTGTTTGTATATATATATATATGTGATTCCTGAATAATGAAAATGAATAATGAGATATATGTTTGTCCTTGTTTTAATGTGAACTATGGATAGAAATTAATGTTGTGTGATATATATTGATAACTATGGAATGAGATGCATACAATACATAAATGAATTATTGAAGATGAGTATAGCTTGAGAAGCTATGTGAAATGATGAGTTTATGATGTGTAAATCGTATATGATGATATATGATGTGTGAAATGTATATGAATGTGGAAATAGTGGATATTGTTTCATGAAGACTTTGATAAGTCATTGGATTGTGAATTACTGAAATAAAATGTATGAATATGTATATTGGTAAAACATTAGTAGAAGTATATATATATGAAAAGTATAGCCAAAAAGGGAAAAACATGGTAAGAAAATAATGACATAATAAGTTAAAATGGAAATATGATTTTCTCTATTGTATGTGTATATGATTTATTTGTATTACTAAGCTCTCGGGCTTAGCGCGGTTGTGTGATCGCGCAGGTGATTATGCGGTTGATCGGGAAATCAAACAGTTATGCCACGAGAAGGGTAAGAGTGTTCTGAGACCAACTAGAAGGTGATGCATACATGTAAAGTTTAATTTTGTTATATTATTCACAATCATATATTCATATGTATAATGATTTACTAAATGTTATTAAAATCTAAAGATAGTATTGTTTGAACTTGGATAAGATTTTTAAATTAAAACTAGAAGTGACATTCTTACACTCTATATACGTATTGTATGTATACTAGTTATATGTATAGTACCTATATAGAGTTTGAGGGTGTTACAATTATTTTGGTATCAGAGCTTAGGTTCGAGATTCTCGGCCTAAGTAGAATTAAAAAGAGAAAGTTTTGAAAAGCTTAAAGAGAAGTGAAAAGAAAAGTTTTGAAATGAAATTTGTAATACATGCATATGCATTCACATCTAGGTTGGTCTTGAACGTGGCATTATGTGATTTGTGATGTATTGGAACGATTTGAGATGAATGATAGTGTGTGAATAAAATTTTATATGGAAGTAATAATTGGAAAAAGAAATGATATGAAAATTTGTACAAGATTAATTGGTAAATTCAGGAATGGGAATTTACTTAAGGAAAATAAAGTTGAAAATGAGTTGAAAATAAAATCAAGATTAGAGTATGTACTCTTTCCTTTATGTTTTGAATATCCTTATGACAAAGTTTATGTTTAGTTTGTTAGAAAGAGGAAATAGTGTGGGATTGTTGATATGGAAAGATATGTTATTTAAAGGAAGAGAGTATGATAGAATATAGAATAAATTGATTAATATAGACAAAGTGTGATTATTTAAAATTTGGGTATATAAAGCTAAGGTTGTGTTTAAAAGAAAAAGAGATGATATTGGTATAGTTTATGTTGTTTTTCTTTATGTAAACATTGTGATTTCAATGTTAGAAATGTGAGGTGTTTGAATATTGTGAAAGCTCATGGTAACAGTGATAATATGTGATATGTGGATTTTTGAAATGAGCTTAAGACTTGCGAGAATTATATGTTCGATGTTGCTTTGTAATATATATATAATGTCTTAAAGTTGAAAAGTTAAAGTTTTAGTGGAATTTGATAGAGGTTATATGAATATTGATGGTTTAATTTATATTCAATACATAAGCTATGTGAAGTGAATAATATTGCACATGACAATATTATGAATTGAATAGTGTGATTAATAATATGAGAATTTATTTGAAGATTAAAGAAAGTAAGTAAGCAAGTAAAAATAAGTTATTTTAAGTTATTTGAGTAAAAAAAGATAAAAATGAATATGAAGATATAGTAAATGCTTTTAAAGACAAAAGTGAAAGAGATGTCACATTAGGATTGTGACTAAGATGTATGTGAAATGTTATTATGGTTAGAATATTTATATTTATTGTAATGATAAATATTCTAAATCATATTGAAAAAAAAATGAGAATGATTGTGTTCAAAGGGAAGTGATAAACATTAAGTTTGTATGGAATGTATGGAAAAGGAAAATAAAATAAGAGCATATAATTAAGTATATATATGTATAGGATGTATGAGTTGGGTTTTTCAATATGAATTAAATTATGATATGTAAGAAATATGCATCACATTGTGAGTGTGATCTATGGATGTATATGTGGTACAATTATTGGATTAGTGATATGGAGAATGATATTGTATGTATTAGTGAACCTAATAAAGATTAGGTTATGACTTGAACAAATTAGATGAATTTTATGATGGAATTGAGAGTAAGAATAGACTTGTGTAATATTGGACAATGAAATTGTTATAGTGATCACTAGATTTGATAATCATATAATATTTAGAGTTCCAAAATATCCACATATGGAAAAGTATTATGTATTTGTATATTGTAAGAGATTGTAAATGGAATAGAAAGGAAGTGACAAAAGAGAAATTATGTAATGTTTACATGATGGAATATGTGTTCATACAAGAAAATAATAATATTGTTGAAACATGAATTAAGTTAGTAATGATTAAATAATCTAGTGCAAATTGGGTGATAACGGAGTTGGGATGTGTTGACTCTTGAGGTAGCCAAGGTTTGGAAATGAATACAAAATTCTTGAGATCCAATTTAGTATGGTAATTGAAAAGGTTATAAAAAGAATAATAAAGGAACCATATGGATTTATAAGTTTCAATTATGACCCTTAATCTTTTATAATCCTATGTTTTGTTTAGTATATTGTGGTTGATTAATTTTGTTATTTTCTGATTTGGGATTGAGATAACATGATTCTCGTATAGTTCTGATGAGATTGATAATTATGATGTGGTAAAGTGGTATTTTATGATTTTATGTTAGAAATTTGGTTATAATTATGAAACGTAAGGAAAAAGAAGAGAATTAAGAAAATGTGTTAAGCGTGGATAACACTTATTGTTAAGATAGCAATGGTATGAGATGTGAAAAGAGATTCAAAAGAGAGAAATTACAAAAAGGTGATTGAAAATTATGCTAAATATGTGTATGGTATAAAGTGAATGGGTATAAAGTTTAAGTGAATGAATTATACATAATTAACAGGACATGAGATTATCATAAGAATTGGTGGAAATGATAATAAGATAATAGAAAACAAAAAATATATATACTGAAGAACAATTTGGAGTGATTTGTTATCATGATAATTTGACTAAATATGGATCTGAAGAGATCAGGAATTGGATATAAATTTGGTTGAATGGAATGAGGATATATATATATATAATGTGAAATCAAATGATAAGTTCAAATAAGTTACTTGTTGGTTTGAATTGAATAGGATTGAAATGTGGATATTTTGTGATAGATGAACCAAATGATCTAAGTTGCGTTAAGATTGTAAATCATTATTAAGATTTAATATGTATAGTTGTACTAATAGTATAAAAATTTACATGATAATGTGGATGATGTAATACTTTGATGAATGTATGGACATTGATGAATTGAATTATATCAATTGTAAATAGTGATATAAAGAGAAAGAGGTTGATTATCTGTTAAATAAGTTTACAGAGGTTGTATTAATATTAATGTTTAGTGAAAAATATGATAGCGAAGGATTGAAGTGTAAGCAAAATGAAAAGATTGTTATTAATTAAGGTTTAATAAGTGGCAATTTTCAAAAGTGATTGTAATGACAAGATAAGCAATAGTATGATATAATTCAATAATTTCCAAGGGTAAAGTTAAGAGATTATTTTTAAAGAGATGAAGTGATATATATATATATATATCTTGAATGTAATAAATGAATGGAATATATATAGACTATAAGATGAGTTGATTATTGTATAAAGAAAATTCATTGGGAATGTAATGAGCTATCTGGGTGGCTCTGTTGAGCAAGTTATAAGATAAAAATAGATTGATAATGGTGAGTTATGATTGACTTAAAGGGGGAGAGTAAAAGTTGAGTGATTTGATAAATTATAATGTAAGATATGATTATCTTCATATGATATTAAAGATTGTATTATGTTAAGAATGGGTTGTTATGGTATTAGATAATTTCGAGGACGAAATTACTTAAAGGGGAGAGAATTGTAATATCCCGGAATAGACCCTAAGAGTTTTGGAGTTATTGTTGTTGTATTTGGATTTAATGTAGATGTGTATATGGGAAATATAAAGATAATATATATAAGACATATACATATACATCATATATACATGGGATATAAAATGGTGTAGGGAAAGTGAATTGTATATATATTTGTATAATTAAGTAATAGTAATAATGATAATAAAGACAAAAACAAAAGAGAAGAAGAAAGTCAAAGAAAGAATATGTGGTGGAGATTTAAAGTATTATTATTATTATTATTATTATTATTATTATTATTATTATCATTGTTATTGTTATTGTTATTATTATTATTATTATAATTATTATTATTATTATTATATATATAAGATAAGAACGAAGGAAAGAAGTAGAACCTTCTTTCTTCTTCTGCTTCTTCTTCTTCGTCTTCTTCTTTTCTGCTTGGTCGAGAGAGAGAGAGAGAGAGAGAGAGAGAGAGATGATGATTTTGAGAGGATTGGAGATTTTTATTGAAGATTTGGCATATTAACCAAGTAAGTATTCATTCCTTTACATTGATTTTTATGGTTTGAGTTTGGATTTGATGAGGTTTTTGTGAGGATGATGAAGAATTGTTGAGATTATTGAATAAGTGTTTAGTGTTAATGAAGTGGGGATTTGAGTATTTGATATATGAGTGATGTATGTTGGTGTTTAAGGAAGTTGAAAATATAAAATATATGAGTTTGATAATTGAATATTTGTATTGGTATTCAAGTATCTTTTTATTTGATTTGAATTAGGTTGTGAAGGAAGTGGATTGCTCTAAGTTAAGTGGTGAAGAGTTCTTGGAAGGTAAAGTGAAGAGATTGAGAATGGTTCTTAAGGTAAGTAAACTACCTAAATTCATCTATTAATAAGATATTGAAAATTAACACATATTCATTTGTAAATGTGTTAAGGAATTGAATGTTTGGTTGATGTGTTTTAGCAAGGTGAATAATGTGAGAAATATGTAAATTATGTGTTTAGGACATTGATTATGTTCATTTGTGTGGTGTCATATTATGTATGAAGTGTTTGAGTGCAACCAAATGGGATTTATAAATGTTAGGGGCTTAAATTCATGTGTGACACGGCCAAAAACAAGGAGAGACACGGCCAAGTCAAGGGAATTGGTTTGATTTTGGAGAGACACGATCACAGTCTCAGCCGTGTTTTCTGCCTGTGTTTGTCACTGCCAGATTTTTGTGGAGAGACACGGCCGTGTCCCTTGCCCGTGTCTGTGACTGTATGATTTTTGTTGTGAGACACGGCCACTGGCTCAGCCGTGTCACTTGCCGTGTCACCTACTGCCTGAAATTGTGTTGAGAGACACGGCCGTGTCGCCTGGCCGTGTTCACTACTGCCAATTAGGGTTGAGAGACACGGCCACAAGCTTGGCCGTGTCCCTCAAGTGATGCTGGCCGTGTCCCTCAAATTGGTTAGTTAATGATTCTTATTCTTGTATTGTTGGATCCTCCAAGGGTTTTGTTGAATCTATACTTCAAATATATATGAAACAAATGTATGTTGAGGATTCCAAATCTAAGAATAAGGTAAATTATATATGTGTATATCAATGATGATCATTCTTGATGAATGTTAAATGTGTTTGATTATGAATATGTAAATAATGAAGTATTCTAATGTGAATTGAGACCAAATAAGATGTGATGTAATTGTGATTGATAATGATGTTATATGAAATGTGTAGTATTTGAGATAAACGATTGTGTATTTGAAAGAGGAAAAGCTATGACATGAATTGAGATATGATGATTTAAATGATATGAGAAGCCATTGTGATTGCTATGATGATTTAAATGATATGAGAAGCCATTGTGATTGGCTATGATGATCTAAATGATATGAGAAGCCATTGTAATTGGCTATGATGATTTCAATTGAAAATGAAATTGATAATGAACTCATAAATGAAATGTGTGTCTATTATATTATTCATTTTCAGAGTTTTGTTGTTGGTGGCATGCCTAATAGTAACAATCTCTTGAAGTTAGGTTGGTTTGATCCTTGAAGCCAAGTTGGGTTGAAGTTTAACATGTTTTACTCCCCTTGAAGCTTGGTTGGGTCAAAACCTTGAAGCCTAATTGAGATGTTACCACCCTTGAAGCTAGGTTGGATTGGTTCTTGAAGCCAAGTTGGGTTGATACTTAACATGCTTTGTTCCTCTTGAAGCTTGGTTGAACCTTAATCCTTGAAGCCTAGTTGGGATAATGATAAATGTGATAATTAAACCAAAACATTAACTCTGAAAGTGAAATGGCATATTAGTGTTCTTGGGCCCATGTGTGTGTTTGTATATATATATATATATGTGATTCCTGAATAATGAAAATGAATAATGAGATATATGTTTGTCCTTGTTTTAATGTGAACTATGGAAGGAAATTAATGTTGTGTGATATATAGTGATAACTATGGAATGAGATGCATACAATACATAAATGAATTATTGAAGATGAGTATAGCTTGAGAAGCTATGTGAAATGATGAGTTTATGATGTGTAAATTGTATATGATGATATATGATGTGTGAAATGTATATGAATGTGGAAATATTGGATATTGTTTCATGAAGACTTTGATAAGTCATTGGATTGTGAATTACTGAAATAAAATGTATGAATATGTATATTGGTAAAACATTAGTAGAAGTATATATATATGAAAAGTATAGCCAAAAAGGGAAAAACATGGTAAGAAAATAATGACATAATAAGTTAAAATGGAAATATGATTTTCTCTATTGTATGTGTATATGATTTATTTGTATTACTAAGCTCTCGGGCTTAGTGCGGTATTGTGATCGCGCAGGTGATTATGCGGTTGATCGGGAAATCAAGCAGTTATGCCACGAGAAGGGTAAGAGTGTTCTGAGACCAACTAGAAGGTGATGCATACATGTAAAGTTTAATTTTGTTATATTATTCACAATCATATATTCATATGTATAATGATTTACTAAATGTTATTAAAATCTAAAGATAGTATTGTTTGAACTTGGATAAGATTTTTAAATTAAAACTAGAAATGACATTCTTACACTCTATATACGTATTATATGTATACTAGGTATATGTATAGTACCTATATAGAGTATGAGGGTGTTACAAATCTAGTGTGAAGCACAAGGTGGCGACCCCATATCATCCACAGACTTCTGGACAAGTGGAAACATCCAACAAGCAGATAAAAGGAATTCTGGAGAAAACAGTCAACTTATCGAGGAAGGATTGGGCAAGTAAATTGCATGATGCACTATGGGCATATCGGACTGCTTTCAAGACTCCTCTTGGTATGATTCCATACCGATTGGTCTTTGGAAAAGCTTGTCACTTACCAGTGGAGTTAGAGCACGGAGCATATTGGGCAATCAAGACTTTGAATTTGGACTTGGACAAAGCAAAGAGAGAACGATTTCTGCAAATTTCAGAGTTAGATGAGCTAAGGAATGAGGCGTATGAGAGCTCGAGGATTTACAAGGATCGCACTAAAGCACTTCATGACAGAATTATAGTGTGAAAGACATTGAGTCCAGGTATGAAAGTTTTACTTTTTAACTCTCGACTCCGTCTGTTTCCAGGTAAACTCAAGTCTCGATGGAGTGGTCCTTTTGAGATAACTAAGGTATTTCCTTCTGGTGCTATTGAATTGCTTAACTCTCGAACAAATGAGACTTTTAAAGTAAATGGAAAGAGAGTTAAACCATACAATGAAGGGTTTCATGAAGTGAGGATCATTAACAGCACTTTGATCCATGATCCCTAAGTCTTGCAGTATGTCCAGCTTTAATAAACTTGCTTAATTATCCAATCTCCCTCACTGATTTTCTCAAGCAATAATCCGAAGGTCTTTCATTTGGATGTAATGGGGCTAAGGTGAAGGTGTGAGAAAAAACATTTAAGCTGGAGAATCAAGAAATGGAGTATCTAAATTAGACAATACTCTTGCTAAGAAACCCATAACTCCCTCAAATGGCATACTCACCAACCTTGATACTTTCACATACTTGCATACTTAAAGAAAAATACATGAGTCGACATTCCTCTAATGCTAGAAAATATATGAATTTTGTATATATATATATATATCTTTTTTATTTTCTCTTTTTCTTTTTCTTTTATTTTTATCATCATTTTTTCATTTTTCATTTTTTCATTTTTTTAATATATATATATATATATACAAAATATAAACTTGCATGAAACATCTAGCTTAAAATGAAAAGGAAAAGAATAATCAAGTCTTAGTCAAATACAATGTGCAAAGTATGCATTTCAACCCCAAATAGCAATACCATATTTTTTATATATTTTTTACTTGCTTACCCCACACTTTGAAATAAACCACCCTATTGTCATATCATAAGAACTCCATTCCTTAATGCAGGTATGATGATAATAAGAGAATGTTGAGTTGAGAATTGTGTTAATCAAACAAGAAAAAGGACAAGGCTCAACTTGGCTCACTAAGGAATTCAATATTAAGGGAGGTCTTTTTAAGCAAAAGGGCTAACCTAATTTGCCTTTATCATTTTAAAACTTGATATTAAATCATAATGTGAGTTCAATTAGTATGCAAAAGCAAGCTCTAGAGATGCAAAATCATGAAGGCGCACACTTAAGAAAAGAAAATCAACTGACAATAACATTTAATCTATAAGGCTCAAAACTCACACAGGTGGGTTTTCAAAGATTTATATGTCATGAATTGCAGAATGTGAAAATTGATCATGAATGAATTCAAATGCTAATCTCTATGCTGATACTAAAGTCACAACTATAATGCTAGAATCACAGAAAAGATCAATAAATTTTCAACAATTATGCCATGCACAACACACAATAAAACACACTAAGACAAACCAAACAAAAATTAAAGAAAAGTTAAAAGATTACCCCACACTTTAGAATTTACATTGTCCTCAATGGAAAACAAGAATAATAAAGATAAAGAGTTAAAGGACAACCTGTCTTCCATCGTACCCTTGTGAGGCAAAACCCTAACTTTTCTTCACAAACACAAATGTTCAAAAACAAACTATAAAAATATAATATCCAAATATAAAATGTTAACATTAAAACAAAAACGAAAAATAATAACAAAAATACACTAAACACAATAAAGAAAGGAACTCAAAATCTACGGTGAAGGCGGGTGTGAAGATGATGCAGCCGAGGGATGGAGACTCAAAATCTTTGCAAGGTTGCTATTAATCTGTTCCAACTGCTGCAAGACCACAGCATGGTTACTGTCCACCTTGCCCTCCAATGCCTCAATCCTATTAAGTATTTCTTGATTACCCGAGACCGGAGCATCTTCATCTAAACTAAGAGAATCCGAGTCAGACTCTTCTTGAACCCGTGCTCTCTTCTGCCTGTCCCCTGGTGCTTCTGGCTCAGTTGAAGCCATCATATAAGCCCCTCTTCTGTGCACCACCATATGCATCTTCTCTAATGTGGCCAAATCCAATGAGTCATTACCCAAAATTCTAGTCATGCGACTGGTACTCGGGTCAAAATCCTCAAGAAGGGCTACTGCTAATGTTGTAATCAACCCTCCAATACAAATTGCCCCCCTCTTTTTATTGGCCACACTATCAAAAACATCGGCTAACCAATAGGCGGAACTAATGGGAATGGCATTACATGCACAATTCAAGAAAAAGAGCTCACTCAATTCCACTACACCCGGGCTCTCCTTCCTAGCAATGAATCCGCAGGACATAAAACAATGCAAATACCTCAAAGCGGAATTGCGCAATTTAGATGCTTTGGCCGATTTGGCCACATAAGTCCCCGAGCCTAATGCTCCCCAAGCAAATTGTTGTTTAAACTCTTTAGGTACCTACCTTTCCCCATGTTGATGGAAACCATATATAGCATTCAATTGTTCAATATTAAATTCAAATGATTTCCCAAGCAATCTAAAACTCATCCTAGAGCAAATTTTTTGTTCATCTCTTTCATCCTTAAGAGATGTCAAAAATTCCAAACTCAGCTCTTGAAACTGCAAAGGTGGCAAGGAGACTAGGTTCTCCCAACCAAGAATTTGCACATAACGATAAAAATTAGTCCTAATTTGCAGAACATCAAGGCATTCATCATTAACATACCTTGTCGGGAAGAAACCCCAAGCCAAAAGATTTGCTCTCTTCAAAGATGAAACCGATGAAGATGAAGAAGCCCCTTCAGTTGTAGGTCTCTTCTTCTTGTGGTGTGAAACTATCTTTGTTCTTGGCATCTTGCAAAATCTGAAAAAAAAATTGGAAACAAAAACGGATTAAAGTGATCTTTTGTGAGAGAAGAAGAAGTTTTAATGGATTAATTCTAGTTTTGGTGAAGAAAATTGAGGTTTAATGGAGCATTTGGAGCTTGGAAGCACAATTAATGGAGGTTGCGAGAGAGAGGAAATGAGAGAGCGAGAGAGATAACAAACAGAAAATTAGGATTGAATGAGGAAAAAGTGCAAAAATCGTGTTTTTAAAGAGTAAAAGTGAGGGACACGACCAAGTTGGGGTGAACTTGGTCGTGTCTAGTGTGTGAAATTGAAGAGACACGGCCAAGTCTTGGTGGACACGGCCGTGTCTGATACTCTTGGAGGGACACGGCCAGTGACTTGGCCGTGTCCCATGGGTGTGTCCTCTACTGTAAGAAAATTTGTAAAAATGAAAGAACGTTGGTTTTTTGGTAAAGCTTGGCCGTGTCTCATGTGACACGGCCAAGCTCCTTGGCCGTGTCACCCTCTGTGAAAACTGTGCAAATATTTTTTGTGAGGCTTGGCCGTGTCCCATGTGACATGGCCAAGGGACACAGCCAAGCTCCTTGGCCGTGTCACCCTCTGTGAAAATTGTGCAAATATTTTTCGTGAGGCTTGGCCGTGTCCCATGTGACATGGCCAAGGGACACGGCCAATCTCCTTGGCCGTGTCTCCTACTGCCACTTTTAACATTTTTTATTTATTTATTTATATCACCAAATCTGAAAGAAATTGCAAACTCTTCTTCGATCCACCCTGAAACACTTTAGAAATAGAAAAACCGATCAAAGCACCCATTCCATTTATTTAAACAAACATAAAATCAAAATTTGCTAAATTTAAAATTACAACTATGAAAAAGAAATGCAAACCGATGGGTTGCCTCCCATTAAGCGCTTCTTTGGCAGTGTCCCATATCAAGCTAAAGAGAAGCCACAAGACATAGAGATGGACACACTCAGGGGACACAGCCAAGTCAGTGGCTGTGTCCCTCCAAAAAAACTCAAACACGGCCAGGATTGGTTAGCTTGGTCATGTCTCACTCAAATCCAAAGCAAAAGAAAATGGAAATCAAGTAGTAGAAGACACAGGAAAGGGACACAGCCAAGTCAGTGGCCGTGTCCCTCCAAAATGATCCAACACGGCCAAGCTCCTTCCAACACGGCCGTGTCACTCAATCACACCAAAGAAGAAAAGAAGAAATTCTCACAGAAGCAAACACAAGAAAGGGACACGGCCAAGCTTGTGGCCATGTCCCTCCAATTCACCTCCAACACGGCCATGTCTCATCCAACTTGGCTGTGTCACTCATGGATTAATGAAGACGCGCGGAGGTTTCGTATAAATGTAAGAATTAGGTTTTCTTTTGAGGTTGTTGAGAGTTTGAGAGCTGTTTTAGCCGTCAAAGGGAGTTTTAGGGTTTTGATAACTTGTTTTCTTTGATTTTGATTACACTTTGATTAATCTAGCTTAGATTAGATTGTTTTAGCCATTGATACATCCTTCTTGCAAGATTTGAACAAGAGATTCTTCAGAAGCTTCAAGGAGTTTGTAATTTGGTTTTGTTCTTGAACTTTATCTCTTTATTTTCATTGGAATTTTATTTATGAATATTATCATGTCTAAATTGATTTCTTTGAATATTAATGAGATGAGTATGTTTGATAGCATTATGAACTAATTTGATCTAATCTAGGGTTTGTATGGATCTGCTATGATTGTATGAATTGGTTATTACTCTTAACTTAATGATTTCTTTAGCCTTGATTGAATGGAATATTGTTAATATATAAGTGATTGGCCACCAATTATGTGTTTTAGGTATTTGATGATGGATTGAGAGATGAAATCTAATACTGGAACAATTCAATTAAGGACTTAGGTGAATTAGAGATATAACCTAGGAAAAGATTACTTCAATTGAAACAAGATTATTTGGGAGAGGTTTTAATACGAGAGCTTATTTCCTTTATTCAATCAATTAAGTTGCTTGAGATTTAATCTTTGAAATTAAATTACTAAGAGGAATAGCCGTTCACACATATAAGTAGCAGAGAAGTGCAAACCCTAGACCATTCTATTAAGTGAATCAATACATCAGTCCAGTTTACTTTTATTTGTTTTAAACTTCAATTGATCATCTTCATTAGTTGTTAGCGATTTAAATTTATTAATTACTGGTTATTTATAATCTAATAATCAATTAGCTACTTTAGCTTCCTTGTGAGACGACCTTGGGGCGATAACCTTTGCTACAGCTACCTCGTATACTTGCGAGTGACGCTTTGTGGTAGAGTTAATTCGAGCGCAATAATCATCAACATATACATCAACTTCTTTGTGCATCATGTCATGAAATAGTGTGGTGGCCATCCTTTGGTAGGTTGCTCCAGCATTCTTTAAGCCGAACGACATCACCCTATAACAGAATATACCCCATGTACTAGTGAAGGTAGTTTTGGCTTTATCCTCTTGGGCCATTAACACTTGATTGTATCCGGAAAATCCATCTACAAACTAGTGTAGCACGCTAGAGGTCGCACTATCAATGAGTACATCTATATGAGGTAAAGGAGAATCATCCTTACGGGAAGCCTTGTTTAGATCTCTATAGTCCACGCAGACCCTTATCCTCCCATCTTTCTTTGGCACTGTTACTATGTTTGCTAGCCAATCTGGTATTCTATCACTTCAAGGAACTTCACTTGTATTTGCTTAGTGACCTCTTCTTTAACCAATTCAGCCCACTCAGGTCTTAGTTGCCTAAGCTTTTGTTTGGCAGGCTTAATGTGAGTGTAAGTAGGAATATGATGCTTGGCTATGTCTCGATCTATCCCAGGCATATCCTCATAAGACCAAGCAAACACTTCTTCATATTTTTTGAATATTTTTTCAAATCTCTCTCTCTCATCAGGAGTAAGGTCGGATGCTATGCTAATGTTTTTAGGATTTTCAATTGTTCCCAAATTTAATGATTGTGTGTTAACAGAATTAATATTAAAGATGCTCATGTAACTACTATTTGAATATATGCAACCATCAGGAGAAACATCACACAAGTAAGCAAAATCAGACTTTATTGCATTCATTTTGGAAAAGAAAACATCATCATCCTCATACAAAGTAGACAAATTAAAATCAAAATCAAAATCATTGTTCTTAGAATCATAAAGCAGGATGTCTTCAAACTTTTCTTCAACCAGGGCAGCAATCTCTTCCGGAGTCTTCTCGACTTTCAGGGCAGCTTCATTCTTCTCTTTGTTGATTGACAGGGTGAGCTATTTCTTCACTTGCTCCACTAGCTCCACAACATCTGCAAAATATTCAAAACCTTGAATTAACTTACCCATGAACATGATCGGCTCGAGCTTTCCTTAGAGTGGTCCCATATCTGGAGCTTTGACAAAGATCTCTTCAAGTGGTTGGAAGCTCATCTTCTCACTCTTCTTTGGCTAGAGATCATTGTCTTCATCATATCTTAACCCCTTCTTGGAAGTTTGAGTCCTAAAATCTGGCAACTTTGTCAAACCGGCCTTACCCTTTCCAAGACCAGTTTCAGGAAGGTAGTTCATGTTCTTCATCATATTCAAGACTTTGGAGTCTACTACTTCATCATCAAAAATTGCAGCCACATAAAAGCCATTGAGAGGCCTCTCAATCATTAAAGCGTTAGCAATCTCATTATCTTCAGCTTCAATGACCACTGTCTCATTTCCGTTGCAGAATTTGATCTTTTGATGGTGGAAGGAACTCCACCAAGAGGATGAAACATGGTTGCCCCAAGATTAAGGCAAAGGTAACTGGTATGTCTAAAACAACAAACTCAACAATAGATTCAATTGGACCAACCTTGACAGCCGCTTTGAAAGTCCCTTCGGCATGCCTCTTAGTGTTGTCATAAGCATGAATTGTCACCTCGGTTGGGTTTAGATCTCTTGTTGACATGGCTATCTTTGGCAATATTTTAAGTGGACAAACATTTATGGCGGACCCATCATCAACCATTACACATGGAGTCCTCTTCCCCTTAACTTCTATTTTGAAAAAGAGAGGGCAGATGTGGTCTCTTCCCTCCTCCGGTAAGTCCGCATCAGAAAAAGAAACTGCTCCCATATTAACTTCACTCTTTTCTTGGACCTCTTAACATTTCATTACTTCCCCAATTTTTATGAAGTTGATTAACTCTGGTGTTGCGGAGGTAGAAATGGGCATGCTAGCTAAGGCTTTGGCCATAGCAAGTCCCAAATGCTAACACTTGTTTGGATTCTTTTCAATTGCTTGAGCACAGCATCATCTTCTTTCTCTTCAACTTCCTTCCCCTTATTAGTTTCTATCTCCTTTGGTGGTGGCCTTGCGTAAGGTTTACCAGATCTAGTGTTCATCACCTCATCTTCTTCAGGCTCGGACCAAGTCCACTCCTCCTTCTTGGGTATAATATCATCATCACTATCACTTGAATCCCAAAACCCGTTGACAACACAAATTGCTACTTCTTAAACCATCATAGCTTGTTCAAATGCCTCTTCTTCTTTGGTTGCTTCTCCACCCCCATCTTGAAAGGAAGACATGACAAAGTCCTCATGCAAACCTCCTCCAATCATGAAGGTTGCCGGCGGTGGTACCCTATTAAATTTGGGTAATGGGTTGTCTTTGGTGTTTGGCTTGTTGGGCTCAGGTAGCTTCCCATTATTAATTAGGTTTTGAATCTCATGTCTCAACCTCACACATCTATCCGTGTCATGTCCTTGCATTTGGTGAAATTGACAAAATGCTTTGGTGTCAAAATTAGGTGCGAGAGGATTAGGCAAAGGACGAGGATTTAAGGGTTGTAGCAATCCTTTTCTTTGAAGCTTGTTGAGAACCCAAGACATCGGTTTTCCCAATTCTGAAAATTGTCTCCTTGTTCCTTGGTTAGTACCATTAACATCGACGGTCTTTTGCATGCTTTGGCTACCAGGTTGACAGCTCCCTTTCTCATTCCTTTTTGTTGCAAAGCGGCTCTTCTCCCTTTCCAATTCTTCAATTTGCAAACCAGCTTGGAGAAGGTCTTTGAAATCACGGATGAGTGTATGAGACATCCTCTCACGAAGACTAGGGACCTCATCATCTTGTTCAAATAGTTTGTCGATCTCAGACATCTCTTCGGTTTTCAGCTTCTTCTCAAATTTCTTTTCTAAATCAGCAATCATCTTTTCAACATCGGATGTCTCGGTCTTTTCAATAGTTACTTTCTCACCAACCTTTGGTTCTTTCTTCTTTTCTTGAACCTCTTGGTAGTATTGAGCCCAATCATCATCATCATCAATGATCACCTTTTCATCATCAAAAACCACTTCACTAACTTTAGTCTTCCCTTTGTCCTTTGGTTTTTTAGTTCTAGCAGATGCCTCAGCATGATTTTCTAAGATTGCAGTCAATTGGTTCTTCATGGTCTCAGCTAGGGCCTCTTTGATTTCTTCCATTTTGGCATTAAGGGCTTCATCCACTATCCTTTGAATTTGTTCGGGCTCCATTGTTTTAGGCGAGCAAGTGATTGAGTCATTGCTAGATACTTCATCTCTGGCGTAGGTCGAATTGTCATAAGCTTTTGAACTTTCGTAATCCAGGGCTGTGAGCAAGAGAGGATCAATGATATGAGATGCAAATGTATGCATGTATGCATGTATGCACAATCAACCAATAAACAAGTGTAATTAGGACGATCCTGCCAACCTTATAACATCCACACACGAATGGCGAGTCTCTTTTTCCTAGGTATATGGTTAACAAAATACCAACATGGGGTATCTTGCTTTCGAATAATTCTCTCGGATGTTTCAACCAATAGTTATATTTTTGAAAATGGAAATCAATCCATGATAATTCCCATTAATTAGGTTTTAATCTATTCAACCAACTAAAGTAGCTTTTTATGCTATATTGGATTAAAACTAAATTAAGAAGTTTATTATAAATAGATTTCTCACTCGGAAAGAGTAACTAATGGTTCATGCCAAAAATAAGCCCATGGTTAATTTATTCTTGGTGTAAACTAGGCCCACAATTGATTTTTGGTATTTCATAATTGACCTAAATATTTTTGCAAGCTCTTTGTAAGGAAAGATTAGGTGAAAATAATTTTATTTCTAAGCCCATTGTAAAAAGATTTTAGGAAAAATGGATTTTGGGCTTAGTATTTGGGCCATGGGGCAAAGAATCATTGATTTGTTTTAGAAAAGTCTTATGTCCAAAGACCATCTTGAAAAAATTTTGAAAATAGTTTTGGTCTTTTGGATTTTAAAGAAAATTTTATTTTGAGCTTACAATATATTAAGGTCATATTAGAAAAAGAACAAACCAAATAAGCCATGATTTAGACTAAGATAAACCAACCATAGTCAAACAACATGCATTTGGGGTAAAACATAAGGAAAGTAACTAGGCCAATTACATGAGCTTTAGTCTTTGGGTAAAAAGGCTTAGGTTCCCATAGCAAGTATATACCGAATGGTATGAGGCTATGAGTGGTTATTCCATGCTCGATCTCCATACCTTGAGTGAAAGTATGGTATCCCTTACATAACATAACATGGGTAACACGGGCATCCTAACTCACGCACATGATGCAATCTAATATGATGCAATGGATAATATCATTATAAGGAAGAATAGAATAATATAAAGACCAACGGAATCAACTTCTCTTATCCCCAATGGAGTCGCCACTGTGAGCAGGGATTTTCGCCCCCACTCCCGGTATAATGGTTCTTGCGACTTCGGCACTGTTTAGGCTCAGGGCCTTAGAGAACAAGGACCTAAGTCCGGAGAAAAATGGAGTCGCCACCCGGACGGACCGGGAAAAAGAAAGGGGTGGATGACTCGATTCCTAAGGAATCCCCAACCCCTTGATGGGTTTGGAAAGTTGGGTACGTGAGGGGAAGGTGAGAAATAGCCCAGCACCTCCACAACGCCCGGTTCATTGGAACCGGCCTCCTTTACAGGTCTTAATATTATAAAATTCTTAAATATAACAATATTATCCATATTACACACAATAATTAAAAGAAAGCATCAATATATTAAAATCATAGCAATGTCCAAACAAAGCAAATAAATGGACACACCCATCCAAGGATGGAAACATGTCCTTACATTACATGGCTAGATAGGACACCCACCAAAAGGTAGAAACATGCCTTTTACATAGGTTCTAAAAAAAAGGAAATTAAATTACATGATATTTAACTAATGAGGTACCCACCAAGTGGAAACATACCTCTTACAACATTTGGAAGCCTAATTTAATTGATAAAAGTAAGTAATCATTCATCATAAATAAATCACTCATCAAAGCTATTAATCAAAATATAAAATAAACATCCATCCATGATAAATTAAATAAATCAAGTATTGAAATTAAATGAATTAAGGCATGTAAAATAAATCAAAGCATAATCAAATATAGAATTGAATAAAAAAAATAAAAAAGTCCAAATTATAGCTACTATTTCCATTTAGATTTCTTTATCTCATGTGTTAAGATTTTGGAAATTTCATAAATTAAAGCTACTGTGACTTTTATGGAATTAAAATAGATTAAAGATTTTATGTTTTTAAAAGGTTGGTAAGACACTTTGATTAACTGAATTAATATTTGAATGGTGAAATCATGAAACTAGGGTTTTAGACACTTTAAAATACTTTGATTTGTGATTTTTGGTTATTGGATTTCTAAGCTGCTGTGTAAAATTTATGTTTTTATGTTTTTTAATGTTTTAAAAGGATTAGGGTTCATAAAAATTAGGGTTTAAAGTTTTAAAAGGATTAGGGTTCATTATTTTAGGTTTTGGAAGTTGAATTTGGATTTGATATTTTGGAATTTAGGGTCTGGGATGGTAATTTTAATCTTAGGGTTTGGAAGATAATTTAATATTTTATGGAATTTTATGAATTTAAACAAGTGAATTAAAGTTTTTATAAGTAGAAAAGATGTTTTAGAAGACTTTTTGAAGGAAATAGAACCTACTTTAAAATTTTAAAAGAAGTAGAATTTACATCTTAGTTTTGTTGAAAAATATGTTCAATTAGAGTTTTAAGATTTTTAAGAAGGAAAAATAACAATTTTAAGCCTTTTGGAAGATAAACTAACGAAATAAGGTTTTTTTGCTTTAGATAAACTAAATTAAAGTTCAAAGGTTTTTAATTTTGATTTCATAAATTTGCTACTGTGTAAAAAAAACAATTAAAGAAAATTAATTAACACATACCTTCTTTTGATGATTTCTCCAAAAACAATTCTTCTTGGATGAACTAGCTCCAAAGAAAAGTCTTTTTTGCCTTTGAATCCTCTAAATCGTGCTGCTGCTATTCCAGAAAAGAGTTGAATTGAATTTCTTCTTTTCTTTCCTTGATTTGTTTTCAAATTTTCCAAACTACTCTTGGATTTTTTGCCTCCTTTAAATTAATTGCCTTTGTTCCTTATTTATAGTGGTTTGAGGTTGTTTATTCCTAATTAGTTAAGGTAAGCAATATTAATAATAAAAAAAAGAAACCAAAACCTAATTGGATTAGGTTTCGAAAAATAAACAAAATAGAATCTAACAATTAATTTAAATCCTCAACGGCTACTGGATAGTTTTATTTCTTTTTTTAACATGCAAGTGAGGTTACGAATACCAACTGATCAATGTGTTAATTAAAGAAAATAATTAAAGTTATTGAAACAAAGATCAGTTTACTGCCTATTGAAAGATCAAGGTACTGCATGTTCAAAGATCAAGTTACTACATGCATGTTCTTATTAATCAAAGAAAATGAAGCTACTGCGAGTATGAATAATTTATGATTAAAGATCAAACCTCCATCGTTGGTTCCACCAAAAAAATTGATTTCTGGATGAATAATGTGAAGACAGTATGTTGTCTGCCGTCATTTTTAGTGTTCTTGATATTTCTGTTTGTGGTTTCCTTCGTTCTCCAAAAAGCTGCTGCTGTTCTTCTCTCTTTTATGCCGTCTCTTTTGTTTTGTGGTTTAATCTCTCTTAATATTCACTGCTGACCCTCTTTAATGTTCCTTGCTATCCTTGATAATGTTCATTCCCCTTTATAAATTCTGTAACGTTATTATTTATAGGCAAACCTCACCCAGAATCCTTAACCCTAATATTAATCCGTTCTTGAAACAAATTATAGTTCAATTAGGAAACTTATTGAAACCATGTCGACCTGGTTGCCCAAGGTTGACATGAGTCCAACCTCATGTCGACCTGGGCTGCCTAAGTCAACATGAGGCATGCTCATGTCGGCCTGGTCTACCCAGGTCGACTTGAGTCCAACCTCATATCGATCTAGGCTGCCAGATCGACATGAGGCATGCTCATGTCGACCTGGTCCCTCCAGGTCGACATGAGCAATTGCTCAATGTCTCCCAGCTGGTCTGACTCGAATTATTCTTGCCTTTTTTAACTTATGGACCGAAAAGTTTTAATTTGGGTCGATTCAACTAAATTTTAGGGTTTTATAATTGAATTTATGCCTCTTTAATCCGAACTGACTTCCTTAAAAATTATAAACTAGCTTTAAATTTTTTCAAGTCGGATCAAATTTATTTTGGCACCCTTTAATTGGGATCATATTAAATTGGGGTAAAAATTAAGGGTCTACACCACCAAACACAAAACTCTAAAAATTGAATAACATACTAGGCAAACAATTCTTTCATAATTTCATTATTAAATCCTTTCTCATTTTCTCATGATTATCTAGGCACAATGCCTCAAATATCTCATTTATATCAATTTAGCCATCACCAATGGCTTTACATACCATCATTAGTGTATATATAACAAATTGCATTATCCATACATTTTGAATCATCATCATATATTTCACATAGTTCACATTATACAAATCATAGCATATTACTCTTCCATCTACAATGTAGTAAGTAGCTTAACACATTTTTCCAACCAAACGTGTTTAGTCCCAATACCATGTAAATATAAACAATTATTCAAAGTTTGTACTTACCTCTAAAACAACAATTACCACTTCTACCTCCTCTTTCAAGATTTCCCTCTACACTTGTTTTAGGGTAATGAAGTCTCTTCCAATCCTATAGTAAATGTGATTATAAGAAATAACCAAGTGATCCACAAAGGAAAATAAGGAAAAGAACTATCTGGGGAAAACTCTACCCATGACACGCTCAACAACATGGGCGTGCCCTAAACCCACAACACAGAAGCTTTGACATGCTCAGTGACATGTGCGTGTCACTGCACCTGTCAATTCTCCAACAACACAATAGCTATGACATGCTCAGTGACATGGGCGTGTCACTGCACGTGTCAATTCTATAACATCACAAAAGTTGTGACATACTCAGTGACATGGGCATGTCACTGCTCGTGTCACCAACATAGAAAATAGAACCAGCGACACGCCCAAAGGCATGGCCGTGTCACCTAGCGTGTCCGGCCAAAAACCTTATTTCGACACAACAATAGCCACATCCAACTATCATCTTTCAATACCCTTTTCAACTCCAAACTTACACAACAAAACATAATACCACAATGAACTTTTATAAACATCATCGAAACTCAATTGAACAGAAAAATACCCAATCACAACCATACTTCACAACTCAACAATTACACAATCCGTAACTCTTTTTCTTTTCACCAAACTTAACCTTTTCTTCAATCCAACCCAAATTCATGGTTATCTAAACAAAAACACTTCAAACATACCAAATCAACCATATACATACACCCCACCAAACATTCAAATCACACATACAATTTTTCATGGAAAATCAAAGAAACACGATGAAAACTTACCAAATATGAAAAAAATCATTAAAACTCCAACTTGATCGCTTAAAATCCTCCAATTGCTTGAGTTAGCAAGAAGCAAAATTTCTTTCCCTTTGATGGTAATGGTGGCCGGCTACCAATGAGAAGGAAAAAGAAGATGAAAATAGTCATTCTCCACTCAAACCAGCCACTTCTCTAATTAACCACACAAATATCCTCTTTTAATCTCCACCAAGCATTAATAATATCATCTTCCACTATCCTTAATGAATTACTATTTAAATAATTTAAAATATCATTTGACCAACTAAGATATTGACTTGTATATATTGTATATATCTTCATATAAACAACATATACACATTTTCTTTTTCACTTAATAAAATATATACACTTTTAAATCCTTTAATTCATTTTTAACAATTAATATTTCCAAAATTTTAGGATATTACAGTAATGGTGGCCAGCTACCAAGGAGATGGAAGAAGATGAAATTGGTCAACTCCTCTTTTTACCAACTACACCCCTATACCACACAATTTCCCTCTTATAATCTCCACCATACAATATATTATTATAATAATTAATATCTAATATGCTATCTTCCACTATCCTTAATTAATTATTATTTAAATAATAAAAATATCTTTAGACCAATTAAGATATTGACTTATATATATTGTATATATCTTCATATAAACAACATTTACACATTTCCTTTTTCACTTAATAAAATATATATACTTTTAAATCCTTTAATTCATTTTCAACAATTAATATTTCCAAAATTTTAGGATATTACAATTCTCCCCCTCTACAAATAAATTTCGTCCTCGAAATTACCTATTCCCAAGTCTGGAACAACTGAGGATACTGATCCCAAATCATCTGCTCACTCTCCCATGTTGCTTCTTCCCTAGCATGATTCTTCCAAAGAACCTTCATAAGTGGCGCTTTCTTATTTCTCAACTATTTCACTTCACGTGCCAAAATAGCCACTGGTTCTTCCTCATAAGTTAGATCTAGACTCACCTCAATGGACTCCACTGATAAAATATGAGATGGGTCTGATCTATACCTCCGAAGCATAGAGACATGGAAGACAATGTGAATTCGACCCAACTCCGGAGGTAAAGCTAGTCGATAGGCCACTGGTCCAACTCTCCCCAATACCCCCATAGGGTCCTATGAAACGAGGACTCAACTTCTCTTTATGGCCAAATCTCAAAATTTTATTCCAAGGAAACACTTTCAAAAATACTTTATCTCCTACATTGAACTCTATGTCTCTTCTCTTGAAATCTAAATATGATTTCTGTTGGTCTGAGGCTGCTTTCAAAAGATCCCGAATCACCTTCACTTTCTCTTCTATTTCTTTTATCAAGCCGGGATCGACCAGTTTACCTTCTCCAACCTCATCCCAACACAAAGGTGTCCTGCAAGTCCTACCATACAATGCCTCATAAGGTGCCATCCCAATACTAGACTGATGACTAGTTTATAAGCAAATTCAATCAGTGGTAAGAACCTATCCCAACTTCCAGAGAAATTATTGACACAACTTCTCAACATGTTCTCCAAAATTTGTATCACTCTCTCTGACTGTCCATCTGTCTGAGGATGAAAAGTAGTGCTAAAATGCAATCGAGAACCCAAACATTATGGAAACTCTTCCAAAATCTCAAAGTAAATCAGGGATCTCAATCAGACACCAAAGAAATTGGGACTCCATTCAACCTCACTGTCTCATTGATATACAACTCAGCTAACTTCTCAAGAGAATAATCCATCAGAACTGGAAGAAAATGAGTTATTTTCATCATACGATCAACAATCACTCAGATGGCATCCTGCTTCTTCTGGGTCAAAGGCAACCCAATCACAAAATCCATCGTTACTCGCTCCCATTTCCATTCTGGCACTGATAATGGCTGAAGTAATCCTGAAGAAACTTGGTGCTTAGCCTTCACTCTCTAGCAAGTGAGACATCTGGATACAAACTCTGCTATGTCCCTTTTCATACCTGACCACCAATAATATTGTTTCAAATCCCGATACATCTTGGTACTCCCACGGTGCATAGCATAAGTTGATTGATGTGCTTCCTCCAAAATCACTCTTTTTAGTCTTGTAGCATTAGGAACACACAACCTATCTTTGTACCAAAGACTACCATCATTCCTCATATGGAAAACTTGACTCTCTCCTATTTTGCAATCCGATATAGCTTTCTGAATTCTCTTATCTGCCAAGTGAATTTCCCTAATCTGATCCAATAACACCGGCCTCAATTGCAACTGAGCCATCAATGTACCATCATTACGAGGCTCAAATCTAGCATGAAATTCACTCAATTCAACAAGCAATGAGAGCGAATAAGCAATAAAACCTGCAAAAGACTTCAGACTCAAGGCATCCACAACAACATTTGCTTTGCCAGGATGATAGTCAATTAAATAGTTATAGTCTTTAATTAATTCCAACCATTGTCACTGCCGAAGATTCAACCCTTTCTGAACACCTAAGTATTTTAAACTCTTATGATATGTATAAATGAAACACTTCTCCCCATACAAATAATGTCGCCAAATCTTCAAAGTAAAGACTATGGCTGCCAACTCCAAAGCATGTGTCGGGTAATTCAGTTCATGCAGCTTTAACAGTCGAGAGGCATAAGCAATGACTCTACCCTCCTGTATCAAAACACAACCTAAACCATTATGTGAAGCATCATTGCAAATCACATGTTGTTTACTTTCCACAGGGAGTGTAAGGACAGGAGCCTGAGTCAACATCTCCTTCAACTGCTCAAAACTCACTTGACACCGATCTGTCCATACAAATCTAACTCCCTTCCGAAGTAATATGGTGAGTGGAGTAGCTATCATAGAAAAACCTTTTACAAATCATCGATAATAGCCTGCCAAACCTAGAAAACTTCTAACTTCTGTCAGTCTTCTGTGGACTCCAATTCAAAATGGCCTCAACTTTACTTGGATCAACTCTAATACCATCTACTGAAACCACATGATCGAGAAAAGTCACTTGATCAAGCCAAAACTCAGACTTAGACAACTTAGCATACAACTACTTCTCTCTCAAAGTCTGCAATATAATCCTCAAATGCTTATCATGATCCTCCTCATTATGCGAATACAACAAAATATCATCGATAAAAACCACTACAAATTGATCTAGATAAGGTCTGAAAACCCTATTCATCAGACCCATAAAAGCTGCTGGTGCATTCGTCAACCCAAAAGGCATCACCAAGAACTCATAATGCCCATACCTTGTACGGAATGTTGTCTTGGGTACATCTTCATCTCTGACTCTCAACTGATATATCCTGATCTCAGATCAATCTTAGAGAAAACTGCTTCTCCCTTCAACTGATCAAAGAGATCATCTATCCGGGGCAAAGGATACTTATTCTTGATGGTCACCTTATTCAACTACCTATAATCAATGCACAATCTTAAAGTACTATCCATCTTCTTCACAATTAAAATGGGCGCTCCCCATGGAGATACACTGGGGCGAGCAAGCCTTTTATCCACTAATTCTTGAAATTGCACCTTCAACTCTCTCAAATCAGCAGGTGCCATTTGATAAGGAGTAATAGAGTTAGGAGTGATACCAGGCAACAAATTGATACCAAACTCCACCTCTCTCTCAGGGGGTATCCCTGGCAACTTCTTAGTAAAAAAGTCTGGGAACTTCACAACTATGTGTATACTATCTAACTGAAAACCCACTACCCTGGTATCTACAACATGAGCAATATAAGCATCACAACCTTTTCGAATCGTCCTCCAAGCTGCAACGGCTGAAACAAACATGGATGTAAGATGTCTCTGCTCACTAGATACCTTAACGCTTCTACATTCACAGGTTCTCAAGGTAACACACTTATTCTGACAGTCTACCACAACCCCATGCTTGGATAACCAATCAATGCCGAAAATTAGATCATACTCCTTAAAAGGCATTTCAATCAAGTCACAAAGGAACTCCTCATCTTGAACAACAACCGGACTACCCCGGTGTGCCCTGCTAACAACAACACTATGTCCTAAAGGATTTGTCACCCAAATATCAAATCCTAGGCACTCTGAATAGAAGTCAGTCACAGACAAGATCGATGCACTAATGTATGAATGAGTTGATCCCAGGTCTAATAATTAAAGAACTGAAATACCAAATAAATAAAATGTACTAGCAATGATAGCTGAAGCATCCGACTACCTCTGCATCCGGTCCAATATGTTTTATTTAGTCTAATATGATTTTTGTTGTCTAATTAGTCCAAAATAATTTTTATTAAATAATTTTTGCTTTAGTATCTAATTTTTATTAATAAAAAATAGAAATAAACAAATAAAAGTCAAAAAATAAAAATAAAAATAAAAATCAGAGTCGAAAAAATCGGCGACGAAAAAATTATCGCACGGGCCCGTAGGCACGGGCCCGTGGGCATTTTGCCCACAGGAATTTCCTGCGGGCGAAATCACTGTACTATTTCGCACGCAAAAATTTTTGGCCTGCGAAATAGCCCAGCTATTTCACACGCAAAAATTTTCTGCCTGCGAAATAGCTTACGGGCCCGCTCTGAGCACGCTGCAGCAGCCAGCTGCAGCAGATTTTTTTGCCAGCGCAGTTTTTCCGTAGCAGTTTTTTTTCGGCAGCGCAAATTTTCCGACGCAAATTTTTGAAAACCTAATCCAATTAGGTGTTGGTTTCTTTTTTTTTTTTTTAATATTACGTACCTTAACTAATTAGGAATAAACAACCTTAAACCACTATAAATAAGGACCAAAGGCAATTAATTTAAGGGAGGCAAAAATCCAAGAGTAGTTCGGAAAATTTGAAACCAAATCAAGGAAAGAAAAGAAGAAATTCAATTCAACTCTTTTCTGGAATAGCAGCAGCACGATTTAGAGGATTCAAAGGCAAAAAAAGGCTTTTCTTTGGAGCTAGTTCATCCAAAAAGAATTATTTTTGGAGAAATCATCAAAAGAAGGCATGTGTTAATTAATTTTCTTTAATTGTTTTCTTTACATAGTAGCAAATTTATGAAATCAAAATTAAAATCCTTTGAACTTTAATTTAGTTTTTTTAAAGCCAAAAAACCTTATTCTTTTACTTAATTTTCCAAAAAGACTTAAAATTGTTATTTTTTCTTCTTAAAAACCTTAAAACTCTAATTGAACATATTCTTCAACAAAACCAAAATCAAATTCTGTTTCTTTCAAAACTTTAAACTTGGTACTTTTTCATTCAAAAAGCCTTAAAAAAATCTTTTCAACTTATAAAAACTTTAATTTATTTGTTTAAATTCATAAAATTCCATAAACTATCAAATTGATTTCCAAATTCCTAAAAATTACTCACCACCCGTGACCCTACTTCCAAAATATCAAATCAAAATTCAACTTCCAAAATTCAAAATAATGAACACTAACACTTTTAAAACCTTAAACCCTAATTTTTATGAACCCTAATCCTTATAAAACATTAAAAAATAGAAAAACATAAAAACCTAAATTTTACACAGTAGCTTAGGAACCTAATAACCAAAAATCACAAATTAAAGTATTTTAAAATGTTTAAAACCCTAATTTCATGATATCATCATTCAAACCTTAATTTTGTTAATCAAAGAGTCTTACAACCCTTTAAAATATAAAATCCTAATTTATTTTAATTCCATAAAAAGTCACAGTAGCCATAATTGGACTTTTATTTGCTTTATTCAATTCCATACTTGATTATGTTTTGATTTATTTCTTATGCTTTAATTTATTTAATTTCAATACTTGGTTTATTTAATTTATCATGGATGGATGTTTATTTTATATTTTGATTAATAGCTTTGATGAATGATTTATTTATGATGAATGATAATTTACTTTTATCAATTAATTTAGATTTCCAAAAGTTGTAAGAGGTATGTTTCCACTCGGTGAGTACCTCATTAGTTAAACATCATGTAATTTAACATGCTTTCCTATTTTAGAACCTATGTAAAGGGCATGTTTCTACCTTTTGGTGGGTGTCCTATTTAGGCATGTGATGTAAGGACATGTTTCCATCCTTGGATGGATGTCAATTTATTTGCTTTGTTTGGACATTGCTTTGATTTTAATATATTGATGCTTTCTTTTAATTATTGTGTGTAATATGGATAATGTTATTATATTTAAGAATTTTATAATATTAAGACCTGTAAAGGAGGCCGATTCCAATGAACCGGGCGTTGTGGGGGTGCTGGCCCATTTCTCACCTTCCCCACACGTACCCAACTTTCCAAACCCATTAGGGCGTTGGGGATTCCTTAGGAATCGAGTCATCCACCCCTTTCTTTTTCTCGGCCCGTCCGGGTGTTAACTCCAATTTCTCCGGACTTAGGTCCGTGTTCTCTAAGGTCCCGAGCCTAAACAGTGCCGAAGTCGCAAGAACCATTCCACTGGGAGTGGGGGCGAAAATCCCAGCTCACAATGGCGACTCTACTGGGTATAAGAGAAGTTGATTCCGTTGGTCTTTATATTATTATATTCTTTCCTATAATGATATTATCCATTGCAACATCTTAGATTGAATCGTGTGCGTGAGTTAGGACGCCCGTGTTACCCGTGTTATGTTATGTAAGGGATACCATACTTTCACTCAAGGTATGAAGATCGAGCATGGCATAACCACTCATAGCCTCGTACCATTTGGTATATACTTGCTATGGGAACCTAAGCCTTTTAACCCAAAGACTAAAGCTCATGTAATTGGCCTAGTTGCTTTCCTTAGGTTTTACCCCATATGCATGTTGTTTGACTATGATTGGTTTATCTTGGCTTAAATCATGGCTTATTTGGTTTGTTCTTTTTCTAATATGTCCTAAGTACATTGTAAGCTCAAAATAAATTTTTCTTTAAAATCCAAAAGACCAAAGATATTTTTAAAATTTTTTAACATGGTCTTTGGACATAATACTTTTCTAAAAAATAAATAAATTCTTTGGCCCATGGCCCAAATACTTAGCCCAAAATCCATTTTTCTAAAATCTTTTACAATGGGCTTAGAAAAAAATTATTTTCACCCAACCATTTTTTACAAAGAGCTTGCAAAAATATTTAGATCAATTGTGAAATACCAAAAATCAATTGTGGGCTTAGTTTACACTAAGAATAAATTAACCATGGGCTTGTTTTTGGCATGAACCATTAGTTACTCTTTCCGAGTGAGAAATCTATTTATAATAAACCTCTTAATTTATTTTTAATCCAACATAGCATAAAAGCTACTTTAGTTGGTTGAATGGATTAAAACCTAATTAATGGGAATTATCATGGATTGATTTCCATTTAAGAAAATATAACTATTGGTTGAAACGTCTGAGGGAATTATTCAAAAGCAAGATACCCCATGTTGGTATTTTGTTAACCATATACCTAGGAAAAGAGACTCGCCATTCGTGTGTGGATGTTATAAGGTTGGAAGGATCGTCCTAATTACACTTGTTTATTGGTTGATTGTGCATACATGCATACATTTGCATCTCATATCATTGATCCTCTCTGGCTCACAGCCTTGGATTATGAAAGTTCAAAAGATTACGACAATCTGACCTACACCGGAGATGAAATATCTAGCAACGACTCAATCACTTGCTCACCTAAAACAATGGAGCTCGAACAAATTCAAAGGATGGTGGATGAAGCCCTTAATGCCAAAATGGAAGAAATAAAAGAGGCCCTAGCTGAGACCATGAAGAACCAATTGACTGCAATCTTAGAAAATCATGCTGAGGCATCTGCTAGAACTAAAAAACCAAAGGACAAAGGGAAGACTAAAGTTAGTGAAGTGGTTTTTGATGATGAAAAGGTGATCATTGATGATGATGATGATTGGGCTCAATACTACCAAGAGGTTCAAGAAAAGAAGAAAGAACCAAAGGTTGGTGAGAAAGTAACTATTGAAAAGACCGAGACATCCGATGTTGAAAAGATGATTGCTGATTTAGAAAAGAAATTTGAGAAGAAGCTGAAAACCGAAGAGATGTCTGAGATCGACAAACTATTTGAACAAGATGATGAGGTCCCTTATAAGTTCAAGATGCCTTCCTTTGCTAAGTACAATGGCACCGAAAATTCCCATCTTCATGTGAAGCAGTATATCACTGCCATGCAATCTGCCCTAGCTACTAAGGCTCAAACCTTAAGGTACTTTATGCTCTCATTGGACCCTGTTGTCTAAAATTGGTTCAATACCTTAGAGTTGGGATCTACTTTACAAAGTCTTCATCCAATAATATGGATATAATGTTGAGTTAGAAGTTACCTTGATGGAAGTGGAGTCCATTAGGCAAAGGCCAAATGAGAATTTTGTGGACTATGTCAAGAGATGGAGAAATAAGGTCGCTTTACTCAAGAAGAGGCCCAATGAATCCGATCAAATAAGGATGATTGTGAGAGGGGTGTTGCCTAGTCTTCGTGAGAGGATGTCTCATACACTCATCCGTGATTTCAAAGACCTTCTCCAAGCTGGTTTGTAAATTGAAGAATGGGAAAGGGAGAAGAGCCGCTTTGCAATAAAAAGGAACGAGAAAGGGAGCTATCAACCTGGTAGCCAAAGCATGCAAAAGGCCGTCGGTGTTAATACTACTAACCAAGGGACAAGGAGACAATTTTTGAAATTGGGAAAGCCGATGTCTTGGGTTCTCAACAAGCTTCAAAGAAAAGGATTACTACAACCCTTAAATCCTCGTCCTTTGCCTAACCCTCTCCCACCTAATTTTGACACCAAAGCATTTTGTCAATTTCATCAAATGCAAGGACATGACACGGATAGATGTGTGAGGTTGAGACATGAGATTCAAAATCTAATTGATAATGGGAAGCTACCAGAGCCCAACAAGCCAAACACCAAAGACAACCCATTACCAAAATTCAATAGGATACCACCACCAGCGACCTTCATGATTGGAGGAGGTTTACATGAGGACTTTGTCATGTCTTCTTTTCAAGATGTGGATGACAAAGCAACCAAAGAAGAAGAGGCATTTGTCAAAATTGACCAAGCTATGATGGGTGGAGAAGTAGCAATTTGTGTTGTCAATGGGTTTTGGGATTCAAGTGACGATGATGATGATATTGTATCCAAGAAGGAGGAGTGGACTTGGTCTAAGCCTGAAGAAGATGAGGTGATGAATACTAGATCCGGTAAGCCTTACGCAAGGCCACCACCAAAGGAGATAGAAACTAATAAGGGGAAGGAAGTTGAAATAGAAGAAGGTGATGCTGTGCTCAAGCAATTGAAAAGAACCCAAGCAAGTGTTAGCATTTGGGACTTGTTAGCTACTTCTAAAAAGCACCGAGAAACTATGGCCAAAGCCTTAGCTAGCATGCCAATTTCTACCTCCACAACACCGGAGGAGTTGATCAACTTCATAAAAATTGGGGAAGTAATGAAACGTGAAGAGGTCCAAGAAAAGAATGAAGTTAATATGGGAGCAGTTTCTTTTTCTGATGCAAACTTACCGGACGAGGGAAGAGACCACATCCGCCTTCTCTTTATCAAAATAGAAGTCAAGGGGAAGAGGACTCCATGTGTAATGGTCGATGATGTGTCCGCCATAAATGTTTGTCCACTTAAGATATTGCCAAAGCTAGCCATGTCAACAAGAGATCTAAACCCAACCGAGGTGACAATTCATGCTTATGACAACACTAAGAGGCATGCCAAAGGGACTTTCAAAGCGGCCGTCAAGGTTGGTCCAATTGAATCTATTGTTGAGTTTGTTGTTTTAGATATACCAGTTACCTTCAACCCTTCATCAAAAGATGAAATTCCCCAATGGAAATGAAACAGTAGTCATTAAAGCGGAAGATAATGAGATTGTTAGCGCTCTAATGGTTGAGAGGCCTCTCAATGGTTTTCAAGTAGCTGTAATTTCTAATAATGAAGCAGCGGACTCCAAAGTCTTGAATATGATGAAGAACAAGAACTACCTTCCCGGAGCTGGTCTTGGAAAGGGTAAGGCCGGATTTTAGAACTCAAGCTTCCAAGAAGGGGTTGGGATATGATGAAACCAATAATGTTCAACGAAAGAAGAATGAGAAGATGAGCTTCCCACCACTTGAAGAGATCTTTGTCAAAGCTCCAGATATGGGACCACTCCAAGGAAAACCCGAGCCAATCATGTTCATCGGTAAGTTAATTCCCAGTTTTGAAATTTTTGCAGATGTTGCTGAGCTAGTGGAGTAAGTAAAGAAAGAGCTCACCCTATCAATCAACAAAAAGAAGAATGAAGCTACCCTGAAAGCCGAGAAGACTCCGGAAGAGATTGCTGCCCTGGTTGAAGAAAAGTTTGAAGACATCCTGCTTTATGATTATGAGAACAATGGTTTTCATTTTGATTTTAATTTGTCTGCTTTGTATGAGGATGATGATGTTTTCTTTTCTAAAATGAATGCAATAAAGTCCGATTTTGCTTACTTGTGTGATGTTTCTCCTGATGGTTGCATACATCCAAATGGCAGTTACATGAGCATCTTTAATATTAATTCTGTTAACACACAATCATTAAATTTGGGAACAATTGAAAATCCTAAAAACATTAGCATAGCATCCGACCTTACTCCTGATGAGAGAGAGAGATTTGAAAAAATATGAACATTAGCATAGCATCCGACCACACTATTTCATGACATGATGCACAAAGAAGTTGAAGTATATGTTGAGGATATGATGGTGAAGTCAGATACGAGGGAGCAGCACTTCCAGAATTTAGAATTATTCTTCGATAGAGCTTTGAAGTATAAGCTGAGATTAAACCCGAAGAAGTGTGTATTCGGTGTTACTTCAGGCAAATTATTGGGACATGTAATTAGTCTGAATGGTATTGAGATTGATCCTGACAAAGTCAAAGCAATCAGGGATATGCCAGCCCCAAAGACGGAGAGAGAAGTTTGGGGATTCATTGGTAAACTGCAGTACATTAGCAGATTTATAGCAAAGCTCACAATAATATGTGAGCCTATCTTCAAGTTGCTTAGAAAGAATCAGCTTGTCGTATGGAATGAAGAATGTCAAAAGGCCTTTGACCAAATAAAAGAGTATTTGTTGAATCCATCTGTTTTGAAACCACCTAAACCAGGAAAACGTCTATTACTATACTTAGCAGTAGAAGAAGAATCGATAGGAGCTATGCTCGCCCAAGCTGATGAGTCGAGGATTGAGCATGCTGTTTACTATTTGAGTAGAAAGCTCCTACCTTATAAAATTAAGTATAGTATCATCGAAAAGACATGTATAGCCGTGGTTTGGTCTTCTAAGAAGTTGCGGCATTACTTTCAATCGTATAGTGTGCAAGCAATTTCCAAGTTGGATCCAATGAAGTACTTAAGGGAGACACCCTCTTTAATTGGGAAATATGGTCGATGGTTGATAATATTAGAAGAATTTAAGATTGAGTATGTAACCAGGAAAATAATCAAGGGTAGAACGGTGGCAGAATTCCTAGCTCAATAACCATTACCAGAAAGTGAAGAGATAATCTTGGAATTTCCAGATGAACATTTAGAAGTAATTGAAGTACAAGGGTGGAAAATGTATTTTGATGGAGCGGTAAACAGGAAAGGAGCAGGTTTGGGAGTTATACTAGAATCGCCCGAAGGGGAACTTATCCCTTTAGCCAAGAAGTTGAAATTTAGGGCAACCAATAACTTGGTGGAGTACGAATCGTGTGTTTTTGGTTTGGAAACCCTAATGATTATGAAGGTGGATAAGGTGGAAGTTTATGGCGATTCATTGCTAGTAGTATCCCAAGTAAATGGAGAGTGGGAGTTGAAAGAAGAAAAATTAAAACCATACCACCGTTACCTGACCATGATGAAGAAGAATTTTAAGGAGTGTAGGTTTATACATTTGTCAAGAGAAGAAAATCATATGGCTGATGCCCTAGCCACATTAGCTTTGGTATGGGAAAATCCTGCCAGCCTATTCCTTAAGCCTCTAATCTTGACCAGTTCATCAACTCCTTGCTATGAATACGAGACAATCATGGAAGTTGATATGGACCATGATGCATGGTATGATACTATAAGCCGAATTTTGGAGGAAAGAGAATACCTGCCGGGGGCAACAAAGAAAGAGAGAAGAGCGATAAGGAGGTGGTCATTGCAATACATCACCTTCCATGGAGAGTTATATTGAAGATGGCCTGATGGACTGCATTTGAGATGTTTAAGAAATCCTGAAGTGGAGCGCATCATGTCTGAAATACATGCGGGAAGTTGCGGTCCTAGTTAAGAAGATTATTCGACAAGGTTACTATTGGTTGACCATGGAGAAAGACTGTATTGAGTTTGTAAAGAAGTGCCAGCAATTTCAAATGTATGGTAACTTGAATCATATGCCTCCTGAAGAACTGCATTCAATGTCTTCACCTTGGCCATTTGCCACCTGAGGTATCGACATTATAGGAGAAATACATCCGACAGCCTCAAACGGGTAACCGTTTCATTATAGTAGAAGTTGATTATTTTTCAAAATGGGTCGAAACTGAATCCTTCAACAAGCTGGGTGCAAGTCAAATGGCTAGGTTTATTGAAAAGAATCTCATCTGCAGATATGGGGTCTCGCACAGTGTGATATCAGACAATGGGGTACAGTTTCAAGGAGCAATTAAGGATTTATTCTCCAAGTACCAAATCCATCATCATCGATCTTCTCCTTATAGACCAAAAGCTAATGGTGTCGTGGAAGCAACAAACAAGACAATTAAGCAAATTTTGTCCAAGATGACCAAGACTTACAGGGACTGGTCAGAAATGCTTCCCTTTGCTTTATGGGGATATAGGACGAGTGTGCGAACACCTACTGGGATGACACTGTTCTCTTTGGTTTATGGGATGGAAGCGGTATTTCCAATTGAAATTGAGATCAAGTCATTGAGAGTAGTCTAGGAAGCAGAGCTACCTGAAACGGAATGGGTAACAAGCAGATACACACAGTTAGCTCTACTGGAAGAGAGAAGGTTAAAGGCACTGTATCATCACCAGCTATATCAAAAGAAGATAGCTCGGACCTAAAATAGAAGGGTCAAGGTCAGAAAATTCAGAGTTGGGGATTTGGTGTTGAAGCAATGTAAATGTATCCGATCCAAGAGGGAAATTCAGACCTAGTTGGGAAGGGCCATATGTCAGGAAATAGGTCATGAGCAAAGGTGCGGTGAAGTTATCAGACAAGGATGGGAATGAATTTAGTGAGCCAGTAAATATTGACAGGTTGAAGAAGTTTTATGTATGAAAAATAAAAAAGAGAGAGCTCGCTAGGTTGAAAACCCAAAAAGGGCGGCCTAGGCAAAAGTTAGAGCAGTCCACTAGTTCCGAAAACCCGAAAGGGCGAGCTAGGCAACAATTAGGGCTAATGAGAGAAAATTGTTAATTAGAAAATCCGAAAGGGCTAATTGGCAACATTAGTGATCTTGTGTATGTTGGCTTTATGTTTGGTTGTTCCCCAATTTAATAAAACAGAATTAATGATTAAATTTGTTCTATGTGCACTGTTATAAGTATTTGACCAGATACAGATGAAATAAATAATCATAATTGCAAAAGATGATGACAAATTATAAATAGAAAAGAAGCATCTTTTATTACTTTAGTTATTTTTCATCCTAACAAAACACTTTCTGAATTGACAAATGTAAAATCTATGGCAGTCTATAAGTGTAACGTGCAGGCCAGCTTTGCCTTAACCGATCCAAGTAGGCTTCAGTCAAGCAAGGCATGTCTAGGTCAGGAGCAAAGTCAGAATCACGAAGCTCAGCTCCATACTGACGCCCAAGTCGGCGAGGATCATAGCATGTACCTTGACGAAGAGCAGCAAGGGGAACGTACATCAAGTATGTCCGCATGGTGATATGAGAAATCTTCCACCAAGGTACCAACCAACGGACATTGACTTCAGAGTGTGAGTGGATCCAGTCGACCCAGTCAGCATGTGAAGAAGCAGGATGGAGTAGATTTCTAGCAGAATGATGACGTGGCAGGTATCTAGCAAAGTCCATGGAGGGAGTATCAAGCAAATAAAGATGCTCCTGAAGCCAAATCTGTGAACAAAGAATTAAGTTAAAAAAAAAGACTCCGCTAAGTTGAAAACCGGCAAGGGCTGCTTAGGCAAAAATTAGGATAACTCGCTAGTTCCGAAAATCCGCATGGGCGGACTAGGCAAAAGTTAGAGCAATATAAAAAAACCTAAATTGAAAACCCGAAGAGGGCAGTTTAAGTAATTACCTGAAGTAGCAATGGGCTCCCAGTCAGTCTCTTTGACAATCCTGATTTAAATCGGTCTAATCCAACTAAGGTCTCGGCTAAAATCACAGGTACCGGCGACAAGCCTCCTTCCATTTGATCCATGATATCCAATACTCGTGGGTCAATATCGCCGTCAGAAGAAACAAGCAAGAATTGGCCGAGCAAGCAAAGACAAAGCATGCATCCCTATGCCTTAGTAGGAGCTAAATAAGAGAAACAAAAGTCAATCAAAGGAGCAAGTAGAATTTTTTCACCTCTCATCAACTGAAGAACTTCGGGTTTTGGAATTTGAAATAATATCTGCATTTTCTGTTGAGTTTTGGAAATAAATGTGGGCAACGCCATTTGTTGATTATTGGGATGTCCAAGGATGGCCTCAAATTCTTCAATCAAGGGACACATTTCAAATCCATTAATTCTAAATACCCTAGAATCCGTATCCCACAGGGAAGTCACGACATGTAAGAAGCAATGGTCCAATTTGACATTTTGAAAGCATTTTAAAACATCAAGCTTTGACCATGAAATTTTCTTCCAATGGTTGGCATCCATATTCTTAAATAGAATTTTTATTTTCTTTAAATGGTGCTCGACCATGGTTGATGAATAAAGGGGAACCAAAATTGCTAAAGGGAGTCTTCACGTTGAAAGAGAAAGATTTTTGGTTTATGAATTGAAATATGGCATGCAAGGTGATTTATATAGAAGAAAATAATCCTTTTCCAAAAGTGAAATGGAAAAGATGATGGGAAAGGATAAGACCATATGGCATAAGGAAAGGAAGTGGCAATGAATTTCCTTTACCATATTGGATTTGGTTTAACAAAAGAAGTGGATATTAATTATGATGTACTATATATATATAAATATATATATAATAATAAAAAAAATAATTTTGGCAGTAAAAAAAGAGTTACGGTAAAGAGGAAAATTGTATATTTTTCATTATTGTATAATATTTTACAATTGCTACAATATTTACATATTACTAAGAGGGTGGTGGTAGGTCACCAAATAAAGACTTGAAAAAAATCATCGCCTGTTGGAGGAGGGGGCAAATTACTCGTCCCGGGATCATCTGAAGCAGAAGCACTAAAATCCCTATTGCCTTGGAATTTTGATTTATCATGGTCCTCATCAGAAGCAGACGAAAGGATCTCATGGTCATCAGTCTGGGAGCCTCTCGATGAAGAAGCACAGGGATCCCTCATTCCTTGAAATCGAAAGTCACGAAAATTTTGTTCGGATTGATGATATATGTAACACCCCCATACCCTATATAAGTAATATACATATACCTTGTATACATGTAGTACGTATATAAAGTATAAGAATGTCACTTTTCATTTCAGATTAAAGACCTTTAATTTAGTTCCAAACAATAATACATTTATTTAGAGAACATTTACAAACTCATTATACTTTTGATGATATTACATATATATAATTGTTAGACATATGATCTCAATTTTGATCCTTGACAACTCAAATTGAATGATCCATTTAAATTGTGTTTGAAGAATCTTGTTGCAGGCTTAGGTTGCTTCAAATAAAGCTGAACAGAACACTTATAGCGGTCGCACAAGACCTGAATACGACCGCACCATTCAATTAAAGGATGAAACCTTATCACAGTAGGTTTCGCGGTCAGAAACCCGACCTCAGTCGCGACTGCACTTAAAGAAGAGCGACCGTCCCAAGTTATGGACGACCGCTACACAAGCAACTCAAATAATTCTAATCACAGTAAGGTTCGCGGTGACAAGAACGGTGAAGGATACGGCCTCGCTTATCACTTTAGCGACCGCCCGTTTACATTCGCGACCGCTCTGCCAATTCAGGAGAAATTTGCTTAAAGAGATAGTAGTGTTCGCGTCCTCAGGTGCGTCCAGAAGTTTGACACGAGTATCTCAACTGAACCGCAAGATGTCACCTAGGGCAACCGCAAAATTCATATTTAGGCGGACATCATTTTTGCCCAGTCAAAGAATGCCACGTGTGATGACCGTTATAAACCCACTTCAACATTCAAAAAGGGCGACCGCACCTTTGTTATGGGCGACCATCCCGACAACCACAACATGGGCAAGATTCCTGCTGCAGAGCACTCAAATTCGACCGTTGAAGCATATTTTAAATTCAGCGACCGTACCTTGACCAAGAGCGACCGTGTATAACAGTAGCGCGACCATCCTTATATGAAGGACGCCTGTGAAATGCTTCGAACAGTTTATTGAAGAAGGTCTAAACTGCCAAGACTTTATTCTCACTATCAAAAACGGCTAGTAAGACCACATTGACTATAAATACATTGCTTCTATAAGAAAAGAAGAAGCTGAGAAGCAAGAAAAAAGAATTTCATAGCCAAGAAACAAACTTTTCTTTTACTTAAACTTACATTTGAATTGTAATGAATGTTAGGTGTAAGCATTGAAAACACCATTGTATAAGTTTGAGTGTGAGCTTGGAAAACACTTGGGTTGCGAGAGTAAGCCTTGTAAAACTCTTGTTTAGGTTGTGAGAGTGAGCCTTAAAAACTCCTTTAAAGGTTCTTGAGTGTAAGCCTTAGAAAAACACTTGTGAAGTTAGGTGTGAACTTGTGAAAACACCAAAGTTGGAAGTGAGCTTGTAAAAACTTCAAAGATTAGTGGAACCTTAACAAGTTGTTAAGGAAGTGGATGTAGGATTGAAGTAAATCCGAACTACTATAAATCTTGTGTGTTCTTTCCTTCTTTCATTACTCAACCATTTCTCTATTCCGCATCTCTTGTTTGTTGATTTTTTTAAATTGTCATTATTTCTTGAGAAAACCAATTCACCCCCCCTCTTGGTTACCATCTTGGGACAACAATTGGTATCAGAGCCTGAAATTTCTTAAACTTAATTGTGAAATTTGATCCACTATGGCAACTTCTTCTTCATCAAACTCTCATGGTAATCTTAACACTATTCTTAGACCCTACTTTGATGGAACTGATTATTCATACTGGAAACACAAAATGTATTTGTTTCTAGACAGTGAAGGGATTGAACTATGGGATTTCGTGGAAAGTGAGTGGAAACCTCCCACTTATGAAGCTGACGATATTCAAGTTCCACTTCCTAAAGCACAATGGTCAACTAGCAATGTCAAAGATCGATTCAAGAACAATAGAGCCGCTTCCATCTTGATGAATTCCATTTCAAGAGAAGAAGGTGGAAGAGTTCAACATTTAACTTGTGCACACTGCATTTGGAAAACACTCGAAAACTACCATGAAGGTACGACTCAAGTGAGATTCACCAAGAAACAAATGCATGTCCATGAGTATGAACTATTCAAGATGAAATCAAATGAAAATGTCACCGACATGACCAATCACTTGCTTGCTATTGTCAATGAACTAAAGAAGTATGGCAAGGTATATGAGCAAGGTGATGTAAACAGTAAAATCTTGAGAGCCCTAAGAGCTAGAAAAAACTTTTAATCAAAAGTATCATCCATAGAAGAAGCTCATGATCTCAGCACATTAAGAACTGACGAGCTAGTTGGAAAACTACTCACATTTGAGCTACACAATGAGAAAGAAGAAGATCAAGGTGAAAAAGAAAAGAGAAAGCCAATTGCACTCAAAGAAATCAAAGAAGTTGAGAGCTCAAGCAATGAAGGTACTGATGATGAAGATGAAATGGCAATGTTCTAAAAAAGAATCAATTAATGGAAAAGGAAGAAAAGATTACAAGCAAACAAAGGTACACTTCCTAAATTCTCCTTCAAAGATAAAGAAAAGAAAAATGAGGTAAAGTGCTATGAATGTGGAAAAACTGGTCACATTAAATCGGATTGCTTCAAATTAAAGAACAAAAGGAAATGGGATAAAGAAAAGAAAAAGTCTCTCTAAGCCACATGGGATGACTCTTTTTCAAGTGAAGAAGAAGAAGAAGAAGGAATTGCAAACTTGTGTCTCATGGCTATTGAAGATGACTCCAATGAGGTAAGTACTCAATCCTTTGATCTAGTAGCACATAATGATATAAATGATATAGATGATAGTGATTTGATTGAGCACATGAACTTTAAAATAGAAAAATATTTTTCTAAAATGATGCTCTATAAAGAGAAAAACTCTAAGTTAGAAAAGGATTTTATATGCTTAAAGAACTCTACCTTAGAATTGAAAACCTCAAATGAACACTTGATGAATATGATAGGAGAGTTAAATAAAAACTCACATGACTTAGAAAAAGTTATTAAAGAAAATGAAACATTGAAGCATGAACTAAAAGAACTAAAAGAATCAATTTCCAGATTTCATAAAGGAAAGGAAGCATTAAACACATTAATTAATAACCAAAGATCACCTTCCTTAAAATATGGATTAGGATTCAATGGCTCAACCAACATTGCACCAAGCAAACCAACATTTGTAAAAGCATCTACAATTGAAATTTCTGATGTTCATATTAAAGATGCTTGCACCAAGTCTATAAGTACCAAAAGAACTTCTTATGGTTCACTAGGAAATAAAGCCAAAAATAATTATGCATTTTTGTACACTAAACTTGCAAAAAATAAATCACATACTTGTAGTTGTATGCATAATACTTTAAATACAAAAAGAAAAATGCAGAAGTATAGAATACCATGGCAATGCACATATTGCATGAAATTCGGACACAAAAATTTTTCTTGTTATATAAGAAAGGCTCATCTCAAGTTAGAAGGCACTTTTACTACTAACCATAAAGGACCCAACTTCATGTGGGTACCTAAAAGAAGATGATCACTATTGCCATGCAGGTATGCCTAAAATCTACTATCAACGAAAGCACATGGCTTGTGGATAGTGGATGCTCAAGGCATATGACTGGGAATGCAAAGCTCTTTACAAATATTACCTACAAACATAGAGGTAATGTAACTTTTGGAAACAATGCTAAAGGTAAAATTCATGGTGTTGGCTCCATTGGTTCTATTGGTAAGGATTTAATAGAAGATGTATGGCTTGTTGATGGGTTGAAACATAACCTACTAAGTGTTAGTCAACTTTGTGATAAAGCATACTTTGTCAATTTTGATTCCAAAGAAAGCAAGATCACAAATTCAAATGATATTATCATATTTAAGGGTACTAGAACAAACAACACTTATAATATCAACATACATTCAAATCATGCATTTAAATGTCTAATGTCCACTAATAATGATGCATGGTTATGGCATAGAAGACTAGGACATGCTGGTATGGATCAATTAAAATATATCTGTAATGAAAACTTAGTTGATGGCCTACCTAAGATAAAATATGATAAAGATAGGATTTGTGAACCTTGTCAACATGGCAAGCAACATAAAAGCTCATTCCAATAAAAGAATGTTATAAGCACCTCTAGACCTTTAGAACTCATTCATTTGGATTTATTTGGACCAAATAGAGTTACAAGCTTAGGAGGCAAATTATATGCATTTGTTCTTGTTGATGATTACTCTAGATTCACATGGGTTAATTTCTTAGCTCAAAAGAATGAAGCCTTTAATTACTTCAAAACATTTGCAAAAAGAGTTCAAAATGAAAAAGGATATGTGATCACATCTATTAGAAGTGATCATGGCAAAGAATTTGAGAATGAAAATTTTGAAGGTTTTTGTAATGAACTTGGCATTTCACATAATTTTCTGCTCCTAGAACTCCACAGCAAAATGGTGTAGTTGAAAGGAAAAATAGAACTTTAATTGAAATGGCTAGGACAATGCTCAATGAATATGATTTACCATCTTATTTTTGGGCGGAAGCCGTTAATACAGCTTGTTACATCACAAATCGTGTTTACAAAAGGCATTTAACTAATAAAACTTCTTATGAGCTATGGAATGGAAGAATTCCCAGAATTGGTTATTTTAGAGTATTCGAATGCAAATGCTTCATATTGAATACCAAGGATAATCTTGGAAAATTTTCATCCAAATCAGATGAAGGCATATTTCTAGGATATTCATCATATAGCAAAGCACATAGAGTATTTAACATGAAAACTCTAGTTATAGAAGAAACAACGCATGTTGTATTTGATGAATCATCTAAACTTGATCAAAAGAAAGGTATTACTTTCAATGACCCTGCAGGTACTCTTGAACCTCTTGAATCTATTGATGCTCCAAAGATCAATCAGTATGAACTTGAAGAAAAGACTCAAGATCTACCTAAGGATTGGCAATACAAGAAAGACCATCCTAAGGAACTCATCATTGGAGAAACATCTAAGGGAGTAATTACTAGATCTAAAATTAATCATATAGATGTTAATTTTGCTTTTGTTTCTCAAATTGAGCCAAAGACTGTTGAGGAGGCTTTAAATGATGAAAATTGGATAACTGCAATGCAAGATGAACTTAATCAATTTGAAAGAAATAATGTTTGGCAACTTACTTCTAGACCTACAGATCACTCTATAATAGGATGCAAATGGGTCTATAGGAATAAGCTTGATGAAAATGGTCACATTGTTAGAAATAAAGCAAGATTGGTAGCCAAAGGTTATAATCAAGAAGAAGGTATTGACTATGATGAAACTTTTTCCCCTGTAGCCAGATTAGAAGCTATTAGAATATTACTTGCTTTTGTATGTCACATGAACTTTAAACTCTTTCAAATGGATGTTAAAAGTGCATTTCTAAACGGACTTATAAGCGAAGAAGTTTATGTAGAACAACCTCCTGGTTTTGAAAACTACAAATTTCCTGATCATGTTTTCATACTTACCAAAGCTTTATATGGATTGAAACAAGCACCAAGAGCTTGGTATGATAAACTTAGTGCATACTTACTTGAAAATGGTTTTTTAAAAGGAAAAGTTGACACAACTCTCTTTGTTAAAAATGACAAGCATAACATTTTAATTGTACAAGTTTATGTGGATGACATAATATTTGGAGCTACTAATGAAGCCTTGTGCAAAGAATTTGCTTCTTGTATGACTAGGGAATTTGAAATGAGCATGATGGGTGAACTCAAGTTCTTCCTTGGACTGCAAGTCAAGCAATGTGAAGATGGGATCTTCATCAATCAATCCAAATATACAAAAGAACTCATTAAGAAATTTGGAATGGATGGCTGCAAAACTAGCAAAACTCCTATGAGCACATCCTTGAAATTAGGTAAAGATGAAAACGGTAAAGCAGTGGATGAGAAGAAATATCGAGGTATTATCGGATCACTACTTTACTTAACCGCTTCTAGACCTGATATAATGTATAGTGTATGTCTTTGTGCTAGATTTCAAACTTGTCCTAAAGAATCACACTTGAATGCCACTAAGAGAATTTTGAAATATTTGAGTGGTACAATGCATTTAGGACTTTGGTATCCTAAAAACACATCATTTCATATCATAGGCTTTTCAGATGCAGATTATGCTGGTAGTATCTTAGATAGGAAGAGCACTACAGGAGCATGTCACTTTCTTGGTAATTGTCTAGTTTCTTGGCATAGTAAGAAACAAGCATCGGTTGCTTTATCCACACTGGAAGCCAAATATGTTGCAGCATGTTTTTGTTGCACACAAGTATTATGGATGAAACAACAATTGCTTGACTATGGCAAAGTATTTAATAATATCTCCATTAAATGTGACAACACTAGTGCTATCAATTTGTCTAAAAATCCTATCCAACACTCTAGATCCAAACATATAGATATTAGACATCATTTCTTGAGAGAAAATGTACAAAATCAGAATATAATCCTAGAATTTATAGATACATAAAATCAACTTGCTGATATCTTTACAAAACCCTTGAATGAAGATAGACTTAACTTCATTAAACTTAATTTAGGAATGATTGATGGAATCACTCTGAATTAATAAAAAAAATTGCCTATCAATGAAGTTTCTTTGTGCATAAACTTTTTGCCTAAACTTTAGAAAAATCTTCCATCTTACCTTGACTCTTTCATTTATGTGTCAGTCGCGTTCGCTCCAGTGTCTTTAGCGATCGCTATCTTGTCTGCCAAATTCATTCAAATAAAAATCTCTGTGCGCGGTTGAGAAAATTTATGCGCGAACATAATAATTTGAACAGTTTCGACCGTTACAGACAGTATCTTCACCCGCGAGCACACTAATCTTGCTAATGGTCACTAGACCACATTTCACGATCGCACCCTTTTAAATCTATGATTGCACTCTGTACACTCTACTCGAAATTTTGTAACCGTTGGTTGTATGACAGGTCGCAACTCTTAACTTTCAACAGTCATAAACGGCTATTTTCTTAATTTCTTCTATTTAAGAGTATGATACATCAAGTTCTTGGATATTTTGCTTCTTACAACATACAAACTTCTCTCTAAATCTCAAAAATCCTCTCAAAATCATCTTCTTCTCAAAACACCCTCTGTTTTCCAGTTTTCTTCTTTTTCTTCCTATCTTGATGGCTCCCAAAAAGAAGATGACCTCCAAAGTAAAAGGAAAAGGAAAGAGATCTTCAGGAATCACAATAAGAGAACCAATAGATGATCCTCCATCTCCTCCATAGTCTAGAAGAGGTGAGAAAATTCACAAACCTCACCACCAAAACTCTGAGGAAGATGTAAGATATACCATGCTGAAGAGAAAGAAAGTAGAAGGAACCAAATTTCATTTTGGTGGGATGCTCTCTGCCCTGAATATCAAGGACGAGATTGAAAGATTACTGGATGTCCTTGGATGGAGAAAATTTGTATTTCCTGAGGAGGTAGGTTATTCTAGTTTAAGCAAGGAATTCCTTATGTCTTTTCAAATTGAGAAGAGTGATAACTCTGCACTGGGATGGTATGGGGTTAGATTTAAGCTATTTGATCAATACCAAGCCTTAACCCTAGAAGACTTTGGCAAAGTCTGGGACTTTTCTGCTGATGGTATAACCTCCTACAATGATCTAACCTTCTCCAACCAAACACTCTCTGCACTTTAGCGACCGCCCATTTACATTCGCGACCGCTCTGCCAATTCAGGAGAAATTTTCTTAAAGAGACAGTAGTGTTCGCATCCTTAGGTGCGTCTAGAAGTTTGATGCGAGTATCTCAACTTGACCGCGAGATGTCACCTAGGGCGACCGCGAAATTCATATTTAGGCGGACATCATTTTTGCCCAGTCAAAGAATGCCACGTGTGATGACCGTTATAAACCCACTTCAACATCCAAAAAGGACGACCGCACCTTTGTTATGGGCGACCGTCCCGACAACCACAGCATGGGCAAGATTCCTGCTGCAGAGCACTCAAATTCGACCGTTGAAGCATATTTTAAATTCAGCGACCGTACCTTGACCAAGGATGACCGCGTATAACAGTAGCGCGACCATCCTTATATGAAGGACGCCCGCGAAATGCTTCGAACAGTTTACTGAAGAAGGTCTAAACTGCCAAGACTTTATTCTCACTATCAAAAATGGCTAGTAAGACCACATTGGCTATAAATACATTGCTTCTATAAGAAAAGAAGAAGCTGAGAAGCAAGAAAAAAGAATTTCATAGCCAAGAAACAAACTTTTCTTTTACTTAAACTTACATTTGAATCGTAATGAATGTTAGGTGTAAGCATTGAAAACACCATTGGATAAGTTTGAGTGTGAGCTTGGAAAACACTTGGGTTGTGAGAGTAAGCCTTGTAAAACTCTTGTTTAGGTTGTGAGAGTGAGCCTTAAAAACTCCTTTAAAGGTTCTTGAGTGTAAGCCTTAGAAAAACACTTGTGAAGTTAGGTGTGAACTTGTGAAAACACCAAAGTTGGAAGTGAGCTTGTAAAAACTTCAAAGATTAGTGGAACCTTAACAAGTTGTTAAGGAAGTGGATGTAGGATTGAAGTAAATCTGAACCACTATAAATCTTGTGTGTTCTTTCCTTCTTTCATTACTCAACCATTTCTCTATTCCGCATCTCTTGTTTGTTGAGTTTTTTAAATTGTTATTATTTCTTGAGAAAACCAATTCACCCCCCCCCCTCTTGGTTGCCATCTTGGGACAACAATAATGATCTTGTTTTTGTTAAAATTCATTTATACATATGAATACATTTTTATCAAAATACAACATAATTAAAATTGTACATGTATGCATCACCTTCTAGTTGGTCTCGAAATACTCTTACCCTTCTCGCAGCATAACGACTTGACTTCAGATCAACCACCAACTCACCTGCACGATTTACACAACAGCGCAAAGCTCGAAAGCTTAGTAGTACAAATAAATATTATAAACATACATTACAGAAAATCATACACATATATTAACTTCATGTATCATTATTTTCTTATCATGTTTTCCCATTTCAATTACACTTTTTATATGTTTCTACTAATCTCATAATTATATACATATATCATTAACATAAACCACAATTCCATAACTTAGTATAACATCCATAAAATAATACTCACAATGTTCACATCCATATACATATTACATGTCATATTATACTTTCAGAATCTCATCTTTCAACACAGCTTGTCAGGCCATATTTCTTTTCAATAATTTACTTATGTATTGTAATCATAACATACTTCATAACATTACATTCCATTAATTTATTCAATTGTTTCACCATTCATAAATCACATTGAAATAAAGACAAGCATGGGCCCAAAAGACACTAATATGCCATTCCACTTTAAGAGTTAATGTTATGGTTCAATTATCACATTTATCATTATCATTATCCCAACTAGGCTTCAAGGATTAGGTTCAACCAAGCTTCAAAGGGAACAAAGCATGCTAAGTATCAACCCAACTTGGCTTCAAGAACCAAACCCAACCTAGCTTCAAGGGTTGTAACATCTCAATTAGGCTTCAAGGATTAGACCCAACCAAGCTTCAAGGGGAGTTAAGCATGCTAAACTTCAACCCAACTTGGCTTCAAGGATCAAATCCAACCTAGCTTCAAGAGATTGTTACCATTAGGCATGCCACCATCAACAAAACTCTAAAAATGGAATAACATATTAGACACACAATTCATTCATTAATTCATTATCAATTTCATTCTCATTTTCTCATCATCATTTAGGTAAACATGCCTCAATCATCTCATTTGCATCATTATAGCCAACAATAATGGCTTCAAATCTCATCAATAGAGTATACATAACCAATTGCATTAGACATATATTTTGAATTCATCATCATCTAGGTAAACATGCCCCATTTATTTCATTTGAATCAATATAGCCAACCACAATGGCATCACATCTCATCATTTCTCAATCCACATTAAAGTAATTCATCATTAAAGTATTTATCATAACAAATTGCATTGTACATACCTTTTTTAATGATCATCATATCTTTCACACTATACAAATTATAACATTAAGCACATTGTATTAACAATATAGTAAATTACTTAACACATTTATAACTAAATGTGTTAAGTCTCAAAATCATGTAAGAGAATGCATCCATGTAAGTTTGTACTTACCTCAAGAGCAACTCACATCAATCTATACACTTCCTCTTCCAAGAATTCTTCACACTTAAGTTGATGCAACTCAACCTCTTCACAACCTAATTCAAAAGGAAGAATACACACTTACTTACAAATACACATGAATTCCAATACACTTATTCACCTATTAGTCTCATACTAGACCCATAGATCACAAATTACAAACCAAAACCCTTATCCAAGTCCCCACGGTCGTGGCCTCATAACCCCACGGCCGTGGGTTAGCAAACGAATCTGCCCACTTTTCGCTAAACCCCCACGGTCATGTCCCTCACGTGGCACTCATTTGCCATGACCGTGGCATCCATTTTGCCTCTGTTTCGGACCAAACTCATGTATTTTGTGTTTTTAACTTCAATAAACACAAACATATAGAAAATCCAAGATAATAATTGATCAAACTCATAACATACATCAATTACCAATTAATCTAACACTTATATAACTTCAACATATCATAATGATAATCATTATATACATCATCTATATATCAATTATTCAATTTCTCAACTCATTTATTTTAAACCCTTACTAAACAATTTCTATAATCCATCATCTTCCTCACAAATAACCATATTATCACCATCTAAATACCAATTGCAGTTACAATAAGCACGCCATGTCTCATGCATAATAACATAAGGGATGAGCATACCTAAGATCCCATAAATAACCTTGAATTTTGACAACCTCCACTAGGAACGAAGCATGTGATTCAAAGTTAATCTGCCGTTACTATAGGGAAGAAGATGAGCCGCAAAACATGTTCCAAATCGGCTGAATCTGTCGGCATTCGTAGAAGATATGATCGACCGTGGCTGCTGCCGACCTGCAGAAATGACAATAGGATGTAACTTGAGCTCCAATCCGTTGAAGGTTATGAGGAAGAGGGAGGCCATCCTGGAATAAGCTCCAAGAAAATATAGATAACTTCAACGGAATGGAGGAGTTCCATATGTAATGAAACTTATCCTCCACTTGCCTCTTAGGACGAATTTGCTCATAAATATTGACCAATGAAGCAGATTTCCCATTACTCAATTTGCATTGATTATTTTCCAACCAGAAAAAGTTTGGGTATTTAGCATGAATCCTGCATAAAGCTTTCCAAAAAGGGGAGTCATTAACCCAATAAGACATGTGTCCTGTAACATCCCGAATTCCAGATTGGTAAGAAACAGACATTGAGGATATGAATTAGGCTTAGAGCAAAGGAGTTTAGAACATGACCTATAAATTGAACTCGAATTTCATCCAAGTCAATGACAGAATTAGAGAGTCTCAAAGAAGACTTAATTGTTTATTTGTGTCTTAGCTAGACATATAACTTAAAAATACTCAATTTGGAGTTGTACAAAATAAGATATGATGGATTTAGTAGACAATGTGCAAGCTGCCTCAGGACAGCATAGTAGGCTTGACTTCAAAGGACTGTCAAAAATCAGATATAGCTCGGATCGACCTGAAATTTTGACACAATATATCCCCGGATGTCTAGTTTTAGTGGGAATAAGAATTACTTAATTTGGAGTTGTGAGTAAAAAGATATTAATAAAGAAAGACAGCAAGGTCAAGAAGGGATATCAAAAGGACCTAAGTGGAAATTTCTAAAAAGTTAGGGGCTACTATGTAAACTTAAAAATTAAGTGTCGGAAGTTCTTAATAGTGCCCATATCCGACCCCGAAAGAATATTCTCGAGATTAATCGGGTCATAACCGTGGGTTTCAATTTTTCCTGAAAACGCAAGGTTTGTAAGTTACGGGCGATTTTACGATAAGGACATTTTGGACATTTCCACTGGAGGGGTGATTTTGTAATTAAATATAACTTTGGGGGCAAAATATTAAAAGAACAAAAAACCACTTTCAAGTGGCCAAATCCTAGCCACTAAATCCAAATGTGTTGGACAAATCATGGCCATTGAAAATAAACCAAATCCTAGCCATTAAATCCAAATGTGTTGGACAAATCATGGCCATTGAAAATAAACCAAATCCTAGCCATTAAATCCAAATGTGTTGGACAAATCATGGCCATTGAAAATAAATAAATTAATTAAATGGAAATTAAATTATAAATAACTAATTATGGTCTTCCAAACACAAGTAAGGATCAAAAAGACACCACCATCACCACTTTTCTTCTCCTTTAAGTCGTGCTCCCCCTCCCTTCCATTTTCAAGGAGACAAGTTTCAAGTCCAAGCCATTTCTCAAGTGAAATTCAATAGGAAATAAGGTAAGATACCATCCTAAGTCTTATTCTTTCATTAGAATTAGGTATTAGGCTATGTTTAGGAAGATTTGATATTATGTTCATGTTGGGAAAGAATTAGTAAGTTGATGATTATGGTGAAAAAATGATAAACTACTTAAAGGAAATGATGAAAATGGTGATTATTAGTAAGAATAAGTAAAGGATTGTTAGAAAATCATAAGGTAGCATCATGTTCATATCTAGGGTTTGTTCTTACATATGTGACATATTAAATTCATAGGAAATCAAGGAGATTAGAGAGGAAAGGAAGTGAAATAGATAAGAAGAGCAAGGAAAAGCAAGGTTTGGTACTTTACCTTTGAATAATTACTTTTCGTTTGGTGCTTTACCATAAAAGAAATTCTATTTTCTTACAACTTTGGTTTATGGAAGTTTTGAAGTTGATGTTTAAATATATTGATTGAGTTTAAATTAAATATTTGAGTTATGTTCTTGTTTTCTTATGGCAATTGGGTTGTTAAATTTAATTGAAACCAAATGTTTTGAGAAAATTTGGCAAGTTGATTTGGTAAGTTGTTTGGACTTTAATTAGTTTGATTTGAGTTAAACATGCAAAAATTGTTAAAAGGAAGTGCTTGAATCTTCACTTTACTATTAAAGAAGCCTTAATATTGATTTGCAAAAGAAAAATAAACTATCCTATGCATTTCAAATGTTTGGGCCGAAATGGTCCCAAAGTGACAGCTTCTGGACTATTTTTGTGGCAATTGTTTGGGGCAGCAAAAAAATGAATTTTTCAACGAAATTTTACATGCAATTAGTCAACATATGAAATAAGTTTTCTATAAAATTTCAGCCAAAAATAAGATTATTTACTTGGTCAAATGCATAACTGAAGTGGACTGAAATTTTGACGAAAACCCAGATTTTACTATTCATGTGTTCATGTCATTTTGCGTTGCCGATTTTTCTCGCCGCAACACTATTCATTTGGTCAATTTGTGATCTTTTGAGGAATGCTTTGAAATGTTTGATGTGTTTATTGTGGATGTTAAATATGTGAAAAGAGTAACGGTTTGACCAAAGAAAGTGGTGCGCCGCATAAATGGCAAAGCGCAATGAGAATTTAAATTGATTTCTTAAATCATTCTAAAATGAAGTTGAGACTTAAATTGAATCATTTTAATCTTTTTGCTCTACTGGATAGTGGGAGTGGTAGATAAGGGTATGGTGCACTATACTAACGCATGCAGTACTGCTCATCATTGTGATATGATATTTTATTCAGTGGTGAGGCCACTAAAGCCAATGGGGAGGCCCATTGGTTAACTAGGATGGGGAGGCCCATTCCTGTGATCTGATATCGGTGGCCACTGAAGCCAATGGGGAGGCCCATTGGTTAACCAGGATGGGGAGGCCCGTTCCTGTGATTTGATATCGGTGGGGAGGCCCATCTATGTTACAGTGGGGAGGCCCACTGCCTTATCACTATGGTTCCCTATATACCAGTAGAGCCTGAATAAAAGACATATTATTTTTCGTTAAACTACGTATAGCAAAATGAGTTGATTTATGGTTTTTTTTTTACATTTGTTGGAAGCATATTTACACTGAATGTACAGAAACTTCCATTGGTTTAAGGTTGGTTGAATTATGATTTAATTATTTCCTTTTATTGCGAATACTTTCATATACTACTTTTATTTTTATTGGTAAAGTACCCACTGAGCGACAACGCTCAGCGAGTTAAGTTTTCCTTGACTCGTAGGTTCGGAGCAGTAGATAAATCTTGGGGAAGCAACGACCAGACCACAGCAAATCTCAGGGGTAGATCTTTTAGATCCATTATGAGTTAGCTAGTTGTGGCATGTATATGAATAAATATAAAAGAGAATTTCTATGTTACAATGGTATGTTAGTAGTGTGTAATAATCATAAAACTTTACTTTTTGTTGTATTAGAAGTGTGAACTCTTCTTGCAGATTTGTAGTTGAGGGTTTAAGGTGAATTCATTGGGAGTGCATTAAATTTGATGGTATTCATATTGGTCTGTGTAAAATGTTTTCAAAAAAATCAGAAAAACAAGTTTTGTTGACACTTGGGATCCAAATTTCTAGGCGGAACTATGGCAAAATTTCTGTAAAAATCAGAACCAAAATTTGACTAAGTAAATTGGTAGCAACGTTAGGATAGTGTGGCACCTCTACTCAGCTTACACATGTAGGTTGGGATGGGGTGTTACAATTAGTGGTATCAGAGCCAGGTTTAGCTTGTTCTGGGTAATTAGTTGATGATGGGATCTTTATATACGTGCCACCTAGGATAAGATAATGCTGTTGGTTTGGGTCGTTACGTATGATGGGATTGTATACGTTTTGCTCTGTTCTTTAGATGTCGCAAGAAGCGCTAGACGTGATTGTAGGTCAGTTGTCTATGTTTGGAGTTCTGCTTTACCTTTTAATAGATTCGGGGTTTTCACACTCATATATATGCACGAAAAAAAAATTGAGAAATATATGCAATAAAGGTTAAGGCAATTATGAGAGGTAAGTAGTAAAAGCACCGAAAGAATAATAACGAATAGAATACCGACCATAATAAAAGAGTCTAAAATTGAAAGAGTGAAGAATAATAGTACGGCAAGAAAAAAAAACAAATCATAGAAAATAAAATTGAGAACTAAGAAAAGGAAGCGAAACTAGTTAGATTCTCCAGGATTAATGCTTTACCTGGTTGAAATCATGTGTTCCTTATATAATGAACTATTTAAACTTATGTTGGAAATGTTTGGTAATGTGTTCTGACAACTTGAGAATTTTTGTGCCTATGTGTGCATTGATATGAATGAAGGAAAGAGAGTAAAATATTAGAAAAATATGCTTACCTTGGTAATTCAGATTGAATCAGAGTTGGGATGAGTGTATTTATATGGCATTAACATTTATACTCAATGGTGAGGGCCATTGGGGCCAGTGGTGAGGGCCACTGGTTTGATATTTATCTGGCACCGATATATATACTCAGTGGTGAGGGTCACTGGGGGCCATTGGTGAGGGCCATTAGTTTGATGAAAAAGGTGGTGAGGGCCACCTGTGCCATGAAAATGAAATGGTGGTGAGGGCCACCCGTGCCATGTTGGTTCCATATGGTATTACCTCATTCCACTTTGATTCTACTGTCATTACCTTGAGGAGCTAAGTAAGAAAAATATGTGATAATATACAGATGAAAAAAAAAGTATATATGAAAATAAACAGAAAGTGAATTGAAACATATTCGGAAAAGAAAGGAAAGAAAGAGTTTGAAATGTAATAAAAAAAAAGAAAGATGTTCTCACCTTATGTTGGGATCGGCCGTAACCAGCATAGAGCGAGACACGTAATGAAATAAATAGTACTCGAGAATAATGGTATCATGGATTGATCACCCATGAGCTATTATTTGAGATGTATATATGACAACACAAGGAAAGTCAGATGAGTTGATACTTAAGGAATGCTACCACACTGCACGAATATACTTAGGACATACAAATTCAGTAAGAAGTAAATAAAGAATAACCACAATGCAAAGAGAAGGAAGCTTAGAAATGAATACATTAGAAAGTGAAAAACATACAAGAAGGAATGAGAAAGAACAAACATGAATCAAAGTTGAAGGAAATACAAGAGAAGTAATAGTGATGTTTCAAATGAGAAATTGTGACAAAAGTCAAAGCATGTTGAACCACATAATAGTCTATTGGATAATCTTGTAGAATAATAAACAGCAAGTGAGCAGATATGGGAAGAAAACGGAATAAAAAGGTAAAACATGTTGAATCTTAAAATAGTTAATCTCAGTCAAAATAAGGCAATACGTAAACAATATAGAAAGATGACAAAGAGGAATCAAGTTAATAAGGTGAAAGAGTGGCAAAAGCAATAGACAGTAGTTAAAGAACATCAAGTATATAGAATGAGTAAGTTTCGGGATGAAACTTAAATTAAGGGGGATAGAATTGTAACATCCCAAATTCCAGATTGTTAAGAAACAGACATTGAGGATATGAATTAGGCTTAGAGCAAAGGAGTTTAGAACATGACCTATAAATTGAACTCGAATTTCATCCAAGTCAATGATAGAATTAGAGAGTCTCAAAGAAGACTTAATTGTTTATTTGTATCTTAGATAGACGTATAACTTAAAATTACTCAATTTGGAGTTGTACAGAATAAGATATGATGGATTTAGTAGACAATGTGCAAGCTGCCTCAGGACAACATAGTAGGCTTGACTTCAAAGGACCGTCAAAAATCAGATATAGCTCGGATCGACCTGAAATTTTGACACAATATATCCCCGAATGTCTAGTTTCAATGGGAATAAGAATTACTTAATTTGGAGTTGTGAGTAAAAATATATTAATAAAGAAAGACAGCAAGGTCAAGAAGGGATATCAAAAGGACCTAAGTGGAAATTTCTCAAAAGTTAGGGGCAACTATGTAAACTTAAAAATTAAGTGTCGGAAGTTCTTAATAGTGCCCATATCCGACCCCGGAAGAATATTCTCGAGATTAATCGGGTCATAACCATGGGTTTCAATTTTTCCTGAAAACGCACGGTTTGTAAGTTACAGGCGATTTTCCGATAAGGACATTTTGGACATTTCCACTGGAGGGGCGATTTTGTAATTAAATATAACTTTGGGGGCAAAATATTAAAAGAACAAAAAACCACTTCCAAGTGGCCAAATCCTAGCCATTAAATCCAAATGTGTTGGACAAATCATTGCCATTGAAAATAAACCAAATCCTAGCCATTAAATCCAAATGTGTTGGACAAATCATGGCCATTGAAAATAAACCAAATCCTAGCCATTAAATCCAAATGTGTTGGACAAATCATGGCCATTGAAAATAAACCAAATCCTAGCCATTAAATACAAATGTGTTGGACAAATCAGGGCCATTGAAAATAAACCAAATCCTAGCCATTAAATCCAAATGTGTTGGACAAATCATGGCCATTGAAAATAAACCAAATCCTAGCCATTAAATCCAAATGTGTTGGACAAATCATGGCCATTGAAAATAAACCAAATCCTAGCCATTAAATCCAAATGTGTTGGACAAATCATGGCCATTGAAAATAAATAAATTAATTAAATGGAAATTAAATTATAAATAACTAATTATGGTCTTCCAAACACAAGTAAGGATCAAAAAGACACCACCATCACCACTTTTCTTCTTCTTTAAGTCGTGCTCCCCCTCCCTTCCATTTTCAAGGAGACAAGTTTCAAGTCCAAGCCATTTCTCAAGTGAAATTCAATAGGAAATAAGGTAAGATACCATCCTAAGTCTTATTCTTTCATTAGAATTAGGTATTAGGCTATGTTTAGGAAGATTTGATATTATGTTCATGTTGGGAAAGAATTAGTAAGTTGATGATTATGGTGAAAAAATGATAAACTACTTAAAGGAAATGATGAAAATGGTGATTATTAGTAAGAATAAGTAAAGGATTGTTAGAAAATCATAAGGTAGCATCATGTTCATATCTAGGGTTTGTTCTTACATATGTGACATATTAAATTCATAGGAAATCAAGGAGATTAGAGAGGAAAGGAAGTGAAATAGATAAGAAGAGCAAGGAAAAGCAAGGTTTGGTACTTTACCTTTGAATAATTACTTTTGATTTGGTGCTTTACCATAAAAGAAATTCTATTTTCTTACAACTTTGGTTTATGGAAGTTTTGAAGTTGATGTTTAAATATATTGATTGAGTTTAAATTAAATATTTGGGTTATGTTCTTGTTTTCTTATGGCAATTGGGTTGTTAAATTTAATTGAAACCAAATGTTTTGAGAAAATTTGGCAAGTTGATTTGGTAAGTTGTTTGGACTTTAATTAGTTTGATTTGAGTTAAACATGCAAAAATTGTTAAAAGGAAGTGTTTGAATCTTCACTTTACTATTAAAGAAGCCTTAATATTGATTTGCAAAAGAAAAATAAACTATCCTATGCATTTCAAATGTTTGGGCCGAAATGGTCCCAAAGTGACAGCTTCTGGACTATTTTTGTGGCAATTGTTTGGGGCAGCAAAAAAATGAATTTTTCAACGAAATTTTACATGCAATTAGTCAACATATGAAATAAGTTTTCTATAAAATTTCAGCCAAAAATAAGATCATTTACTTGGTCAAATGCATAACTGAAGTGGACTGAAATTTTGACGAAAACCCAGATTTAACTATTCATGTGGTCATGCCATTTTGCGTTGCCGATTTTTCTCGCCGCAATACTATTCATTTGGTCAATTTGTGATCTTTTGAGGAATGCTTTGAAATGTTTGATGTGTTTATTGTGGATGTTAAATATGTGAAAAGAGTAACGGTTTGACCAAAGAAAGTGGTGCCCGGCATAAATGGCAAAGCGCAATGAGAATTTAAATTGATTTCTTAAATCATTCTAAAATGAAGTTGAGACTTAAATTGAATCATTTTAATCTTTTTGCTCTACTGGATAGTGGAAGTGGTAGATAAGGGTATGGTGCACTATACTAACGCATGCAGTACTGCTCATCATTGTGATATGATATTTTATTCAGTGGTGAGGCCACTGAAGCCAATGGGGAGGCCCATTGGTTAACCAGGATGGGGAGGCCCATTCCTGTGATTTGATATCGGTGGGGAGGCCCACCTATGTTACAGTGGGGAGGCCCACTGCCTTATCACTATGGTTCCCTATATACCGGTAGAGCCTGAATCAAAGACATTATTTTTTGTTAAACTACGTATTGCAAAATGAGTTGATTTATGGTTTTTTTTACATTTGTTGGAAGCATATTTACACTGAATTTACAGAAACTTCCATTGGTTTAAGGTTGGTTGAATTATGATTTAATTATTTCCTTTTATTGCGAATACTTTCATATACTACTTTTATTTTTATTGGTAAAGTACCCACTGAGCGACAACGCTCAGCGAGTTAAGTTTTCCTTGACTCGTAGGTTTGGAGCAGTAAATAAATCTTGGGGAAGCAACGACCAGACCACAGCAAATCTCAGGGGTAGATCTTTTAGATCCATTATGAGTTAGCTAGTTGTGGCATGTATATGAATAAATATAAAAGAGAATTTCTATGTTACAATGGTATGTTAGTAGTGTGTAATAATCATAAACCTTTACTTTTTGTTGTATTAGAAGTGTGAACTCTTCTTGCAGATTTGTAGTTGAGGGTATAAGGTGAATTCATTGGGAGTGCATTAAATTTGATGGTATTCATATTGGTCTGTGTAAAATGTTTTCAAAAAAATCAGAAAAACAAGTTTTGTCGACACTTGGGATCCAAATTTCTAGGCGGAACTATGGCAAAATTTCTGTAAAAATCAGAACCAAAATTTGACTAAGTAAATTGGTAGCAACGTTAGGATAGTGTGGCATCTCTACTCAGCTTACACATGTAGGTTGGGATGGGGTGTTACATGTCCTGATCTGTAATACTTCTTATTCATGTAAGTGGGCCATAAGCCACATCCTGCCTTAAACTGTCCCAAATTCTTCAACAAATAAGCGTCTTGTGTACATTCAAGGGAACGTATGCCTAACCCTCCTTCAATAACTGGGAATTGCATACGAGTTAGACTAACCCAATGGTGTTTGTCAGTGACATCATTGCTCCAGAAAAACCTTCTCACCCGCCTATTAATAGCATTCACAACAGAACGAGGCAAAATAATAGAAGCCATAAGGTGATTAGGAAAAGTAGTAAGTACGTGGCGAATCAAGATTAACTGCCCTCCTTTAGACAATAAACATTTGTGCCAACCCATCAACTTACTATCAAATTTCTGCAATAAACTAGAACAGAAAGAATTTCTAGTAATACCTTTAGCGACAGGGACCCCAAGATATGTGAAAGGAAGATCAGACCTTTGAATGCCGAGTTGATTCTGAATATGATGAATAGCCTCAGTAGAAGCTTTCTCCGAAATGTAGAAAGAACTTTTGTTGAAATTTACCAATTGCCCAGATGCTCTTTGGTATTTACCAAGGAAATCTCGAAAATGAGTGACAAATGAAGCATCTCCATTAATGAAAATAAGTAGATCATCTGCAAAGGCGAGATGAGAAATAATAGGACAACCTCGAGTAAGATAATAATGCCAAACTTCACCAGAAAAAATGGAAGCTTTAAGACCCCATGAAAAAGCTTCCAAAGCAATAATAAACAGAAGAGGCGATAGAGGATCTCCCTGCTTCACTCCTCTGCTGGCTTGAAAAAACCCATAGCTAATCCCATTTATCAAAACTGAAAAATGAGTGGCTTCAAGATTGGCACAAATGAGCCGAATAAATTGAGGTGAAAAACCAAATTTCTATAACACTGCCTTAAGAAAAGACCATGAGACTCTGTCAAAAGCTTTCGCCATATCCAGCTTAATTGCCAGATTGTGACCAACCGTCTTCCTATCAATTTCATGAACAATCTCATTTGCAAGTAGAACCTGTTGAGAGATAGATCTATTCTTCACAAAACCGGCTTGCTCAGGAGAGATAATGGTATCCAGCACAGAGGATAATCTATTAGCAACAATCCTCGTACAAACCTTGCTTATGAAGGTGGTTAAACAAATAGGACGATATTGAGCGAAACAATCAGGATTAGAGACTTTAGGAAGCAGAATAATAACAGCACTACTGAAAGCACGAGGTATAGGAACCCCAACAAAAAATTCCTGGACAGCACTTACCACATCCTTGTGGACAATCTCCCAACAATGGAGGAAAAAACACCCATTATAGCCATCAGGACCAGGAGCACTGTGAGGATCAAGCTACCAAACAATAGCCTTAATTTCATCCTCAGCAGGAATAGAAATCAAAGCATCATTATCACAAGCAGTAATCAAGTGCGGAATATGAGCAAGGAAACCCTCTGCTGAAATAGGATCATAAGATGAATCATCAGTGAATAGATGTTGATAGAAATTCACTGCTTCAGTCCCAATGTCATTCTGATCCGTAATCACTGTGCCCGAAGAGGTTTTGATGCTAACTATGCGATGTAACTTGCGCTTCATTTTCACATAATTATGAAAAAACTTGGTGTTCCTATCCCCATCTTCCAACTAAGTAAGACGAGCTTTTTGCTTCTAGAAAACCTCTTCCTGCTTCAAACAATGTAATAAGGCCACTTGTGTGTCTTTCCAATGTTCCAGATTAGAAACAGTAGCATTAGAAAGATAAACCTCTTCAGCCTCTTTAGCTTCCTTTTCAGCTTTAGTAATGTTATAAAAAATATTACCGAAAGAGTTGCGATTCCAATTACGCAGAGCTTTCTAGAGAGATTGGAGCTTAATAAACAAACCAGCCATGCCTCCCAAATGAAAGGATCCATACCAATTAGCTCTAACCACCTCCATAAAATCACTATGGTCAATCCACATATGTTGAAATTTGAAAGACTTCGGACTGTTGAAAGCCACTTTCTGACACATCACTAACAAAGGAGAGTGATCGGAAGTAGACCTGTCTAAATGAGAGCAATGAATAGAATAAAAAATGTCAAAATAACCCGTATTGGCCATAACCCTATCAAGCCGTTCCCATATTATACCATTTTGGCGAGTCCAAGTCCAAGTAAATTCAGAACCACTAAACGGAATCTCAATTAAATCACAGTCATCACAACAATCAATAAAATCCTGAAGCGCTGCAGGAACAAGTTCACCCTCTCCTAGATACTCATGAGCATATTTAATAATGTTAAAATCCCCCCCCCCACAACTAATGGAAGACCATTAGAGGAAACAAAATTCACAAGTTTCATCCATAAACTCTGCCTCTGTGCTCTAGTGTGAGCACCATACACCGAGACTAAAGCAAAAGAAATAGATAAAGGAAGGAAAGATACCTTACAGGAAACCATCTGACCTTCATCAATAAAAGTGGATAACTCAAAGGAATGAGACCTCCACAACATCCAAATCTTGTTAGAAGAAGAAAACCGAGAAGAATCGAAGCCAAGTTGAGCAGCAAAGAAATCAATCTTAGCAGAATTAGTAATAGGTTCAATAATAACCAATAAATCCAGCTTATGACAAGAAATAAGGTGCCAAAGGCGAGTTAAAGAAGAGGAAACTCCACATAAATTGTAACATCCCCACACCCAATACATACACACTACATACACCACCCTGTAGTATACATGTATCGAATATAGGAATGCTACGGATTTTATTAACATTAAAAACATTTTAAATGATACTATAAGCTTTCTCATTATACATTAGAGAAAATTAAGTAATTAACTTGTAAAATAAAACAAATAGATATATATATATACATTTATTAAATACACAGCGGAATATAGAAAATGTTTACATATATGAAAGCTTTTAAATCCATATTTACAAATATACATATATTCGCATTATAAACAATATTTACAAAAATAAAAGAAGTTATACATGATTGGCAAATCTTCTCTGATCTTTAAGTTCCCAAAATCATCTCTTCAACGTCTACTCTCACTCGGTTTCGAAGAGCTCTCGGGTTCAACTCTATCAACTCTATCACCTGCGCGATTAAACACTATCGCGCTAAGCCAAGGGCTTAGTAAGATAATTCATGCTAATGTTATGCTTTAGTGCAATGCAATGTAAATTGTCAATCCATATTATACATGTAACATCATATATGCAAAGCTAACAACATACCTTTACATTTCATAATCCAACATATATAGACATATCACATTTCAACATCTTTTCATATACCTCATTAGTTACTCATTAAACCATTCATAAACAACACTAAACAAAGACAAGCATTGGGCCCAAGACACACTAATATGCCATTCAATTTTCAGAGTTAATGTTTTGGTTTTGTTATCACATTTATCAATATCATATACCCAACTAGGCTTCAAGGATTAGGTTCAACCAAGCTTCAAGGGGAGCAAAGCATGCTAAGCTTCAACCCAACTTGGCTTCAAGAACCAATCCAACCTAGCTTCAAGGGTGGTAACATCTCAATTAGGCTTCAAGGATTCAATCCAACCTAACTTCAAGAGATTGTTACACTTATTAGGCATGCCACCAACAACAAACTCTGAAAATGGAATAACACATTAGCCACACAATTCATTTATTATTTAGTCATCATTTCCATTCTCAATTCTCATTAACATTTAGGCAAACATGCCTTATTTCTTTCAATTGCATCATCATAGCCAATCATAATGACTTTGCATCACATTTCACATCTCAATTCATGTTATGCATATAGCATCATTGATATAGCATCTCAAAATACATTACCCATATCACACATTATCATTTACAAAATTCACATTGCATAGTATAAACCCTAGTTCATGTAGTATCATATGCATTATCAATTGAAAGTTCAAACTCAATCATGTATGAAGAACAAAAACCAAACACAGTAACCAACACACCCAAGGGACACGGCCAAGCTTGTGGCCGTGTCTCCCAAAACAAATTGGCAGTGGCAGACACTGGCATGAGACACGGCCATGTCTCCTAAAAATCAACCCAACACGGCCAAAATTTCCATGACTTGGCCGTGTCTCTCAATGCCTTTGGCCGTGTCACCCAAGAACAAAACCCTAACCAAAACCAATTCTCTTCTAATAGCACTTAACACAATATACACCATATAACATGTTTCAAATGAATATAATCAATGTTCTAAACACATATTCATCACAAAAACCACTTCACCATACATTAATATTACATTTAAACAAATATCATCTCAAAACCCTAAAATCCAACATCATTCCTAATCTTTCAAAATCAACATTCACCACTTTCCACAACAACACCTATGTAACCTCTTAACTTAAAATCACTTTAACACTTGAAAACACATCATAAACACATCTCATCATCAAATCCTACCAACCCTAATTCACTTCAAACACCCCTTTAAAAGAAAAGAAGAAATCAATGAAAAGATCTTACCTCAAATGAAGAAATTTCATAAATCTTTAACCAAGTCCTTTGATTGCTTCTTCAATTTGCTTCAAGCATCAAGAACACCTCTCTTGCTCTTTCTCTTCTTGGATGGCCGGCACACACATGAGAAGAAATGAAATTCCACACAAATCAAATAGCTTTTCTTCTTTAAATTTCCACCATGCAATCCAATTCAAGCAATTACCAAAACACCCCTCAATCATTTAACTAACCTCTTGTCTCTTATAAGCCCATTATAGTAATTTCACATATCCCATAAAAATATCTCTCTTCCATTGACTCCCCCTTTGACTTATGTATATGTTATATATATTACAATATAATCAACATATACACTTTTCTCTAAACCCTCTTTTCTATCCCAAACACATATACATAAGCATTCTCTTCTCAATTTCTTTTCATAACACATAACATATACATTTAATCCCATTTACAACAACAACAACAACAACATAAACAAAACTTCTAGGGTAAACATGAGGATATTACATAAATTCCAGATTAAGAAATTCATTTAGCACAACTGGCACTCTCAATCCCGAAGCTATTGACATCCTTATCCTGCAGTAAATTATTCTGATTCTTTTTCCCTTTTTCCCGCACCGGATTACGTCTAGTCTCCTTCTTATTCTTCGTCATAAGATTAGGTAGTAAACCAGTATTAGAATGATGCTCAGACTCTATCTGGATATTCACTTGTTCCTGTTCCGTATCTGAAGAAACACGTAAAGATTCACCCAAAACAGCTTGCTGTTTTTGTGTCGCAGAATTAATTTGCTGTACAACTGCTTCCCCAGTGTCATCATCATGTAAAGCCGCAAAAGAGTTCGACAAAGAAAGGTTGAAATCTTCCTTATCCCCTTTGCCATCAGTTAGATGTTCAACATTAACTAAACGAGCAGATTTACGTTTAGGAACAGAAATAGTTGTAGAAGACTCACCAATTCGCTTAGGCAAAATTTCTAAAGTCAAAATGGCATTACCACCAACCTGAATGGAATCCACAATAATTGGTAAACTATTAAGAGCATCATTGGGGCAGTTATTCACCTATATGGATTTGCCTTTTGAAGAAGGCTCACTGACTTGCTTAGAAGTATCTTTCGCAGCAAGGTTAATATTATCAATAATTTGCTGAGTGTCAGAAGCATCATTATTATTATTATTAATTAATTATATACACTTACTTTTCCTATACCAATTTATACATCATGTGTATGTGATGTATATGTTGCTATATGTATATCTCTTATATATTGCTTTTATATTTCCCCATATTTTTCAAATACCATATATATACATATCATCCTTCATATACATCTATCTCTTATAATATTTCCTTTTAATTAACTTATCTTCTTTTGACTTCCATTTCTTTGACATGTATATGTTATATATATATCTATATATACAACATATACACTCTCTCTTTACTTCTTTTCTCTTTCTATAAAACATATACATTAAATCCAAATACAACACTAATTTCAAAACTTTTAGGGTATACTTTGGGATATTACAATTCTCTCCCCCTTAAATAATTTCATCCTCGAAATTATCCAGTACAGTAACAGCCCATTCTTAACAAAATACCATCTTAACTTTCATATGAAGTTAATCATATTATTAAGTTATTATGTCATCAAATCACATAGCTTCTACTCTCCCCCTTAGAGTCAATCATCTTCTCTAAACTTTATAACTCATCATTATATATATATATATATATCTTATTACTTCTTAACCAAACATTCAAAATAACTCATTACATTCCCAAATAATTTATCTTTGTACAAGAATCAGATCATCTTATAATATACTTATACATTGTCCATATATTACATTCAAAATACTTTATCACTTCATCTCTTTATAAATACTCTCTTAACTTTAACCTTAAAAATCATTGATTTATATCTTAATATTGATTATCCCATCATTACAATCATTTTCAGAATAGATATTTATCAAACCTTAATTGATAACAATATCCTTATTCTTCATACACTTAATTTCTACTTTAGCATGCTTCTCACATAACATAAATATTAGTACAATGCCCTTAAACTTACTTTACAGGTAATCAACCTTTTCCCTTTTTATCATCATTTACAACTGATATAGCTCAATTCCTTCTTATCCAGTTATTTGTCAGAATATTACATCATATACATTATCATTTAAATTTTTATACTCTTGGTACAATTATACATATTAAATCTCAATAATAATTCACAACCTTAGCGAAATCTAGCTCAATTGATCTATCTGTCACAATATACCCACGTTTCAATCTTGTTCGATTCAAACTAACAATTAATTTATTATTAAATTTCACAATTTATATGACCTAATTCCATTGAGTCAAACTTATATTCAAATTCTAATCTCTTCGGATCCATTTTTCAGCTTTTTGAAATTATGATTATTAATAACAAATCACTTCAAATTATCTTTCAATATACACATAGTTTATTTTCTATTATCTTAGTACAATTTCCACAAAATTCTCATGATCATCTCATACCATATTTATTACCCATAGTTCACTCACTTAAACCTTAAGTCCATCCACTTATTCACTTTATACCATAAACATATACATTATAACTTTTCAATTACATTTTGTAATTTCTCCCATTTAACATCTCCTCACATTTCATACCATTACTATTTTTACAATAATTACCTTTCTATCATATTATCCATAACTCAAAACATTTTCACGGTTCTCTTTTCTTTCATACTTTCTATAATTATAAACAAATTTCTAACATAAAATGATAAAGTACAACTTTACCCATCATAACTCTTGACCATATTTCTAGAAACATAATTGTCAATCTTATCAAAACTATACTACAGTCATGTTATCTCAGGCTCAAATATGTGGATAACAAAATTAACCGGTCAAATATGCTAAACTATTCATATAGCCGTAGAAGATTAATGGTCACGCCTGTGGCTTATAAATCAATATTGTCCCTTTATTATTCTGCTTCCAACCTTTCCAATTACAATACTAAGTTTGTATCGCAAGGATTACATATTCATTCTCTAAACTTTTGCTACACCAAGAATTAACACATTTCAACTCCGTTTCAAACTAATTTGCACTTGATTATATGTTCATCATTAACCTAATTCATGTTTCAACAATATTACTATTAACATCTCTTACATATACATATTCGATCATATGCAAATCTTACAAAATTTCCATTTGTTACTCCATTTCTAATCTATCTCTTCTAAAAAATTTTATACATTATACTTCCCCTTTTTCCTTACAATCTCTTATTATACACATATACATAGAACCTTTCCAGATGTAAATACTTTGGGACTTATAATAGTATATAATCATCAAGTTCAGTGATTACCATAATAATTTCACTGTCCATTATTACTCGAGTCCATTCTCACTCTCAATTCCGTCTCATAGTCTATCTAGCTTTGCGCAAGTCAAGACCTAATCTCTCTTAGGTCCACTAATACATGCAATATCATTCTCAATATCATGAAACCAGTAGTTATACCACATACACATTCATAGGTCACATTCATAATGTGACTTACTTTCCACATTTCTTACATAATACAATTACATTCATATTGAAAAACTCATCTCACATATTCTATACATGTATACACATAATCATGCAATTTTATTTAATTTCTCTTTTGCATATAATCTATACAAATTTAATGTTTATTACTTTTCTTTGAACATTATCATTCTCATTCTTTTAACATGACTTAAATTATTCATCAACATAACAAATATACACATTCTAACCATAATAACACTTCACATATATCGTAGTCACATATCTAATGTGACATCTCTCTTACATTTGTTTTTTAAATGCATTTAGTATATCCTTTATATCCATTTTCACCCTTTCCAGTCAAATGACTTAAAGTAACTCATTTTCACACGCTTAATCACTTTCCTTTTATTTCAAAACAAATTTTCATACTATCAATCACATTACCCAATTCATAGTACTTTCTTATGCAATAATATTCATTCAAATTAGCTCATATGCTTAATATACATTAAACTATAGATATCTAAATAATCTTTATCAACATTCCATTAAAACTCTAAATTCTGAAATTACTACTTTACCTAAACTTCAATTTACAAATCTCATTTTCTTAATATTAACTTTAAAAGCATTATATATATATATATACTATAATGTAACATCAAAACATATCATTTTCACAATTATTAAAGCTCATTTCAAAAATCCAAATGTCACATATTACCACCATTAACATGAGCTTTAACAACACTTAAGCATATCACATTTCTAACATTGAAATCACAATGTTTGCATTAAAATAACAATACAAACAACACCATTATATCTCCTTACTTTAACCAACACCATCCCTTTTTAAAAACTTGAACTTTACGTACCCAAACCTTAAATTGTTACACTTTGTCTATACCAATCAACTCACTCAATATTCCACCATACTTTCTTCAATTTAATAATATATCTATCCATTTTAACATTCAAACAATATTTCCTTTCTCTAGCAATCCAAACATAATCTTTATTAGAAAGATATCCAAACTTTAGAGAAATGAGTAATTACTTACATTTTTTTTACTCATTTCCAACATTATTCTCCTATTCATTTCTTTATGACCTTTTTCACAAGCATACTTCCATAATAAAAAATTTCAAAATTTACTTTACTTAAGTAAACTTCAATTCTTTAATTTATCAATTATACTTGTACACATTTTTCTATATCATTTCTTTCTCTAGCTTTACTTTCATGTACAACCTCATTCACACACTATCATCCATCTCATATAATTGATATATACTACAACTCACATAATGCCACATCTGAGACCAACCTAGGTGTTAATGCATATGCATGTATCACAAATTCCACTTTTCAAAAATTTTTCCTCTTTTCTTTTTAAATCTACTTAGGCTGAGAATCTCAGACCTAAGCTCTGATACCAAAATAATTGTAACACCCCCATACTCTATATAAGTACTATACATATACCTTGTATACATACAGTACGTATATAAAGTATAAGAATGTCACTTTTCATTTCAGATTAAAGACCTTTAATTTAGTTCCAAATAATAATACATTTATTTAGAGAACATTTACAAACTCATTATACTTTTGATGATATTACATATATATAATGATCTTGTTTTTGTTAAAATTCATTTATACATATGAATATATTTTTATCAAAATACAACATAATTAAAATTGTACATGTATGCATCACCTTCTAGTTGGTCTCGAAATACTCTTACCCTTCTCGTGGCATAACGACTTGACTTCAGATCAACCACCAACTCACCTGCGCGATTTACACAACCGCGCTAAGCTCGAAAGCTTAGTAGTACAAATAAATATTATAAACATATATTACAGAAAATCATACTCATATATTAACTTCATGTATCATTATTTTCTTATCATGTTTTCCCATTTCAATTGCACTTTTTATATGTTTCTACTAATCCCATAATTATATAAATATATCATTAACATAAACCACAATTCCATAACATAGTATAACATCCATAAAATAATACTCATAATGTTCACATCCATATACATATTACATGTCATATTATACTTTCAGAATCTCATCTTTCAATATAGCTTCTCAGGCCATATTTCTTTTCAATAATTTACTTATGTATTGTAATCATAACATACTTCATAACATTACATTCCATTAATTTATTCAATTGTTTCACCATTCATAAATCACATTGAAACAAAGACAAGCATGGGGCCAAAAGACACTAATATGCCATTCCACTTTCAGAGTTAATGTTTTGGTTCAATTATCACATTTATCATTATCATTATCCCAACTAGGCTTCAAGGATTAGGTTCAACCAAGCTTCAAGGGGAACAAAGCATGCTAAGTATCAACCCAACTTGGCTTCAAGAACCAAACCCAACCTAGCTTCAAGGGTTGTAACATCTCAACTAGGCTTCAAGGATTAGACCCAACCAAGCTTAAAGGGGAGTTAAGCATGCTAAACTTCAACCCAACTTGGCTTCAAGGATCAAATCCAACCTATCTTCAAGAGATTGTTTACCATTAGGCATGCCACCATCAACAAAACTCTGAAAATGGAATGTAACACCCCAGGCTGTTCTCACCCCCCCCACCAACCTGCCTAGCTGGGCCATTCCTACCCTGAGAAACCCAGTTCGGTCCACTGGGCATGCTACAGTACTGGATTGCCCTCACGGGCCCTCCAGCAGGATTTGTTTATTTGGCCCAAGTGATAAATCACTTAGGTCGCCTCCCCGGATCGAACACCTGACCTCTCCCTTAAGAGAGCCAGCAAGCGCAATCCAGTACCATTTCTTCCAGAAGAATTGGTACTGGATTGCGCTCGCTGGCTCTCTTAAGTGGGAGGTCAGGGGTTCGATCTGGGGAGGCAACCTGGGCAGTCAGACGTACGGCATGGGCCGGCCTGGGCCAAATAAACAAATCCTGCTGGAGGGCCCATGAGGGCAGTCCAATACTGTAGCGGCCCACCTACGGGAGAAAAGACTGGGTTGCCGGTGACCGTCCGAGGGCCTGGCTGGGGTCGTTACATGGAATAACATATTAGACACACAATTCATTCATTAATTCATTATCAATTTCATTCTCATTTTCTCATCATCATTTAGGCAAACATACCTCAATCATCTCATTTGCATCATTATAGCCAACAACAATGGCTTCACATCTCATCAATAGAGTATACATAACCAATTGCAATAGACATATATTTTGAATTCATCATCATCTAGGCAAACATGCCCCATTTAATTCATTTGAATCATTATAGCCAACCACAATGGCATCACATCTCATCATTTCTCAATCCACATTAAAGCAATTCATCATTAAAGTATTTATCATAACAAATTGCATTGCACATACCTTTTTGAATGATCATCATATCTTTCACACTATACAAATTATAACATTAAGCACATTGTATTAACAATATAGTAAATTACTTAACACATTCATAACTAAATGTGTTAAGTCTCAAAATCATGTAAGAGAATGCATCCATGTAAGTTTGTACTTGCCTCAAGAGCAACTCACATCAATCTATACACTTCCTCTTCCAAGAATTCTTCACACTTAAGTTGAGGCAACTCAACCTCTTCACAACGTAATTCAAAAGGAAGAATACACACTTACTTACAAATACACATGAATTCCAATACACTTATTCACCTATTAGTCTCATACTAGACCCATAGATCACAAATTACAAACCAACACCCTTATCCAAGTCCCCACGGTCGTGGCCTCACAACCCCACGGTCGTGGGTTAGCAAACGAATCTGCCCACTTTTCTCTAAACCCCCACGGTCGTGTCCCTCATTTGCCACGAGCGTGGCACTCATTTGCCATGACTGTGGCATCCATTTTGCCTCTGTTTCGGACCAAACTCATGTATTTTGTGTTTTTAACTTCAATAAACACAAACATATAGAAAATCCAAGATAATAATTGATCAAACTCATAACATACATCAATTACCAATTAATCTAACACTTATATAACTTCAACATATCATAATAATAATCATTATATACATCATCCATATATCAATTATTCAATTTCTCAACTCATTTATTTTAAACCCTTACTAAACAATTTCTACAATCCATCATCTTCCTCACAAATAACCATATTATCACCATCTAAATACCAATTCAACATATCTATATACTTCAATCTTTCATTATCATCATCTTCACACACTAATCATATCAATATAAGCTCAATCAATGGGGTCCCGCAAATTGTGATATCAGACAATGGTGTGCAGTTTCAAGGAGCCGTCAAGGATTTATTCTGGAAGTACCAAATCCATCGTCACCGATCCTCTCCTTATAGACCAAAGGCTAATGGTGCAGTAGAAGCAACAAACAAGACAATTAAGAAAATTTTGTCCAAGATGACCAAGACTTACAAGGATTGGTCAGAGATGCTTCCCTTTGCTTTATAGGGATATAGAACAAGTGTGCGAACACCTACTGGAATGACATTGTTCTCTTTGGTTTATGGGATGGAAGCAGTGTTGCCAATTGAAATTGAGATCAAGTCATTGAGAGTAGTCTTGGAAGCTGAACTGCCTGAAATAGAATGGGTAGCAAGCAGATACACGCAGTTAGCTTTACTAGAAGAGAGAAGGTTAAAGACATTGTATCATCATCAGCTGTATCAAAAGAAGATAGCTTAGGCCTAAAATAGAAGAGTTAAGATCAGAAAACTCAAAGTCGGGGATTTAGTGTGGAAACAATGTAAGCCTAATGTATTTGATCCAAGAGGCAAGTTTAGGCCTAGCTAGGAAGGGCCACATGACGTAAAACAAGCCATTAACAAGGGTGTAGTGAAGCTATCAGACATGGACGGGAATGAGTTTAGTGAGCCAGTAAATATTGACAGGTTGAAGAGGTTTTACATATAAAAAGAGAAGAAGAAAAATAAATAAATAAAAAATAAAAAGAGCTCGCTAGGTTGAAAACCCAAAAAGGGCGACCTAGGCAAAATTTAGAGCAGTCTGCTAGTTCCGAAAACCCAAATGGGCGGGCTAGGCAACAATTAGGGCTAAACGAGAGAAAATCATCAATTAGAAAACCCAAAAGGACTAGTTGGCAACAAGAGTGATCTTGTGTATGCTGGCTTTATGTTTGGTTGTTCCCCAATTTAATAAAACAGAATTAATGTTAAAATTGTTCTATGTGCACTGTTATAAGTATTTGCTAGATATGGGTGAAATAGATAAACACAATAGCAAAAAGTGATGACAAATTATAAAAGGAAAAGAAGCATCTTTTATTACTTTAATTATTTTCTCATCCTAACAATACACTTTCTGAATTGACAAATGTAAAATCTATGGCAGACAATAAGTGTAATGTGTAGGCCAGCTTTGCCTCAACCGATCCAAGTAGGCTTCAGTCAAGCAAGGCATGTCTCAATCAGGAGGGAATTCAGAACCATGAGGCTCAGTTCCATACTGACGGCCAAGTTGGTGAGGATCATAGCAAGTACCTCGACAAAGAGCAGCAAGAGGAACATACATCAAGTATGTCCGTATGGTGACACGAGAAATCTTCCACCAAGGTACCAACCAACGAATGTTGACTTCAGTGCATGAGTGGATCCAGTATACCCGGTTAGCATATGGAGAAGCAGGATGGAGTAGCTTTCTAGTAGAATGATGCCGTGGCAGATATCTGGCAAAATTCATATATGGAGTATCAAGCAAGTAGAGATGCTCCTGAAGCCAAATTTGTGAGGGAAATTAAATTAAAAAAAAAAGAGTCTGCTAAGTTGAAAACCCACAAGGGCGACTTAGGCAAAAATCAGGACAACTCGCTAGTTCTGAAAACATTTATGGGCGGACCAGGCAAAAATTAGAGCAATAAAATAAAAAGAGAATAAGAAAAAGAAAACCTAAATTGAAAACCTGAAAGGGCAGTTTAGGTAATTACCTGAAGTAGCAACGGACTCCCGGTCAGTCTCTTTGACAACCCTGATTTAAGCTTGTCTAATCCAACTAAAGTCTTGGCTAAGATCACAGGTATTGGTGACAAGCCTCCTTCTATTTGGTCCATGATATCCAATACTCACGGATCAATATCGCCGTCAGAAGAAACAAGCAAGAATTGGCAAAGCAAGCAAAGACAAAACATGCGTCCCCATGCCTTAGTAGGGGCCAAATGAGAGAGATAAAAATCAATCAAGGAAGCAAGTAGAATTTTCTCACCTCTCATCAACTGAAGAAGTTCAGGCTTTGAAATTTGAAATAACATCTGTATCTTCTGTTGAGTCTTGGAAATCAATATGGGTAATGCCATTTGTTGATTATTTGGATATCCAAGGATGGGATCAAATTCTTCAATCAAGGGACATATTTCAAAGCCATTAATTTTAAATGTCCTAGAATCCACATTCCAAAAAGAAGCCATGGCATGTAAAAAGGAATGATCCAATTTAATATTTTGAAAACACTTTAAAATATAAAGTTTTGACTAAGAAATTTGCTTCCAGTGAATGGCATCCATATTCTTAAATAGAATTTTTATATTCTTTAAATGAAGTTTGGTCATTATTGATGAATGAAGGAAAATCAAAATTGTTAAAAGGCGTTTTTATGTTGAAGTGGAAAATCTCTTGGTTTCTGTATGAAATTATGGCGTGAAAGGTGATTTATATAGAGGAAACAAGCTTTTCCAAAATTGATAAGGAAAAGATGATAGGAAAAGAGTTAGACCGTGTTGCATGAGGAAAGGAATTGGCGACGAAAGTTTTTTAATTGCCGCATTGCATTTGGCTTTGTAGTGATGCTATGTAAATGTTAAAATATGAAGAGGAAAGTATAATAATTGTGGCATAGTAATAATGATATTAAAAAAAAAGAAGAGTTACAATAAAGATAGAAATTATATATTATCATTATTATTTTTATACTTATTGTACAATGTTTATACAATTGATACAAATATTTATACATCATTAAGAAGGTGGTGGTGTAGACCCTTAATTTTTGACCCAGTCCGATCCAATATATTTTAGTTAGTCCAAAATAATTTTTGCGTTGTCCAATATATTTTAATTAGTCCAAAATAATTTTTATTATTTTAATTAAATAATTTTTACTTTAGTATCCAAATTTTATTAATAAAATATAAAAAAATAAAAAATCATAATAAACAATAAAAAAAAATAAAGGAAGGGGGGTCGGCTACGGGCGAGGCAGCTTTTTCGCCCACAGGTTGCTGCAGCTTTTTCGCCAACGCAATTTTTCCTACGGCAATTTTTTTCGCCAGCGCAATTTTTTCGCAGCAGTTTTTTTTTCCAGCAAAATTTTTTCGACGCAAATTTTTTGAAACCTAATACAATTAGGTTTCAGTTTCCTTTTCTTATTGAATGTTATATGCCATGAGCAACTAGGAATAAACCATAAAAACTTCTATAAATAAGATAAAAAAACAACACAAAAAAGAAAAACGAGAAATAAGGAAGAAAAATGGACAGAAACTTGGGAGAGTTTGAAACTGAATCTGTGAAGGAAAACCTTGAACCAAGCTGATTTTTGAAGAGAGCCATAAAAAAATTCAGGGAATTCAAAGGCAAAAAGCTTATCTTTGACCTTGTTCATCAAAGAAGCAATTTTTGTTGAAACTTACAAAATAAGGTTTGAATTCTTGATTTCTTTTATTTTGTCACAGTAGCTAGATCATACAATTGTTTCTTTTAATTCAAAAACCTAATAACCTCAATTCACCTTTTCTAAAGTATGAAAATCTTAAATCGTTGCTTTATTTTTCCAAAATTTTAAAGATATTAGTTTTATTTCTTCAAAACCCCAAAACCAAGATTTGCATCCCAAATTATCAAACCCCAAAATTGTGTTCTATTTCCTTCCAAAAGCCTTAAAAATATATTTTTTGCTCTTATAAACTTTAAATCATTTTGTTTAAATTCATAAAACTTCATGAAATTGTCAATTATCTTTCCAAATCCTAAAGTGAAATTCATTACCTGAAACCCTAAATTCAAAAATCCTAAAACCCTAATTTAGTTCTAAAACTCAAAATAGTAAACCCTAACTCCCTTAAAACCTTAAACCCTATTTTTTTAAACCCTAATCCTTTAAAACTTTAGAAAACCATATAAACACAAATATTTAATTTTACATAGTAAGCTTGAAACCATAATTTGATGAGTAACCGTAAACCACAAATTAAAAGTATTTTAAAGTGTTCAAACCCTAATTTCATGTTTTTACATCACAAACCCTAATTTGGTTAACTAAAGAACTTTACCAACCTTTTAAAATATAAAATCTTAATCTATTTTAATTCCTTAAAAAAACTCACAGTAGCCATAATTTAGACTTTTATTTGCTTTATTCAATTCTATATTTGATTATGCTTTGATTTTTTTTATATGCTTTAATTTATTTAAGTTCAATGCATGGTTAATTTATTTTATCATGGATGGATGTTTACTTTTTATTGATATTTAACACCTTTGATGAATGATTTATTTTTTATGAATGGTTATTTACTTTTATCAATTTATTTAGATTTCCAAATGTTGTAAGAGGTATGTTTCCACTTGGTGGGTACCTCATTAGTTAAATATCATGTAATTTAAATTGCTTTTCTATTTTAGAACCAATGTAAATGACATATTTCTACCTTTCGATGGGTGTCCTATTTAGGCATGAGATGTAAGGACATGTTTCCATCCTTGGATGGGTGTCCATATATTTGATTTGTTTGGACATTGCTTTGATTTTAATATAATGATGCTTTCTTTTAATTTTTGTGTGTAATATGGATAATGTTATTATACTTAAGAATTTTATAATATTAAGACCTGTAAAGGAGGCCGGTTCCAATGAACCGGGCATTGTGGGGATACTGGGCCATTTCTCACCTTCCCCACAAGTACCCAACTTTCCGAACCCATTAAGGGGTTGGGGATTCCTTAGGAATCGAGTCATCCACCCCTTTCTTTTTTCTCGTCCCGTCTGGGTGGCAACTCCATTTTCTCCGGACCTAGGTCCATGTTCTCTAAGGCCCTGAGCTTAACAGTGTTGAAGTCGCAAGAACCATTTCACCAGAGTGGGGTCAAAAATCCTCGCTCACAGGTGGTAGGTCATCAAGTAAGGCCTTGAAAAAATCATTGCCTATTGGAGGAGGAGGCAAATCACCCATCCCAAATCCACCCGAAGCAAGAGCACCGGAATCCCTATTACCTTGGAGTTTTGATCTGTCACAGTTCTCATCAGAAGTAGACAAAAGGATCTTATGATCATCAGTTTGGGGGCCTCTAGATGAAGAAGCACCAGGATCCCTCATCCCCTGAAATCGAAAGTCTCAGAAATTTTGTTCTTATTGATGATATAAATTTTCAAAATGAAAAGCCTGCTGATGACTAGCTGCCAACTCTTCTTGAAGTTTCTTATTTTGTTCTTCAAGCATCCTCTATGATGCAGAAAGGAAAAAAGTAAGAGCATACATAATCATGCATACATATAGCATAAATTACCATGAAACAAGAAAACTTACTAGGTAATTCATATCAATGCCCTGAGGATGAGATGGCATATCTGGCGGACTAGAATGAGCAAATGAAGGAGCAGTAAAAGAAGGTCCAGCCTCATGATTAAATGAGCCAACAGCCTGCAATGATCATTAAAGAATCAAAATAAGTTAAGAAAGAAGCGATTACAATGAAAAATGGTAAAGGTTTACCTGAGAAGTGCTAGCCCCGAGATGTGGAACGAACCCTCCTCCCTCTCCATGATGCTCCTCTTCATCTCTATTCTCATTTTCTTCAGGAATTTCCCATACACCAACAGGAGATACATCAAAGTTTAAGAGCCCTATTTAAATAAAATAGTTATAAGATACACCCGGTGGATAGAGAAATGTTTCAACATCATAACCATGCCAGGCCAACCACCATGCATTATCCGACACTGATTTGATATTCAAAGTATATTTTGGGCAAGGCATCAGAATCCTCTGCTACTCAGGACCAAGAAACCACTCATATACTCTCTCGGAGAAACCAGCCACTAGACACAGGGCCAGCAATGACTCGGCGAGTATGTTGGAAAGACAATGCAGCATTCATGGAGGAAGTCCAGTTTGTCCGCTCTTCTGGGTTCCACCAGGCCTAATTCACTTGCAAAAAAACATAAGGTGAGTAAACTTTCACGTAAATTTTAAAGCATACTAATGCTATTTTACCTGGTCCCAGGTTAAGCGGCTCAACACGAAGCGTTGGGTATGCACATGGTGAGAGCCAAGAACTTCCATGCAATCTGACAACTAGAAATTTAATCTCGGATACCCGACTCTCTTTTGGAAAATACCAGGCACCCTTGAAGCTTGGTTGAACCTAATCCTTGAAGCCTAGTTGGGTTTATGATAATGATAAATGTGATAACAAAACCAAAGCATTAACTCTGAAAATTGAATGGCATATTAGTGTATGTTGGGCCCAATGCTTGTCTTTGTTTAAATGTGATTCATTAATGATAAAATGATTGAATAATGAGATCTATGGAAGGACTTTGCAATGGGATATGTATATATGTGTATGGTTTGTGAACTATGTAGGTGTAATATTAGTTTTCCACTTGTGATGTTATTTTTATTGCTAAAATGGGTGATATTGCATTGCATTAAAGCATAATGCTAGTATAATTTGTATTACTAAGCCCTTGGCTTAGCACAATAGTGTTGATCGTGCAGGTGACAGAGTTGAACCCGAGAGTTCCTCGAGACCAAGTGAGAGTAGACATTGAAGAATTTACTTTTGGACTTAAAGATCAGAGAAGAGCTGCCAATCATGTATATATTCTATGTTTTGTAAACTTTGGTTTGTAACATATTTGTAATAACTTCCGCTGTCAAATAATAAATATTTTATATATATTTATATATGGTGTCTTTTGGATTTCTTTTAAAATGTTTGAGATTGGTTTCACTTATTTACAAAGATATTTGTTGTGTATTATTTTTAAACTGTGACATTTTCTATATTCAGTATACGTATATTACGATCGTTTAAGCATGCTTGGTATGTATACGGGATATAGGGGTGTTACAATTGTTTTGGTATCAGAGCCTAGGTTTGAGATTCTCAACCTAGGTGAAGTGTAAGAAAAAGAGTATTTTGACTTAAAAAAAAAATTGTTTTTTGAATAATATACATGTTTGGGATTGGTAGTCTCTGATCTTTAATAAGATGTATTATGCTGTGTTTGCAGACATAGGTTGTGATGGATTCTCACTTGCGACAGTCAGTAGAGGGTAGTGCGGAGAGTGTAGCTCCTGATGAGGTTAGAGAGGGAGCTAGAATGGATAGTACTGGAGATGTACCTGCTTCTGTGTCGGGGAGACCAGCTGGTGAGGAGGTTCCACCAGTCTGGCTTAGGCATGTGGTAGAGGCTTTGAGGCCAGTACCAGTGCAACCACCGCCACCACCCCCACAGCCTTTGGTATCAGTGAGGCATTATGACAAATTAAGGAAATATGGAGCAGAAGATTTCTTAGGTACTATTGATCCAGCTGTAACTGAGCAGTGGCTAGATAAAGTACAGAGAATATTTGTTCACTTGCAAGCCACTCCAGAAGAAAAATTTGATTATGCAAGATCCTTGTTGCAGAAGGATGAATATAACTGGTGGAAGACAGTGCCTCATGCTATGGATGATCCACCTACATTGTCCTATGCTGATTTCTTAAGAGAGTTTGAATTGAAGTATACTCCGAGGGAGTATAAGGATGTGAAGAAAATGGAGTTTCTAAGCTTAAAGCAAGAGCACCGGACTGTGACGGAATATGAGTTAGAGTTTATCCGGTTGAGCCAGTATGCTGGGGGTATTATATCTGATGAGATAGATAGATGCAGGAGATTTGAGGAGGGATTGAGGCCCTCTATCTTGTGTCTTATGGCTGGATCTAGATATCATGATTTTTCCCAGCTTGTGGCAGCAGCTCGGAATGTGGAAAGAGCTCAGGTTATTGCAGCTGCTTCAGAGGAAGAGATCAGGGTTAGAAGGCCCAGTTTGAGGCAGGGTCTTCATCTGCGAAAAGAGGTAAAGGAAGTTTTATTTCTCGGGTTAGTAGGAGTCAGAGGCCAGCTGGTAGGTCAGTACAGTTTCAGAGGCAGAGATCTAGACCTACAGTTTCAGTGGCGAGTGCTCCGACCCCGGTGACTCAGAGATCCACTCTACCCATCTGTATTCATTGTGGTAGGCCACATGGTGGTACTTGTTGGAGGATTGGTGTGACAGGGCTATGTTTCAGATGTGGGTCGCCTGATCACTTTGTTAGAGATTGTCCTGAGAGGCAGGAGCAGATGTCAGTAGATTCTGCAGCTTCTCGATCTAATGTGAGGGGAGGTCGAGGAGGCAGAGGTTTCAGTAGAGGAGGCAGATCTGGGTTCAGTTCTAGAGGAGGTTCTACATCCAGAGAGAGTAGACCAGAGGAGGCTGGATCTTCTCAGAGGATTTATGTGATGCAGAGGTAGCCAGATGCTTCGGCAGTCATAGCTGGTACTTTTTCTTTATTTGGTATTTCTGTACTTGCTTTGATTGATCCCAGATCCACACATTCATATATTAGTGCATCTGTTTTGCCTGTGTCTGATATGCATGCTGAATCCCTAGGATTTGATGTATTGGTGACAAATCCTTTAGGGCATAGTGTGATTGTTAGCAAAGTGCACCGAGATAGTGCAGTGGTGGTTCAAGGTGAGGAGTTCCTTGGAGATTTGATTGAGATGCCTTTTAAGGAATATGATGTGATCCTAGGCATGGATTGGTTATCTAGACATGGAGTTGTGGTAGACTGTAAAAAGAAAGTTGTTACTTTGAGAACCAGCGATGGTAGAGAGGTGTTAGTATCTAGTGAGCAAGGACAGCTAGCATCCTTGTTTGTTTTAGTTGTTGCAGCTAGAAGATTGATTAGAAAAGGGTGTGATGCTTACCTTGCTCATATTTTGGATACGAGAGTAAAGGGTTCTCAAATTGAGAGTATACCTACAGTTGCAGAATTTCCAGATGTGTTTCCAGAAGAGTTGCCAGGGTTGCCTCCTGAGAGAGAGATAGAGTTTGGTATTGAATTATTGCCTGGTACCACTCCTATCTCTATTACTCCTTATAGAATGGCACCTGCTGAACTAAGAGAATTGAAAGTGTAGTTGCAGGAGTTGTTGGATAAAGGGTTTGTTCACCCTAGTGTTTCACCGTGGGGAGCTCCTATTTTGTTTGTGAAGAAGAAAGATGGTACTATGAGATTGTGTATCGATTATAGGCAATTGAACAAGGTGACTATTAAAAATAAATATCCTTTGCCTAGAATTGATGATCTCTTTGATCAATTGAAGGGTGCAACAGTGTTTTCTAAGATTGATTTGAGATCAGGGTACCATCAGTTGAGAGTCAGAGCTGAAGATGTTCCTAAAATAGCCTTTCGTACAAGGTATGGGCATTATGAGTTTCTAGTAATGCCTTTTGGTTTGACGAATGCACCTGCAGCTTTTATGGATTTGATGAATAGGGTGTTTAGGCCCTATTTGGATCAGTTTGTGGTGGTTTTCATTGATGATATTTTGGTGTATTCGCGTAATAAAGAGGAGCATGACAAGCATTTGCGGATTGTGTTGCAAATTTTGAGAGAGAAGCAATTGTTTGCTAAACTGTCGAAGTGTGAGTTTTGGCTTGACCAAGTAACGTTTCTCGGTCATATAGTTTCAGCGGAAGGTATTAGAGTTGATCCGAGTAAAGTTGAAGCTATTTTAAATTGGAGTCCACCGAAATCTGTGACTGAAGTTAGAAGTTTTCTGGGTTTGGCAGGCTATTACCGATGGTTTGTGAAAGGATTTTCTTTGATAGCTACTCCACTTACCAGATTACTTCGAAAGGGAGTTAGATTTGTGTGGACAGATCAGTGTCAGGCTAGCTTTGAACAGTTGAGAGAAATGTTGACTCAAGCGCCTGTTCTTACTTTACCCGTGGAAGATAAACCATATGTGATCTACAGTGATGCTTCACATAGTGGTTTGGGTTGTGTGCTGATGCAAGAAGGTAAAGTTATAGCTTATGCTTCTCGACAGTTGAAGCTGCATGAGCTTAACTATCCGACGCATGATTTAGAGTTGGCAGCCATTGTGTTTGCATTGAAGATTTGGCGACATTATCTGTATGGAGAGAAGTGTTTTATCTATACAGACCATAAAAGTTTGAAATATTTGGGGGTGCAGAGAGAACTTAATCTTCGACAGAGGAGATGGTTGGAGTTGATTAAAGACTACGACTGTTTGATTGATTATCACCCTGGTAAGGCAAATGTTGTTGGTAATGCCTTGAGTCGGAAGTCTTTAGTCGGTTTGACTGTCTATTCGCTCTCGTTGCTTGTTGAATTGAGAGCATTGCATGTTAGTTTTATATCTTGTGATGATGGTGCATTGTTGGCACAGTTGCAATTAAAACCAATATTGTTGGATCAGATTAAAAAGGCTCAATTGGCTGATAAGAAGATTCAAAAGATTATTTCAGATTGCCAGAGTGGAAAGAGTAGAGATTTTATTGTGAGAAATGATGGGAGTCTTTGGTTTAAAAACAGATTGTGTGTACCTGATGATGCTAATTTGAGAAGGATCATTTTAAAAGAAGCACATCAATCAGTATTTGCTATGCATCCGAGCAATACAAAGATGTATCATGATTTGAAGCAATATTACTGGTGGTCCGGTATTAAGAGAGACATAGCGGAGTTTGTATCCAAATGTCTCACATGTCAAAGGGTAAAAGCTGAGCATCAGGTTCCTTCAGGGTTACTTCAACCGTTATCAGTGCCTGAATGGAAATGGGATAGAGTGACAATGGATTTTGTGTCTGGTCTACCATTAACACAAAGGAAGCATGATGCTATTTGGGTGATTGTGGATAGGCTGACTAAGACAGCTCATTTTCTCCCGGTTCGGATGGATTATTCTCTGGAAAGGTTAGCTGAGCTGTATATTCATGAGATTGTGAAGTTACATGGTGTCCCAATTTCTCTAGTGTCTGATCGAGATCCCCGGTTTACTTCAAGATTTTGGAAGAGTTTACATGGTGCTTTGGGTTCTCGATTACACTTCAGTACTGCTTTTCATCCACAGACAGATGGGCAGTCAGAGAGAGTGATACAGATTATTGAGGACATGTTGCGAAGCTGTGTCATTGATTTCTCTGGAAGTTGGGATAGATTTTTATCACTTGTGGAATTTGCTTACAATAACAGTCATCAATCCAGTATTGGTATGGCACCATTCGAAGCATTGTATGGTAGACGGTGTAGGACACCTCTATGTTGGAATGAACTTGGAGAAGGTAAGTTAATTGGTCCTGATTTAGTTAAAGAAACTGAAGAGAAAGTGAAATTGATTCGAGATAGGTTGAAAGCAGCTTCAGATCGACAGAAGTCTTATGCAGATTTAAAAAGAAGAGACATAGAGTTTGAGATTGGAGATAAGGTATTTTTGAAAGTGTCTCCTTGGAAGAAGATCCTGAGGTTTGGTCGAAAAGGGAAATTGAGTCCTCTTTTCATTGGACCGTATGAAGTTTTGGAAAGAGTTGGACCAGTTGCTTATCGGCTTGCTTTACCACCTGAGTTGGATAGGATCCATAATGTATTCCATGTTTCTATGTTGAGGAGATACAGGTTGGATCCATCTCATGTTTTGCCAATTGAAGCTATCGAAGTGAGTCCAGATCTGACATTTGAAGAAGAACCAGTTGCTATTTTGGCATATGAAGTGAAAGAGTTGAGGAATAAGAAAGTGCCTTTGGTGAAAGTTCTATGGAAGAATCATGGGAGAGAAGAGGCAACTTGGGAAAGTGAGCAAGCAATGCGAGATCAATATCCTCAGTTATTTCAGACTTGATAACAGGTAATTTCGAGGACGAAATTTCTTTCTAGAGGGGGAGAATTGTAATATCCCAATGTATGCCTTAGAAGTTTTGAATATTGTTGTTGTTTTAAGTTGGATTGAATGTATATGTTAGTTGCAAGAGAAAAGAAATTGAAAAGAGAATGTTTATGTATTGTTAAAAAGGAAAGTAGTGTGTAGAGAGTAAGTGTATATGTTGGGTATATGGTAATATATATAACATATATATTGGTCAAAATGAGTGGTCAAGGGAAGAAGATATTTTATTTGTTATGTGAAATTACTTTAAAGGTCACTTGATTAGAAGAAAGCTAGAACAAGTGAGAAGAGGGTATGTTGGTAATTTTCTTTGTGGAACACTTGGTGGAGATTTAAAGAGAAGTTGACTTTGTTTTCTTCATCATCTTTTCTTCTTTTCCATGTGTGTGGCCGGATCCTTCAAAGACAAAAAGGAAGCAAGAGAGCAAGAGAGGTTCTTGAAGTTCTAAGCTCAAATTGAAGGAAGAATTAAGTGATTAAGTTGGAGATTTGTGAAATTTATCAACTTTGGTAAGTTCTTTCTCTTGTTTCCTTTGTTATTTTTGAAGTTGTGTTTGAGTTGAGTTATGATTTGTGAATATTATGATTAGGTGTGTTTGTGATTTGTTTAGAAGTGTTAAAGTTGATTTTTAAATGAGAAGTTAAGTTGGTGTTTGAATTGAAAGAGTGAGTTGTGTTTATATTAGGGTTTTGAAGTGATAAGTGAAGTGTAACTTGAGTTTAATCAAGTATTTTCATAGATTTTCATGTTGTTTGTGTTTGTTGGAGTTGTAAGCTCAAAATATGTGATTTTGATGGAAGGCAGTAGCATTGTGAATGCCACGCCCGTGGCCTTAGTTGCCATGGCCGTGGTCAAGTTTAACCATGGCCGTGGAGGTGTGGAGCATGGGAGGCAGAATCATAATCTAACCCACGCCCGTGGAGGTTGAGGTGGCCACGGCCGTGGGCTTTTAGATGTGATGTTAAGTGATACTTTGTAATCTAAAGGTCTAAGATGAAGTTAATAAGTGATAAATTGTATGGAAATTCATGTATTGTCTCAATTTTTGGATTAGGTTTTGAAAGAAGGTGATTTTCCCTAATTTGGAAAGTGAAGAATCTTGGAAAAGGAAAGTGTTTAGAGTTGTGTGAATTGTTATTGAGGTAAGTACAAATCTTGCATTATTGCATTGTTAATGCATATGAATAATGTGATGTTGTGTACAATGTGGAACATACATTCATATGATGTTGAGATTGAATATACATTTGATGATATTGATGATGTTTATAAACAATCTACTTTGGTATATTTATGTTAATGATGCCATAAGTATAATGTGAAGGATATGATGTAAATGATTGTGTATTTGAAAGATGAGTTGCTATAATGTTATGTTTTGCATAATGTGAATTGATATAAGTGAGGCATGTATGCATTTGTGATGATGTTTAATGTACTTGGTTATGTATACTTGAATAATGAAGTGTGATAATGTAAATTGAGACATGATAAGATATGAGGACATTGTGATTGGCTATGATGATTCAAAAGAGACATGAAGCCATTGTGTTTGGCTATGATGATGAGAATTGAGAATGAAATGAATAATGAAATAATAAATGAGTTGTGTGGCTAATGTGTTATTCCATTTTCAGAGTTTGTTGTTGGTGGCATGCCTATTATTAGTAACAATCTCTTGAAGTTAGGTTGGACTTGGTCCTTGAAGCCTAATTGAGATGTTACCACCCTTGAAGCTAGGTTGGGTTGGTTCTTGAAGCCAAGTTCGGTTGATATTTAGCATGCTTTGTTCCCCTTGAAGCTTGGTTGAACCTAATCCTTGAAGCCTAGTTGGGTATATGATAATGATAAATGTGATAACAAAACCAAAGCATTAACTTTGAAAATTGAATGGCATATTAGTGTATGTTGGGCCCAATGCTTGTCTTTGTTTAAATGTGATTCATTAATGATAAAATGATTGAATAATGAGATCTATGGAAGGACTTTGCAATGGGATATGTATATATGTGTACGGTTTGTGAACTATGTAGGTGTAATATTAGTTTTCCACTTGTGATGTTATTTTTATTGCTAAAATAGGTGATATTGCATTGCATTAAAGCATAATGCTAGCATAATTTGTATTACTAAGCCCTTGGCTTAGCGCGATAGTGTTGATCGCGCAGGTGACAGAGTTGAACCCGAGAGTTCCTCGAGACCAAGTGAGAGTAGACATTGAAGAATTTACTTTTGGACTTAAAGATCAGAGAAGAGCTGCCAATCATGTATATATTCTATGTTTTGTAAACTTTGGTTTGTAACATATTTGTAATAACTTCCGCTGTCAAATAATAAATATTTTATATATATTTATATATGGTGTCTTTTGGATTTCTTTTAAAATGTTTGAGATTGGTTTCACTTATTTACAAAGATATTTGTTGTGTATTATTTTTAAACTGTGACATTTTCTATATTCAGTATACGTATATTACGATCGTTTAAGCATGCTTGGTACGTATACGGGATATAGGGGTGTTACACAAACCCTAAGGTACTTTATACTCTCATTGGACCCTGTTATCCAAAATTGGTTCAATACCTTAGATGATGGAACACAAAAGAGTTGGGATCTACTTTATAAAGCCTTCATCGAACAATATAGATATAATGTTGAATTGGAAGTTACCTTAATGGAAGTGGAGTCCATTAGGCAAAGGCCAAATGAGAATTTTGTGGACTATGTGAAAATGTGGAGAAACAAGGCCGCTTTACTCAAGAAGAGGCCCGATGAATCCGATCAAATAAGGATGATTGTAAGAGGGGTGTTGCCTAGTCTTCATGAGAGGATGTCTCATACACTCATCCATGATTTCAAAGACCTTTTTCAAGCTGGTTTGCAAATTGAAGAATGGGAAAGGGAGAAGAGTCGCTTTGCAACAAAAAGGAACGAGAAAGGGAGCTATGAACCTGGTAGCCAAAGCATGCAAAAGGCCGTCGGTGTTAATGCTACTAACCAAGGAACAATGAGACAATTTTCAGAATTGGGAAAACCGATGTCTTGGGTTCTCAACAAGATTCAAAGGAAAGGATTGCTACAACCCTTAAATCCTCTTCCTTTGCCTAACCCTCTCCCACCTAACTTTGACACCAAAGCATTTTGTCAATTCCACCAAATGCAAGGTCATGACATGGATAGGTGTGTGAGGTTGAGACATGAGATTCAAAATCTAATTGATAATGGGAAGCTACCTGAGCCCAATAAGCCAAACACTAAAAACAACCCATTGCCAAAATTCAATAGGGTACCACCACCGGCAACCTTTTTGATTAGAGGAGGTTTGCATGAGGACTTTGTCATGTCTTCTTTTCAAGATGTGGATGAAAAAGCAACCAAAGAAGAAGAGGCATTTGTCAAAATTGAATAAGTTATGATGGGTGGAGAAGTAGCAATTTGTGTTGTCAACGGGTTTTGGGATTCAAGTGATAGCGATGATGATATTATATCCAAGAAGGAGGAGTGGACTTGGTCCGAGCCCGAAGAAGATGAGGTGATGAATACTAGATCCGGTAAGCCTTGCGCAAGGCCACCACATAAGGAGATAGAAACTAATAAGGGGAAGGAAGTCAAAATAGAAGAAGATGATGCTGTGCTCAAGCAATTGAAAAGAACCCAAGCAAGTGTTAGCATTTGGAACCTGTTAGCTACTTCTAAAAATTACCGAGAAACTATGGCCAAAGCCTTGATAAATTTATTTAAGAATTCAATAAATAAATTTTATTTAATAAATAAATTTTAATTAATAATAAATTTTAATTAATAATTCAATAAATAAATGATATTCAATAATTAAATGATGGATTAATTCTTCTATTATTATTTATTCTATTATTATTGATAATTTATTTCATTCTATTATTATTTATTATTATTTAATTATTTATTATTATTTATTATTCTATTTATTTATATGTAATATTCTATTTATTTAGAATATAATATTCTATTTATTTATATATAATAATATAATATTATTAATTATTATTATTATTATTTATATATAATAATATATATAATAATATATTGTTATTAAATTATTAATTTATTATTATTATTAAAATTATTATTAATTTATTATTATTTATTTATATATAATAATATATATAATAATATATTATTATTATTAAATTATTAATTTAATTTTTAGAAATATTATTTTTTATTAATATTATTTAGAATATTATTTAATTATTTAGAATATTATATAAATATTATTTAGAATATTATTTAATTATTTAGAATATTATTTAATTTGAAATAAATTTTTTTATTAATTTTTTTATTCTATTAATATATAGAGTTAGTATTAAATATAGAGTTAGAGGTATTAATATATATTAGAGATATTAATATAGAGTAGAGATATTAATATTTAATATAGAGTAGAAATAGTATATATTACTATATAGATAGTATATATATGCAGATAGTATATTATATAGTCTATTAAAATAGAAATATTATATAGTCTATTAAAATAGAACAAAATATAACTATATAAAATCATATAATTATAAAATCATATAATTATATAGTTATAAATATATATTAATTAATTAATTAACTATAACTAACAATATATAATAAATAATATAATAACTAACAATATACAATAAATAATATAATAACTAACAATATATAATAAATAATATAATAATATAATAAATAATATAATAACAATTAACAATATAGAATATATATAGTATATAGTATATAGCGGTATTGTTAAAATCTATTTTCTATATAGTTATCTATATAAAATAAAAAATAGAAAAAAATAGAAAAAAAATGGAAATGAAATTGAATAGAAATAAAAGAAATATATTAATTTCTATATATAAATATTTAATCTATGCATAAATATTTAAGTACATATTATCTCTATTTTTTCTCTATTTTTTAGAGAGTATAGAGATATAAGCGGGGGGATGCCCTGGATCTAACATGTCGCTTGAGAGGAGTAACATGAAGCTTAGAATTATGGGTGTATTCAATACTCCCCAATAAAAGAGGAATTTACAACATTTGAAAATCTAAATAAATTGATAAAAGTAAATAACCATTCATAATAAATAAATCATTCATCAAAGATATTAAATATCAATAGAATGTAAACATCCATCCATGATAAATTAAATAAACCAAGCATTGAATTTAAATAAATTAAAGCATAAGAAATAAAACAAAGCATGATCAAATATGGAATTCAATAAGGTAAATAAAAATCCAAATTATAGCTGTTGTTTCCATTTAGTGTTCTTTATCTCATGTGTTAAGGTTTTGGAATTCATAAAATTAGGCTACTGTGATATTTTTATGGAATTAAAATAGATTGAGGTTTTATTTTTTAAAAGGTTGGTAAGACTCTTTGATTAAACAAATTAAGGAATGGTGAAATCATGAAACTAGGGTTTTAGATACTTTAAAATACTTTTCATTCATGGTTTTTAATGGTGATTTCAAGCTTACTATGTAAATTTAAAATATTTATGTTTTTATGGTTTTTAATGTTTTAAAGGTTTAAGGTTTAGAAAAAGTTAGGGTTTAAAGTTTTAAAGGGTTAGGGTTTACTATTTTAGGTTTAGTGTTTTAGGATTTAGGGTTTCGGTGATGCATGATTTTTAGGATTTGGAAAAACAATTAGAGATTTTATGGAATTTTATGAAAATAAACCAACGATTTAAAGTTTATAAAGCAAAAAAAGATATTTTTAAAGCTTTTGGGAAAGTAACAGAACACAAATTTGAGTTTTAAAAATTTGGAATGTAACACACCTTCCCAACCTACATATGTAAGCTGAGTAGAGGCGCCACACTAACCTAATGTTGCTACCAATTTTACTTAGTCAAATTTTAGTTCCAATTTTTACAAAATTTTTGCCATAGTTTCGCCTAAAAATTGAGTCCCAAGTGTCGACAAAACCGGTTTTTTTCTTATTTTTAAAAACATTTTACACAAACCAATGCAAACAAAATCATTCTCAGTACACTCCCAATAAATCCCCCTTGTAACCTCAACTACAACCTGCAAAAAGGATTTACACTTCTAGTACAACATAAAATAAAGGTTTTGTGACAACCCCCATATTTAAATATTACACAGCAGAAGTTATAAAATATTTACATATTTACAAATTCATATACATCAAAACTCAAGTTTTACAACACATAAAATTTATACATGATTGGCAAGTCTGCTCTGATCTTTAAGCTCCCAAAATGGATTCTTCAAGGTCTAGTCTCACTAGGTCTTGATGAACTCTCGGGTTCAACTCTATCCACTCTACTACCTGCGCGATTAAACACTATCGCGCTAAGCCAACGGCTTAGTAAGATAAAACATGCTAATAGTATGCTTTAATGCAATACAATGCCACATATGCTATTGATAAAATCAACATTATAAATATAAAGTTAACACATAATTATGCATTTCACAAATCATAGTAATATGAGCATACCACATTTCAACATCTTTCCACATTCAACATTACTCAATAACCAACATCTTATTTCATTAACTCATAACATTATTTAGGACATTCATATAACCTTGACACCTATGGGCCCAACAAGTATTTAATACGATATTCAGAGTTCAGAGTTACTGCTTTGGTTCATAGTCACAATTCTCATAGTGTAACAGACCCAGTCTCTTGGACCATCAACTCAACACATTTGAGGAGATCCTCAACCCGGCAAGACTGTTACAAATCATATATTTCATATTCACAATTCTCATAGTGTAACAGACCCAGTCTCTTGGACCATCAACTCAACACATTTGAGGAGATCCTCAACCCGGCAAGACTGTTACCTTTCATCATTTCTTAGGCATGCCACCCAAATCCAGAACTCTGAAACTGAATAACATATTAAAGAAACAATTCATTTATTATATACTTACCATTTCCATTCTCAAATTTTCATCACATTTAGGCAAACATGCCTTCTTTCTTTCAATATCATCATCATAGCCAATCACAATGGCATTGTCTCATATCATGTCTTATTTGAATTATCATTTCAATTTCAATGTATATCATTCATGAAACACATAACCATTCACAATGCATAACATAACATTGCTCAATCTCAACAATGCAATTAGGGCAAAGAACAATTGATATGATTCATATAAATAATACATTCTGGTTTTAGACTCCATTTTATCCTTATTTTGAAAAATTGTATAAAATAATCTACTTGACTAAAATTTCTAAAATTTTTACAGAATTTAGTTTTGTATCTTAAAATCATCCCTTTAAAATCTCAGATCAAACTGAACACAAAATCTTGGTCAAATAGTTCACCTAACCAGACTGCCCCAATTGCCCTGCATCCTGGCAGCAGTTCTGAACTTTGTGAATTCCATAAATCAAATTCAATCAACGTGGTTCCAAATTATTTTTCTCAAATACTAGACTCACTAAGCAACAACATATCCAAAATTCAATTGAATATGATTTTTCTACATTTTATTAAAAATTCCGAAATAGAGCTGTCTCAGTTAAGGTACCTGCTGGAACAGGTCTAACAAAAATAATCTTTCTAAACTCATAACCATTCCAAAATCGAATCAACATATTTTTCAGTCATTCTAGACTCATAGAGGCACAACATATCAAAAATTCACTTCAAGAACATTTTTCTAAAATTAATTAAAAATCATACAAGTCACAGCCTTTACTAATCCTAAAACAGAAACAATTTCACTAAACACCAATCTTACTCTTCCATCACCCACACCAACCCAACTTCTCATCTATCAAGCAAAATCAATACTTACAATCATACCATAAGCAACTTAATCATACCACTTCAAAAGAATTGAAGAAATTATAGAAAAGATCTTACCTTAGTTAAAAACTTCTTAAATCAACACTTGAACACTTAATCTTTCTTCAATTTAAGCTTGAAATCATCAAAACCATCACTTGTCTCTTTCTTTCTCTTTGGCTATGGAGGGCCGGCCATCAACAAGAAGAAGAAGAAGAAATGATGAAGAAAACACAAGTCAAACCTTCTTTAAATATCCACCATATGATTTTATCCAAGCAATTACCAAAGTGCCCTTATTCACATAATTATCTTTTTGTCTTATATGTGCCCAATTAAGTAATTTACCAATCTCAAATAAATATCTTCTCTTGCATTGACCAAGCCTTTTGACCACTTTATATGTCATATATATTAACATATACACAACATATAAATTTGTCTCTAAACCCTATTTCTTCCCAAAATACATATACATATACTTTCTCTTCTCAATTTCTTTTCTCTTACAATTTAACACATATATTCAATCCAATATATAACAATAACAACAACAACAATATGCAAAACTTCTAGGGCATAAATGAGGATATTACAATTCTCCCCCTCTAAAAAGAAAATTTCGTCCTCGAAATTACCTGATATCAACTCTGAAACAACTGCGAATACTGTTCTCGCATGGATTGTTCACTTTCCCAAGTTGCTTCTTCTTTTCCATGATTTTTCCACAAAATCTTCACCAATGGCACTCTCTTGTTTCTCAACTCTTTCACTTCCCGTGCCAAGATAGCAACTGGTTCCTCTTCAAATGTCAAGTCTGGGCTCACTTCAATAGATTCAAATGGCAACACATGAGATGGATCCGACCTATATCTCCTCAACATAGAAACATGGAATACATTATGAATACGATCCAACTCAGGTGGCAAAGCAAGTCGATACGCCACTGGCCCAACTCTTTCTAACACTTCATACGGCCCAATGAAGCGAGGACTTAATTTTCCTTTCCGACCGAACCTCAAAATCTTCTTCCAAGGAGATACTTTCAAAAACACCTTATCTCCAACATCAAACTGAATGTCTCTCCTCTTCAGATCTGCATAAGACTTTTGTCGGTCTGAAGCTGCTTTTAACCTATCTCGGATCAACTTCACTTTTTCCTCAGTTTCTTGAATCAAATCAGGTCCAACCAACTTATTATCTCCAAGCTCATTCCAACAAAGAGGTGTCCTACACCGTCTGCCATACAATGCTTCAAACGGTGCCATACCAATGCTGGATTGGTGACTGTTGTTGTATGCAAACTCCACCAGAGGTAAAAATCTATCCCAACTTCCAGTGAAATCAATGACACAGCTTCTCAACATGTCCTCAATAATCTGTATCACCCTCTCTGACTGTCCATCCGTCTGTGGATGAAAAGCAGTGCTGAAGTGCAGTCGAGAACCCAAAGCACTATGCAAACTCTTCCAAAATCTGGAAGTAAACCTGGGATCTCGATCAAACACTAAAGAAGTTGGAACACCATGCAGTTTCACAATCTTATGGATATACAGCTCAGCCAATCTCTCCAAAGAGTAATCCATCCGCACCGGAAGGAAATGAGCTGTCTTAGTCAATCTATCCACAATCACCCATATGGCATCATGTTTCCTTTGTGTCAATGGCAACCCAGACACAAAATCCATTGTCACTCTTTCCCACTTCCATTCTGGCACTGACAACGGTTGAAGCAACCCGGTTGGAACTTGATGCTCTGCTTTAACCTTCTGACAAGTGAGACATTTCGACACAAAATCTGCAATGTCTCTCTTCAAACCAATCCACCAATAATGCTGTCTCAAATCATGATACATCTTCGTATTACCCGGATGCATAGCAAACATAGACTGATGAGCTTCTTCCAAAATGACCCTTTTCAAATCAGCATCATCGGGTACACACAATCGGTTCTTAAACCAGAGACTCCCATCGCTCTTCACAATAAAATCTCTACCCTTTTCACTCTCACAATCTGAAACAATCTTCTGAATTTTCTTATCAGCCAATTGAGCCTCTTTGATCTGATCCAACAAAATCGGCTTCAATTGCAACTGTGCCAATAATGCACCATCAACACAAGGTACAAAACTGGCATGCAATGCTCTCAACTCAACAAGCAACGAGAGCGAGTAAACTGTTAAACCAGCTAAAGACTTCCGACTCAAGGCATCAGCAACAACATTTGCTTTACCTGGATGATAGTCAATCAAACAGTCGTAGTCTTTAATCAATTCTAACCATCTCCTCTGACGAAGATTGAGTTCTTTCTGGACACCCAAATACTTCAAACTCTTGTGATCAGTGTAGATGAAACATTTCTCCCCAAACAGATAGTGGCGCCAAATCTTTAATGCAAACACAATGGCAGCCAATTCCAAATCATGGGTTGGATAGTTAAGCTCATGCGGTTTCAACTGTCGAGATGCATAAGCTATAACTTTACCTTCTTGCATCAATACACACCCCAAACCTCTATGTGAAGCATCACTGTAGATCACATAAGGTTTACCTTCAACAGGTAAAGTAAGAACAGGCGCTTGAGTTAACAATTCTCTCAACTGCTCAAAACTCGCCTGACACTGATCCGTCCACACAAATCTCACTCCCTTACGAAGCAATCTGGTGAGTGGAGTAGCTATCAAAGAAAACCCTTTCACAAACCGCCTGTAATAGCCTGCCAAACCCAGAAAACTTCTAATCTCAGTCACAGACTTGGGTGGACTCCAATTCAATATAGCTTCAACTTTGCTCGGATCAACTCTAATACCCTCTGCTGAAACTATATGTCCGAGAAAAGCTACTTGATCCAACCAGAACTCACATTTCGACAATTTGGCAAATAACTGCTTTTCTCTCAAAATCTGCAACACAATCCGCAGATGCATATCATGTTCCTCTTCATTCCGCGAATACACCAGTATATCATCAATGAAGACCACTACAAACTGATCCAAATAGGGCCTAAACACCCTATTCATCAAATCCATGAAAGCTGCAGGTGCATTCGTCAGACCAAAAGGCATAACTAAAAATTCATAATGCCCATACCTGGTCCGAAAGGCGGTCTTAGGAACATCTTCAGCTTTGACTCTCAGCTGATGGTACCCAGATCTCAAATCAATTTTAGAAAATACAGCTGCACCCTTCAATTGATCAAAAAGGTCATCAATTCTAGGCAAAGGATATTTATTTTTAATAGTCACCTTGTTCAATTGCCTATAATCGATACACAACCTCATAGTACCATCTTTCTTTTTCACAAATAGCACAAGAGCTCCCCAAGGAGAAACACTAGGGCGAATAAATCCTTTGTCCAATAACTCCTGTAATTGCACTTTCAACTCCCTTAATTCTGCTGGTGCCATTCTGTAAGGAGTAATCGAGATAGGAGTGGTATCAGGCAACAATTCGATACCGAACTCCACCTCTCTCTCAGGAGGCAATCCTGGCAACTCCTCTGGAAAAACATCAGGGAACTCTGCAACTGTGGCAATACTATCAATAGGAGAACCCTTCACTCTAGTATCCACCACATGAGCAAGATAGGCTTCACACCCCTTCCTAATCAATCTTCTAGCTGCAACAGCTGAAACAAATAAGGAGGCTAGCTGTTCCTGCTCATTAGATACTATCACCTCTCTACCATCAACAGTTTTCAAAGAAACAATTTTCTTCTTACAATCTACCACAGCTCCATGTCGAGATAGCCAATCCATGCCTAGGATCACATCATATTCCTTAAATGGCATCTCAATCAAATCTCCAAGGAACTCCTCACCCTGCACCCTCACTGCACAATCCCGGTGCACTTTACTAACCATCACACTATGCCCTAACGGATTTGTCACCAACACATCAAATCCTAGGGACTCAGCCTGTACATCAAACACAGGCAAAACAGATGCACTAATATATGAATGTGTGGAACCCGGATCAATCAAAGCAAGTACTGAAATATCAAATAAAGAAAAAGTACCAGCTATGACTGCCGATGCATCTGGCTGCCTCTGCATAACATATATCCTCTAGGAAGATCCAACCTCCTCTGGTCTACCCTCCCTGGATGTAGCACCTCCTCTAGAACTGAACCCTGGTCTACCTCCTCGGCTGGCACCTCTGCCTCCTCGGCCTCCCCTCGCACTAGGTCGAGAAACTGCTGTATCAACTGACATCTGTTCCTGTCTCTCAGGACAGTCTCTCACAAAGTGATCAGGTGATCCACACCTGAAGCATACCCCTGATCTACTATACCTCCAACAAACGCCCCCATGTCTTCCACCACACTGGTTACACACAGGTAAGGTGCATCTCTGAACTCCAGGAGTAGGAGCACTCGCTACTGAAGCTGCAGGTCTAAATCTCTGCCTCTGGAACTGCACTGACCTACCTGCTGGTCTCTGGCTCCTACTACTTCGAGGAACAAAACTTCCTCTACCCCTCTTTGCAGAAGAAGACCCTGCCTCAAACTGGGGCCTCCTAACCCTAACCTCTTCCTCTGAAGCAGCTGCAATAACTTGAGCTCGCTCTACACTTCGAGCTGCTGCCACAAGCTGTGAGAAATCCTGATATCTGGATCCAGCCACTAAGCACATGATCGAGGGTCTCAATCCCTCCTCAAATCGCCGACATCTATCAATCTCATCAGCAATGATACCCCCATCATACTGACTCAGTCGAATAAACTCAACTTCATATTCAGTTACGGTCCGATGATCTTGCTTCAAATCTAGAAACTCTCTTTTCTTCCCATCTTTATACTCCCTAGGAGTATACTTCAACTCAAATTCCCTCAGAAAATCAGTGTAAGACAGTGTTGGAGGATCATCCATAGAATGGGGCACTGTCTTCCACCAGTCGTAGGCATCCTTCTGTAGCAAAGATCTTGCATAGTCAAACTTCTCCTCTGAAGTGGCTTGCAACTGCACAAATACCCTCTGAACTCTATCAAGCCACTGTTCTGCTACAGCCGGATCAACTGTACCAAAGAAATCCTCTGCTCCATATTTCCTTAGCTTATCATAGTGCCTTACTGGTACTGAAGGCTGAGGGGGTGGTGGCGGTGGCTGTGGTTGCACAGGTGTTTGTCTCATAGCTTCCATCATAGGCCTAAACCAGGCTGGCGGAACCTCCTCCCCAGCTGGTCTACCCGACACCGAAGCAGGTGCCTCCTCAACACTATCAACTCTAGCTCCCTCAGCAGGAGCAATACTCTCGGCACTACCCTCAATCGACTGACGAGAGTGAGAATCCATCACAACCTAAGTCTGCAAACACAACAGAATACCTCTTATTAAAGATCAGAGACTGCCAATCCCAAACATGTATTTTTGTTCAAAAACTCACTTTTTAAGTAAAAATAGTCTTTTTCTTACATTTTACCTAGGTTGAGAATCTCAAACCTAGGCTCTGATACCAAAACAATTGTAACACACCTTCCCAACCTACATATGTAAGCTGAGTAGAGGCGCCACACTAACCTAATGTTGCTACCAATTTTACTTAGTCAAATTTTAGTTCCAATTTTTACAAAATTTTTGCCATAGTTTCGCCTAAAAATTGAGTCCCAAGTGTCGACAAAACCGGTTTTTTTCTTATTTTTAAAAACATTTTACACAAACCAATGCAAACAAAATCATTCTCAGTACACTCCCAATAAATCCCCCTTGTAACCTCAACTACAACCTGCAAAAAGGATTTACACTTCTAGTACAACATAAAATAAAGGTTTTGTGACAACCCCCATATTTAAATATTACACAGCGGAAGTTATAAAATATTTACATATTTACAAATTCATATACATCAAAACTCAAGTTTTACAACACATAAAATTTATACATGATTGGCAAGTCTGCTCTGATCTTTAAGCTCCCAAAATGGATTCTTCAAGGTCTACTCTCACTAGGTCTTGATGAACTCTCGGGTTTAACTCTATCCACTCTACTACCTGCGCGATTAAACACTATCGCGCTAAGCCAACGGCTTAGTAAGATAAAACATGCTAATAGTATGCTTTAATGCAATACAATGCCACATATGCTATTGATAAAATCAACATTATAAATATAAAGTTAACACATAATTATGCATTTCACAAATCATAGTAATATGAGCATACCACATTTCAACATCTTTCCACATTCAACATTACTCAATAACCAACATCTTATTTCATTAACTCATAACATTATTTAGGACATTCATATAACCTTGACACCTATGGGCCCAACAAGTATTTAATACGATATTCAGAGTTCAGAGTTACTGCTTTGGTTCATAGTCACAATTCTCATAGTGTAACAGACCCAGTCTCTTGGACCATCAACTCAACACATTTGAGGAGATCCTCAACCCGGCAAGACTGTTACAAATCATATATTTCATATTCACAATTCTCATAGTGTAACAGACCCAGTCTCTTGGACCATCAACTCAACACATTTGAGGAGATCCTCAACCCTGCAAGACTGTTACCTTTCATCATTTCTTAGGCATGCCACCCAAATCCAGAACTCTGAAACTGAATAACATATTAAAGAAACAATTCATTTATTATATACTTACCATTTCCATTCTCAAATTCTCATCACATTTAGGCAAACATGCCTTCTTTCTTTCAATATCATCATCATAGCCAATCACAATGGCATTGTCTCATATCATGTCTTATTTGAATTATCATTTCAATTTCAATGTATATCATTCATGAAACACATAACCATTCACAATGCATAACATAACATTGCTCAATCTCAACAATGCAATTAGGGCAAAGAACAATTGATATGATTCATATAAATAATACATTCTGGTTTTAGACTCCATTTTATCCTTATTTTGAAAAATTGTATAAAATAATCTACTTGACTAAAATTTCTAAAATTTTTACAGAATTTAGTTTTGTATCTTAAAATCATCCCTTTAAAATTTCAGATCAAACTGAACACAAAATCTTGGTCAAATAGTTCACCTAACCAGACTGCCCCAATTGCCCTGCATCCTGGCAGCAGTTCTGAACTTTGTGAATTCCATAAATCAAATTCAATCAACGTGGTTCCAAATTATTTTTCTCAAATACTAGACTCACTAAGCAACAACATATCCAAAATTCAATTGAATATGATTTTTCTACATTTTATTAAAAATTCCGAAATAGAGCTGTCTCAGTTAAGGTACCTGCTGGAACAGGTCTAATAAAAATAATCTTTCTAAACTCATAACCATTCCAAAATCGAATCAACATATTTTTCAGTCATTCTAGACTCATAGAGGCACAACATATCAAAAATTCACTTCAAGAACATTTTTCTAAAATTAATTAAAAATCATACAAGTCACAGCCTTTACTAATCCTAAAACAGAAACAATTTCACTAAACACCAATCTTACTCTTCCATCACCCACACCAACCCAACTTCTCATCTATCAAGCAAAATCAATACTTACAATCATACCATAAGCAACTTAATCATACCACTTCAAAAGAATTGAAGAAATTAGAGAAAAGATCTTACCTTAGTTAAAAACTTCTTAAATCAACACTTGAACACTTAATCTTTCTTCAATTTAAGCTTGAAATCATCAAAACCATCACTTGTCTCTTTCTTTCTCTTTGGCTATGGAGGGCCGGCCATCAACAAGAAGAAGAAGAAGAAATGATGAAGAAAACACAAGTCAAACATTCTTTAAATATCCACCATATGATTTTATCCAAGCAATTACCAAAGTGCCCTTATTCACATAATTATCTTTTTGTCTTATATGTGCCCAATTAAGTAATTTACCAATCTCAAATAAATATCTTCTCTTGCATTGACCAAGCCTTTTGACCACTTTATATGTCATATATATTAACATATACACAACATATAAATTTGTCTCTAAACCCTATTTCTTCCCAAAATACATATACATATACTTTCTCTTCTCAATTTCTTTTCTCTTACAATTTAACACATATATTCAATCCAATATATAACAATAACAACAACAACAATATGCAAAACTTCTATGGCATAAATGAGGATATTACATGGAAAACAAATTTTGAGTTTTGAAAATTTTGAAGAAATAAATCTAATAGCTTTAAACTTTTAGAAAATAAAGCCACGATTTAAGATTTTCAAACTTTACAAAAGGTGAATTGAGGTTATAAAGTTTTTGAATTAAAAGAAACCAAAGGATGATTATGCTACTGTGAAAAAAAAACAAAGAATTTAATACCTATCTCTTTTCGATGATTCCGCCAAAAATTATTTTTCTTGGATGAATTAAAACAAAGACAGTTGCTGCCTTTTGAATTGCTTAAATCGTGTCCTTGCTATTCCAGAAAAAATAAATTGAGTTGCTAATTTTCCTTCACTGATTTGGTTTCAACTTTTTCAAACTACTGTCCAATTTTTTTTATTTTCGGCCTCCCCTTTTTTGTGTTGTTTAATCCATATTTATTGAAGTTTTATATCCTTCATTCCTAATTATTCACAGCATTTTTATTGAATAAGAAAAGAAAACCAAAACCTAATTGTATTAGGTTTCGGAAAATTTGCGTCGGAAAAATCTGTTGCAGCTGGCTGCGGCAGCACGCACGGAATGGGCCCGTAGGCCTTTTTGCCCACAGGAAATTCCTGCTGGCGAATGCCCACGGGCCCGCGCTGACTTTCTGTAACACCCCTATACCCCGTATACGTACACAGCATGCTAATACGATCGTAATATACGTATACTGAATATAGAAATTCCACATTTTACAAATCACTCATGTTATCACTCTTATATAATGTAAATAATTAAAAACTTTTGAAAGAGTTTATAAAACCAAATAAATAGAAAGTTCATTTAAAAAGCAGCGGAAAATAGAACAAATGTTTACAAATACTTATACATCAAAATCAGAATATACAAATATAAAATATATACATGACTGGCAGCTCTTCTCTGATCTTTAAGTCCAAAAGTCAACTCTTCAATGTCTAGACTCACTCGGTCTCGAAGAACTCTCGGGTTCAACTCTGTTACCTGCGCGATGAACCACAATCGCGCTGAGCTAACAGCTCAGTAGTGTAAATTGTACAACCATGATGCTTTAATGCGATGCACATGTCACCATAATACATTTCATAAACCATACATAATCATATCACATTTTATAATTATATATTAGATCTTATTATTCAATTGTTTCTTCATTCATAAATCACATATTACAACTAAGACAGACACGGGCCCAAAACACACTAATATGTTATTCAAAGTTCAGAGTTACTGCTTTGGTCCATATTGACACCTTGTGTCTAGCCCCGTAGGTAATATATATATATCCATGGATAATCAACTAGATTTGAGTTTACGACCCAGTCATTTCACTCAATCTAGTTCCAATAATATGTTTTTGAGGTTTACGACCCGGTCATTTCACCCCAAAAACATCACATTTCACATTTATCAACTGGATTCGGCTTACGACCCGGTCATTTCACCTATCCAGTTATTCATAGGCATGCCGCCAAACTCAGAACTCTGGAAATTGAATAGACATATTAGATACACAATGATTTCGTTTATCTCTTTATCAATTTCTTTCTCAATTCATTTCTCATTTCATGATTCATAATCAACTAGGCAACCATGCCTTAATTATCTCATTTTCATTATCATAGTCATGGCTTCATATCTTTCACATTACATTTCATCATCACATTAATCAATTCATTATTCACATGGATATAATTAATGGCATCAACACATATTTTACATGCTCATCACAACATTCACATATAATCAATTATGTCTCAATTTTCAATATCATATGAGTGTATGCAATAATGTATTTTGAACTATTTCAAAATGACCCACACAACTCTAAACACTTACCTTTCAAGAATCTATCACCACTTGAGTTAGGGTAAATCACCTTCTTCACAACCTATTCCAAAAGAATGAGGAAACTCTCATGAGATCATAAGGTTAAGAATCAATTAGGGCAAACTCTAGACTTGACACGCTCACACACACGGGTGTGTTCCTGACCGTGCCCTAACTCCACAACACAGAAACATTTACACGCTCAGAACCACGGGCGTGTCACTGGGCGTGTAATACATTCTGTCTCTCAGAAATAACGACACGTCCAACATCATGAGCGTGCTCATGGCCGTGTAAATCCTCCAAAATCCCAGTAGCTATGACACGCTCAACAACACGGGCGTGTTAATGGCCGTGTCACACCTACTGCCACTCAGAACAATTGACACACCTAAGGACATGGACGTGCTCCTGGGCGTGTCAGGCCAAAAACCCAGATTCCGGCCAAGACAACACCACTACCAACAAAACACTTCTATCCATCAACATCCACTTCAAACAAACTTCACAAAACATACCCAAAAACTATCTCAAACTTACAACAACACCAAAACAAGCTAAAACACACATCAAACACAAATCACAACATCATCAAAACTCTAAACACAACCTCAACTCAATCTATCCCAACCAACTTACTCTTTTCTTCAATCCAACCCCAAAATCCAAAACCACATAAACCAAATACTCTTAAACACAACATAATCAACCCAAACACATTCTCAAACACAACTTCAACTCACAAACCCACATAACTTTAAAAACAACACAAGAAATCAAGAGAGAACTTACCAAGGATGAAGAACTCTTAGATTCCAACTAAATCTCTTGTAAACTTCTTTAATCTTGATCTTGTAAGGTCAAATCTCTCCCTCTCTCTTGTTCTCTTGCTGCTGCCGTCCAAGACAAAGAAAAGAGAAGAAAATGGAATGAAAGCCACGAAGGAAGGAGAAGGAAAGAAGAAAAGGAAAAGAAGTACAAAAGCAAAGTCAACTTCTCTTTCCTCAAAACAATCTCCTCCACACAAAAAAAAAACAATATAATATTCAAAATATCTCCATCCACTCATCTTATTCCACTAACTCAATTTCAAATTAATTTCCTTTATACCCTTCACCCTTAGAATTGTATATGTTGTGTATATCACAATATATATAACATATACACTCTACTCTTTCATCATATCTCTTTCCAATTAAACACAAATACACTTAATCCAAATAAAACAACAATTATATACCAAACTTCTAGGGTATATTTTGGGATATTACAATTCTCCCCCTCTAAAAAGAATTTCATCCTCGAAATTACCTGATATTAAATCTGAAACAAATGAGGATATAGGTCTCTCATTGCTTGCTCACTTTTCCAAGTTGCCTCTTCTTTTGCATGATTCTTCCACAAAACCTTCACAAGTGGCACTTCCTTATTTCTTAACTCTTTCACTTCTTGTGCCAAGATAGCAACTGGTTCCTCTTCAAATGTCAGATCCGGATTCACCTCAATAGATTCAACCGAAAACACATGAGATGGATCTGATCGGTATCTCCTCAACATAGAAACATGGAAAACATTATGGATTCTATCCAAATCAGGTGGCAAAGCAAGCCGATAAGCAACTGGCCCAATTCTTTCTAAAATTTCATACGGTCCAATAAAACGCGAACTCAGCTTTCCTTTTCGACCAAATCTTAGAATCTTTTTCCAAGGAGACACTTTCAAAAATACTTTATCTCCCACATTATACTCTATGTCTCTCCTCTTCAAATCTGAATAAGACTTCTGTCGATCTGAAGCTGTTTTCAATCTATTCCGAATCAACTTCACTTTATCTTCTGTTTCTTTAACCAAATCAGGACCAATTAACTTACCTTCTCCAACTTCATTCCAACATAGAGGCATCCTACACCGTCTACCATACAATGCTTCAAATGGTGCCATTTCAATGCTGGACTGATGACTGTTATTGTAAGCAAATTCCACAAGTGGCAAAAATCTGTCCCAACTACCAGATAAATCAATGACACAGCTTCTCAACATATCCTCTATAATCTGTATCACTCTCTCTGACTGTCCATCTGACTGCGGATGGAAAGCAGTACTAAAGTGTAATCGAGAACCCAAAGCACCATGTAAACTCTTCCAAAATCTTGAAGTAAACCGGGGATCTCGATCAGACACTAAAGAAATTGGGACTCCATGCAACTTCACAATCTCATGGATATACAGCTCAGCCAACCTCTCGAGAGAATAATCCATCTGAACCGGAAGAAAATGAGCTGTCTTTGTCAACCTATCAACAATTACCCAAATAGCATCATGTTTCCTCTGAGTCAATGGAAATCCAGACACAAAATCCATTGTAACTCTTTCCCATTTCCATTCAGGCGCTGATAACGGTTGAAGTAACCCTGTTGGAACTTGATGCTCAGCTTTAACCCTCTGACATGTGAGACATTTGGATACAAATTCTGCTATGTCTCTCTTCATACCTGACCACCAGTAATGCTGTCTCAAATCATGATACATCTTAGTACTGCCCGGATGCAAAGCAAAAACTGACTGGTGTGCTTCTTCCAAAATAATCCTTCTCAAATTAGCATCATCAGGTACACACAATCTGTTCTTAAACCAAAGACTCCCATCACTTTTTAACAGGAAATCTCGATTCTCTTTATTTTGGCAATCTGAAATAATTTTCTGAACTTTCTCATCAACCAACTGGGCTTCTTTAATTTGATCTAACAATACCGGCCTCAACTGTAATTGTGCCAACAATGCACCATCATCACAAGATACAAAGTTAGCATGCAATGCTCTCAACTCAACAAGCAACGAGAGCGAATAAACAATCAGGCCTGCTAAAGACTTCCGACTCAAGGCATCAGCAACCACATTTGCCTTACCAGGATGATAATCAATCAAACAGTCGTAGTCTTTAATCAACTCCAACCAACGTCTCTGCCGAAGATTAAGCTCTCTCTGAACTCCCAAATATTTCAAACTTTTATGATTGGTATAAATAAAACACTTCTCCCCATACAAATAGTGTCGCCAAATCTTCAATGCAAACACAATGGCTGCTAACTCCAAATCATGGGTCGAATAATTAAGCTCGTGCGGCTTCAATTGCCGAGAAGCATAAGCTATCACTTTACCTTCTTGCATCAAGACACAACCCAAACCACTATGTGAAGCATCACTAAAAATCACATATGGTTTATCTTCTACTGGTAAAGTAAGAACAGGCGCTTGAGTCAACATCTCTCTCAACTATTTAAAACTAGCCTGACACTGATCTGTCCACACAAATCTAACTCCCTTGCGAAGTAATCTGGTAAGTGGAGTAGCTATCAAAGAAAATCCTTTCACAAAGCGCCGATAATAGCCTGCCAAACCCAGAAAACTTCTAACTTCTGTCACAGACTTTATGGACTCCAATTCATAACAGCTTCAACTTTACTCGGATCAACTCTAATGCCATCTGCTGAAACTATATGACCGAGAAAAGTCACATGATCAAGCCAGAACTCACACTTCGACAGCTTAGCATACAATTGCTTCTCTCTCAAGATCTGCAACACAATCCGCAGATGCTTGTCATGCTCCTCCTCATTGTGCGAATACACCAAAATATCATCGATGAAAACCACTACAAACTGATCCAGATAGGGTCTAAACACCCTATTCATCAAATCCATGAAAGCTGCAGGTGCATTCGTCAACCCAAAAGGCATAACTAGAAACTCATAATGTCCATACCTTGTACGAAAGGCTGTCTTAGGAACATCTTCATCTCTGACTCTCAACTGATGGTACCCTGATCTCAAATCAATCTTGGAAAACACTGCTGCTCCCTTCAATTGATCAAAGAGATCATCAATTCTAGGCAAAGGATATTTATTCTTGATAGTCACCTTGTTCAATTGCCTATAATCGATGCATAATCTCATAGTACCATCCTTCTTTTTCACAAACAACACAGGAGCTCCCCACGGTGAAACACTAGGGCGAACAAACCCTTTATCCAACAACTCCTGCAACTGCACTTTCAACTCTCTCAATTCAACAGGTGCCATTCTATAAGGAGTAATAGAGATAGGAGTGGTACCAGGCAACAATTCAATACCAAACTCCACCTCTCTCTCAGGAGGCAACCCTGGCAACTCCTCTGGAAACACATCTGGAAAATCTGCAACTGTGGGTATACTGTCAAGTCGAGAACCCACTACTCTAGTATCCACAAATGAGCAAGATAAGCATCACACCCTTTTCTAATCAATCTCCTAGCTGCAACAGCTGAGTCAAACAAGGATGCAAGCTGTCTCTGCTCACTAGATACCATCACAATTCTACCATCATCGGTTCTCAAAGTAACACATTTCTGTTGACAGTCTACTACCGCTCCATATCTAGACAACCAGTCCATGCCTAGTATCAAATCATACTCTTTAAATGGCATTTCAATCAGATCACCCAAAAACTCCTCACCCTGAACCACTGCTGCACTATCTCGGTGCACCTTGCTAATAATCACACTATGACCTAAAGGATTTGTCACCAACACATCAAATCCTAGGGATTCAGCATGCAGTTCAGACATAGGCAAAATGGATGCACTAATGTATGAATGAGTAGATCCTGGATCAATCAAAGCAAGTACTGAAATACCAAATAAAGAGAAAGTACCCGCTATGATTGCTGAAGCATCTGGCTGCCTCTGCATCACATACATCCTCTGAGAAGATCCAGCCTCCTTTGGTCTATTCTCCCTGGATGTAGAACCTCCTCTAGGACTAAACCCAGATCTACCTTCTCTGCTGAAACTTTTGCCTCCTCTACCTCCCCTCACAACAGGTTGAGAAACTGTCGAATCTACTGACCTCTGCTCCTGCAACTCAGGACACTCTCTAACAAAATGATCCTGCGATCCGCATCTATAGCATCCAGCTGATCCTCTGATCCTCCAACAAACACCCCAATGGGTCTTACCACAATAGTCACATACCGGAGGAGTAGATCTCTGAATTACTGGGGTCGGAGCACTCGCCACTAAAGCTGTAGGTCTCGATCTCTGCCTCTGAAACTGAACTGACCTACCAGCTGGCCTCTGACTCCTACTAATCCTGGGAACAAAGCTTCCCCTGCCTCTCTTCACAGATGAAGACCCTGCCTCAAACTGGGGTCTCCTAACCCTGGTCTCTTCCTCTGTAGCAACTGCTGCAATACCCTGAGCTCTCTCCACACTCCTAGCTGCTGCAACAAGCTGGGAAAAATCATGATATCGAGAACCAGCCACATGACACATGAGAGAGGGCCTCAATCCCTCCTCAAATCTCCTGCATCTATCAATCTCATCAGATATGATACCCCCAGCATAATGGCTCAACCGGATGAACTCAACTTCATACTCGGTTACTGTCCTGTAGTCTTGCTTCAAACTCAAAAACTCCATCTTCTTCACATCTTTATACTCCCTCGGAGTATACTTCAATTCAAACTCCCTGAGAAAATCAGCATAGGACAAGGTAGGTGGATCATCCATAGCATGGGGCATTGTCTTCCACCAGTCATATGCATCTTTCTGTAACAATGATCTAGCATAGTCAAATTTTTCTTCTGGAGTGGCCTGTAACTGAACAAATATCCTCTGTATCTTATCTAACCATTGCTCAGCTACAGCTGGATCAATAGTACCCAGAAAATCCTCTGCTCCAAACTTCCTTAATTTGTCATACTGTCTCACTGATACCAAAGGCTGGGGTAGTGGTGGTGGCTGTTGTACTGGGGCTTGCCTCATCAATTCCATCATATGCCTAAACCAAACTGGCAGAACCTCCTCACCAGCTGGTCTCCCTGGCACAAAAATAGGTATCTCTCCAGCACTAACCACTCTAGCTCCCTCTCTAACCTCATCTGGAGCTACACTCTCTGCACTACCCTCAACTGACTGACGTAAATGAGAATCCATCACAACCTATATCTGCAAATACAGCAGAATACACCTTATTAATGATCAGAGACTGCCAATATCAAGTATATATCTTATTCAAAAACCAACTTTTAAAAGCAAAATATCCTTTTTCCTTACAATATACCTAGGTTGAGAATCTCAAACCTAAGCTCTGATACCAAAACAATTGTAACACCACTATACCCCGTATACGTACACAGCATGCTAATACGATCGTAATATACGTATACTGAATATAGAAATGCCACATTTTACAAATCACTCATGTTATCACTCTTATATAATGTAAACAATTAAAAACTTTTGAAAGAGTTTATAAAACCAAATAAATAGAAAGTTCATTTAAAACGCAGCGGAAAATAGAACAAATGTTTACAAATACTTATACATCAAAATCAGAATATACAAATATAAAATATATACATGATTGGCGGTTCTTCTCTGATCTTTAAGTCCAAAAGACAACTCTTCAATGTCTAAACTCACTCGGTCTCGAAGAACTCTCGGGTTCAACTCTGTTACTTGCGCGATGAACCACAATCACGCTGAGCTAACAGCTCAGTAGTGTAAATTGTACAACCATGATGCTTTAATAAGATGCACATGTCACCATAATACATTTCATAAACCATACATAATCATATCACATTTTATAATTATATATTAGATCTTATTATTCAATTGTTTCTTCATTCATAAATCACATATTACAACTAAGACAGACACGGGCCCAAAACACACTAATATGTTATTCAAAGTTCAGAGTTACTACTTTGGTCCATATTGACACCTTGTGTCTAGCCCCGTAGGCAATATATATATATCCATGGATAATCAACTAGATTTGAGTTTACGACCCAGTCATTTCACTCAATCAAGTTCCAATAATATGTTTTTGAGGTTTACGACCCGGTCATTTCACCCCAAAAACATCACATTTCACATTTATCAACTGGATTCGGCTTACGACCCGGTCATTTCACCTATCTAGTTATTCATAGGCATGCCGCCAAACTCAGAACTCTGGAAATTGAATAGACATATTAGATACACAATGATTTCGTTTATCTCTTTATCAATTTCTTTCTCAATTCATTTCTCATTTCATGATTCATAATCAACTAGGCAACCATGCCTTAATTATCTCATTTTCATTATCATAGCCAACAATCATGGCTTCATATCTTTCACATTATATTTCATCATCACATTAATCAATTCATTATTCACATGGATATAATTAATGGCATCAACACATATTTTACATGCTCATCACAACATTCATATATAATCAATTATGTCTCAATTCTCAATATCATATGAGTGTATGCAATAATGTATTTTGAACTATTTCAAAATGACCCACACAACTCTAAACACTTACCTTTCAAGAATCTATTGTAATATCCTCATGTTTACCCTAGAAGTTTTGTTTATGTTGTTGTTGTTGTTGTTGTAAATGGGATTAAATGTATATGTTATGTGTTAAGAAAAGAAATTGAGAAGAGAATGCTTATGTATATGTGTTTGGGATAGAAAAGAGGGTTTAGAGAAAAGTGTATATGTTGATTATATTGTAATATATATAACATATACATAAGTCAAAGGGGGAGTCAATGGAAGAGAGATATTTTTATGGGATATGTGAAATTACTATAATGGGCTTATAAGAGACAAGAGGTTAGTTAAATGATTGAGGGGTGTATTGGTAATTGCTTGAATTGGATTGCATGGTGGAAATTTAAAGAAGAAAAGCTATTTGATTTGTGTGGAATTTCATTTCTTCTCATGTGTGTGCCGGCCATCCAAGAAGAGAAAGAGCAAGAGAGGTGTTCTTGATGCTTGAAGCAAATTGAAGAAGCAATCAAAGGACTTGGTTAAAGATTTATGAAATTTCTTCATTTGAGGTAAGATATTTTCATTGATTTCTTCTTTTCTTTTAAAGGGGTGTTTGGAGTGAATTAGGGTTGGTAGGATTTGATGATGAGATGTGTTTATGATGTGTTTTCAAGTGTTAAAGTGATTTTAAGTTAAGAGGTTACATAGGTGTTGTTGTGGAAAGTGGTGAATGTTGATTTTGAAAGATTAGGAATGATGTTGGATTTTAGGGTTTTGAGATGATATTTGTTTAAATGTAATATTAATGTATGGTGAAGTGGTTTTTGTGATGAATATGTATTTAGAACATTGATTATATTCATTTGAAACATGTTATATGGTGTATATTGTGTTGAGTGCTATTAGAAGAGAATTGGTTTTGGTTAGGGTTTTGTTCTTGGGTGACACGGCCAAAGGCATTGAGAGACACGGCCAAGTCATGGAAATTTTGGCCGTGTTGGGTTGATTTTTAGGAGACACGGCCGTGTCTCATGCCAGTGTCTGCCACTGCCAATTTGTTTTGGGAGACACGGCCACAAGCTTGGCCGTGTCCCTTGGGTGTGTTGGTTACTGTGTTTGGTTTTTGTTCTTCATACATGATTGAGTTTGAACTTTCAATTGATAATGCATATGATACTACATGAACTAGGGTTTATACTATGCAATGTGAATTTTGTAAATGATAATGTGTGATATGGATAATGTATTTTGAGATGCTATATCAATGATGCTATATGCATAACATGAATTGAGATGTGAAATGTGATGCAAAGTCATTGTGATTGGCTATGATGATGCAATTGAAAGAAATAAGGCATGTTTTCCTAAATGTTGATGAGAATTGAGAATGGAAATGATGACTAAATAATAAATGAATTGTGTGGCTAATGTGTTATTCCATTTTCAGAGTTTGTTCTTGGTGGCATGCCTAATAAGTGTAACAATCTCTTGAAGTTAGGTTGGATTGAATCCTTGAAGCCTAATTGAGATGTTACCACCCTTGAAGCTAGGTTGGGTTGGTTCTTGAAGCCAAGTTGGGTTGAAGCTTAGCATGCTTTGCTCCCCTTGAAGCTTGGTTGAACCTAATCCTTGAAGCCTAGTTGGGTATATGATATTGATAAATGTGATAACAAAACCAAAACATTAACTCTGAAAATTGAATGGCATATTAGTGTGTCTTGGGCCCAATGCTTGTCTTTGTTTAGTGTTGTTCATGAATGGTTTAATGAGTAACTAATGAGGTATATGAAAAGATGTTGAAATGTGATATGTCTATATATGTTGGATTATGAAATGTAAAGGTATGTTGTTAGCTTTGCATATATGATGTTACATGTATAATATGGATTGACAATTTACATTGCATTGCACTAAAGCATAACATTGGCATGAATTATCTTACTAAGCCCTTGGCTTAGCGCGATAGTGTTTAATCGCGCAGGTGATAGAGTTGATAGAGTTGAACCCGAGAGCTCTTCGAAACCGAGTGAGAGTAGACGTTGAAGAGTTGATTTTGGGAACTTAAAGATCAGAGAAGATTTGCCAATCATGTATAACTTCTTTTATTTTTGTAAATATTGTTTATAATGCGAATATATGTATATTTGTAAATATGGATTTAAAAGCTTTCATATATGTAAACATTTTCTATATTCCGCTGCGTATTTAATAAATGTATATATATATATCTATTTGTTTTATTTTACAAGTTAATTACTTATTTTTCTCTAAATTATAATGAGAAAGCTTATAGTATCATTTAAAATGTTTTTAATGTTAATAAAATCCGTAGCATTCCTATATTCGATACATGTATACTACAGGGTGGTGTATGTAGTGTGTATGTATTGGGTGAGGGGATGTTACATCTATCACCACTTGAGTTAGGGTAAATCACCTTCTTCACAACCTATTCCAAAAGAATGAGGAAACTCTCATGAGATCATAAGGTTAAGAATCAATTAGGGCAAACTCTAGACTTGACACGCTCACACACACGGGCGTATTCCTGACCGTGCCCTAACTCCACAACACAGAAACATTTACACGCTCAGAACCACGGGCGTGTCACTGGGCGTGTAATACATTCTGTCTCTCAGAAATAATGACACGTCCAACATCATGAGCATGCTCATGGCCGTGTAAATCCTCCAAAATCCCAGTAGCTATGACACGCTCAACAACACGGGCGTGTTAATGGCCGTGTCACACCTACTGCCACTGAGAACAATTGACACGCCTAAGGACCTGGACGTGCTCCTGGGCGTGTCAGGCCAAAAACCCAGATTCCGGCCAAGACAACACCACTACCAACAAAACACTTCTATCCATCAACATCCACTTCAAACAAACTTCACAAAACATACCCAAAAACTATCTCAAACTTACAACAACACCAAAACAAGCTAAAACACACATCAAACATAAATCACAACATCATCAAAACTCTAAACACAACCTCAACTCAATCTATCCCAACCAACTTACTCTTTTCTTCAATCCAACCCCAAAATCCAAAACCACATAAACCAAATACTCTTAAACACAACATAATCAACCCAAACACATTCTCAAACACAACTTCAACTCACAAACCCACATAACTTCAAAAACAACACAAGAAATCAAGAGAGAACTTACCAAGGATGAAGAACTCTTAGATTCCAACTAAATCTCTTGTAAACTTCTTTAATCTTGATCTTGTAAGGTCAAATCTCTCCCTCTCTCTTGTTCTCTTGCTGCTGCCGTCCAAGACAAAGAAAAGAGAAGAAAATGGAATGAAAGCCACGAAGGAAGGAGAAGGAAAGAAGAAAAGGAAAAGAAGTACAAAAGCAAAGTCAACTTCTCTTTCCTCAAAACAATCTCCTCCACAAAAAAAAAAACAATATAATATTCAAAATATCTCCATCCACTCATCTTATTCCACTAACTCAATTTCAAATTAATTTCCTTTATACCCTTCACCCTTAGAATTGTATATGTTGTGTATATCACAATATATATAACATATACACTCTACTCTTACATCATATCTCTTTCCAATTAAACACAAATACACTTAATCCAAATAAAACAACAATTATATACCAAACTTCTAGGGTATATTTTGGGATATTACACTTTCGGCGATGATTTTTCCGTCGCAGATTTTTGCGTCGCCGATTTTTTTTTGTTATTTTTTATTTTTATTACTTTTGAATTTTTATTCATTTTACCATTTTTTACTAAAATAAATATTAAAATTAATTAAGATACCATAAAATTATTTTTAGACTAACTAAAATATATTGGATAATACAAAAATTATTTTGGACTAATTAAAATATATTGGACCTGATCGTGTCAAAAATTAAGGGTCTACAGTATCATACCACGCATCATGGTCTATTTCAATTTCCATGATTGTCACATATTCATAACAAGGAGTTGATGAACTGGTCGAAATCAGAGGCTTAAGGAATAAACTAACAAGATTTTCCCATACTGAAGCCAATGTGGCTAGGGCATCAGCCATCTGATTTTCTTCTCTTAATAGGTGTATAAATCTACACTCTTTAAAGTTCTTCTTCATCATAGTCAAGTAATGGTGGTATGGTTTTAATTTTTCTTCTTTCAATTCCCACTCTCCATTTACTTGGGATACTACTAGCAATGAATCACCAAAAACTTCCACCTTATCCACCTTCATAATCATTAAGGTTTCCAAACCAAAGATACAAGCTTCGTATTCCACCATATTATTGGTTTCCCTGAATTTCAACTTTTTGTCTAAAGGGATAAGTTCCCCTTTGGTGATTCTTGTATGACTCTCAAACCTGCTCCTTTCCTGTTTGCTGCTCCATCAAAATACATTTTCCACCCTTGTACTTCAATTGCCTCTAAATGTTCATCCGAAAATTCCAAGACTACCTCTTCGCTATCTGGTAATGGTTGTTGGGCCAGGAATTCTGCCACTGCTCTACCTTTGATTGTTTTCCTGGTTACATAGTCAATATCAAATTCTTCTAATATTATCAACCATCGACCATATTTTCCAATAAAAAAGGGTGTCTCCCTTAAGTATTTCATTGGATCCAACCTGGAAATTGCTTGCACACTATACGATTGAAAGTAATGCCACAACTTCTTAGAAGACCAAGCCACGGCTATACAAGTCCTTTCAATGATACTATACATAATTTCATAAGGTAGAAGCTTTCTATATAAATAGTAAACTGCATGCTCAATCCCTGACTCATCTGCTTAGGCTAGCTTGGCTCCTATTGACTCTTCTTCTACTGCTAAGTATAGTAATAGAGGTTTGCTGGGTTTAGGTGGTTTTAAAACAGGTGGATTCAGTAAATACTCTTTTATTCGCTCAAAGGCCTTTTGACACTCTTCATTACATATGACTGGCTGATTCTTTTTAAGCAATTTGAAGATAGGCTCACAAATTGTTGTGAGCTTTGCTATAAATCTGCTAATGTATTATAATTTACCAATGAATCCCCAAACTTCTCTCTCCGTCTTTGGGGCTGGCATATCCCTAATTGCTTTAACTTTGTCAGGATCAATCTCAATGCCATTCGGACCAATCACATGTCCCAATAATTTGCCTGAGGTAACCACAAACACACACTTCTTTGGGTTTAATCTTAGCTTATATTTCAATGCTCTATCGAAGAATAATTCTAAGTTTTGGAAGTGTTGTTCCCTTGTATCAGATTTCACCATCATATCATCAACATATACTTCAACTTCTTTGTTCATCATGTCATGAAATAGTGTGGTTGCCATCCTTTGGTAGGTTGCTCCAGCATTCTTTAAGCTGAACTGCATCACCCTATAACAAAATATACCCCACATAGTAATGAAAGCAGTTTTGGCTTTATCCTCTCGGGCCATGAACACTTGGTTGTATTCAAAAAATCCATCTACAAACGACTGTAGCACGTGAGAGGCTACACTATCAATGAGAACATCTATATGGGGTAAAGAAAAATCATCTTTAGAGGAAGCCTTGTTTAAATCTCTATAGTCCACACAGACCCTTATTCTTCCATCTTTCTTTGGCATGGGTACTATGTTGGCTAGCCAATCTGAATATTCTATCACTTCAAGGAACTTCACTTGTATTTGTTTAGTGACCTCTTCCTTAACCAATTTAACCCACTTAGGTCTTAATCACCTAAGCTTTTGTTTGATAGGTTTCATGTGAGTGTAAGTAGGAATAAGATGTTCGGCTATGTCTCGATCTTTTCCAGGCATATCCTCATAAGACCAAGAAAATACTTCTTCATATTTTTTGAATATTTTTTCAAATCTCACTCTCTCTCATCAGGAGTAAGGTCGGATGCTATGCTAATGTTTTTAGAATTTTTTATTATTTCCAAATTTAATGATTATGTGTTAACAGAATTAATATTAAAGATATTCATGTAACTGCTATTTGAATGTATGCAACCATCAGGAGAAACATCACATAAGTAAGCAAAATCATACTTTATTGCATTCATTTTGGAAAAGAAAACATCATCATACTCATGCAAAGTAGACAAATTAAAATCAAAATAAAAATCATTGTTCTCAGAATCATAAGGCAGAATGTCTTCAAACTTCTCTTCAACCAGGGCAGCAATCTCCTCTGGAGTCTTCTCGGCTTTTAGGACAGCTTCCTTCTTGTCTTCTGGATTGGATTCTTTTTGGTTGGCAGGGTGAGCTCTTTCTTCACTAGCTCGACAACATCTGTAAAAATTTCAAAACCCGGGATCAACTTTCCCATGAACATGATTGGCTCGGGCTTTCCTTGGAGTGGTCCCATGTCTGGAGCTTTAACAAAGACCTCTTCAAGTAGCGGGAAGTTCATCTTCTCAATCCTCTTTGGCTGGGCATTATTGGCTTCATCATATCCAAACCCCTTCTTGGAAGTTTGAGTTCTAAAATCTGGCAGCTTTGTTAAACTGACCTTACCCTTTCTAAGACCAGCTCCTGGAAGGTAGTTCATGCTCTTCATCATATTCAAGACTTTGGAGTCCACTACTTCATCATCAGAAATTGCAGCTACTTGGAAACCATTGAGAGGTCTCTCAATCATTAGAGTGTTAATAATCTCATTATCTTCAGCCTCGATGACCACTATCTCATCTCCATTAGGGAACTTGATCTTTTGATGAAGGGTGGAAGGAACTCCACCAAGAGGATGAAACCATGGTCGTCCCAAGAGTAAGGTGAAGGTAACAGGTATGTCCAAAACAACAAATTCAATAATAGATTGAATTGGACTGACCTTGACAGCAACTTTGAAAGTGCCTTCAGCATGTCTCTTAGTGTTGTCATAAGCCTAAATGGTTACCTCGGTCGGGTTTAGATCCCTTGTTGACATGGCTAGCTTTGGCAATATCTTAATTGGACAAACATTTATGGTAGACCCATCATCAACCATTACACATGGAATCCTTTTCCCTTTGATTTCTATTTTGATAAAGAGAGGGTGGATGTGATCTCTCCCCTCTTCCAGTAAATCTGCATCTGAAAAAGAAACCTCTCCCATATTAACTTCACACTCCTCTTGAATATCTTCACATTCATTACTCATCCAATTTTTATGAAGTTGATCAACTCCTTCGGTGTTGTGGTGGTAAAAATTAGCATGCTAGCTAAGGCCTTGGCCATAGTTTCTCGGTGCTTTTTAGAAGTCGACAATAAGTCCCAAATGCTAACACTTGCATGGGTTCTTTTCAATTGCTTGAGCACAGCATCATCTTCCTCTTCTTTATTCCCTACTTCAACTTCCTTTCCCTTATTAGGTTCTACCTCCTTAGGTGGTGTCCTTGCATAAGGCTTACCAGATCTAGTGCTCATTACTTCATCTTCCTTGGGCTCGGACCAAGTCCATTCCTCCTTCTTGGATACTAGATCATCCTCACTATTGCTTGAATCCCAAAACCCGTTGACAACATAAATTGCTACTTCTTTACCTACCATAGCTTGTTTAATTTTGCCAAATATCTCTTCTTCTTTGGTTGCTTCTCCACCCACATCTTGAAAAGAAGACATGATAAAATCTTCATGCAGACCTCCTCCAATCATGAAGGTTGCCAGTGGTGGTACTCTATTAAACTTTGGTAATGGGTTGTCTTTGGTGTTTGGCTTATTGGGCTCGGGTAGCTTCCCACTATCAATTAAATTTTGGATCTCATGTCTTAACCTCACACATCTATCCGTGTCATGCCCTTGCATTTGATGAAACTGACAAAATGCTTTAGTGTCAAAATTAGGTGGGAGAGGGTTAGGCAAAGGACGAGGATTTAAGGGTTGTAACAATCCCTTCCTTTGAAGCTTATTGTGAACCCAAGGCATCGGTTTCCCCAATTTTGAAAATTGTCTCCCTATTCCTTGGCTAGTAGCATTAACACCGACTGCCTTTTGTATGCTTTGGCTACCGGATTGATAGTTTCCTTTCTCGTTCCTTCTCGTTGAAAAATGGTTCTTCTCTCTTTCCCATTCTTCAATTTGCAAACCAGCTTGGAGAAGATCTTTGAAATCACGGATGAGTGTATAAGACATCCTTTCACGAATACTAGGTAACACCCCTCTTACAATCATCCTCATTTGATCGGATTCATCGGGCCTCTTCTTGAGCAAAGCGGCCTTATTTCTCAATCTTTTCACATAGTCCATAAAATTCTCATTTGGCCTTTGTCTAATGGACTCCACTTCCATTAAGGTAACTTCCATCTTGACATTGTATCCATATTGTTGGATGAAGGCCTTGTATAGCAAATCCCAACTCTTTTGTGTTCCATCATCTAAGGTATTGAACCAATTTTGGACAACAGGGTCCAATGAGAGCATAAAGTACCTTAGAGTTTGAGCCTTATTAGCTCGGGCAGACTGCATGGCAGTGATATACTGCTTCACATGGAGATGAGGATTTCCAGTTCCATCGAACTTTGCAAAAGATGGCATCTTGAATTTGTACGAAACTTCTTCATCTAGCTCAAATAATTTGAAAACTTCGGACATTTCTTCGGTTTTCAACTTCTTCTCAAATTTCTTTTCTAAGTCTGAAATCATCTTTTCAACATCAGAAGTTTCGGTTTTCTCCATAGCTGATATTTCAACAATTTTCGGTTCTTTCTTCTTATCTTGAGGATCTTGGTAGTATTGAGCCCAATCATCATCATCATCAATGATCGCCTTTTCATCATCAAAAACCACTTCACCAACTTTAGTCTTCCTTTTGTCTTTTGGCTTCTTAGTGCTAGCTGTAACACCCCCATACTCTATATAAGTACTATACATATACCGAGCATACATACAGTACATATATAAAGTATAAGAATGTCACCTTTAACTGAGTTCCAAACAATAATACATTTTTACTTATCAAAATACAACGTAATTAAATCTTACATGCATGCATCACCTTCTAGTTAGTCTCAGAACACTCTTACCTTTCTCGTGGCATACCGATTGACTTTAGATCTATCACCTACTCACCTGCGCGATTACACAACCACGCTAAGCTAGAGAGCTTAGTAGCACAAATAAATAATATAAACATATATATATATATAACTTCATTTACCATTAGTTTCTTATCACTTTTTCCCTTTTTAATTACACCTTTCATATATCTCTAATTTTATATATATATACATATCATTAACACCAGCCACAAATCTATCACTGATACTCACAATGAATATATCCATACACATATTACATATCATACTTCATAACATTACATGTCCTTATTTTATTCAATTAATTCATTATTCGCAATTCACCAGTCATAAATCACATGTTCAATAAAGACAAACATAGGTCTCATTATCCATCTATTTCACATTCATAAATCACATTGAAAACAAAGACAAACATGGGCCCACAAGACACTACTATGTTATTCCAAAGTTCAGAGTTACTGCTTTGGTCTATAATCACAATAATCAAGCCCGTAGGCAATATATATATCTCTATCCATGGATAGGGTAACAGACCCAGTCTCTTGGACCTCAACTCGCTAAACTCGAGGAGATCCTCAACCCGGCTAGACTATTACCTGTAACAGACCCAGTCTCTTGGACCATCAACCCAACTAAATCAAGGAGATCCTCAACCCAGCAAGACTGTTACCTTTCACATATTTCATATTCATAATTCTCATAGTGTAACAGACCCAGTCTCTTGGACCTCAATTCAACTCAAATTGAAGAGATCCTCAACCCGGCAAGACTGTTACCTTTTTCATTTTATAGGCATGCCGCCAAACCCAGAACTCTGAAAATGGAATAACACATTAGCCACACAATTCATTTATTATTTCATTATCAATTTCATTCACAATTCTCAACATTATCTAGGCAAACATGCCCCACTTATCTCAATTGAATCATCATAGCCAATCACAATGGCCTCACATCTCATTTGAATCATCATAGCCAATCACAATGGCTTCACATATTATCATATCTCAATTCACATTATAATACTTCATCATTCAAGTACACATAATCAATTTCATTGCACATGTATCTTAAATTCATCATCATATAGACAACATGTCCATTTATTTCATTTCAATCATTATTATCAACCATAATGACATCACATTTCACCATTTCTCAAGACACATTAACACCATTCATTATTAAAACATTTATCATAACAAATTGCATTGCACATACCTTTTTGAATGATCATCATATCTTTCACACTATACAAATAATAACATTAGTCACATTATATTAACAATATAGTAATTTACTTAACACATTTATACTAAATGTGTTAAGTCTCAAAATCATATAAAATAATGCATCTATGTAAGTTTGTACTTACCTCTAGAGAACTCACACCAAATCTAAATTCCTGTTTCCAAGAATCCTCCAACACTTGGGTTATGGTAACACAATCTCTTCAAAACCTAATCCAAAGGTAATTATTCATATAAGAAAATAAGAATGATAACCAACGAGGGCAAACTCAACACATGACACGCTCACCAACACGGGCGTGTCCCTAATCGTGCCCTGAACCAACAATACAGAAGCTTTGACACGCTCAGTAACATGGGCGTGTCACTGGACGTGTCATTCATTCTACCTTACAGAAACATTGACACGCCCAACAACACGGGCGTGTTCATGGCCGTGTCAATTACTTTTTCTCACAGTAGCTATGACACGCTCAGTAACATGGCTGTGTTAATGGTCGTGTCACAAATGTCAGACTCAGTACCGATGACACGCCCAACAACACGGTCGTGTCACTGGCCGTGTCAGACAAAAATCATGTATTCTGAATTCTCATCCTTGACAACACAAACACTCCAAAATCCATATTACAACACCCTTAATCAACATATTGGTTATATTCATCAATTACCTATCAATTTAATACTTATATAACTTCAATATATCATAATAATAATCATTATATACATCACTATAAATCAACTACTCAAATCCCCAATTCATTTATACTAAACCCTTACTCAACAATTTTAACAATTCATCATCATCCTCACAAAAAACCCAACTTATCATCATTTAGATACCAATTCAACACATCTATATACTTCAATCTTTCATTATTATCATCTCACACACCAACCATATCAACTATAACCTCAATCAAAAGAAATCAATACAAGAAAATGAATACTTACTTGGATACACAATCAATAGAATCAACTCAAAGAAATGAATACTTACATGGATATTATGCCAAATCTTCAATCTCCAATTTCAACTCTCTTAAAACCCTTAAGAATTTGGTGTAAAAATAAACCAAAATCACATCTCTCTCTCTCTCTCTCTCTCTCTCTCTCTCTCTCTCTCGTTCAAGAAGAAGAAGAAGAAGAAGAAGAAGAAGAAGATAGGAAGAAAGAAAATCCTCCTTTCTTCTTTTCATACTTATCTTATATATATATTAATAATAATATAATTACATATTTACTAAAATATCCTCCACCACCACTTCATCCTTTGACTTTTCTTTTCTTCTTTATCTTTATTATTATTATTATTACTATTATTATTATTAATTATATACACTTATTTTCCTACACCCATTTATATACTATGTGTATGTTATATATATATCCATATATATTCAACATATACACTTTCTTTTTACTTTTTCTCTTTCCATCATACATACACATTAAATCTAAATACAAAAATAATGATTCCAAAACTTTTAGGGTGTATTTTGGGATATTACACTAGCAGATGCTTCGGTGTGATTTTCTAAAATTGCAGTCAAATGGTTCTTCATGGTCTCAGCTAGGGCCTCTTTTATTTCTTCCATCTTGGCATTGAGGGCATCATCCACCATTCTTTGAATTTGTTCGGGATCCATTGCTTTTAGTGAGCAAGTGATTGAGTCATTGCTAGATTCTTCGCTTTCGGTGTAGGTCGGATTGTCGTAAGCTTTTGAACTGTCGTAATCCAGGGCTGTGAGCCAGAAAGGATCAATGATATAAGATGCAAATGTATGCATGTATGCACAAACAATAAACAAACAAGGATAAATGACGTTCCTTCCAACCTTATAACATCCACACACGAATGGCGAGTCTCTTTTCCTAGGCATATGGCTAACTAAATACCAACATGGGGTATCTTGTTTTTGAATATTTCCCTTGGACGTTTCAACCAATAGTTATATTTTTCAAAAATGGAAATCAATTATGATAATTCCCATTAATTAGGTTTTAATCCAATTAACCAACTATAGTAGCTTTTATGCTATATTGGATTAAAACTAAATTAAGAGGTTTATTATAAATAGATTTCTCACTTGAAAAAGTAACTAATGATTCATGCCAAAAACAAGCCCATGATCAATTATTTCTTAGTATAAACTTGGCTCACAATTGATTCTTGATATTTTGTAATTGACCTAAATAATTTGTAAGCTCTTTGCATGAAAAGATTGGATGAAAATAATTTTGTATCTAAGCCCATTGTAAAAATATTTTAGAAAAAATGAATTTTGGGCTTAATATTTGTGACTTAAGAAAAAGGATTTTTAATTTATTTTTAGAAAAGTTTTATGTCCATCTTGAAAAGTTTTGAAAATAGCTTTGGTTTTTTGGACTTTAAAGAAAAATTTATTTTGAGCTTACAAATATACTTAGGTCATATTAGAAAAAGAACAAACCAAATAAGCCATGATTTAAGCCAAGATAAATTAACCATAGTCAAACAACATGCATTTGGGGTAAAACCTAAGGAAAGTAACTAGGCCAATTACATGAGCTTTAGTCTTTGGGTTAAAAGGCTTAGTTTCCCATAGCAAGTATATACCAAATGGTACAAGGCTATGAGTGGTTATGCCATGCTCAATCTCCATACTGTGAGCGGGAATTTTCGCCCCTACTCCCGGTGGAATGGTTCTTGCGACTTCGACACTGTTTAGGCTCGGGGCCTTAGAGAACACGGACCTAAATCCGAAGAAAATGGAGTCGCTACCCGGACGGGCCGAGAAAAAGAAAGGGATGGATGACTCGATTCCTAAGGAATCCCCAACCCTCTAATGGGTTCGGAAAGTTGGGTACGTGTGGGGAAAGTGAGAAATGGCCCAGCACCCCCACAACACCCGGTTCATTGGAACCAGCCTCCTTTACAGGTCTTAATATTATAAAATTCTTAAATATAGAAACATTATCCATATTAAACACAATAATTAAAAGAAAGCATCAATATATTAAAATCAAAGTAAGGTCCAAGCAAAACAAATAAATGGGCACCCATCTGAAGATGGAAACATGTCCTTACATCACATGCCTAAGTAGGACATCCACCGAAAGGTAGAAACATGCCCTTTACATAGGTTCTAAAATAGAAAAGCAAATTAAATTACATGATATTTAACTAATGAGGTACCCACCAAGTGGAAACATACCTCTTACAACATTTGGAAGTCTAAATAAATTGATAAAAGTAAATAACCATTCATCATAAATAAATCATTCATCAAAAGCATTAAATATCAATAGAAAATAAACATCCATCCATGATAAATAAAATAAACCAAGCATTGAACTTAAATAAATTAAAGCATGTAAAATAAATAAAAGCATAATCAAATGTGGAATTGAATAAGGAAAATAAAAATCCAAATTATAGCTACTGTTTCCATTTTGGGTCCTTTATTTCATGTGTTAAGGTTTTGAAATTCATAGAATTAGGCTACTTTGACTTTTTTATGGAATTAAAATAGATTAAAGTTTTATGTTTTAAAAGGTTGGTAAGACATTTTGATTAAACAAATTAAGGATTGAATGGTGAAGTAATGAAACTAGGGTCTTGGACACTTTAAAACACTTTGATTTATGATTTTTGGTTATTGCATTGTGTTTTTTAAGCTACTGTGTAAAGTTAAAATATTTGTGTTTATACGATTTTTAAGGTTTTAAGGATTAGGGTTTATATAAAAAAAAAGTGTTTAAGGTTTTAAAAGGGTTAGTGTTCACTATTTTAGGCTTTGGAGTTGAATTAGGGTTTTAGGATTAAAATTAGGGTTTCGGGTGATGAATTGGTTTTTAGAATTTGGAAATCAATTTGGTAATTTTATGAAGTTTTATGAATTTAAACAAATGATTTAAAGTTTATAAAAATAGAAAAGATATTTGTTAAGGTTTGTAGAAAGAAACAGAACCAAGTTTAAAATTTTGAAAGAAAAAGAATTAAATTTTCGTTTTAAGCTTTTGATGAAACAAAAGTAGCAATTGTATGTTTTTTTGGAAAACAAAGCAACGAAATAGTGTTTTTAACTTTAGAAAAACTAAAATAAAGGTTCTGGGATTTTTTTTCTTTGATGAATTAAGCTACTGTAAACAAAAAAAAAAGAATTTAGAATTCAAACCTTCTTTGGGATTGCACCAAAATTGCTTCTTGTATCAACCAAATCAATGGCAGTTGATACCTTTGATGAATTGCTGAATTGATTTTCGGCTCTCCAAAAATTCGCTTGGTTCCACTACTTTCCTTCACGGATTCGGTTTCAAAATCTCCAATTTCATCCCCTAATTTCTGATTCCCTTTCCTCCCTTTTGTGTTGTTATTTATAGAGGTTTTTTATTTGTTTCTCTTAGTTACTCACGGCATACCATATTTAATAAGAAAAGGAAACCGAAACCTAATTGTATTAGGTTTCAAAAAATTTGCGCCGAAAAATTTTGCTGGCGAAAAAAAACTCCTACGAAAAAATTGCGCTAGCGAAAAAATTTGCAGCAGGAAAATTTGGGCTGGCAAAAAAAATTTGCCACAGTTGGCTGCGGCATTGGGCGGGGAATAGGCCTGCTTCCTGCTGGCGAAATGGCACAATGCCAAGCCGCTGGATTTTTCGTCGCCGATTTTTCTGTCGCCGATTTTTATTTTTATTTTTTTATTTTTATTTTTTATTAATAAAAATTAGATAATAAAGCAAAATTTATTTAATTAAGATAACAAAAATTATTTTGGACCAATTAAAATATATTAGACAACACAAAAATTATTTTGGACTAAACCGGACTGGGTCAATAATTAAGGTCTACAGTTTGCCCCCTGCTTGAATGATCTGAAACTTTTAGTGAAAGAGAGTGAAAAGCAACAAGGCTTAATTTTTGAGATGGTGGAGGTTTTGGGTTCTGGACCCGATTCGAGTTTTGGACTCAAGGACAATTCTAGGTTCTGGACCTAAGGGAAATTTGGGTTCTGGACCCGAGCTAAGTTCTTGGACATAGAAATAAATTCTAGGTTCTGAACCTAAGAAAAATTTGGGTTCTGGACTCGAGCTAAGTTCTGGACTTAGAAACAAATTCTAGGTTCTGGACCTAAGAAAAATTTGGGTTCTGGACCAGGTTCGAGTTCTGGACTCAAGGATAATTCTAGGTTCTGGACCTAAGAAAAATTTGGGTTCTGGACCCAAGCTAAGTTCTGGACTTAGAAATAATTCTAGGTTCTGGACCTAAGGAAAAATTTAGGTTCTGGAGCCGGTTCAAGTTTTGGACTAAAGGATAATTCTAGGTTTTGGACCTAAGGAAGATTTGAGTTCTGGACAAGGTTCGAGTTTTGGACTCAAGGATAATTCTAGGTTTCGGACCTAAGGAAAATTTGGGTTCTAGACCCGAGCTAATAATTTTTTATTTCAAAAAGTTTTGCTAATTTTTATGCATATGTCTTCTTATTGCCCATGGGTGTAAAAATATTTATATACCAGCAATTATTTGAATTATTAAAGTGAATAATTAAATTTACTGTTTATTTACTGTGCAGTGACTGTTCATGTACTATTTACTATTCATAAATAGTAAATTTACTATTTGCAAAATAGTATCAAATAGTATTTACTATTAAAAAATACCTTTATTGAACAATAGTAATACTATTCATAAATAGTAAAATATACTATTTCATCAGTAGTAATACTATTTATAAATAGTAATATTTACTATTTATTAAATAGTAAAATATACTATTTATAAATAGTAAAGTTACTATTTATAAATAGTAAAATTACTATTCATCAATAGTAATATTTACTATTCTTACTATCCATAAATAGTAAAATTTACTATTTATGAACAGTTTTGAATTTTGTGTTTTTGCTTGCCGTTCATCTATAAAAAGCCACCATTCCTTCATTTCATTTCACAATTTCAATTTCAATTTCGTAATTCTCTCAAATTTCTTTTCAATTTTAGCATATATTTTTCAAAAATAATGCATGCTTCAAGGTTAGGGATTCATTCTAATGTCGAGTTATTGGAGTTTATTCGGCATCATGAAGATGGAAATTTAGATATACTGGCCGGGATGCCGCTCCATCGCAGTTCCAATCCAAAGAGCGAGGTAATTATTTTTTTTGTCTTTCTGTTTTGCGCTCTTTTCTTTCTTTCTTTTTTTTGTCATATATATTTTTATACTTTGTTGTTATTATTTGTTATTGTGAAAAATAAATTAATTTAAGTAGACAGAATAATATGTACTTACCTGGAATTAATTTACCTGGGTCCGTGTTAGCATGATCGTTGCGTTGTTCGGCCTGGAGGGTGTATTTACAAAGCCCGACAATGGTATGATGTAGTGCCTTCTCGGGTAAGGCGGATTATCCCAAATTGCGGCTTTGAGCAGTTCATCTTACAATTGCCATCTGAGGAATATCAGATAGATAGAAGTGTAGTCCAGGTGCTTGCAGAGCGATGGTTGGATACAACCCACACATTTCACTTGCCCATTGGAGAGATGACAATTGGTCCGGTCGATTTTATTACCATAACTGGCCTTCGATATGATGGTGCTCTGGTTCCCCTAACCAACGATATTTTAACATTTGAAGAAATTAAGGAATTAATTAGTATGGAACCGTCCTATAAAGGGCCTTTTAAGATAAAAATCAAGCCAATTCGTAGTTATTGGATGAACTACGAAGGACGGGTTGGCAGAGACACGGCCAAACAGTACGCTTGAGGATTTTTGTTATATCTGCTCGAGTCGACCATCTTAGGCAGCACTGAATCCTCCATTCACTTGTCAGTGTTGAGTGCCCTTTCTTATCTCATAATGGTACCATCTTCTGGTTGGGGTGAAGCTGGTCTCGCGTGTCTTTACCATGATCTTGATAAGCTTTGTTGAAACAAGAAGTCTTTTGTCGGCTTGATGGCGGTTGTCGAGGTATTCTTTTCCTTCACCAATGTTACTTCCACTTTTTCTTGCATGAATTTGATCTTTACTATTATTGTCGTAGGTTTGGGCATATGAACATAACATCGTGAGGGTACCCGGTATTTCTCGAGAGAGAATCGGGTATTCGAGATTAAATTACTGGTTGTCCGATCGTGTGGACATTCCCGGCTCTCATCATGTGCATACTCACCGCTATGTGTTGAGCCACTTAACCTGGGACCAGGTAAAATTACATTAGTATGCTTTAAATTTTTATGTGAAAGTTTTACTTACCTTATGCAATTTTGTAGGTGAATTTGGCATGGTGGAGCCCAGAAGAGCAAGCAAACTAGTCTCCTTTGATGAGGGCTGCACTGTCTTTCCAACATTCTTGCCGAATTATTTCTGGCCCAGTGTCTAGTGGCTGGTTTCTCGGGGAGAGAGTTTATGAATAGTTTCTTGGTCCAGAGCAGTGGAGGTTTCCAATGCAAATCCCAAAATATACTTTAAATATTATGTCAATGCCGGAGGATGCATGGTGGTCGGCCCGGTATGGTTATGATGCCGAGTCATTTCTCCATTTACCTGGTCCATTCTACGCCTATTTCATTCAAAGAAGACTCTTGAACTTTGATGTATCTCCTGTTGGTGTGCGGGAGATTTCTGATGAAAATGAGGGTATAGAGGAAGAGGAACATCACGGCGCTTCAGGAGAGTCTATTCCACATCTCGGGGTCAGTACTTCTCAGGTAAATGGCCGTGTCACCTGAGTGTGTCATCTTCTATTTCTCCTCTGGTCTTCTTTGTTCTTTGAAGATGAGAGTGACATGGCCAAGCTCCTGGTCATGTCATGTGACAAGGCCAATGGCTTGGCCGTGTCTCCTGGGTGTGTCAGCTTATGTGTTTTTTCTTTGGTTCTTCTTTGTTCTTGGCTTAGGATGGTACACGGCCAGTGGCTTGGCCGTGTTGCCTGCCAGTGTCACCTATTGTTTTTTTTCTTTCTTTGCTTGGTCCTTCTTGACTTTGCCCTTTAGGTGAGACACGACCAGTGGCTTGGCCGTGTCTCCTGCCTGTGTCATGTTCTACCAAGATTTCCTTTGAGGTGACACGGCCAAGCTTGATTTGGCTTGGCCATGTCTTACTTGATTCATGCTCTTCTTTCCTTGTTTTGATCTTCCAAGGGAATTTTTGCACTTTAACCACTTTTCCCTTGCAACTTTTTTCTTTCTTTGATTCTTCAATGATTGTTGCAGGCTGTTGGCTCATTTGATCATGAGGCTGGACCTTCCTTTACTGCCCCTTGATTTGAATTACCTGGTATGTTCCTTATTTCATGGTAACTTATGCTATATGTATGCATGATTATGTATGTTCTTACCTTTTCCTCCTTGGCTCACAGCGGATGCTCGAAGAACAAAATAAGAAACTTCAAGAAGAGTTGGCTGCAAGTCGTCAGTAGGCTTCTCATTTTGAAAGTTTATATCATCAATCTGAACAACATTTCTAAGACTTCCGAATTCAGGGGATGAGGGATCCCGGTGCTTCTTCATCGATAGGCCCCCAGACTGATGACCATGAGATCCTTTCATCTGCTTCTAATGAGGACCATGGCGGATCATAACCTCAAGGTAATAGGAATTTTGGTGTTCCCGATTTGGGTGATCCTGGGATGAGTAATTTGCCGGGTTTTGGTGCTCCCACTTCGGGCGGACTCGGGACGAGTTATTTGCCCCCTCCTCCAATAGACGACGATTTTTTCAAGTCTTTATTTGGTGACCTACCACCACCCTCTTAGTGATATTTAAATATTGTAGCAATTGTAAAATATTGCACAATAATGAAAAATATACAATTTTCCTCTTTACTGGAACTTTTTTTTTATTATAGTACATCATTAATTTACATCTACTTATTTTGCTAAACAAACCCAACGTGGTAAAGGAAATTCATTGCCAATTTCTTTCCTTATACCATATGGTCTTATACTTTCCCATCATCTTCTCCTTTTCACTTTTGGAAAAGGTTTGTTTCTTCTATATAAATCACCCTTCATGCCATATTTTAATACATAAACCAAAATTCTCTCTCTTTTAACGTGAAGACTCCCTTTAACAATTTTAATTTTTTTTCTTCATTCACTCATCATGACCGAGAATCATTTAAAGAGAATAAAATTTCTATTTAAGAATATGGATGCCATTCATTGGAAGCAAATTTCATGGTCAAAACTTGATGTTTTAAAATGTTTTCAAAATGTTAAATTAGACCACTCTTTCTTACATGTCGTGGCTTCCTTTTGGGATATGGATTCTAGGGTATTTAAAATTAATGGCTTTGAAATATGTCCCTTGATTGAAGAATTTGAGGCCATCCTTGGATATCCAAATAATCAACAAATGGCGTTACCCACATTGATTTCTAAGACTCAACAGAAGATGCAGATGTTATTTCAAATTCCAAAACCCAAAGTTCTTCGGTTGATGAGAGGTGAAAAAATTCTACTTGCTCCTTTGATTGACTTTTGTTTCTCCTATTTGGCCCCTACTATGGCATGGGGACGCATGCTTTGTCTTTGCTTGCTCGGCCAATTCTTGCTTGTTTCTTCCGACGGCTATATTGATCCATGAGTATTGGATATTATGGACCAAATGGAAGGAGGCTTGTCGCTAGTACTTGTGATCTTAGCCGAGACCTTAGTTGGATTAGACCGATTTAAATCAGGATTTTCAAAAAGACTAACTGGGAGTCTGTTGCTGCTTCAGGTAATTACCTAAACTGCCCTTTCGGGTTTTTAATTTAGGTTTTTTTTTTGCTCTAACTTTTGCCTAGTCCGCCCATGCGGGTTTTTGGAACTAGCGAGCTGTCCTAATTTTTGCCTAAGCTGCCCTTGCGGGTTTTTAACTTAGCGGACTCTTTTTTTTATTTAATTCTTTCTTCACAGATTTGGCTTTAGGAGCATCTTTGTTTGCTTGATACTCCATCCATGGATTTTGCCAGATACCTGCCACGTCATCATTCTGCTAGGAAGCTACTCCATCCTGTTTCTTCATATGCTGACTGGGTTGACTGGATCCACTCATGCTCTGAAGTTAATATTCATTGGTTGGTACCTTAGTGGAAGATTTCTCATATCACCATGCGGACATACTTGATGTACATTCCCCTTGCTGCTCTTCATCAAGGTACATGCTATGATCCTCGCAGACTTGGGCATCAGTATGGAGCTGAGCCTTGTGATTCTGACTTTGCTCCCGACTTAGACATGCCTTACTTGACTGAAGCATACTTGGATCGGCTGAGGCAAAGCTGGCCTGCACATTACACTTATCGATTGCCATAGATTTTACATTTATCAATTTAGAAAGTGTATTGTTAGGATGAAAAAATAATTACAGTAATAAAGGATGCTTCTTTTCCATTTATAATTTGTCATCACCTTTTGCTATTGTGCTTATTTGTTTCATCCATATCTGGTCAAATACTTATAACAGTGCACATAGAACAATTTTTACATTAATTCTGCTTTATTAAATTGGGGAACAACCAAACATAAAGCCAACATACACAAGATCACTCCTGTTGCCAATTAGCCCTTTTGGGTTTTCTAATTGACAATTTTCTCTCATTTAGCCTAATTATTGCCTAGCCCGCCCTTTCGGGTTTTCAGAACTAGCGGACTGCTCTAACTTTTGCCTAGGCTGCCCTTTTTGGGTTTTCAACCTAGCGAGCTCCTTTTTTTTTCCTCTTTTTTTCCTATCATACGTAAAACTTCTTCAACCTGTCAATGTTTACTGGCTCACTAAATTCGTTCCCATCCATGTCTGATAACTTCACCGCATCTTTGTTTATGACTTGTTTCATGACATATGGCCCTTCCCAGCTAGGCCTAAACTTCCCTCTTGGATTAGATACATTAGGCTTACATTGTTTCAACACTAAATCCCCGACTCTAAATTTTTGAATTTTAACCCTTTTACTGTAGGCCCGAGCTATCTTTTTTTTGATACAGTTGGTGATGATACAATGTTTTTAACCTTCTCTCTTCTACTAAAGCTAACTGAGTGTATCTGCTCGCTACCCATTCCGTTTCAAGCAGTTCTGCTTCCAAGACTACTCTTAATGACTTGATCTCAATTTCAATTAGTAATACTGCTTCCATCCCATAAACCAAAGAGAACGGTGTTATTCTAGTAGGTGTTCTCACACTTGTCCTATATCCCCATAAAGCAAAGGAAAACATCTATGACCAATCCCTGTAAGTCTTGGTCATCTTGGATAGAATTTACTTAATTGTTTTGTTCGTTACTTCTTGTAATATCCTAAAATATACCCTAAAAGTGTTGGGATTATTGTTGTATTCGGATTCAATGTGTGTATTGAAGGGTAAGAGAAAAGAAGTGAAGAGAAGATATGGGAATTATAAAATGTAACATATATATGAGGTATAAAATGGTGTAGGAAAAGTGAGTTGTATATATATATATTTGTATGATTAGTTAATAATAATAATAATGATAATAAGGACAAAAAGGAAAATAAAGAGGAAAGCAAAAAGAAGTTTGTGTGGAGGAGATTTAATTGCATTATTATTATTATTATTATTATTATTATTATTATATATATATATATGATAAGGATGAAGGAAAGAACGAGAACGTTCTTTCTTCTTCTCCTTCGTCTCCTTCTTCTTAGTAAACGAGAGAGAGAGAGAGAGAGAAGCTAGAGAGAGAAAGGGGATTTTACTTCTAATTACACCAAAGACTAAGGTTATCAAGAGGCTTGCAAATGGATATTGAAGATTTGGCAAGCTATTCAAGTAAGTACTTCTCTCTTGAGTTGATTTTATTGATTATGTATATATATGTTTTTATCTTCTTGTTTTGGGTTTCTTTGGATTGAGGTATGGTTGGTGTTTAAGATGATGGAAATGAAAGATTGAAGTATGTAATTGTGTTGAATTGATATTTAAGTGTTGATAATTTGGGGTATTTGTGATGATGATGATGAATTGTTGAGTTAGGATTTGATATGAATGAAATGGTATTTTGAGTAATTGATTATAGTGATGTATATATATTGATTGTTATGGTGATATAATGAAGTTATATAAATGTTAAAGTGATATGGAATTGATAAATATGAACAAAGATGATGATTAAAAGGGTTGTGGTATGAATTTTGGAAATGGTTTGGTCTTTGAGTTCTTGAAGGACACGGCCAAATTATGAGAGACACGGCCAAGTTAGGGCAACTTGGCCGTGTTGGATGGATTTTGGAGAGACACGGCAACAAGCTTGGCCGTGTCCCTTGAATGTGTTTGCTACTGCCTGACTTTTGTTGAGAGACACGGCCGTGTCCTCTGCCCGTGTCTGAGTCTGTTTGAAATTGTGATGAGAGACACGGCCACAAGCTTGGCCGTGTCCCATGCCCGTGTTCGCTACTGCCAAAATTGTGTTGAGAGACACGGCCACAAGCTTGGCCGTGTCCCTCAAGTGTGCTGCTCGTGTCCCTCAAATGTGTTAAGTAATGTTTTATTCTTTGTCCTTCTTACATTGTTATATATTCTTCTTATATTGTTGGATCTTTAAAAGGGTCTTTTGGTACCTAAACAAATTAAAACAATAATGATCCAACCAAAAGTATATAGAAGATTATAAATCCATGAATAATGTAAAGTGTGATGTATCTAACAATGATGGTATAGGAAATGTGGAAGATATAATGATCATGTATACTTGAGTGATGAATTGATCAATATGATTTGATGATACTATATGAATAATGTTATGTTCTATGCTTTGTAAATTGTAATGTGTTATATGAATGATGTGATGTTGTGATGAAGCATGAAATATAAAATATGTGATATTGTGATGACAGATGAAATGTGAGTTGAAATCAAATGAAATATGAAGCCATTGTTATTGGCTATGATGATTCAAATGAGATGTGAGCCATTGTTATTGGCTATGGTGATTTTAATGTGATGTGATGAAGCCATTGTGATTGGCTATGATGATTCAAATAAAATGTGAACCATTGTTATTGGTTATGATAATTCAATTGAGAATAAAATTGATAAATGAGTTGTGTGACTAATGTGTTATTCCATTTTCAGAGTTTGTTGTTGGTGGCATGCCTAAGAAGTGTAACAATCTCTTGAAGTTAGGTTGGATTAAATCCTTGAAGCCTAATTGAGATGTTACCACCCTTGAAGCTACGTTGGATTGGTTCTTGAAGCCAAGTTGGGTTGAAGCTTAGCATGCTTTGCTCCCCTTGAAGCTTGGTTGAACCTAATCCTTGAAGCCTAGTTGGGTCTATGATAATGATAAATGTGATAATTAAACCAAAGCATTACTCTGAAAATTGAATGGCATATTAGTATGTTGTTTGGGCCCAAGTCTGTCTTTGTTGTCAATGTGATTCATGCTTGATGAATTGTGAATAAAATGATGTTATGAAGTATGATTTTGTAATATGTGCATTGATGTATTGAAGAGGAATGTGTTTTGAGGGACTTTGTTGAGATATGGGCTTATGAACATGTTGTATGATGTGTAAAATGTATATGAAGGTGGAATTTGTGAGAATTGCTATTATGAAAATTTGGATAGATCATTGAATGGTGTTTTGTTAAAATGATGTATGTTATATATATATATATGAAATAGAAAGGGCAAGAATTGTGTTATGAATGTTCCATGTAATTATATATCAAATTTGCAAAGATAGTGAGAACTTCTGAAGAATGCATTGAGAAAGGAATACGTGGTAAGAAAACAATAAAACTAAATGCTAAAAATTTAAGGTATGATTCTTTTGGCAAAGTTTATTTTATTATTGTTTTATTTAGTACTACTAAGCTCTCGGGCTTAGCGCGGATGTTTAATCGCGCAGGTATTTATGAGGTTAATTTGGAAGTTTAGCTGTGGTGCCACGAGAAGAGTAAGGGTGTCTCGAGACCAACTAGAAGGTGATGCATACATATATGATTTTGATTATGTTGCATTTTTAATAAGAGCAATGATTTTATAAATGTGTTTCAAAGTAATGTAAAATTTTATGAATTCGGTTAAAGGTAAATAAACTGAAAATTTACGTGACATTCTGATACTACATATATGTATTGTATGTATACTAGGTATATGTATGGTACTTATATGGAGTATCAGGGTGTTACAATTATTTTGGTATCAGAGCTTAGGTTTGAAATTCTCGGCCTAAGTGAAATTAAAAAGAAAATTTTTGAAAAATTTAAATGAGAATCAAAAAGAAGAGTTTTGAAATGCAATTGGTAATATATGCATATGCATTCACATCTAGGTTGGTCTCAAACGTGGCATTATGTGAATTGTGATGTATTTGGATTACATGAGATAAATGATAGTATGTAAATGAGGTTTCATATGAAAGTAAAATTTTAAAATGTTGATAATTGAAAAGTGATTGTGATGTAAAGAAATGATATGGAATTTATAAGTAAAAGTGTAATTGTTGACATGTGTATGACATATAAGGAAATGGCTAAAAGAATAAAGTTGGAAATGAGTTAAAAACAGAATTTAGATTAAAGTATGTAATCTTTCCTCTATTATTTGAACCTCTTTCTAATAAACTTATGTTTAGATTTCTAGAAAGAGGAAATATTGCTGGATGAGTAATATGGAAAGATATATGGTTTAAATGAAAAGATTACAGTGGATTATTGAATGAGTTGATTGGTATAGATTAAGTATGATAATTTAAGGTATGGACATGAAAAACTAAGGTTTGCTTAAGAGGAAAAAGAGATGATGTTGGTTAAATATAAAGAGATATTGGTGTTGATTGTATTGTTAATTTAGTGCAAACATGGTGATTTCAATGTTAGAAATGTGATATGTTTGAATATTGTAAAAGCTCTTGTAAATGGTGATAATATATGATACTTAAATTTTTGGAATGAGCTTGGTAATGGTGAAACATATATGTTTGATGTTGCTTAGTAGTATATATATACAAGATGTTTTAAGATTGATATTAAGAGAATGAGATGAATAAATGGAAGTTTAAGTAAACTAATAAGTTGAGAACTTATGGTTATAATGGAATGTAGATAAAGATTATTTAGATATTGATAGTTTAATGTATTCAATACATGAGATATATGAAATGAATAGTAGTGCACATGAAAGTATTATGAATTGGGGAATGAGATTGATAATAGGAAAATTTGATTAGAAAAAAAAAAAGGATTGAGTAAATGGAAATGAGTTACTTTAAGTAATTTGATTGGAAAGGAAGAAAATGGGTAGGAAAGATATGTTAAAGGTATTTAAAAACAAATGTAAGAAAGATATCACATTGGACATGTGATTAAGATCTTTGTAAAATAATATTATAAGTAGAGCGTATATATTTATTGAAGTTAAGGAATAATTTAAGTTATGTTAAAAGTATGAGAATGATAATAGTCCAAGGAAAGTGATAAATATTAAATTTGTCTAAACTATATGCAAAAGAGAAATTTAATAAATTGCATAATTATGTGTATATATATAAAGGATATGTAAGAGGAATTTTCGACATGAATATATATAAGAAAGGTGGGAAGTGAGTCACATTATGAATGTGACTTATGAATGCATATATGATATGTTTATCATTTTATACCATTGTATGTTTAATGGTATTAGAAATGAGATTGCATATAGTAGTGGATTTAATAAAGATTAAATTTTCGTAGAATAGATTATGTGATGAAATAGAAAATGAGAATGAATTTGGGTAATATGGGGCTATGAAATTGTTATGATAATAACTAAATCAGGTTATCATAAGATGTTTTGGGAACTTAAAGTATTTGTGTGTGGAAATATTTTATGTATAAGTGTAATAGGAAATTGTAAGGAAAGAATAATGTATTTTAAAAAAAAAAAATTTTTTAAAGGAGATGGATTGAAAATGGAGTAATGAATGATATATGAGCAAGATTTGTATTTGATTGAAGGTTGAGTGTAGAAAATGTTAAAGATTATATTATGGAACATGAGTTAGGTTATGATGATCAAATAATTAAAAGTAAACTGGTTGAGATGAAACTAAAAAGGTGTTAACTCTTGGTGTAATAAAAGTTTAAAGTATATATATAAATTGTTGTGATACAATCTAGCTTTATAATTGTGATGGCTGGAAATCGAATAATAGAAGAACAATATTGATTTACAAATCCTAGGTGTGATTGTTAATATATCATGGTCATATGAGTTGGTTAGTGTGATTAATTGGTTGGTTTTATTATCTTCAGAGTTAGAGCTGAGATAATATAATTGTAGTACAGTTTTGGTGAGATGGATAAATATGTTCCTATAAACATGGTTAAAAGATATGATTTAAGCTTGTCTAGATAATATGATTGAATAATGAGATGTTCAATATAGTTAATGATATATGTGTATACTACTTTGATATGATGAAAAACTATGATTATTGACAAGGATGTTGGAAATGAATTATAAATGAGGTAAAATGCTTAATTGATTATGAGAAATAAATGGTGAAAAGATAAGGAACGAATTTGTCTACCTCCTGTGGAACCAAGCGGACCCATTGTGTTGGGCAACCGAACTTGGACTACCGACCTGGTCGAAGGAAAGTTTGTTTATGAAGCTATAGTTGTTGATTATATTGATATACCTTGCATGAGTATGAGAGATGATGATATACTTATAGTAATAATGAAAAGTATATTTATAAGTATGATTTCTATTGATTGAGTATATGAATCTGAAAAGACAAGAATTTGAATATAAGTTTGATCTAATGAGATTAGGTTATATATATGTATATATTGTAAAATCCAATGATAAATGTGGATAAGATAATTGTTGGATTGAATCAAATAAGGTTGAGATATTAGTATATTGTGTGTAATAGATCGATTGATCTAGATTTCGCTAAAGTTGCAAGTCAATATTGAGATTTAATACGTACAGTTGTATTGGGAGTGTAGAATCTAAATGGTAATGTGTATGATATAATATTCTGGCATATGAATGAATATAAATAAATTGAATTATATCAATTGTGTTTGATGAGGAAAAGAGAAATGTTGTTTATCTGTTAAGTAAGTTTAAAAGTTTGGTATTAATATTTATATTAAGTGAAAAGTAAGTTAAAGGAATTAAAAATATTGTTATCCATTGAGATTTGGTAAATGTTATTTTGAAAGTGATAGTAAGAATGGAATAATCAATGTTAAGATATTGATATTTGAAGTTAAAGTTAAGAATATCTATAAAGAGATAATGTGATAATTTGACTTTAATACAAAGATAAAATTCATTGGTAATGTAATGAGTTATCTTAATTGCTTTGCTGAGAAAGTAATAAGATATAAAGGTATATATATCTATACATTGATGAATTGTGAAAATTCAGAGAAGATGATTATTTCTAAGGGGGAGAGTAGAAGTTATGTGAGTTGATAAAATTATAATGTACGATACGATTATCTTCATATGGAAGTTAAGATGGTGATTTGTTCTAAATGGGTTGTTAGTATGCTGGATAATTTCGAGGACGAAATTATTTAAGGGGGAGAGAATTGTAATATCCTAAAATATACCCTAAAAGTGTTGGGATTATTGTTGTATTTGGATTCAATGTGTGTATTGAAGGGTAAGAGAAAAGAAGTGAAGAGAAGATATGGGAATTATAAAATGTAACATATATATGAGGTATAAAATGGTGTAGGAAAAGTGAGTTGTATATATATATATTTGTATGATTAGTTAATAATAATAATAATGATAATAAGGACAAAAAGGAAAATAAAGAGGAAAGCAAAAAGAAGTTTGTGTGGAGGAGATTTAATTGCATTATTATTATTATTATTATTATTATTATTATTATTATTATTATATATATATATATGATAAGGATGAAGGAAAGAACGAGAACGTTCTTTCTTCTTCTCCTTCGTCTCCTTCTTCTTAGTAAACGAGAGAGAGAGAGAGAGAGAGAAGCTAGAGAGAGAAAGGGGATTTTACTTCTAATTACACCAAAGACTAAGGTTATCAAGAGGCTTGCAAATGGATATTGAAGATTTGGCAAGCTATTCAAGTAAGTACTTCTCTCTTGAGTTGATTTTATTGATTATGTATATATATGTTTTTATCTTCTTGTTTTGGGTTTCTTTGGATTGAGGTATGGTTGGTGTTTAAGATGATGGAAATGAAAGATTGAAGTATGTAATTGTGTTGAATTGGTATTTAAGTGTTGATAATTTGGGGTATTTGTGATGATGATGATGAATTGTTGAGTTAGGATTTGATATGAATGAAATGGTATTTTGAGTAATTGATTATAGTGATGTATATATATTGATTGTTATGGTGATATAATGAAGTTATATAAATGTTAAAGTGATATGGAATTGATAAATATGAACAAAGATGATGATTAAAAGGGTTGTGGTATGAATTTTGGAAATGGTTTGGTCTTTGAGTTCTTGAAGGACACGGCCAAATTATGAGAGACACGGCCAAGTTAGGGAAACTTGGCCGTGTTGGATGGATTTTGGAGAGACACGGCCACAAGCTTGGCCGTGTCCCTTGAATGTGTTTGCTACTGCCTGACTTTTGTTGAGAGACACGGCCGTGTCCTCTGCCCGTGTCTGAGTCTGTTTGAAATTGTGATGAGAGACACGGCCACAAGCTTGGCCGTGTCCCATGCCCGTGTTCGCTACTGCCAAAATTGTGTTGAGAGACACGGCCACAAGCTTGGCCGTGTCCCTCAAGTGTGCTGCCCGTGTCCCTCAAATGTGTTAAGTAATGTTTTATTCTTTGTCCTTCTTACATTGTTATATATTCTTCTTATATTGTTGGATCTTTAAAAGGGTCTTTTGGTACCTAAACACACTTAAAACAATAATGATCCAACCAAAAGTATATAGAAGATTATAAATCCATGAATAATGTAAAGTGTGATGTATCTAACAATGATGGTATAGGAAATGTGGAAGATATAATGATCATGTATACTTGAGTGATGAATTGATCAATATGATTTGATGATACTATATGAATAATGTTATGTTCTATGCTTTGTAAATTGTAATGTGTTATATGAATGATGTGATGTTGTGATGAAGCATGAAATATAAAATATGTGATATTGTGATGACAGATGAAATGTGAGTTGAAATCAAATGAAATATGAAGCCATTGTTATTGGCTATGATGATTCAAATGAGATGTGAGCCATTGTTATTGGCTATGGTGATTTTAATGTGATGTGATGAAGCCATTGTGATTGGCTATGATGATTCAAATAAAATGTGAACCATTGTTATTGGTTATGATAATTCAATTGAGAATAAAATTGATAAATGAGTTGTGTGACTAATGTGTTATTCCATTTTCAGAGTTTGTTGTTGGTGGCATGCCTAAGAAGTGTAACAATCTCTTGAAGTTAGGTTGGATTAAATCCTTGAAGCCTAATTGAGATGTTACCACCCTTGAAGCTAGGATGGATTGGTTCTTGAAGCCAAGTTGGGTTGAAGCTTAGCATGCTTTGCTCCCCTTGAAGCTTGGTTGAACATAATCCTTGAAGCCTAGTTGGGTCTATGATAATGATAAATGTGATAATTAAACCAAAGCATTACTCTGAAAATTGAATGGCATATTAGTATGTTGTTTGGGCCCAAGTCTGTCTTTGTTGTCAATGTGATTCATGCTTGATGAATTATGAATAAAATGATGTTATGAAGTATGATTTTGTAATATGTGCATTGATGTATTGAAGAGGAATGTGTTTTGAGGGACTTTGTTGAGATATGGGCTTATGAACATGTTGTATGATGTGTAAAATGTATATGAAGGTGGAATTTGTGAGAATTGCTATTATGAAAATTTGGATAGATCATTGAATGGTGTTTTGTTAAAATGATGTATGTTATATATATATATATGAAATAGAAAGGGCAAGAATTGTGTTATGAATGTTCCATGTAATTATATATCAAATTTGCAAAGATAGTGAGAACTTCTGAAGAATGCATTGAGAAAGGAATACGTGGTAAGAAAACAATAAAACTAAATGCTAAAAATTTAAGGTATGATTCTTTTGGCAAAGTTTATTTTATTATTGTTTTATTTAGTACTACTAAGCTCTCGGGCTTAGCGCGGATGTTTAATCGCGCAGGTATTTATGAGGTTAATTTGGAAGTTTAGCTGTGGTGCCACGAGAAGAGTAAGGGTGTCTCGAGACCAACTAGAAGGTGATGCATACATATATGATTTTAATTATGTTGCATTTTTAATAAGAGCAATGATTTTATAAATGTGTTTCAAAGTAATGTAAAATTTTATGAATTCGGTTAAAGGTAAATAAACTGAAAATTTACGTGACATTCTGATACTACATATATGTATTGTATGTATACTAGGTATATGTATGGTACTTATATGGAGTATCAGGGTGTTACACTTCTACTGCACCATTAGCCTTTGGTCTATAAGGAAAGGATCGATGATGATGGATGTGGTACTTGGAGAATAAATCCTTAACTACTCCTTGAAACTGTACCCCATTGTCTGTATCACACTATGCGGGACCCCGTATCTGCAGATGAGGTTCTTTTCAATAAACCTAGCCATTTGGCCTGAACCCAGCTTGTTGAAAGATTCAACTTCGGCCCATTTTGAAAAATAATCTACTGCTACTACAATGAATCGGTGACCGTTTGAAGCTGTAGGATGTATCTCTCCTATAATGTCGATACCCCAGGTGGCAAATGGCCAGGGTGAAGACATTGAATGCAGTTCTTCAGGAGGCATGTGATTCAAGTTACCATGCATCTGACATTGTTGGCACTTCTTGAAAAACTCAATACAATCTCTCTTCATGGTCTACCAATAGTAACCTTGTCAAATAACCTTCTTAACTAGGGCCAAACCACTCATGTGCGAACCGCAACTTCCCACATGTATTTATGACATGATGAGCTCCACTTTAGGTTTTCTTAAACATCTTAAATGCACTCCATCAGGCCATCATCGATATAACTCTCCATGGAAGGTGATGTATTGTAATGACCACCGCCTTATGGCTCTTCTCTCTTTCTTTGTTGCCCCCGGTGGGTATTCTCTTTCTTCCAAAAATCACCTTATAGTATCATACCACGCATCATGGTCTGTATCAACCTCCGTGATTGTCTCATATTCATAGCAAGGAGTTGATGAAATGGTCAAGATTATAGGCTTAAGGAATAGGCTAACAGGGTTTTCCCATACCGAAGCCAATGTGGCTAGGGTATCACCCATCTGATTTTCTTCCCTTGATAGGTGTATAAACCTACACTCCTTAAAGTTCTTCTTCATCATGGTCAAGTAACGGTGGTATGGTTTCAATTTTTCTGCTTTCAACTCCCATTCTCCATTTACTTGGGATACAACTAGCAATGAATCGCCATAAACTTCCACCTTATCCACCTTCATAGTCATTAGGGTTTCCAAACAAAAAATGCAAGCTTCGTATTCCACCATATTATTGGTTGCCCTAAATTTCAACTTTTTGGCTAAAGGGATAAGTTCTCCTTCAGGCGATTCTAGTATAACTCCCAAACCTGCTCCTTTCCTATTTCCTTCTCCATCAAAATACATTTTCCACCCTTGCACTTCAATTGCTTCTAAATGTTCATCTGGAAATTCCAAGATTACCTCTTCGCTTTCTGGTAATGGTTGTTGGGCCAGGAATTCTGCCACCACTCTACCTTTGATTGTTTTCCTGATTATGTATTCAATCTCAAATTCTTCTAATATTATCAACCATCGACCATATTTCCCAATCAAAGAGGGCATCTCCCTTACGTACTTCATTGGGTCCAACCTGGAAATTGTTTGCACACTATACGATTGAAAGTAATTCTGTAACTTCTTAGAAGACCAAACCACAGCTATACAGGCTTTTTCGATGATACTATACTTAATTTCATAAGGTAGGAGCTTTCTACTCAAATACTAAATGGCATGCTCAATTCCCGACTCATATGGCTTAGCTAGCATGGCTCCTATCGACTCTTCTTCTACTGCTAAGTATAGTAATAGAGGTTTGCCGGGTGTAGGTGGTTTCAAAACAAGTGGATTCAATAAATACTCTTTTATTCGATCAAAGACCTTTTACCATTCTTCATTCCATATGACTGGCTGATTCTTTCTAAGCAATTTGAAGATAGGCTCACAAATTATTGTGAGCTTTGCTATAAATCTGCTAATGTACTGCAGTTTACCAATGAATCCCCGAACGTCTCTCTCAGTCTTTGGGGCTAGCATATCCCTGATTGCTTTGACTTTGTTAGGATCTATCTCAATGCCCTTTGGACCAATCACATGTCCCAACAATTTACCTGAGGTAACACCGAATACACACTTCTTTGGGTTTAATATTAGCTTATATTTCAAAGCTCTATCAAAGAATAACTCTAAGTTTTGGAAGTGTTGCTCCCTTGTGTCCGATTTCACCATCATATCATCAACATATACTTCAACTTCTTTGTGCAACATGTCATGAAATAGTGTGGTGGCCATCCTTTGGTAGGTTGCTCCAGCATTCTTTAAGCCGAAAGGCATCACCCTATAACAAAATATACCCCATGTAGTAATGAAAGCAGTTTTGGCTTTATCCTCTTGGGCCATTAACACTTGATTGTATCTAGAAAATCCATCTATAAATGAGTGTAGCACGCTAGAGGCTGCACTAACAATGAGAACATCTATATGAGGTAAAGGAAAATCATCTTTAGGGGAAGCCTTGTTTAAATCTCTATAGTCCACGCAAACCCTTATTCTTCCATCTTTCTTTAGCACAGGTACTATGTTGGCTAACCAATCTGGATATTCTATTACTTCAAGGAACTTCACTTGTATTTTCTTATTGACCTCTTCTTTAACCAATTCAGCCTACTTAGGTCTTAATCGCCTAAGCTTTTGTTTGACAGGTTTAATGTGAGTGTAAGTAGGAATATGATGCTCGGCTATGTCTCGATCTATCCCGGCATATCTTCATAAGACCAAGCAAACACTTCTTCATATTTTTTGAATATTTTTTCAAATCTCTCTCTCTCATCAGGAGTAAGGTCGGATGCTATGCTAATGTTTTTAGGATTTTTAGTTGTTCCCAAATTTAATGATTGTGTGTTAACAGAATTAATATTAAAGATACTCATGTAACTGCTATTTGAATGCATGCAACCATCAGGAGAAACATCACACAAGTAAGCAAAATCAGACTTTATTGCATTCATTTTGGAAAAGAAAACATCATCATCCTCATACAAAGTAGACAAATTAAAATCAAAATCAAAACCATTGTTCTCATAATCATAAAGCAGGATGTCTTCAAACTTCTCTTCAACCAGGGCAGCAATCTCTTCCGGAGTCTTCTCGGCTTACAGGGCAGCTTCATTCTTCTCTTTTGGATTGGATTCTTTGTTGGTTGACAGGGTGAGCCTTAGTAGCTCGGGTAGATTGCATGGCAGTGATATACTACTTCACATGGAGATGAGGATTTCCGGTGCCATTATACTTAGCGAAGGAAGGCATCTTGAACTTATAAGGGACCTCTTCATCTTGTTCAAATAGTTTGTCGATCTAAGACATCTCTTCGGTTTTCAACTTCTTCTTAAATTTCTTTTCTAAATCAGTAATCTTCCTTTTGACATCGGATCTCTCGGTCTTTTCATGGTTGCTTTCTCAACAACCTTCAGTTCTTTCTTCTTCTCTTGAACATCTTTGTAGTATTGAGCCAATCATCAATGATCACTTTTTCATCATCAAAAACCACTTCACCAACTTTGGTCTTCCCTTTGTCCTTTGGTTTCTTAGTGCTAGCAAATGCCTCGGCATGATTCTCTAAAATTGCAGCTAGTTGGTTCTCCATGGTCTCAGCTAGGGCCTCTTTTATTTCTTCCATTTTGGCATTGAGGGCATCATCCATCATTCTTTGAATTTGTTTGAGATCCATTGTTTTTGGTGAGCAAGTGATTGAGTCATTGCTAGATACCTCGTCTCCGGCGTAGGTCGGATTGTTGTAAGCTTTTAAATTATCGTAATCCAGGGCTATGAGCCAGAAAGGATTAATGAAAAGAGATGCAAATGTATGCATGTATGCACAAACAATCAACAAATATGGATAATTAGGATGTTCCTTCCAACCTTATATCATCCACATGAATGGCGAGTCTCTTTTCCTAGGTATATGGTTAACAAAATACCAACATGGGGTTTCTTGTTTTTGAATAATTCCCTCGGACGTTTCAACCAATAGTCACATTTTTGAAAATAGAAATCAATCCATGATAATTCCCATTAATTAGGTTTTAATCCATTCAACCAACTATAGTAGCTTTTATGCTATATTGGATTAAACTAAATTAAGAGGTTTATCATAAATAGATTTCTCACTTTAAAAAGATAACTAATGATTCATGCCAAAAACAAAGCCCATGGTTAATTTATTCTTAGTATAAACTAGGCCCACAATTAATTTTTGGTATTTCTTAATTGACCTAAATAATTTGCAAGCTCTTTGTAAGAAAAGGTTGGGTGAAAATAGATTTGTTTCTAAGAACATTGTAAAAGATTCTAGAAAAATGGATTTTCGGCTTAGTATTTGGGCCATGAGTAAAAGATTTTTTGATTTATTTTTAGAAAAAGTCTTATGTCCAAAGACCATCTTGAAAAATTTTGAAAATAGCTTTGGTCTTTTGGATTTTCTAAATAAAAATTTATTTTGAGCTTACAATGTACTTAGGTCATATTAGAAAAAAAAACAAAACAAATAAGCCATGTTTTAAGCCAAGATAAATGAACCATAGTCAAACAACATGCATTTAGGGCAAAACCTAAGGAAAGTAACAAGGCCAATTACATAAGATTTAGTCTTTGGGTAAAAAGGCTTAGGTTCCCATAGCAAGTATATACCAAATGGCATGAGGCTCGATCTCCATACCATGAGTGAAAGTATGGTATCCCTTACATAACACAACACGGGTAACGCGGGCGTCCTAACTCACGCACACAATGCAATCTAATATGATGCAATGGATAATATCATTATAAGAAAGAATAGAATAATATAAAGACTAACGAAATCAACTTCCCTTTTCCCCAGGGAGTCGCCACTGTGAGCGGGGATTTTTGCCCCCACTCCCGGTGGAATGGTTCTTGCCACTTCGGCACTGTTTAGGCTCGAGGCCTTAGAGAACACGAACCTAAGTCCGAAGAAAATGGAGTCGCCACCCGGACGGGCCGGGAAAAAGAAAGGGGTGGATGACTCGATTCCTAAGGAATTTCCAACCCCCTAATGGGTTCGAAAAGTTGGGTACGTGTAGGGAAGGTGAGAAATGGCCTAGCACCCCCACAACGCCCGGTTCATTGGAACCGGCCTCCTTTACAGGTCTTAATATTATAAAATTCTTAAATATAGCAACATTATCCATATTACACACAATAATTAAAAGAAAGTGTCAATATATTAAAATCAAAGCAAGGTCCAAGCAAAAAAAATAAATGGACACCCATCCGAAGATGGAAACATGTCCTTACATCACATGCCTAAATATGACATCCACCGAAATTTGAAACATGCCCTTTACATAGGTTCTAAAATAGAAAAGCAAATTAAATTACATGATATTTAACTAATGAGGTACCCACCAAGTGGAAACATACCTCTTACAACATTTGGAAGTCTAAATAAATTGATAAAAGTAAATAACCATTCATCATAAATAAATCATTCATCAAAAGCAATAAATATCAATAGAAAATAAACATCCATCCATGATAAATAAAATAAACCAAGCATTGAACTTAAATAAATTAAATCATGTAAAATAAATCAAAGCATAATCAAATATGGAATTGAATAAGGAAAATAAAAATCCAAATTATAGCTACTGTTTCCATTTTGGGTCATTTATTTCATGTGTTAAGGTTTTGAAACTATGAGGAAGCAGTACCCATATTTATTTCAACCCGATGGGCTTCGGGACGAAGCCTAAATTAACGAGGGAGGAACTATCACATCCGCCCACCGCATTTATGTATAGTAGTCACATGCACAGTGAGAGAAGGGGAAAGGAGAAGATAATTCCTGACAACGGCCCCAGATAAGGCTATAGGATCAATGGGACTTAATTGTAGAAATGCAAAGTTTTAGGGAGGTGACTGTAATTTCTAAAAAGTTTTGGGAGGTGACTGTAATTTCTAAAAGTTGTACTGGATGTTCTTAATAGTGCACATAACAGATTCCAAAAATGGAGAGTAGAGAAAAATCGGGTCGCAATGACGCGTAACGGTTTTTCCAGGAAACGCCTCGTTAGAGAGAAACGAAGATGTGTAGACTAGGGCCATTTTGGTCATTATTAATTAAAATTTATACATGAATCCAAGTAGGAAATAAACACAAGAGTGCGTAGAGGACGTCAAGGGGTTGAATATGAAATGATCGTCAGTAGAAACGGAGCTAGGGCAAAACCCGAGCAAAGAAAGGACCTAAAGGGAATTTTGTAAAAAGTCAAGGGCTTATTGGTAATTTTTCAAAATGACTTGGAAACTTAAAATAGACCTTAAAAATAGAAATTAGAGGTCGAGAGGATCAAAACCATATGTAGTTTGCCTTGTGGAACTATACGGTTTAAAATTTACGATCGATTAATCGCCGGATGGTATTTTGGTCTTTTCACACCTTAGACCATAAAATTTCAGCACAAGGAGGTTGAGGGGCCAAAATATAATTAAAAGAAAGTCTAAGGGCTTGGGTTTTAAATAAATAAAAGAAAGTGACATATGGACTAATGAAAATTAGCCATTTAGTGTTTATAAAAAGAAGAAAAGAAAAAGGTGTGGACAAATGGTCATAAACCATTCATCCAACCCAAAAGTGGACATAATTTCCACTATATATATATATCATAGCATGAAGAGCAAAATCTCTCTCAACTCTCCCAAAACTTCAGCCACCATAGGAAGAACACCAAAGAGTTTCAAATTTTTGTCAAGTTTGATTCAAGTTCAAGGTAAGTTTTGTAACACCCCTTAACCCGACTATTTCCAGCCGAGCCAAGTGTGCTACAGTATATGCAACATGGTGTATAGAACATGTACTAAATAATTTTTTTTCCTTTTTATTACAAATAATAATACTTTACACATATCTTTAATTATTATAATTACATTTTGAAAGTCCTTAACAGTACATGCCAAGCTAAACTTTGCTTTGCTCCTCACTTCGCCTCCTGTTGCGCACTCTGGTGCTCCTTTGTAGCTTCCCATTTGTCAGCTTGGACTCCATAACCTACGTATTTAGAAAACTAAACTCGCTAAGCATATAGCTTAGTGGGTATTTTAACCATTAAATAGAAATTAGATGCAAACCACACAATGTTACAGATATGGCACAGCCAACCCAATCATCAATATAAACATTCTCAAGTTCTTATTATATTTCTTCTATTATTTGTTAAGCTTTTATGACAGTATACTATTCATTTCTATTGATTTACTGCCACTGGATAGTACCTCATCCTATGTCTGTTAGTTGCCTAACATTGCTGTTGATTACCGATCTGATGGTTATGTATTTGTATTTTATGGCATTATAATTTCTTTATCATTGTAGGCCCAATACTCTCTTGTTTTGAGTTCCGTTTATTAAATAACTTATGCATGAAATAAAGTTGTGTATTCACTATCTTTGTCCTATGCTTTCCTTCGGTAGTTTTGTAACACCCCTTCCCAACCTACATGTGTAAGCTGAGTAGAGGTGCCACACTATCCTAATTGTTGCTACCAATTTACTTAATCAAATTTTAGTTCTGATTTTTACAGAAATTTTGCCATAGTTCCGCCTAGAAATTTGGATCCCAAGTGTCGACAAAACTTGTTTTTTCTGATTTTTGAAAGCATTTTACACAGACCAATGTGAATACCATCAAATTTAATGCACTCCCAATGAATCCACCTTATACCCTCAACTACAAACCTGCACGGAGCGTTCACACTTCTAATATAACATAAAGTAAAGATTTATGATTATTACATACTAATAACATACAGTTATAACATATAAATTCTCTTTTATATTTATTCATATACATGCCACAACTATCAACTCATAATGGAACTAAAAGATCTACCCCTGAGATTTTGCTATGGTCTGGTCGTTGCTTCCCCAAGATTTAACTACTGCTCCAAACCTACGAGTCAAGAAAAATTTAACTCGCTGAGCGTTGTCGCTCAGTGGGTACTTTACCAATAAAAATAAGAGTAGTATATGAAAGTATTTGAAATCAAAGGAAATAATTAAATCAACAATCAACCCACTTTATACCAATAGAAATCATGAAACATTCAGTGTGATATTCTTTCAATAATGTAAAATCATAATTCAAACTCATTCATTATATAGTTCAGCGAAAAATAATATGTCTTTGATTCAGGCTCTACTGGTATATAGGGAACCATAGTGATAAGGCAGTGGGCCTCCCCACTGTAACATAGGTGGCCCTCACCACCGATATCAGATCACAGGAATGGGCCTCCCCATCCTGGTTAACCAATGGGCCTCCCCATTGGCTTCAGTGGCCTCACAACTGAATAAAATATCATATCACAATAATGAGCAATATTGCATGCGTTAGTATAGTGCACCATACCCTTATCTACCACTCCCAACTATCCAGTAGAGCAAAAAGGTTAAAATAATTCACTTTAAGTCTCAAACTTCATTTTAGAATGATTCGAGAAATCATTTTAATTCCCATCGCACTTTGCCATTTATGCCGCGCAACACATTCTTTAGTCAAACCATTCCCCTTTTTCACATATTTAATATCCACAATAAACATATTAAACATTTCAAAGCATTCCTCAAAAAATCACAAATTGACCAAATGAATAGTGTTGCGGCGAGAAAAATCGGCAACGCAAAATGGCATGACCAAATGAATAGTAAAATCTGGGTTTTCGTCAAAATTTCAGTCCACTTCCGTTATGCATTTGACCAAGTAAATGATCTTATTTTTGGCTGAAATTTTGTAGAAAACTTATTTCATATGTTGAATAATTGCATGTAAAATTTCGTTGAAAAATGCATTCGTTTGCTGCCCCAAACAATTGTCACAAAAATAGTCCAGAAGCTGTCACTTTGGGACCATTTCGGCCCAAACATTTGAAATGCATAAGATAGTTTATTTTTCATTTGCAAATCAATATTAAGGCTTCTTTAGTAGTAAAGTGAAGATTCAAACACTTCCTTTTAACAATTTTTGCATGTTTAACTCAAATCAATATATTTAAACATCAACTTCAAAACTTCCATAAACCAAAGTTTGTAAGCAAATAGAATTTCTTTTATGGTAAATCACCAAATCAAAATTAATTATTCAAAGGTAAAGTACCAAACCTTATTTCTTTAACTTCTCTTAGCTTTTCCTTCTTCTCCTTCTTTAATTCTTTATTTCTCCTTCAATTAATTCAAAATACAACATAAACCTTAGAATTTCAAACTAATAAATTATCCTTCATTTCTTTTCCAACCGAAACCCTAATCCAACCTTATTAATCTTTATACATCTTGATTCTTCCATTTAATCAATTAATCTCATCACTTACTTAATATTTTTCCAATTCCATATAAAGACTCTAATTCCCAATCTTCCAATAAATATATAACTACCTAAAATTAATACTAAAATTAAAGTCTACTTACTAGAAAACCTTAAAAACTTACCTTAAAAATCAAATTTTGAAGAAACTTGGAAGGCCTTTGGTGTTTCCCTTTGTTAGCCGAATTTTGTAAGTGGAAAAAGAGAGAATTTGCTCTTCATTTCACATATATTTATATACAACGGAAATGATGATCACCTTAGGTGTTGGTTAACCTCTTAAGACCACTTGTCCACTTTTTCTCTTTCTTCATTTATTACACATTTATTACACATGCTAAATGCTTTCTTTTGATTGGCCAACATTAGATTTTTATTAGTTTTCTTTTCCTTTACTTCTTTCCACTTGTCCCTCTTCCCATTGGATCTCATAAAGTTGTCCTGGGTTACTCATCCGGTCCCAACACGAAATCGGGCCCACATTAAGTTCCAGCGATTAATCGATCATATCTTTTAAACCGTATAGTTCCACGAGTCAAACTATATATAGTTTTGATCCTCTCGACCTCTACTTTCTATTTATAAGGTCTATTTTAGGTTTCCAAGTCATTTTGAAAAATTATCGATACCCTCAACTTTTTACAAAATTCCCTTTAGGTCCTATTTTTGCTCGGGTTTTCTCCGGCTTCGTTTCTACTGACGATCATTTCATATTTAACCCCTCGCCATTCTCTACGTACTCACGTCTTTATTTCCTACCCTAAATTCATGTATAACTTTAATTGATAATGACCAAAATGCCCTTAGTCAACATTTCTTAATTTTTCTTTAATGGGACATTTCCTGGAAAAACCGTTACACGTCGTTGCGATCCGATTTTTCTCTACATTCCATTTTTGGAATCTGTTTTTTTTTTTTGAAGAGTATTTTTGGAATCTGTTATATGCACTATTAAGAACATCCGGTGCAACTTTCTTTGAAATTACATCTACGTCCCCAAAACTTTTTAAAAATTACAACTAGGTCCCTTTGGTCATACAACCTTATCTAGGACTGTTATCAAGAATTATCTTCTCCTTTCCCCTACTCTCGCTATGCACATGACTACACTGCATAATTGCGGTAGGCGGATGTGACAAGTTTGGCATGAATGGTTATTCGTATGTTCATATGCTCCTTTCATTAAGTTCACATATATTTGTTAAGGTTTGGATAAGTCATATAAGAAATTAACGAACTGAATAATGTTTATTAACCTTTGCCGAGTTTAATATTTTGACGGTTCAAAATTTATTTTATTAAAAATTCATAGGGCACCAGTGATTAGGAATCTGTCTATTTTTATCCTAAATCAGCTCAATAAAACTAATTCGTAGTTCAAAGTTTTCATTCTGGGCCATTGGGCCAGACTGCACTTTTTAGGCCACACCGGGTTTTACAATACTGCAAAAATCCCTCGTTGGGCTTTAAAATCTAAATAAAACACAATTGGGATGTGATTTTCAAAAAACAAAAAATGCTGTCTTTTTCTTAAATGGTCAAGCTTTCAAGAGCATATTTTTGATAATTTATTTCATTCCAAATGAATATTTTATCTCAATTATACCTCATTTATTTCTTACCAAATGAACAGTGAATTCTAGCATTTAGTTTCTTATGTACCTTGTTATCTTATTTCCCCAATAACTTTTGTTCTACTAATCCGAAGGTAACAATTCTTGTTTTCACTCGAACTAGACTCATATGAGTCCTTATGGTTAAATTTCTAGATTTAAATTTTTTACACATAATTCTTGATGACTCCTTGAACTCTTCCCTGGCCAATTGGTTACTCAAGTCTGCGCAATGCGTACTATTTCATTTATAACTTTACCTACGCAACTCGGATTGAGACGATTCTTATCTTAAATTAAACTAGACACATAAGGTATATTCAATAAAGTTTTAGCTTAAAATAGGCAACGCGTGATTTTTGGCACAATTTCTAATTCAGCCCTGCAGTATGCTAGGGTCTGCCTGCGCATGGTTTGTAATATCCTCATATATGCCCTAGAAGTTGTGATTATGTTGTTGTTGTTGTTATATAATTGGATTGAATATATGTGTTAAATTACAAGAGAAAAGAAATAGAGAAAAGAATGTTTATGTATATGTGATTTGGGAAAGAATTTAGGGTTTAGAGAGAATGGTATATGTTGTGTATATGATGATATATATAATATATAAGTTGGTCAAAATGAAGAGTCAAGGAAAGAAAATATTTATTTTTGTTAAGTGTGAAGTTACTATAAAGGGCATGTAATGAATGGTAATCAAGACAAATGGTATAAGGGTGTTTAGGTAATTACTCTTGTTGAATCACTTGGTGGAGATTTAAAGAGGTGATATTTTGTCTTTTCTTCATTTCCTTCTTCTTCTTCTTCTCTTCTCCACGTTGGTTGGCTCCTCCTTAGACAAGAGAGAGCAAAGTGAGATTTGTTTAATTCTAACATCAAATTGAAGGGAGAATCAAAGGATTTAATTGAAGATTTGTGGAATTCAACAACTTAGGTAAGTTCTTTCTCTTGATTTTCCTTTGTTCTTTTGAAATTGTGTTTGGGATTGGTGAGTTGATATGGATGGTTGATGGAGTGTGTTTGTGTATGGTGTGTGTAAAAGTGTTGAAATGGAATTAAAGATAAGAAGCTAGGTTGGTGTTGGTGATGGAAGAGTAAGAGTTGTGTTTAGTGAATTTTTTTCTGTTTTACAATTAGTAAAGGCTGTGACTTGTATGATTTTTAATTAATTATAGAAAAATGTTCTTGAAGTGAATTTTTGATATGTTGTGCCTCTATGAGTCTAGAATGACTGAAAAATATGTTGATTCGATTTTGGAATGGTTATGAGTTTAGAAAGATTATTTTTATTAGACCTGTTCCAGCAGGTACCTTAACTGAGACAGCTATATTTCGGGATTTTTAATAAAATGTAGAAAACTCATATTCAATTGAATTTTGGATATGTTGTTGCTTAGTGAGTCTAGTATTTGAGAAAAATAATTTGGAACCACGTTGATTGAATTTGATTTATGGAATTCACAAAGTTCAGAACTGCTGCCAGGATGCAGGGCAATTGGGGCAGTCTGGTTAGGTGAACTATTTGACCAAGATTTTGTGTTCAGTTTGATCTGAAATTTTAAAGGAATGATTTTAAGATACAACACTAAATTCTGTAAAAATTTTAGAATTTTTAGTCAAGTAGATTATTTTATACAATTTTTCAAAATAAGGATAAAATGGAGTCTTAAACCAGAATGTACTATTCATATGGTCATTTTGCTAATATTCCTTTGGATTAGGTTTTGAAGAGATTGGGTTGCATTAACCTAAATGTGGAGAATTCTTGGAAAGAAAAGAAATGTATAGATTGATGGGACTAGTTCTTGAGGTAAGTACCAATACATATGATTGTATTTAATTACATAATTTGAGGCTTAACACATTTGTTTGCAAATGTGCTAAGTGATCTATTATATTGTTAACATAATTGGACTAAGGTGATGATTGAATGATGTGAAGGATGTGAAGATCATTAACCAGGTAAGCATAAACCCTATTTGATTGTATATCCTTATATGTCTTTGAACATTAACACATTGGGATGAAAGTGTTAAATAAGCTATTATATTGTGAATGTAAATGAAGAATATATATATAAAGGATGAAATATGAAATGGGAAAGGTAGGAAGAAATGAGGATCATTCTTAAGGTATGTGCAATTTGTTATGATAAATGCTCTAGTAATGAATGATGTTAATGTGTTTTGAGAAGTGAGAAAATGTTATGTTATATGCATTGTGAATCTTGTGTATGGCAATGTATTATATGAATAATATACTTTGAAATGTGATATCAATGATGCTATATGTATCATATGGATTGAGATATGATATGATATGAAGCCATTGTGATTGGCTATGATAATTCAATTGAAAGAGATAAGGCATGTTGGCCTAATTGATGATGAGATTGATAATGAAATAATAAATGAATTGTTTGTTTAATATGTTATTCAGTTTCAGAGTTCTGGATTTGGGTGGCATGCCTAAGAAATGATGAAAGGTAACAGTCTTGCCGGGTTGAGGATCTCCTCATATGTGTTGAGTTGATGGTCCAAGAGACTGGGTCTGTTACACTATGAGAATTGTGAATATGAGATATATGATTTGTAACAGTCTTGCCGGGTTGAGGATCTCCTCATATGTGTTGAGTTGATGGTCCAAGAGACTGGGTCTGTTACACTATCCATGGATAGAGATACATGTATATACATTGCCTACGGGCGTGATGATTGTGACTATGAACCAAAGCAGTAACTCTGAACTTTGAATAACATATTAGTGTTTTGGGCCCGAGTCTGTCTTTATTGTCAATGTGAATTGCAAGTATTGAAATATTGATTGTGAGTATTAATAATGAATTATGCTTGGTGAATTGTGAATAATATAATGTTATTAAGTGTAATATGTAAATGAATTGTGGTTGATGATAAAGGTTGTCTTTATTGTAAATGTGATTTATGATTTGTATGATATGTAATTTGTGTATTGCAATAATGATTGGTATGGTATATATAATGTAGGGGTATTAATATATTGGTTTTGAGTATTGGTGATGCATTGGGGTTGGTGATAATATTATGTATATATGTACATCATATTTGAAATTAGCTAGGATATATTAAAGATGAAATTAAAAAGAAAAGAAGATATGATAAGAACTAATTATATATTAAATTGATGTATCATTATATGTCCATACTTCTAAACTATATGTTTATATTTTATAGTTGGACTACTAAGCTCTCAGGCTTAGCGCGGGTGTTTATTCGCGCAGGTATATAGATGGAAGATATGAAGTCTTTTGTTATGCCACAAGAAGAGTAAAGTTTGTCGAGACCAACTAGAGGGTAATGCATACATGTATAAACTTTAATTATGATGTATTTCTGACGAGAGAGTATTTATATGTATAAATGAAGTTTTTGATAAAGATAATGATTTTGTAAATGTTATTTAAATTAATGTATTATGGTTTGAACTCTGTTACAGGTTTTTAAAAGGTAACGAAAAGTGACATCCTTATACTTTATATATTTACTGTATGTATACTAGGTATACGCATAGTACTTATATAGGGTATCGGGGTGTTACAATTATTTTGGTATCAGAGCTTAGGTTCGAGATTCTCGGCCTAAGTGAGAAAAAAAAATTTTTTCTTTGAAAAGTTTAAATAAAAGTAAAAAGGAAAAGTTTTGAAATGAAATTTGTAATACATGCATATGCATTGACACCTAGGTTGGTCTCGGATGTGGCATTATATGAATTATAGAATATTTGTGTTATATGAGATGTTCAATATAGTTGATGATATATGTGTATACTATTTTGATGTGATGAGAAATTATGATTGTTGACAATGATGTTGGAAATGAATTATAATTGAGGCATAGTGCCTAATTGATTATGAAAAACTAATTGTGAAATGTAATATGATATATGTATATTGATGATGCTTATGAAAATGTCATGTTGTGTGCAACATGGAATGTAATGTTGATGTTTATGAGCAATATTATGTAGGACATAATATGAATTGAAACATAAAGAAATGAAAAGGAGAATAAATTTGAAAATGAGTTGAAAATCAAATCAAGATAAGAGTATGTACTTTTTCTTCTATACTTTGAACCTCTTTATAATAAAGTTTATGTTGGTTTTGCTAATGTTGAATTTACTAGACAGCGGAAATGATATCGAATTGTTAAAATTGAAAGTTATGTTATTTAAATGAGGAGAGTATGGTGGAATGTTGAATGAGTTGTTTAGTAGAGACAAAGTGTGATTATGTAAAGTTGGGATGTGTATACAGTTAAGGTTGTGTTTAAAGGAAAAAGAGATGATAGTGGTTAAGTAAGAATATAACTTAGTATTGTTACTATAATGCGAGCATAGTAAATTCAATGTTAGAAATGTGAGATGCTTGGATATTGTGAAAGCTCATGGTAATGGTGATAATATGTGATATTTGAGATTTTTGAAGTGAGCTTTATGATTGTGGAAATTATATGTTTTAATATTGCTTTGTGATATATATTTGTAAGATGTTTTTAAAGTGATGATAGAAAAGATGAGTTTGGCAAATTGAAGCTTAAACGAAGTAGTAAATTGAGAAGTTAAAGTTTTAGTGGAATTTGATAAAGATTATTGGGATATTGATAGTTAACTATATATGCAATGCATGAGCTAAGTGAAATGACTAGTATTGCATATGGAAGTATTATGAATTGAGTAATGTGATTGATAGTATGAGAATTTGTTTTGAAATAATCAAGGAAGTGGATAAGTAAATAGAAATGAGTTATTTTAAGTCATTTTACTGAACAGGGTAAGAATGAATATGGGAGTGTACTAAATATTTTTAAAGACGAAAGTGAAAGAGATGTCACATTGGGAATGTGACTGAGATGAATATGAAGTGTTACTATAGTCGGAATATATATGTTTGTAGTGTGAATAAATACTTTATATCATATTGGAAGAATGAGAAGGATAGTGTTTAAAAGAAAATGATAAACACTAAATTTGTATTGAATGTATGAAAAAGGAAAATACTATAAGAGCATATAATTAAGTGTATACATGTATATGATATGTGAATTGAGTTTTCCAATATGAATGAAATTATGATATATAAACACATTTGTGAATCACATTATGAGGATGGCTTATGAAGATATATGTGGTATAATTATAGAATTAGTGATATGGAAAAACAATGTTATATGTATTAGTGGACCTAAGAGAGATTAGGTCTTGAACTGTGTAAAGCTAGATGGATTATGTGATGGAAGTGAGAATGGAAAGAACTTGAGTAATATTGGACAGTGGAAATTGTTATAATGAGTATTGAACTTGATGATTATATTATATTTAGAGTTTCAAAGTATTCACATATGAAAAGTTCTATGTAATTATATTATAAGAGATTGTAGATGGATTAGAAATGAAGTGATGAATAGAAATTGTATAAGAACTGTATATGATTGAATATGTATATAGTAATATTGTTAAAGCATGAGTTAAGTTGATAAGGATCATATAAGCGAATACAAATTGGTTGAAACGAAGTTGGAATGTGTTAACTTCTGTTATACTAAAAATGTTAAGATTGAGAATAGAATTATAAAAGAACAGTATTGAATTGAAAGTTCTAGGTTTGAATATTAATCTCTTAAAGTCATGTGTTTTGTTCAGTATTTTGGATCGGTTAATTTGTTATCCATGGATTTGGATCTTAGATATAATGATTGTAATACGGATTTGGTGAGGTTGACAATTTTGTTTGAGAAGTATAGTTAAAAATTATGATGGTTAAAGTTGTACCTTATTATTATTTTTTTTATTTTTTTATTTTTTTTTATGTTAAGAATTTGGTTATAACTGTGAAAAAAAAAATTTTAAAAAATTTTGAAATGTGTTGAGTTATGGATAATATGACAAAAAGGTAATCAAAATAAATATACCAATGATAGGAAATGTGAAGAGTTAGTAAAAGGGAGAAATTATATTATATGAATGAAAGTTATACTGAATATGTTTATGGTATGTAACTTGAGGTTTAAGGGAATGAACTCAAAGTTTGAGTGAATGAATTATAGATATTAAGTATGATATAACATTTTTATGAGAATTGGTGGAAATTATACTAAGATAATAAAGAATAAACTATGTGTATATTAAAAGATATTAGAAGTGATTTGTTATCATGATGATTTGACTGAAAATAGATTGAAAGAGAGCAGAAATTGAATATAAGTTTGCTCTTATGGAATTAAGTTATATTTATACTTATATGAAAATTGTGAAATTTCATGATAAGTTAGATTACTTAATCGTTGGTTGGAATTGAACAAGATTGGAACGTGGGTATATTGTGACAGATAGATTAATTGATCTGGATTTGGCTAAGATTATGGATCATTAATAAAATTTAATGTGTATAGTTGTATTAAGAAAATAGGTATTTACATGATAATGTATATGATGTAAATTTTAAAGTATGATTGGACATGAATGAGTGGAGTATAGTAATTGTTAATCATGATAAGAAGAGAAAAAGATTGGTTATCTATAAAATAAGTTGAAAGATAATGTATTAATATGTAAGTTAAGTGAAAAACATGCTAAAGAAATAACTCCATTTATGAAAAATCAGGATTTTGTTATCTATTGAGAGTGATAAATGTCTATTTAGACAGTGATTGTAATGAAGGGATAATTAATGTTCAGATATAAGTCAATGGTTTTTAATGTTAAAGTTAAGAGAGTAATTATACAGAGGTGAAATAACAGAATATATTAAATATAAAGATTTGACAAAGTATTATTGTGCTATATGATGATCTGATTCTGGTATAAAGATATTAATAGGAAATGTAATGTGATCTTTTGAATGTTTGATTAAGAAAGTAACCAGATATATAAACATATAGAATGATGAGTTATAGAATTTAAAGAAGGTGGTTGATTCTAAAGAGGAGAGTTGGAGTTATATGATTTGATGATATAATGACTTAAGCGTATAATTAACTTCATATGGGAGTTAAGATAGTATTTTGTTAAGAATAAATTGTTATGGTACTGATAATTTCGAGGATGAAATTATTTAAGGGGGAGAGAATTGTAATATCCTCATATATGCCCTAGAAGTTGTGATTATGTTGTTGTTGTTGTTATATAATTGGATTGAATATATGTGTTAAATTACAAGAGAAAAGAAATAGAGAAAAGAATGTTTATGTATATGTGATTTGGGAAAGAATTTAGGGTTTAGAGAGAATGGTATATGTTGTGTATATGATGATATATATAACATATAAGTTGGTCAAAATGAAGAGTCAAGGAAAGAAGATATTTATTTTTGTTAAGTGTGAAGTTACTATAAAAGGCATGTAATGAATGGTAATCAAGACAAATGGTATAAGGGTGTTTAGGTAATTACTCTTGTTGAATCACTTGGTGGAGATTTAAAGAGGTGATATTTTGTCTTTTCTTCATTTCCTTCTTCTTCTTCTTCTCTTCTCCACGTTGGTTGGCTCCTCCTTAGACAAGAGAGAGCAAAGTGAGATTTGTTTAATTCTAACATCAAATTGAAGGGAGAATCAAAGGATTTAATTGAAGATTTGTGGAATTCAACAACTTAGGTAAGTTCTTTCTCTTGATTTTCCTTTGTTCTTTTGAAATTGTGTTTGGGATTGGTGAGTTGATATGGATGGTTGATGGAGTGTGTTTGTGTATGGTGTGTGTAAAAGTGTTGAAATGGAATTAAAGATAAGAAGCTAGGTTGGTGTTGGTGATGGAAGAGTAAGAGTTGTGTTTAGTGAATTTTTTTCTGTTTTACAATTAGTAAAGGCTGTGACTTGTATGATTTTTAATTAATTATAGAAAAATGTTCTTGAAGTGAATTTTTGATATGTTGTGCCTCTATGAGTCTAGAATGACTGAAAAATATGTTGATTCGATTTTGGAATGGTTATGAGTTTAGAAAGATTATTTTTATTAGACCTGTTCCAGCAGGTACCTTAACTGAGACAGCTATATTTCGGGATTTTTAATAAAATGTAGAAAACTCATATCCAATTGAATTTTGGATATGTTGTTGCTTAGTGAGTCTAGTATTTGAGAAAAATAATTTGGAACCACGTTGATTGAATTTGATTTATGGAATTCACAAAGTTCAGAACTGCTGCCAGGATGCAGGGCAATTGGGGCAGTCTAGTTAGGTGAACTATTTGACCAAGATTTTGTGTTCAGTTTGATCTGAAATTTTAAAGGAATGATTTTAAGATACAAAACTAAATTCTGTAAAAATTTTAGAATTTTTAGTCAAGTAGATTATTTTATACAATTTTTCAAAATAAGGATAAAATGGAGTCTTAAACCAGAATGTACTATTCATATGGTCATTTTGCTAATATTCCTTTGGATTAGGTTTTGAAGAGATTGGGTTGCATTAACCTAAATGTGGAGAATTCTTGGAAAGAAAAGAAATGTATAGATTGATGGGACTAGTTCTTGAGGTAAGTACCAATACATATGATTGTATTTAATTACATAATTTGAGGCTTAACACATTTGTTTGCAAATGTGCTAAGTGATCTATTATATTGTTAACATAATTGGACTAAGGTGATGATTGAATGATGTGAAGGATGTGAAGATCATTAACCAGGTAAGCATAAACCCTATTTGATTGTATATCCTTATATGTCTTTGAACATTAACACATTGGGATGAAAGTGTTAAATAAGCTATTATATTGTGAATGTAAATGAAGAATATATATATAAAGGATGAAATATGAAATGGGAAAGGTAGGAAGAAATGAGGATCATTCTTAAGGTATGTGCAATTTGTTATGATAAATGCTCTAGTAATGAATGATGTTAATGTGTTTTGAGAAGTGAGAAAATGTTATGTTATATGCATTGTGAATCTTGTGTATGGCAATGTATTATATGAATAATATACTTTGAAATGTGATATCAATGATGCTATATGTATCATATGGATTGAGATATGATATGATATGAAGCCATTGTGATTGGCTATGATAATTCAATTGAAAGAGATAAGGCATGTTGGCCTAATTGATGATGAGATTGATAATGAAATAATAAATGAATTGTTTGTTTAATATGTTATTCAGTTTCAGAGTTCTGGATTTGGGTGGCATGCCTAAGAAATGATGAAAGGTAACAGTCTTGCCGGGTTGAGGATCTCCTCATATGTGTTGAGTTGATGGTCCAAGAGACTGGGCCTGTTACACTATGAGAATTGTGAATATGAGATATATGATTTGTAACAGTCTTGCCGGGTTGAGGATCTCCTCATATGTGTTGAGTTGATGGTCCAAGAGACTGGGTCTGTTACACTATCCATGGATAGAGATACATGTATATACATTGCCTACGGGCGTGATGATTGTGACTATGAACCAAAGCAGTAACTCTGAACTTTGAATAACATATTAGTGTTTTGGGCCCGAGTCTGTCTTTATTGTCAATGTGAATTGCAAGTATTGAAATATTGATTGTGAGTATTAATAATGAATTATGCTTGGTGAATTGTGAATAATATAATGTTATTAAGTGTAATATGTAAATGAATTGTGGTTGATGATAAAGGTTGTCTTTATTGTAAATGTGATTTATGATTTGTATGATATGTAATTTGTGTATTGCAATAATGATTGGTATGGTATATATAATGTAGGGGTATTAATATATTGGTTTTGAGTATTGGTGATGCATTGGGGTTGGTGATAATATTATGTATATATGTACATCATATTTGAAATTAGCTAGGATATATTAAAGATGAAATTAAAAAGAAAAGAAGATATGATAAGAACTAATTATATATTGAATTGATGTATCATTATATGTCAATACTTCTATACTATATGTTTATATTTTATAGTTGGACTACTAAGCTCTCGGGCTTAGCGCGGGTGTTTATTCGCGCAGGTATATAGATGGAAGATATGAAGTCTTTTGTTATGCCACAAGAAGAGTAAAGTTTGTCGAGACCAACTAGAGGGTAATGCATACATGTATAAACTTTAATTATGATGTATTTCTGACGAGAGAGTATTTATATGTATAAATGAAGTTTTTGATAAAGATAATGATTTTGTAAATGTTATTTAAATTAATGTATTATGGTTTGAACTCTGTTACAGGTTTTTAAAAGGTAACGAAAAGTGACATCCTTATACTTTATATATTTACTGTATGTATACTAGGTATACGCATAGTACTTATATAGGGTATCGGGGTGTTACATGGTTCGCTTATTCGTGTGTAACTTCTACATTTTAAGTCCAATTGAGATGAATCCAACTCCTATGATTCACCAACATACAAGGGTTTCACAATACCTGAGATCAAAAGATGAGATGATTACCTCCTTGATAAGAGATGTGCAGATGTTAAAGGAGGACATGCTTAGTCATAGAGTGGAGTTTGATAGTGCCTGTAGGAGACTCGAGATAGCCCATAGAGAGATCCGTGCTTTGCAGGAGAGGGTCCAGGAGCTAGGCCAGCACTAACCTGGTGAAGCATCACATGACCCAGAGTTTGACCCTGAGATAGAAGTGTAACACCCCAATACTCCATATAAATACTATACATATACCTAGTATACATACAGTAAGTATTTAAAGTATAAGGATGCCACTTTTCTTTTTACCTTTCAATACCTGTAACAAAATTCAAACCATAATAGGTCAATTTAAAGAACACTTACAAATTATTGTCTTTATCAAAACTTCATTTATACATATAATATAACATACTTAAAGTGGATACATGTATGCATTACCCTCTAGTTGGTCTCGACAAAATCTTACTCTTCTCGTGGCATACCAAAAGACTTCATGTCTTCCACCAAGCTACCTGCGCGATAATACATCCGCGCTAAGCTCGAAAGCTTAGTAGTACAAATATAAAATACAAACATATATCATGGAAACACTAACATATAAAGATATCTCAATTCCATATATTTTTAGTTCTTATTAAGTTTATCCCTATTCATTTGCACCTTTCATATCTTTCAACTAATCTCACCTCTTATACACATATAAACATAGCATTTCTACCAAGTCCAACCCATCACTAATATTCACAATCAACATCTCAATACACACATTATACATCATACCAATCACAAGTCACATTTCCAATTAAGACAATCATTGTCATCAACAACAATTCATCAATTGAATTCACAATCAATGCTAATACACACATTATACATCATACCAATCATAACATTTCTTTATTCACAATTCAACATTAATGATTCATCACTAGTGCTCATAATCAATATTTCAACGCACATATTACATATCATCAATCACATGTCCAATGAAATATACCAAAGATTTCATTATCCATTTCTTTCAACATTTGTATATCACATTGACAATAAAGACAGACTCGGGCCCAACAGACACCACTATGTTATTCAGAGTTCAGAGTTACTGCTTTGGTCTATAATCATAATCATCAAGCCCGTAGGCATCATATATCAATATTTCTATCCATGGATAGTGTAACAGACCCAGTCTCTTGGACCATCAACTCATCATGAGAAGATCCTCAACCCGGCAAGACTATTACCAATCATATATTTCATATTCACAATTCTCATAGTGTAACAGACCCAGTCTCTTGGACCTCAATTCAACTCAATTTGAAGAGATCCTCAACCCGGCAAGACTGTTACCTTTTTCATTTTATAGGCATGCCTCCAAACCCAGAACTCTGAAAACTGAATAACACATTAAACACATATTTCACTTATTGTTTCATTATCAATTTCAATCTCAATGTTCATTATCATCTAGGCAAACATGCCTTATTTCTTTCAATTAGATCATCATAGCCAATCACAATGGCTTCACAACATATCATATCTCAACCCATATGATACATATAACATCAGTGCTATAACATTACAAAGTACCTTATTCATATAGCACAATACAATTCACAAGATTCATAATACACAAATCATAGTATTGTTCATATAGTATCATGTGCATCATCATTATAATACTCAACATCAATTACATTAACCAAATGAACATATCATTATTCAATCACATGATTCACATTATACATATAGCATCATTGTTATAACATTACAAAGTACATTAAAGTAATTCTTCATAAAAATGTTTATCATAATAAATTTGCATAGCTCATACCTTGTTGAATGATCCTCTTCTCTTTCACACTATACAAGTCACATTAGATTAACAATGTAATAATTTACCTAATATTATTTAATTATACTCAATCAATTGTATTCTCATACATTAATATTCATCAAATCATTCACATCTTTCATTTTCCCATAACACAATTATATATATACATATCATTAATGATATAAACACATCAAAATACATTAGTGATATGCATTAACAATGCAATCATGCAACATTGGTACTTACCTTAATAACATTTCACACCACTCTAAACTCTTCTCCACTCAATAGTTCTTCACTTCACAAATTAGGGCAATTCAACCTCTTCACAACCTAATCCAAAAGGAATATTAGCAAAATGACCATATGAATAGTACATTCTGATTTTAGACTCCATTTTATCCTTATTTTGAAAAATTGTATAAAATAATCTACTTGAATAACAATTCTAAAATTTTTACAGAATTTAGTTTTGTATCTTAAAATCATTCCTTTAAAATTTCAGATCAAACTGAACACAAAATCTTGGTCAAATAGTTCACCTAACCAGACTGCCCCAATTGCCCTGCATCCTGGCAGCAGTTCTGAACTTTGTGAATTCCATAAATCAAATTCAATCAACGTGGTTCCAAATTATTTTTCTCAAATACTAGACTCACTAAGCAACAACATATCCAAAATTCAATTGGATATGATTTTTTCTACATTTTATTAAAAATCCCGAAATATAGCTGTCTCAATTAAGGTACCTGCTGGAACAGGTCTAATAAAAATAATCTTTCTAAACTCATAACCATTCCAAAATCGAATCAACATATTTTTCAGTCATTCTAGACTCATAGAGGCACAACATATCAAAAATTCACTTCAAGAAAATTTTTCTATAATTAATTAAAAATCATACAAGTCACAGCCTTTACTAATTGTAAAACAGAAAAATATTCACTAAACACAATTCTTACTCTTCCATCACCAACACCAATTTACTTCTCCTTTTCAAATCTATTTCAACTCTTCTCAACAAATTACAAACATACTTAATCATACTATTACTAAACATAACTCAATCCAAACACAACTTCAAAAAGAATCAAGGTAAACAAGAGAAAACTTACCAAGATGATAAAATTCCTTGAAATCCAACTTAGCTACTTGAAATCTCTCTCAACTTTGGAGCTTAAAATCATCAAAACCTTTCTTTGTTCTTTTGTTTTTCTTTGCCAATGAAGGAGCCGGCCAACACAAGGAGAAGAAGAAGAAATGATGAAGAAAACACAAAGTCCACATGCATTAAATACTCATCCAAAAGAAAATTACTATAATGCCCTCATCCATTTAACTAAACTTTTGTCACATATATACCCATATAGGTAATTTCACAAATCACAAATAAAATATATTCTTCCCTTGACCAAGCCCTTTGACCAACTTATATGTTATATATATCACCATATACACTACATATACACTTCTCTCTACACAATGCATTCCTTCCAACTACACACATATACATTATTTTCTCAACTTCTATTATCCTCCAAATAAATCATACACAATTACCACTTATCAATCACACATTCAATTCACTAATAACAATATTATCACAACTTCTAGGCACACTTAGGGATATTACAATTCTCTCCCCCTTAAATAATTTCGTCCTCGAAATTATCCATGCCATAACAATTCATTCTTAACAAAAATACTATCTTCACTTCCACCTGAAGTTAAATATATGCTTAAATTATTATGTCATCCAATCATATAACTTCAATTCCTTCTTTTAGAATCAACAATCTCCTCTAAATTCCATAATTCATCATTCTATATGTTTATATACCTTCTTATTTCCTTGATCAAACATTCAAAATACTCATTACATCTCCTATTAACATTTTTAATCAGGAATCAAATCATTTTATAGTACACTTATACTTCATCCAATCTTTATATTCAATATATTTTGTTCCTTCACCTCTATGTAATTACTTTCTTAACTTTAGCCTCAACAATTATTGGTTTGAATCTTAGCATTAATTATCCCGTCATTACAATCACTGTCTAAATAGACATTTATCAACCCTCAATGGATAACAAGGTCCTTATTTTCCACAATTGGAGTTACCTCTTTAGCATGCTTTTCTCTTAACTTACATTTTAATACATTGCCTTTCAATTTATTTTATAAATAACCAATCTTCTCCCTTATTATCATAATTTATAATTACTATAATTCCATACATTCCTATCCATTCTTACTTTAATATTTTACATCATATACATTGTCACGTAATTAATTACATTCTTAATACAACTATACATATTAAATCTCAATAATACTTCATAATCTTAGTCCAATTCAGATCAATTGATCTATCTGTCACAATATATCCATTTTCCAATCTTGTTCAATTCCATCCAACGATTAATTTATATAACTTATCATGAAATTGCACCATATTCATATATGTATATATGATCTAATTCAATTAGGGCAAACTTATATACAATTTCTTGATCTTTTCCAATCCATATTCAATCAAATTATTGTGATAACAAATCACTTCAAATCATATTAGTATAGTTCCCACCAAATCTTATAATAACTATTTAACTATGCTTCTTAAACAAAATTTTCAATCTCACCAATTTGTACTACAGTCATATTGTCTCAGTCCCAAATTTATGGATACTAAAATTAACCGGCTACACATACTAACCAAATCATATAGCCATAGGAGATGAATGGTCACACACCTGTAACTCATAAATCAATACTGTTTCTCGATTATTCTGTATCCAAACTTTTTAATTACACTATTTAGTTGTATCACAAGAATTATATATCCATTCTCCACACTTTTACTACACCAAGAGTTAACACATTTCAACTCCATCTCCATAAATTTTCTCTTGAACATACAATTATCATTAGTCTAACTCACATCAACAATATTATCTATAACATCTTTATACACAACATTTAATCATATACAAATTCCATTTATTACTCCACTTCTAATTTATCTCTTGTAACACTTTTCATACAGTATACTTTCCTTTTTATTATATACTTATACATATAGAATTTCTACAAACAAAATCCTTAATCCAGGAAACATTATATGATAGTTTAACTCAGTTATTATCATAACAATTTCATCTTCTAGTGTTACTTGAGTCCTTTCTCACTCTCCATTTCATCCCATAATCTAACTCTACATAGGTTAAAACCTATTCTCTCATAGATCCACTGATACATGCCCTATTATTCTCCACACCACTAAACAAATAATTATATCACATTCACATACTTAGGTCACATTCACAATATGACTTGCTTTCCACATTTCTTACATTTTCATTTACATTCATATCGAAAAGCTCATTCCACATTTTCCATACATGTATACACATAGTCATACAATTATATATAATTCCTCTTTTACATATCTTTAACACAATTTAACATTTATTACTTTTCCTTAATCAACATCATTCTTACCCCTTTTTGACATAACTTAAATTATTTATCAACTCAACACATATATATTTCCTAACTACAATAATACTTCACAAATTCTTAGTCACCTTACTAAGGTGACATCTCTCTCACCTTTATTTTGAAATGCATTTAATATATCATCTTTATATCCGTTTGTTTACCATTCAACGTATATATATATTTTACTCATATATTTATACATATGTACATTACACCTAATAATATACACATTGAGCCTAATAGCTCCTATACACTTAATTATATGCTCTGATTTTTATTTTCCTTTTTCATACATTCACTACAAATTTAGTGTTTATCACTTTCTTTTGAATACTATTATTCTCATTCTTCCAATATGATAAAAAGTATTTAATCACACTACAAATATATATTCTGACTATAATAACACTTCACATCCATCTTGGTCACATTCCCATTGTGACATCTCTTTACTTTCATCTTTAAAAAAAACATTTAATATACTTCCATATCTTTTTTTTTTTGCAATAAAATGACTTAAAATAGCTCCTTTTCATTTGCTTATCTATTTCTCTTTTTACTTCAAAACAAATTCTCATACCATCAATCACATTACTTAATTCATAATACTTTCATGTGCAATATTAATCATTTCACCTGGCTCAGGTATTGAATATACATTAAATCATCAATATCCAATCAATCTTTATCAGTTTCTAGTAGAACTTTAACTTTTCAACTTACTACTTCGCTTAAACTTTAAATTTACCAAACTCATCTTTTCTTAAAATCAACTTTAAAAACATCTCGGATATATATATATATATATCATAAAGCAATATCAACACATATTTCTTCCCCAATTATTAAGCTCATTTCGAAAAATCTCAAATATCACATATTATTACCATTACCATGAGCTTTCACAATATCCAAGCATCTCACATTTCTAACCTTAAATTCACAATGTTTACATTAAAATAACCATACCAATTTATATTCTTACATAACCAATATCATCTCTTTTTCCTTTAAATAATACCTTGACTTTATATATATACCCCAAACTTTAAATAATCATACCTTGTCTTTACTAATCAACTCATTCAATATTATTTTCCTTTTCATTTCTTTATGCTTCAACACATTTAACACTTCACTTTACTTGCATAAATTTCCATTTTTTAATTATCAATTAGACTTATATAAATTCATATCATTCATTATACTCATTTAAATTTATCATTATAGCCAACAACTATGACTTTATATACGTACCCTTCCCCAACCAGGTCGGTTGTCCAAGTTTGGTTGCCCATTCCAATGGGTCCGCATGGTTCCGCAGGAGACAGATAGGTCCGTTCATTAAACTTATCAATATTTTTTTTTCATTTTTTTTTCACAAGCAAGTTAAGTAATCATGCCTCAACATCTCACATTACAACAAAACAGTTTTCTCATAACATCATATCATTCACACATTAACATCCATTTCATATAACACAGATATACTATAAATCATATAATGCCACCTCCGAGACCAACCTAGGTGTGAATGCATATGCATGTATTACAAATTTAATTTTCAAAACTCTTCTTTTTAATTCATTTTAAGCGTTTCAAAACTTTTTCTTTTTAATTTTACTTAGGCCGAGAATCTCGAACCTAAGCTCTGATACCAAAATAATTGTAACACCCCAATACTCCATATAAATACTATACATATACCTAGTATACATACAGTAAGTATTTAAAGTATAAGGATGCCACTTTTCTTTTTACCTTTCAATACCTGTAACAAAATTCAAACCATAATAGGTCAATTTAAAGAACACTTACAAATTATTGTCTTTATCAAAACTTCATTTATACATATAATATAACATACTTAAAGTGGATACATGTATGCATTACCCTCTAGTTGGTCTCGACAAAATCTTACTCTTCTCGTGGCATACCAAAAGACTTCATGTCTTCCACCAAGCTACCTGCGTGATAATACATCCGCGCTAAGCTCGAAAGCTTAGTAGTACAAATATAAAATACAAACATATATCATGGAAACACTAACATATAAAGATATCTCAATTCCATATATTTTTAGTTCTTATTAAGTTTATCCCTATTCATTTGCACCTTTCATATCTTTCAACTAATCTCACCTCTTATACACATATAAACATAGCATTTCTACCAAGTCCAACCCATCACTAATATTCACAATCAACATCTCAATACACACATTATACATCATACCAATCACAAGTCACATTTCCAATTAAGACAATCATTGTCATCAACCACAATTCATCAATTGAATTCACAATCAATGCTAATACACACATTATACATCATACCAATCATAACATTTCTTTATTCACAATTCAACATTAATGATTCATCACTAGTGCTCATAATCAATATTTCAACGCACATATTACATATCATCAATCACATGTCCAATGAAATATACCAAAGATTTCATTATCCATTTCTTTCAACATTTGTATATCACATTGACAACAAAGACAGACTCGGGCCCAACAGACACCACTATGTTATTCAGAGTTCAGAGTTACTGCTTTGGTCTATAATCATAATCATCAAGCCCTTAGGCATCATATATCAATATTTCTATCCATGGATAGTGTAACAGACCCAGTCTCTTGGACCATCAACTCATCATGAGAAGATCCTCGACCCGGCAAGACTGTTACCAATCATATATTTCATATTCACAATTCTCATAGTGTAACAGACCCAGTCTCTTGGACCTCAATTCAACTCAATTTGAAGAGATCCTCAACCCGGCAAGACTGTTACCTTTTTCATTTTATAGGCATGCCTCCAAACCCAGAACTCTGAAAACTGAATAACACATTAAACACATATTTCACTTATTGTTTCATTATCAATTTCAATCTCAATGTTCATTATCATCTAGGCAAACATGCCTTATTTCTTTCAATTAGATCATCATAGCCAATCACAATGGCTTCACAACATATCATATCTCAACCCATATGATACATATAACATCAGTGCTATAACATTACAAAGTACCTTATTCATATAGCACAATACAATTCACAAGATTCATAATACACAAATCATAGTATTGTTCATATAGTATCATGTGCATCATCATTATAATACTCAACATCAATTACATTAACCAAATGAACATATCATTATTCAATCACATGATTCACATTATACATATAGCATCATTGTTATAACATTACAAAGTACATTAAAGTAATTCTTCATAAAAATGTTTATCATAATAAATTTGCATAGCTCATACCTTGTTGAATGATCCTCTTCTCTTTCACACTATACAAGTCACATTAGATTAACAATGTAATAATTTACCTGATATTATTTAATTATACTCAATCAATTGTGTTCTCATACATTAATATTCATCAAATCATTCACATCTTTCATTTTTCCATAACACAATTATATATATACATATCATTAATGATATAAACACATCAAAATACATTAGTGATATGCATTAACAATGCAATCATGCAACATTGGTACTTACCTTAATAACATTTCACACCACTCTAAACTCTTCTCCACTCAATAGTTCTTCACTTCACAAATTAGGGCAATTCAACCTCTTCACAACCTAATCCAAAAGGAATATTAGCAAAATGACCATATGAATAGTACATTCTGGTTTTAGACTCCATTTTATCCTTATTTTGAAAAATTGTATAAAATAATCTACTTGACTAAAAATTATAAAATTTTTACAGAATTTAGTTTTGTATCTTAAAATCATTCCTTTAAAATTTCAGATCAAACTGAACACAAAATCTTGGTCAAATAGTTCACCTAACCAGACTGCCCCAATTACCCTGCATCCTGGCAGCAGTTCTGAACTTTGTGAATTCCATAAATCAAATTCAATCAACGTGGTTCCAAATTATTTTTCTCAAATACTAGACTCACTAAGCAACAACATATCCAAAATTCAATTGGATATGATTTTTCTACATGTTATTAAAAATCCCGAAATATAGCTGTCTCAATTAAGGTAACTGCTGGAACAGGTCTAATAAAAATAATCTTTCTAAACTCATAACCATTCCAAAATCGAATCAACATATTTTTCAGTCATTCTAGACTCATAGAGGCACAACATATCAAAAATTCACTTCAAGAAAATTTTTCTATAATTAATTAAAAATCATACAAGTCACAGCCTTTACTAATTGTAAAACAGAAAAATATTCACTAAACACAATTCTTACTCTTCCATCACCAACACCAATTTACTTCTCCTTTTCAAATCTATTTCAACTCTTCTCAACAAATTACAAACATACTTAATCATACTATTACTAAACATAACTCAATCCAAACACAACTTCAAAAAGAATCAAGGTAAACAAGAGAAAACTTACCAAGATGATAAAATTCCTTGAAATCCAACTTAGCTACTTGAAATCTCTCTCAACTTTGGAGCTTAAAATCATCAAAACCTTTCTTTGTTCTTTTGTTTTTCTTTGCCAATGAAGGAGCCGGCCAACACAAGGAGAAGAAGAAGAAATGATGAAGAAAACACAAAGTCCACATGCATTAAATACTCATCCAAAAGAAAATTACTATAATGCCCTCATCCATTTAACTAAACTTTTGTCACATATATACCCATATAGGTAATTTCACAAATCACAAATAAAATATCTTCTTCCCTTGACCAAGCCCTTTGACCAACTTATATGTTATATATATCACCATATACACTACATATACACTTCTCTCTACACAATGCATTCCTTCCAACTACACACATATACATTATTTTCTCAACTTCTATTATCCTCCAAATAAATCATACACAATTACCACTTATCAATCACACATTCAATTCACTAATAACAATATTATCACAACTTCTAGGCACACTTAGGGATATTACAAGAAGAGTATTTGTCTGACAGTGCCACCTCACCTAGGGCACCTACTCACTGAGCCGGGAAGGGGTGTTACAATTTTTTTTTTGTTATTTGTTTTCTTTAAGTTTCTAAGTGCCTTGTGTAAAGATGCAGTTTTCAAGGCACGGGGGAGTTTATGATAGGAATTATGATTCTAAAATGGCATGGCAATTAGCAGAATTGATGAATCAACTTAAGGTGCTAAATGCAAGAGGAAGAGCACCTATGCCACGCCAAGAGATATGTGCAGCATGTGGCAATGTAGGCCATAGTGCAAACACGTGTTCAATGGGTTTTAGATGATACCAAGAATGGCAAGAGGAAGAATATGACTTCCAAGGTTTCCAGCAAATGGGTAGAAATGACACATATTCCAATCCTTATAATCCCAGCTTGGGAAGTCAACCAAATTTTTCTTGGGAAAATCAGCAGCACATTCCACCTCTAAATTTTTTTCAACCTTACCAAAGAGACTCTTACTCTCAAGAGCAATATTCAAATCAAAATTACCTTAAGACAACCACATTTGAAGATAGTTTGAATGCCTTCATTCAAACTAGCGCACAAAATCAAGATAAACTTAAGGAACCCACTTTGGAACATAGTTTGAATGCCTTCATTCAAATTAGCTCACAAAACTGTGATCAATTCGAGAAATCCACAGTGGAAGATGATTTGAATGCTTACCTTCAAATTAGCACACAAAATTAGGAAGGGAGCAATGAGAGGTTTGATTCTTTGGAGGAATCATTGAAGAGGGTGGAAATTCAAGTTGGGCAACTGGCACATCAACTCCAAGCACACCAAGAAGAGGAATTTCCTAGCCAACTAGAGCAAGTCAAGGTAATCACAAATTTGAGGAGTGAACAGGTGATATATAACAGGTTTTGTGATTCCTTTGATGTAGGGACTAATCAAGAAGACAATGGTGAGGAGATGCTGCCCAACATGGAGAAACCAAGTTAATCAAATGAGGAGGAGAATTTGGACTCATCAACTTCATCACATTTGTATGAACCTCCAAATCCTTTGCCACCAATTCCATTCCCAAGTAGGCTAAAAGAAGAGGAGAAAGGTAAGCAACTTTCTAACATCTATGATATGCAATCCCAAGGAGAAAGTGGAAATAAGCTTAAGATGGGTATGCCTTTAGAAGGAGAACATGAAATGCCCAATTTAGAACTTGAGAAGTATAAGCTAGTTTTAGATGCTGAGGTTGTTGAGAGGGGACTTGACATTGTTAAAGTGGATGAAGAAGTGATTCAACCAAACTTGGTTGAACTTAAAGAGTTCCCAAAAATCATCTCCTCTACTCTTGGTGGTGAAGAAGAGCAGAAAGCTGATATGCCCATGTTGCACAATGACAAAGATTATTACCATGTTCCTATAGCACGAGAGGATCACCCCGAGGCAACCTTCACATGTCCCTTTGAGACATGTTCTCTTTAAGGAATACTATTTAGGGGTTGCCGTACATCGGGTACATTTCAAAGTTACATGTTGTTCATCCTCTCAGTCATGGGCTCCAATTTCATTATGGGTGGAAGGACCCCTACACATCGCATATGGGAACGATGAAAATCAGGTTTCATCTAAACCCTCTCTATAGTATGCATGCTCACATTGAGGATAATGTGAATCTTTAAGTGTGGGGTGCATTTGTGTTTTGTGTATTTACTTTTAATTGCATTTTGTGTTTTTACTTTTAACTTGTTTTTGTTTAAGTTAGTTAATGTTTTTCTTGTTTTTAATTGAATAAATGAGTTTTAGAAAGTTCAATTGTTATAAAAATTGTTGATAGATGACCTTTGAATTTTTGAAGCATGAATTTGAGAATTGAGTAGAATTGGTGCTTATTGAGTAGATAGGCAAAGACTATCCCAATCAAGATTCAGGTTAATGCCAGAAAGAAAGAAAAATGTTTAAAGCTTTATCTTTTCATGATCCCAACTCTCTAAGGGTCCAACAAGCAGTTTGTAGTGTGAATGTTTGTCCTTTGTGTCACACTGGCTCTAATCTCAAAATGGCCTTCATTTTAACCCGTGTCCCTTATAGACCCCATTTCAATCCTGTCAAAGACCTGTTGATCTCTCTTGGTAGGTAGAGTCTATTAGTGGAGATAGTTTGATTAAGCATGCATATGAGATAGACAATATTCAAACTCAAATAAGACCTTTGGCCAAGTAATGTGTATGTACCTATCTGAAGTGCAACAATTCTGGCTTAAATAGAAATGATTCTCGAGTTTAGTACGGTAACTAGGGTTGTCATGTTATAGATATGTTAATTCAAAAAAACCAAGTCCTGAGATAAATTGACATTAATTTGGCAAAGCCAACATTTGATATCAAAATCAAAATTCAAAGTTGAAAATTCAAAAAAAAAATTTACAAAGTCTTCAAGTTAAGGAAAGTATGTCGAATCATTGAACCTCAAAGGACACATTGGGCAAAGTAAATGATTATTGCCAAGGTTATGAAGAAGCTACCAACTGACATGCTGAAACATAGTTTGAAATGGATGTATCCCTGACTCTGGAAGCTTAGGGTCTCCACCACTCATATTCTCGAAGATAAAAGCCATAAATGTGAAACATCCTGTCATTCCAGTACAAGACCGGAATAGGCATCTGAAAGAAATCAGTGTGAACATTTCAGCTGATAATCTTAGTATGTGAGTCGATGGAACCATTGTAAGTATTATTCATACATATCATGCATACATGAGCATATCACATCACACTTTCTTTTCTTGTATTGTCTATTCTTTGCCAAAGTGAACAACAAACACCCTGTGAAGTAAACAATCAAAAGAAGATATCAAATCAGGAGGGCATGGAAAGCCCATTGCTTGAGAAAGCTCCAGTAATTTTGCAAAGAGAAGAAATGCATGCTTGTGTGAAGAACTAGACAACAAAAACATCAATCAAAGCTTGCATGGAAAAAATCTTTGGTTTGAGCCTACATAGGGGGCAAAGTTTCTCCTTTTCAATATTTTAAGTTTATATACCAATCATTTTCAAACTCACTTGCAAATATTTTGCCACGCAGGGGGCAAGGAGAAGATATGAGGGCCAACTAAAAATAGCTGAATTTCTATAAAAGGAAGAATAAAAGAATGGAACAATCAGTTAAGCCAGAATCCTCAACTGATAAAAGGTCAGTCAAATCCAATTCAATCTCGGGTCCAAGTACCCAAATCAAATTCAATCTCGGGTCCAAGTACCCAAATCAAATTCAATCTCAGGTCCAAGTACCCAATTTCTACTCCAGATAACCAAATCAAACTTAGTCTCGGGACTAAGTACCCAAATCAAATTCAATCTCAGGTCCAAGTATTCAATCTCGGGTTCAAGTACCCAAATAAAATTCAATCTTGGGTCCAAGTACCTAATCTCAAGTCCAAGTACCCAAATCAAATTCAATCCTGGGTCCAAGTACCCAAATCAAATTTAGTCTCGGGTCCACGTACCCAAATCAAATTCAATCTCGGGGCCAACTACCCAAATCAAATTCAATCTCGGGGCCAAGTACCCAATCTTGGGTCCATGTACCCAAATCAAATTCAGTCTCAGGGCTAAGTACACAATCTCGAGTTCAAGTACCCAAATCAAATTCAGTCTTGGGTCCAAGTATCCAATCTCAGGTCTAAGTACCCAAATCAAATTCAATCTCGGGGCCAAGTACCCAATCTCGGGTCCAAGTGCATAAATCAAATTCAGTCTCGGGTCCAAGTATCCAATCTCGGGTCTAAGTACTCAAATCAAATTCAATCTCGGGTCCAAGCACCCAATCTCAAGTCCAAGTACCCAAATCAAATTCAATCTTGGGGCCAAGTACCCAAATTCAATCCAGTCTCGGGTCCAAGTACCCAAATTAAGTTCAGTACTCGGTCCAAGTGTACCCAAATCAAATCCAAGTACCCATCCTCATCCAAAGTCAATCAAAAATCATATTTCTTTTCACTCTCTTTTGCCGTAGTCTCAGATCATTCAAGCAGGGGGCAAATTGTAGACCCTTAATTTTTGACCCATTTAAATCTGATAGCCCAAAATAATTTTTGTAGTATTTTATTTTCTTAATAATATTTTAATTACTGATAATATTTAATAGTTATTTTTAAAAAAATATATAAAAAATAAAAAAAATAAAAAAAATAAAAAATCGGACGGATCGGTGAGCGTCGCGCGGCAGCCTAATTCGCCTTAGATGGCATTTTAGAGCGAATTGGGCACTACCCATTTCTCTGCAGCCAATTCTTGCACGAATTAGCCCGCTGCGCCTGTTTTTACCAATGCAAATTCTGCCAGCGCAGCCCATGGGCCCGACAGTCCGCGCTCTGCCAATTTTTTGACCAAACATTATTTTACCTAGTTTTCTAATTTTTCCTAAACAATTTGTATTTCCTTATTAAAATAGGATTAGGACTCTTTATTTTCCTATAAATACCACATTAAAATAAGAACAAAGGGAAGGAGGAGACAAAACACGAAAAACCCTAAAAAAAGAAAAAGCAGAGAGTGGCCATAGAGATTAAGAAAGATTGAAACCAGAAAAGGGATAAGATGGAAAAAGGAATTAACAACAATTATCAATCATCAAATAATCAATCCATCAAAGGTAGTAATACTGCCTTTGCTATTGTTTAACTAGAAAACAATTTGTAGGAACCTTCAACGCTGGTTTTGTGTCTCAATCTTGAATTTGCTTAAACATTCAATTGTTATATCACTTTTGTTCTTACTGGTTTTTCATTTATTTATTCGTGTTATCACTTTCATTCAATAGTATAAATTGATAAACCCTAATTATGTATTCTATTCATTATCGTTTCATCCAATTGCTTAAAAATTCAAAGAATCTCAAAAGCCCTGAACTATCTTCTTAATTCTCTAAACCCTAATTTTCTTTATAGCTTCTAAAAAACTTTGATCTTAATTGTTTCTATAAAAACTCTAAACTATTTTCTTAAATCCTAAAAGTGAATATGTTTTCCAAAATATATAAAACCCTAAACTATCATATCAATTCTCAAAACCCTAACCCAGTGTCTTAATTCCTTAATTTCCTAAACCTTAATCTTCTTAAAACTCAATCCAGGAAAACCATAATTTATTCCCAAAATACCAAAACCTCATTTTTCAAACCCCCCCATCCAATAAACCTAATAAACCCTTAAGCCCAAATCCGGTAAATCTCATAAATCTTTTTCTCCAATAAACCTAAAAAATCTTAAACCCTAATCCCAATCTTTTAAAATTATAAACCCTAATGTCTTAAGGTTCCAAAAACCCAAATTTCATGATGTTAGACCTAAACCTTAATTTGATTAACCAAAACCCTTACTACTTTCTTAAATTTATAAAACCCTAATCCATTCCATTTTCCAAAAAGTCTTACAGTAGCCTAAATAATAATAGTAGTAATTCCAAAATCCCAAAACCCTAAATGTTAATTAAAAAAAATCCTAAATTGAGACATAAATCTAAATTTATATATTTATTACTTTATTTAATTTTAGATTTGATTTTATAGTTTATTATATGTTTTAATGGTTGATTTATTTAATTTGAATGGTTGATTTATTTAATTTATCATGGATGGATATTCTCTTTATTATTATGATTATAATTTGCTTGTTTTAGTATTAAAATTATAAGAGGTATGCTTCCACTTTTTGGGTACCTCATTAGTTAAGTATTATGTAATTTAAATTGCTCTTATATTTTGGACCAATGTAAAGGACATGTTTCCACCTTTCGGTGAGTGTCCTATTTAGTTTTAACATTAACGATATAAGGACATGTTTCCATCCTCGAATGGGTGTCCATTTATTTGCTTTGTTTGGAAATTACTTTGATTTTAATATAATGATGCTTTATTTTAATTATTACATGTAGCATGGATAATTTTATTATATTTAAGAATTTTATAATATTATGACCTACAAAGGAGGCCGGTTCCAATGAACCGGGCGTTGTGGGGGTGCTGGGCCATTTCTCACCTTCCCCACACGTACTCAACTTTTCAAACCCATTAGGGGGTTGGGGATTCCTTAGGAATAGAGTCATCCATCCCTTTCTTTTTCCTAGCCCGTCCGGATGGCGACTCCATTTTCTACAGGCTTAGGTCTGTGTTCTCTAAGGCCCTGAGCCTAAACAGTGCCGAAGTCACAAGAACCATTCCACCGGGAGTGGGGGCAAAAATCCCTGCTGACACATACATTTTGAGTCATCATCATATTTTTTACAAAGTTCACATTATGCAAATCGTAGCATATTACTTATGCATCAACAATGCAGTAACTTAACACATTTTCTAACCAAATGTGTTAAATCCTAATGTCATGTAAATATAATCAAATATTAAAAATTTGTACTTACCTCTAAAGCAATAATTACCACTTCAACCTCCTCTGCCAAGATATCCCTCTACACTTGGTTTAGGGTACTCAAGTCTCTTCCAATCCTATACCAAATGTGATTATAAGTAATCACCAAGTGATCCACAAAGGAAAATAAGGAAAAGAACTATCTAGGGCAAACTCTACCCATGACACGCTCAACAACACGGGCGTGTCCATGACCCTTCCCTAAACTCACAACATAGAAACTTTGACACGCTCAATGACATGGGAGTGTCACTTCACGTGTCAATACTACCACAACACAGTAGCTATGACATGCTCAGTGACATGGGCGTGTCACTTCACGTGTCAATACTACCACAACACAGTAGCTATGACACGCTCAGTGACATGGGCGTGTCACTGCACGTGTCAATTCTACAACATCACAGAAACTGTGACATGCTCAGTGATATAGGCATGTCACTGCTCGTGTTACCAACACTGAAAATAGAACCATCGATACATCCAAAGGCATGGCCGTGTCACCGGGCGTGTCAGGCCAACAAACCTTATATCGACACAAAAAATGCCACAACCAACAAACATCTTTCATCACCCCCTTTCAACTCCACACAACTCAACCAAAACCATCGTTATTCTTTTCACCAAACTTAACCTTTTCTTCAATCCAACCCAAATTCATAGTTATCTAAACAAAAACACTTCAAACATTCCAAATCAACCATATACATATACCACACCAAACATTCAATTCACACATATAATCTTTCATAGAAAATCAAAGAAACAAGTTGGAAACTTACCAAATATTAAAACTCCAACTTACCAAAAATCCTTAGCAGAAGGTATTAGAGTTGATCCAAGTAAAGTTGAGGCTATCTTGAATTGGAGTCCACCGAAGACTTTGACAGAGGTTAGAAGTTTTCTGTGTTTGGCAGGCTATTATCATCAATTTGTGAAGGGTTTTTCTATGATAGCTACACCACTCACCAGATTACTTCAAAAGGGAGTTAGATTTGTGTGGATAGATTATTGTCAGGTGAGTTTTGAGCAGCTGAGAGTGATGTTGACTCAAGCTTCTATTCTTACTCTGCCTGTAGAAGGTAAACCATATGTGGTATACAGTGATGCTTCACATAGTGGTTTATATTGTGTTATGATGTATGAGGCTAGAGTCATTTCTTAAGCATCTCGACAGTTAAAGTCATATGAGCTGAATTACCCGACTTATGATTTGGAGTTAGCAACCATAGTTTTTGCATTGAAGATTTGGCGGCATTACTTGTATGGGGAGAAATGTTTCATTTATACTGATCATAAGAGTTTAAAGTATTTAGGTATTCAAAGAGAGCTGGATCTTTAGCAGAGACAATGGTTAGAATTGATTAAAGATTATGATTGTTTGATTGATTATCATCCTGGCAAGACAAATATTGTTGTTGATGCCTTGAGTCGAAAGTCTTTGGCAGGTCTGACTACTTATTCACTCTTGTTGCCAGTTGAGTTGAGAGTGTTGCTTGCCAAATTTGAGTATTGTGATGATGGTACATTGATGGGGTCAATTGCAATTGAGGCCAATGTTATGGGATCAAGTTAGGGAAGCACAATTGTTAGATGAGAAGATCTAGAAGATTGTGTTAGATTACCAAAAGGGGGAGAGTTAAGACTTTCATATAAGAGATGATGGTAGGCTATGGTATAGAGGTAGGTTGTGCATTCCTGACAATAAAAGATTGAAGAAGATGATATTAAAGGAAGCACATCGGTCAATTTATGCTACGCACCCTGTTAGTACCAAGATGTATCAAGATTTGAAACAACATTATTGGTGGTTAGGTATGAAGAGGCATATAGCAGAGTTTGTGTCCAGATGTCTCACTTGCTAGATAGTGAAAGCTGAGCACCAAGTTCCTTCAGGGTTGCTTCAGCCATTGTTAGTACCAAAATGGAATGAGTGACGATGGTGTGAGTGAGGATTTTTGCCCCCACTCCTATGTTTAATGGTTCTTATGACTTCGGCACTGTTAGGCTCAGGGCCTTAGAGAACACGGGCCTAAACCTAGAGAAAATAAAGTCGCCATATGGATGAGCAGAGAAAAAAAGGGGTAGTTGACTCGATTCCTATGGAATCCCCAACCCCCTATAGGGTTCGAAAAGTTGGGTACACGTAGGGAAGGTGAGAATGACCTAGCACCTCCACAACTCCCAGTTCATTGGAATCGGCCTCCTTTTTCTGGTCTTAATATTATAAAATTCTTAATTATTATGATATGATCCATACTACATGCAATAATTAAAAATCATAGAAATGTTCAAACAAAACAAATAAATGGGCACCCATCCGAGGATGGAAACATGCCCTTACATAGTCCAATGTCTAAAACTAAATAGGACACCCACCAATTGGTGGAAATGTATCCTTTACATTGATCCAAGACTTAAGATAACTCAAATTACATGAGAATCAACATATGAGGTACCCATAAAATGAAAACATACCTCTTACAATTTATTGAAACTAAAAATAAATCAAAACATTCATTTGAGCATTCATCATAAAATCAAATAGAAAATAAATCATCTAGAAAGAAATGCAATAAATCATCCATCAATACGTATAATAAACATGCATCTAAAACTTTAAGTAAAACAATAGATATATGAATGTAGATTTTACTCTTAAATTAGGGTTTCTTGAATAAAATTAGGGTTTAGAGAGTTTATTTTTAACAATTAGGGTTTTGGAATTTTTTTGAAATTAATTTTAGAGTTTAAGGTTTAAATAAATTAGGGTTTGAATTTATGAAAACAAGATTAAAATTTAGGGTTTAAATAAATTAGGGTTTGGAATTTATCAAAATAGGATCAAAGTTTTGAAGTTAGAAGAAATAAGTCACTGTGACAATATTTTAAAAAACTTCAATGAAGCTATTGAGAGGATATATGAAAAAACGTTAAAAGAAGTTGTTGTGGTATATTGACTAAATAATCATGCACTTGAAAGAACTTAAACTAATAGGTTACTGGATTTGTTTTATATGAGTGATAGGAATTCATGCTGTTCATAAACTGATAGGAATTGAATTTGAAGGAAATAGCCTGCTGGAACTTAATTAGACTAAGAACGAACATATTCCATATTTAAAATAATCAAAACATGTTCTATTTATATAATTTAGAGTGTAACATCATTTGTTGGCTCCACCATAACTGCATCATCAAAATTATGGCCGAGTAATACCAAGACAGTGTGTTCACTGCCTTTGTAATTTGCTGTGTCTTCGATTGTTCTTTGTTTATTGCATTTCTCCTCTCTTTGTTGATGAAACTTGCTAGGGTTTCTTTATTGATGACACTTGGTTCCTAAGTTTTTCCAGAGTCCCCGAAGCCTGCCAAAGGTCCTCTTTAGGTTTTAAAAACTTTTATTTGTAAGAACATCCATCAGGTTAAACGGTGAAAGTTTTTCATTTTAAGAACGGATTTTCTGATGCATATCAAATTCATGGATTTTTTGTTTGACACAAACCTGCCAACATATCAAATTAGAATTACTTTCATTCGAGGTAAACTACGTCCATCTCGAATTCAAGTGATTTTATTTCGATAGAATTTGAGTCCACATCGAAATATACATCCAGATTTGATATAGAAAGAAAAACCCTACCCTATATTAGAATGGGAGAGCCCCATTTTGATATGGGGATCCCCATGTCAAATTGGGTGTGCTAATTCAACATGGGACACCCCTATTAACTAGAGGGCATCCAAATTAAGTGAAAATCAACCAAACCTTCAAATCGGACCCATTTTAGGGTTTAGTGCATCGCTATCAGATAAAAACCAACCAAATCTTATAAATCAGAGCCAAATAGGGTTTTAAAAGTTTAATTAGCTTATTTTAGGCCCTATTACAATATATTAATCCAATCAAAGGCTTGAAATTAGCACCGGACTATGCAAGGCCAAAATCAAAGGTCTACAGTTTGCCCCCTGCTTGAATGATCTTGAATTTATTCAAAGAGTGAAAAACAACATGATTTTGAATTTATTTTGGATAAGGATGATTTTGGACTCGGAATTGGAATTAGTTTGGGTTCTAGACCAGAATTGGTTTGGATTTTGGACCCAAGGTGAGTTTTGGACTTGAAATTGATTTGGGTTCTGGACCCGGAGTGAGGTCTGGACTCGAAAATAATTTGGGTTCTGGACCCGAGTGAGTTTTGGACTTAAAACTGATTTGGGTTCTAGATCCAGGGTGAGTTTTGGACTTGAAAATAATTTAGGTTCTGGACTCAGAGTGAGTTCTAGACTCAAAAATGATTTGGGTTCTGGACCAAGGACTGAATTTAACTGACCTTTTTTTAGTTGAGAATTTTGGCTTAATTGGTTGTTCCATTCTTTAATGGATTGTGGGTCTTTACTCTTTAAAAATGATCTTTAACCATTGGAGATTGGGTCTTTACCCTTAAAACATGGATCTTTATCCATTGGAGATCAGGTCTTTACCCTTGAAACATGGATCTTTATCCATTGGAGATCGGGTCTTTACCCTTAAAATATGGATATTTATCCATTTGAGATAGAGTCTTTACCCTAGCTTCAGCTCTTCTAGCTAGACTGATCTTTTGTCTTTTGCATCATTATTTCTTTTAGGATTCTTACTTTCTTCTCATTTTGTTCTTTTCTTCTTCTTCTTCTTCTTCTTTTGCAAAAAATTCAGCTATTTTTTAGCTGGCTCTTATATCATCTCCTTCCATATCCTTGCCCCCTGCATGGAAAAATATTAAAAGTGAGTCTGGAAATATTTTGTACATGCATAAACTCAAAAAAATTGAAAGGAGAAACTTTGCCCCCTGTGTAGGCTCAAACTCATGATTTTTTCTATGCGAGCTTTGGTTGATGTTTGTATATTGCCTAGTTCTTTGGACAAGCATGCATTTCTTCTTTTGCAAAATGACTGGAGCTTCCTCAAGCAATGGACCTTTCATGCCCCCTGATTCCATATATGCTTAATAGTTGCTTCATAGAGTATTTCTGTTTACTTCTGACAAAGAAAAATGCAGTGTGATATGCTCATGTATGCATGATATGCATGAGTAAGACTTACAATGGTTCCATCGACTCACAAACCAAGGTGATCAACTAAAGTGTTCTCATTGACACCTTTCAGATGTCCATTTAAGTCTTGCATTGTAATGACATAAGGCTTCGTATTTATGGCTTTTATCTTCAAGATGTTTAGGAAATGAGTGGTGGATACCCCAAGCAATAGAGTCAGAGATACATCCATTTCAAACTATGATTCAGCACGTCAATTGGTAGCTTCTTCATAACCTTGCCAGTAATCATTTCTATCGCCCAATGTGTCCTTTGAGGTTGGATGGTTCGACATACTTCCCTTAACTTGAAGGCTTTGTATGAATTTTTTTTCTTTTTTTTTAATTTTGAATTTTGATTTTGAAATCAAATATTGACTTTGCCAAATCAATGTCAATTTACCTCAAGACTAGATTTTCCAAATTAACATATCTATAACATTAAAGCCCTAGTTGCCGTACTAAACTCGAAAATCATTTCTATTTGAGCAAGCACTGTTTCACTTCAGATAAACACATACACATTACTTAGCCAATAGTCTCATTGAGTTTAAATATTGTCTATCTCACATGCATGCTTATTCAAACTATCTCCACTAATAGACTCTACCTACCAAGAGAGATCAACAGGTCTTTAATAGGCTTAAAAGGGGGTCTATAAGGGATACGGGTTAAAAGAAGGCCAGTTGTAAGTTGGAGCCATTGTGACACTATGGGCAAACCCTCACACTACATATTTCTTGTTTAGACAGTTGGGAGCATGAAAAGATAGAACTTTGAACATTCTTCTTTCTTCTTGACATGACTCTAGATCTTGATTAGGACAGTTTTTGCCTTTGCAAAAAGGTTTGGTACCTATATTCCTTTCTTTTTCTTCTTTTCCCTTTCTCTCTCTCTTTTTTTAATATTTTATCATTTTGTCCTTCTTCCCTATAGGACTGTCAAGTATAGGACTTTCAATAACTATATGACCTTTCTTCTATCTTTCTAATTTTGGTTGAATTTTTGGTTGGGTTGGACCAATTTAAGTCAAACTGTCTTTGCCTTCTACTACTTTAGGTAAAGGAAAACTCGATTGGCTTTCTGAACTGACTTTTGTATTTTATTTTCTTTTCCTTTTCTTTTTTCTATTCTTCTTCTTCTTCTTCTTTTTTCTTTTTTTCTTTTTCTTTTCCTTCTCTTTCTCTTTTTCCTTTTTATTTCTCTTTATTTCTTTTTATTTCTTCTTCTTTTCTTTTTTTCCTTAGTGAGCATAAGACTTGCCAAAAGTGTAACAACAGCTCATGGTAGGTTATTAGGTTTACTAGTCAATAAAGAGTCAGCTAAAATTTAATGAAGGCTCAAAGGGACAACTAGGGATTGATATTTAATTGGGTGGATACTAGTTGTTGGCATACCAAACAATGCCTAGATTATCTCTTCCTAAAATAAGTAGAGTTTAATTTTGCCTTGAAAGTTCGTCAAAGCATGTTCTAAGATTCACTAGGACCTAGGCAAAGGTAATTATGTAGGAGCCCTCTCTAAGTAAGCATGCACAACTCAATGCAATAGAAACATTTCCTCACCTAGTCAAGTCATTCAAATTATAATGCATAGATATACTCATTCATGAATATCAAGCTAGATTCATCAGTGGTTGGGCACTGAAATGACCAAAGACCATGAAAATTTTAATGAAAATAATTTATTCAAACAAACATAATTTGAAAAATATAATTGTTCCAATTAAATATTAAGAAAGCAAAATAAATAGAGTAACACTCCAAGCAAAGGGAAGTTTGTTGAATAAAATTTCTCCTCATTCTACATCTTTGATATTCCAGTCTTGAAAGACAGAATCTTCCTCCACTCCTCCTCCTACCATGAAGGTTGCTGGTGGTAACATTTTTCCAAATTCGGGCAAAGCATTGCTTTTGGTGTTGGGTTTGCTAGGTTTAGGTAACTTTCCACTATCAATCAAATTTTGGATCTCATGTTTTAGTCTTAAGCATTTGTCCGTCTCATGTCCTTGTGTCTGATGAAATTGACAAAAGGCTTCAGTATCAAATTTTAGGGGTAAAGAATTCGGCAAAGGTCGAGGGGCCAATGCCTATAGTAGTCCCTTCTTTTATAGCTTGTTTAAAACCCAAGACAAAGGTTTCCCTAGATCTGAAAACTATCTTCTATTAGCTTGACCAGTTGTATTGACAATGACTTCTTTATGTGTACTTTGATTACCGGATTAATGATTCTGTTTTACAAAAAATGGTTCTTCTCTCTTTCCCACTCTTCTATTTGCAATCCATAATGGAGAAGATCTTTGAAATCCCTTATAAGGATGTGAGACAACCTCTCACAGAGATTAGGCTAGATGCCTCTGACTATCATTCTAATCTGGTTCTACTAATTGGACCTCCTTTCGAGAAGTGCAGCCTTATTTCTCCATCTCTTTACATAATCAACAAAGTTCTCATTTGGTCTTTGCCTAATGGTCTCCACCTTCATCAAGGTAACTTCCAGCTCGACATTGTACCCATACGCTGAATTGGCGTGCCACCCCAATTTGCTATAGGCATAGCCTACGATGAATTGGCATGCCAATGGCCAATTCAGCGCAAGCAATGCCTGCGGCAACTTGAGGTTTGCACCGGGCGCCTCTCAACCCACAAGCCCATTCTCAAGCTGTTGATTTTGCCAACACCTTCTTTTACTCGGTCTTAAAGTTTTATTTCCTAACCAATTTTATTTTCTTAAACAATTTTATTTCCTTAACCAATTAGTATTAGCTTTTATATTTTTTTCTTATAAATGCCACATTAAAAGAATTACATAGGGATCTTGCAAATTGGGACTTTTGGGATTTTTTTTTAGAGACGAACTCTTGGATTTTTTTTTGGCAGAAGCATAAGAACTGGGAAAACCATATAAATTTTTACATAGAAGATTAAGGCAGCAAGTAAGTAGGCAGTGATTGCCTTGGTTTTAGCTTATCCCAAATTTTCATTCAATAATTTTTGTGGAGCCTTCAAACACAGGTATTTATATCTAAATTTATTTAATAAAAACTCATCTTCATCCCATTAATCATTGATTAATTAAATTGATGAATTATAACTCTCAAAACTCATACAACAATCCCATAACTATGAGCATCAACAAATAAAGTTTCTATTATTTTCTAAAAGACACAGAAGGTATTATTTTTATTTATTCCAAAACTTTTTAACTCTATTGTCATAAAAAATCAAAACCATAAATCACTTAAAATTTTAAAACCCTAATTCAATCAATTTTCCAAAATCTTTACTGTAGCATATTCTTTCAAAAATAAATATGATAGCGCTAGTTTTCTTAGAAGTCCAAACCTTAATTCAAACCTTAATCTATTTTAAAACCTTAATCAATTATTTTTTATTTTATTTTTTTTTCATCACAGCAGCTATTTCTTTTTGAATATTTAAGTTTTAATCTTACTTTTATAGGTTTGTACCTTATTTACTTAAATCTCAAATTCTAATTTTAATTATACACTAGCATAATTCTTCTAAAAAATAAACATAACAATAATACTAGTTCTTTATGATTCCAAAACCCTAGCTTTTAGATATAAATTTCAAAACCCTAAATGTTATCTAAGAAACCCTAAGTTGATACATAAACTTAAATTTGCATCTTTATTTGTTTCATTATTAAGTATTTATTATATTTTTTGATTAATGATTTATTTATATGTTCAATTTATGTCTTCAATGAATGATTTATTTGTGATGAATGGTTGGTTGGTTGTTTTTATTGATTTTCTTTGGTTTCAAAAACATTACAAGAGGTATGTTTTGTAATATCCCAAAATATAATCTAAAATTTTTGAATGATTATTGTTCAAATTGGATTTAATGAAATAAAGTATATATTTATGATTAAGCAGGAAGAGAGGAGAAGAGAAGTGTGTATATGTTGTATATATAGATATATATACAACATATACAAGTCAACTAATTAGTTGGTCAAAAGAGATATTAAATTATATTTGGATTAATTGAAATTGAATTATTAATTGGATGATGATATTTATGATTATTTTATTATTATAATTGCTTGGTGGATATTAAAAGGGAGGTTGTGTGGCTAAGAGAGGTTGAAAGTTTGACTTTGCTCTTTCAATCATCTTTTTCTTCTTCCTCTTCCTTGTGCTTAGTTGGCCATCACCATTAACAAGAGGGAAAGAGATATTTTGTTATTCCTAACTCAATATTGAAGGGTGTTTCAAGTGGTCAAGTTGGAAATCTAAGGGTTTTCATCACTTTTGGTAAGTTTTCAACTTGTTTCCTTGGTTTTCTTTTGAGTTTGTGTATTGAGGTTGTTGAATGGTTGTGGTTCATATGTGTATGGTTAATTCTATTGTGTTTGAGATTGTGCTGTCTATTTGACTTTGATTTTGGGTTTGGTTTGGAGGAAAGGTTAAGCTTGGTGAAGGAAAGCAAGTGTTGTGGATTGTGTATGTGTTGAGTTATAATTTGTGTCCATGAAATTGAGTTGTTTTGATTTTATGCAAGTCTAGTGTGGTTTATTGATGGTTTTGGGTAAGATTGTTTGAAGTTGAAAAGGGTAAAGTATGTTGTTTGTTGGATGTGGTGTTGTTGGTATCGGAATCAGGATTTTTCACCTGACACGCCCATGTTCATGGCCAAGTCTTTGGGCATGTCAATGGTTCTATTTTCTGGATGGGTGACATGACCAGTGACACGCCCATGTCACTGAGCGTGTCACAGCTTCTGTGTTGGAGTAGTATTGTCACGTCCATGTCACTGAGCGTGTCATAGCTACTGTGATGTTGGTGGACTGACACGTCCAGTGACATGCCCATGTCACTGAGCGTGTCATAGCCACTGTGTTGGGGAAGGATTGACACGGCCAATGACATGCCCATGTCACTGAGCGTGTCAAAGCTTCTGTGTTGTGAGTTTAGGGCACGGTTAGGGACATACCCATGTTGTTGAGCGTGTCATGTGTAGAGTTTGCCCTAGTTGGTTCTTATCCTTATTATCTTATGTGTATCTCTAAGTGAGTGTGGATAATCACTTTTGGAATAGGTTTTGAAGAGATTTGAGTTGTCCTAATCCAAGTGTTCAAGGATTCTTGGAAGAGGAAGTGGTTAGATTGGTGTGAGTTGCTCTTGAGGTAAGTACAAACCCTACATGATTGAATACATTTACATGACTTTAGGACTTAACACATTTGGTTGCAAATGTGTTAAGTAATCTATTACATTGTTGATACAATTGATTAATGCTATGATTTGCATAATGTGAAAGATATAATGAACATTCAAAATGTATGTACAATACAATTGGTTATGTATACCCTAATGATGAGATGTGAAGCCATTAATATTGGCTATAATGATGTAAACGAAATATTGAGGCATGGTTGCCTAAATGATTATGAGAAAATGAGAATGGAATTGATAATGAAATAATGAAAGAATTGTGTGCCTAGTATGTTATTCAATTTTTAGAGTTTTGTTATTGGTGGCATACCTAAAAGTAACAATCCCTTGAAGCTGGGTTGGGCTTAGTCCTTGAAGCAAAGTTGGGTTGATGCTTAGCTCCCCTTGAAGCTTGGTTGGGCCTAGTCCTTGAAGCCTAGTTGGGATGTTACATATGAGATGTTTCTCATTGTGATAATGATTCGCCTATGGGCTTGATAAGTGTGATATTGGACCAAAACATTAACTCTGGAATTTGAATGGCATATTAGTTTCTTTTGGGCCCATGCTTGTCTTTGTTTAAATGTGAATCATGAATGTTGAAACAATTGAATAATATAATTTATTAATGTTATGAAATATGATATTCTTGTGTTTTGTTTATAATGGTTGAAAGTAAGACATTGGCATTACATTGAAGCATATTGTCATCATAGTTTGTACCACTAAGTCGTTGGCTTAGCGCGATTGTGGTTCATCGCGCAGGTGACAGGGTAGATCCAGTTGAACTGGAGAGTTCAGCTAGACCGAGTCGAGCCTAGGCTTGTGAAGAGTTGATTTTTGGACTTCAAGATCAGAGATGAACTGCCAAGCATGTATAATTCTATAATTTTGTAATTGTGGATTTTGATGTAAATATATGTATGTACATACTGCTATATTTTCCGCTGCTTAATAAACAAATATTTTATCTATTATGTTTTATAATATAACTTCAATGTTTTAACTCTTTCTTATATTGCTAAATTGAAAGATTGGTTTGCTTTAAAATAGACCGTGACATTCCTGTATCCGGTATACATATATTACAGATGTGGTTGAATGTAGTGTGCGTATCTGGGGTATAGGTGTGTTACAATTGTTTTGGTATCAGAGCCTACGTTTGAGACTCTCAACCAAGATGAATTGTAAGAAAAAGAAAATTTTGATTTTAAAATATGGTTTTTGAGTAAGATACATCCTTTGGCATTGGCAGTTTTTGATCTTTGATAAGGTATATTCTGCTGTGTTTGCAGATATAGGTAGTGATGGCATCTCAGTTACGTCAGTCCATAGAGGGTAATGCTGAGAGTATAGCTCCTGAAGAGGGTAGTGCTGGAGCTAGGGTTGATAGAGCTGTAGAGGCACCTGCTCCTCTGCCAGAGAGTAGCTGCTTATGAGATTCCGCTGGTTTGGTTACGTCATGTGGTAGAATTGTTGAGGCAAGCTCCAGTGCAGCCGCCGCCACCGCAACCACAACCACAAGTATCGGTGAGGCAGTATGATAAATTGAGAAAGTTTGAAGCTGAGCACTTCTTTGGTACTACATATCCTGCAGTAGCTAAGCAATGGTTGGATAGAGTACAGAGGATATTTATTCAGTTGCAAGCTACTCCTGAAGAGAAATTTGATTATGCTACATCACTTCTGCAGAAAGATGCTTATAATTGGGGGAAGATGGTTCCATATACCATGTATGATCCACTGACCTTGTCTTATGGTGATTTTCTGTAGGAGTTTGAGCAGAAGTATACTCCGAGGGAGTATAAGGATACTAAGAAGATGGAGTTTTTGAATCTGAGACTAGATAACTAGACAGTGACAGAGTATGAGATTGAGTATATCTGGTTGAGTCATTATGCCGGTGGAATTATTTCAGACGAGATTGACCGCTGTAGGAGATTTGAGGAGGGATTGAGGCCCTCTATTATGTGTATTGTTGCTGGTTCTCAGTACCAAGACTTTTCTCAGTTGGTTGCAGCAGCTAGGAGTGTTGAGAGAGCACAGGGTATTGCAGCAGCAGTTGCTAAGGAAGAGACTACAGTTAGGAGACCCCTATTTGAGGCAAGGTCTTCATCTATGAAGAGAGGCAGAGGAAGTTTTATTCCGAGAGTTAGTAGGAGCCAGAGGCAGTCTGATAGGTCAGTTCAGTATTAGAGGCAGCGAGCGAGACCTACAGTTTCTATAGCTAGTGCTCCGACTCCAGTGGTTTAAAGATCTATTCTACCTACATGTGTTCATTGTGGTAGGGCATATGGGGGTGCTTGCTGGAAGACGGGTGGACCAGGAGTATGTTTTAGATGTGGGTCACTGAATCATTTCATCAAAGATTGCCCTAAGCTACTGGAAGATAGACAGACTAATACTGCAGTTTCTCAACCTAGTGTCAGCAGAGGAGGTCGAGGGGGCAGAGGTTTTAGTAGAGATGGTCGACCCAAGATTAGTCAAAGAGGAGGCTCTACATTTGAAGGCAGTAGACTAGATGAGGTTGGATCATCTCAATGAGTGTATGTGATGCAGAGGCAGCCGAATGCTTCAGCAGTCATTGCGGGTACATTTTCTTTATTTGGAATTTCTATTCTTGCTCTAATTGATCCAGGATCTACTCATTCATACGTAAGTGCATCTATCTTGCCTGTGTCTAAATTGCATTTAGAGTCCCTAGGATTTGATGTCTTGGTGACAGATCCTTTAGGGCATAGTGTGGTAGTTAGCAAAGTGCACAGAGATAGTTCAGTTGTGGTGCAAGATCAGGAGTTCTTGGGTGATTTGATTGAAATGCCTTTTAAGGAGTATGATCTGATCTTAGACATGGATTGGTTGTCTAAGCATGGGGTTGTGGTAGACTGTCAGAAGAAGTGTGTTACCATGAGAACTGGTGATGATAGAAGTGTTGTGTTATCTAGTGAGCAGAGACATATTGCATCAATGTTTGTTTCAGCTGTTGCATCTATGAAGTTGATTCAAAAAGAGTGTGATGCTTATCTTTCTCATGTTATAGATACCAGAGTAGTGGGTTCTCAACTTGATAGTATACCCACAGTTGTGGAATTCCCAGATGTTTTCCTGAGGAGTTGCCAGGGTTACCCCCCTGAGAGAGAGGTTGAGTTTGGTATTGATTTGTTGCCCGGTACCACTCCTATCTTTATTACTCCCTATCGAATGGCACCTGCTGAGTTGAGAGAGTTAAAGGTACAATTGCAGTAGTTATTGGATAAAGGGTTTGTTCGCTCTAGTGTTTCTCCGTGGGGAGCACCTGTTTTGTTTGTAAAGAAGAAGGATGATACTTTGAGACTGTGCATTGATTATAGGCAGTTGAATAAAGTGATCATTAAGAATAGGTATCCTTTGCCTATAATAGATGATCTCTTTGACTAGTTGAAGGGAGCAGCAGTTTTCTCTAAGATTGATCTGAGATCAGCATACCATCAGTTGAGAGTCAGAGCTAAATATGTACCTAAGACAGCTTTCCGCACAAGGTATGGGCATTATGAGTTTTTGGTGATGCCTTTTGGATTAACAAATGCACCAGCAGCTTTTATGGATTTGATGAATAGGGTGTTTAGACCTTATCTAGATCAGTTTATGGCGGTCTTTATTGATAATATTTTGGTGTATTTGCATAATAAAGAGGATCATGATAAGCATCTACTGATTGTATTGCAGACTTTGAGAGAGAAGCAGTTGTATGCTAAGTTGTCTAAGTGTGAGTTTTGGCCTGATTAAGTGACTTTTCTCGGTCATGTGGTGTCAGCAAATGGTATAAGAGTTGATCCGAGTAAAGTTGAGGCCATTTTGATTTGGAGTACACTGAAGTCAATGACTGAAGTCAATGACTGAAGTTAGAATTTTCTAGGTTTGGCAGGCTATTATCGACGCTTTGTGAAGGGTTTTTCTTTGATAGCTACTCCACTCAGCAGATTACTTTAAAAGGGAGTTAGATTTGTGTGGACAGATCGGTGTCAAGCTAGCTTTGAGCAATTGAAGGAGAGGTTGACTCAAGCTCATGTTCTTACCTTGCCTGTAGAAGATAAACCATATGTGATTTACAGTGATGCTTCACATAATGGTTTAGGTTGTGTTTTGATGCAGGAGGGTAGTGTCATAGCTTATGCTTCTCGGCAGTTGAAGCTGCATGATTTCCGACGCATGATTTGGAGTTGGCAGCAATAGTGTTTGCTTTGATGATTTGGCGACACCACTTGTATGGGGAGAAGTGTTTCATTTATACAAATCACAAGAGTTTGAAATATTTGGGTGTTCAGAGAGAGCTAAAACTTCGGCAAAGACGGTGGTTAGAGCTGATTAAAGACTACGGCTATTTGATTGATTATCATTCTGGTAAGGCAAATATTGTTGTTGATGCCTTGAGTCCAAAGTCTTTGGTAGGTTTGACTGCTTATTTGCTCTCGTTGCTTGTTGAATTGAGAGCATTGCATGTTAGTTTTGGATCATGTGATGATGGTGCTTTATTACCTCAGTTGCAGTTGAGACCGGTATTGTTGGATCAGATTAAAGAGGCTCAGTTGGCTGATGAGAAAATTCCGAAATTTGTGTCGGATTGCCAAAAGGGGAAGAGCCGAGATTTTCTTGTTAGAGATGATGGTAGCCTTTGGTACAAAAATAGATTGTGTGTTCCTGATGATGCAAGATTGAGAAAGATAATTTTAGATGAAGCACATCAGTTGGCTTTTGCTATGCACCCTGGGAGTACTAAGATGTATCTTAATTTGAAGCAACATTATTGGTGGTCAGGTATGAAGAGGGACATAGCAGAGTTTGTATCTAAATGTCTCACTTGTTAGAGAGTGAAATCCGAGCACCAAGTTCCTACAGAGTTGCTCCAACCTTTATTAGTGCCAGAATGGAAATGGGAATGTGTGACAATGGATTTTGTGACTGGTTTGCCGTTGACTCAAAGGAAGCATGATGTCATTTGGGTGATTATTGATCAGTTGATGAAGACAGCTCATTTTATTCCAGTTAGAATGGACTATTCTCTGGAGAAGTTGGCTGAGCTGTATATCAGTGAGATAGTGAAGTTGTATGGAGTCCTAATTTCTTTGGTATCTGATCGAGATCCCCGATTCACTTTAAGGTTTTGGAAGAGTTTGCATGCTGCTTTGGGTTCTCGATTGCAACTGGTTTCCATCCTCAGACAGATAGGCAGTCAGAGAGAGTGATACAGATTCTAAAGGATATGTTGAGAAGCTGTGTCATTGATTTCTCCGGGAGTTGGGACAGATTCTTGCAATTGATGGAATTTGCTTACAACAACAGTCATCAATCTAGTATTAAAATGGCACCTTATGAGGCATTGTATGGTAGAAGATGTAGGACGCCTCTATGCTGGGATGAAGTTGGAGAAGGTAAGTTGGTTGGTCCCGATTTGATTAAAGAAACGGAAGAGAAAGTGAAGATAATTTGGGATCGGTTGAAAGCAGCTTCAGACCAATAGAAATCCTATTCGGATTTGAAGAGGAGAAACATAGAATTTAGAGTTGGAGATAAAGTATTTTTGAAAGTGTCTCCTTGGAGGAGAATTTTGAGATTTGGCTGCAAAGGGAAGTTAAGTCCTCGTTTCATTGGACCTTACGAGGTACTGGAAAGAGTTGGACAAGTTGCTTATAGACTCGCTTTGCTGCCTGAGTTGGATAAAATTCACAATGTCTTCCATGTTTCTATGCTACGGAAGTACATGTCAGACCCATCTCATGTTCTGTCCGTTGATCTATTGAGGTGAGTCCAGATCTGACTTTTGAAGAAGAACCAGTTGCTATTTTAGCACATGAAGTAAAAGAATTAAGAAATAAGAAAGTGCCACTTGTGAAGGTTCTTTGGAAGAATCATGCTAGAGAAGAGGCAACTTGGCAGAATGAGCAAGTGATACGAGATCAGTATCCTCAATTGTTTCAGACTTGAGATCAGGTAATTTCAAGGATGAAATTTATTTACAGAGGGGGAGAATTGTAATATCCCAAAATATACCCTAAAATTTTTGAAATGATTATTGTTGAAATTGGATTTAATGAAATAAAGTATATATTTATGATTAAGCGGGAAGAGAGGAGAAGAGAAGTGTGTATATGTTGTATATATAGAGATATATACAACATATACAACTCAACTAAGTAGTTGGTCAAAAGAGATATTAAATTATATTTGGATTAATTGAAATTGAATTATTAAGTGGATGATGATATTTATGATTATTCTATTATTATAATTGCTTGGTGGATATTAAAAGGGAGGTTGTGTGGCTAAGAGAGGTTGAAAGTTTGACTTTGCTCTTTCAATCATCTTTTTCTTCTTCCTCTTCCTTGTGCTTATCCAGCCATCACCATTAACAAGAGGGAAAGAGAGATTTTGTTCTTCCTAACTCAAGATTGAAGGGTGTTTCAAGTGATCAAGTTGGAAATCTAAGGGTTTTCATCACTTTTGGTAAGTTTTCAACTTGTTTCCTTGGTTTTCTTTTGAGTTTGTGTATTGATGTTGTTGCATGGTTGTTGTTGATATGTGTATGGTTAATTTTGATGTGTTTGAGATTGTGTTGTCTATTTGACTTTGATTTTGGGGTTGGTTTGAAGGAAAGGTTAAGTTTGGTGAAGGAAAGCAAGTGTTATGGATTGTGTATGTGTTGAGTTGTGGTTTGTGTTTTGATGCATGAAATTGAGTTGTTTTGATGTTATGCAAGTCTAGTATGGTTTATTGATAGTTTTGGGTAAGATCGTTTGTAGTGGAAAAGGGTAAAGTATATTGTTTGTTGGATGTGGTGTTGTTGGCATCGGAATCAGGATTTTTGGCCTGACACCCCCATGAGCACGGTCAAGTCTTTGGGCATGTTAACGGTTCTATTTTTTGGATGGACGATAAGACCAGTGACATGCCCATGTCACTGAGCGTGTCACAGCTTCTGTGTTGGAGTAGTATTGACACTCCCATGTCACTGAGCGTGTCAAAGCTACTGTGATGTTGGTGGATTGACAAGTCCAGTGACACGCCTATGTCACTGAGCGTGTCATAGCCACTATGTTGGGGAAGGATTGACAAGGCTAATGACATGCCCATGTCACTAAGCATGTCAAAGCTTCTGTGTTGTGAGTTTAAGGCATAGTTAGGATCATGCCCATGTTGTTAAGCACGTCATGTGTAGAGTTTGCCCTAGTTGGTTCTTATCCTTATTATCTTATGTGTATCTCTAAGTGAGTGTGTATAATCACTTTTGGAATAGGTTTTGAAGAGATTTGAGTTGCCCTAATCCATGTGTTGAAGGATTCTTGGAAGAGGAAGTGGTTAGATTGGTGTGAGTTGCTCTTGAGGTAAGTACAAACCCTACATGATTGTATACATTTACATGACTTTAGGACTTGACACATTTGGTTGTAAATGTGTTAAGTAATCTATTAAATTGTTGATACAATTGATTAATTCTATGATTTGCATAATGCAAAAGATATAACGAACATTCAAAATGTATGTACAATGCAATTGGTTATGTATACCCTAATGATGAGATGTGAAGCCTTTGATGTTGGCTATAATGATGTAAATGAAATATTGAGGCATGGTTTCCTAAATGATTATGAGAAAATGAGAATGGAATTGATAATGAAATAATGAATGAATTGTGTGCCTAGTATATTATTCAATTTTCAGAGTTTTGGGCTTGGTCCTTGAAGCCAAGTTGGGTTGATGCTTAGCTCCCCTTGAAGCTTGGTTGGGCATAGTCCTTGAAGCCTAGTTGGGATGTTACATATGAGATGTTTCTCATTGTGATAATGATTCCCCTACGGGTTTGATAAATGTGATATTGGACCAAAACATTAACTCTGGAATTTGAATGGCATATTAGTTTCTTTTGGGCCCATGCTTTTCTTTGATTAAATGTGAATCATGAATGATGAAACAATTGAATAATATAATTTAATGTAATGTTATGAAATATGATATTCTTATGTATTATTTATAATGGTTGAAAGTATGACATTGGCATTACGTTGAAGCATATTATCATCATAGTTTGTACCACTAAGCCGTTGGCTTAGTGCGATTGTGGTTCATTGCGCAGGTGACAGGGTAGATCCGGTTGAACCGGAGAGTTCAGCTAGACCGAGTCAAGTCTAGGCTTGTGAAGAGTTGATTTTTGGACTTCAAGATCAGAGACAAACTGCCAAGCATGTATAATTCTATAATTTCGTAATTGTGGATTTTGATATAAATATATGTATGTATATGCCGCTACATTTTCTACTGCTTAATAAACAAATGTTTTATCTATTATGTTTTATAATATAACTTAAATGTTTTAACTCTTTCTTATATTGCTAAATTGAAAGATTGGTTTGCTTTAAAATTGACCGTGACATTCCTGTATCCGGTATATGTATATTACAGATGTGGTTGAATGTAGTGTGCGTATATGGGGTATAGGGGTGTTACATGTTTCCATGTTTTGGGTAACTCATGTATTAAGCATCATGTAATTTAATTTATGTTCTTTATTTTGGGATTAATGTAAAGGACACCTTCCTACCTTTTTGGTGGGTATCCTATTTAGTTTTACACATTGGACGATGTAAGGACATGTTTCCATCTTCGAATGGATGTCCATTTATTTGCTTTGCTTGGACATTGCTATGATTTTTAATAAAGTATTTATTTATTTTTATGATTGCATGTAATATAGATAATATCGTTATATTTAAGAATTTTATAATATTAAGACCTGAAAAGGAGGCCGGTTCTAATGAACCGGGCATTGTAGGGCTACTAGGCCATTTCTCACCTTCCCCACACGTACCCAACTTTCCAAACCCATTAGGGGGTTGGGGATTCCTTAGAAATCAAGTCATCCACCCCTTTCTTTTTCTCAGCCCATTCGGGTGGCAACTCCATTTTCTCCGGATTTAGGCCAATGTTCTCTATGGCCTCGAGCCTAACAATGTCAAAGTCGCAAGAACCATTCCACCGGTAGTAGGGGTATAACTCCCCGCTCACAGTAGCGACTCAACTGGGGATAAGAGAAGTTGATTCCATTGGTCTTTATATTATTCTATTCTTTCTTAACATGATATTATTCATTGCATCACTTAAACTGGATCTTGTGCCTGAGTTAGGATGCCCGTGTTGTGTTATGTAAGGGATACCATACTTTCACTCAAGGTATGGAGATCGAGTAAGGCATAACCACTCATATCCTTCTACCTTTTGGTATATACTTGCTATGGGAACCTAAGCCTTTTAACCCAAAGACTAAAGCTCATGTAATTGGCCTAGTTACTTTTCTTAGGTTTTACCCTAAATGCTTGTTGTTTGGCTATGATCGGTATATCTTGGTTGAAACCATGGCTTATTTGGTTTGTTCTTTGACGACGGATCTATGCTATCGCAATGTTACCGCAAGTGCACGGGTCGCTCAAGCAATAAAATAGTGAGTAAGATATCGTTCCACTGGGGACAAAGTCAAATATTAGTGCAAATTTTAACTATTATTTAGCGAATTAATAAAATGTGTGATGATTAAAATAAAAGACAAATTATCAATAAACTAAAGTGAAGAAAAATTGAATATTGTGCAACAAAAATTAGTGATGAAAATACTCTCCAGATATTGAATCCCCCTTGCCATGAGAAGTATTTTTGAATATCAATTCAATTAAATCAAATAATAGAGCTGAATTGCATTCCCTAAATTAATTAAAACCTCTCTCAAGTGAATTAATCCCTAATCATTAACTAGAATGCTAGGAATCTCTTCTCAAGCATAATTAAATAGATCTTGCAATAAGAACAAGGAACTTTAAACCAAAGGGTCTTGTAAGTCTATCTCTAGCACTCCAATCAACCCTCAATCCTAATGAACATTTTGTTCATATCAAGCTTTCTCAAGTCAATAATATGAAAATTGCAACCAATTAATAAGCATGCTATTATCAATTGGAAATAAGAAATTAAGAATCAAAAGGATAAAACAACTCAATCAAATGATTTAATTTAATAAGAACTATTCAATCAATACAATAAAGCTAGGGTTCATAAATATCTAGATAGATAAAATGTTTAACTCATGTTCATAACCAGAAAACCAAAATAGAGGAAATAAGTAAAAGAATTCAAACAATCCATAATGAACGATTTGCGTTTCTTCACTTCAATCCTCGAATCTTGGTTTAAATCTCGCAGGAATTAGGTCTTCACCTTCACTCTTGGATGCCAAAAACTCTCTTTTTCTTGGGAGGTAGGCTCTGAAAACTAAAACTCTTTAATTCACTCTTTAGCTCAGATTTTGTAGCCCAGATATTTTTGCCTGACGTTCCCATAGACGCGCTTGTGTTTGTGGGCATGTCAATGGTGTTGTTTTGAACTTTAATGACATGGGCAGTGACACACCCATGTCCTTGGGCGTATTGTTGCTGCTACAATGTTGAGTTAGGGATAGGGTTAGGGACATGCCCATGTCATTGGGTGCATCACAACTTTTATAAGTCAGGAGTAATGGCACATTCAGTGACACGCCCATGTCTCTAGGCATGTTGAAGTTTCTGTAACGTAGTTGAATGACGCTGCCACGGACATACCCATGTCACTGGGCATGTCACTTGTAGAATCTGCCCAAAATAGCTTCTTCCCTTGTCTTTCATCCATGATTCTGGCCTAAATAATCTTAAGGTCCCAACATGTCAAAAGTTCTTGGAATCAACCCTAATAAACACTTGAACAAACAAATTAAACTCAATTTGACAATAAATATATTAAGAAATAGGGATAAAAATATCATCAATTATACACTTATCAAATTCCCCCATACTTGAGTTTTTACATGTCCTCAAGCAAACCAAATCACTATAATAGGTAGAAATGAAAGACCCCTCTATATCCAAAGAAAACAAAAGTTTTACAATACTTGAATTAGAAAACCCAACATTCTCAACCAAAAACTAAATCTCAAACATGGTAGCTGAATTAAGAAGTTTCAAAATAAAAATCTAACATATTTAAAATTTAAAAGTTTAAAGTTAAAAGATTGAGCATAAAATTCCAAGAACTCAAAAGTCATGAACAAAGTAAGGAAGTAAGTTTTCTCTTAAGTTCTATGGCCCCTTCATAAAATGCATTGTGTGAAACATTAATTTTTTTTTTTCAAAAGGATCCCAACTTGTTTGAACTGATACTAACTTTTTGACGCGAAAGTAAATATTTGTGATGCCGACCCTCAGTTACTCAGTTAGAATCATCATTCAAATGGCTACTAGCACTATTCATGATTCCAACTCATTTGTTTTAATTCAAGAGTTAAAATCAGCAAAACAGGGATAAATTTTCAAATCTCCTGAAAATTTTATTTAATTTATTATTATTTTTAGTTTATTTATAGCAATGTGGTCAAGAACTTAAGATAATAAAGATATCATACTAAGATCGACTCAAGTATCTAAAGAATTGGTCTATGCTAAAAAATGTAAGTAAGGTTTTAAACTTCAGATGTGCAACTCTCATCAATCAACTATCTAATTCAAACTATCACATTTAGTCTTTAGCAATCAATTAAGAAAACCGAGTCAACCTCAATAAGAGATTGTCATTCATCAAATTAATAATTATTTTAATGAAAAGAGGAACCATTTCACTTCATATTATAATAGCAATCTAGTTTACTTGAATCCAAAAATAAAATCAAAGAAACTAATTAAGACAAATGCAACCAATGGCAAAAAAATGAAAATAAAAGCACAATTTATAAAATATACGCCTCCCCCACACTTAAGACTCACATTGTCCCCAATGTGTGTAAAATAATAAAAAGAACAAAAGAGAGAAAATTGCCCTGACATGTCCTGAATTGACATATATGAATAGGATTCCAAAAGTGTTGCGATGTCGAATGAGCTACAGGATAAAAAAAAATTGACATAGAGAATGGTGAAGGTTCAAAGACATATATAAAAATATGAATAATAATAGAAAAAACAAAAACATGAAAATATTAAAAATGAAATGTACAGGAATTCATAAGAAAATAAAATAAAATAAAATAAAATGAACTAGTCATTTATGGGCTCGGCACTGGAATCATTACTAGCGCCGGAATTATCACCGCTGGCACTAGAATCATCGCTATCATCATCTTCGGAGATGTCAACATGGGTCACTGAAGGCTGGTACGGTGGTGGCGATGGCTGCAAAGAGCTAAATCCTTGATTTCTTTAGAACTCTAGCATGATCCAGTTGCTCATCCCACTCAATATTCACAGAATGGTGCCAGTCTCTGAAAGTAGGGGCTAGAGTAAAAGACGGGCCATCTGAGGAAGAAGGTTCGACAGTGGTGGATGGGCCGGGGATGTTTGTCGGTGGAGGGGGAGGTATGTCGAAAGTGAACCAGGAGGAACTCGCTCAAAATCTATGGGTGGAACAAGCTCGAAATCCGTGGGTGGGCCTGCGGTTCCACCACCTATTCATGCCCAACAGTTTGGGGAGCCCATTCAAAGTCATCGGGAGGCATCCATCCAACACCCCAAGCTGCAAACGAGTCTCATAACATACATTTGTGACAACATGAGCTACATTGCACCGGATCTTATGGACCATTCAGTTTAAGAAGAGCAGTTCCCTATGAGTGGGGGGTTTTTGCCCCCACTCCTGGTGGAATGGTTTTGGGACTTCGGTACTGTTTAGGCTCGGGGCCTTAGAGAACACGGACCTAAGTTTGGAGAAAATGGAGTCGCCACCCGGATAGGCCGGGAAAAAGAAAGGGGTGGATGACTCGATTCCTAAGGAATATCCAATCCCTTAATGGGTTCGAAAAGTTTGGTGCGTGTGGGAAAGGTGACAACGCCCGGTTCATTGGAACCGGCCTCCTTTACAGGTCTTAATATTATAAAATTCTTAAATATAACAACATTATCCATATTACACACAATAATTAAAAGAAAGCATCAATATATTAAAATCAAAGCAAGGTTCAATAAAACAAATAAATGGACACCCACCCGAAGATGGAAACATGTCCTTACATCCCATGCCTAAATAGGACACCCACCGAAAGGTAGAAACATGTCATTTACATAAGTTCTAAAATAGAAAAGCAATTTAAATGACATGATATTTAACTAATGAGGTACCCACCAAGTGGAAACATACCTCTTACAACATTTGGAAATATAAATAAATTGATAAAATAAATAACCATTCACCATAAATAAATCATTTATCAAAGCTATTAATCAAAATGTTAAATAAACATCAATCCATGATAAATTAAATAAATCAAACATTGAAATTAAATAAATCAACCATCAAAAAATATAATAAACTATATAATCAAATCTAAAATTAAATAAAGTAATAAATATGTAAATTTAGAGTTTTAAAGAATTATCAATTGAATTTAGGGTTTCGAAATTTGGGGTTTTAGAAACTAAAGTTTTATAATTAAGGTTTTGAAATTAGGATTTTTAGGGTTTTTGAAACTAGGGTTTTGGAATTAGGGTTTTTGGAATTAGGGTTTTGGAATTAGGGTTTTTAAAACTAGGGTTTTGGAATTAGGATTTTTGGAATTAGGGTTTTAAAACTATGGTTTTGGAATTAGGGTTTTTGGAATTAGGGTTTTTAAAATTAGGGTTTTGGAATTAGGGTTTTTGGAATTCACTTATTGCCGAAAAAAAACACAATTTTGGATTTGGAAAAATAAATTAAGGTTTTGGAAAAATAATAAAATTTTGGAGTTTGACAATGAAATGGTTTAGGCTTTTGGATAAAAATAGTTTGAGGTTTTGAGTTTTAATGAAATAACATGCGGTTCTCGAAGTTAAAGTAAACAAGATAGATTTTAACAATTAATTATTGACTACTGGATAGTTTTATGCTTTATGAAATATGCCAGTGGGATTATGAATACAATTGATTAATTTAATAATTAAAGCAAAAGATTAAAGTTATTAAAACAAAAACCAAAGCAAACGATTAAAATGAAAAAATAATTTACTGCATGTTCAAAGATCAAGCTACAGTGTGTCCAAAGTTACTGCATGCATGCATGTTCTTATTAATCAAAGAAACAAAACTACTGTAAACATAAATAATTCATGATTAAAGATCAAACCTCCACTCGTTGGTTACTCAACAATTAACTTCTGGATGAACAATTAACAACGATAGCACTGCTGTCTTTGATGGATTGATTACCGATGAATGTTTGATGCTAATCTTTTCTGTTTGTTGGCCTCTCTTTGCTATCATGTTAATGTTTCTTCCCGTCCCCTCTTAATGTTACCTTGTTAATGTTTTCTCCCCCCTTATGAATTCAAAAACATTGTTACTTATAGCTGACCCTCACTCAGAATCTTTAACCTAATATAAAACAGTCCCTAAAATAAATTCTAGTTGACCTAGGAAACATATTGACCTTGGGCTGCCGAAGTCAACATGAGGCATGCTCATGTCGATCTTGGGGTGTCAAGCTCAACATGAGGCATGTTCATGTCGACCTAGCCTCACAAGGTCGACATGAAGCATGCTCATGTCGACCTAGCTTGCCCAAGTCGACATGAGGCATGCTCATGTCGATCTTGGACTGCCAACGTCGACATGAAACTTACTAATATCTCCAAGCTGGCCTCAATTAAATTATTCTAACCATTTTTAACTTATGAATAGAAAAATTTTAATTTGTGCCAATTCCACTTGGTTTTAGGGTTTTACAATCAAATATGCCACTTTAATCCGAACCGAATCCTTTTAAAAATTATAAATTAGGTTTAAATATTTAAAGTCAGATTAAATTTATTTTGGCATCCTTTAATTAGGGTCATATCAAATTGGGATAAAAATTAAGGGAATACAGTTTGCCCTTGCTTGAACGATCTGAGACTACAACAAAAGAGAGTGAAAAGCAATAAGACTTAATTTTTGAGATGGTTGAGGTTTCGTTTTGGGTTTGATTTGGGTACTTAGACCCGAGATTGATTTGATTTGGGTACTTGGACCCGAGATTGAATTTGATTTGGGTACTTGGACCCGAGATTGAATTTGATTTGGGTACTTGGACACGAGATTGAATTGGATTTGGGTACTTGGAGCCGAGATTAGATTGATTTGGGCACTTGGACCCGAGATTGATTTGATTTGGGTACTTGGACCCGAGAATGATTTTATTTGGGTACTTGGACCGGAGATTGATTTGATTTGGGTACTTGGACCCGAGATTGATTTGATTTGGGTACTTGGACTCGAGAATGGGTACTTGGACCCGTGATTGATTTGATTTGGGTACTTGGACCCGAGAATGATTTGGGTTCTAGACTCGGTTTAAGTTATGGACTCGGAAAAGATTTGGGTTCTAGTCCCAAGATGATTTGGGTTCTGGACCCGGTTCGAGTTCTGGACTCGAAAAAGATTTGAGTTCTGGACCCGGGATGATTTAGGTTATGGACCCGAGATTTAACTAAAATAATTTGCAAAAAATTTAGCTAATTTTTACCATGTACATATCTTCTCCTTGCCCCCTACGTGTAAAAATATTTAAATAGTGCAAAAAAAATTTATATACACGTAAGTTTTTGAATGATTAAATTGAACAATTAAATTTACTGTTTATTTACTGTGTAGTCGCTATTAATATACTATTTACTATTCATAAATAGTAAATTTTACTATTGAGAAATAGTAAAATTTACTATTTAATTTTACTATTTATCAATAGTAAAATTTACTATCCATCAATAGTAATTTACTATTTATGTATAGTAAATTCTATTATTCATTGTAAAATTTACTATTCATCAATAGTAAAATTTACTATATATAAATAGTATATTTTACTATTCATCAATAGTAAATTCTCTATTTATCAATAGTAAAATTTATTATTCATCAATAGAAAATTTTACTTTTTGAATTTTATTTTTTTCCTTTACCGTTCCTCTATATAAGCACCTCATTTCTTCATTTCATTTTTATAAAGAGTTTATATCTTTCCTTTCAAACTAAACACTGCCAGTATTATAAGTTTCATAAATCTCAAGTAGTTACCATGTCAGCCGTTCAACACTCTTCAAGGCATAGGACTCGGTCAAATAATGAATTTATTTCTTACCGTCGAGATAATGAAATTGTGCAATTTCCGATGTTACCCGGCATGCATCTCCATCGAAGTTCCAAAGATAAAACACCGGTAAGTGGTACTTTTCTGTACATATAAGTAATTTTTTGCAAAATTTATTAGTATAATTATATTCATATAGATTATACAAGAGTAAGTATGTAGCAAAATTTATTTGACAAAATTTATAAATTTATGCATGAAAAATGATTGTGTAAGAATGAAACACATCAATTGTTGTGCGAGAAGTTATTTGTCTGTCTCCTTTTTATTTATTTTTATTTATTACCTTTTTTATTTTATTATTTTTTATCGTTACTATTGCTTTACATATTTATACAAAAGTATTTTATTTTAATTTATTAATATTTTTTTATTATTTTATTTATTTATTATTGCTTTATATATTTATACAAAATTATTTTATCTTATTATTATTTTTTATTACATATATTTTTTTTATTATTTAATTTAATTAATAATTATTTTTAACATTTAACATATTCTATATTATTTACTATTTCATATTACTATTATTTATTTTTATTATAGTTATACTTACTCTTTTTTTTAAGTGTGTGTGTGAAATTATAGTTATACTTATTATTATTTATTATTATCGTTACTATTTTTTTTTTATACATGTGTACTTACCTGGACTTACCTGCATTTGGGCAGCATGATGGTTGCGATATCAAAGTAGGAGGAAATATTCACAAGGCCCAGAAGTGGTATGACCAGGCCCCGCCCGCAATAAAGAGAATGGTGCAGGAAAGTGGTTTGAGGACTTCGTTTTGCAATTACCAGCACGGGGCTATCAAATAGACTGGAGCGTGATCCAGGCACTTGCAGAACGATGGGTGGACACAACTCATACTTTTCACTTGCCCATTGGAGAGATGACAATTGGTCCGATTGACTTTGCTGCTACAACTGGCCTCCGATGTGATGGAACCCCTGTCCCTTTGACCTATAATATTTTGAAAGAAGAAGAAATCCAACAATTGATCGGTGTCAAGCCCCAATATAGAAGGTCGTATAAGATCCGATATGAGCCCATCCGAGAGTATTGGGTAAAGTACACTCGACCCGTGCAAGGTGAGAGGACAAAACAATATACTCGGGAATTTTTATTGTGTTTGTTGGGGGCAACCATTTTGGGTAGCACCGAGTCTGCCATTCACTTATTCGTATTGCGCGCCCTTTCTGACTTGGATCACGTATCTTCTTATGCATGGGGGGAAGCTGGTCTAGCTTGTCATTATCACGGTTTTGATGTGCTCTGCAGGAAGAAAAGATCCTTTATTGGTTTCGCGGCATTGCTGAGGTGCCATTTCCTTTGAAATTATTGATCCACACAATGCATGTGCATAGGCTTGAATTTCTCTTTTATGTGCAGGTCTAGGCATACGAGCATAACTTGGTAAGGGTTCCAAACATTTCATAGCCATGAGTCAATTTTCCAAGGTTGGGTGTTTGGTTGTCGGGTCGCAGGGAAGTGTCCAGGAGTCAGCATGTGCACTCTCATCGTTACCACTTGAGTCGCCTGACCTGGGATCAAGTAAGAAAAATGTTAATATTAATATCAAACCTATGATAAAAGATAAATTACCGATTTTCTTTTCTGCAGGTGGATACAGCCTGGTGGAGAGCCGAAGAGAAAAATGGCTGGATTAGATGCATGACTGATGCAATGCCTTTACACAACTCTCGTCGAATTATGGCTTGCCCGATCTCTAGCGGGTGGTTTGTTGGACCTAACCGGCGCAGAGTACCAGTTGATATTCTATCATATGTTCTGAACCTTAATGCAATGCCAGAGCCCTTTTGGAGTCGTTCCCGTATTGGTTTCGATGTTCATGACTTCCTGCTCTCACCGAACGCGTCATATGCTCAATTTATCCAAGATTATCTGCTAAGTTTTGAAGTGTCACCTGTTTGTGTCCGTGGGCTATCTAGAGGTGAAAAAGAATTAGAAGAGGAGCAAGGAGAAGGTGAGTAAGATGAGGAAGAGGGTGAGGATGAGGAAGATGATGAGCAGGAGCCTTCTTCTCAAATCCATGGCAATTTCGGGGCTGGCACTTCCCAGGTAGCTATCACTTTGTCATTACAACTGTCTCTTTGTTTATCTATTCTGATTATTTATATAATCATTGTAGGCTGCTGATTCCTCTGACTATGGAGCTGTCCCTTTGTATGATACTCCGATACAGCGACAGTTTTCCATTTGCCCCTTCTCATTTAGATGTGCCATATGATTCGTAGAGCTTTGATCTGAGTTACCTGGTCAGTCATTTTTATCCTATAATGATGTGTGCTTGCATGTATGCATGAAAATGTATCGACTTACCCTTTCCTTTTCTGGCTCACAGCGGATGCTTGAGGAGAAAAATAAGAAGCTTTAGGAGGAACTAGATGCGAGTCGTCGACATGCGGCACATTTTAAGGAAATGTATCAACAAGAGGCACGGGACTTCCGATACTTTCGATTTCAGGCATGAGGGAACCAAATATCCCTGCATCAAGAGGATCCCGGACTGTTGGCCATGATATAACAACTCCCTATTTAGGTGATGATAGAACCAACTTTCAAAGTCCTGGAGGTTTAGATATTCCTTCTTCGAGTGGATATGGGATAGATAATATGCCCCCTATTGCGCTTAGATTAAGTACTCCTTCAAAGCGTCACTCGCAAGTATACGAGGTAGCTGTAGCAAAGGTGATCGCCCCAAGGTCATTTCCCCAAGAAGGTGTGGTTCGTAATAGCTTGATTGACAAGTATTTAAATGCTAGAGTGTTCGTTGTTTGGAATTGTGGAAAGAATAATTTAAACCTAAAATTAACGTGCGTGGAGTTGTGTGTGATGGTTGTACAAGATCGAATCGATTCTTGGGAATGTGCCTAGGGTTATAGGTCCATTCAATCAAAGCTCAATTCTCAATTATCCATTAACATAACCTTGTAAATTAATTTGTTCCTTAAGATTAATTAGTCAATTACTTATCCATTAGTTCTCACATTCATGAATTAGCAATAACCAATTATTTCACATTATCAAATTAATGAAACCCTAGAACTTATATTTCTAATTCATTCATAGGGTGGTCGATTATATAGTTCCGATATCGGATTTCACCTCTCGGTCCGTCATCCAATATTCAAAGATCAATAGGTAGCTAATCTATCAACCTAGCATTTAATGCAATACAATCAACCAATCAACAAGGAATGTCAATGGAAATATCAAATCAAAACATTCAACCAAATATACTACAAACCCTAGGCATGGGTATTTAGCTCAACATCATCAATTTAAAACATTCATTCAACTCAATATAAAACAAATACAAATTGTTCATTGCAATATCAATATTCTTAATACAACAATAGCAATAAGAAATGAATTAAAAGAGAGAATAGAAAAACCCCTTGTGAAGATGCCAAGAGTAGGATTGCTAGTCTTCCTCCTAGCTCCACTTGATGTATGATGAAGAACTCAAGCCCTCTTCAATGGTTGATTCCCCTTGCAATGTGGAATGGAGCTTTCTCAAGTTACCAAACCTTTGGATGGAGCTTTCTCAAGTTACTAACTCCTCGATTGATTTTTCCTTTGGAAGATGGAATGGAGCTTTCTCAAGTCACCACTCCCTTCAATGAAGCTTCTTCAACCTTCAAGAGCTTGTTAACCCAATTTATCCCAAAGAACCTCAAAGATCTTATCAATGGAAGATGGAGAAGGTGGAGAGGATGGAAATGGAGGTTAGAGGTGAAGGGACAAGGGAGAGTGTCACTCTCTTCCTCTCCCACATTTTTGCAGAAATTGTTTAAGAACAACCCAGAACTCCCTCCATTTTCCTCCTCTTCTCTATTTAATTCCTTCAAAAATCAACACCCATGCCTTCCAACTCACACCATTCACTTTGTTCCCCACTATTTCTTTGTTTAATATTTCTCTTAGCAAGCACAAGGTATTGTCTCCCACTTTGTTCCCCACTTCATGCAAAAGAAATCAGATTTTTCAAGTGTGACACGACCAAGCCAAGAGTGGCTTGGCCGTGTCTCTTGCATTTTTTTCTTCTTTCCATGAGGTGACGCGGCCAAGCCAAGAGTGGCTTGGACGTGTCCCTCACTGGCTCTCTTTCTTTCTTTCTTTCTTTTCTTTCTTTTCTTTCTTTTCTTTGTGAGAGGTGACACGGCCAAGCCATGTGGAGCTTGGCCGTGTCTCTTGATTTTCTTTCTTGGGACACGGCCAAGCTTCTGGCCGTGTCCCTCACTATTTGTTTTGTCCAAGGGTGACATGGCCAAGGACACGGCCATGTCATGTGACATGGCCAATGGCTTGGCCGTGTCCTTTGATCATGTCCGTCTCTGCTTCTTTTCTTTCCTTCTTTGCTTGCTCAAGTGTCTTAGGCATGAAACAGGACACGACCAAGCTTGCTGGCCGTGTCATGTGACACGGCCAGAGGCTTGGCAGTGTCACTGGGTGTGTCCACTTTTGTTGCTCATTTTCCTTCTTTTCCTTCTCTTCTTTGGCTTGTTCTTTGATTTGCTCTTTGAATGAGACACGACCAGTGGCTTGGCTATGTCTCTGAGAGTGTCTGCTTCTGCCTTGAATTTCTTTTGAGGGACATGGCCAAGCTTGCTTTGGCTTGGCCATGTCTTTCTTGGTTCATGCTTTTCTTGTCTTGTTTTGCTCTTCCAAGGGTGTTTTTGCACCTAAACCTAAAAACAACACTTTAAACACACTTAAAACAAAAATCAATCAAAACATTAAATAAAACACACATAAAATCATACTAAAAACTAGTACAAAAATGGACTAAACACCCCCTCTTCCAACGGGTGATGATTTTTTTAGGGGTTTGTCTGATTATGAACCGCCGCCTTCCTCGCAGTGAAAAAAATATAAAACTTGTAATAAAAAATTGTAACAAAACTTGTAATTAAGCAAAAAATGGTAATAATAATTTTTTTTTGTACACCTTTTTTTTTTTACTTTTGTTCTTCTTCTTCTTCTTTTTTTTAATTAGATGCAGTGGCTTTGTTAAATTAGTGCCATAGTACCTCAGGACTCAACTTTTCAAATTAACATATCTATAACATCACAACCCTAGTTACAATACTAAACTTAGGAATTATTCTATTTAAGCAAGAATTGCTGCACTTCAGATAGGCACATACACATTACTTAGCCAAAGGTCTCATTTGAGTTTGAATATTGTCTATCACATATGCATGCTTATTCAAACTATCTCCACTAATAGACTCTTCCTAACAAGAGAGATCAAAAGGTCTTTGATAGTCTTGAAATGGCGTCTATGAGAGACATGGGTTAAATGAAGGCCATTTTGAGATAGGAGCTGATGTGACACAATGGACAAACCCTCACACTATAAATTTCTTTTCTAAATTTTAGGCAGCTTGGAGGCAATCTTGCTAGACTCCAAATTTCTTCTATCTTCTTGGCATTAATCTAGATCTTGATTAGGACAGTTTTTACCCTTGCAAAAAGTTTGGTTCCCAAATTTGTTTCTTTTCTTCTTCACCCTTTTCTTTCTTTTTATTTTTCTTACTCTTCCTTCTTCTTTCTCTTTCCTTACTCTTCCCTTTCTTTTATCATTTTGTCCTTCTTTCTTGTAGAACTTTCAAGAACTGGATGGTCTTCCTCCTTTTTCTCCAATTTTGATTTAATCTTTGGTTGGGTTGGACCAATTCAAATAAAAATATCGTTATGAACCAAATGGAAGCCTTTTCTTGCTTTAGGTAAAAGAGAACCCAGTTGGCTTTCTGAACCGCCTTTTTAGGTTTTATTTTTTCTCTTTTTATTTTTTCCTTCTTTTTTTTCTCTTTTTTTTTCTTTTTTCTTTCCTTTTTCTTCTTTTCTTCTTTTTCTTTTGTCTTTTTTTTTGTTCTAGCTCTAAAAGAGTTATCTTGTTTGTACCGACATGGGCTTCCAATAATGGATGAGTGGAGTAACATAGATCTTCTTTAACATGGATAAATCATTTGTTACTCTAATGATGTCTTGATAGATTGGAGATGCTAGGAAAACTTCAACTACCCTTATGGTCTTGAGAACTTTAACTATCTTTATGGTCTTGAAAACATCAACTATTCTTATGGTCTTGAGAACTTCAACTATATTCATGGTATTCATTTCTTTCTTTGATCTTCTTACCTCTTTATCTTAGTGATCATAAGACTTGTCAAAAGTATCACAACAGCTCAGGGTAGGTTATTGGGGTTTTTAAGCCAATGAAAAGAAAGCTAAAATTTTATGAAGGCTCAAAGGGACAACTAGGGATTGATATCTAATTGGGTGGCTACTAGTTGTTGGCTAACCAAACAATGCCTAGATCATCTCTCCCTTAAATAAGTAGAGTTCAATTTCACCTCGAAAGTTTGTCAAAGCATGTTCTAAGACTGACTAGGACCTAGACAAAGATAATTATGCAGGAGCTCTCTCTAAGTAAGCATACACAACTCAATGCTATAGAGCAATTCCCTTACCTAGTAAAGTCATTCAATTCATGATGCTTAGATATATTAATTCATGAATTATCAAGCTAGATTCCTCATTGGTTGAGCACCGAAATGAACAAAGACCAATAAAAATTTTGATGAAAGTAATTTATTCAAACATCATTTGAAAAATAAGATTGCTCCAATTAAATATTAAAGAAAGAAAAATTGAAAAACAACATTCAAGCTAAGGAAAGTTCATTGAGTTGGAGTCGAAGATGCTTCATTTATTTAGGCATCTCAAGGGCAAGGATTTTTTCCATCATCAAGGATCATTACTTCATCATCCACAGTTAGTCCAAGCTTGCATAGTAGCATATCATCTTTAGTAGCTTCTCTTTCTATATCATGACAAGATGACAAGATAAAACTCTTCAAGAAGGTTGCAAGCAGTGGCACCTTTCCAAATTTAGGCAAAGGATCATTCTTAGTGTTGGGCTTATCAGGCTCAAGCAGCTTTCCACTGTCAATCAAATCTTGGATTTTATGCCTTAAGTGAACACATTTATCTGTCTCATGCCCTTGCATTTGATGGAATTGACAGAAGACCTTGACTTTAAAATTTGGTGGTAGAGGCTTATGTAGCGGCCGAGGTGCCAATGGTTGTAGCAAATCCATTTTCATTAGATTTTCTAACATCTTTGATAAAGGCTCCCTTAAGTCTAAAAATTTACGCTTCTTTGTTGGCTTAGTTGTTGCTTCTTTCTCAACACCTCCTCTTTCCATTTGACTTTGCCCACTAGGGTGATAGCCGCTCTTATTGCTCCACTTAGATAGCATATGGTTCGGTTGGTCTTGTAGAATAGGGATTGATCTCTGATTTTTCATTTGATCTCTATCAATAGACATGCTCCTTGTTAATGCTACCTTTTCCTTCTTTCTTATGTCAATGGGAGATGCCCCATTAACATTGTTGATGATCTCTAGAATTTGAATCAACTGGGTCTTCATAATTTCAACCAATTGATCTTGTAGCTCGGCCATCCTAGCTTTGACAACTTCATCAACTATGACCCTTAGCTGGTTCGCATCCATCCTTCTAATGAAGTGCTTGAATCAAAATCAGTGTTGTAGGTGGTATCGTTGTATGCTCTTGAATTGTTGTAATTCAGGTCTATGAGCCAGAAAGGATCAATGATATGAGATGCAAATGTATGCATGTATGCATGTATGCACAAACAATCAATAAAGAAAGATAATTAAGACGTTCCTTCCAACCTTATAACATCCACACACAAATGGCGAGTCTCTTTTCCTAGGTAATATGGCTAACAAAATATCAACATGGGTTATCTTGCTTTCAAATAATTCCCTCGGACGTTTTAACCAATAGTTATATTTTCAAAGTGGAAATCAGTTCACAATAATTCCCATTAATTATGTTTTAATCCATTCAACCAACTATAGTAGCTTCTATGCTATATTGGATTAAAACTAAATTAAGAGGTTTATTATAAACATATTTCTCACTTGAAGAATGTAATATCCCAAAATGTGCCTAGAAGTTTTAGTATAATTGTTGTTTTATTTGAATTAAAATGTATATGTTAATTTGGGAGAGAAAAGAAATTTAAAAGAAAGTGTATATGTTGTGTATATGGAAATATATACAACATATATACAAGTCAAATGTGACGGTCAAGGGATGAAGATATTTAATTTGTTCTTTGTGAAATTACTAAATAGGGTAATAAGTGAAAGAGAAGTAAAATAAATAAGTGAGGGTATTTAAGTAATTTTCTTTTTAAATTACATGGTGGAGGTTTAAAGAAGAGAGTAAAGTTGACTTTGCCATTCATTTTTATTTTTCTTCTTCTTCCTTTGTGTTTGGCCGGCCATCACTCAAGCAAGAGAGCAAAAGAGGGATTTAATTTTCCAAGACCAAAATTGAAGGAGATTTCAAATAAACAAGTTGGAATTTCAAGAAATTTCATTATTTTGGTAAGTTCTCTCTTGATTGCTCTTGTTGTTTTTGAAGTTATTTTTGAGTTTGATGAAGTGTTGTTGATAATATGGTTAGGATTGCTTGTGGTGTGTTTGTAAGTGTTGAAATGGAATTAAAGATAAGAAGTTAGGTTGGTGTTGGTGATGGAAGAGGAAGAGTTGTGTTTAGTGAAAATTTTTCTGTTTTACAATTAGTAAAGGCTGTGACTTATATGATTTTTAATTAAATATAGAAAAATATTCTTGAAGTGAATTTTTGATATGTTGTGCCTCTATGAGCCTAGAATGACATAAAAATATGTTGATTCGATTTTGGAATGGTTATGATTTTGGAAAGATTATTTTTACTAAACCTGTTCCAGCAGGTACCTTAACTGAGACAGCTATATTTCGGGATTTTTAATAAAATGTAGAAAAATGATATCCAATTGAATTTTGGATATGTTGTTGCTTAGTAAGTCTAGTATTTGAGAAAAATAATTTGGAACCACGTTGATTGAATTTAATTTATGGAATTCACAAAGTTCAGAACTGCTGCCAGGATGCAGGGCAATTGGGGCAGTCTGGTTGGGTGAACTTTTTGACCAAGATTTTGTGTTCAGTTTGATCTGAAATTTTAAAGGAATGATTTTAAGATGTAAAATTTAGTTCTGTAAAAATTCTAGAATTTTTAGTCGTGTAGATTATTTTATACAAATTTTCAAAATAAGGATAGAGTAGAGTCTAAAACCAGAATGTACTATTCATATAGTCATTTTGCTAATACTCCTTTTGGATTAGGTTGTGAAGAGGTTGAATTGCCCTAGCCTAAGTGTTGAGGATTCTTGGAAGAGTAAGTGTGTAGATTGGTGTGAGTTGGTTTTAAGGTAAGTACAAATTACATTATTTCATACATTCATATGATGTTGAGATTTAACATACATTTGATTGTAAATGTGTTAAGAAATCTAATGCATTGTTAATGCATATTAATAATGTATGTTTGGTATGATGTGAATGTTGTGATGAGTATGTAAAATATGTGTTAATGTCATTTGATTATATCCATTTGAATGATGAAATGAAATATGAAAGATATGATGTTATGAAGAGTTGCTTTATTGTAATTTGAGATCATATGAGATATGAGGCCATGGTTGTTGGCTATGATAATGCAAATGAAATATATATAATGGAGGCATGGCTGCCTAATTAATTGTGAGAAATGAAATGGAAAGAGATTGAAAAAGAGATAAATAAAATGATTGTGTGCCTAATATGTTTATTCAATTTTCAGAGTTCTGGTTTTGGCGGCATGGCTATGAATCACTGGATAGGTGAAATGACCGGGTCGTAAGCCGATTCCAGTTGAAAAATGTGAAATGTGATGTTTTTGGGGTGAAATGACCGGGTCGTAAACCTCAAAAACAAATTATTCAAAACTAGATTGAGTGAAATGACCGGGTCGTAAGCTCAAATCTAGTTGAATATCCATGGATAAATGTATTGATGATTATGATTATAGACCAAAACAGTAACTCTGAACTTTGAATAGCATATTAGATTAATTTTTGGGCCCATGCTTGTGTTTGTTTAAATGTGACTATTGAATGGTGAAACAAATGAATAATGAGATGACTACTATACATACATTATTGAAACCGGTAAGATTTGAAATATAATATTCTCTTGAATTGATCTTGAATCTTTATTGTGTGACATTAGCATGGCATTAAAGCATCATAGCACTGTAATTTATACAACTAAGCCGTTGGCTTAGCACGAATGTGATTCTTCGCGCAGGTGACAGGGAAGAACCAGAGAGTTCCTCTAGGCCGAGTCAAGTCTAGATTTTGAGGTGTTGATAGTGGGCTTAAAGATCAAAGACTGACTGCCAAAGAAATGTATAAATTTTATGGGTTGTAAAACTTGAGTTTGGATATATATATGAATTTGTAAATATTGTTATTTTCCGCTGCATAGTGAACAAATATTTTATCTACTGTATTTCATAATAAACCTTTACTTTATGTTGTACTAGAAGTGTAAATCCTTTTTGCAGGTTGTAGTTGAGGTTATAAGGGGGATTTATTGGGAGTGTACTGAGAATGATTTTGTTTGCATTGGTTTGTGTAAAATGTTTTTAAAAATCAGAAAAAAACCAGTTTTGTCGACACTTGGGACTCAATTTTTAGGCAATACTATGGCAAAATTTCTGTAAAAATCGAAACTAAAAATTTGACTAAGTAAAATTGGTAGCAACATTAGGATAGTGTGGCGCCTCTACTCGGCTTACATATGTAGGTCGAGAAGGGGTGTTACAATTTTTGGTATCATAGCCTAGGTTTGAGATTCTCAACCTAGGTCAATTGTAAGAAAAAGAATATTTTGATTTTTAAAGTGTTTTGAGTAAAATACATGTTTTGGTATGGCAGTCTTTGATCTTTAATGAGGAATATTCTGCTGTGTTTGCATATATAGGTAGAGATGGCATCTCATTCACGACAGTCTGTTGAGGGTAGTGCGGAAAGTGTAGCTCCTGAAGAGAGTAGAGATGGAGCTAGGATTGAGAGGGTTAGTGAGGCACCTGTTTCTGTGCCAGAGAGATCAGCTGCTGAGGAGGCTCCGCCGAGTTGGTTAAGGCATATAGTAGAACTGTTGAGGGGAGCTCCAGTGCAGCCACCACCACCACCACCACCACCACAGCCTCAGATGCCGGTAAGACATTATGACAAGTTAAGGAAATATGGGGCTGAAGATTTCTTAGGCACTACCGACCCTGCAGTGGCTGAGTAGTGGTTGGATAGGGTACAGAGGATATTCATTCAGTTGCAAGCCACTCCAGAAGAAAAATTTGATTATGCTCGATCACTGTTGCAGAAGGATGCATATGATTGGTGGAAGACAGTTCCTCATGCTATGGACGATCCACCTACATTGTCCTACAGTGATTTTCTACGGGAGTTTGAGCTGAAATATACTCCGAGGGAGTATAAAGATGTGAAGAAGATGGAATTTCTGAATTTGAAGCAGGACAGCCTGACTGTGACAGAGTATGAGATTGAATATATCCAGTTGAGTCACTATGCTGGAGGTATTATTTCAGACGAGATAGACCGGTGTAGAAGATTTGAGGCGGGATTGAGACCCTCTATTATGTGTCTTGTGGCTGGTTCTAGATACCAGGATTTTTCCCAGCTTGTTGCAGCAGCTAGGAGTGTGGAAAGAGCCCAGGGTATTGCTGCAGTTGCTACTGAGGAAGAGACCAGGGTAAGGAGATCCCAGTTTGAGACAGGGTCTTCATCTATGAAGAGGGGTCGAGGAGGTTTTGTTCCAAGAACCAGTTGAACCCAGAGATAGTCGGGTAGATCAGCTTAGTATCAGAGACAGAGGCCGAGACCGACAGCTTCTGTAGCTAGTGCTCCGACCCCTGTGGTTCAGAGGTCTACTCCACCTATATGTGAGCATTGTGGTAAGACCCATGGGGGTGTTTGTTGGAAGATTAGTGGATCGGCTGGGTGTTATAAATGTGGGTCACCAGCTCATTTTATTAGAGATTGTCCTGAGATGCAGGGGCACAGGCAGGCTGAGTCTGCAGCCTCTCGACCCAGTGTCAGCAGAGGTGGTCGAGGAGGCAGAGGTTTCAGTAGGGGTGGTCGATCCGGGTATAGTCAGAGAGGAGGATCATCAACCGGAGGCAGTAGGCCAGATGAAGCCGGATCTTCTCAGAGGGTGTATGTGATGCAGAGGCAGCCAGATGCTTCAGCAGTTATAGCTGGTACATTTTCTTTATTTGGCATTTCAGTACTTGCTTTGATTGATCCAGGATCTACTCATTCATACATAAGTGCATCTATCTTGCCTGTGTCTGAATTGCATTCAGAGTCCTGAGGATTTGATGTCTTAGTGACCAATCCTTTAGGACATAGTGTTGTGGTGAGTAGGGTGCATCGTGAGAGTGCTGTTGTGGTTCAAGGTGAGGAGTTTCTTGGTGATTTAATTGAAATGCCTTTTAAAGAATATGATTTGATCTTAGGCATGGACTGGTTGTCTAGGCATGGAGCTGTGGTAGATTGTCAACAGAAGTGTGTCACTTTGAGAACTAGTGATGGTAGGAGTGTGATAGTGTCTAGTGAGCAGAGACAGCTTGCATCCTTGTTTGTATCAGCTGTAACAGCTAGAAGGTTGATTAGAAAAAGGGTGTGATGCTTATCTTGCTCATGTTGTGGATACTAGAGTAAGGGGTTCTCAACTTGATAATATAACCACAGTTGCAGAGTTTCCAGATGTGTTTCCAGAGGAGTTGCCAGGGTTGCCCCCTGAGAGAGAGGTTGAGTTTGGTATCGATTTGTTACCTAGTACCACTCCCATCTCTATTACTCCTTATCGCATGGCACCTGCTGAATTGAGAGAGTTGAAGGTGCAGTTGGAGGAGTTGCTGGATAAAGGTTTTATTCGCCCTAGTGTTTCTCCGTGGGGAGCTCCTGTGTTGTTTGTGAAGAAAAAGGATGGTACTTTAAGATTGTGCATCGATTATAGGCAATTGAACAAAGTAACTATCAAGAATAAGTATCCTTTGCCTTGAATTGATGATCTCTTTGATCAGTTGAAGGGAGCAGCAGTGTTTTCCAAAATTGATTTGAGATCAGGGTACCATCAATTGAGGGTTAAAGCTGAAGATGTTTCTAAGACAGCTTTCCGCACAAGATATGGGCATTATGAGTTTTTGGTAATGCCTTTTGGATTGACGAATGCACCTGCAGCTTTCATGGATTTGATGAATAGGGTGTTTAGGCCCTATCTGGATCAGTTTGTGGTGGTTTTCATTGATGATATTTTGGTGTATTCACGTAATGAGGAAGAACATGACAAGCATCTGCGAATTGTGTTACAGATCTTGAGAGAGAAGCAGTTGTATGCTAAACTGTCAAAGTGTGAGTTTTGGCTTGACCAAGTTACTTTTCTAGGTCATATAGTTTCAGCAGATGGAATAAGAGTTGATCCAAGTAAAGTTGAAGCTATTTTGAATTGGAGTCCACCAAAGTCAGTGACTGAAGTTAGAAGTTTTCTGGGTTTGGCAGGCTATTATCGAAGGTTTGTGAAAGGTTTTTCTTTGATCACTACTTCACTCACCAGATTGCTTCGAAAGGGAGTTAGATTTGTGTGGACAGATCAGTGTCAAGCTAGTTTTGATCAATTGAAAGAAATGTTGACTCAAGCTCCTGTTCTTACTTTACCCGTGGAAGATAAACCATACGTGGTTTATAGTGATGCTTCACATAATGGTTTAGGATGTGTCTTGATGCAAGAGGGTAAAGTTGTAGCTTATGCTTCTCGACAGTTGAAACCGCATGAGCTTAATTATCCAACACATGATCTGGAATTGGCAGCTATAGTATTTGCTTTGAAGATTTGGCGACACTACTTGTATGGGGAGAAATGTTTTATCTATACGGATCATAAAAGTTTGAAATATTTGGGTGTTCAGAGAGAGTTGAATCTTCGGCAAAGGCGATGGTTAGAGCTGATCAAAGACTACGACTGTTTGATTGATTATCATCCTGGTAAGGCAAATGTAGTTGCTGATGCCTTGAGTCGGAAGTCTCTGGCAGGTTTGGCTGTTTATTCGCTCTCGTTGCTTGTTGAGTTGAGAGCGTTACATGCTAGTTTTGAAGCATGTGATGATGGTGCATTGTTGGCTCAGTTGCAATTGAGACCAGTATTGTTAGATCAGATTAAGGAGGCTCAATTGACAGATGAGAAAATTCAGAAGATTGTTTCAGATTGCCAAAATGGGGAGAGCCGAGATTTCTTTGTGAGAAGTGATGGTAGCCTTTGGTTTAAGGATAGATTGTGTGTTCCTGATAATGATAGTTTGAAAAAGGTTATTTTGGAGGAAGCACACCAATCGATTTTTGCTATGCATCCGGGAAGTACAAAGATGTACCATGAATTGAAACAGCATTATTGGCGGTCTGGTATGAAGAGAGACATAGCAGAATTTGTGTCCAAATGTCTCACTTGTCAAAGGGTGAAAGCTGAACATCAAGTTCCAACAGGGTTGCTTCAACCTTTATCAGTGCCTGAATGGAAATGGGAGAGAGTGACAATGGATTTTGTGTCTGGTTTACCTTTGACACAGAGGAAGCATGATGCCATTTGGGTGATTGTTGATAGGTTGACAAAGACAGCTCATTTTCTTCCGGTTCGGATGGACTATTCACTTGAGAAGTTGGCTGAGCTGTATATTAGTGAGATAGTGAAGTTGCATGGAGTCCCAATTTCTTTAGTGTCGGATCGAGATCCCCGGTTTACTTCGAGGTTTTGGAAGAGTTTACATGGTGCTTTGGGTTCTCGATTGCACTTTAGCACTGCTTTTCATCTGCAGACAGATGGGCAATCAGAGAGAGTGATACAGATTATTGAGGATATGTTGAGAAGCTGTGTCATTGATTTCTCTGGAAGTTGGGATAGATTTTTGCCACTTGTAGAATTTGCTTACAACAACAGTCATCAATCCAGTATTGGAATGGCACCATTTGAGGCATTGTATGGAAGAAAATGTAGAACGCCTTTATGTTGGAATGAAATTGGGGAAGGCAAATTGGTTGGTCCTGATCTGATTAAAGAGACTGAAGAAAAAGTGAAGATGATTCGGGATAGGTTGAAAGCAGCTTCAGACCGACAGAAGTCTTATTCAGATTTGAAGAGGAGAGACATAGAGTTTGATGTTGGAGAAAAAGTATTTTTGAAAGTGTCTCCTTGGAAAAAGATATTGAGATTTGGTCGAAAAGGGAAGCTGAGTCCTCGATTCATTGGACCGTATGAGATATTAGAAAGAGTTGGACCAGTTGCTTATCGTCTTGCTTTGCCGCCTGAGTTGGATAGAATCCATAATGTCTTCCATGTTTCTATGTTGCGAAGGTATAGATCTGACCCATCTCATGTTTTACCAGTTGAATCTATTGAGGTCAGTCCAGATCTAACTTTTGAAGAAGAACCAATTGCTATTTTGGCACATGAAGTGAAAGAATTGAGAAATAAGAAAGTGCCACTTGTAAAGGTTCTTTGGAAGAATCATGGTAGAGAAGAGGCAACTTGGGAGAGTGAGCAAGCGATGCGAGATCAATATCCTCAACTGTTTTAGACTTGATATCAGGTAATTTCGAGGACGAAATTTCTTTTTAGAGGGGGAGAATTGTAATATCCCAAAATGTGCCTAGAAGTTTTAGTATAATTGTTGTTTTATTTGAATTAAAATGTATATGTTAATTTGGGAGAGAAAAGAAATTTAAAAGAAAGTGTATATGTTGTGTATATGGAAATATATACAACATATATACAAGTCAAATGTGATGGTCAAGGGATGAAGATATTTAATTTGTTCTTTGTGAAATTACTAAATAGGGTAATAAGTGAAAGAGAAGTAAAATAAATAAGTGAGGGTATTTAAGTAATTTTCTTTTTAAATTACTTGGTGGAGGTTTAAAGAAGAGAGTAAAGTTGACTTTGCCATTCATTTTTATTTTTCTTCTTCTTCCTTTGTGTTTGGCCGGCCATCACTCAAGCAAGAGAGCAAAAGAGGGATTTAATTTTCCAAGACCAAAATTGAAGGAGATTTCAAATAAACAAGTTGGAATTTCAAGAAATTTCATTATTTTGGTAAGTTCTCTCTTGATTGCTCTCGTTGTTTTTGAAGTTATTTTTGAGTTTGATGAAGTGTTGTTGATAATATGGTTAGGATTGCTTGTGGTGTGTTTGTAAGTGTTGAAATGGAATTAAAGATAAGAAGTTAGGTTGGTGTTGGTGATGGAAGAGGAAGAGTTGTGTTTAGTGAAAATTTTTCTGTTTTACAATTAGTAAAGGCTGTGACTTATATGATTTTTAATTAAATATAGAAAAATGTTCTTGAAGTGAATTTTTGATATGTTGTGCCTCTATGAGTCTAGAATGACTGAAAAATATGTTGATTCGATTTTGGAATGGTTATGATTTTGGAAAGATTATTTTTACTAAACCTGTTCCAGCAGGTACCTTAACTGAGACAGCTATATTTCGGGATTTTTAATAAAATGTAGAAAAATGATATCCAATTGAATTTTGGATATGTTGTTGCTTAGTAAGTCTAGTATTTGAGAAAAATAATTTGGAACCACGTTGATTGAATTTAATTTATGGAATTCACAAAGTTCAGAACTGCTGCCAGGATGCAGGGCAATTGGGGCAGTCTGGTTGGGTGAACTTTTTGACCAAGATTTTGTGTTCAGTTTGATCTGAAATTTTAAAGGAATGATTTTAAGATGTAAAATTTAGTTCTGTAAAAATTTTAGAATTTTTAGTCGTTTAGATTATTTTATACAAATTTTCAAAATAAGGATAGAGTAGAGTCTAAAACCAGAATGTACTATTCATATGGTCATTTTGCTAATACTCCTTTTGGATTAGGTTGTGAAGAGGTTGAATTGCCCTAGCCTAAGTGTTGAGGATTCTTGGAAGAGTAAGTGTGTAGATTGGTGTGAGTTGGTTTTAAGGTAAGTACAAATTACATTATTTCATACATTCATATGATGTTGAGATTTAACATACATTTGATTGTAAATGTGTTAAGAAATCTAATGCATTGTTAATGCATATTAATAATGTATGTTTGGTATGATGTGAATGTTGTGATGAGTATGTAAAATATGTGTTAATGTCATTTGATTATATCCATTTGAATGATGAAATGAAATATGAAAGATATGATGTTATGAAGAGTTGCTTTATTGTGATTTGAGATCATATGAGATATGAGGCCATGGTTGTTGGCTATGATAATGCAAATGAAATATATATAATGGAGGCATGGCTGCCTAATTAATTGTGAGAAATGAAATGGAAAGAGATTGAAAAAGAGATAAATAAAATGATTGTGTGCCTAATATGTTTATTCAATTTTCAGAGTTCTGGTTTTGGCGGCATGGCTATGAATCACTGGATAGGTGAAATGACCGGGTCGTAAGCCGATTCCAGTTGAAAAATGTGAAATGTGATGTTTTTGGGGTGAAATGACCGGGTCGTAAACCTCAAAAACAAATTATTCAAAACTAGATTGAGTGAAATGACCGGGTCGTAAGCTCAAATCTAGTTGAATATCCATGGATAAATGTATTGATGATTATGATTATAGACCAAAACAGTAACTCTGAACTTTGAATAGCATATTAGATTAATTTTTGGGCCCATGCTTGTGTTTGTTTAAATGTGACTATTGAATGGTGAAACAAATGAATAATGAGATGACTACTATACATACATTATTGAAACCGGTAAGATTTGAAATATAATATTCTCTTGAATTGATCTTGAATCTTTATTGTGTGACATTAGCATGGCATTAAAGCATCATAGCACTGTAATTTGTACAACTAAGCCGTTGGCTTAGCACGAATGTGATTCTTCGCGCAGGTGACAGGGAAGAACTAGAGAGTTCCTCTAGGCCGAGTCAAGTCTAGATTTTGAGGTGTTGATAGTGGGCTTAAAGATCAAAGACTGACTGCCAAAGAAATGTATAAATTTTATGGGTTGTAAAACTTGAGTTTGGATATATATATGAATTTGTAAATATTGTTATTTTCCGCTGCATAGTGAACAAATATTTTATCTACTGTATTTCATAATAAACCTTTACTTTATGTTGTACTAGAAGTGTAAATCCTTTTTGCAGGTTGTAGTTGAGGTTATAAGGGGGATTTATTGGGAGTGTACTGAGAATGATTTTGTTTGCATTGGTTTGTGTAAAATGTTTTTAAAAATCAGAAAAAAACCAGTTTTGTCGACACTTGGGACTCAATTTTTAGGCAATAGTATGGCAAAATTTCTGTAAAAATCGAAACTAAAAATTTGACTAAGTAAAATTGGTAGCAACATTAGGATAGTGTGGCGCCTCTACTCGGCTTACATATGTAGGTCGAGAAGGGGTGTTACAAAGAAGTAACTAATGATTCATGCTAAAAACAAACCCATGATTAATTATTTCTTATTATAAACTAGGCTAACAATTGATTTTTGGTATTTCTTAATTGACCTAAATAATTTGCAAGCTCTTTGTAAGAAATTGGCTGGATGAAAATAATTTTGTTTCTAAGCCCATTGTAAAAGATTTTAGAAAAATGGCTTTTGGGCTTAGTATTGGGCCATGGGCCCAAGAATTTTGATTTGTTTTTAGAAAGGTTTTATGTACAAAGACCATCTTGAAAAAAAATTGAAAATAGCTTTGGTCTTTTTGATTTTAAAGAAAAATTTATTTTTAGCTTACAATATACTTAGGTCATATTAGAAAAAGAACAAACCAAATAAGCCATGATTTAAGCCAAGATAAATCAACCATAGTCAAACAACATGCATTTGGGATAAAAACCTAAGGAAAGTAACTAGGCCAATTACATGAGCTTTAGTCTTTCGGTTAAAAGGATTAGGTTCCCATAGCAAGTATATACCAAATGGTACAAGGCTATAAGTGGTTATGCCATGCTAGATCTCCATACCTTGAGTGAAAGTACGGTATCCCTTACATAACATAACATGGGTAACATGGGCATCCTAACTCACGCACACGATGCAATCCAATATGATGCAATGGATAATATCATTATAAGAAAGAATAGAATAATATAAAGACCAACGGAATCAATTTCTCTTATCCCCAGTGGAGTCGCCACTGTGAGCGGGGATTTTTGCCCCCACTCTAGGTGGAATGGTTCTTGTGACTTTGGCACTGTTTAGGCTCGGGGGCCTATTGCGCTTAAATCAACACTATCACAAAGCGGCGCTCGCAAGTATAAGAGGCTATTGTAGTGACGGTGATTGCCCCAAGGTCGTTTCCCAAGGAAGGACTTGCAAGTAATAGTTCGATTAACATGAAATAATAAATTCGATTGTGTGATTGAATTGGTGAACCGTAATTATCCTTAGAAATGAAAATGAGTGATTTTATGCAAGAGAATTTCAATTATGGAAATGATGCCTAGGGTTGTAGGTCCATTTAATCAAATGTTCAATTATCCGATTATCCATTAATATAACCTTGAATCTTAATTTGTTTCTTAAGATTAATTAGCCAATTATCAATTCACTAGTTCTCACATTTATGAATTAACAACAACCAATTATTTAACATTAGCAAATTAATAAACCCTAGAACTTATATTTCTAATTCATTCTTAGGGTAGTCAATTGCATAGTTCCGATATTAAACTTCTCCTCTCGGTCCGTCATTCAATATTAAGTAATCAATAGGTGGCCAATCTATCAATTTACCTTTAATTTCAATGCAATCAACATATAACAAGATATATCAATGGAATCATCAAATCAAATCATTTAATCAAATATACTACAACCCCAAGCATGAGTAAATTAGCTCATCATATGTTTTAAACAAATACTCAATTCAATATAAACCAAATCAAAGTTATACTTTGCAATATTAATGTTCTTAATACACAACAACAAATAAGAAATGGAATAAAAGAAAGAGTTAGAAAAACCCCTTTTTGATGATGCTAAAAATCGGACTCTCGTCTCTTTCATGGCTCCTTCTTGGTGCGTGATGATGAACTTCCAGCTCTCTTGAACAAATGGTTCTCTTCTTGAAGAAGTAGATGATAGCTTTCTCAAATTCTCAACTCTCCAATCAAGCCTCTTAAAACCCTAATTCTCAAGAACTAATAACTCACTTCAAAACAAACAATTGTTTTTGCTCTTGGTGTGTGAAAAGAAATGTGATTGAATATGAGGGAGTGGTCTTGCTCTCTCAAGCAAGAACCAAGGAAGAAGATGAGGAAGATCAAGAACAAGTGGAAGTGTGTAGAGAATGTCCACTAAATTTATTCAAAATCCATTTTCTAATCCCCATACTCTTCCACTTTGAATTGTTTAAGACACCCATCATGCCTTGTCTCCCACTTACTAATTTCTTTATACCTTTCTTCCATAAAATCCTCCCACTTTTCACTCTTTTTTGTTCTTTTTGTCACCCACTAAAACACAACAGCTCATTCCTCGTGCAAGCCAGCTAAGGACCCAGGGTGACACGGCCAAGCCATATGGAGCTTGGCCGTGTCTAGTGACTTTCTTTCTTGGGGACACGACCAAGCTTCTGGCCGTGTCCCATTTTGTATGCTTTATCCTTGTGAGACACGACCAAGGACACAGCCGTGTCATGTGACACGGCCAGTGTCCTGCCCGTGTCCAGTGATGGTGTCTGTCTCTGTGTATTTCTTTTCTTTCTTTGCTTTCTTTGCTCTTTTGTTCCTTTGGAGAGATACGGCCAGTGGCTTGGCCGTGTCTCATGGCCGTGTTCAGTACTGGACTTGTTTCCTTGAGGGACACGGCCAAGCCATGTTAATCCTGGCCGTGTCTCAAAATTTTCCTTCTTTCTTCTTCTTTTGATGAAGGACACGGCCAAGCCATGACAAGCTTGGCCGTGTCACTTAATTATCTCCACAAATTCCACCAATTTTGATCAAATGGCTCCATCGAATGTACTTCAACCTAAATAAACAACTTCAAACAAACTTAAGTGCAATTTAACATAAAAATTAACTTAAAATCGACATAAACATAATAAAAAATATATACAAAATTGATCTAAACAGGGCCTTAGAGAACACTGACCTAAGTCAGAAGAAAATGGAGTAGCTGTAATATCCTCATATATGCCCTAGAAGTTTTGATTATGTTGTTGATGTTGTTGTTATTGTTGTTGGTATATATTGGAAAGTGAATGTTTGTGAATATGTGTTTTGGGGAAAGAAATAGGGTTTAGAGACAAATGTATATGTTGTGTATATGATGATATATATAACATATAAATTGGTCAAATATAGAGTCAATGCAAGAAGATATTTTTGTGGAATGTGCAATTACATATAAGGGCTTAGATGAGACAAAAGGTTAGTTATTTGATTGAGGGCATTTTGGTAATTACTTGGATAAAATCTCTTGGTGGAGATTTAAAGTGGAGTTGACTTTATTTTCTCCATGTATTTTTCTTCTTCTTTTGTATTTTGGCTTATTTCTGGTAGACAAAGGGAAAGCAAAGAGACAAAGAGAAGACTTTGAAGAGTAAGCTCCAATTGTAGGAAGATTGAAGTGATCAAGTGTTGATTCAAGAGGTGTTATAATTTAAGGTAAGAAATCTCTTGTTTTTCCTTTGTTAATTTTGAAGTTGGGTCTAAAAGAAATTGTGATTTGTTGATATGATGATTTGATGTGGTTGTAATGTGTTGAATTTGATTATAAGCCAAAGAGTTAATTATTAATGGTTTTGGATTGAAGATGGTAAGTAGATGGAGATTGATTTTGAGAAAATAGGAGTGATGTTGTATTTTTAGGGTTTTGGTTTGGTATGAATTTAATGTATGGTTATTGTGATTACTAGGGTGAATATGTAAGATATGTGTTTATAACATGAATTGTATCCATTTGAATGAGATGATTGTTGTGTAAAAAGGGTGTAAATGCTTTTAGAAGGGTGTTGGCCATTTTTAGGGTTGTGTATTTGAGTGACACGGCCAAAACAAAGGAGAGACACGGCCAAGCCAAGTGATTTTGGGCGTGTTGGATTGCTTTGAGAGAGACACGGCCGTGTCTAGTGCCCGTGTTCACTACTGGATTTTGGTGTTGGGAGACACAGCCACTAGCTTGGCCGTGTCCTATGCCCGTGTCTGCTGCTGTGATTTGTTTGTTGAGAGACACGGCCACAAGCTTGGCCGTGTCCCTTGCCCGTGTTGCCTACTGTTAATTTAGGTTGAGAGACACGGCCACAAGCTTGGCCGTGTCCCTCAAGTGGCTGCCCGTGTCCCTCAAATGTGTGAGTTAGGGTTTTTATACTTTGTTCTATTTGCATTGTTTTGGTCCTTTTAAGGTAATTTGGTACCTAAACCTAAACCTAAACACATTTAAACAATGATTGACCTAAACAAATGCATATAGAAGATCTTAAAGCTATGAATGATATAAATTATTCTTTGCCCTAATTGCATTGTTGAGATTGAACAATGTTATGTTATGCATTGTGAATGGTTATGTGTTTCATGAGTAATGTATATTGAAATGTTATATCAAAGCCATTGTGATTGACTATGATGATGATATGGAAAGAAAGAAGGCATGTTTGCCTAAATGTGATGAAAATTTGAGAATGGAAATGGTAACTATATAATAAATGAATTGTTTGTTTAATATGTTATTCAGTTTCAGAGTTCTGGATTTGGGTGGCATGCCTAAGAAATGATGAAAGGTAACAGTCTTGTTGGGTTGAGGATCTCCTCAAATGTGTTGAGTTGATGGTCCAAGAGACTGGGTCTGTTACACTATAAGAATTGTGAATATGAGATATATGATTTGTAACAGTCTTGCCGGGTTGAGGATCTCCTCATATGTGTTGAGTTGATGGTCCAAGAGACTGGGTCTATTACACTATCCATGGATAGAGATACATGTATATATATTGCCTACGGGCGTGATTATTGTGATTATGAACCAAAGCAGTAACTCTGAACTCTGAATATCGTATTAAATACTTGTTGGGCCCATAGGTGTTAAGGTTATATGAATGTCCTAAATAATGTTATGAGTCAATGAAATGAGATGTTGTATATTGAGTATGATTGATTAATGATGAATGTGGAAAGATGTTGAAATGTGGTATGCTCATATGACTATGATTTGTGAAATGCATAATTATGTGGTTAACTTTATATTTATGATGTTGATCTTATCAATAACATATGTGGCATTGCATTACATTAAAGCATACCATTAGCATGTTTTATCTTACTAAGCCCTTGGCTTAGCGCGATAGTGTTTAATCGCGCAGGTGATAGAGTTGATAGAGTTGAACCTGAAGGTTCTTCGAGACCGAGTGAGAGTAGACGTTGAAGTGTTGATTTGGAACTTAAAGATCAGAAGAGACTTGCCAATCATGTATATTTCTTTTATATTTTGTAAAGTATTGGTTTTAATGTAAATATATGTATAACTATAAACATGGATTTGAAAGAGTTTATACATGTAAATATTTTATAAAATTCCGCTGCGTATTAACTAAATGTAAATATATCTATTTGGTTTTGTATTACAACTTGATTACTTATTTTTCTATAATGTATACAACCGAAAGATTATGGTATTGTTTAAAATGTTTTGGATGTAAAGAAAATTCGTAGCATCCCTATGTTTAGTGCATGTATACTACATTGTGGTGTTTGTAGTGTGCATATATTGAATGTGGGGGTGTTACAATTGTTTTGGTATCAGAGCCTAGGTTTGAGATTCTCAACCTAGGTAAAATGTAATAAAAAGAATATTTTTACTTAAAAAGTGAGTTTTGAATGACAAATACGTTTGAGATTGGCAGTCTCTGATCTTTAATAAGATGTAATCTGCTGTGTTTGCAGATTTAGGTTGTGATGGATCCTCACTCAAGTCAGTCGGTTGAGGCTAGTGCTGAGAGTATTGCTCCTGATGATGGAGCTAGGATTGTTAGTACTGGTGAGGCACCTGCTTCGGTGTCGGGTAGACCAGTAGGTGATGAGGTTCCGCCAGCCTGGTTTATGCATATGATGGAAGCTATAAGACAAGCACCAGTACAACCACAGCCACCACCCCCTCAGCCTTTGGTATCTGTGAGGCACTATGACAAATTGAGAAAGTATGGAGCTGAAGATTTTGTAGGTACTACTGATCCAGCTGTAGCAGAGCAGTGGCTTGATAAAGTACAGAGGATCTTTATTCAGTTGCAAGCCACCTCAGAGGAAAAGTTTGATTATGCAAGATCCTTGTTGCAGAAGGATGCATATAGTTGGTGGAAGACAGTGCCACATTCTATGGATGATCCACCAACTTTGTCATATGCTGACTTTCTGAGAGAATTTGAAATGAAGTATACTCCAAGGGAGTATAAAGATGGGAAGAAAAGAGAGTTTCTAGATTTGAAGCAAGATCATCGGACCGTAACTGAATATGAGGTTGAGTTTATCCGGTTGAGTCAGTATGCTGGGGGTATTATAGTTGATGAGATAGATAGATGCCGGAGATTTGAGGAGGGATTGAGGCCCTCTATCATGTGCTTAGTGGCTGGATCTAGATATCACGATTTCTCCCAGCTAGTGGCAGCAGCTCGAAGTGTGGAGCGAGCTCAGGGTATTGCAGCTGCTTCAGAGGAAGAGGTTAGGGTGAGGAGGCCCCAGTTTGAGGCAGGGTCTTCTTCTGTTAAAAGAGGTAAAGGAAGCTTTGTTCCTAGAGTTAGTAGGAGTCAGAGGTCAGCTGGTAGGTCAGTGCAGTTCCAGAGGCAGAGATTTAGACCTGCAGCTTCAGTAGCGAGTGCTCCTACTCCTGGAGTTCAGAGATCCACCTTACCTGTGTGTGATCAGTGTGGTGGAAGACATGGGGGCGTTTGTTGGAGGCATAGTAGATCGGGGGTATGTTTCAGGTGTGGATCACCTGACCACTTTGTGAGAGACTGTCCTGAGAGGCAGTAGCAGATGCCAGTTGATTCTGCTGCTTCTCGAGCTAGTGTGAGGGGAGGCAGAGGAGGCAGAGGTGCCAGCCGAGGAGGTAGACCAGGGTTCAGTTCTAGAGGAGGTGCTACATCCAGGGAGGGTAGACCAGAGGAGGTTGGATCTTCCCAGAGGATGTATGTTATGCAGAGGCAGCCAGATGCATCAGCAGTCATAGCTGGTACTTTTTCTTTATTTGATACTTCAGTACTTGCTTTGATTGATCCGGGTTTCACACATTCATATATTAGTGCATCTGTTTTGCCTGTATCTGATTTGCATGCTGAGTCCCTAGGATTTGATGTATTGGTGACAAATCCGTTAGGGCATAGTGTGGTTGTGAGTAAGGTGCACCGAGATAGTGCAGTGAGGGTGCAAGGTGAGGAGTTTCTTGGAGACTTGATTGAGATGCCATTTAAGGAATATGATGTGATTTTGGGCATGGACTGGCTATCTCGACATGGAGCTGTGGTGGATTGTAAAAAGAAAGTTGTTACTTTGAGAACTGCTGATGGTAGAGAGGTGATAGTATCTAATGAACAGAAACAGCTAGCATCTTTGTTTGTTTCAACTGTTGCAGCCAGGAGATTGATTAGAAAGGGGTGTGAAGCCTATCTTGCTCATGTGGTAGATACTAGAGTAAGAGGTTCTCCTATTGATAGTATTGCCACAGTTGCTGAGTTCCCAGATGTTTTTCCAGAGGAGTTGCCAGGATTGCCTCCTGAGAGAGAGGTAGGGTTTGGTATTGAATTGTTGCCTGGTACCACTCCTATCTCGATTACTCCTTATAGAATGGCACCAGCAGAATTGAGGGAGTTGAAAGTGCAATTACAGGAGTTGTTGGATAAAGGATTCATTCGCCCCAGTGTTTCTCCTTGGGGAGCTCCTGTGTTATTTGTGAAGAAGAAAGATGGTACTATGAGATTGTGCATCGATTATAGGCAATTGAACAAGGTGACTATTAAAAATAAATATCCTTTGCCTAGAATTGATGATCTCTTTGATCAGTTGAAGGGTGCAGCTGTGTTTTCTAAAATTGATCTGAGATCTGGGTACCATCAGCTGAGAGTCAGAACTGAAGATGTTCCGAAGACCGCTTTTCGGACCAGGTATGGGCATTATGAGTTTTTAGTTATGCCTTTTGGTCTGACGAATGCACCTGCAGCTTTTATGGATTTGATGAATAGGGTGTTTAGGCCCTATTTGGATCAGTTTGTAGTGGTCTTCATTGATGATATACTGGTGTATTCGCGGAATGAAGAGGAACATGATATGCATCTGCGGATTGTGTTGCAGATTTTGAGAGAGAAGCAGTTATTTGCCAAATTGTCGAAGTGTGAGTTCTGGTTGGATCAAGTCACTTTTCTCGGACATATTGTTTCAGCGGAAGGCATTAGAGTTGATCCGAGCAAAGTTGAAGCAATTTTGAATTGGAGTCCACCCAAGTCTGTGACAGAGGTTAGAAGTTTTCTGGGTTTGGCAGGCTATTATCGGCGGTTTGTTAAAGGATTTCTTTGATAGCTACTCCACTCACTAGATTGCTTCGTAAGGGAGTGAGATTTGTGTGGACGGATCAGTGTCAGGCTAGCTTTGAGCAGTTGAGAGATATGTTGACTCAAGCGCCTGTTCTTACTCTACCTGTGGAAGGCAAACCATATGTGATTTTCAGTGATGCTTCACATAGTGGTTTGGGGTGTGTATTGATGCAAGAAGGTAAAGTTATAGCTTATGCATCTCGACAGTTGAAACCGAATGAGCTTAATTATCCTACTCATGATTTGGAGTTGGCAGCCATTGTGTTTGCATTGAAGATTTGGCGTCACTATCTGTTTGGGGAGAAATGTTTCATTTACACTGATCATAAGAGTTTAAAGTATTTGGGTGTTCAGAAAGAACTCAATCTTCGTCAGAGGAGATGGTTGGAATTGATTAAAGACTACGACTGTTTGATTGATTATCATCCAGGTAAAGCAAATGTTATTGCTGATGCCTTGAGTCGGAAGTCTTTAGCAGGGTTGACTGTGTACTCGCTCTCGTTGCTTGTTGAGTTGAGAGCATTATGTGCTAATTTTGTAGCTTGTGATGATGGTGCATTGTTGGCACAGTTACAAGTGAAACCAGTTTTGTTGGATCAGATTAGGGAGGCTCAGTTGGCTGATAAGAAGATTCAGAAGATTGTTTCAGATTGTCAAAGTGGAAAAGGTAGAGATTTTGTAGTGAGAGGTGATGGGAGTCTCTGGTATAAGAACAGATTGTGTGTACCCGATGATGCTGATTTGAAGAAGATCATTTTAGAAGAAGCTCATCAGTCAATATTTGCTATGCATCCGGGTAATACCAAGATGTATCATGACTTGAGACAGCATTACTGGTGGATGGGATTGAAGAGAGACATTGCTGAGTTTGTATCGAAATGTCTCACATGTCAGAAGGTAAAAGCAGAGCATCAAGTTCCAACTGGGTTGCTTCAGCCGTTGTCAGTGCCTGAATGGAAGTGGGATAGAGTGACAATGGACTTTGTGTCTGGTTTGCCATTGACACAAAGGAAGCATGATGCTATATGGGTGATTATGGATAGATTGACCAAGACAGCTCATTTCCTTCCGGTTCGGATGGATTACTCTTTGGAGAGATTGGCTGAGTTGTATATCCATGAGATTGTGAGATTACATGGTGTTCCAATTTCTTTAGTGTCTGATCGAGATCCCAGGTTTACTTCAAGGTTTTGGAAGAGTTTGCATAGTGCTTTGGGTTCTCGACTGCACTTCAGCACTGCTTTTCATCCACAGACGGATGGGCAGTCAGAAAGGGTGATACAGATTATTGAAGACATGTTGAGAAGCTGTGTCATCGATTTCTCTGGAAGTTGGGATAGATTCTTACCTCTTGTGGAGTTTGCTTACAACAATAGTCACCAATCTAGCATTGGTATGGCACCGTTTGAAGCACTGTATGGTAGACGGTGTAGGACACCTCTTTGTTGGAATGAACTTGGGGATAGTAAGTTAATTGGGCCTGATTTAATTCAAGAAACTGAAGAGAAAGTGAAGTTGATTCGAGGCAGGTTAAAAGCAGCTTCAGACCGACAGAAGTCTTATGCAGATCTGAAAAGGAGAGACATTGAGTTTGATGTTGGAGATAAGGTATTTTTGAAAGTTTCTCCTTGGAAGAAGATATTGAGGTTCGGTCGGAAAGGAAAATTGAGTCCTCGATTCATTGGACCGTATGAAGTGTTGGAAAGAGTTGGGCCAGTTGCTTATCGACTTGCTTTGCCACCTGAATTGGATCGTATTCATAATGTATTTCATGTTTCTATGTTGAGGAGGTACAGGTCGGATCCATCTCATGTGTTGCCATTTGAATCTATTGAAGTGAGCCCAGACTTGACATTTGAAGAGGAACCGGTTGCTATCTTGGCACGTGAAGTGAAAGAGTTGAGAAACAAGAGAGTGCCTCTTGTGAAGGTTCTATGGAAGAACCATGGGAAAGAAGAAGCAACTTGGGAAAGTGAGCAAACCATGCGAGAGCAATATCCTCAGTTGTTTCAGAGCTGATTTCAGGTAATTTCGAGGACGAAATTTCTTTTTAGAGGGGGAGAATTGTAATATCCTCATATATGCCCTAGAAGTTTTGATTATGTTGTTGATGTTGTTGTTATTGTTGTTGGTATATATTGGAAAGTGAATGTTTGTGAATATGTGTTTTGGGGAAAGAAATAGGGTTTAGAGACAAATGTATATGTTGTGTATATGATGATATATATAACATATAAATTGGTCAAATATAGAGTCAATGCAAGAAGATATTTTTGTGGAATGTGCAATTACATATAAGGGCTTAGATGAGACAAAAGGTTAGTTATTTGATTGAGGGCATTTTGGTAATTACTTGGATAAAATCTCTTGGTGGAGATTTAAAGTGGAGTTGACTTTATTTTCTCCATGTATTTTTCTTCTTCTTTTGCATTTTGGCTGATTTCTGGTAGACAAAGGGAAAGCAAAGAGACAAAGAGAAGACTTTGAAGAGTAAGCTCCAATTGTAGGAAGATTGAAGTGATCAAGTGTTGATTCAAGAGGTGTTATAATTTAAGGTAAGAAATATCTTGTTTTTCCTTTGTTAATTTTGAAGTTGGGTCTAAAAGAAATTGTGATTTGTTGATATGATGATTTGATGTGGTTGTAATGTGTTGAATTTGATTATAAGCCAAAGAGTTAATTATTAATGGTTTTGGATTGAAGATGGTAAGTAGATGGAGATTGATTTTGAGAAAATAGGAGTGATGTTGTATTTTTAGGGTTTTGGTTTGGTATGAATTTAATGTATGGTTATTGTGATTACTAGGGTGAATATGTAAGATATGTGTTTATAACATGAATTGTATCCATTTGAATGAGATGATTGTTGTGTAAAAAGGGTGTAAATGCTTTTAGAAGGGTGTTGGCCATTTTTAGGGTTGTGTATTTGAGTGACACGGCCAAAACAAAGGAGAGACACGGCCAAGCCAAGTGATTTTGGGCGTGTTGGATTGCTTTGAGAGAGACACGGCCGTGTCTAGTGCCCGTGCTCACTACTGGATTTTGGTGTTGGGAGACACGGCCACTAGCTTGGCCGTGTACTATGCCCGTGTCTGCTGCTGTGATTTGTTGGTTGAGAGACACGGCCACAAGCTTGGCCGTGTCCCTTGCCCGTGTTGCCTACTGTCAATTTAGGTTGAGAGACACGGCCACAAGCTTGGCCGTGTCCCTCAAGTGGCTGCCCGTGTCCCTCAAATGTGTGAGTTAGGGTTTTTATACTTTGTTCTATTTGCATTGTTTTGGTCCTTTTAAGGTAATTTGGTACCTAAACCTAAACCTAAACACATTTAAACAATGATTGACCTAAACAAATGCATATAGAAGATCTTAAAGCTATGAATGATATAAATTATTCTTTGCCCTAATTGCATTGTTGAGATTGAACAATGTTATGTTATGCATTGTGAATGGTTATGTGTTTCATGAGTAATGTATATTGAAATGTTATATCAAAGCCACTGTGATTGACTATGATGATGATATGGAAAGAAAGAAGGCATGTTTGCCTAAATGTGATGAGAATTTGAGAATGGAAATGGTAACTATATAATAAATGAATTGTTTGTTTAATATGTTATTCAGTTTCAGAGTTCTGGATTTGGGTGGCATGCCTAAGAAATGATGAAAGGTAACAGTCTTGCCGGGTTGAGGATCTCCTCAAATGTGTTGAGTTGATGGTCCAAGAGACTGGGTCTGTTACACTATAAGAATTGTGAATATGAGATATATGATTTGTAACAGTCTTGCCGGGTTGAGGATCTCCTCATATGTGTTGAGTTGATGGTCCAAGAGACTGGGTCTGTTACACTATCCATGGATAGAGATACATGTATATATATTGCCTACGGGCGTGATTATTGTGATTATGAACCAAAGCAGTAACTCTGAACTCTGAATATCGTATTAAATACTTGTTGGGCCCATAGGTGTCAAGGTTATATGAATGTCCTAAATAATGTTATGAGTCAATGAAATGAGATGTTGTGTATTGAGTATGATTGATTAATGATGAATGTGGAAAGATGTTGAAATGTGGTATGCTCATATGACTATGATTTGTGAAATGCATAATTATGTGGTTAACTTTATATTTATGATGTTGATCTTATCAATAACATATGTGGCATTGCATTACATTAAAGCATACCATTAGCATGTTTTATCTTACTAAGCCCTTGGCTTAGCGGGATAGTGTTTAATCGCGCAGGTGATAGAGTTGATAGAGTTGAACCTGAAGGTTCTTCGAGACCGAGTGAGAGTAGACGTTGAAGTGTTGATTTGGAACTTAAAGATCAGAAGAGACTTGCCAATCATGTATATTTCTTTTATATTTTGTAAAGTATTGGTTTTAATGTAAATATATGTATAACTATAAACATGGATTTGAAAGAGTTTATACATGTAAATATTTTATAAAATTCCGCTGCGTATTAACTAAATGTAAATATATCTATTTGGTTTTGTATTACAACTTGATTACTTATTTTTCTATAATGTATACAACCGAAAGATTATGGTATTGTTTAAAATGTTTTGGATGTAAAGAAAATCCGTAGCATCCCTATGTTTAGTGCATGTATACTACATTGTGGTGTTTGTAGTGTGCATATATTGAATGTGGGGGTGTTACAGTAGCCACCCGGATGGGCCCGGAAAAATAAATGGGTGGATGACTCGATTCCTAAGGAATCCCCAACCCCTTAATGGGTTCGAAAAGTTAGGTACGTGTGGGGAAGGTGAAAAATGGCCCAGCACCCCCACAACGCCCGGTTCATTGGAACCGGCCTCCTTTACAGGTCTTAATATTATAAAATTCTTAAATATAACAACATTATCCATATTACACACAATAATTAAAAGAAAGCATCAATATATTAAAATCAAAGCAAGGACCAAGCAAAAAAAATAAATGGACACCCACCCGAAGATGGAAACATGTCCTTACATCCCATGCCTAAATAGGACACCCACCGAAAGGTAGAAATATGTCCTTTACACAAGTTCTAAAATAGAAAAGCAATTTAAATTACATGATATTTAACTAATGAGGTACCCCCAAGTGGAAACATACCTCTTACAAAATTTCGAAATCTAAATAAATTGATAAAATAAATAACCATTCACCATAAATAAATCATTCATCAAAGCTATTAATCAAAATGTAAAATAAACATCAATCCATGATAAATTAAATAAATCAAGCATTGAAATTAAATAAATCAACCATCAAAAAATATAATAAACTATATAATCAAATCTAAAATTCAATAAAGCAATAAATATGTAAATTTAGGGTTTTAAAGAATTATCAATTGAATTTAGGGTTTCGAAATTTAAGGTTTTAGAAACTAATGTTTTATAATTAAGGTTTTGAAATTAGGATTTTTAGGGTTTTTGAAACTAGGGTTTTGGAATTAGGGTGGTTTTTGGAATTAGTGTTTTGGAATTTGAGTTTTTGGAATTAGGGTTTTTAAAACTACTATTTTGGAATTAGGATTTTTGGAATTAGGGTTTTGGAATTAGGGTTTTTAAAACTAGGGTTTTGGAATTAGGGTTTTTGGAATTATGGTTTTTAAAATTAGGGTTTTGCAATTAGGGTTTTTGAATTGACTTACTACCTAAAAAAACACAATTTTGGATTTGGAAAAATAAATCAAGGTTTTGGAAAAATAATCAATATTTTGGAGTTTAATAATGAAATGGTTTAGGCTTTTGGATAAAAATAGTTTGAGGTTTTGAGTTTCAATGAAATAACATGCGGTTCTCGAAGTTAAAGTAAACAAGATAGATTTTAACAATTAATTGTTGACTACTGGATAGTTTTATGCTTTATGAAATATGCTAGTGGGATTACGAATACCAATTGATCAATGTGATAATTAAAGCAAAAGATTAAAGTTATTAAAACAAAAACCAAAGTAAACGATTAAAATGAAAAAACAATTTACTGCATGTTCAAAGATCAAGCTACTATGTTCAAAGTTACTGCATGCATGCATGTTCTTATTAATCAAAGAAACAAAACTACTGACTGTAAACATAAATAATTCATGATTAAAGATCAAACCTCCGCTCGTTGATTACTCCACAATTAACTTCTGGATGAACAATTAACAAAGACAGCACTGCTGTTTTTAATGGATTGATTACCGATGAATGTTTGATGCTAATCTTTTCTGTTTGTTGCCGTCTCTTTGCTATCTTGTTAATGTTTCTTGCCGTCCCCTCTTAATGTTACCTTATTAATGCTTTCTCCCCCCTTATGAAATCTAAAACATTGTTACTTATAGCCGACCCTCACTCAGAATCCTTAACCTAATATAAAACAGTCCATAAAACAAATTCTAGTTGACTTAGGAAACATATTGAACCCATGTCGACCTAGTTTCCTAGGTCGACATGAGACCAACCTCATGTCGACCTTGGGCTGCCCAAGTCGACATGAGGCATGCTCATGTAGATCTTGGGGTGCCAAGGTCAACATGAGGCATGTTCATGTCGACCTAGCCTCACATGGTCGACATGAAGCATGCTCATGTTGACCTAGCTTGCCCAAGTCGACATGAGGCATGCTAATGTCTCCAAGTCAGCCTCAATTAAATTATTCTGACCTTTTTTAACTTATGAACCGAAAAATTTTAATTTATGCTAATTCCACTTGGTTTTAGGGTTTTACAATCAAATATATGCCTCTTTAATCCGAACCAACTCCTTTTAAAAATTATAAACTATGTTTAAATATTTAAAGTCTGATCAAATTTATTTTGGCATCCTTTAATTAGGGCCATATCAAATTGGGGCAAAAATTAAGGGTCTACACTCCCTCATGCCAACAACTCCTATACTGCTAAGTCGAGCCACGATGGTGTGAACCAATAGATTATGCATTACTCGACAAGGGAAGGACTTAAAATTTGATGCCTTAGATACCTTTGACTGATACTTGGCGGTATTCGATGCAAACGTGCTCCAAACCCTGGAAGGAATGATATCATACTCTACAAAGTCCACCTCGGAGTTAAGATACTCTATGGTCTGCACCTCCTCCGCAGTAAATAAACCCAAATGTATGCCAAGTTCATTGATGCTCATGTGAAATCGTTGATCCCCCAACTAGAATTCATCATCGGCTCGATGATGGAGATCTTGTTTTTATCAAATTGAAAAGTGTAGAACAACTCCAAGGTTAACTCTCTATAGGAAGGCTCACTGATGGAGAAGAGTTGTTGCCATCCCGACTGGTTGATAAATTCCCAGACCTCAGTCATTATGTTGGCTCGCTCCATGGCACCCCAATTAAAAACCCTTGGTGGTGACTAGTCCTTGTTCCCTAACAATTCAAACCGTCTTCGCTCCTCCACAGTTGAGAATAGAAGGCATTTGTGGCCAGCCATGAATTTTGAGATGGCATTGGTAGAAGGTCAGCCTGAGCTACCTTCACCTCTAGCCCGTTTAGTTGGTAATTTAGATGGTATTTGTTTGTGAGGACCCATGATCTGCAAAACACACAGGAATAGCCTCAGAACAAAGTACGCCAAACAATCCAAAAAGAGTAACATAATATACCAACCCAATGAAACCAACAATAGTAAGGCATTATCAAATAATAACAGCAATGGCATTAAACCAACGAGAGAACAATGAGTCAATTCTCAACAAGGGTAACCCCCTATTCATGCAATAATCAATTACCAAGCATCACCCCAATTCAATATCACCATAGCCTAATGCAACAAAACATAGGATATCGACTCATTATGCATAAACAATCAAAAATAGTGTCAATATTCGCAACTCGATTCTAACCATAAAGTCACAAACATAATGAGTAAATCACAAAACATCCATAAAACTCAAATAAAATTTGAAAGCCCATAGTAAAAAGAATTCAAAATCCCTAGAAATTAGATATGGAAAATAAAAAAATCAACAATAAAGTAGAATAGGGTATCTAAAATCCAACTAAACAAAAAAAGCCAACAATCAACATATCTCAAAGACTCTCCAAAAAACTCGCAAGAATCTCCAAACAAACCGCAAGAAATCGCAAACAAAAAAATAACATTTCAAAAGTTAAGAGTGTGTACCTTAATAGCATGAAACAAATGCGATAAAAGTGAGAGAAAATGGATGAAATCCTCTCCAAATCACAAAATGGGAGTTGAAATCTCCTCTAGGATGAATGGGTATGTGATTTTGAGTCTGAGAGTGTGAAAACAATTGAGAGAAAATTGAAAAAAGTGGGGAAGAGGAGACAGGAAATTATGTTCGAATCAAAATAAGCATGACTTAAAAACTCATGGGCACGCCCATTGACGCAGTTGCATCTATGGGCATGTCATAACTACTTTTTCTTAACAAAATGACATGCTCACTAACATAGGCATGTCAGTGAGCGTGTTGTAGCTACTATGACTCATTTAAATTAACATGGCCAGTGACACGAACGTCTCACTGGGCGTGTTGTAGCTACTGTGAATCTCAAATTTAACCAAGATGACATGAGTGGGCGTGTTGTAGCTACTGTGGTGCCATCTAAATGACACGTACAGTGACACGAGTGTGTTACAGGTCGTGTCCTAGCTATTGTCTCTTAAAATTAATGACACGCCCACTCACATGGGCGTGTCCCCAAATCGGCTCAAGTTACCCCTCAAAATAAAATTTCCTCTACAAATTCAAATGAATTCAAGGAAAACACACCACCAACCAATGATAGAAGAATAAAAATAAATAAAACAATAGAACAAACTAAAAACTTGAAAATTAAAGAAATAAATATCAAAACAAATAAAATTTTGAGTTGCCTCCCACATAGCATTTCATTAACGTCATATTAGTTGAACGTTTGGGATTGGTTCGCCTTTAGTCTGGAGGTATAAAACCTCCTTCAACTCACTCAAGTCCCCCCCTAAATACAGTTTAAGACTTTGCCCATTAACCTTAAAAGTCCCTTTCTCTAGGTGAGTAATTTCAATTTTCCCATAGGGAAAAAACCTCTTTGACTGTAAATGGACCAGGCCATCTTGATTTTAACTTACCTAGAAAAAGTCGAAGCCTGGAATTGTACAATAATACCTAATCGCCAACTTGTAACACCTAGCCTTTTGAAAGCTTTCTCAAGCTGAGTGTTACAAAAGTGAGTACCCCTATCACTTATGATCGCTTTTGTTCTACCAAATCATGAAAACAACTTTTTCAAAAACCTCATCACTACCCTGGTATCATTTGTTGCTAAAGCTTGGGCTTTAGGCCAAACATAGTCTATAGCTAAAAGAATATATTTGTTACCAAAAGAACTAAGAAATGGTCCCATAAAATTAATCCCCCAAACATCAAAGACTTCACACACTAGAATTCCTTTTTGGTGCATCTCATCATGAGAGGAGATGTTTCTAGTTCTCTGACAATGATCACAACATTTCACAAAATCATAGCTATCACTAAACAGTGTGGGCCAATAAAATCCTGATTCTAGCACTTTTTGAGCAGTCCTATTGGCTCCTATATGACCACCAGCTGGTCCAGCATGACAATGATGAAGAATATTCAATATTTCGGGCCATGACACACAATGCCGGATCATGTGGTCCTTGCATAACCTAAACAAGAAAGGATCCTCCAGAAGTAATATTCCTAGTCAGAAAAGAATTTCTTCTTCTCTTGATACATCATATCTTTAGGGAGTTCTCTAGCAGCCAAGTAATTAGCACAATCCACAAACCAAGGTACATCAAAAGTTGAAACACTTACCATAGCATAAAGCTGCTCATCAGAGAAATAATTATCAATGTTTCCTTCTTTGAACTTCTCCAATGTTGGGTTCTATAAGCATGAAATGTGATCAGCTGTCAGATTTTTAGCTCCCTTTTTGTCTTGAATCTTCAAATCAAAATATTACAATAACAAAACCCAACAAATTAGCCTAGGCTTTGCATCTATTTTGGCAAAAAAAATACCTCAAAACTGAGTAGTCTGTATACACAATCACTTCAGACAAGATCAGATATGATCTAAACTTATAAAAAAACCACATCTAGAAGTTCTTTCTCGGTTGTTGTGTCATTGGCCTGGGTTGCGTTCATCATCTTGCTTGCATAATAAATGGGCTAAAAATACTTCTCTTTGCTTTGACTCAAAACTGCCTCCACTGCAATATCACTTGCATTGTAATATCCCAAAGTGTGCCCTAGAAGTTTTGATCTAATTGTTGTTTGTTTGAATTATGTGTATATGTTATGTTGATAAGAAAAGAAATTGAAAAGAGAATGTTTATGTATTGTTTAAAAAGGAAAGTAATGTGTAGAGAGTAAGTGTATATGTTGGGTATATGGTAATATATATAACATATATGCAAGTCAAAAGAGTGGTCAAGGGAAGAAGATATTTTAATTTGTGATTTGAGAAATTACTATAAAGGGCACTTGATTAAAAAGAAAACTAGAACAAGTGAGAAGAGGGTATGTTGGTAATTGTCTTCTTTAGAATACTTGGTGGAGATTTAAAAAGAAGTTGACTTTGTTTCTTCATTGTTCTTTCTTCTTTTCTTCTTTTCCATTGAAGTGGCCGGCTCATCCAAAGACAAAAGAAAGCAAGAGAGCAAGAGAGGATTTTGATGTTCTAAGCTCAAATTGAAGGAAGATCTAAGTGATAAGTTGGTGATTCAAGAAGTTTCATTACTTTGGTAAGTCCTCTTTTGATTTCTTTGCTTATTTGAAGTGTGTTTGAGTTGATAGATTCTTGTTGTGAGTAAGGGTGTGTTTGATTGTGATATATGAGTGTTTGGATTCTCTTGATTATGGATTTTGAAGATGGATTGAAGAAAGAAGTAAGTTGGTTGGAAGAGATTGTCACATCCCAAAATTTAGGTAGTCGATTATTAGGCAAGAAGGATATAAATAAGTGGACAAATAGAGGCTCGAGATAGTCAAAAACAAAATCGGTGTGCAAAGGAGGCCCGTGAAGTCGACGGGACCTAAAGGTAATTTTTAGAATGGCCGAGGACCTAAGAGTAATTTTCAAAAGTTTTGGGGAGGTGACTGTAATTTCCAAAAGTCATACTGGATGTTCTTAATAGTGCACATAACAGATTCCAAAAATGGAAAGTAGAGAAAAATTGGGTCGCAACGACGCGTAACGGTTTTTCCAGAAAACGCACGGTTTGGAAGATATAGGGGATTTTGACTAGGGACATGTTGGTCATTATTAATTAAAATTTATAAATGAATCCGAAGTAGGAAATAAACACAAGAGTGAGTAGAGGATGTCAAGGAGGTAAATATGAAACGATCGACAGTAGAAACGGAGTCCGGGCAAAACCCGAGCAAAGAAAGGACCTAAAGGGAATTTTGTAAAAAGTCGAGGGCTTATTGGTAATTTTTCAAAATGACTTGGAAACCTAAAATAGACCTTAAAAATAGAAAGTATAGGTTGAGAGGATCAAAACTATACGTAGTTTGCCTCGTGGAATTGTACGGGTTAAAAGTTACGAACAAATAATCGCCAGAGGGTATTTTGGTCTTTTCACAACTTAGACCACAGATATTTCAACACAAGATAGTGGAGGGGCCAAAATATAATTAAAAGAAAGTTTAAGGACTTGGGTTTTTAAATAAATAAAAGTAGGAGACATTTGGGCTAATGAAAAGTGGACATTTAAAAGTGTGAACATTTGGCTTTAAACCATTCATTCTTCCAAAGGTGACCATCATTTCCCTTATATATATATATATATCATGATATGAAGAGCAAACTCTCTCTCTTCCACTTTCAAAATTCGGCCACCATAGGAAAACATCAAAAGATTTCCAAGTTTTGTCAAGTTTGATTTTTCAAGGTAAGTTTTAAGGTTTTCAAGTATGTAGACTTTAATTTTAGTATCAATTTTAGGTATTTATATATTTATTGGGAGATTGGAGATTAGAGTCTTTATGTGGAATTGGAAAAAAATTTAAGTAAGTGATGAGATTAATTGATTAAATGGAAGAATCAAGATGTATAAAGTTTAATAAGGTTGGATTAGGGTTTCGGTTGAAAAGAAATGGAGGATAACTTATTGTTTTAAATTTCTAAGGTTTATATTTAAGATTGTGCTTTTGAATATCTTGAAGGAAAAACAAAGATTAAGGAAGGAGAAGAAGGAAAAGTAAAAGGGAATTAAAAGAGCAAGGTTTGGTACTTTAACCATGGAACTCTTTTTGAAATTTTTCTGTTTTACAATTAGTAAAATGCTGTGAATTGTATGATTTTTAATTAAATATATAAAAATTATATTGAGTTGAATTTTGGATATGTTGTTGTTTATTAAGTCTAGTATTTGAGAAAAATAATTTGGAACCACATTGATTGAATTTAATTTACGGAATTTATAAAATTCAGAACTGCTGCCAGGATGCAGGGCAACTGGAGCAGTCTGGTTGGGTGAACATGTTGACCAAGAGTTTGTGTCCAGTTTGATATAAAATTTTAAAGGAATGATTTTAAGATGCAAAACTAAATTCTGTAAAAATTTTAGAGTTTTTAGCCAAGTGGATTATTTTATACAAATTTTCTAAAACAAGGATCAAGTTGGGTCAAGAACCAGAGTTTATTGTTCATATGGAAATTTTTCATTATTAACTTGGTTCAAAAACTTAGTGTGGGTGTTTTATCATTTTATTTTTGGTATTGAGTTTAAGTATGATATGAAGAATAAATTAGATGAAAAATATGTGAATACATATAATACATATGTGAGTATATGTGATATTTGTGTAAATATATATTGTATATACATGGAGAATATGTGGTATATATATGAAGTGAATGGATATTTATGAAATGTTATTTATGCTCTACTCGGTAAATGGGTAACACCGTTCTGGAATGGTGGTTATATCGTGTGAGGTCAAGATCATGACAACTAGTCGTGTGAGACCAAGACCACGCAGTTATTCTATATTGTGTGAGACCAAGACCATGACAATTATTCCTGTGAGGTCAAGACCACGCGTAACTCTATATGAGGCCTCATTTCGAGATCGGTGTATTCATAATTATCGAGTGGAGCAGATTAACTCGTAATTATAATGAAGTTATATTACATGTTGTTTACATACAGAATGTGAATCTTAATTTAATTAGAAAATATAAATATGATGATTGTATGAAAATAGTTTAATCAGTATTCTACTTTTATATGTGATATCGAGTAGACATTGTATGGCAATGGTTAAAGTACCCACTGGGCAATAAGTTGCTCAGCGAGTTATATGTCTAACTCGCAGGTAGTGTATAGAAGATCAGCATTTCTGCAGCGGCTCGCATCAGCTCGACGGTGATTAGGATAGGACTTTTGACATAAAATAGTAGTATGGCATGTACGTTATATCTATTGTAAATGTTTGTTAACATATTAAGTATTATGGTGTATGTAACAAGAGAATAAACAGTGGTATGGTAATGAAACTTAGCAAATGATATGTAATCTTGAGAAATGATATAGAAGTGTGAACTTTTCTTGCAGGATTGTAGTTGAGGTTATAAGGGTGGATTATTGGGAGTGTGCTTGAGTTGAATTGTGAAATAAAATATTTTTTAAAAATAAGAAAAATTAGTTTTGTCGACACTTGGGACCCAAATTTCTAGGCGAACCTCTGGCAAAATTTCTGTAAAATCGGAACTAAAATTTGACTAAGTAAAATTGGTAGCAACATTAGGATAGTGTGGCGCCTTTACTCGGCTTACACATGTAGGTCGGGAAGGGGTGTTACAATTTGTGGTATCAGAGCATAGGTTTAGCCGTTCCTGGACGGTTAGACATAGGAAAGTGTATGATAATTAGATATTGAGAGATAGTAAATGAAGTGAGTTAGAAAGACTTTAGATAGGAAGAGGAAAATATAGAAGGATATACGTTTTATGTTGGGAGTGGCCATTACCAACGTAAAACGGGATACCCTGTAGTATTTATGGTATTTGTAAAATAGTTATATATGAAATTATGTTTGTGAAATAAGAAAGAGTCGAGAATAATTAAGCATGAGTTATTGAGTCTAATGTACATGCTATATAGGAAAAAGGCTATATGTCGAGCTGTGCAGACTGCTGATTATTTTTATATTGTAGGATGTCTCTAGACACGCAACAAGCTATGGAACAGGAGACAAAATCCCAAGCCTCCGCACCAATAGGTGTTGAGGAATCCCATGGACCAGGACTAGGGCTAGCAATGTATTTACATGTATGAACAAGCAAGTTTCGGGGCGAAACTTAAATTAAGGGAGGTAGAACTGTCACATCCCAAAATTTAGGTAGTCGATTATTAGGCAAGAAGGATATAAATAAGTGGACAAATAGAGGCTCGAGATAGTCAAAAACAAAATCGGTGTGCAAAGGAGGCCCGTGAAGTCGACGGGACCTAAAGGTAATTTTTAGAATGGCCGAGGACCTAAGAGTAATTTTCAAAAGTTTTGGGGAGGTGACTGTAATTTCCAAAAGTCATACTGGATGTTCTTAATAGTGCACATAACAGATTCCAAAAATGGAAAGTAGAGAAAAATTGGGTCGCAACGACGCGTAACGGTTTTTCCAGAAAACGCACGGTTTGGAAGATATAGGGGATTTTGACTAGGGACATGTTGGTCATTATTAATTAAAATTTATAAATGAATCCGAAGTAGGAAATAAACACAAGAGTGAGTAGAGGATGTCAAGGAGGTAAATATGAAACGATCGACAGTAGAAACGGAGTCCGGGCAAAACCCGAGCAAAGAAAGGACCTAAAGGGAATTTTGTAAAAAGTCGAGGGCTTATTGGTAATTTTTCAAAATGACTTGGAAACCTAAAATAGACCTTAAAAATAGAAAGTATAGGTTGAGAGGATCAAAACTATACGTAGTTTGCCTCGTGGAATTGTACGGGTTAAAAGTTACGAACAAATAATCGCCAGAGGGTATTTTGGTCTTTTCACACCTTAGACCACAGATATTTCAACACATGATGGTGGAGGGGCCAAAATATAATTAAAAGAAAGTTTAAGGACTTGGGTTTTTAAATAAATAAAAGTAGGAGACATTTGGGCTAATGAAAAGTGGACATTTAAAAGTTATAATAAAGAAGAAAGAGAAAAGTGTGAACATTTGGCTTTAAACCATTCATTCTTCCAAAGGTGACCATCATTTCCCTTATATATATATATATCATGATATGAAGAGCAAACTCTCCCTCTTCCACTTTCAAAATTCGGCCACCATAGGAAAACATCAAAAGATTTCCAAGTTTTGTCAAGTTTGATTTTTCAAGGTAAGTTTTAAGGTTTTCAAGTATGTAGACTTTAATTTTAGTATCAATTTTAGGTATTTATATATTTATTGGGAGATTGGAGATTAGAGTCTTTATGTGGAATTGGAAAAAAATTTAAGTAAGTGATGAGATTAATTGATTAAATGGAAGAATCAAGATGTATAAAGTTTAATAAGGTTGGATTAGGGTTTCGGTTGAAAAGAAATGGAGGATAACTTATTATTTTAAATTTCTAAGGTTTATATTTAAGATTGTGCTTTTGAATATCTTGAAGGAAAAACAAAGATTAAGGAAGGAGAAGAAGGAAAAGTAAAAGGGAATTAAAAGAGCAAGGTTTGGTACTTTAACCATGGAACTCTTTTTGAAATTTTTCTGTTTTACAATTAGTAAAATGCTGTGAATTGTATGATTTTTAATTAAATATATAAAAATTATATTGAGTTGAATTTTGGATATGTTTTTGTTTATTAAGTCTAGTATTTGAGAAAAATAATTTGGAACCACATTGATTGAATTTAATTTACGGAATTTATAAAATTCAGAACTGCTGCCAGGATGCAGGGCAACTGGAGCAGTCTGGTTGGGTGAACATGTTGACCAAGAGTTTGTGTCCAGTTTGATATAAAATTTTAAAGGAATGATTTTAAGATGCAAAACTAAATTCTGTAAAAATTTTAGAGTTTTTAGCCAAGTGGATTATTTTATACAAATTTTCTAAAACAAGGATCAAGTTGGGTCAAGAACCAGAGTTTATTGTTCATATGGAAATTTTTCATTATTAACTTGGTTCAAAAACTTAGTGTAGGTGTTTTATCATTTTATTTTTGGTATTGAGTTTAAGTATGATATGAAGAATAAATTAGATGAAAAATATGTGAATACATATAATACATATGTGAGTATATGTGATATTTGTGTAAATATATATTGTATATACATGGAGAATATGTGGTATATATATGAAGTGAATGGATATTTATGAAATGTTACTTATGCTCTACTCGGTAAATGGGTAACACCGTTCTGGAATGGTGGTTATATCGTGTGAGGTCAAGATCATGACAACTAGTCGTGTGAGACCAAGACCACGCGGTTATATCGTGTGAGGTCAAGATCATGACAACTAGTCGTGTGAGACCAAGACCACGCAGTTATTCTATATCGTGTGAGACCAAGACCATGACAATTATTCGTGTGAGGTCAAGACCACGCGTAACTCTATATGAGGCCTCATTTCGAGATCGGTGTATTCATAATTATCTAGTGGAGCAGATTAACTCGTAATTATAATGAAGTTATATTACATGTTGTTTACATACAGAATGTGAATCTTAACTTAATTAGAAAATATAAATATGATGATTGTATGAAAATAGTTTAATTATGCAGTATTCTACTTTTATATGTGATATCGAGTAGACATTGTATGGCAATGATTAAAGTACCCACTGGGCAATAAGTTGCTCAGCGAGTTATATGTCTAACTCGCAGGTAGTGTATAGAAGATCAGCATTTCTGCAGCGGCTCGCATCAGCTCGACGGTGATTAGGATAGGACTTTTGACATAAAATAGTAGTATGGCATGTACGTTATATCTATTGTAAAGGTTTGTTAACATATTAAGTATTATGGTGTATGTAACAAGAGAATAAACAGTGGTATGGTAATGAAACTTAGCAAATGATATGTAATCTTGAGAAATGATATAGAAGTGTGAACTTTTCTTGCAGGATTGTAGTTGAGGTTATAAGGGTGGATTATTGGGAGTGTGCTTGAGTTGAATTGTGAAATAAAATATTTTTCAAAAATAAGAAAAATCAGTTTTGTCGACACTTGGGACCCAAATTTCTAGGCGAACCTCTGGCAAAATTTCTGTAAAATCGAAACTGAAATTTGACTAAGTAAAATTGGTAGCAACATTAGGATAGTGTGGCGCCTCTACTCGGCTTACACATGTAGGCCGGGAAGGGGTGTTACAGAGATAGTGTTGTTTATGTGTTTGGGGTTTGTGATGATATTTGTGATTTGTGTTGGATGTATGCGTGTGGTGTTGTTTTGGTGTTTTTGTTAGTTTAAGATGGTTTTTGGGTATGTTTTGTTAAGTTTGTTTGAAGTGGATGTTGGTGGAAGAAGTGTTTTGTTGGGTGTTTTGTTGCTTTGGCTGGAATCGGGGTTTTTGGCCTGACACGCCCATGAGCACGTCCAGGGTCCTTAGGCATGTCAATTGTGTTGGTGGCAGTAAGATTGACACGACCAGTAACACGTCCGTGTTAGTTTGCGTGTCATAGCTACTGTGAGATTGGAGAATTGACACGGCCATGAGCACGCTCATGATGTTGGACGTGTTGATATTTTTGAGAGGCAGAATATATTACACGCCCAGTGACACGCCTGTGGTTCTGAGCGTGTAAAAGCTTCTGTGTTGTGGAGTTAGGGCACGGTCAGGAACACGCCCGTGTGGTTGAGCGCGTCATGTTTAGGGTTTGCCCTAGTTAACTCTTAACTTGATTATCTCTTGTGTACCCCTAAGTAAGTGTATGTTATTATTTTTGGATTAGGTCTTGAAGAAAGTGATTGATCATTGATCTAAGAAGTAAAAGAATCTTGGGAAAGGAAGTGTTTAAAGTGGTGTGAATTGTTATTGAGGTAAGTACAAATCTTGTATCATTGCATTGTAAATGCATATGAATAATGTACTTTGTTATGTTTATATCAATGATGACATTTGTATAATGTGAAGGATATGATGATGCAAATGATTGTGTATTTAAAATGTGGATTGAGATGTGATGAAATGTAAAGCCATTGTGATTGGCTATGATGATTCAAATGAGATAAATGAGGCATGTTTGCCTATTTGATAATGAGAATGGAAATGATAATGAAATAATAAATGAATTGTGTGGCTAATGTGTTATTCCATTTTCAGAGTTTGTTGTTGGTGGCATGCCTATTAGTAACAATCTCTTGAAGTTAGGTTGGAATTAATCCTTGAAGCCTAATTGAGATGTTACAACCCTTGAAGCTAGGTTGGGTTGGTTCTTGAAGCCAAGTTGGGTTGATACTTAGCATGCTTTGTTCCCCTTGAAGCTTGGTTGAACCTAATCCTTGAAGCCTAGTTGGGATTATGATATTGATGAATGTGATAATTGAACCAAAACATTAACTCTGAAAAATTGAATGGCATATTAGTGTATTTGGGCCCATGCTTGTCTTTGTTTCAATGTGATTCATAGATGATAAAATAATTGAATAATGAGATCCTTGAAAGGACTTTGAAATGTGAAATGTTTATATGAGTATGAGTTATGAAATACAAAGGTGTGGTATTATTGTTCCAACTATAATGTTGTCTTTATTATTAATATGTATGACATTGCATTGCATTAAAGCATAATGTTAGCTACTTTGTATTACTAAGCCGTTGGCTTAGCGCGATAGTGGTTGATCGCTCAGGTGACAGAGTTAAACCCGAGAGTTCCTCGAGACCGAGTGAGAGTAGACATTAAAGAATCTATTTTGGGACTTAAAGATGAGAGAAGAACTGCCAATCATGTATAACTTCTTTATATTTTGTAAAGTATTGTTTATAATGTAAATATATGAATATTTGTAAATATGGATTTGATGTATTCCTATATGTAAATATTTTATAAATTCCGCTACGTATTAAGTAAATGTCTATATCTATTTTGTTTTATATTGTAAGTTAATTACTTATTTTCTATAATGTATATAGAAGAAAGGTTATGGTATCTTTTAAAATAATTTGAATGTTAAAGAAAACCGTAGCATCCCTATGTTCAGTGCACGTATATTACAATGTGGTGTTTGTAGTGTGCGTGTACCGGATGTGGGGTGTTACATGCATCACATATTAGTTCGAGTGGTAAATTCCAATCAGGAGCTACCATGATTGGGGCATGGGTCAATTTCTCCTTAAGAGTTGTGAAAGCTCTTAAACATTCTCCATCAAACACAAAATCAACATCCTTCTCAAGGAGTCTTGTTAGAGGATGAGCTATCTTATAAAAGTCACGTATAAACCTTCGATAGAAGCCTGCATGTCCCAAAAAGCTTCTAATAGCCTTAACTGATGTGGGGGGGGGGGGTAGTTTTTCAATCGTTTCCACTTTAGCCCGGTCCACCTCAATACCCTTGCTTGAAATCTTATGTCCCAACACAATTCCTTCTTGAACCATGAAATGACATTTTTTCCAATTAAGTACCAGGTTTGTTTCCTCACATCTTATCTCAAGGTTTTCCAAACAACCTTCAAATGTGCTATCATAAACCGAGAAATCATCCATGAACACCTCCATAATGTCCTCAATGAGCTCATCGAAGATTGCCACCATGCACCATTGAAAAGTTCCAGGTGCATTGCATAATCCAAATGGCATCCTTCGATATGCGAATGTCCCATATGGGTAGCTGAATGTAGTTTTCTCTTGGTCTTCTGGGGCAATAGGAATTTGGAAGTAGCCTAAAAGGCCATCCAAAAAGCAGTAATACTCATGCCCGGACAATCTCTCCAACATCTGATCAATGAAGGGCAAAGGAAAATGGTCCTTCCTAGTTGCATCATTCAACTTCTGGTAGTCAATGCAAACCCTCCAACCTATAACTGTTCTTGTTAGAATTAGCTCATTATTCTCATTAGGAACCACCGTTGTCCCTCCTTTCTTTAGTACTACTTGAACTGGACTCACCCAAGAGCTATCCGAAATTGAATATATAATTCCAGCATCAAGTAGCTTGATCACTTCAGCTTTAACTATTCTTTCATCTTAGGGTTTAGCCTCCATTGTGGTTGCACCACTGGCTTGAACTCATCCTCCATCAGTATTTTGTGAGTGCAATAGGACGGACTAATGCCCTTGATATCTGCTATCTTCCAAGCTATAACCTGCTTATATTTTTGTAATAGCTCGATGAGTTTTACCTTATGCTCAGAAGATAGGTGGGAACTTAAAATAATTGGCAATTTATTCTCCTCTCCCAGAAATCCATACTCAAGATGATTCAGAAGGATCTTGAGCTCTAAATTAGGTGAATCAATCACAGATGATCGCGACTTCTATTCTTTTGGCATTTAAATGGATTCATATGCTCGACTCTCAAATGACTTGCTTGCTTTAGGATAAGCAAGCTACTCCAGTGCTTCCTGATCCTTAATTTTATCCTGCAATAAACACAACTCAAGGGGATCCTTAGAAACAATGTTCGTAATATAATTTAATATTTCATGCTCAATTATATCATTGCATGAATCCACCTAACTGAGTGTAAGTGGGTGCTTCACAGCATAATGTATATTAAAAACAACTTTCTCATTTCCCACTCTTAAGGTCAATGTGCCATCATGGACATCAATAAGGGCATGGGCTGTATTCAAAAATAGCCTACCAAGGATAAGCGAAACATCTGCCTCCTCATCTTCATCAATGACAACAAAATTATTGGGGAAAATGAAATTCCCAACTTTTACCAACACATCCTCTATAATACCATGAGGGTGAATTACTGACTTATCAGCAAGTTGAATGGTCATGAGTGTTGGTTTAGGTTCTACGACACCTAACCCTTTAAACATCTTGTATGGCATAAAACTTATGCTAGCCCTCAAGTCAACCAATGCACTTTGAACTTCAAGATTACCTATCAAACATGGTATAGTAAAACTACCAGAATCATTTAATTTCTTAGGCAATCTCTTCTGCAAAATTTGTTGAACTCTTTTCCGACAATTGCACCAAAGATACTTCCTCAAGTTTCCTTTTGTTTGAAAGGATATCTTTCAAAAATTCTGCATATTTAGGCTTCTACGATAAAGCTTCAGCAAATGGAATATTAATGTGCAGTTGTTTAAAGAGTTCAAGGAACTTACTGAACTGAACATCCATCTTATCCTTGTTTAACCTTGCTGGATATGACACTCGAGGTCGGTATTCCTTCTCTACTGGACTGGGTTCTTGAGGTTGATTTTCTTTTTCATTTCCCACTGTAGCTTTCCCTCCAAAAGTTATAGTAGAATTATCTTCTTTTGCTTTCTGTGTCTCAACCTCTTTTGCTTGTGACTACGCTTCTTTTTTAACTACACCGCCCTTAATTTCCTTTCCACTCCTTAGAGTAATTGCCTTTAGCTGCTCCTTTATTTTTTCTTCAGTATTGCTAAGTAATCTCCCTTGTCATCATTCGCTGAGTAACTTGGCAATTTTCCCCACCTGATTTTCCAAATTTTAAATGGAGGCTTGCTGATTTCTAAGGTGTAGACCCTTAATTTTTGACCCAATCCAATCCGATAGTCCTAAATAATTTTTGTGGTATTTTAATTATTTTGATAATATTTTAATTACTGATAATATTTAATAGTTATTTTTAATAAAAATAAAAATAAAAAAAATAAAAAAAATGAAAAAAAAATCGGACGGATCAGCGAGCGACAGCACTGCCGTGCGGCAGCCCATTTCTCCGCAGATAACAATCTGGGGCGATTTGGACATTGCCCAATTCGCCATAGCTGGGCTTGCCCAGTTTTCCAATGAACTGGCTTGCCCAACTAGCACACCGTACTAATTTTTGCCAGTGTAATTGTTTCAGCGCAGCCCAAGAGCCCGACAGCCCACACGCTGCCAATTTTTAAACCAAACCTTATTTTACCGAATTTTATAGTTTTTCCTAAATAGATAGTATTTCCTTATTAAAATAGGATTAGGACTTTATTTTTTCTATAAATACCACATTAAAACATGAAAAGAGAAGATGGGGAAAAAATGGAGAAAACCCTAAGAGAAAAAAAAAGAAAAAAGAAGAGATAGAGAAAAGAGAAACAGGGAAAACCCTACAGAAAAAAGAAAAGCAGAGGTCGACAATTGAGATTAATAGAGATTGAAACAACAAAGCAGAAACAACAAAAATAAATTATCAACAATCGAGGAGGAAACAACGAACATTCATCAATCAACAAAGGCAGTGATCACCATCTTTGATCTTTGCTTGGCCAGAAATAAATATTGACGCAGGCAGTAGCTTAGAGTCAATAAACAATTCGGTGGAACCTTCAACGTAGGTTTTGTGTCTTAATATTGAACTTTCTTAAACATTCAATTATTATATCATTTTTGTTCTTACTGGTTTTTTGTTTGTTTATTTTTATTATCACTTTGATTCAATAGTATAAATTGATAAACCCTAATTATATATTATGTTCATTATTATTTCATCCAATAGCTCAAAAATCCAGAGAATTCTCTAAACCCTAAACTTCTTTACAGTTTCTAAAAACTTTAATCTTAATCATTTCTATAAAACTCTAAACTCTTTTCTTAAATTCTAAGATTGAATATGTTTTCCAAAATATATAAAACCCTAAGCTATCTTATTAATTTTCAAAACCCTAACCCAGTGTCTTAATTTCTTAATTTTCCTAAACCCTAATCTTCTTAAAACTCAATCCAGTAAACCCTAGTTTTCCTAAACCCTAAATCTTAAAACATCAAAACCTTATCAACACCTTAATTTTTCAAACCCCATCCAGTAAACCTAACAAACCCTTAAGCCCAAATCCAATAAATCTCATAAATCTTTCTCTCCAGTAAACCTAAAAATTCTTAAACCCTAATCCCAATCTTTTAAAATTATAAACCCTAATGTCTTAAGGTTCCAAAACCCTAATTTCATGATGTTAGCCTTAAACCATAATTTGATTAACCAAAAACCTTACTACTTTCTTAAATTTATAAAACCCTAATCCATCCCATTTTTCCAAAAATTCTCACAGTAGCCTAAATAATAATAATAATTCTAAAATCCCAAAACCCTAAGTGTTAATTAAAGAACCCTAAATTGAGACATAAACCTAAATTTGTATCTTTATTTGCTTTATTTAATTTTAGATTTGATTATGTAGTTTATTATATGTTTTGATGGTTGATTTATTTAATTTCAATGGTTGATTTATTTAATTTATCATGTATGGATATTTTCTTTATTATTACGATTATTATTTATTTATTTTGGTATTAAAATTGTAAGTGGTATGTTTCCACTTTGTGGGTACCTCATTAGTTAAATTTTATATAATTTAAATTGATTTTATATTTTGGACAAATGTAAAGGACATGTTTCCACCTTTCGGTGGGTGTCCTATTTAGTTTTTCACATGGACGATGTAAGGACATGTTTCCTTCTTCAGAACGGTGTCCATTTATTTGCTTTGTTTGGACATTGCTTTGATTTTAATATAATGATGCTTTATTTTAATTGTTGCATGTAATATGGATAATATTGTTATATTTAAAATTTTATGATATTAAGGCCTGCAAAGGAGGCCGGTTCCAATGAACCGGGCGTTGTGGGGGTGATGGGCCATTTCTTTCTTTTCCCACACGTACCCAACTTTTTGAACCCATTAAGGGGTTGAGGATTCCTTTGGAATTGAGTCATCCACCCCTTTCTTTTTCCCGGCCCATCCGGGTGGCGACTCCATTTTCTCTTGTCTTAGGCCCGTGTTCTCTAAGGGTCCGAGCCTAAACAGTGCCGAAGTAGCAAGAACCATTCCACCGGGAGTGGGGGCAAAAATCTCCGCTCCCAATGGAGACTCCACTGGGGATAAGAGAAGTTTATTCTATTGGTCTTTATATTATTCTATTCTTTCTTATCATGATATTATCCATTGGATCATATTAGATTGCATCGTGTGTGTGAGTTAGGACGCCCGTGTTACCCGTGTTATGTTATGTAAGGGATACCTTACTTTCACTCAAGGAATGGAGATTGAGCATGGCATAACCACTCATAGCCTTGTACCTTTTGGTATATACTTGCTATGGGAACCTAAGCCTTTTAACCCAAAGACCAAAGCTCATGTAATTGGCCTAGTTACTTTCCTTAGGTTTTTATCCCAAATGCTTGTTATTTGACTATGGCTAATTTATCTTAGCTTAAATCATGGCTTATTTGGATTGTTCTTTTTCTAATATGAGCTAAATACATTTTGAGCTAAAATAAATTTTTCTTTAAAGTCTAAAAGACCAAAGCAATTTTCAAAATTTTTCAAAATGGTCTTTGGATATAAAACTTTATCATAAACAAATTATTTTCTCATGACTCAAATACAAAACCCAAAATCCATTTTTTGTAAAATCATTTTACAATGGGCTTAAAAACAAAATTATTTTCATCCAACCTTTTTTACTAAGAGCTTGCAAATTATTTAGGTCAATTATGGAAATACCAAAAATTAATTGTGAGCCTAGTTTATACTAAGAATTATTAACCATGGGCTTATTTTTGGCATGGATCACTAGTTACTTTTTTAAGTGAGAAATCTATTTATAGTAAACCTCTTAATTTAGTTTTAATCCAATATAGCATAAAGGCTACTTTAGTGGGTTGAATGAATTAAACCATAATTAATGGGAATTATCATGAACTGATTTCCATTTTCAAAATATAACTATTGGTTGAAACGTCTGAGGAAAATATTCGAAAATAAGATACCCCATTGTTTTATTAGTTTTTGTCATAAAATTGTTATTTATGTATCATGATAATTATTGTTTTCTTCATGCATTTTGGATTTTGGTAGTTTTAATATGTTTATTTAGTGATTTCATCAATTTGGTAGTTTTTAATTTATCCCAGTGTTTATGTCATTTTTTTACTAGTTTTTAGTGTAATGTTTATGTGTTTTCAGTTAATGTTTCATTTGATTCGTGTTTAAAGTATTTTTTAAGTGTTTATTTTAGGTTAAAGTGCAAAAAATCCCTTGGAAGATCAAAACAAAGAAAGAAGAGCATAAAGCAAGCAAGACATGGCCAAGACAAATCAAGCTTGGCCGTGTCACCTCAAAGGAAATCTTGACAAAACATGACACGGGCAGCAGATATGGCCAAGCCACTGGCCGTGTCTCACCAATAGGGCAAAACCAAAGAAACCAAGAAAGAAAGGAAAATTTGGCAGAAGCTGACACTGGCAAGTGACACGGCCAAGCCACTGGACGTGTCACATGACACGGCCACAAGCTTGGCCGTGTCCCATCCTAAGCCAAAGAACAAGAAGAACCAAAGGAAAGAAATAGAAGCTGACACACCCAGGAGACACAGCCAATCTACTGGCCGTGTCACATGACACAGCCAGGAGCTTGGTCGTGTCACTCTCATCTCCAAAGAACAAAGAAGAGCAAGGAGAAATAGAAGCTGACACACTCAGGTGACACGGCCAAGCCACTGGCTGTGTCACATGATACGGCCACAAGCTTGGCTGTGTCACTCCATGGGACCAAAGAAAGAAAGATAGAGCGGATTTTTAGCGAGGGATTTGTATAAATAAGAAGATTAGGGCAAGAGAAAAATCATCATACACACTTCCAGCCGTCCCAATCAACTTCTTCAGCCGTTCAACACATTCTTTCAGCCATTTTCCACTTTTCTCTTGAAAATTGATTTCACTTTCATTCAAACACTGTAGATCAAATTAGTTATAGCCATTACATTATTCTTTTAGTAAAAATTTGAGCAATAGATTTTTTAGAAGACAAAGGAAGTTTGTAATTTGGTTTTGTTCTGAACTCTATCTTTTAAGTTTCATTGAAATTGTATTTATGAATTCTCTAATGTCTAAATTAATTTCTTTGAATTTTAATGAGATGAATTTATTTGATAGCATCATTATGAACTAATTTTGATCTAGTCTAGGGTTTGTATGGATTTACTATGATTGTATGAAATGGTTATTGCTCTTAACTAATTTATTTCTCTTATCCTTAATTGAATGGAATAATGTTAATATATAATTGATTGGCCACCAATTATGTGTTTTAGGTATTTAGATGAAGGATTGAGAGATGAAGTCTAATACTTGAATAATTCAATTAGGGACTTAGATGAATTAGAAATATAAACCTAAGGAAAAGATCAATTTCATTGTAATAAGATTAATTGAAAGAGGTTTGAATGCGAGAGCTTATTTCCTTGATTTGATTAATTAAGTTACTTGAAATCTGATCTTTGAAATTAAATCAGTTGAGAGGAATAGCCGTTCATACATATAAATTAGTAGAGAAGTACAAACCCTAGGCTTTTCTATTAAGTGAATCAATTTATCTATTAAGTTTCTTTCATTATTATAAATTCAATTCCTTTCTATTTTCGTTAGTTGTTTAGCCATTTAATTTTATAAATCAAAGATTATTAATTTATAATTTGTTTATTATGATTTGATAAATAATTAGCTTATCTAGCTTCCTTGTGTGACGACCTTGAGGTATTCACCGAAATACTACAGCAGCCTCGTATACTTGCGAGTGTAGCTTTAGTAGTGTTTACTAGAGCGCAACAAGTTTTTGGCACCACTGCCGGGGAAGCTAATTGGTGTAATTGTTTATTAGTCATAAATATTTCAAATTATTTTTCATTGTTTACATTTTATTTTATTTTTCTTTTACTTTTAATAATTCCTTTTTCCAGAAATTTTGTTTATGCAAGGTAGGAGATCACTCAGAGGAGAGCTTTGCCCACTTATTTCAGAAATTCAAAGAGTGAAAAGGAGCAGAGAAGAGTTTGAATTGTATACCGGGTTTGATATAGAGGAGGAAATTTCTAATTTTGAGTCGGATACTATGCAATCTACCAATGTGGGAGACGAAAGGCAAAGAACTATGAGGGATTTTGCCAGACCTGTCATTGTGACTTCCACTTCGTGTATAAGATTGGCAGATGCAGCAAAAAATTATGACTTGAAGAATATCCATTACAACATGTTGCCATCTTTCTATGGAGTTCCAAATGAGGATCCTTTGAATTTTATCTGAGATTTCTATTCCACCCTCAACACATTTCCATTGGGAGGACTAATAGAAGACCAGTTGAGGATGAGGTGTTTTTTATACACATTAAAGGATAGTGCAAAGAGCTGGCTTATGATGTTGCCTAAAAATTCTTTGACAACTTGGGAGCAAGTCTATAACAAGTTTATGGGTAAATTTTACTCACATTAGAAGACAGCTGAATTAAGAGGAAAAATAGCTACATTTGCTCAAATGAATGGAGAGCCATTTCATGAGGCTTGGGACAGGTTTAAGATGTTGTTAATCCAGTGCCCACACCATCACTACCCACTTCAACTACTGAATCAGTTTTTCTATGATGGACTAACCTAGCAATTTTAGAATACTGTTGATAATGTAGCTCTGGGAGCTATGGGAGAAAAGATAGCAGAAGATACTTATGAAATCTTTGAAATGTTGGGAGCTAATTCCCATCAAAAAAGTGTAAGAGGAAGAAGTAAAGGGGTAAATGAAGTGGAAGCCAACAGTGAGATGGTCAATCAGATAGCTGAATTGACAAGGAAGGGCAGATGCTGAATATGAAGAACAATGCCTCTTCATCCACTCAGGATGTTTGTGGAATTTGTGGAACTTTTGGGCATGGAGCAAATATATGCCCCTTTGCATACGAGTCTTATGGAAATGAGGCTGAGCAAGTTAACGCTATGGGGGGATACCAACCAAGGGCCAAGAATGATCCTTTCTCAAACACGTACAATCCTGATTGGCGGAATCATCCAAACTTTTCATGGGCAGCAAACAATTCCCAACAACCTTTCCATATCCTCCAAAGACAAAATCAACCGCCAAGGCAATCTTCAAATCTAGGGCAGCCTAAGAGAGATAGTTTGGAGGATAGTTTATATGCTTTTATCCAAGCCAGTAACAAGAATCAAGAGATGACTAACAAAAGGTTGGATTCATTGGAAGAGTCTTTCAAGAAAGTGGAGACCCAAGTGGGACAACTTGCATAACAGATTCAGATTCAATAGAAAGGAAAATTTTTGTGTCAACCTGAGCAAGCACAAGCAGTGACTGTTCTTAAAAATGGCAAGGTAATAAATAATGATGTTGAAAATAATTCTGTGAATGAAGGTAATCAAGAAAACGACAAAGAAGGAGAACCAGAGGACAAGGGTGATGGAGAAAATCAATGGAGAAATTTCCTTCAGTAGATTCACCCAAGGCAAGCAATCCTTACAGGCCACCTATACCATTCTCCAGGAGATTGAAGAATGATAAACAAGATAAGCAATTTTTAGACATCTTTAACATGCTGTCTAAGGTATGTATTAACTTACCTTTACTTGAAGCAATAAAGAATATGTCGGCTTATGCCAAATTCTTTAAGGAATTGAACACCAAGAAAAAGAGGTATGAGCTAAATGAAAAAGTGATAGTATCAGAGGTAGCTAGTGCTGTTTTGCAACATAAACTACCTCCGAAGCTAAAGGATCCTGGCAGCTTTGTAATTAAAATTGCTATGGGTAATGGAAAGGGGACTGATGGCATGTGTTATTTAGGAGCCAGTGTTAATTTGATGCCTTATTCTGTGTATCTTGAATTAAAACTTAGGGAACTCAAACCTACTAAGATGGTCTTGCAATTAGCTGACAGATCTCTTAGATTTCCAAAAGGAATTATAGAAGATGTGTTAGTTAAGGTTGGTGGGTTAATAGTGCCTATGGATTTTATAGTTCTTGACATGGAAGGAAATAATCCTACACAATCCGAACACACTATTCTACTGGGTAGGCCTTTTATGGCTACGACCAACACCTTGATTGATGTTAAAAATTGTAAATTGTTAATGACTGTCTGGGACAAACAGTTAAATTTTCTATTTTTAACACTTCACCTATTCCTACAATTGCATTATATGAGGATTGCTCTTTAATTGATTGTATTGACGCAGTTGTTTCAGATGTTTTCCTGCAAACAGGTTCTTCGAAAAAATTGGAGCAGGCACTGACCTTAGATCGTGACTTAGATGTTTTTGACTCAGAAGTAGCCAGTTGCATTGATATATTAGAAAGTGCTGAAATAGAGAAATTTAAAGAGGAACTATCATTTGAGGTCCCCTCCATCCAAAAAGAAGAAAATAATCCTTCACTTGAGTTAGAGCTAAAAGAGTTGCCGAAAAACATGAAATATGTGTTTTTAGGAGATCACAACACCTTACCTGTGATAATTTCTAGCGAACTTAGTGAAAGGGAAGAGATGAGGTTGGTGAGTGTTAAAAAGATTGAAAAGAGCTATAGGATGGGGGTTGAGTGATATCAAAGGTATTAGCCCTTCGATGTGCATGTATAGAATTATCTTAGAAGAGGGAGCTAAACCTGTGAGAGAGACCCAAAGGCGCCTTAACCCAAACATGAGTGAAGTGGTTAAGAAGGAAGTGCTTAAATTGCTTGATGAAGGAGTGATATACCTGATAGCCAATAGTGAATGGGTTAGCCCAGTACATGTAGTGCCTAAGAAATCAGGAATCACTGTGGTAAAAAATGAAAAGAATGAATTGATTTCGACTAGGACTACCACTGGGTGGAGAATGTGTATCGACTATAGAAAGTTAAATAATGCTACAAAGAAAGATCATTTCCCTCTTCCTTTTATTGATCAACTACTGGATAAACTTTCTGGACACTCACACTGTTGTTTTTTGGATGGACTTTCAGGTTATTATTAGGTGGCGATAGCACCAGAGGATTAATCCAAGACCACTTTCACTTGCCCTTTTGGGACTTTTGCGTTTCGGCGTATGCCCTTTGACTTGTACAATGCGCTAGCAACTTTTCAGAGATGCATGATGTCAGTTTTCACGGACATGATAGATGACTTTATTGAGGTATTTATGGATGATTTTTCTGTTTTTGGTGATTCTTTTGATAATTGCCTCAGTAAACTTGTTCTTGTGCTTGAAAGATGTATAGAATGTAATCTCACTTTGAGTTGGGAAAAAAGTCATTTCATTGTTACTCAAGGTATTGTATTAGGCCATATTGTGTCTAGTAAAGGGATTGAGGTGGATAAAGCTAAGGTAGAGCTGATAGCTAAGTTACCCCCACCTACCTCTGTTAAGGGAATAAGAAGCTTTCTAGGGCATGCAGGTTTTTGCCGGAGGTTTATTAAAAAATTTTCTAAAATAAGCCAACCATTATGTCATTTGCTTGGGAAAGATGTTCCATTTGAATTTACTACACAATGCATGCAAGCTTTCAATTCCCTTAAGGAAAAATTGACCAGTGCACCGGTAATTGTAGCTCCTGTTTGGTCTTTACCTTTTGAAATTATGTATGATGCATCCAACCATGCAGTAGGAGCTGTCCTTGGGCAAAGGGTTGAGAAATTCTTGAGAGTGATCTATTATGCTAGCTTGACCCTAAATAACACATAAGTTAATTACATAACAACTGAAAAAGAAATGCTAGCTGTTGTTTTTACCTTAGATAAGTTTAGAGCTTATTTGATTGGGTTTAAAATTATTGTGCATTCAGATCATGTAGCTTTAAAATATCTTTTGACCAAACAACATGCTAAACCTCGCTTAATTAGATGGGTGCTATTATTGGAAGAATTTGATTTTCAAATCAATTATACTAAGGGAAGTGAAAATGTTGTACTCGATCATTTATCTAGGTTACCTTTCTTTGGTAAAAATCTTGCATCTGATAATATTCATAGAAATCTAGAAGCATTTCCTGATGAACAGTTATTTGCGGTAATGAATTCACCATGGTTTGCAGATATTGCTAACTATCTTGCTTATGGTATTTTGCATTCTGATATGTCATTTCAGGAAAAGAAAAGGTTTTTGCACATGAGTAAATTCTATTTCTAGGATGAACCTTACCTATTCTGGATATGCAAAGGTGTATCTGAGGAAGAACAACTGAGTGTTCTTCAATTTTGTCATGACCTTCACTGCGGTGGTCATTTTGGAGGGAGAAAGACTACCGAAAAAGTGCTTCAAAGTGGATTTTATTGGCCTACTCTATTCAAAGATGCTCAAGAATATTGTAAGCATTGTGACCGCTATCAAAGAGTAGGTAATATTGGGAGGAGGAATGAAATGCCCCTTCAATCTTATATTGTGGTTGAACTGTTTGATGTTTAGGGAATAGACTTCATGGGTCCTTTTCCCAAATCTTTTGGTTATAAATACATATTGGTTGCTGTTGATTATGTTTCAAAATGGGTGGAGGCAATCCCCACCCGAACTAATGATGCTAATGTGGTTGTTAAATTTGTGAAGGAATACATTCTTAGCATATTTGGCACGCCAAGAGTGATAGTCGGTGATGGGGGAAGTCATTTTTGCAACAAAATTTTTGAGAAGTTAATGCATAAGTTGGGTGCGAGACACAAAGTGGCAACCCCATATCATCCACAGACTTCAGGAAAAGTTGAGACATCCAACAAGCAAATCAAAGGAATTCTAGAAAAAACAGTCAACTCATCAAGGAAGGATTGGGCAAGTAGAATGAATGACGCATTGTGGGCATATTGAACTGCTTTAAAGAGTCCCTTGGGTATGAGTCCATACCGATTGGTTTTCTGTAAGGCTTGTCATTTACTAGTGGAGTTAGAGCACAAGGCGTATTGGGCAATTAAGACTCTGAATTTAGAAAGAGAGAACATTTTTTGCAAATTTCGGAGTTAGATGAACTAAGGAACGAGGCATATGAGAGTTCGAGGATTTATAAGGACCATACTAAAGCACTTCATGACTGAATTTTTGTACGAAAGACATTGAGCCCAGGTATGAAGGTCTTGCTTTTCAATTCTCGCCTCTGATTATTTCCAGGAAAACTCAAGTCTCGATGGAGCGGTCCTTTCGAGATAATTCAGGTATATCCTTCCGGTGCTATAGAATTACTTAACTCTTGAACGAATGAAACTTTCAAAGTAAATGGACAGAGAGTTAAACCATATAACGAGGGGTGCCAAGAAGTAAGGATTGTTGAAAGTACTTTTATCTATGATCCTTAATTCTTGCAGAAATGTCCAGCTAAGACGACGTTAAAGAAGCGCTCAATGGAAGGCAACCCATTGTTATTGTTTTTATCATTTTAGTTTAGTATCTTCAGTTTATTTATTTATTTTCCTTTCTATTTTTCTTAAAGGCTTGATGGTTTGGAGATTGGAAGTGTTTTTATTCATACAGAGAACAGGCCAGGAGCATTGAGTTTAATTGAGAAAAGGAGAGCCATCCAGTTCCAACTTTCCTTGCTCGCAAGTTTATGCTGAAGTCATGGTATTTGCTTTAGTTGTTTTCTTTCATGTTGATTATTTGTACGGAAGCTTCACTATGCGTGACACAAAAGAGGTTCTCTCTATCTTTTCTTTTGTTTAAATTGAGTACAATGCAACTCATAAGTGTGGGGTAATTTTTAAGCTTTTCTTGAATTTTTGTTTTGTTTTCTTTGTGAGTTATATTATTAATTTTTTTGTGGCATAATTGTTGGAAACTTATTGACTTTTCTGTAATTCTAGCATTACATTTGAGCCTTTAGTGTCAGCATAGAGATTAGCAATTGAATTCATTCAGGATCAATTTTCACATTCTGCAATTCATGACATATAAATCTTTGAGAACCCATCCTTTGTGAGTTTTGAGCCTCATAGATTGAATATTATTGTCAATCGATTTTCTTTTCTTAAGTGTGCACCTTCATGATTTTGCATCTCTAGAGCTTCCTTTTGCATACTAATTGAACTCACATTATGATTTCATCTCATATTTTAAAATGATGAAGGCAAATTAGGATTACCCCCTTTAGCTTAAAAAGACCTCCCTTAATTATGAATTCCTTAGTGAGCCAAGTTGAGCCTTTGACCTTTTCTTGATTGATCAACACAATTTACAACTCAACATTTTCTTATTATTATCATACCTTCATTAAGGAATGGACTTTCTTATGATATGACAAATAGGAGTGGTTTAATTGATAAGTGTGGGGTAATATAAAATATATATATATATATAATAAAATAAAATAGTATTGTTCTAGTAAGATTTGGGGCTGAAATGCATACTTTGCAGATTGTAATTGACTAAGAGTCGATTATTCTTTTCTTCTACATTTGAGCTAGATGTTCAATGCAATTTTATATTTTGTATATATATATATATAAAATAATAAAAAAATAAAAATAAAAAGAGAAGATATATATATATATATACAAAATTCATATATTTTCTAGCATTAGTCATCAAAGAGAAATTTCGACTCATTTACGTTTCTAGTATGCAAGTATGTGAGACTATCAAGGGTTGGTGAATATGCAATTTGAGGGAGTTACAAGTTTCTACGCAAGATTATTGTCTAATTTAGATACTCCATTTCTTGATGTTCCAACTTAAATGTCTTTTCTCACACCTTCAGATTATTGTCTAACGAAAAGACCTTCAGATTATTTCTTGAGAAAAATCAGTGAGAGATTGGATAATTAAGCAAGTTTATGGCAGTATGCAGTCATGATTAGCTTGAGTGAATTAACCTTTGAAATTGAGTGAAACACTTAGATGAGAGATGAGATTTGTTATGTCTGAATTAATGAATGCGTTAAGAAAATCTTGATTAAAGTAAATTGCATTTATTTATTGCTGAGTATTAAAGGATTTCATCTTATATACTTGAATTATAGTTAAGGTTAATTGAGTTTTTAATTTATGCTATGTAAATTTGCTTCAGGACAAGTAAAGTTTTAAGTGTGGGGTAGTTGTTTTATTAGTTTTTGTCATAAAATTGTTATTTATTTATCATGATAATTATTGTTTTCTTCATGCATTTTGGTAGTTTTAATCTATTTATTTAGTGATTTCATCAATTTGGTAGTTTTTAATTTATCCCAGTGTTTATGTCATTTTTGTACTAGTTTTTAGTGTGAAGTTTATGTGTTTTTAGTTAATGTTTCATTTGATTCATGTTTAAAGTTTGTTTTAAGTATTTGTTTTAGGTTAAAGTGCAAAAACTCCCTTGGAAGATCAAAACAAAGAAAGAAGAGCATAAAGCAAGCAAGACATGGCCAAGCCAAATCAAGCTTGGCCGTGTCACCTCAAAGGAAATCTTGGCTAAACATGACATGGGCAAGAGACACGGCCAAGCCACTGGCCATGTCTCACCTAAAGGGAAAAACCAAAGAAACCAAGAAAGAAAGGAAAATTTGGCAGAAGCTGACACTGGCAAGTGACACGGCCAAGCCACTGGCATTGTCACAAGAAACGGCCACAAGCTTGGCCGTGTCCCATCCTAAGCCAAAGAATAAGAAGAACCAAAGGAAAGAAATAGAAGCTGTCACACCCAGGAGACACGGCCAATCCACTGGCCGTGTCACATGACACGGCCAGGAGCTTGGCCGTGTCACTCTCATCTCCAAAGAACAAAGAAGAGCAAGGAGAAACAGAAGCTGACACACTCAGGTGACACGGCCAATCCACTGGCCGTGTCACATGACACGGCAACAAGCTTGGTCGTGTCACTCCATAAGAATAAAGAAAGAAATAAAGCATGGATTTTTAGTGAGGGATTTGTATAAATAAGATGATTAGGGCAAGAGAAAAATCATCATACACACTTCCAGCCGTCCCAATCAACTTCTTCAGCCATTCAACACATTCTTTCAGCCGTTTTCTACTTTTATATTGAAGATTGATTTCGCTTTCATTCAAACACTCTAGATCAAATTAGTTCTAGCCATTACATTATTCTTTTAGCAAAAATCTAAGCAAGAGATTCTTCAGAAGCCAAAGGAAGTTTGTAATTTGGTTTTGTTCTTGAACTCTATCTCTTATGTTTCATTGAAATTGTATTTATGAATTCTCTAATGTCTAAATTAATTTCTTTGAATTTTAATGAGATTAATTTGTTTGATAGCATCATTATGAACTAGTTTTGATCTAGTTTAGGGTTTGTATGGATCTACTATGATTGTATGAAATGGTTATTGCTCTTAACTGATTTATTTCTCTTATCCTTAATTGAATGGAATAATGTTAATATATAATTGATTGGCCACCAATTATGTGTTTCAGGTATTTAGATGAAGGATTGAGAGATGAAGTCTAATACTGGAATAATTCAATTATGGACTTAGGTGAATTAGAAATATAAACCTAAGGAAAGTTCATTTTGATTGTAATAAGATTAATTGAAAGAGGTTTGAATGCAAGAGCTTATTTCCTTGATTTGATTAATTAAGTTGCTTGAAATCTGATCTTTGAAATTAAATCAGTTGAGAGGAATAGCCGTTCATACATATAAATTGGTAGAGAAGTGCAAACCCTAGGCTTTTCTATTGAGTGAATCAATTTATCTGTTCAGTTTCTTTCATTATTATAAATTAAATTCGTTTCTGTTTTCGTTAGTTATTTAGCCATTTAATTTTATAAATCAAAGATTATTAATTTATAATTTATTTATTACGATTTAATAAATAATTAGCTTATCTAGCTTCCTTGTGAGACGACCTTGAGGTGTTCATCGAAATACTACAGCAGCCTCGTATACTTGCGAGTGTAGCTTTAGTAGTGTTTGCTAGAGCGCAACACCCATGTTGGTATTTTGTTAACCATATTACCTAGGAAAAGAGACTTGCCATTCATCTGTTGATGTTATAATGTTGGAAGGAACATCCTTATCTTTGTCTATTATTTATGCATACATGCATACATATATTTGCATCTCATATCATTAATCCCATCTGGCTCACAACCCTTGACTATGATAGTTCAAAAGCTTACGACAATCCGACCTACGCCAAAAATGAAGAAGCTAGCAACGACTCAATTACTTTCTCACCAAAAGCAAAGGAGCCCGAACAAATTTAAATAAAGGTGGATGACACCCTCGATGCCAAGATGGGAGAAATAAAAGAGGCCCTGGTTGAGACCATGAAGAATCAATTGGCTATAATTTTAGGAAATAATGCCAAAGCATCGGCCAGCACCAAGAAGCAAAAAGATAAGGGGAAGGCTAAAGTTGGTGAAGTTGTTTTTGATGATGATAAGGTGATCATTGATGATGATGATGATTGGGCTCAATAATTCCAAGATCCTCAAGACAAGAAGAAAGAACCAAAGATTTTTGAAAGATAAGCTATGGAGAAAACTGATGTTGAAAAGATGATTGAGGATTTGGAAAAGAAATTTGAGAAGAAGCTGAAAACCGAAGGGATGTCTGAGATCGACAAACTATTTGACCAAGATGAGGAGGTCCCTTATAAGTTCAAGGTGCCATCCTTTGCAAAGTTTGATGGAACCAAAAATCTTCACCTCCATGTGAAGCAGTATATCACTGCTATGCAATCTGTCCGAGCTACTAAGGCTCAAACTCTAAGATATTTCATGCTCTCATTGGATCTTATTGTCCAAAATTGGTTCAACACCTTAGAGGAAAGTACTCAAAAAGATTGGGACATGTTATACAAGGCTTTCATTCAGCACTATGGGTACAATGTCGAGCTGGAAGTAACCTTGATGGAGGTGGAAACCATTAGGCAAAGACCAAATGAGAATTTTGTGGACTATGTGAAAAGATGGAGAAATAAGGCTGCTTTGCTTAAGAAGAGGCCTGATGAATTTGATCAAATAAGGATGATTGTACGAGGGGTGTTACCTAACCTTCGTGAAAAGCTATCTCACACCCTTATAAGGGACTTCAAAGATCTTCTCCAAGGTGGTCTACAAATTGAAGAGTAGTAAAAGGGAGAAGAACCGCTTTTCAGCAAGAAGGAATGAGAAAGGAAATTATCAGCCTAGCAATCAAAGCACACAAAAAGAAGTTGATATTAATGCAATTGGTCAAGGAAATAAAAGACAATTCTCAGAATTGGGGAAACCTCTATCTTGGTGTGAGCGGCAATTTTCGCCCCCACTCCCGGTGGAATGGTTCTTGTGACTTCGGCACTGTTTAGGCTTGGGGCCTTAGAGAACACGGACCTAAGTTCAGAGAAAATAGAGTCGCCACCCGGACAGGCCGGGAAAAAAGAAAGGGGTGGATGACTCGATTCCTAAGGAATCCCCAACCCCCTAATGGGTTCGGAAAGTTGGGTACGTGTGGGGAAGGTGAGAAATGGCCCAGCACCCCCACAACCCCCGGTTCATTTGAACCGGCCTCCTTTATAGGTCTTAATATTATAAAATTCTTAAATACAACAACATTATCCATATTACACACAATAAAAAGAAAGCATCATTATATTAAAATCAAAGCAATGTCCAAACAAAACAAATAAATGGACACCCATCCAAGGATGGAAACATGTCCTTACATCCCATGCCTAAATAGGACACCCACCGAAAGGTAGAAACATGTCCTTTAAATTGGTTCTAAAATAGAAAAGCAAATTAAATTACATGATATTTAACTAATGAGGTACCCACCAAGTGGAAACATACCTCTTATAACATTTGGAAATCTAAATAAATTAATAAAAGTAAATAACCATTTATAATAAATAAATCATTCATCAAAGGTATTAAACATCAATAGAAAGTAAACATCTATCCATGATAAATTAAATAAACCAAGCATTGAACTTAAATAAATTAAAGCATATAAAATAAATCAAGGCAAAATCAAATACAAAATTGAATAAGGCAAATAAAAATCTAAATCATAGCCACTGTTTCCATTTTGGGTTATTTATTTCATGTGTTTAAGATTTTGAAATTTGTGGAATTAGGCTACTGTGACTTTAAGAGAATTAAAATGAATTAAAGTTTTATGATTCAAGAAGTTGGTAAAATTCTTTGATTAACTAAACTAGGGTTTGTTATGTAAAATCATGAAACTAAAATTTGGACTCTTTAAAAATACTTTTGATTTATGGTTTCAAGTTTACTGTGTGAAATTAAAATATTTGTGCTTTTATGGTTTTTTAAGTTTTAAAGGATTAGGGTTTAGAAAAAATTAGGGTTTAAGGTTTTAGAGGGGTTAGGGTTTACTGTTTTAGGTTTAGAAGTTGCATTTAGGTTTAGTGTTTTAGAATTAGGGTTTCGGTGGATGCTTAGGTTTTTAGAATTTGGAAAAGCAATTAATAATTTTATGAAAGTAGACCAACGATTTAAGGTTTATATAAATGGAAAAAGTGCTTTTAGGTTTTGTTGTAAGAAACATAATCAAATTTTGGTTTTGTTGAAAAATATGTTCAATTAGAGTTTTAAGATTTTGAAGAAGTAAAAATAAAAATTTTAAGTCTTTTTAGAAAATAAAGCAACGAATTAGTGTTTTTAAACTTTGAACAAAGGGAATTAAGGTTCTGGGATTTTTGAATTAAAAAAAAACACAATTTCATAGTTTATGCTACTGTGAAAAAAATATAACAATCAATACATACCTCCTTTTGATGGTTCCTCCAAAAAATTCTTCTTGGATGAACAAAAACAAAGGCAGTTGCGCCTTTGATGATTTGTTAATGCTTTGCTTCTTCGACTCTCAAAAAGTCAGATTTGATTAAAGTTTTCCTTCACAGATTTGGTTTCAAACTCTCCCAATTTTCGTCCCAAATTCTTATTATTTTTTCCCTCTCTCTGCCTCCTTATTTATAGAAGTTTTTATGGTTTTTCCTAGTTGCTGACGACATACATTATTTATTAAGAAAGGAAATTGAAACCTAATTGCATTAGGTTTTGGAAAATTTGTGTCAAAAAATTTTGCTGGCGAAAAAAAAGGGCTGCGAAAAAATTATGTTGGCGAAAAAAATTGACGCAGGAAAAATTGCGCTGGCGAAAAAGCTAGCGTAGTTGGCGAAACAGGCCTGCAGGCCATTTCGACTGCAGGAAATTCCTGCAGGCAAAATGGCCTATGCCATTTTGCCTATTTCGCCCGCAGGCAACTTCTTTCAATTTTTATTCATTGCTTCCAACTGTGCTATCAAAGCAACTACGGGATCCAATTGATGTGAACTAGTAACCCTTAATTTTCTTTGTTCCCTTGGAGTTTGCCACTGATAATTGGTAAGGGCCATAGCTTCAATCAAATTCCTTGCTTGTTCAGGTGTTTTATTATTTATGGTACCTCCGCCAGCTACATTGATGGGCATAATTCAATCCATTGTAGAAAGTTTGAATCTGTAGCCACAGCAGAAGCCCATGGTGAGGACACCTTCTCAATAAATCTTTGAATCATTCCCAACTATCATAAAGAGTTTCACCAACTAGCTGGAGAAAAGATGAAATATCATTCCTCAACTTGGCAGTCTTGGATGGTGGAAAATATTTCTCTAAGAATTTTTCTGCCAATTGACCCCATGTGGTGAAAGTGTTTGGGGGGAAAGATTTCAGCCATTTCTTCGATCGATCTCTAAGTGTGAATGGGAACAACCACAGTCTAATTGCATCTTCAGAGACATTATGTATCTTGAATGTGTCACATATTTCTAGAAAAGTCTCAATATGTGCATTAGGATCTTCATCTGGGAACCCATCAAACTAACAAGTCTGTTGCACCATTTGAATTACATTTGTCTTTATCTTGAATTTATTTGCAGCAACTACCGGTCTCTGTATGCTTGAATTAGTCCCATTAAGAGTGGGCCTAGCAAATTTCTGCATTGTCCTTGGCTCATTTCCTGCCATCATTTCCAGTTCTTATTCTAAGCTAAGATCTTCAAAGTTTGGTTCCGTTTCTGCCAGAACTGCTTCCTCTTCTTCCTTTCGCTTTCTCCTCAACGTTCTCTCTAGCTCTTGATCTAATTTAAGTAGTTGGAAAGAGCTAGCTTGGGTCATAAACAGGAAGAAGTATCTAGAATGACAATCACAAGCAAGAACTAATGTTAAAACAAATAAAATAAAAACTAAATCAACAGTCTTGATTATATTACTAATATTGAAAACCGTTGTCCCTGGCAGCGGCACCAAAAACTTGATGACGGATCTATGCTATAGCAATGTTACTGCAAGTGCATGGGTCGCTCAAGTAATAAACAGTGAGTAAGATATCATTCTATTGGGGACAAGGTCAAATATTAGTGCAAATTTTAATTGTTATTTAGCGAATCAATAAAATGTGTGATGATTAAAATAAAAGACAAATTATCAATAAACTAAAGTGAAGAAAAATTGAATTTTGTACAACAAAAGTTGTGATGAAAATACTATCCAGATATTGAATCCCCCTAGCCATGAGAATTATTTATGAATATCAATTCAATTAAATCAAATAATAGAGCTGAATTGGCATTCCCCTAAATTAGATTAAAACCTCTCTCAAGTGAATTAATCCCTAATCACTAAGTAAAATGCTAGGAATATTTTCTCAAGCATGATTAAATAGATCTTGCAATAAGAACAAGGAACTTTAAACCAAAGGTTCTTGTAAGTCTATTTCTAGCACTCCAATCAACCCTCAATCCTAATGAACAATCTGTTCATATCAAGCTTTCTCAAGTCAATAATATGAAAATTACAACCAATTAATAAGCATGCTATTATCAATTGGAAATAAGAAATTAAGAATCAGAAGGATAAAACAACTCAATCGAATGATTTAATTTAATAAGAACTATTCAATCAATATAATAAAGCTAGGGTTCATCAATATCTATATAGATAAAATGTTTAGCTCATGTTCATAACCAGAAAACCAAAACAGAGGAAATAAGTAAAAGAATTCAAACAATCCATAATGAATAATTTGTGTTTCTTCACTTCAATCCTCGAAACTTGTTTTAAATCTCACAGGAATTGGGTTTTCACCTTCACTCTTAGCGGCCAAAAACTCTCTTTTTCTTGGGAGGTCGGTTATGAAAAACTAAAACTCTCTCTAATTCACTCTTTAGCTCAGATTTTATAGCCCAGATATTTTTGCCTGACACGTCCATAGACATGCCCGTGTCTGTGGGCGTGTCAATGGTGTTGTTTCTATCTTTAATGACATGGGCAGTACAATCCTATGTCCTTGGTCGTGTTGTTGCTATTGCAATGTTGAAGTAGGGACACGGTCAAAGACACACCCGTGTCGTTGGGCATGTCACAGCTTCTATAAGTCAGGAGTAATGGCACATTCAGTGACACGCCCATGTCTCTAGGCATGTTGAAGCTTCTGTAAAGTAGTTGAATGACACGGCCATGGACACACACATGTCACTCGGCGTGTCACTTGAAGAATCTGCCCAAAATAGCTTCTTCCCTTGTCTTTCATCCATGATTTTGGCCTAAATAATCCTAAGGTCCCAACGTGTCAAAAGTTCCTAGAATCAACCCTAATAAATACTTGAACAAATAAATTAAACTCAATTGGATAATAAATATATTAAGAAATAGGGACAAAAATATCATCATTTATACACTTATCAAATTTCCCCATACTTGAGTTTTTGCTTGTTCTCAAGGAAACCAAATCACTATAATAGGTAGAAATGAAAGACCCCACTATATCAAAAGAAAACAAAAGTTTTTACAATACTTGAATTACAAAACCCAAAATTCTCAATCAAAAACTAAATCACAAACACGGTAGATGAATTAAGAAGTTTCAAAATAAAAATCTAATAGATATAAAAATTAAAAGTTCAAAGTTAAAAGATTGAGCATAAAAGTCCAAGAACTCAAAAGTCATGAACAAAGTAAGGAAGTAAGTTTTCTCTTAAGTTCTTTGACCTTCATAAAATGCATTGCGTGAAACATTAATATTTTTTTTCAAAAGGAGCCCGACTTGTTTGAACTAATACTAACTTTTTGACGCAAAAGTAAACATTTGTGATGCCGACCCCAGTTACTCAGTTAGAATCATCATTCAAATGGCCACTAGCACTATTCATGATTCCAACTCATTTGTTTAAATTCAAGAGACAAAATCAGTGAAATAGGGATAAATTTTCAAAGCTCCTAAAAAATTGGTTTAATTTATTTATTTTTATTTTATTTATAGCAAAGTGGACAAGAACTTTAGATAATAAAGATATCATACTAAGTTCGACTCAACTATCTAAAGAATTAGGCTATGTTAAAAAATGTAACTAAGGTTTTAAACTTTAGATGTGAAACTCTCATCGATCAACTACCTAATTCAAACTATCACATTTAGTCTTTAGTAATCAATTAAGAAAACCGAGTCAACCTCAATAAGAGATTGTCGTTCGTTAAATCAATCATTATTTTAATAAAAAGAGGAACCATTTCACTTCATATTATAATAGCAATCTAGTTTACTTGAATCCAAAATTAAAATCAAAGAAACTAATTGAGACAAATGCAACTAATGGCAAAAAAATGAAAATAAAAGCTCAATTTATAAAATATGCCCCTCTCCCACACTTAAGACTCACATTGTCCCCAATGTGTGTAAAATAATAAAAAGAACAAAAGAGAGAAAATTGCCCTGACATGTCCTGAATTGACATATATGAATAGGATTCCAAAAGTGTTGCGATGTCGAATGAGCTATAGGATAAAAAAATTGACATAGAGAATTGACATAGTTTATTATTGCTGCAAAAAAATTGACATAATAAACCCAAATGCATGCCAAGTTCGTTGATGCTCATGTGAAATCGCTGACCCAACCAGAATTTCATCATCGGCTCCATGATGGAGATCTTGTTTTTATCAAATTGAAAAGTGTAGAACAACTCTAGGGTTTACTCTTTGTAGGAAGGCTCAATGATGGAGAAGAGTTGTTCCCATCCATGCTGGTTGATCAATTCCTGGACCTCAGTCATTATGTTGGCTCGCTCCATGGCACCCCAATCCAAAACCATAGGTGGCGACCAGTCCTTGTTTCCTAACAATTCAAACCATCTTCGCTCCTCTGCAGTTGAGAATCGAAGGCATTTGTGGCCAGCCATGAATTTCGAGATGGGATTAGTAGTAGGTCGGCCAGAGCTATCTTCACTTCTAGCCCAGTTTGTTGGTAATTTAGATGGTATTTGTTTGCGAGGACCCATGATTTGCAAAACACACAAGAATAGCCTCAGAACAAAGTACACCAAACAATCCAAAAAGAGCAACATAATATACCAACCCAACGAAACCAGCAATAGTAAGGCATTATCAAACAATAATAGCAATGGCACTAAACCAACGAGAGAACAATGAGTCAATTCTCAATAAGAGTAACCCCCTATTCATGAAATAATCGATTACCAAGCATCACTCCAATTCAATATCGCCATAGCCCAACGCAACAAAACATAGGATGTCGACTCATTATGCATAAACAATAAAAAATAGTGTGTCAATATACGCAACTCGATTCTAACCATAAAGTCAAAAACATAATGAGTAAATCACAAAACATCCGTAAAACTCAAATAAAACTTGAAAGCCCATAGTAAAAAGAATTCAAAATCCCTAAAAACTAGCTATGGCCAATAAAACAAATCAACAATAAAGTAGAATAGGGTCTCTAGAATCCAACTAAATAAAAACAAAGCGAACAATCAATAGATCTCAAAGGCTCTCCAAACAACTCGCAAGAATCTCTAAATAAATTGCAAGAAATCACAAACAACAAAATAACATTTCAAAAGTTAAGAGTGTGAACCTTAATAGCGTGAAAAAAAATGCCATAAAAGCGAGGGAAAATGGATGAAATCCTCTCCAAATCACAAAATGGGAGTCAAAATCTCCTCTAGGATGAATGGGTATGAGATTTCGAGTGTGAGAGTGTAAAAACATTGAGAGAAAATTGAAAAAAGAGGGGAATACGGGAGAGGAAATTATGTTAGATTCAAAATCAGCACGACTTAAAAACTCATGGACACGTACAATGACATGGTCGTGTCATAACTACTGTTTCTTAATAAAATAACATGCACACTGACACGGGCGTGTCAGTGGGCATGTTGTAGCTATTGTGACTCATTTAAATCAACACGACCAGTGACACGGGCGTGTTATAGCTACTATGAATCTCAAATTTAACCAAGATGACATGACCAATGACACGGGCGTTGTGGGGGGTGCTGAGCCATTTCTCACCTTCCCCATATGTACCCAACTTTTTAAACCTATTAGGGGGTTGGGAATTCCTTAGGAATTGAGTCATCCACCCCTTTCTTTTTCCCAGCCCATCCGGGTGGCAACTCCATTTTCTCCAAGCTTAGGCCCATGTTCTCTAAGGCCCCGAGCCTAAATAGTGTTGAAGTCGCAAGAACCATTCCACTTGGAGTGGGGGCGAAAATCCCCGCTCACAGTGGCGACTCCACTGGGAATAAGAGAAGTTGATTCTGTTGGTCTTTATATTATTATATTCTTTCTTATCATGATATTATACTTTGCATCATATTAGATTTGCATCGTGTGCATGAGTTAGGATGCCCGTATTACCTGTGTTGTGTTATGTAAGGGATACCATACTTTCACTCTAGGTCTGGAGATTGAGCATGGCATAACCACTCATAGCCTTGTAACATTTGGTAAATACTTGCTATGGAAACCTAAGCCTTTTAACCCAAAGACTAAAGCTCAGGTAATTGATCTAGTTACTTTCCTTAGGTTTTTACCCCAAATGCTTGTTGTTTGACTATAGTCAATTTATCTTGGCTTAAATCATGGCTTATTTGGTTTTTTCTTTTTCTAATATGACATAAGTATATTGTAAGCTCAAAATAATTTTTTTCTTTAAAATCGAAAAGACGAAAGATATTTTCAAAACTTTTTAAGATGGTCTTCGGACATAAAACTTTTCCAAAACAAGTAAAAAATTCATTCCTCATGACTCAAATACAAAGTCAAAAATCTATTTTTCTAAAATCTTTTTAGTATCATCCAACCTTTTCTTTAAAAGAGCTTACAAATTATTTCGGTCAATTATGGAATACTAAAAATCAATTGTGAGCCTATTTTATACTAAGAATTATTAATCATGGGCTTGTTTTTGGCATGAATCATTAGTTACTTTTTCAAGTGAGAAATCTATTTATAAAAAACCTCTTAGTTTAGTTTTAATCCAATATAGCATAAAAGCTACTTTAGTTGGTTGAATTGATTAAAACCTAATTAATGGGACTTATCATGAACTGATTTCTATTTTTGAAAATATAACTATTGGTTGAAACATTCGAGGGAAATTATTCAAAAACAAGATACCCCATGTTGGTATTTTGTTAACAATATACCTAGGAAAAGAGTCTCGCCATTCCGTGTGTGGAAGTTATAAGGTTGGAAGGGACATTCTACTTATCTTTGTCTATTGTTTGTGCATATGCGCATACATGCATACATACATTTACATCACATATCATTAATCCTTTCTAGCTCACAGCCCGGGATTTCTACAGTTCCAGAGCTTATGACAAGCCGACCTATGCCGGAGATGAAGAATCTAGCAGCGACTCAATCACTTATTCACCAAAATCAATGGAGCCCAAATAAATTCAAAGAATGGTGGACGATGCCTTCAATGCTAAAATGGAAGAACTAAAGGGGGCCCTAGCTGAGATCATGAAGAATCAAATGACTGCAATGTTTGGGAATAATGTTGAAGCATCGACAAGCATCAAGAAAGATAAGGGGAAGGCTAAATTTGGTGAAGTGGCTTTTGATGATGATAAGGTGATTATTGATGATGATGATGATTGGGCTCAATACTTCCAAGATCCTTAAGAAAATAAGAAAGAGCAAAATATTGTTGAAAGATTAGTTGTGGAGAAAACTGAAACTTTAGATGTTAAAAAGATGATTGTTGATCTGGAAAAGAAGTTTGAAAAGAAGCTAAAAACCGAAGAGATGTTTGAGATCGACAAACTATTTGAACAAGATGAGGAGGTCCCTTATAAGTTCAAGATGCCTTCCTTCGCTAGGTACAATGGTACTGGAAACCCTCTTCTCCATGTCAAGTAGTACATCACTGTTATGCAGTTTGCCCGAGCCACTAAGACTCAAAATTTAAGATATTTCATGCTCCCATTAGACCCTGTTGTCCAAAATTAGTTCAACACCTTAGAGAAAAGTACTCAAAAAGATTGGGACATGTTGTGCAAGGCTTTTATTTAGCAATATGGGTACAATGTCAAGCTGGAAATTACCTTAATAGAAATTGAGTCCATTTGATAAAGGCCAAATGAGAATTTTGTGGACTATGTGAAAAGTCGAAGGAATAAGGCGGCATTGCTCAGGAAGAGGCTCGATGAATCTAATCAAATAATAATGATTGTGAGAGGGCTGTTGCCTAGTCTTCATGAAAGGATGTCTCATACACTCATCCGGGATTTCAAAGATCTTCTCCAAGCTGGTCTGCAATTTGGAGAATAGGAAAGGGAGAAGAATTGCTTTTCGGCAAGAAGGAATGAGAAAGGGATCTTCTAGTTGGGTAATCAAAGGACGCAAAAGGAAATTGATGTTAATACAACTGGTCAAGGAAATAAAAGACAGTTCTCAGATATGGGAAAACCTCTATCTTGGGTTTTCAACAAGCTACAAAAGAAGGGGTTGTTACAATCGTTGGCTCCTCGACAGCTACATAATTCTCTACCACCAAACTTTAATGCTGAGGTCTTCTATCATTTTCGTCAAATGCGAGGGCATGAGATGGATAAATGTGCTCATCTAAGACACGAGATCCAAGATTTGATTGACAGTTGTATGCTACCTGAGCCGAATAAGCCCAATACCGAAAGCAATCCTCTACCTAGGTTCAACAGAGTGCCACCACCACTAGCTTTCATGGTAGGAGGAGGATTGGAGGAAGATCTCATCTTATCCTCCTTTCAAGATGGGAATAATGAATATGTGAAATGAGAAGAAGCTTAACTCGACAAACTTCCCTTAGCTTGTTTGTTTTTTTGTTTTATTTTCTTTATTTGGTGTTTTATGGAACAATCATATTTTTCAAATTTAAAGTTGTTTGAATAAATTACTTTCATCAAAATTTTTGTTGGCTTTGTTCATTTTGGTGCTCAACCAATGAGGAATCTAGCTTGATGATTCATGAATTAATATATTTATGCATCATGACTTGAATGACTTTACTAGGTGAGGGAATTATTCTATAGTATTGAGTTGTGTATGCTTACTTAGAGAGGGCTCCTGCATAATTACCTTTATCTAGATCCTAGTCAGTCTTAGAACATGCTTTGACAAATTTTTGAGGCGAAATTAAACTCTGCTTATTTAAGAGAGAAATGATTTAGGCATTGTTTGACGAGCCAATAACTAGTATCCACCCAATTAAATATCAATCCCTAGTTGCCCCTTTGAGCCTTCATAGAATTTTAGCTTTCTTTTCATTGACTTACAAACCCCACAACCTACCCTGAGTTGTTGTTACACTTTTGACAAGTCTTATGATCACTAAGATGAAGAGGCAAGAAGATCAAAGAATGGAATGCATAGCCAAAACTGTAAGGATAGTTGATGTTCTCAAGACCATAAGGGTAGTTGAAGTTCACCTAATATCTCCAATCTATCAAGACAATATCAGAGTAACAAATGATTTATCCTTGTTAAAGAAGATTTATGTCACTCCACTCATCCATTATTAGAAACCCAAGTTGGTACAAACAAGACAACTCTTTTAGAGCTAGAAAAAAAAATTAAATTAAACCCAAAATGGTTCAGAAAGCCAACCAAGTTCTCTTTTACCTAAAGCAGCAAAAGACTTCCATAATGTGAGCGGGGATTTTTGCCCCCACTCTCGGTGGAATGGTTCTTGCGACTTTGGTACTATTTAGGCTCGGGGCCTTAGAGAACACGGATGTAAGTCTGATGAAAATGGTGTAATATCCCAAAATGTACCCTAGAAGTATTGATGTAATTGTTGTTTGATTTGAATTAAATGTTTATGTGTTATTGGAAAGGAAAAATGTATTTTGAGATAATGTATATGTTGGGTATATGGTATTATATATAACATATATGTTGGTCAAAAGGGATGGTCAATGGAAGAGGATATTTATTTGTGATATGTGAAATTACTTAAATGGGCATATAAGTGACAAGAGTTAAGTTAAATGGATAAGGGCAATTTGGTAATTGCTTTGTTAGGATTGCTTGGTGGAGATTTAAAGAAGAAGAGAAGTTTGACTTGTCTTCATTTTATCTTCTTTGCTTGGTGTGGCCGGCTACCAAAGGGAAAGAGAGAGCAAGTGAGGTGTTTTGATTTCTAACATCAAATTGAAGGAAGAATAAAAGGATTAAGTTGGAGATTTGTGAAATTTCTTCAATTGAGGTAAGTACTTTCTTGTTTTCCTTTGTTATTGTTGAAGTTGTGTTTGAGATGAGTTGTGATTTGTTGATATTATGAATTGGTGTGTTTGAGATGTGTTTATAAGTGTTGAAATGGATTGTGAGTTAAAGAGGTTAAATTGGTGTTGGTTTTGTTTGAAGATGGTAAGTTAAGTGGATGTTGATATTGAAAGAAGAAGATTGATGTTGGTTTAGGGAATGATGTGGGTTTTAGGGTTTTGAAGTGGTATGTGTTTAAATGTGTTGTTAATGTTTTGTTAATGAGAATATTGTGATGAATAGGTGTTAATAACATTGATTACATCCATTTGAATGAGATTGTATTGTGCATAATGTGTTTTTATTCAATCAAAAGAGAGTTTTGGCCATATTTAGGGTTTTTGTTCATGTGAGACACGGCCAAGACTTATGATTTTTGGGAGACACGGCCAAGTTCAAGGAAATTTGGCCGTGTTGGATGATTTTTGGAGAGACACGGCCACTGGCTTGGCCGTGTCCCTTGACTGTGTTTGCCACTGCCTGATTTTTGTTGAGAGACACGGTCGTGTTCCCTTGCCCGTGTCTGCCTCGGCCTGAATTGGTGTTGAGAGACACGGCCACAAGCTTGGCCGTGTCCCTTGAGTGTGTTGGCTACTGTGATTGTTCCTTTGTTCTTCTTGCATTGTTAAGATTGAACATTCATTTGATGACAATGATGATGCATATGATACTATATGAACAATGCTATGTTTTATGCATTATGAATCTTGTGAATGGTAATGTGTTATATGAATAATGTACTTTGTAGTGTTACATCAATGATGCAATATGTAAAATGTGAAGGATATGATGAGGTAATTGATTATGTATAGCTTGATGGGAGTAGTTCTTGAGTGTGAAAGAGACGAGGATCGTCCAAAAAGGTATGTGGAATGCAATTTGTTATGATAAATGTTTTAATAATGAATGGTGTTAATGTGTCTTGAGAAATGATGAAATGTGATGTTATCATAATTGATAATGATGATCAAAATGAAATAAATAGACACATGGTTTATATGACATTGAATTTAAGATACATGTGCAATGAAATGGATTATGTATGCTTGAATGATGAAGTGTATAATGTGAATTGAGTCATAAAGAGGTGTGAAACTAATGTTCTGAGTTATAATGATGTGAATGATATGATTGAAGCATGCCTAGATGGTATGATTGAATAATGATATGTGTGTTTAGTTAATGTAATTGATGTTGCATATATCAATGATGAAATATGAAAGGTGATTTGAGATATAATGTGATGTGAGGCCATTGTGATTGGCTATGATAACTCAAATGTGATGTGAAGCCATTGTGATTGGCTATGATAACTCAAATGTGATGTGAAGCCATTGTGATTGGCTATGATGATTCAATTGTGATAAATGAGGCATGTTTGCCTAGATGATGATTCAATTGAGAATGAAATGGATAATGAAATAATAAATGAATTGTGTGACTAATGTGTTATTCCATTTTCAGAGTTTGTTGTTGGTGGCATGCCTAATAATAGTAACAATCTCTTGAAGTTAGGTTGGGTTTGATCCTTGAAGCCAAGTTGGGTAGAAGTTTAACATGTTTTACTCCCCTTGAAGCTTGGTTGGGTCTAGTCCTTGAAGCCTAATTGAGATGTTACAACCCTTGAAGCTAGGTTGGATTGGTTCTTGAAGCCAAGTTGGGTTGATACTTAGCATGCTTTGTTCCCCTTGAAGCTTGGTTGAACCTAAATCCTTGAAGCCTAGTTGTGTCTATGATAATGATAAATGTGATAAAAAAAAACCAAAGCATTAACTCTGAAAATTGAATGGCATATTAGTGTCTTTTGGGCCCGAGTCTGTCGTTGTTGTCAATGTGATATACAAATGTTGAAATAAATGAGTAATGAGATCTTTGATTGACTTTGTTGGAAATGTGATTCATGATTGGTGAATTGTGAATAAAACAATGTTATGAAGTATGATGTGTAATGTGTATATTGATATATTGATTGTGAGTATTAATGATGGATTGTGATTGATGATAATGATATGTATTTATGCATATAATGTATGGAATTAGTTGAGATATATGAAAGGTGCAATTCAAAAGGAAAAACTTGATAAGAAACTAATGGTACATGGAAGTGATATGTCATTATATGTTAGAAATTCTATAATGTATGTTTATATGTTATATTTGTACTACTAAGCTCTCGGGCTTAGCGCGGATGTGTAATCGCGCAGGTGACTAGGTGGAAGATATGAAGTCTTTCGTTATTCCACGAGAAGAGTAAGAGTTTGTCGAGACCAACTAGAGGGTGATGCATACATGTATGATTTTTAATTATGATGTATTTCTGACAAGAGTGTATGTATATGTATAAATGAAGTTTTGATAAAGATAAGATTATGATATATATGTAAGATCATTAAGAATATAATGATTTGTAAATGTTCTTTAAATTAATGTATTGTGGTTTGAATTCTGTTAAAGGTTTTTAAAATGTGACGAAAAGTGACATCCTTATACTTTATATACTTACTGTATGTATACCAGGTGCATGTATAGTACTTATATGGAGTATTGGGGTGTTACAAATAGAGTCACCACCCGGACGGGCCGGGAAAAAGAAAGGGGTGGATGACTCGATTCCTAAGGAATCCCCAACCCCCTAATGGTTTTGGAAAGTTGGGCACATGTAGGAAAGGTGAGAAATGGCCCAGCACCCCCACAACGCCCGGTTCATTGGAACCGGCCTCCTTTACAGGTCTTAATATTATAAAATTCTTAAATATAACAACATTATCCATATTACATACAATAATTAAAAGAAAGTATCAATATATTAAAATCAAAGCAATGTCCAAACAAAGCAAATAAATGGACACCCATCCAATGATGGAAACATGCCCTTACATCACATGCCTAAATAGGACACCCACCAAAAGGTAGAAACATGCCCTTTACGTAGGTTCTAAAATAGAAAAGCAAATTAAATTACATGATGTTTAACCAATGAGGTACCCACCAAGTGGAAACATACCTCTTACAACTTTTGGAAATCTAAATTAATTGATAAAAGTAAATAATCATTCATTATAAATAAATCATTCATCAAAGCTATTAATCAAAATAGAAAATATACATCCATCCATGATAAATTAAATAAATCAAGTATTGAAATTAAATAAATTAAAGCATAAGAAATAAATCAAAGCATAATCAAGTATGGAATTAAATAAAGCAAATAAAAGTCCAATTATGGCTACTGTGACTTTTTATGGAATTAAAATAAATTAGGGTTTTATGTTTTAAAGGTTGGTAACACTCTTTGATTAACAAAATTAAGGTTTGAATGATGATATCATGAAACTAGGGTTTTAAACACTTTAAAATACTTTAATTTGTGATTTTTGGTTATTGGGTTCCTAAGCTACTATGTAAAATTTAGGTTTTTATGTTTTTATATTTTTTAATGTTTTAAAAGGATTAGGGTTCATAAAAATTAGGGTTTAAGGTTTTAAAAGGGCTAGTGTTCATTATTTTAGGTTTAAAAGTTGAATTTTGGATTTGATATTTTGGAAGTAGGGTCACGGGTGGTGAATAATTTTTAGGGTTTTAGAAATCAATTTGATAATTTCATGATGTTTTATGAATTTAAACAAATAAATTAAAGTTTTTATAAGTACAAAAGATGTTTTTTAAGGCTTTTTGAATGAAATAGAACCTACTTTAAAATTTTAAAAGAAGCAGAATTTACATCTTAGTTTTGTTGAAAAATATGTTCAATTAGAGTTTTAAGATTTTTAAGAAGAAAAAATAACAATTTTAAGCCTTTTGGAAGATAAACTAATGAAATAAGGTTTTTTTTTTTGGCTTTAGAAAAACTAAATTAAAGTTCAAAGGTTTTTAATTTTGATTTCATAAATTTGCTACTGTGTAAAAAAAAACAATTAAAGAAAATTAATTAACACATACCTTCTTTTGATGATTTCTCCAAAAATAATTCTTCTTGGATGAACTAGCTCCAAAGACAAGCTTTTTTTGCCTTTGAATCCTCTAAATCGTGCTACTACTGTTCCAGAAAAGAGTTGAATTGAATTTCTTCTTTTCCTTCCTTGATTTGGTTTCAAATTTTCCAAGCTACTCTTGGATTTTTGCCTCCCTTAAATAAATTGCCTTTGGTCCTTATTTATAGTGGTTTGAAGTTGTTTATTCCTAATTAGTTAAGGTAAGTAATATTAATAAAAAAAAAAGAAACCAAAACCTAATTGGATTAAATTTCGAAAAATTTACGTCGGAAAATTTGCGCTGCCGAAAAAAACTGCTGCGGAAAAACTACGCTGGCAAAAAAATCTGCTGCAGCTGGCTGCGGCAGCGCACGAAGCGGGCCCGTAAGCTATTTCGCAGGCAGAAAATTTCTGCCTGTGAAATAGCACAGTGATTTCGCCCGCAGGAATTTCCTGCAGGCGAAATGCCCACGAGCCCACGCGACAATTTTTTCATCGCCAATTTTTCCGACTCTGATTTTTATTTTTATTTTTATTTTTTGACTTTTATTTGTTTATTTCTATTTTTTATTAAAAAAAAATAAGATACTAAAGCAAAAATTATTTTGGAGCAATTAGACAACAAAAATCATTTTAGACTAAATAAAATTAAGGGTCTACACATAAGGACAGTTTAACTTGAATTGGTCCAACTCAACTAAAGATTCAATCAAAATTAGAGAGAAAGAAGAAAGGTCATCCAGTTCTTGATAGTCCTACAAGGAAGAAGGACAAAATGATAAAATGCTCAAAGAAAGGGAAGAGTAAGAAAATGAAAAGGGAAAGAAAAGGGAAAAGAAAAAAATGATGATGAATATGGGTATCAAACTTGTTGTGAAGGCAAAGATTGTCCTTATCAAGATCCAAAGCTCTATCTTTTCATTCTCCCAACTGTCTAAAGTTCCAACAAGCAATTTGTAGTGTGAAGGTTTGTCCATTGTGTCACATCAGCTCCAATCTCAAAATGGCTTTCATTTAACCCATGTCCCTTATAGACCCCATTTCAAGCCTATTAAAGACCTTTTGATTTCTCTTGGTAGGTAGAGTCTATTAGTGGAGATAGTTTGGATAAGCATGCATATAAGATAGACAATATTCAAACTCAATTGAGATCTTTGACCAAGTAATGTGTATGTGCCTATCTGAAGTGCAACAGTTCCTGCTTACATAGAAATGCTTCCCAAGTTTAGTACGGTAACTAGGGTTGTCATGTTATAGATATGTTAAATTTGAAAATCGAGTCCTGAGGTAAATTGACATTGATTTGACAAAGCAAACATTTGATTTTAAAATTGAAATTAAAAAAAAATAATATACAAAGCCTTCAAGTTAAGAGAAGCTTGTTGAACCATCAAAACTCAAAGAACACATTAGGCAAAGGAAATGATTATTGGCAAGGTCATGAAGAAGCTACCAACTGACATGCTAAAACATTGTTTGAAATGGATGTTTTCCTGACTCTCTAGCTTGGGGTCTCCACCACTCATGTTCTCAACATCTTGAAGATACAAGCCATAAATGCAAAGCTTTCAGTCATTCCAATGCAAGACTTGAATGAGCATCTGAAAGGAACCAATGAGAACACTTCTGCTGATCACCTTGGTCTGTGAGTCAATGGAACCACTGTAATTATTACTCATGCATATCAAGCATACATGAGCATATCACATGGCATTTTTGTCTTGTGTTATCTGTTCTTTGTGAAAGTAAACAATAGATGCTCTATGAAGCAAACATGAAGCGAATATGAAATCAAGGGGCATGGAAGGCCCATTGCTTGAGGAAGCTCTAGTAATTTTACAAAAAGAAGAAATGTGTGCTTGTGTGAAGAACTAGACAACAAAAATATCAATCAAAGCTTGCATGAAAAAAAATATTTGGTTCTAGCCTACATAGGGGGGAAGAGTATATAGGTACCTCGAGTCGAAAACCCAAATCATTTTTTAGTCCAGAACTCGCTCGAGTCCAGAAGTCAAATCATTTTTTAGTCTAAAACTCGCTCGGGTCCAAGTACCCAGTCTCGGGTCCAAGTACCCAATTTCGGGTCCAAGTACCAAATCTAATCCAATCTCGGGTCCAAATACCTAAATCCAATTCAGTCACGGGTCTAAGTACCCAATTCCATCACGGGTCCAAGAACCCAATCTCGAGTCCAAGAACCCAATCTCAAGTCCAAGAACCAGTCTCGGGTCCATGTACCCAATTCAGTCATGGGTCTAAGTACCCAATCCAATCACGGGTCCAAGTACCCAAATCAGATTCAATCTCGAGTCCAATTATCCAATCTTGGGTCCAAGTACCCAAATCCAATTCAGTCACGAGTACAAGTACCCAATTCGGGTTGAAGTGCCCAAATCAGATTCAATCTCGAGTCCAAGTATCCAATCTCTGGTCCAAGTACCCAATCTCGAGTTCAAGTACCCAAATCCAATTCAGTCACGGGTCCAAGTATCCAATCTCAGGTCCAAGTACCCAAACTCAACCTAGCTCGGGTCCGAGTACCCAAACTAAAATCCAATTTTGGGTCAAGAACCCAAATCCAAATACAATGTCAGGCTAATTTATGATCGAGCATCCACATCCAATTTTGAATTGAGAACCCAAATCCAAAATCCAGTTTAGGGTCGAGAATCCAAATCCAAATTCAGTTTTGGGTCGAGCACCTAAAATCAAATTTTGGATCGAGAACCCAAATCCAAATTTAATTTCGGGTCGAGCATCCAAAATCTAATTTTGGGCCAAGAACCCAAATCCAAATTCAATTTTGGGTCGAGCACCCAAAATCTAGTTTTGGGTCGAGAACCCAAATCCAAATCTAGTATCATGTAGCGATGAATTGGCCACAGGGAGACAATATTTATTTATGTATTATAAGCCTTTGTATTTAACTCTCTTTATTTAAAAACCCTAATTTGGTTATTAAAATTCTAAAACCCTAAATTTATACATTTATTACTTTATTTAATTTTAAATTTGATTATGTAGCTTATTATATGTTTTAATGATTGATTTATTTAATTTCAATATTTGATTTGTTTATCATGGATGGATGATTTCTTTATTATTATTATTATTTGTTAAAATTGTAAGAGGTATGTTTCCATGATTGGGTACCTCATTATTTAATCTTTATGTAATTTAGATTACTTTCATATTTCATAATTAATGTAAAGGACACGTTTCCACCTTTCGGTGTGTGTTCTATTTAGTTTTAGACATGGACGATGTAGGACATGTTTCCATCCTTGGGTGGGTGTCCATTTATTTGTTTTGATTGGACATTATTGTGATTTTAATAAAGTATTTATTTATTCTGATGATTACATGTACTATGGATAATATCATTATATTTAAGAATTTTATAATATTAAGACCTGTAAAGGAGGTTGGTTCCAATGAATCGGGCGTAAAGGGGGGTGTTGGGCCATTTCTCACCTTCCCCACATGTACCCAACTTTTCGAACCCATTAGGGGGTTGGGAATTCCTTAAGAATCGAGTCATCCACCCCTTTCTTTTTCCTGGTCCGTCCGGGTGGCGATTCCATTTTCTCCGACTTTATGCCCTTGTTCTCTATGGCCCCGAGCCTAACAGTGCCAAAGTTGCAAGAACCATTCCACTGGTAGTGGGGGCAAAAATCCCTGCTCATGGTATCATTAAATAAGATGGTGTAGACCCTTAATTTTTGACCCAATCCAGTCCAATATGTTTTATTTAGTCCAAAATGATTTTTATTGTCTAATTGGTCCAAAATAATTTTTATTAAATAAATTTTGTTTCAGTATCTAATTTTTATTAAAATAGAAATAAACAAACAAAAGTCAAAAAATAAAAATAAAAATAAAAATTGGAGTAGAAAAAATTGGCGACGAAAAAATCATCGCGCGGGCCCGTGGGCACGGGCGCGCGCGCTGCCGCAGCCAAATGCGGCAGAATTATTTTGCCAGCGTAATTTTTTCTGCGGTAATTTTTTCGGCAGCGCGATTTTTTCCGACGCAAATTTTTTGAAACCTAATTCAATTAGGTTTTGGTTTCTTTTTTTTTATTAATATTACTTACCTTAACTAATTAGGAATAAACCACATCAAACCACTATAAATAAGGACCAAAGGCAATTTAAAAAAGGGGAGCTGAAATCCAACAGTAGCTTGGAAAAAGAAAATCCAAATCCATAAAGGAAAAAGCTTGAATTCAATTGATTTTAAAAGGACCAGAAACACAATTAAAAAAAAGGCAAAAAGGCTGGTTTTTTGAGCTTGTTCATCCAATAAGCAATTTTGGTGCAACTTACAAAAGAAGGTATGAAATTCTAATTTCTTTATTTTTTTTACACAATAGCTAAAACTAGGAATTTGCTTCTTTTTTTTTTAAATCTAAAATCTTAGAGTTTTAAATTAGTTTTTCTAAAGTTAAAAGCTTTATTTCTTTGGTTTATCTTCCAAAAGGTTTAAAATTGTTATTTCTACTTCTTAAAAATCTTAAAACTCTAATTGAACATATTTTTCAACAAAACTAAGATTTAAATTCTGTTTCTTTTAAAATTTTAAAGTAGGTTCTATTTCATTCAAAAAGCCTTAAAAGACATCTTTTCTACTTATAAAAACTTTATTTTGTTTGTTTAAATTCATAAAACTTCATGAAATTATCAAATTGATTTCTAAATTCCTAAAAATTAATTCACCACCCATGACCCTAATTCTAAATCCTAAAATCCAAAATTCTACTTTTAAACCGAAAATAATGAACCCTAATCCTTTTAAAACTTTAAATCCTAATTTTTATGAACCTTAATCCTTTTAAAAAATTAAAAACCATAAAACCATAAGTAGATTAAACTTACACTGTAGCTTAGAAACCCAATAACCGAAAATCATAAATCAAAGTATTTTAAAGTGTCTAAAACCCTAGTTTCATGATTTCACCATTCAAACCTTAATTTTTTAATCAAAGAGTCTTACCAACCTTTCAAAACATAAAACCCTAATTTATTTTAATTCCATAAAAAGTCACAGTAGCTATAATTAGACTTTTATTTGCTTTATTTAATTATATACTTGATTATGCTTTGATTTATCTCTTATTCTTTAATTTAGTTAATTTCAATACTTGATTTATTTAATTTATCATGGATGGATGTTTATTTTATACCTTTGACGAATGATTTATTTATGATAAATGATTATTTACTTTTATCAAGTAATTTAGATTTTCAAAAGTTGTAAGAGGTATGTTTCCACTGGGTGGGTACCGCATTAATTAAACATCATGTTATTTAATTTGCTTTTCTATTTTAGAACCTATGTAAAGGGCATGTTTCTACCTTTTGGTGGGTGTCCTATCTAGGCTTGTGATGTAAGGATATGTTTCCATCCTTGGATGGGTGTCCATTTATTTGCTTTGTTTGGACATTGCTTTGATTTTAATATAATGATGCTTTCTTTTAATTATTGTGTGTAATATGGATGATATTGTTATATTTAAGAATTTTATAATATTAAGACCTGAGCCTAAATAGTGCCGAAGTTGCAAGAACCATTCCACTGGGAGTGGGGACAAAAATCCCCGCTCACAGTGGTGACTCCACTGGGGATAAGAGAAGTTGATTCCGTTGGTCTTTATATTATTCAATTCTTTCTTATAATGATATTATCCATTGCATCATCTTAGATTCTATCGTGTGCGTGAGTTATGACGCCCATGTTACCCGCGTTATGTTATGTAAGGGATACCATACTTTCACTTAATGTATGGAGATCGAGCATGGCATAACCACTCATAGCCTTATACCATTTGGTATAAACTTGCTATGAGAACCTAAGCCTTTTAACCCAAAGACTAAAGCTCATGTAAATGGCCTAGTTACTTTCCTTAGGTTTTACCCCAAATGCATGTTGTTTGACTATGGTTAATTTATCTTGGCTTAAATCATGGCTTATTTGGCTTGTTCTTTTTTCTAAATATGACCTAAGTATATTGTAAGCTCAAAACTGACAAGTCTGCTGCACCATTTGAATTACATTTGCTTTTATTTCGAAGTTGTTTGCAGCAACTGTCGGTCTCGGGATACTAGATTCAACTCCATTGAGATTAGTGTGAGCGGGGATTTTTGCCCCCACTTCCGGTGGAATTGTTCTTGCGATTTCGGCATTGTTTAGGCTCGGGGCCTTAGAGAACACGGACCTAAGTCCGGAGAAAATGGAGTCGCCACCCGGACAGGCCGGGAAAAAAGAAAGGGGTGGATGACTCAATTCCTAAGGAATCCCCAACCCCCTAATGGGTTCGGAAAGTTGGGTACGTGTGGGGAAGGTGAGAAATGACCCAACACCCCTACAACGCCCGGTTCATTAGAACCGACCTCCTTTACAGGTCTTAATATTATAAAAATCTTAAGTATAATAAGATTATCCATATTACACACAATAAAAAGAAAGCATCATTATATTAAAATCAAAGCAATGTCCAAACAAAGTAAATAAATGGACACCCATCCAAGGATGGAAACATGTCCTTACATCACATGCCTAAATAGGACACCCACCAAAAGGTAGAAACATGCCCTTTACATAGGTTCTAAAATAGAAAAGCAAATTAAATTACATGATGTTTAACTAATGAGGTACCCACCAAGTGGAAACATACCTCTTGCAACTTTTGGAAATCTAAATTAATTGATAAAAATAAAAAATCATTCATCATAAATAAATCATTCATCAAAGCTATTAATTAAGATATAAAATAAACATCCATCCATGATAAATTAAATAAATCAAGTATTGAATTCAAATAAATTAAAGCATAAGAAATATATCAAAGCATAATCAAGTATGGAATTGAATAAAGCAAAAAAAGTTCAAGTATAGCTACTATTTCCATTTAGGGTTCTTTATATCATGTGTTAAGGTTTTGGAAATTCTAAAGTTAAGCTACTGTGACTTTTTAGGGAATTAAAATAGATTAGGGTTTTATGTTTTTTAAAGGTTGGTAAGACACTTTTATTAAACAAACTAAGATTTGAATGGTGAAATCATGAAACTAGGGTTTTGGACACTTTGAAATACTTTTTAATTCATGGTTTTAAATAGTGATGTAAGCTACTGTGTAATTTAGAGTTTTTATGTTTTTATGGTTTTCAATGTTTTAAAAGGATTAGGGTTCATAAAAATTAGGGTTTAAGAGTTGAATTTTTGATTTTAGGGTTTTAGAATTTGGGTCACAGGTGATGAATAATTTTTAGGGTTTTAGAAATCAATTTGATATTTTATGAAGTTTTATGAATTTAAACAATTGGATTGAAGTTTTTATAAGTAGAAAAGATGTTTTTTAAGGTTTTTTGAATGAAATAGAACCTACTTTAAAATCTTAAAAGAAATAGAATTTGGTTTTGGTTTTGTTGAAAAATATGTTCAATTAGAGTTTTAAGGTTTTTAAGAAGAAAAAATAATAATTTTAAGTCTTTTTAGAAAAGAAGGTCACGTTTTAGTGTTTTAACTTTGGAAAACTAAATTAAAGTTATAAGATTTTAACTTTTGAAAAACACAAAAAACCCTAGTTTAGCTACTGTGTAAAAAATTAGAATTTAGAATTTCATACCTTCTTTTGTAAGTTGCTCCAAAAACAATTCTTCTTGGATGAACTAGCTCCAAAGACAAGCCTTTTTGCCTTTGAAATCTCCTCTCTCATGATACTACTGTCCAGAAAAGATTTAAATTGAATTTATTCTTTTCCTTCCTTGATATGGTTTCAAACTTTCCAAACTCCCCTTGGATTTGCTCTCTCTCGGCCACCCCCAATTTTAATTGCCTTTGGTCCTTTTTTATATTAGTTTTAGATTGTTTTTTCCTAGTTATACATGGCAAGCGATATTAATAAAAAAAGAAATTAAAACCTAATTGGATTAGGTTTCGAAAAATTTGGGTCGAAAAATTTTGCGTTGGCGAAAACTGTGGCAGCGGGCAAATTTTGGGCCAGTGGGCGTGTCGCCCGCAAGAAAATCCTGCGGGAAGTTATTTCGCCCGCAGGAATTTCCTGCGGGTGAAATAACTCGCCCGTAGAGAAATCTTGTGGGAATTTATTTCCCCCGCAGGCCTGCGGGTAAGTGCTGGGCCTACGGGCATGCCGCCCGCAGGAAATTCTTGCGGGCAAAACGCCCATGAGCCCGCACGATTGCTTTTCACTGCCGATTTTTTTTCAACTTCGATTTTATTTTTATTTTTATTTTTAATTTTTAATTGTTTATTTTCATTTTTTATTAATAAAAATTAGATACTAAGGTAAAAATTACTGAATTAAAATTATTTTGGACCAATTAGACAACAAAAATCATTTTGGGCTAAATAAAACATATTAGATTGGATTGGGTAAAAAATTAGTGGTCTACAGTTTGCCCCCTACTTGAATGATTTGAAACCTTAGTGAAAGAGAGTGAAAAGTAAAAAGACTTAATTTTTTGAGATAGCTACTTGTTTTGGGTACTTGGACCCAATTTGAGTTCTGGACTCATGGATGGTTATAGGTTCTAGACCCAAGGCAAATTTGGGTTCCGGACCCGGATTTGAGTTCTTGACTCGAGGATATTTCTAGGTTCGGGACCTAAGAAAAGTTTGGGTTCTGGACTTGGATTCGAGTTTTGGACTCGAGGATAATTCTAGGTTCTGGACCTAAGGAAATTTTGGGTTCTGGACCTGAGAAAAATTCTAGGTTCTGGACCTAAGGAAAATTTGGGTTCTGGACCCGGTTCGAGTTCTGGACTCAAGGACAATTCTAGGTTCTGGACCTAAGAAAAATTTGGATTCTGGACCCGAAAAAAATTCTAGGTTCTGGACCTAAGGAAAATTTGGGTTCTGGACCCAGTTCAAGTTCTGGACTCAAGGATGATTCTAGGTTCTGGACCTAAGGAAAATTTGAGTTCTGGACCCGGTTCGAGTTATGGACTCAAGGATAATTCTAGGCTCTGGACCTAATGAAAATTTTGGTTATGGACCCGGTTTGAATTAATTTTGAGCTAATTTGGGTACTTGATTTAGGTACTTGGACCTAAGATTGGGTACTTGGACCCGAGATTGGGTACTTGGACCCTCGCTTGAATTGATTTTGGGTACTTAGACGCGAGATTGATTTGATTTTTGGTACTTGGACCCGAGATTGGGTACTTGGACCCGAGCTTGAATTGATTTTGTGTACTAGGACCCGAGATTGGGTACTTGGACCAGAGCTTGGGTACTTGGACCCTAGCTTGAATTGATTTTGGGTACTTGGACTCGGGATTGGGTACTTGGACCCGAGATTGATTCGATTTGGGTACTTGGACCCGAGATTGGGTACTTGGACCCAAGCTTGAATTGATTTTGGGTACTTGGACCCGGGATTGGGTACTTGGACCCGAGCTTGAATTGATTTTGGGTACTTGGACCTGAGCTTGGGTACTTAGACTCGAGCTTGAATTGAATTTGACTAACCTTTTAGTTGGGAAGTCTGACTGCTCTGGCTATTTTTTGCATTGTGATTCTTCACCATCAAATTGGATCTTCATCCATTGAGACTGGGTCTTTATCCTTGAAAATGAATCTTCATCTTTTGACATTGGGTCTTTACCTTTGAAACTTTGATCTTTATCCATTGGAGGTCGGGTCTTTACCCTGGCTTCAGCTCTTTTAGCTCGATTGATCTTTCGTCTTTTGCATCTTCATTCTTTTGAGAGTTCTAATTGTTCCATTCTTTTGTTCTTCCTTTTTGCAAAGATTTAGCTATTTTTAATTGGACCTTATATCCTCTCCTTATCCCCCTGTGTGGCAAAATATTTGTAAGTGAGTTTAAAAATATTTGGTATATAAACCAAAAAAATTGAAAAGGAGAAACTTTGCCCCCTGTGTAGGCTCAAACCAAAGATTTTTTCCATGCAAGCTTTGATTGATATTTTTCTTGTCTAGTTCTTCACACAAGCATGCATTTTTTTTCTTTGCAAAATTACTGGAGCTTTCTCAAGCAATGGACTTTCCATGCCCTCCAGATTTGACATCTTCTTTTGATTCTTCACTTCACAGAGTGTTTGTTGTTCACTTTGATAAAGAATAGACAATACAAGACAAGAAAGTACGATGTGATATGCTCATGTATGCATGATATGCATGAATAATACTTATAGTTGTTCCATCAACTCACAGACTGAGGTGATCAGCAGAAGTGTTCTCATTGGTTCCGTTTTGACGCTTGTTCAAGTCTTGCATTGGAATGATCAAAAGCTTTGCATTTGTGGCTTTTATCTTCTATATTTTGAGAACATGAGTGGTAGAGACCCCTAGTGTTAGAGTCAGGGATGCATCCATTTCAAATTATGTTTTAGCATGTCAATTGGCAGCTTGCCAATAATCATTTCCTTTGCCCAATATATCCTTTGGAAGTTCAACATACTTCCCTTAACTTGAAGGCTTTGTATGACAAAACATTTTTCTTTTTTGAATTTTGATTTTGAAATCAAATGTTGGCTTTGCCAAATTAATGTCAATGTACCTCAGGATTTGATTTTTCCAAATTAACATATCTATAACATGACAACCCTTGTTACCGTACTAAACTCGGGAATCATTTTTATTTAAGTAAGAACTGCTGCACTTCAGATAGGCACATACACATTGCTTGGCCAAAGGTCTCATTTGAGTTTAAATATTGTCTATCTCATATGCATGCTTATCCAAATTATCTCCACTAATAGACTCTACCCACCAAGAGAGATCAACAGGTCTTTGATAGGCTTGAAACGGGGTCTATAAGGGACATGGGTTAAAGTGGATGCCATTTTGAGATTGGAGCTGGTGTGACACAATGGACAAACCCTCACACTAAAAATTTCTTGTTGGAACTTTAGACAGTTGGGAGCAATCTTTCTAGACTCCAAATTCCTTCTATCTTCTTGGCATTAATCTGGATCTTGATTAGGACAATTTTTGCCCTTGCAAAAAGTTTAAGACCTAAATCTATTTCTTTTCTTATTTTCCCTTTTTTCCTCTTTATTTTTCTTACTCTTCCCTTTTCTTTCTCTTTACTTTCTCTTCCCTTTCTTTTATCACTTTGTCCTTCTTTCTTGTAGGACTATCGAGTACAAAACTTTCAAGAACTGGATGGTCTTCCTCCTTTTTCTTTGATTTTGATGGAATCTTTGGTTGTGTTGGGACCAATTCAAGTCAATCCATAAAATCGAAGCCTCTTGTTGTCTTAGGTAAAAGAGAACTCAGTTGGCTTTTTGAACCACCTTTTTAGATTTTATCTTTCTTCCTTTTCTTTTTTTTCTTTTTTTCTTATTTTTTCTCTTTTTCTCTTTTTTTGTTTTTTTAGCTCTAAAAAGAGTTGTCTTGGTTTGTACTAACTTGGGCTTCCAATAATGGATAAGTGGAGTAACATAAATCTTCTTTAATAGGGATAAATCATTTGTTACTCTGATGTTGATGTTGATATATTAGAGATATTAGGAAAACTTCAACTACCCTTATGGTTTTGAGAACATCAACTATCCTTATGATCTTGAGAACTTCAACTATCTTCATGGTCTTGAGAACTTCAACTATCTTCATGGTATTGCTTTCTTTGATCTTCTTGTCTCTTCATCTTAGTGATCATAAGACTTGTTAAAAGTATCACAACAGCTTAGGGTAAGTTATTGGGGTTATATGCCAATGGAAAGAAAGCTAAAATTTTATGAAGGCTCAAAGGGATAGCTAGGGATTGATATTTAATTGGGTGGATACTAGTTGTTGGCTAACCAAATAATGCCTAGATCATTTCTCCCTTAAATAAGTAGAGTTCAATTTCGCCTCGAAAGCTTATCAAAGCATGTTCTAAGACTGACTAGGACCTAGACAAAGATAATTATGCAGGAGCCCTCTCTAAGTAAGCATACACAACTCAATGCTATAGAGCAATTCCCTCACCTAGTAAAGTCATTCAAGTCATGATGCATAAAAATATTAATTCATGAACGTCAAGCTAGATTCCTCATTGGTTGAGCACCAAAATGAACAAAGACCAACAAAAATTTTGATGAAAGTAATTTATTCAAACAAACATAATTTGAAAAACATAATAGTTCCAAAATATTAAATAAAGTAAGATTGAAAAGCAACATTCAATCTAAGGAAATTTCATTGAGTTAGGCTTCTTTTCCTTTCACATGTTCAACATTCTCTGTAATATCCCAAAGTGTGCCCTAGAAGTTTTGATATAATTGTTGTTTTAATTGGATTGAATGTAAATGTTAAATTTGAAAGAGAAAAGAATTTAAGAGGGAGTGTATATGATGTATATATGGAAATATATACAACATATACACAAGTCAAAATAGATGGTCAACTAAAGAAGATATTTATTATTTTTGAATTAATGAAATTTATTTAATAGGAATTAAATGAATGGAAGAGAGGAAATTTGATTACTTTATTATTTAAAAAGCTTGGTGGAGATTTAATTGAAGGTTGAGTAATTGACTTGGCTTTTTTTTGCTCTTCATTTTCTTCTTTTCATTTGGGTGGCCAGCTATCAAAGACACAAGAGAGAAAGAGAGGGTTGCTGGTTTCTAAGAACAAATTGAAGAAAGATTCAAGTGATTAAGTTGGAAAATTGTGAAGTTTCATCAATTTTGGTAAGTTCTCTCTAGATTTCTCTTGTTTTATTTTGAGTTGTGTATGAGTTGATTGTTCTTATTTAATAGTGTGATTAGGTTTGATTGTGGTGTGTTTGTTTGTGTTGGAATTGAATGAAAGATAAGAAGTTAGGTTGATGTTGGTGTTGGAAGTGTATGAGTTGTGTTGTGTTAGGGTTGTGTATTGGTGATTTTTGTTGTAGATGTTGAGTTTGAGTAATTGTTTTTGTTAATCTTCATGGTAATTGTGCTTGATGGAGTTAGAAGAATAGAATATGTGAATTTGGTCTGAAACAGAAGCATCTTGGATGCCACGCCCGTGGCCCTTGGTTGCCACGACCGTGGCCAATGGAAGCCATGGCCGTGGAGGTTTTGAGCAAGGGAGGCAGAACTGTTTTCTAACCCACGCCTGTGGGGGTTGGGAGGCCACAACCATGGGCCCTAGCTAGTGGTGTTGAGTTGTAATTTGTGATTTAAGGGTCCAGTAAGAGGTTATTAAGTGAATATTTGTATTGGAATTGATGTATTTTATCATTTGTGGATTAGGTCTTGAAGAAGATAATTTGCCCTAATTCAAGTGGTGAAGAAGTGTTGGAAGAGGAAGTGTATAGATTTGTGTGAGTGGTGCTTAAGGTAAGTACAAACTACATTATTGCATACATTCATATGATGTTGAGACTTAACACACACATTTGATTGTAAATGTGTTAAGAAATCTAATGCATTGTTGATGCATATTAATAATGTTATGTTTGGTATATTGTGAGTGATTAATGAGCATCTAAAATGTGTGTTAATGTCATTGGTTACATACTCTTGAATGATGAATTGATTAATGTGAATTGAGATATAATGAGATGTGAAACCAATGTGGTTGGTTATAATGATGTAAATGACATAATTGAGGCATGTTTGCCTAAATGATGATGTTCAATGCAATTGATAATATATACTCTCTTGATGAGATGTGAAGCCATTGTTGTTGGCTAAAATAATGAAATAAGTAATGAATTGTGTGTCTAATGTGTTATTCCATTTTTAGAGTTTTGTTGTTGGTGGCATGCCTATGGTAACAATCTCTTGAAGTTAGGTTGGGCTTGATCCTTGAAGCCACGTTGGGTTGAAGTTTAGCATGCTTAACTCCCCTTGAAGCTTGGTTGGGTCTAGTCCTTGAAGCCTAATTGAGATGTTACAACCCTTGAAGCTAGGTTGGGTTTGGTTCTTGAAGCCAAGTTGGGTTGATACTTAGCATGCTTTGTTCCCCTTGAAGCTTGGTTGAACCTAAATCCTTGAAGCCTAGTTGGGATAATGATAATGATAAATGTGATAATTAAACCAAAACATTAACTCTGAAAGTTGAATGGCATATTAGTGTCTTTGGGCCCATGCTTGTCTTTGTTTTCAATGTGATTCTTAAATGGTGAAACAATGAATGATGAGATACATGTTTGTGAGATATAATGTTATGAATGATTATATTACATAAGTATATTATAGAAAATGAATGTGGTATGGAAAGTTATGTTGAGTGATGAAACTATCAAGATTCAATATGAATGTTCTTATATGATATTGAATAATGCAAAGCTTAGAAATATTATATTCTTTTGAATGATGTATGAAAATTGATTGTGTGACATTGGCATTGCATTGAAGCATAATAGTATTGTAGTTTGTACCACTAAGCGGTTGGCTTAGCGCGAGTGTAATTCATCGCGCAGGTGACAGGGAAGAACAGGAGAGTTCCTCTAGGCCGAGTAGAGTCTAGATTTTGAGGTGTTGATATTGGAGCTTAAAGATCAAGGAGATACTGCCAAACATGTATATATTTTATGTTTTGTAAAACTTGAATTTTTTATGTATATGTATTTGTAAATATTTGTTTTATTTTCCGTTGCGTTTTGAATAAACGTTTTATCTTTTGTGTTTTATAATTTTCCTTAAATGTTTTAAATTCATTGATATTATATTGAAAGGGGTGATTTATGTGTTTTATAAACCGTGGCATTTCTATATTCAGTATACGTATATTACGATCGTATTAGCATGCTATGTACGTATACAGGGTATAGGAGTGTTACAATTATTTTGGTATCAGAACCTAGGTTTGAGATTCTCAACCTAGGTCAATTGTAAGAAAAAGAATATTTTGATTTTAAAAGTTGGTTTTTGAATAAGATACATGTTTTGGTATGGCAGTCTTTGATCTTTAATAAGATATATTCTGCTGTGTTTGCAGATATAGGTAGTGATGGCATCTCATTCGCGTCAGTCTGTAGAAGGTAGTGCGGAGAGTGTAGCTCCTGAAGAGCGTAGAGATGGAGCGAGGGTTGAGAGAGTTAGTGAGGCACCTGTTTCCGTGCCAGAGAGATCAGCTGCAGATGAGGCTCTGCCGGGTTGGTTAAGGCATATGGTACAATTATTTAGACAAGCTCCAGTGCAGCCACCACCACCACCACAGCCTCAGGTGTCGATGAGACATTATACTGCCAAACATGTATATATTTTATGTTTTGTAAAACTTGAATTTTTTATGTATATGTATTTGTAAATATTTGTTTTATTTTCTGTTGCGTTTTGAATAAACGTTTTATCTTTTGTTTTTATAATTTTCCTTAAATGTTTTAAATTCATTGATATTATATTAAAAGGGGTGATTTATGTGTTTTATAAACCGTGGTATTTCTATATTCAGTATACGTATATTACGATCGTATTAGCATGCTATGTACGTATACAGGGTATAGGGGTGTTACAATTGTTTTGGTATCAGAGCCTAGGTTTGAGATTCTCAACCTAGGTCAATTGTAAGAAAAAGAATATTTTGATTTTAAAAGTTGGTTTTTGAATAAGATACATGTTTTGGTATGGCAGTCTTTGATCTTTAATAAGGTATATTATGCTGTGTTTGCAGATATAGGTAGTGATGGCATCTCATTTGCGTCAGTCTGTAAAAGGTAGTGCGAAGAGTGTAGCTCCTGAAGAGAGTAGAGATGGAGCGAGGGTTGAGAGAGATAGTGAGGCACCTGTTTCCGTGCCAGAGAGATCAGCTATAGATGAGGCTCCGCCGGGTTGGTTAAGGCATATGGTAGAATTATTTAGACAAGCTCTAGTGCAACCACTACCACCACCATAGCCTCAGGTGTCGATGAGACATTATGATAAGTTGAGGAAGTATGGGGCTGAGGATTTCTTGGGTACTACCGATCCTGCAGTGGCTGAGCAGTGGTTGGATAAAGTGCAGAGGATATTTATTCAGTTGCAAGCTATCCCAGATGAGAAATTTGACTATGCCAGATCCCTCCTTCAGAATGATGCCTATGACTGGTGTAAGACGGTTCCCCATGCTATAGATGATCCACCTACCTTATCCTATGGTGTTTTTCTAAGGGAGTTCGAGCAGAAATATACTCCAAGGGAGTATAAAGATATTAAGAAAATGGAATTCTTGAATTTGAGGCAAGACAACCAGACGGTAACAGAGTATGAGATTGAGTACATCCGGTTGAGTCGTTATGCCGGGGGAATTATCTCTGATGAAATAGACTGGTGCAGAAGGTTTGAGGAGGGATTGAGGCCCTCTATTATGTGCATTCTGGCTAGTTCCCGATACCAGGATTTCTCTCAGCTTGTTGCAGCAGCTAGAAGTGTTGAGAGAGCGCAGAGCATTGCAGCAGCTGCTACTGAGGAGGAGACTAGAGTGAGAAGATCCCAGTTTAAGGCAGGATCTTCATCTATGAAGAGGGGTCGAGGAAGTTTTGTTCCAAGGATTAGTAGAAGCCAGAGACAGTCTGGCAGATCAGTTCAGTATTAGAGGCAGAGGCCGAGACCGACAGCTTCTATAGCTAGTGCTCCCACTCCTGTGGTTCAGAGGTCTACTCCACCTGTATGTGTTCACTGTGGTAGGCCCCATGGGGGTATTTGTTGGAAGACGGGTGGATTGGGAGTATGTTTTAGATGCTTGTCCTGAGATGCAAGATGATAGACAGGCTGATACTGCAGCTTCTCGACCCAGTGTCAGCAGAGGTGGTCGAGGGGGCAGAGGTTTCAGTAGAGGTGGTAGACCCGGATTTAGTCAGAGAGGAGGATCTTCATCCAGAAGCAGTAGGCCAGATGAGGCTCGATCTTCTCAGAGAGTATATGTGATGCAGAGGCAGCCGGATGCTTCAGCAGTTATAGCGGGTACATTTTCTTTATTTGGCATTTCAGTACTTGCTTTGATTGATCCAGGATCTACTCATTCATACATAAGTGAATCCATATTGCCTGTGTCTGAATTGCATTCAGAGTCCTTAAGATTTGATGTCTTGGTGACAAATCCTTTAGGACATAGTGTTGTGGTGAGTAAGGTGCATCGTGACAGTGCAGTGGTAGTGCAAGGTGAAGAGTTTTGTGGTAATTTAATTGAAATGCCTTTTAAGTAGTATAATTTAATCTTAGGCATGGATTGGTTGTCTAAGCATGGAGCTGTGGTAGATTGTCAAAAGAAGTGTGTCACCTTGAGAACCAGTGATGGTAGGAGTGTGATAGTATCTAGTGAGCAGAGACAACTTGCATCCTTGTTGGTATCAGTTGTAACAGCTAGAAGATTGATTAGGAAAGGGTGTGAAGCTTATCTTGCTCATGTTGTGGATACTAGAGTAGTGGGTTCTCACCTTGATAATATAACCACAGTTGCAGATTTTCCGGATGTGTTTCTTGAGGAGTTGCCAGGGTTACCCCATGAGAGAGAGGTTGAGTTTGGTATCGATTTGTTGCCTGGTACCACTCCCATCTCTATCACTCCTTATAGAATGGCACCCGCTGAATTGAGAGAGTTGAAGGTGCAGTTGCAGGAGTTGTTGGATAAAGGGTTTATTCGCCCTAGTGTTTCACCGTGGGGAGCTCCTGTGTTGTTTGTGAAGAAGAAGGATGGTACTTTGAGGTTATGCATTGATTATAGGCAATTGAACAAAGTAACTATTAAGAATAAATATCCTTTGCCTAGGATTGATGATCTCTTTGATCAATTGAAGGGAGCAGCAATGTTTTCCAAGATTGATTTGAGATCAGGGTACCATCAGTTGAGGGTTAGAGCTGAAGATGTTCCTAAGACAACTTTTCGTACAAGATATGGGCATTATGAGTTTTTAGTAATGCCTTTTGGATTGACAAATGCACCTGCAGCTTTTATGGATTTGATGAATAGGGTGTTTAGGCCCTATCTGGATCAGTTTGTGGTGGTCTTCATTGATGATATTTTGGTGTATTCGTGTAATGAAGAGGAACATGATAAGCATTTGCGGATTGTATTGCAGATCTTGAGAGAAAAGCAGTTGTATGCCAAGCTGTCAAAGTGTGAGTTTTGTCTTGACCAAGTTACTTTTCTGGGTCATATAGTTTCAGCAGATGATATAAGAGTTGATCCAAGTAAAGTTGAAGCTATTTTGAATTGGAGTCCATCGAAGTCAGTGACTGAAGTTAGAAGTTTTCTGGGCTTGGCAGGCTATTATCAAAGGTTTGTGAAAGGTTTTTCTTTGATAGCTACTCCACTCACCAGATTACATCGGAAGGGAGTTAGATTTGTGTGGATGGACTAGTGTCAAGCTAGTTTTGAGCAGTTGAAAGAAATGTTGACTCAAGCGCCTGTTCTTCCTTTACCCGTGGAAGATAAACCATATGTGATTTACAGTGATGCTTCACATAATGGTTTAGGATGTGTTTTGATGCAAGAAGGTAAAGTTGTAGCTTATACTTCTCGGCAGTTGAAGCCGCATGAGCTCAATTATCCGACACATGATTTAGAATTGGCAGCTATAGTGTTTGCTTTGAAGATTTGGCGACACTACCTATATGGAGAGAAATGTTTTATCTATATGGATCACAAAAGTTTGAAATATTTGGGTGTTCAGAAGGAGCTGAATCTTCAACAGAGACGGTGGTTGGAGTTGATCAAAGACTACGATTGTTTGATTGATTATCATCCGGGTAAGGCAAATGTAGTTGCTGATGCCTTGAGTCGGAAGTCTTTAGCAGGTATGACTGTGTATTCACTCTCGTTGCTTGTTGAGTTGAGAACATTGCATGCTAGTTTTGAATTATGTGATGATGGGGTACTGTTGGCTCAGTTGCAATTGAGACCGGTATTATTGGATCAGATTAAAGAGGCTTAATTGGCTGACGAGAAAATTCAAAAGATGGTGTTAGATTGCCAAAATGGGGAGAGCTGGGATTTCTTTGTGAGAAGCGATGGTAGCCTTTGGTTCAAGGATAGATTGTGTGTTCCAGATAATGCTAGCTTGAGAAAGGTTATTTTAGAGGAAGCACACCAATCAGTTTTTGCTATACATCCGGGAAGTACAAAGATGTACCATGATTTGAAACAGCATTACTGGTGGTCTGGTATGAAGAGAGACATAACAGAATTTGTATCTAAATGTCTCACTTGTCAGAGGGTGAAAGCTGAGCATCAAGTTCCAACCGGGTTGCCTCAACCTTTAACAGAGCCTGAATGGAAATGGGAGAAAGTAACAATGGATTTTGTATCTGGGTTGCCATTGACTCAGAAGAAGCATGATGCTATCTGGGTGATTGTTGATCGGTTGACAAAGACAGCTCATTTTCTTCCAGTTAGAATGGATTATTCTCTTGAGAAATTAGCTGAGCTGTATATCAGTGAGATAGTGAAGTTGCATGGAGTCCCAATTTTTTTGGTGTCTGATCGAGATCCTAGGTTTACTTCGAGGTTTTGGAAGAGTTTGCATAGTGCATTGGGTTCTCGATTGCACTTTAGCACTGCTTTTCATCCGCAGATAGATGGGCAGTCAGAGAGAGTGATACAGATTATTGAGGATATGTTGAGAAGCTGTGTCATTGATTTTTCTGGAAGTTGGGACAAATTTATGCCACTTGTGGAATTTGCTTACAACAACAATCATCAATCCAGTATTAGTATGGCACCATTTGAGGCATTGTATGGTAGAAGATGCAGAACACCTTTATGTTGGAATGAAATTGGAGAGGGCAAGTTAATTGGTCCTGATTTGATTAAAGAAACTGAAGAGAAAGTGAAGATAATTCAGGATCGGTTAAAAGCAGCTTCAGACCAACAGAAATCTTATTCTGATTTGAAAAGGAGAGACATAGAGTTTGATGTTGGAGATAAAGTACTTTTAAAAGTGTCTCCTTGGAAGAAGATTTTGAGATTTGGTCGGAGAGGGAAACTGAGTCCTCGTTTCATTGGACCATATGAAGTTTTAGAAAGAGTTGGGCCAGTTGCTTATCGTATTAGAATCCATAATGTATTTCATGTTTCTATGTTGCGGAGGTACAGATCAGATCCATCTCATATCTTGCCAGTTGAATCTATTGAGGTGAGTTCAGATCTGAAATTTGAAGAAGAACCAGTTGCTATTTTGGCACATGAAGTGAAAGAGTTGAGAAATAAGAAAGTGCCACTGGTGAAGGTTCTTTGGAAGAATCATGGTCGAGAAGAGGCAATTTGGGAGAGTGAGCAAGCAATGCGAGATCAATATGCTCAATCGTTTCAGATTTGATATAAGGTAATTTCGAGGATGAAATTTCTTTTTAGAGGGGGAGAATTGTAATATCCCAAAGTGTGCCCTAGAAGTTTTGATATAATTGTTGTTTTAATTGGATTGAATGCATATGTTAAATTTGAAAGAGAAAAGAATTTAAGAGGGAGTGTATATGTTGTATATATGGAAATATATACAACATATACACAAGTCAAAATGGATGGTCAACTAAAGAAGATATTTATTATTTTTGAATTAATGAAATTTATTTAATAGGAATTAAATTAATCGAAGAGAGGAAATTTGATTATTTTATTATTTAAAAAGCTTGGTGGAGATTTAATTGAAGGTTGAGTAATTGACTTGGCTTCTTTTTACTCTTCATTTTCTTCTTTTCATTTGGGTGGCCGGCTATCAAAGACACAAGAGAGAAAGAGAGGGTTGTCGGTTTCTAAGAACAAATTGAAGAAAGATTCAAGTGATTAAGTTGGAAAATTGTGAAGTTTCATCAATTTTGGTAAGTTCTCTCTTGATTTCTCTTGTTTTATTTTAAGTTGTGTATGAGTTGATTGTTGTTATTTGATAGTGTGATTAGGTTGATGTTGGTGTTAGAAGTGTACGAGTTGCGTTGTGTTAGGGTTGTGTATTGGTGATTTTTGTTGTAGATGTTGAGTTTGAGTAATTGTTTTTGTTAATCTTCATGGTAATTGTGCTTGATGGAGTTAGAAGCATAGAATATGTGAATTTGGTCCGAAACAGAAGCATCTTGGATGCCACTCCTGTGGCCCTTGGTTGCCACGACCGTGGCAAATGGAAGCCATGGCCTTGGAGGTTTTGAGCAAGGGAGGCAGAACCGTTTTCTAACCCACGCCCTAGTTAGTGGTGTTGAGTTGTAATTTGTGATTTAAGGGTCTAGTAAGAGGTTATTAAGTGAATATTTGTATTGGAATTGATGTATTTTATCATTTGTGGATTAGGTCTTGAAGAATATAATTTGCCCTAATTCAAGTGGTGAAGAAGTGTTGGAAGAGGAAGTGTATAGATTTGTGTGAGTGGTGCTTAAGGTAAGTACAAACTACATTATTGCATACATTCATATGATATTGAGACTTAACACACACATTTGATTGTAAATGTGTTAAGAAATCTAATGCATTGTTGATGCATATTAATAATGTTATGTTTGGTATATTGTGAGTGATTAATGAGCATCTAAAATGTGTGTTAATGTCATTGGTTACATACTCTTGAATGATGAATTGATTAATGTGAATTGAGATATAATGAGATGTGAAACCAATGTGGTTGGTTATAATGATGGAAATGACATAATTGAGGCATGTTTGCCTAAATGATGATGTTCAATGCAATTGATAATATATACTCTCTTAATGAGATGTGAAGCCATTATTGTTGGCTAAAATAATGAAATAAGTAATGAATTGTGTGTCTAATGTGTTATTCCATTTTCAGAGTTTTATTGTTGGTGGCATGCCTATGGTAACAATCTCTTGAAGTTAGGTTGGGCTTGATCCTTGAAGCAAAGTTGGGTTGAAGTTTACCATGCTTACCTCCCATTGAAGCTTGGTTGGGTCTAGTCCTTGAAGCCTAATTGAGATGTTACAACCCTTGAAGCTAGGTTGGGTTTGGTTCTTGAAGCCAAGTTGGTTTGATACTTAGCATGCTTTGTTCCCCTTGAAGCTTGGTTGAACCTAAATCCTTGAAGCCTAGTTGGGATAATGATAATGATAAATGTGATAATTAAACCAAAACATTAACTCTGAAAGTTGAATGGCATATTAGTGTCTTTGGGCCCATGCTTGTCTTTGTTTTCAATGTGATTCTTAAATGGTGAAACAATGAATGATGAGATACATGTTTGTGAGATATAATGTTATGAATGATTATATTACATAAGTATATTATAGAAAATGAATGTGGTATGGAAAGTTATGTTGAGTGATGAAACTATCAAGATTCAATATGAATGTTCTTATATGACATTGAATAATGCAAAGCTTAAAAATATAATATTCTTTTGAATGATGTATGAAAATTGATTGTGTGACATTGGCATTGCATTGAAGCATAATAGTATTGTAGTTTGTACCACTAAGCCGTTGGCTTAGCGCGAGTGTAATTCATGGCGCAGGTGACAGGGAAGAACCGGAGAGTTCCTCTAGGCCGAGTAGAGTCTAGATTTTGAGGTGTTGATATTGGAGCTTAAAGATCAAGGAGATACTACCAAACATGTATATATTTTATGTTTTGTAAAACTTGAATTTTTGATGTATATGTATTTGTAAATATTTGTTATATTTTCTGTTGCGTTTTGAATTAACGTTTTATCTTTTGTGTTTTATAATTTTCCTTAAATGTTTTAAATTCGTTGATATTATATTAAAAGGGGTGATTTATTTGTTTTATAAACCGTGGCATTTCTATATTCAGTATATGTATATTACGATCGTATTAGCATGCTATGTACGTATACGGGGTATAGGGGTGTTACATTCTCATCTTGAAAAGAGGATAAAACAAAATCTTCTTCCAATCCTTTTCCCACCATAAAGGTTACTGGTGGTGGCACTCTTCCAAATTTAGGCAAAGGGTTGTCTTTGGTATTGGGCTTATCCGGCTCGGGTAGCTTGCCACTATCAATCAAATCTTGGATCTTATGCCTTAATCAGGTACACCTATCAGTCTCATGTCCTTGAGTCTGATAAAATTGACAAAAAGCCTTAGTATCAAATTTTGGTGGTAATGGACTAGGTAAAGGTCGAGGAGCCAATGGTTGTAACAACCCTTTCTTTTGTAGCTTATCGAAGACCCAAGACAAAGGCTTCCCCAGATCTGAAAACTGCCTTCTATTTGCTTGACCGGTTACATTAACATCAACTTCTTTTTGTGTGCTTTGATTGTTAGGCTGGTTGTTCCCTTTCTCATTCCTTCTTATTGAAAAGCGATTCTTCTCCCTTTCCCACTCTTCAATTTGTAGACCAGCTTGGAGAAGATCTTTGAAATCATGGATTAGTGTATGAGACATCCTCTCATGAAGATTAGGTAACACCCCTCTCACAATCATCCTTATTTGATCGGATTCATCGGGCCTCTTCTTAAGTAAAGCTGCCTTGTTTCTCCATCGCTTCACATAGTCCACAAAAATTCTCATTTGGCCTTTGTCTAATGGACTCCACTTCCATTAAAGTAACTTCTAACTCAACATTATATCCATATTGTTGGATGAAGGCTTTGTAAAGTAGATCCCAACTCTTTTGTGTTCCATCATCTAAGCTATTGAACCAATTTTGGACAACAGGGTCCAATGAGAGCATGAAGTACCTTAGGGTTTGAGCCTGTAATATCCCAAAGTGTGGCCTAAAAGTTTTGATATTATTGTTGTAATTGGATTGAATGTATATGTTAAATTTAAAAGAGAAAAGAATTTAAGAGAGAGTGTATATGTTGTATATATGGAAATATATACAACATATACACAAGTCAAAATGAATGGTCAACTAAAGAAGTTATTTATTATTTTTGAATTAATGAATTAATTAGAAGAAATAAAATGAATGGAAGAGATTAAATGGAATATTTTAATATTTAATAAAGCTTGGTGGAGATTTAATTGAAGGTTGAGTAATTGACTTGGTTTCTTTTTGCTCTTCATTTTCTTCTTTTCCATTTGGGTGGCCGGCTATCAAAGACACAAGAGAGAAAGAGAGGGTTGTTGGTTTCTAACAACAAATTGAAAAAAGATTCAAGTGATTAAGTTGGAAAATTGTGAAGTTTCATCAATTTTGGTAAGTTCTCTCTTGATTTCTCTTGTTTTATTTTAAGTTGTGTATGAGTTTGATTGTTGATATTTGAAAGTAGGGTTGTGTTAATGGTAGTATGTTGGAGTGTGTTTGATTTAATTGATTGTGGTGTTGGTTTTGAATTGGAGATAAGAAGTTAAGTTGGTGTTTGTGTTGGAAGAGTTAAGTTGTGTTTATGTTAGGGTTTTGTATTGGTGATTTTTTTGTTGTAGATGTTGAGTTTGGTTAATTGTTTTTTTGTTAATCTTCATGATATTTGTGTTAGTTAGAGTTGTAAGCATAGAATATGTGAATTTGGTCTGAAACAGAAGCATATTGGATGCCACGCCCGTGGCCTTTGGTTGCCACGACCGTGGCCATCTGAAGCCATGGCCGTGGAGGTTTGGAGCAAGGGAGGCAGAACCATTTTCTAACCCACGCCCGTGGGGGTTGGGAGGCCACGACCGTGGGGTCCTAGAGGGAGATGTTGATTTGTAATTTGTGATTTAAGGGTCTAGTAAGAGGTTATTAAGTGAATATTTGTATTGGAATTGATGTATTTTATCATTTGTGGATTAGGTCTTGAAGAAGATAATTTGCCCTAATTCAAGTGGTGAAGAAGTGTTGGAAGAGGAAGTGTATAGATTTGTGTGAGTGGTGCTTAAGGTAAGTACAAACTACATTATTGCATACATTCATATGATGTTGAGACTTAACACACATTTGATTGTAAATGTGTTAAGAAATCTAATGCATTGTTGATGCATATTAATAATGCTATGTTTGGTATAATGTGAATTGAGATATAATGAGATGTGAAACCAATGTGGTTTGTTATAATGATGTAAATGACATAATTGAGGCATGTTTGCCTAAATGATGATGTTCAATGCAATTGATAATATATACTCTCTTGATGAGATGTGAAGCCAATGTTGTTGGCTAAAATAATGCAAATGAGATGATGGAGCCTAAGTGATGATGAGTAAATGAGAATGAAATTGATAATGAAATAAGTAATGAATTGTGTGTCTAATGTGTTATTCCATTTTCAGAGTTTTGTTGTTGGTGGCATGCCTATAGTAACAATCTCTTGAAGTTAGGTTGGGCTTGATCCTTGAAGCCAAGTTGGGTTCAAGTTTAGCATGGTTAACACCCCTTGAAGATTGGTTGGGTCTAGTCCTTGAAGCCTAATTGAGATGTTACAACCCTTGAAGCTAGGTTGGGTTTGGTTCTTGAAGCCAAGTTGGGTTGATACTTAGCATGCTTTGTTCCCCTTGAAGCTTGGTTGAACCTAAATCCTTGAAGCCAAGTTGGGATAATAATGATGATAAATGTGATAATTAAACCAAAACATTAACTCTGAAAGTTGAATGGCATATTAGTGTCTTTGGGCCCATGCTTGTCTTTGTTTTCAATGTGATTCTTAAATGGTGAAACAATGAATGATGAGATACATGTTTGTGAGATATAATGTTATGAATGATTATATTACATAAGTATATTATAGAAAATGAATGTGGTATGGAAAGTTATGTTGAGTGATGAAACTATCAAGATTCAATATGAATGTTCTTATATGACATTGAATAATGCAAAGCTTAAAAATATAATATTCTTTTGAATGATGTATGAAAATTGATTGTGTGACATTGGCATTGCATTGAAGCATAATAGTATTGTAGTTTGTACCACTAAGCCGTTGGCTTAGCGCGAGTGTAATTCATGGCGCAGGTGACAGGGAAGAACCGGAGAGTTCCTCTAGGCCGAGTAGAGTCTAGATTTTGAGGTGTTGATATTGGAGCTTAAAGATCAAGGAGATACTACCAAACATGTATATATTTTATGTTTTGTAAAACTTGAATTTTTGATGTATATGTATTTGTAAATATTTGTTATATTTTCTGTTGCGTTTTGAATTAACGTTTTATCTTTTGTGTTTTATAATTTTCCTTAAATGTTTTAAATTCGTTGATATTATATTAAAAGGGGTGATTTATTTGTTTTATAAACCGTGGCATTTCTATATTCAGTATATGTATATTACGATCGTATTAGCATGCTATGTACGTATACGGGGTATAGGGGTGTTACATTCTCATCTTGAAAAGAGGATAAAACAAAATCTTCTTCCAATCCTTTTCCCACCATAAAGGTTACTGGTGGTGGCACTCTTCCAAATTTAGGCAAAGGGTTGTCTTTGGTATTGGGCTTATCCGGCTCGGGTAGCTTGCCACTATCAATCAAATCTTGGATCTTATGCCTTAATCAGGTACACCTATCAGTCTCATGTCCTTGAGTCTGATAAAATTGACAAAAAGCCTTAGTATCAAATTTTGGTGGTAATGGACTAGGTAAAGGTCGAGGAGCCAATGGTTGTAACAACCCTTTCTTTTGTAGCTTATCGAAGACCCAAGACAAAGGCTTCCCCAGATCTGAAAACTGCCTTCTATTTGCTTGACCGGTTACATTAACATCAACTTCTTTTTGTGTGCTTTGATTGTTAGGCTGGTTGTTCCCTTTCTCATTCCTTCTTATTGAAAAGCGATTCTTCTCCCTTTCCCACTCTTCAATTTGTAGACCAGCTTGGAGAAGATCTTTGAAATCATGGATTAGTGTATGAGACATCCTCTCATGAAGATTAGGTAACACCCCTCTCACAATCATCCTTATTTGATCGGATTCATCGGGCCTCTTCTTAAGTAAAGCTGCCTTGTTTCTCCATCGCTTCACATAGTCCACAAAAATTCTCATTTGGCCTTTGTCTAATGGACTCCACTTCCATTAAAGTAACTTCTAACTCAACATTATATCCATATTGTTGGATGAAGGCTTTGTAAAGTAGATCCCAACTCTTTTGTGTTCCATCATCTAAGCTATTGAACCAATTTTGGACAACAGGGTCCAATGAGAGCATGAAGTACCTTAGGGTTTGAGCCTGTAATATCCCAAAGTGTGGCCTAAAAGTTTTGATATTATTGTTGTAATTGGATTGAATGTATATGTTAAATTTAAAAGAGAAAAGAATTTAAGAGAGAGTGTATATGTTGTATATATGGAAATATATACAACATATACACAAGTCAAAATGAATGGTCAACTAAAGAAGTTATTTATTATTTTTGAATTAATGAATTAATTAGAAGAAATAAAATGAATGGAAGAGATTAAATGGAATATTTTAATATTTAATAAAGCTTGGTGGAGATTTAATTGAAGGTTGAGTAATTGACTTGGTTTCTTTTTGCTCTTCATTTTCTTCTTTTCCATTTGGGTGGCCGGCTATCAAAGACACAAGAGAGAAAGAGAGGGTTGTTGGTTTCTAACAACAAATTGAAAAAAGATTCAAGTGATTAAGTTGGAAAATTGTGAAGTTTCATCAATTTTGGTAAGTTCTCTCTTGATTTCTCTTGTTTTATTTTAAGTTGTGTATGAGTTTGATTGTTGATATTTGAAAGTAGGGTTGTGTTAATGGTAGTATGTTGGAGTGTGTTTGATTTAATTGATTGTGGTGTTGGTTTTGAATTGGAGATAAGAAGTTAAGTTGGTGTTTGTGTTGGAAGAGTTAAGTTGTGTTTATGTTAGGGTTTTGTATTGGTGATTTTTTTGTTGTAGATGTTGAGTTTGGTTAATTGTTTTTTTGTTAATCTTCATGATATTTGTGTTAGTTAGAGTTGTAAGCATAGAATATGTGAATTTGGTCTGAAACAGAAGCATATTGGATGCCACGCCCGTGGCCTTTGGTTGCCACGACCGTGGCCATCTGAAGCCATGGCCGTGGAGGTTTGGAGCAAGGGAGGCAGAACCATTTTCTAACCCACGCCCGTGGGGGTTGGGAGGCCACGACCGTGGGGTCCTAGAGGGAGATGTTGATTTGTAATTTGTGATTTAAGGGTCTAGTAAGAGGTTATTAAGTGAATATTTGTATTGGAATTGATGTATTTTATCATTTGTGGATTAGGTCTTGAAGAAGATAATTTGCCCTAATTCAAGTGGTGAAGAAGTGTTGGAAGAGGAAGTGTATAGATTTGTGTGAGTGGTGCTTAAGGTAAGTACAAACTACATTATTGCATACATTCATATGATGTTGAGACTTAACACACATTTGATTGTAAATGTGTTAAGAAATCTAATGCATTGTTGATGCATATTAATAATGCTATGTTTGGTATAATGTGAATTGAGATATAATGAGATGTGAAACCAATGTGGTTTGTTATAATGATGTAAATGACATAATTGAGGCATGTTTGCCTAAATGATGATGTTCAATGCAATTGATAATATATACTCTCTTGATGAGATGTGAAGCCAATGTTGTTGGCTAAAATAATGCAAATGAGATGATGGAGCCTAAGTGATGATGAGTAAATGAGAATGAAATTGATAATGAAATAAGTAATGAATTGTGTGTCTAATGTGTTATTCCATTTTCAGAGTTTTGTTGTTGGTGGCATGCCTATAGTAACAATCTCTTGAAGTTAGGTTGGGCTTGATCCTTGAAGCCAAGTTGGGTTCAAGTTTAGCATGGTTAACACCCCTTGAAGATTGGTTGGGTCTAGTCCTTGAAGCCTAATTGAGATGTTACAACCCTTGAAGCTAGGTTGGGTTTGGTTCTTGAAGCCAAGTTGGGTTGATACTTAGCATGCTTTGTTCCCCTTGAAGCTTGGTTGAACCTAAATCCTTGAAGCCAAGTTGGGATAATAATGATGATAAATGTGATAATTAAACCAAAACATTAACTCTGAAAGTTGAATGGCATATTAGTGTCTTTGGGCCCATGCTTGTCTTTGTTTTCAATGTGATTCTTGAATGGTGAAACCAATGAATGATGAGATACATGTTTGTGAGATATAATGTTATGAAATGATTATACTACATAAGTATATTATAGAAAATGAATGTGGTATGGAAAGTTATGTTGAGTGATGAAACTATGAAGATCCAATATGAATATTTTTATATGATATTGAACAATGTAAAGCTTTGAAATATAATATTCTTTTGAATGGTGTATGGAAATTGATTGTGTGACATTGGCATTGCATTGAGGCATAATAGTATTGTAGTTTGTAACACTAAGCTGTTGGCTTAGCGCGAGTGTAATTCATCACGCAGGTGACAGGGAAGAACCGGAGAGTTCCTCTAGGCCGAGTAGAGTCTAGATTTGGAGGTGTTGATATTCAAGCTTAAAGATCAAAGAGATACTGCCAAACATGTATATATTTTATGTTTTGTAAAACTTGAATTTTGATGTATATGTATTTGTAAAAATTTGTTATATTTTCCGTTGCGTTTTTAATAAACGTTTTGTCTATTGTGTGTTTTATAAACCGTGGCATTCCTATATTTAGTATACGTATATTACGATCGTATTAGCATGCTGTGTACGTATACGGGGTATAGGGGTGTTACATAGCCTTAGTAGCTCGAGTAGACTGCATGGCAGTGATATATTGCTTCACATGGAGATGAGGATTTTCGGTGCCATTGTACTTAGCAAAGGAAGGCATCTTGAATTTATAAGGGACCTCTTCATCTTGTTAAAATAGTTTGTCGATCTCAGACTTCTCTTCAGTTTTTAGCTTCTTCTCAAATTTCTTTTCTAAATCAGCAATCATCTTTTCAGCATCGGATGTCTCGGTCTTTTCAATAGTTGCCTTCTCAACAGCCTTCGGTTCTTTCTTCTTTTCTTGAAGCTCTTGGTAGTATTGAGCCCAATCATTATCATCATCAATGATCACCTTTGCATCATGAAAAATCACTTCACTAACTTTGGTCTTCCCTTTGTCCTTTGGTTTTTTAGTGCTAGCAGATACCTTGGCATGATTCTCTAAGATTGCAGTCAATTGGTTCTTTATGGTCTCAGCTAGGGCCTCTTTGATTTATTCCATCTTGGCATTAAGGGCTTCATCCACCATCCTTTGAATTTGTTCGGGCTCCATTACTTTAGGTGAGCAAGTGATTGAGTCGTTGCTAGATACTTCATCTCCGGCGTAGGTCGGATTGTTGTAAGCTTTAGAACTATCATAATCCAAGGTTGTGAGCCAAAGAGGATCAATGATATGAGATGCAAATGTATGCATGCATACATGTATGCACAAACAATCAACAAATAAGGATAAATAGGACGTTCCTTCCAACCTTATAACATCCACACATGAATGGCGAGTCTCTTTTCCTAGGTATATGGTTATCAAAATACCAACACGGGGTATCTTGCTTTCGAATAATTCCCTCGGACGTTTCAACCAATAGTTATATTTTCCAAAATGGGAATCAATCCATGATAATTCCTATTAATTAGGTTTTAATCCATTCAACCAACTATAATAGCTTTTATGCTATATTGGATTAAAACTAAATTAAGAGGTTTAATATAGATAGATTTCTCAATTGAAAAAGTAACTAAATATTCATGCCAAAAACAATCCCATGGTTAATTTATTCTTAGTGCAAACTAGGCCCACAATTGATTTTTGGTATTTCATAATTGACCTAAATATTTTTGCAAGCTCTTTGTAAAAAATGGTTGGGTGAAAATAGTTTTGTTTCTAAGCCCATTGTAAAAGATTTTAGAAAAATGGATTTTGGGCTTAGTATTTGGGCCATGGGCCAAAGAATTTATTTATTTATTTTTTAGAAAAATATTATGTCCAAATACCATCTTGAAAAATTTTAAAAATAGTTTTGGTCTTTTGGATTTTAAAGAAAAATTTATTTTGAGCTTACAATATACTTAGGTCATATTAGAAAAAGAACAAACCAAATAGGCCATGATTTAGACTAAGATAAACCAACCATAGTCAAACAACATGCATTTGGGGTAAAACCTAAGGAAAGTAACTAGGCCAATTACATGAGCTTTAGTCTTTGGGTTAAAAGGCTTAGGTTTCCATAGCAAGTATATACCAAATGGTACGAGGCTATGAGTGGTTATGCCATGCTCGATCTCCATACCTTGAGTGAAAGTATGGTATCCCTTACATAACACAACATGGGTAACACGGGTGTCCTAACTCATGCACACAATGCAATCTAATATGATGCAATGTATAATATCATTATATGAAAGAAAAGAATAATATAAAGGCCAACGGAATCAACTTCTCTTATCCCCAGTGGAGTCGCCACTGTGAGCGGGGATTTTTGCCCCCACTCCGGTGGAATAGTTTGTCACATCCCAAAGTTTAGGTAGTCGAGTATTAGGCAAGAAGGACATAAATAAGTGGTCAAATAGAGGCTCGAGATAGTAAAAAAAAATCGGTGTGCAAAGGAGGCCCGTGAAGTCGACGGGACCTAAAGGTAATTTTTCGATAGGCCGAGGACCTAACTGGAAATTTCTCAAAACTTAGGGGCAACTATGTAAACTTAAAAATTAAGTGTCGGAAGTTCTTAATAGTGCCCATATCCGACCCCGGAAGAATATTCTCGAGATTAATCGGGTCATAACCGTGGGTTTCAATTTTTCTGAAAATGCACGGTTTAAAAGTTACAATCGATTAATCGTTGGAGGGTATTTTGGTATTTTCACACCCTAGAATATAAAATTACAGCACAAGAAAGTTGAGGGGGTCAAAATATGAATAAAAGGAAGACTAATGGCTTGCTAAATAAATAGATAAAAAGAAGAAGGCAAGTGGACCAATTAAAAGTGGCCATTTTTGCCATAAGGTGTACCAATGGAAAATCAACACTTACACCAACACATCTTAACCTCTCTTGGCTGCCATTTGGATCAAAATAAGCTAAGGAAAGAATATAAAAGCCCTCTCTTACATGGTGAACTCGTCCAAACCATAAGAGAAGGAAGAAGGAGGTGATTTTTCCAAAGTTTAAGGCTTTTGGTTGAAGATTTTGGTTACAAACAAGATTATAAGGTAAGAGAAACCTATCTCTAGTTTTAATTTCATGGATTAATGGTTAATTTCAGAGATTGAAATTAGGGTTCATGTAGCTAGATTTTGAGAAAATTCAAGAAATAATTATTTGAAGGATTTGATGAAAGAAATAATGGTGTTTAATGGTGAAAATAAGCTAGCAACCATTAGAAAAATCATAAGATAAGACTATGTCTATACCTAGGGTTCTTACCTTTGTATATGTGATGTTAAATTTCATAGGAAATCAAGGAGACAAGGAAGGAAAGGAAGTGATATAGATAAAGGACTAAGAAAAAGCAAGGTTTGGTACTTTAACTAATTGTTTGTTCATTTTCTTGAAATTTTTCTTTTTAGAATTAGTGAAATGTTGTGACTTGTATGATTGTTAATTAAATATAGAAAAATATTCTTGAAGTGAATTTTTGATATGTTGTGCCTCAATGCGTCTAGAATGACTGAAAAATATGTTTGAGTTGAATTCGGAATGGTTATGATTATGGAAAAATTATTTCTGTTAGACCTACTCTAGGAGGTACCTTGACTGGGACAGCCATGTTTCCGAATTTTTAGTAAAATTTAGAAAAATAATCTTCGATTGAATTTTTTATATGTTGTTTTTTAGTGAGTCTATTATTTGAGAAAAATAATTTGGAACCACATTGATTGAATTTAATTTACGGAATTCACAAAATTCAGAACTGCTGGCAGGATGCAGGGCAACTGAAGCAGTCTGGTTGGGTGAACTACTTGACCAAGATTTTGTGTCCAGTTTGATCTGAAATTTTAAAGGAATGATTTTAAGATGTAAAAATAAATTCTGTAAAAATTTTAGAGTTTTTAGTCAAGTAGATTATTTTATACAAATTTTCAAAATAAGGATCAAGTTGAGTCCAAAACCAGAATTTACTATTCATATGGTCATTTTGCTAATATTCATTTGGTCAGTTTTCAAAAGTAATCCAATTGATTCCTTATGCATATAAATGAGCATAATATGTTATTAAAATGACAAAATATGATATTTCACATTGAAATAATATAAGAAACATAAGTCGATAATTGTATAATGCATATTCGATTAAGAAATGACATGAAAATTTTGGCTCCACTGGGTATCTGGGATAGTACTGAGTAGGGTAAGGGTATGATATTTCATACTATATGCAGTGCTACTTTAATATAGGACTTCAGTCCGAGTTATATAGGGTGACGACCCGAGCTATATAGGACTTCGGTCCTAGTTATATAGGGCAATCGCCCGAGTTATATAGGACTCCGGTCCGAGGGCTTCGGCCACAGATTCCACAGGGCTTGGTCTGCAATTTTTTAGGGCCACAGCCACAGAATATATATACAGTTGTTTCAGTTAGTTCCTTACCATACGTTAGTCTACCAAATTACCTTGTGGAGTGAACTGATAAAATGATAATAACTGAATATATGACATGTATGGATTGTTTTTACTGTGATATTATTTTTCAATACGACTCATTGCTTTTAAAAAGTGCATTATGCTTTTATTATTTATTTTCTGTAATTAGTTAATGTACCCACTAAGCAATGCTTAGCGAGTTTAGTTTCTTCTAAACTCGTAGGTTATTAGCAAGGAGCCAGTAGCGAGCAGAGGAGTCCTGCGATCTGTCGGTCATCAACAAACTTAGGTGGTGCTCTTCATTTTGTATTTTGGTATTAAAAACTGGCATGTATTTATTTGAACAATACAAAGAGATAACTTGATGTACCATGTAAATCTAGTAATGTATAATAACTGTATGGTTTTAAATTGAGTTGGGTTGTGAATATAGAAGTGTCAATTCTTCTTGCAGGATTGTAGTTGAGGTTACAAGGGTGGATTATTGGGAGTGTGCTTGAGTTGAATTGTGAAACAAAATATTTTTCAAAAATAAGAAAAATCAGTTTTGTCGACACTTGGGACCTAGAATTTTAAGGGAGACTCCGTCAAAATTTTTGGAAAATTTTTATAAGGAACATTAAGTAAGCTAACATAACCAGAGCTCGTATTCCGATGTAGCATTCCTCCTCGGCTTATTCATAAGTTGGGAAGGGGTGTTACATGGTTCTTGCGACTTCGGCACTGTTTAGGCTCGGGACCTTAGAGAACACGGACCTAAGTCCGGAGAAAATGGAGTCGCCACCCGGACGGGCCGGGAAAAAAGAAAGGGGTGGATGACTCGATTCCTAAGGAATCCCCAACCCCCTAATGGGTTCGGAAAGTTGGGTCCGTGTGGGGAAGGTGAGAAATGACCCAGCACCCCCACAACGCCCGCTTCATTGGAACCGGCCTCCTTTACAGGTCTTAATATTATAAAATTCTTAAGTATAATAACATTATCCATATTACACACAATAAAAAGAAAGCATCATTATATTAAAATCAAAGCAATGTCCAAACAAAGTAAATAAATGGACACCCATCCAAGGATGGAAACATGTCCTTACATCACATGCCTAAATAGGACACCCACCAAAAGGTAGAAACATGCCCTTTACATAGGTTCTAAAATAGAAAAGCAAATTAAATTACATGACGTTTAACTAATGAGGTACCCACCAAGTGGAAACATACCTCTTACAACTTTTGGAAATCTAAATTAATTGATAAAAATAAATAATCATTCATCATAAATAAATCATTCATCAAAGCTATTAATCAAGATATAAAATAAACATCCATCCATGATAAATTAAATAAATCAAGTATTGAATTCAAATAAATTAAAGCATAAGAAATAAATCAAAGCATAATCAAGTATGGAATTGAATAAAGCAAATAAAAGTTCAAGTATAGCTACTATTTCCATTTAGGGTTTTTTATCTCATGTGTTAAGGTTTTGGAAATTCTAAAGTTAAGCTACTGTGACTTTTTAGGGAATTAAAATAGATTAGGGTTTTATGTTTTTTAAAGGTTGGTAAGACACTTTGATTAAACAAACTAAGATTTGAATGGTGAAATCATGAAACTAGGGTTTTGGACACTTTGAAATACTTTTTAATTCATGGTTTTAAATAGTGATGTAAGCTACTGTGTAATTTTAGAGTTTTTATGTTTTTATGGTTTTCAATGTTTTAAAAGGATTAGGGTTCATAAAAATTAGGGTTTAAGAGTTGAATTTTGGATTTTAGGGTTTTAGAATTTGGGTCACCGGCGATGAATAATTTTTAGGGTTTTAGAAATCAATTTGATATTTTATGAAGTTTTATGAATTTAAACAAATGGATTGAAGTTTTTATAAGTAGAAAAGATTTTTTTTAAGGTTTTTTGAGTGAAATAGAACCTACTTTAAAATCTTAAAAGAAACAGAATTTGATTTTGGTTTTGTTGAAAAATATGTTCAATTAGAGTTTTAAGGTTTTTAAGAAGAAAAAATAATAATTTTAAGTCTTTTTAGAAAAGAAGGTCACGTTTTAGTGTTTTAACTTTGGAAAACTAAATTAAAGTTCTAAGATTTTAACTTTTGAAAAACACAAAAAACCCTAGTTTAGCTACTGTGTAAAAAATTAGAATTTAGAATTGCATACCTTCTTTTGTAAGTAGCTCCAAAAACAATTCTTCTTGGATAAACTAGATCCAAAGACAAGCCTTTTTGCCTTTAAAATCTCCTCTCTCATGATACTGCTATCCAGAAAAGATTTAAATTGAATTTCTTCTTTTCATTCCTTGATTTGGTTTCAAACTTTCCAAACTCCCCTTGGATTTGCTCTCTCTCGGCCACCCCTAATTTTAATTGCCTTTGGTCCTTTTTTATATTAGTTTTAGGTTGTTTTTTCCTAATTATACATGGCAAGTGATATTAATAAAAAAAGGAAATTAAAACCTAATTGGATTAGGTTTCGAAAAATTTGAGTCGAAAAATTTTGCGATGGCAAAAACTGTGGCAGCGGGCAAATTTTGGGCCAGTGGGCGTGTCGCCCGCAGGAAAATCCTGCGGGAAGTTATTTCGCCCGCAGGAATTTCCTGCGTGCAAAATAACTCGCCCGCAGGAAATTCCTGCAGGTGAAGTGCTAGGCCTACAGGCGTGCCGCCTGCAGAAAATTCTTGCGGGCAAAACGCCCACGGGCCCGCACTATTGCTTTTCGCTGCCGATTTTTTTTCGACTCTGATTTTATTTTTATTTTTATTTTTTAATTTTTATTTGTTTATTTTCATTTTTATTAATAAAAATTAGATACTAAGGTAAAAATTACTTAATTAAAATTATTTTGGACCAATTAGACAACATAAATCATTTTGGGCTAAATAAAACATATTAGATCGGATTGGGTCAAAAATTAAGGGTCTACAATTAGGCTTAGCAAACTCCTGCATTGTTCTTGGTCCAGCTCCTTCCATCACTTCAAACTCTTCTTCTTTGTCTATTTCCAAATTTATTTCTGTTTATGCATCTTCCAAAACTGCCTCCCCTTCTTCCTTTCGCTTTCTCCTTAATGTTCTTTCTAGCTCTGGATCTAATTCAAACAGTTGGGGCGAGCTAGCTCTGGTCATAAATAGTAAGAAACACCTAAAATGATAGTAAATAAGCAAGAACCAATATTAGAAACAAATGAAAATAAAACTAAATCAACAGTCTTAATTATATTACTAATATTGAAACCATTGTCCTTTACAACGGTGCCAAAAACTTGGTACGCACGAGCTGCGCTATAGCAATAAAGCAAGTGCACGGGTCGCCTAAGTAATATAATAGTGATTGAGTTATCGTTCCACTGGGGACAAGGCCAAGTACCAGTGCAAATCTTAACCGTTGTTTAGCAATTAAATAGATCATGCATTAAGAACAAGGAACTATAAACCAAAGGATCTTGTAAGTCTATCTCTAGCACCCCAATCAATCCTCAACCCTTATGAGTAATCAATTCACATCAAGCTTTCTCAAGTCAATAATATGAAAATTGCAACCAATCAATAAGCATGCTATTATCAATTGGAAATAAATCATTAAGCATCATAAGAATAAAACAACTCAATCAAATGATTCAACTAAATATAATTATTCAATCCATACAAATAAGCTAGGGTTCATCACTATCTAGATAGAGAAGGAATTAGTTCATGTTCAAAACCAGAAAAACATAACAAGAGAAATGAGCAAAAGAAACAAAACAATCCATGGCGAATAATTTGTATTTCTTCACTTCAATCCTTGATTCTTGGTTTAGGTCTTGTATAGGATGTATCTCCTTCTTCAAACTCAGCTCAAGTCTCTCCTCTTTGCTCCAGCAGTTGGCTCCTTCTCCCTTGTTCCAGCCTCCACGTCCAAGCTCAGAATCCCCTTAAAACTCCTTCTTCTTCTCTTTTTATTTCCCTCCAAAACTCAAGCCATGCTTCCCAACTCACACCACTCTCTCTTGTTCCCCACTCTCTCTTTGTTTTGTATTTCTTTTGGCAAAAGTAATTGGTTTGTCTTCCACTTGTCCCTCAATTCATGCAGAAGAATTCAAGTTTTTATAGGGTGACACGACCAAGCCATGAGTGGCTTGGCCGTGTCTCTTGTTTTGCTTTGGGACACGGCCAAGATTGCTGGCTGTGTCACCTTCTGCCCCTCTTCCTTTCTTTCTTTTCTCTTTGTTTCATGAGGTGACATGGCCAAGCTCCTAGCCGTGTCATGTGACACGGCCAGTGGCTTGGCCATGTCACTTGGGTGTGTCACCTTCTGTTTCTTCATTTTGCCAATTTTCTTCTTTGCTTCCAATGGGTGACACGGCCAAGCTTGGGGTCGTATCATGTGACATGGCCACTGGCTTGGGCATGTCACCTAGGTGTGTCAGCTACTGCTTCTCTTCTTTCCTTCTTTGCTTGGTTTTGTTCCTTGGGTGAGACACGGCCAGTGGCTTGGCTGTGTCTCTGGGTGTGTCAGCTACTGTATTGGATTTCATTTGAAGGACACGGCCAAGCTTGCTTTGGCTTGGCCATGTCTTGCTTGCTTCATGCTTTTTCTTCATTATTTTGATCATCCAAGGGAGTTTTTTGCACTTTGACGTAAAACAAACACTTAAAACAAACTTTAAACCAAAATCAAATAAAACATTAACTAAAAACACATAGAAATCATGCTAAAAACAAGTATAAAAATGCTCTTATCACTTAGCCAGGCCAATTCGCCCTCAGGAATTTCCTGTGGGCAAAATGGCCTTGGGCCATTTCGCCGCAGGAGCCCGCCCCAGCAATTTTCAAGCCCGCTTGCAAATTTTTGCAGCCCACAGCGCAGTTTTTTTTGCCAGAGCAGTTTTTTCTAAAACCAAATTCTATTTGGTTTTGGTTTCTTTTCCTAAAGGGTTTTAATTTCCTTAGACAATTAGAGGTAAGAATTTTTTTTCCTATAAATACTACATTAAAACACAGAAGAAAAGGGGGGAGAATTTTGGACTTAGAGGGAAATTTGGACTTTTGATCGGGAAGAAATTTTGGACTTGACCTTGGACTTTTGGATTTCTTCGACCAACCTCAAGCTTGAAAGAACAAGAAGCATTCATCAATCCATCAAAGGCAGCAACATTGCCTTTGTTATTGTTCATCCAGAAATCAGTTTTTGGTGGAACCAACTACGCAAGTTTGAATCTCTATTTTCTTTGTTTATATTTACAGTAGCTTCATCAAATGGATTAATTATTTCATCATACAATTTGATCAATTATTCTACAAACCATCCAAACTTTATTTGAAACCCTAAAAACTATTTTTCAAAAGCCTAATTCCTTAATACCCATAAAACATATTTTTGAAATCTGAAACCCTAATTACACTTTTCTAAAACCATAAAATAATAAACTATTTTCTTAAAACCTTAACCTAATCTCTAATTCAAATTCCAGTAACCTTATTTTTAAAATATCAAAATTTTTAACCCTAATTAATTCTTCTTTCCAAAATCACACAGTAATCATTATTCTTTTAAAAAGTAACATTAGCTTCTTCCAATTTCGAAACCCTATTTTCTAAATCTTAAACCCTAAAATTTTAATTTTCAACACCAAAACCTACAACCCTAAAAACCAATTTCCAAAATTTTATGGGGCGTTGCCCCTTTGACCCTCGCCCCCTAACCGGCTAGTGGGATCGCCATATGGCTCATCGAAGGGGTCAATATTCATTTGTGAATTATGAGTCCGTGTATTTAACTTCCCTTTTCCAAAGCCCTAATTATTAAGCATAAAACCCTAGAAACCCTATTTCATGATGTTAGTCCCAAACCCTAATTAAATCAAAATTTCAAAATCTTCACAGTAGCTTTTTTTAATTTTATTCACTGGGATATTTTAATGTTTCGAAAAACTCCATTAAAGACTTTCTATATTTGTTTCATCTAAAAATACTTAAATAGTTATTATAGTCAATATTAAAACCATACTTAACTTTGATCACGGTAAAACATCAAATCCTAAATCATAATCTACAAAATCAAGGTTTCAAACCATAAAACCCTAATTCATGAAGTTTGCTTAAAAACCTAATTAAACCTACCTTTTTTAAGTCAAAGCAACATTATTTTCATAAAACATCCAAAATCTTAAATCTTTTAAACATCCAGTAGTTATGTTATTGCTTTAAAATATTTTTCAAAATCTTAGTTATTAAGCATAAAACTCTAGAAACCCTAATTAATTTATGAATCCCAAAAGTTAATATATTTACTATTTTATTTACATTGGATGAATGTTTATTATATATTTTGATTGATGTTTAATATCTTTGATGAATAATTTATTTATGATGAATGGTTATCGATTTATTTTGATTTTCAAATGTTGTAAGAGGTAAGTTTCCATTTTGTGGGTACCTCATTAATTAATTTCTATGTAATTTACATTTCTCTTATATTTTGGACCAATGTAAAGGACATGTTTTCACCTTTTGGTGGGTGTCCTTGTAATATCCCAAAATATACCCTAGATGTTTTGGGTTTTATTATTATATTAATTGGATTTATTGTATATGTTTTATTGTTAGAAAAAGGGGTTTTTAAAAGAAGTGTATATGTGATGTATATTAGGATATATATAACATATACCTAAGTCATGGAAAGTCAAAGTTTTGAGTTAGTGGAAGAAGATATTTGTTGTGTTTTTGAATTTGTTATTAATTAATTAATAAGGATTTGAATGTGTGGAAGAGGTTGAAAGAGATTAGTTTAATATTTTAATTGCTTGGTTGAGAGGGTTTTAAGGAAAAGAGGGGTTTGACTTTGGATTTCTCTTTCTTCCTTCTTCTTTCTTTCTCATTGCCGTGGATCACTTTCTCCTTCTCCTTCCTTTGCTTTGTTTGGCCGGTTAACACAAGAAACAAGAGAGCAAAGAAGAGATTTGAACCTCTAACTCAAGATCTAAGGAAGCTTTCAAGAGTTCAAGTGGAAAGTTAAGAGATTTCTTCATCTTTGGTAAGTTCTTCACTTGACTCTTTGATTTCTTTGAATTTTTGAGTTGAGTTGTGATTGGTATGTGATTATGTTGTTTAAGATGGGTTTAAGAGTGTTAGGGTAACTGATTTCTTGTTTTTGGGGATGGATTGGAGGAAAGAGTAAGTTGTTGGAAGTGATTGTTTTGAGGTTGTGTTTTGGGTTTGTGTTGATGATTTTTTTGATTTGAGATTTGAGGAATGCTTTAGTTGTTTTGGTGTTTTTGTGAGTTTGTTATGGTTTTTGGGTATGTTGAGATGACTTTGGTTGAAGTGGTTTTTGGTGAAAGAAAGAGTTTTGTTGGTTGTGTTGTTGTTTTGGCCGGAATCTGGGTTTTTGGCCTGACACGCCCTAGGGCACGTCCAGGATTTTGGGTGTGTCGATAGCTCTGTATTTTGGGTTGAGTGGCACGACCAGTGACACGCCCATGTCACTGAGCGTGTTGTAGCTTCTGTGTGGCAGTAGGATTGACACGACCAGTAACACGCCCGTGTTATTGAGCGTGTCATAGCCACTGTGTTTTTGGGGAATTGACACGGCCATGAGCACGTTCTTGATGTTGGACGTGTCAATATTGTTGTGAGGCAGAAGGTATTACACGCCCAGTAACACGCCCGTGTCATTGAGCATGTAAAAGCTTCTGTGTTGTGGAGTTAGGGCACGGTCAGGGACACGCCCGTGTGGGTGAGCGTGTCATGGTTAGAGTTTGCCCTAGTTGGTTCTTAGCCTTATGTTCTTATAAGGGTTTCATCTTCCTTTGGATTAGGTTGTGAAGAAGGTGAATTACTCTAATTCAAGAAGTGAAAGATTGTTGGAAAGAGAGGTGTTAATATTGTGTGGGTTGCATTTAAGGTAAGTATAAACTACATTATTGCATACATCCATATGATGTTGAAATTTAACATACATTTCATGATATTGATGATGCTTATGAATAATGTTATGTTGTGTATAATGTGGAATATGATGTGAATATTTATAATGATGTGAAAGATATGATAATGTGATGAATTGTATTTATGTGATGAGAAGCCATGATTGTTGGCTATGATGATGAAATAAATTACAATTGAGGCAAGGTTGCCTATTGCGAAAATGAGAATGAAATGAGAATGAAATGATTTTGTGTAAAGTGTGTTATTCAACCTTCAGAGTTCTGATTTTGGTAGGCATGCCTATTGTAGTAACAGTCTAGCCGGGTTGAGGATCTCCTCAAGTTGTTGAGTTGATGGTCCAAGAGACTGGGTCTGTTACTTTATAAATGTGAAATGATAAATGTAAATTGAAGTAACAGTCTAGCCGGGTTGAGGATCTCCTCGATTTAGTCGGGTTGATGGTCCAAGAGACTGGGTCTGTTACAGGTAACATTCTAGCCGGGTTGAGGATCTCCTCAAGTTGTTGAGTTGATGGTCCAAGAGACTGGGTCTGTTACCCTATCCATGGATAGAGAGATATGTATATTGCCTACGGGCTTGATTATTGTGATATTGGACCGAAACAGCAACTCTGAACTTTGAATAACAAATTAGTGTCTTGTGGGCCCATAGGTGTCTTTGTTGAATGAGTATAATGGATGATGATATGATTATTGAAATTATGAAATGTAACCTTTATATATATATATATATGATTATTATTGATTGAATGTATGATATTGATATTGACATTTCATATTATCATGATGGTTTGTACTACTGAGTTTTGGCTCAGCGCGATTGTGGTTCATCGCGCAGGTGGTAGAGTTGATAGGGTTGAGACTGAGGATTCCTCTAGACCTAGTTGAGCTTTACTTGAAGAGTTGGATTAGAGCTTAAAGATCAGAGAGTCAAGCTACCAATCATGTATCTATTTTATGTTGTATATATTTTTGACATTTATGTATTTGAACTTGTAAAAATTTGTAATAACTTCCGCTGTTAATTTATAAATGTTTTTATACATAGTGTCTTTTGAATTTCCTTTAAACATTCGAGTTATGAGTTGCGTATTTTAAACAGTGGCATGTTCTATATTCAGTATACGTATTATACGATCGTATAAGCATGCTTGGTACGTATACGGGATATAGGGGTGTTACAGTCCTATTTAGTTTACACATGAACGATGTAAGGACATGTTTCCATCCTCGGATGGGTGTCCATTTATTTGCTTTGTTTGGACATTGCTTTGATTTTAATATAATGATGCTTTATTTTAATTGTTGCATGTAAAATGGATAATATTGTTATATTTAAAAATTTTATAATATTAAGACCTGCAAAGGAGGCCAGTTCTAATGAACCGGGCATTGTGGGGTTGCTAGGCCATTTCTCACCTTTCTCACACGTACCCAACTTTCCAAACCCATTAGGGGGTTGGGGATTCCTTAGGAATCGAGTCATCTACCCCTTTCTTTTTTCCAGCCCGTCCGGGTGGCGACTCCATTTTCTCCAGGCTTAGGCCCATGTTCTCTAAGGCCTCGAGCCTAAATAGTGCCGAAGTTACAAGAACCATTCCACCGGGAGTGGGGGCTAAAATCCCCGCTCATAGTGTGTAAACATCTTTGATTGATGAATTGCTAGAACTTGCTTTGACATGCATTTTAAGACTACATAAAAATTTCAATTAGGCATCAATATGACTAAGGCAATTAGGTGAACCCATTTTGGCTTAAAAATACCAACCTTATATTTGACCTTGGCTAGCCAATTTTGAGCTTATTTCATTTTTTTCCTTTTCTTTCTTTTTTAAAACACCATTAGCTTGAACCTTGTTGTTTTAACTATTACCCTTGTATTAGGTCAAGAGCATTTTAAGAGCATTTATGATTGAGTGTTGTGTTAAATAAATTGTGGGGTTAAATTTAGTGGGCTCTTCTTTAGTTACAAACCCTATTTAAAAAAATAAAAAAAGGGAGAGAAAAATCAAAACAATAGAAGAAGTTGTTCTTTTTCATAGGGTTGGAATAAGTTTGGGAATGATCATTGCAAAATTTAATAAGCGAGTTCCCTTGAAAAGCTCCTTAATATCAAGTGGTAGGTGACAGGAAGGTGTTTTGGGATTGTTGGGTTATACATATGATCGGTTACTTCATTCTTGAAGTGCTCTTGAGCTTAATGAATAAGCTCACATTTCCTACATGTCATGCCTTTACCTTAGCCCCATTACAACCCAATGAAAGACCTTATAATTGATGTTTAATTGTTATTAGGTGTGGAGATTTGATTGATAAGCAAGCCTATAGAGATAATCTTTCATTGAATGTTGAGAGTTTAAACACTACCTGATTAAACACTTAAGAGGTTTTGTGAGGGAGTGATAATTTTTGTTATGCATGGATTGGCCATTAAATTGCTTGAGTACTGATTGTTCTTGATTTGATAATGATTATGGATTTAATAAAATTGGAGTCTTGATACATCCTTATAACTCTTGAACTTGACCAAATTTATCTTGTTTAGTTTGTTTTGATTTTGACTTTGCTTGGGGACAAGCAAAGAATTATGTAATATCCTAAAAGTACACCCTAAAAGTTTGGAATAATTAGTTTGGAATAATTATTGTTGTGTATGTTTAGTGAAAATCAAAAGAAGAGCAACGAATTAATTTAATACCCCGATTTTGGTGTATATGGGAGTAGTAGTTGTGAATAGATATGTTCGTAAAATATGTAACGAAAATATTATAAGAAATAGATGTATATGAGGGATGATATGTATATATGGTATTTGGAAAATGTGGGAAATATAAATACAATATATAAGAGATATACATATACCCACATATACATCACATATACATAATGTATAAAGAGGTGTAGGAAAAGTAAGTTTCTATAATTAAATAATAATAATAATAATGATACTAATGACAAAAGAAAAAGAAGAAAAGAAAGTCAAAGGGAAGAAAATTGTGGTGGAGAATTTATATGATATTTTATTAATATTATTATTATATATATATAAGTGATAAGAGAAAAGAAAGAAGATTTTCTTTCTTCCTTCTTCTCGTTCTTCTTCTTGCACGAGAGAGAGAGAGAGAGAGATAAAGAGAGAGAAAGGTGATTTTAATTACACACATCAAATCCATAGGGATTTTGAGAGAATTGAAGATGGATATTGAAGATTTGGCATAATATTCAAGTAAGTGTTCATTCCTTTGAGTTGATTTTTATTAATTTTGTTTATAATTGATTTGGGTAGTATGTGAAGATGATGATAGGGAAAGATTGAGGTTTATAGATATGTCAAATTGGTATTTAGATGATGATAATATGGTTAATTGTGAGGATGATTATGGTTTATTGAAATTGTTTAATAAGGGTTTAATATAAATGAGTTGAAGAATTGAGTAATTGATGTATGGTTGTGTTTAAGGAAGTTGAAAACATAAGAATACATGAGTTTGGTCCGAAATAGAGGCAAAATGGATGCCACGGTCGTGGCAAATGAGTGCCACGGTCATGGCACATGAGGGACACGACCGTGGGGGTTTAAAGAAAAATGGGCAGAGTCGGTTGCTAACCCACGGCCGTGGGGTTGTAAGGCCACGACCGTGGGGACTTAGATAAGGGTTTTGGTTTGTAATTTGTGATCTAGAGGTTAAGTATGAGGTTAATAAGTGAACAATTGTATTGGGATTCATGTATTTTATCATTTTAATTGGATTAGGTTGTGAAGAAAGTGGATTGCCCTAATTCAAGTGGTGAAGAGTTCTTGGAAGAGGAAGTGTATAGATTGGTGTGAGTGATTCTTAAGGTAAGTACAAACTTACATGGATGCATTCTTTTACATGATTTTGAGACTTAACACATTTAGTAAAAATGTGTTAAGTAATTTGCTATATTGTTAATACAATGTGACTAATGTTATGATTTGTATAGTGTGAAAGCTATGGTGATCATTCAAAAAGGTATGTGCAATGCAATTTGTTGTGATAAATATTTTAATGATGAATTATGTTAATGTGTCTTGAGAAATGTTGAAATGTGATGTCATTGTGGTTGGTAATAATGATTGAAATGAAATGAATAGAGCATGTTGTCTATATGATGATGAATCTAGGATATATGTTCAATGTATACTTGAATAATGAAGTGTTCTAATGGGAAATGAGATGTGAAGCCATTGTGATTGGCTATGGTGATTCAAATGAGATGTGAAGCCATTGTGATTGGCTATGATGATTCAATTGAAATGAGTGGGGCATGTTTGCCTAGATAATGATGAGAATTGATAATGAAATAATAAATGAATTTTGTGGCTAATGTGTTATTCCATTTTCAGAGTTTGTTGTTGGTGGCATGCCTATAGTAACAATCTCTTGAAGTTAGGTTGGGCTTGATCCTTGAAGCCAAGTTGGGTTGAAGTTTAACATGTTGTACTCCCCTTGAAGCTTGGTTGGGTCTAGTCCTTGAAGCCTAATTGAGATGTTACAACCCTTGAAGCTAGGTTGGGTTGCTTCTTAAAGCCAAGTTGGGTTGATACTTAGCATGCTTTGTTCCCCTTGAAGCTTGGTTGAACCTAATCCTTGAAGCCTAGTTGGGATAATGATAATGATAAATGAGATAATTAAACCAAAACATTAACTCTGAACGTTGAATGGCATATTAGTGTCTTTTGGGCCCTTGCATGTCTTTACTTTAATGTGAATTATGGAATGAGATATAATGTTATGAGATATATGATGATAACTATGGCATGAGATGTAATGTTAGGAGATATATGGTGAAAATCATGGAATGAGATGTATACAATACATAAGTAAATTATTGAAAGTGAATATGGCTTGAGAAGCTATGTTGAATGATGAGCTTATGAAAATATAATATGATGTGTAACATGTATATGGATGTGAAAATGGTGAGTTTTGTTTCATGAAGGTTTTGATAATTCATTGAATTGTGATTTATTGAAATGAAGTGTATGTGTATGTATATGATTATGAGATTTGTAGAAACATCTAAAAAGTGTAATTTAAAGGAGGAAAACATGATAAGAAAGTGATGATATATGAAATTAATATATATAAGTATAATTGTTGTGATATATGTTTACTATACTTATTTGTACTATAAAGCTATTTAACTTAGCGCGGATATGTATCGCGCAGGTGAATAGGTGGATGATCTGGAGTCAAGTCGTTATGCCACGAACTAGGTAAGAGTATTTCGAGACCAACTAGAAGGTGATGCATACATGTACAATTTAAATATGTTGTATTTTGATAAACATCTATTCAAAAGTATAAATGAGTTTCTAAATGTTCTATAAATAAAATGTATTATTGTTTGCAACTAAACGAAAGGATTTTTAGTTTAAAAATGAAAAGTGACATTCTTATACTTTAAATACGTACTGCATGTATACCAGGTATATGTGTGGTACTTAAATAGAGTATGGGGGTGTTACAATTATTTTGGTATCAGAGCTTAGGTTCGAGATTCTCGGCCTAAGTGGAAATAAAAAAAAAGTTTTGAAATGAAATTTGTAATACATGCATATGCATTAACACCTAGGTTGGTCTCGAACGTGGCATTATGTGATTTATGATGTATCTGAATTGCATGAGATGGATTATAGTGTGTGAATAAGATTTTATATGAAAGTAAAATTTGGGAAAGAAATGATACGAGAAATTGGTAAAAGTTTTATTGGTAAATTCAAGAATGGGAGTTAACTTAAGGAAAGTAAAATTTGAAATATTGATTATTGAAAAGTGATTGTAATATAAAGAAATGAAGAGGAGAATAAAGTTGAAAATGATTTGAAAACAAAATCAAGATTAAAGTATGTACACTTTCCTTTATAGTTTGGGTTTCTTTCTAATAAACCTTATGTTTGGATTATTAGAGAGAGGAAATATTGTTGGATTGATTATATGGAAAGATATGTTATTAAAATGAAGAGAGTATGACGGAATATTGAGTGAGTTGATTGGTATAGACAAAGTGTGATTATTTAAAGTTTGAGGTATATGACGTTAAGGTTTTGTTTAAAAAAAATGATGTTGGTTAAATAAGAAGACATATTGGTGTCGTTTGTATGGTTATTTTAATTTAAATATTGTAATTTCAATGTTAGAAATGTGATATGCTTGAATATTGTGAAAGTTCATGTTAATGGTGGTAATATGTGACATTTGGGATTTTTGAAATGAGCTTAATAATTGTGAAAATTATATGTTTTGATGTTGTTTTGTGGTATAATTGTATAAGATGTTTTTAAAAGTTGATATTAAGAAAAGATGAGATTTGTAAATTGAAGTTTAGGTAAGATAGTGATTTGAGAATTTAGAATGTTAATGGAATATTGATAAAGATTATTTATATATCAATGGCTTAATGTATGTTAAACATATGAGTTATTTGCAATGAATATAATTGCATATAAGAATACTACAAATTGGGTAATGAGATTGATAGTATGAGAATTTGTTTTGGAAGTATAAAGAAAGTGAATAAGCAAGTGAAAATGAGTTACTTTAAGTTATTTGAGTGGAAAGGGTAAAAGTGGATATGGAGGTATATTAAATGCTTTTAAAGACAAAAGTGAAAGAGATGTCACATTAGAAATGTGATTAAGATTTTGTGAAATAGTATTATGAGTCGAGTGTATATATATTTATTGAGTTGATGAATAACTTAAGTTATGTTAAAAAGAATGAGACTGATAATGTTTAATGAAAAATAATAAACGTTCATTTTGTATAGAGTATATGCAAAAGAGAAATTAAGTAAAAATTACATGATTATGTATTTATTTGTAGAGGATATGTGAGATGAATCTTTTGATATAAATGTAATTATGATATGTAAAAAAAAATGTGAAAATGTGAGTCACATTATGAAGGTGACCTATGAATGTGTATGTGGTATAACTATTAGATTAGTGATATGGAGAAGAATATTGCATGTGTTAGTGTACCTAAGAAAGAGTAGGTCATGACTTGAGCAAAGATAGATAGATTATGTGACGGAATTAAGATTAAGAATGGACTTGAGTAATACTAGATTATAAAAATATTTATGGTAATCCCTGAATGTGATGATCATATAATATGTTGAGCTCCTAAAGAATTTATATGTGAAGAGGCTCTATGTACATGTGTATCATAAGGAATTGTAAGGAAAAAAAAAGTATAATGTATACAAATTTTAAAAGGGATAGAATAAGAATGGAGTAGCAAATGGAAATTGTGTTATATTGGTATATGATTAAATATGTATATGTAAGAGATGTTAATAGTAATATTGTTGAAGCATGAGTTAAGTTAATGATGATTATATAATCGAGTGCAAGTTGATTTGAAACGGAGTTGAAATGTGTTAACTTCTGGTGTAGCAAAAGTTTAAAGAATGAATATGTAATTCTTGTGATCTAATTTAGTTTTGTAATTGGAAAGGTTGGAAACAGAATAATAGAGGAACAGTATGGATTTATAAGTTTCAAGCATGACCATTAATCTCCTATAATCCTATGATTTGTTTAGTATATTTTGGTCGATTAATTTTGTTATCCACAGATTTGGGACTGAGATAACATGACTATAGTATAGTTTTGATAAGATTGATAATTATGTTTTTAGAAAACATGTTCAAGAGTTATGACTGGTAAAGTGATACTTTATCATTTTATGTTAGAAATTTGGTTATAATTATGAAAAGTAAGAAAAGAAAAGAGAAATGTAAAATGTTTTGAGTTATGGCTAATGTGACTGAAAGTTATACTGAATATGTTTATGGTATAAAGTGAGTAAGTGAATGGACTTAAGGTTTAAGTGAGTGAACTATGGATAGAAAGTATAGTATGAGATTATCATGAGAATTTAATGGAAAATTGTAATAAGATAATTTGAAGTAATTTGATATTAATGATCATAGTTTCAAAAGGCTGAATTTGGATGTAAAGAGATTAAAATTTGAATATGAGTTTGACCTAATGGAATTAGGTCATATAAATTGTAAAATTTGATGATAAATTTAAATAAGTTAATTGTTGGTTAGAATTGACTAAGATTGAGATGTTAGTAAATGGTGATAGATAGATCAGTTAATCTCAATTCTATTAAGATTACGAATCATTATTGAAATTTAATATATACAGTTGTACTGGGAGTATAAGATTTAAATAATAATGTATATGAGGTAATATTCTGACAAATGAATGGACATGAATATATTGAGCTATATTAGTTGTAAATGATGATAAAAAGGGAAAAGATTGATTACTTGTAAAGTAAGTTTAAAGACATTGTACTAATATTTATGTTAAGTGAAAATCATGCTAAAGAAGGAATTTAATGTGTGACAAATAAGGATCTTGTTATCAATTAAAGTTTGATTAAAGTCTATTATGAAAGTGAGTGTAATGACGAGATAAACAATAATAAGATATAAATCAATGATTTTTAAAGTTAAAGTTAAGAAAGCAATTATGAGGAGATGAAGTACTAAAATATCTTGAAGAGAATAATTAAACGAACTATAAGTATATTAAAAGATGATCTGATTCTAGTATAAAGGTATATTGATTGGGAATGTGAGGAATTATCTTGATTGCTTTATTGAGAAAGTACTAAGACATATAAAGATATAATGATGAACTATGAAATTTAGATAAGATGAGTGATCCTAAGGGGGAGAGTTGAAGTTATATGATTGGATGACATAATAAATCAATGATGTATTAAACTTTATATGAAAGTTAAGAGGGTATTTTGTTAAAAATGGATTGTTATTATACTAGATAATTTCGAGGATGAAATTATGTAAGGGGGAGAGAATTGTAATATCCCAAAGTACACCCTAAAAGTTTGGAATAATTAGTTTGGAATAATTATTGTTGTGTATGTTTAGTGAAAATCAAAAGAAGAGCAACGAATTAATTTAATACCCCGATTTTGGTGTATATGGAAGTAGTAGTTGTGAATAGATATGTTCGTAAAATATGTAAGGAAAATATTATAAGAAATAGATGTATATGAGGGATGATATGTATATATGGTATTTGGAAAATGTGGGAAATATAAATACAATATATAAGAGATATACATATACCGACATATACATCACATATACATCATGTATAAAGTGGTGTAGGAAAAGTAAGTTTCTATAATTAAATAATAATAATAATAATAATAATAATAATAATAATAATAATAATAATAATAATGATAGTAATGACAAAAGAAAAAGAAGAAAAGAAAGTCAAAGGGAAGAAAATTGTGGTGGAGAATTTATATGATACTTTATTAATATTATTATTATATATATATATATATAAGTGATAAGAGAAAAGAAAGAAGATTTTCTTTCTTCCTTCTTCTTGTTCTTCTTCTCCTTGCACGAGAGAGAGAGAGAGAGAGAGATAAAGAGAGAGAAAGGTGATTTTAATTACACACATCAAATCCATAGGGATTTTGAGAGAATTGAAGATGGATATTGAAGATTTGGCATAATATTCAAGTAAGTGTTCATTCCTTTGAGTTGATTTTTATTAATTGTGTTTATAATTGATTTGGGTAGTATGTGAAGATGATGATAGGGAAAGATTGAGGTTTATAGATATGTCAAATTAGTATTTAGATGATGATAATATGGTTAATTGTGAGGATGATTATGGTTTATTGAAATTGTTTAATAAGGGTTTAATATAAATGAGTTGGAGAATTGAGTAATTGATGTATGGTTGTGTTTAAGGAAGTTGAAAACATAAGAATACATGAGTTTGGTCCGAAACAGAGGCAAAATGGATGCCACGGTCGTGGCAAATGAGTGCCACGGTCGTGGCACATGAGGGACACGACCGTGGGGGTTTAAAGAAAAATGGGCAGAGTCGGTTGCTAACCCACGGCCGTGGGGTTGTAAGGCCACGACCGTGGGGACTTAGATAAGGGTTTTGGTTTGTAATTTGTGATCTAGAGGTTTAGTATGAGGTTAATAAGTGAACAATTGTATTGGGATTCATGTATTTTATCATTTTAATTGGATTAGGTTGTGAAGAAAGTGGATTGCCCTAATTCAAGTGGTGAAGAGTTCTTGGAAGAGGAAGTGTATAGATTGGTGTGAGTGATTCTTAAGGTAAGTACAAACTTACATGGATGCATTCTTTTACATGATTTTGAGACTTAAAACATTTAGTAAAAATGTGTTAAGTAATTTGCTATATTGTTAATACAATGTGACTAATGTTATGATTTGTATAGTGTGAAAGCTATGGTGATCATTCAAAAAGGTATGTGTAATGCAATTTGTTGTGATAAATATTTTAATGATGAATTATGTTAATGTGTCTTGACAAATGATGAAATGTGATGTCATTGTGGTTGGTAATAATGATTGAAATGAAATGAATAGAGCATGTTGTCTATATGATGATGAATCTAGGATATATGTTCAATGTATACTTGAATAATGAAGTGTTCTAATGGGAAATGAGATGTGAAGCCATTGTGATTGGCTATGGTGATTCAAATGAGATGTGAAGCCATTGTGATTGGCTATGATGATTCAATTGAAATAAGTGGGGCATGTTTGCCTAGATAATGATGAGAATTGATAATGAAATAATAAATGAATTGTGTGGCTAATGTGTTATTCCATTTTCAGAGTTTGTTGTTGGTGGCATGCCTATAGTAACAATCTCTTGAAGTTAGGTTGGGCTTGATCCTTGAAGCCAAGTTGGGTTGAAGTTTAACATGTTGTACTCCCCTTGAAGCTTGGTTGGGTCTAGTCCTTGAAGCCTAATTGAGATGTTACAACCCTTGAAGCTAGGTTGGGTTGGTTCTTGAAGCCAACTTGGGTTGATACTTAGCATGCTTTATTCCCCTTGAAGCTTGGTTGAACCTAATCCTTGAAGCCTAGTTGGGATAATGATAATGATAAATGAGATAATTAAACCAAAACATTAACTCTGAAAGTTGAATGGCATATTAGTGTCTTTTGGGCCCATGCATGTCTTTGCTTTAATGTGAATTATGGAATGAGATATAATGTTATGAGATATATGATGATAACTATGGCATGAGATGTAATGTTAGGAGATATATGGTGAAAATCATGGAATGAGATGTATACAATACATAAGTAAATTATTGAAAGTGAATATGGCTTGAGAAGCTATGTTGAATGATGAGCTTATGAAAATATAATAAGATGTGTAAAATGTATATGGATGTGGAAATGGTGAGTTTTGTTTCATGAAGGTTTTGATAATTCATTGAATTGTGATTTATTGAAATGAAGTGTATGTGTATGTATATGATTATGAGATTTGTAGAAACATCTAAAAAGTGTAATTTAAAGGAGGAAAACATGATAAGAAAGTGATGATATATGAAATTAATATATATAAGTATAATTGCTGTGATATATGTTTACTATACTTATTTGTACTATAAAGCTATTTAACTTAGCGCGGATATGTATCGCGCAGGTGAATAGGTGGATGATCTGGAGTCAAGTCGTTATGCCACGAACTAGGTAAGAGTATTTCGAGACCAACTAGAAAGTGATGCATACATATACAATTTAAATATGTTGTATTTTGATAAACATCTATTCAAAAGTATAAATGAGTTTCTAAATGTTCTATAAATAAAATGTATTATTGTTTGCAACTAAACGAAAGGATTTTTAGTTTAAAAATGAAATGTGACATTCTTATACTTTAGATACGTACTGCATGTATACCAGGTATATGTGTGGTACTTAAATAGAGTATGGGGGTGTTACAAATTAAGTGTGTGGTAGTTGTTTTGATCATTTGTGTATTTATTTTTAACGTAATTTTATTGGCTTTTGCTTTATTTTTTTTAATTTATGTTTAAAGTTTGTTTGAAGTAATTGATCTAGGTTGAAGAACAAAATAATGGAGCTTTAATTCAATTTGATGGATTATTGAGGTGGAAAAACATGAGACACGGCCAACACACTTTATGGCTTGGTTGTGTCCCTCATCTAAGGAAAGAGGCAGGAAAATTTGATAGAGACAGACACACTTAAGAGACATGACCAAGCCACTGGTCGTGTCACATGACACGGCCAAGCCATTGGCCATGTCTCACTTGATGAAGCCAAAGAGAAAAACAAAAGAAGCAAAGGTAGAAGTGAACACACCCAATAGACACAACCAAGCCATTGGTCGTGTCACATGACATGGCCAAGGCCTTGGTTGTGTCCCATCTAAAGATCAAAGCAAAGATAGAGACAGTGGAGAACACACTCAAGAGACACAGCCCAGCCACTGGCCGTGTCACATGACACAGCCAAGGCCTTGGCCGTGTCCCACTTGGAAAAGAAAGAAGATATTGGGGCAGCCATGGACACAGTCACATGGCTTGGCCGTGTCCATATGAAAATGAGTGACATGGCCAAGTCACTCATGACTTGGCTGTGTTGTGAGAATTCATTCAATTATTTTACATAAAATGGGGAATAAAATGGGGGACAAAAAGTGCTATCTTTTAAAAAGAAATAATAAAAGAAGAAAAAGGTTGTCTAATTCAAAGGATGAAGATTTAAATAATGAAATAAGTGGGAGACAAAGTGGAGTGTGGGAGTTGGCAAGGCATGCTTTGTGTCTTAAGAAATTTAAAAAAAAAAGAATGGAGAGAGGGATACATATACATGGGAGAGGCTCCATTGGGGAGGATGTTGTTCCTGAGTTCCTTAGTTCATCTTCTTATTCTTGGTTTTGAGAGAGATCATGAACATCACCTTCATCTTCATCTTCCATTTCTCCCATAAACAAGATTCTTTATATTTTTGGGAAAAAAATTGGGTGAGCAAGCTCTTGTGAAGCTTAGGGTTTGAAGAAAGCTTGATTGAGGAGTTGGGGGCTTGACAGAGTGACCATTCCATCTTTCAAAAGGAGAGCCATTGATTGAAGAAGGATTGTTAGTTCTTCATCATATTCAAAGTGACGCTAGGAGGAAGACTTGAAGTTCAACTCTTAGCATCTTCAAAGGGGTTTTTATATTCTCTCTTTTAATTCATTTCTAGATTGTTATTGTTTGTTATGAACATTAATATTTCAATGTACAATTGTGATTTGATTTATATTGAGATGAATATTTATTTTATATTAATGATGATGAGCTAAATTACTCATGCCAAGGGTTTGTAGTAGATTTGATTGAATGACTTGATTTGATATTTCCAATAATATACCTTGTTGTTGGTTAATTGCATTGGATTGAATGTTGGGCTGATAGATTAGCTACCTAAAATTGTATTAATCTTGTACAACCATTACACAAATTACTTTTAGATTTAAATTGTTTTTCACCATTCCAACACATCACACTCTTGCTTTTAAATTTACTTGTCAATCAAACTATTATAAAACAATTCCTTCCTTGTGAGACAACCTTGGGGCGATCACTGTTGCTACAACTACCTCGTATACTTATGAGTGTCGCTTGTAGTAGTAATTAGTCAAGCGCAACAAGTTTTCAACGTCGCTGCCAAGTCCATCTCGAATTCAAGTGATTTTATTTCGACAGAATCTGAGTCCATATCAAAATATACATCTAGATTCGATATAGAAAAGCACTTGAATATAACGATGAATGGTTTCAGTTGGAGAGGAGCAACAAGCAAAGCCAGCAAGATTTTTGGTTTCAACAAGAAAGCACTTGATATAGAAAGCACTCGAATTCAAGCGCAACAAGTTTTCAACGCCAATGAGATTTTTCCAACGTAATTTTTTCCAAAACCAAATTCTATTTGGTTTTCTTTTCCTAATTAAATATAGTTTCCTTAAACAATTGGAATGAATCTTCTAAATTTCCTATAAATAACACTAAAAAAAGCACAGAAAAGGGGGGGGATTAACGATCGGACTTTAAAAACTTGGACTAAACTTTAAGGAGGAAAACTTCTAAGGACTAGAATTTGGGACTTTAGACTGGAGAGGAGCAACTAGCAAAGTCATCAACAATTTATCAAAGGCGGCAACCTTGCCTTTGTCTTTATTCATCCAGAAAGTAACTTTTGGTGGAACCAACGAACTAGGTTTGAATCTCTATTTTCTTTTTTTACAGTAGCTTCAATCACTGAAAATTAACAAATTATTTCTTCTGTTTCTTCTAAACCTTAAAATCCTAAAATGTTTTTTCCAAATACCTTAAAAATCCTAATTCGTTTCTTTTGTTTCCAAAAACCTTAAATCATCCTTCTGTTTCCAAAAGCTACAAAAACCCTAAATCATTTTATTAATTCCCAAAACCCTAATCTCTATTCCAAAAAGTTGGTAGCCTTATTTTTTAAGCATTAAAATCTTTAACCCTAATTAATCCTTCTTTCCAAAATCACACAATAAGCATTATACTTTTAAAAATAACACTAGTTTCTTCCAATTTCAAAACCCTATTTTCTAAATCTTAAACCCTAAAATCTTAATTTTCAGCACCGAAACCTACAATCCTAAAAGCTAGTTTTCAAAATCTTCGGGGTTCGGGCACCGACCCTGCAAGGGGCGCTGCCCCCTTGACCCCCGCCGGCTAACCGGCTAGCGGAACCGCCGTGTGGGCTCGAGTCACTATTTATTTATGTATTATAAATCTTTATGTTTAACTTCCTTTATTATGATTATTCAAAATACAGTAGCTTTATTCAAAATACAAACCTAAACCCTAATTTATTCAAACCATAAATTCAAATTCTGTTTTCAAATCTTCACAGTAGCTTTTTATAATTTTATTCACTGGGGTATTTTAATCTTTCATATAACTCCCTTAAAGACTTTTCATATTTGTTTCATCCAAAAAAACTTAAGTAGTTATTATAGTCAATACTAAACCATACTTACCTTTGATCATGGCAAAACAAAATCAAGGTTTCAAACCATAAAACCCTAATTTCATAATTTTACCCCTCAAACCCTAATTTGATCAATCAAAGAACCTTACTAATTTCTTAAATTTATAAAAACCCTAATCCCTTTCAATTCTCTTAAAACCTACAGTAGCCTAAACAAATAAAAATAATAATATCTTAAGATTCCAAAATCCTAAAATATTAATTAAAGAACTTTAAATAGAAATAGTAGACCTCAATTTGTATCTTTACTTGCTTTATTTTTTATTATGTAGTTCATTATATGCTTTGATTTATTTTCAATGCTTGATTTATTTAATTTATTATGGATGAATGTTTATTATATATTTTGATTGATGTTTAATATCTTTGATGAATGATTTATTTATGATGAATGGTTATTTACTTTTATCGATTTATTTTGGATTTCCAAATGTTGTAAGAGGTATGTTTCCACTTTGTGGGTACCTCATTAATTAAGTTCTATATAATTTAAATTGCTTTTATATTTTGGACCAATGTAAAGGACATATTTCTACCTTTTGGTGGGTTTCCTATTTAGCTTAGACATAGATGATGTAAGGGCATGTTTCCATCTTCGAATGGGTGTCCATTTATTTGTTTTGTTTGGACATTGCTTTGATTTTTAATATAACGATGCTTTATTTCAATTGTTGCATGTAATATGGATAATATTGTTATATTTAAGAATTTTATAGTATTAAGACCTGTAAAGGAGGCCGGTTCCAATGAATCGGGCATTGTGGGGGTACTGGGCCATTTCTCACCTTCCCCACATGTACCCAACTTTTCAAACCCATTAGGGGGTTAGGGATTCCTTAGGAATTGAGTCATCCACCTCTTTCTTTTTGTCGGCCCGTCCGCGTGGCGACTCCATTTTCTCCAGACCTAGGTCTATGTTCTCAAAAGCCCAAAGCCTAAACAGTGCTGAAGTCGCAAGAACCATTCCACCGGGAGTGGGGGCGAAAATACCCACTCACACCTTGCCAAGATGATAATCAATTAAACAATCCTAGTCTTTAATCAATTCTAACCACCTTCTGAATCATCCTCCTTGCTGAAACAACTGAAATAGACATGGATGAAAGATGTCTCTGCTCACTCGATACCATCGCATTTCTACCATCATAGGTTCTCAGGGTAACACACTTTTGCTGACAATCTACCATAGTCCCATGCCTAGATAACCAATCCATGCCTAAAATTAAATCTTACTCTCTGAAAGGCATCTCAATTAGGTCACTGAGGAATTCCTCATCCTGAACCACAACCAGACTATCTCGGTGCACCTTGCTTAACACAACACTATGCCCTAAAGGATTTGTCACCAAAATATCAAATCACTCTGAATGCAAATCACTCACAGGCAAGATGGATGCACTAATGCATGAATGAGTTGACCCAGGGTCTATCAAAGCAATAACTTAAGTACCAAATAAAGAAAAAGTACCAGCAATAACGGTCGAAGCATATGGTTGCCTCTGCATCACATATACCTGCTGGAATGGCCCTGCCTTATCTGGTCTACCTCCAACTGTAGAACCTCCTCTCTATCCAGACCCAGATCTACCACCCTGTAGAGCCTTAATTTTTAACCTAATCCGGTCCAAAATGTTTTATTTAGTCCAAAATGGTTTTTGTTGTCTAATTGATCCAAAATAATTTTTATTAAATAATTTTTGCTTTAGTATCTAATTTTTATTAATAAAAAATAAAAATAAACAAATAAAAGTCAGAGTCAGAAAAATCGACGATGAAAAAATCATCGCGCAGGCCCGTGGGCATTTCGCCCGCAGGAATTTCCTGCAGGCGAAATAGTTTTTCTATTTCTTCCGCAGGATTTTCTTGCGAGCAAAATAGATTTTCTATTTTGCCCGTAGGAAAATCTTGCGGGCGAAATAGCTCGCCCGCAGGAATTTCCTGTAGGCAAGTCGCTCACAGGCCCACTGGGTTCCCCGCTGCCACAGATTCCTGCGGCAGAATTTTTTTGCCAGAGAATTTTTTCCAGCGGCAATTTTTTTCAACAGCGCAATTTTTTCCGACGCAAAATTTTTGAAACCTAATTTAATTAGGTTTTGGTTTCCTTTTCTTAGTAATATTATTTGTCGTTTAATTAGGATTATAAAAAGAAAAACCACTATAAATAAGGACCAAAGGCAATTTAAAAAAGGGGAGCCGAAATCCAACAGTAGCTTGGAAAAAGAAAATCCAAATCCATAAAGGATAAAGCTTGAATTCAATTGATTTTAAAGGGACCATAAACAAAAGTTAAGAGATTCAAAAAGGCACAAAAGGCTGGTCTTTTGAGCTTGTTCATCCAAGAAGCAATTTTGTTGCAACTTACAAAAGAAGGTATGAAATTCTAATTTCTTTATTTTTTTTTTCACAGTAGCTAAAACTAGGAATTTGTTTTTTTTTTCAAAATTTAAAATCTTAGAATTTTAAATTAGTTTTTCTAAAGTTAAAAGCTTTATTTTATTGGTTTATCTTCCAAAAGGCTTAAAATTGTTATTTTTACTTCTTAAAAATCTTAAAACTCTAATCAAACATATTTTTCAACAAAACTAAGATTTAAATTTTGTTTCTTTTAAAATTTTAAAGTAGGTTCTATTTCATTCAAAAAACCTTAAAAAACATCTTTTCTACTTATAAAAACTTTAATTTGTTTGTTTAAATTCATAAAACTTCATGAAATTATCAAATTGATTTCCAAATTCCTAAAAATTAATTCACCACCCGTGACCCTAAATTCTAAAAATACTAAACCCAAATTCAACTTCCAAAATTCAAAATAATGAACCCTAATCCTTTTAAAACTTTAAACCTAATTTTTATGAACCCTAATCCTTTTTAAACATTTAAAACTATAAAACCATAAATAGATTAAATTTACATAGTAGCTTAGAAACCCAATAACCAAAAATCATCAATCAAAGTATTTTAAAGTGTCTAAAACCCTAGTTTCATGATTTCATCATTCAAACATTAATTTATTTAATCAAAGTGTCTTACCCACCTTTTAAAACATGAAACTTCAATCCATTTTAATTCCATAAAAAGTCACAGTAGCTTATACTCATGAAATTCCCAAAACCTTAACACATGAGATAAAGAAATCTAAATGGAAATAGTAGCTATAATTTGGACTTTTTATTTGCTTTATTCAATTCTATATTTGATTATGATTTGATTTAAATATCATGTAATTTAATTTGCTTTTCTATTTTAGAACTAATGTAAAGGGCATGTTCCTACCTTTTGGTGGGTGTCCTATTTAGGTGTGTGATGTAAGGACATGTTTCCATTGAGGATAAGAGAAGTTGATTCCGTTGGTCTTTATATTATACTATTCTTTCTTATAATGATATTATCCATTGCATCATATTAGATTGCATCGTGTGCGTGAGTTAGGATGCCCGTGTTACCTGTGTTATGTTATGTAAGGGATACCATACTTTCGCTCAAGGTATGGAGATCGAGCATGGCATAACCACTCATAGCCTCGTACCGTTTGGTATATACTTGCTATGGGAACCTAAGCCTTTTTACCTAAAGACTAAAGCTCATGTAATTGGCCTACTTACTTTCCTTAGGTTTTACCCCAAATGCATGTTGTTTGACTATGGTTAGTTTATCTTAGTCTAAATCATGGCTTATTTGGTTTGTTCTTTTCTAATATGACCTAAGTATATTGTAAGCTCAAAATAAATTTTTTTTAAAATCCAAAAGGCCAAAACTATTTTCAAAATTTTTCAAGATGATCTTTGGACATAAGACTTTTCTAAAAAAATAAATAAATTCTTTGGCCCATGGCCCAAATACTAAGCCTAAAATCCATTTTTCTAAAATCTTTTACAATGGGCTTAGAAACAAACTATTTTAACCCAACCTTTTCTTACAAAGAGCTTGCAAAAATATTTAGGTTAATTATGAAAAACCAAAAATCAATTGTGGGCCTAGTTTACACTAAGAATAAATTAACCATGGGCTTGTTTTTGGCATGAAACATTTGTTACTCTTTCAAGTGAGAAATCTATTTATAATAAACCTCTTAATTTCATTTTAATCCAATATAGCGTAAAAGCTACTATAGTTAGTTGGTTGGATTAAAGCCTAATTAATAGGAATTATCATAGATGGATTTCCATTTTCAAAGATATAACTATTGGTTGAAATGTCTGAGGGATATATTCGAAAACAAGGTACCCCATGTTGGTATTTTGCTAACCATATAGCTAGGAAAAGAGACTCGCCATTCGTGTATAGATGTTATAAGGTTGGAAGGAGCGTCCTAATTATCCTTGTTTGTTTGTGCATACATGCATACATGCATACATTTGCATCTCATATCATTGATCCTCTCTGGCTCACAGCCCTGGATTACGATAGTTCTAAAGCTTAAAATAATCCGACCTATGCCAGAGATGAAGTATCTAGCAACGACTCAATCACTTGCTCACCAAAAACAATGGAGCCCGAACAAATTCAAAGGATGGTGGATGAGGCACTCAATGCCAAGATGGAAGAAATCAAAGAGGCCCTAGCTGAGACCATGAAGAACCAATTGACTGCAATCTTAGAAAACCATGCCGAGGCATCTGCTAGCACTAAGAAACCAAAGGACAAAGGGAAGACCAAAGTTAGTGAAGTTGTTTTTAATGATGAAAAGGTGATCATTGATGATGATGATGATTGGGCTCAATACTACCAAGATGTTCAAGAAAAGAAGAAAGAATCGAAGGCTATTGAGAAAACAACTATTGAAAAGACCGAGACATTCGATGTTGAAAAGATGATTGCTGATTTAAAAAAGAAATTTGAGAAGAAGCTGAAAACTGAAGAGATGTCTGAGATTGACAAACTATTTGAACAAGATGAAGAGGTCCCTTATAAATTCAAGATGCCTTCCTTTACAAAGTACAATGGCACCGGAAATCCTCATCTCCATGTGAAGCAGTATATCACTGCCATGCAGTCTGCTCGAGCTACTAAGGATCAAACCAAAAGGTACTTTATGCTCTCATTGGACCCTGTTGTCCAAAATTGGTTCAATACCTTAGATGATGGAAAACAAAAGAGTTGGGATCTACTTTACAAAGCCTTCATCCAACAATATGGATATAATGTTGAGTTGGAAGTTACCTTGATAGAAGTGGAGTCCATTAGGCAAAGGCCAAATGAGAATTTTGTGGACTATGTGAAAAGGTGGAGAAATAAGGCCGCTTTACTCAAGAAGAGGCCCGATAAATCTGATCAAGTAAGGATGAATGTGAGAGGGGTGATGCCTAGTCTTCATGAGAGGATATCTCACACACTCATCCATGATATCAAAGACCTTCTTCAAGCTGGTTTGCAAATTGAAGAATGGGAAAGGGAGAAGAGCCGCTTTGCAACAAAAAGGAACGAGAAAGGGAGCTATCAACCTAGTAGCCAAAGCGTGCAAAAGATCGTCGGTAATAATGCTACTAACCAAGGGACAAGAAGACAATTTTCAGAATTGGGAAAACCAATGTCTTGGGTTCTCAACAAGCTTCAAAGAAAAGGATTGCTACAACCCTTAAATCTTCGTCCTTTGCCTAACCCTCTCCCACCTAATTTTGACACCAAAGCATTTTGTCAATTTCACCAAATGCAAGGACATGACAGGATAGATGTGTGAGGTTAAGACATGAGATCTAAAACCTAATTGATAATGGGAAGCTACCCAAGCCCAATAAGCCAAACACTAAAGACAACCCATTCAATAGGGTACCACCACCGGCAACCTTCATGATTGGAGGAGGTTTGCATGAGGACTTTGTCATGTCTTCTTTTCAAGACGTGGATGAAAAAGCAACCAAAGAAGAAGAGGCATTTGTCAAAATTGAACAAGCTATCATGAGTGGAGAAGTAGCAATTTGTGTTGTCAACGGATTTTGGGATTCAAGTGATAGTGATGATGATATTATATCCAAGAAGGAGGAGTGGACTTGGTCCGAGCCCAAAGAAGATGAGGTGATGAATACTAGATCTGGTAAGCCTTAAGCAAGGCCACCACCTAAGGAGATAGAAACTAATAAAGGGAAGGAAGCCGAAATAGAAGAAGATGATGTTGTGCTTAAGCAATTGAAAAGAACCCAAGCAAGTGTTAGCATTTGGGACTTGTTAGCTACTTCTAAAAAGCACCGAGAAACTATGGCCAAAGCCTTGGCTAGCATGCCAATTTCTACCTCCACAACACCGGAGGAGTTGATGAACTTCATAAAAATTGGGGAAGTAATGAAGTGTGAAGAGGTCCAAGAAAAGAGTGAAGTTAATATGGGAGCAGTTTCTTTTTCGGATGCGGACTTACCGGAGGAGGGAAGAGACCACATCCGCTCTCTCTTTATCAAAACAGAAGTCAAGGGGAAGAGGACTCCATGTGTAATGGTTGATGATGGGTCCACCATAAATGTTTGTCCACTTAAAATATTGCCAAAGCTAGCCATGTCAACAAGAGATCTAAACCCAACCGAGGTGACAATTCATGCTTATGACAGCACTAAGAGGCATGCCGAAGGGACTTTCAAAGTGGCCGTCAAGGTTGGTCCGATTGAATCCATTGTTGAATTTGTTATTTTAGACATACCAATTAACTTTGCCTTACTTTTGGGGTGACCATGGTTTCATCCTCTTGGTGGAGTTCCTTCCACCCTTCAGCAAAAGATCAAATTCCCCAACGAAAATGAGACAGTGGTCATTGAAGCTGAAGATAATGAGATTGTTAACGCCCTAATGGTTGAGAGGCCTCTCAATGGTTTTCAAGTGGCTGCAATTTTTGATGATGAAGCAGTGGACTCCAAAGTCTTGAATATGATGAAGAACATGAACTACCTTCTCGGAGCTGGTCTTGGAAAGGGTAAGGCTGGTTTAACAAAGTTGCCAGATTTTAGAACTCAAGCTTCCAAGAAGGGGTTGGAATATGATGAAGCCAATAATGTTCAACCAAAGAAGAATGAGAAGATGAGCTTCCCACCACTTGAAGAGATCTTTGTCAAAGCCCCAGATATGGGACCACTGCAAGGAAAGCCCGAGCCGATCATGTTCATGGGTAAGTTAATTCCAAGTTTTGAAATTTTTGCAGATGTTGCTGAGTTAGTGGAGCAAGTGAAGAAAGAACTCACCTTGTCAACCAACAAAGAATCTAATAAAAAAGAGAAGAATGAAGCTGCCCTGAAAGCCGAGAAGACTCCAGAAGAGATTGCTGCCCTGGTTGAAGAGAAGTTTGAAGACATCCTGCCTTATGATTCTGAGAACAATGATTTTGATTTTAATTTGTCTGCTTTGTATGAGGATGATGATGTTTTCTTTTCCAAAAAGAATGCAATAAAGTCTGATTTTGCTTACTTGTGTGATGTTTCTCCTGATGGTTGTATACATTCAAATAGCAGTTACATGAGCATCTTTAATATTAATTCTGTTAACACACAATCATTAAATTTGGGAACAACTGAAAATCCTAAAAATATTATCATAGCATCCGACCTTACTCCTGATGAGAGAGAGAGATTTGAAAAAATATTCAAAAAATATGTAGAAGTATTTGCCTGGTCTTATGAAGATATGCTGGGGATAGATCGAGGCATAGTCGAGCATTACATTCGTACTTACGCTCACATTAAACCTGTCAAACAAAAGCTTAGGCGACTAAGACCTGAGTGGACTGAATTGGTTAAAGAAGAGGTCACTAAGCAAATACAAGTGAAGTTCCTTGAAGTGATAGAATACCCGGATTGGCTAGCCAACATAGTACCTGTGCCAAAGAAGGATGGGAGGATAAGGGTCTGCGTGAACTATAGAGATTTAAACAAGGCTTCCCCTAAGGATGATTTTCCTTTACCTCATATAGATGTTCTCATTGATAGTGCAGCCTCTAGTGTGCTACACTCATTTGTAGATGGATTTTCTGTATACAATCAAGTATTAATGGCCCAAAAGGATAAAACCAAAACTGCCTTCATTACTACATGGGGTTTATTTTGTTATAGGGTGATGCCTTTCGGCTTAAAGAATGCTGGAGCAATCTACCAAAGGATGGCCACCACACTATTTCATGACATGATGCACAAAGAAGTTGAAGTATATGTTGATGATATGATGGTTAAGTCAGATACAAGGGAGCAACACTTCCAAAACTTGGAATTATTCTTCGATAGAGCTTTGAAATATAAGCTAAGGTTAAACCCGAAGAAGTATGTATTCGGTGTTACTTCAGGCAAATTATTGGGACATGTAATTGGTTCGAATGGTATTGAGATAGATCCTGACAAAGTCAAAGCAATCAAGGATATGCCAGCCCCAAAGATGGAGAGAGAAGTTCGGGGATTCATTGGTAAACTGCAGTATATTAGCAGATTTATAGCAAAGCTCACAACAATCTGTGACCGGTCGTATGGAATGAAGAATGTCAAAAGGCTTTTGACCGAATAAAAGAGTATTTATTGAATCCACCTATTTTGAATCCACCTAAACCCGGCAAACCTTTATTGCTATACTTAGCAGTAGAAGAAGAGTCGATAGGAGCCATGAGCCTAAGCAGATGAGTCGGGGATTGAGCATGTTGTTTACTATTTGAGTAGAAATCTCCTACCTTATGAAATTAAGTATAGTATCATTGAAAAGACATGTATAGCCATGGTTTGGTCTTCTAAGAAGTTGCGGCATTACTATCAATCATATAGTGTGCAAGCAATTTCCAGGTTGGATCCAATGAAGTACTTAAGGGAGACACCCTCTTTAATTGCGAAATATGGTCGATGGTTGACAATATTAGAAGAATTTGAGATCGAGTATGTAACCAGGAAAATAATCAAATGTAAAGCGATGGCAGAATTCCTGGATCAACAACCATTACCAGAAAGTGAAGAGGTAATTTTGGAGTTTCCAGATGAAGATTTAGAAGCAATTGAAGTACAAGGATGGAAAATGCATTTTGATGGAGTAGTAAACAAGAAAGGGGCAGGTTTGGGAGTTTTACTAGAATCACCCGAAGGGGAACTTATCCCTTTAGCAAAGAAGTTGAAATTTAGGGCAACCAAAAATAGGGTGGAGTACGAAGCTTGTATTTTTGGTTTGGAAACCCTAATGATTATTAAGGTGGATAAGGTGGAAGTTTATGGCGATTCATTGCTAGTAGTATCCCAAGAAAATGGAGAGTGGGAGTTGAAAGAGGAAAAATTAAAACCATACCACCATTACCTGACCATGATGAAGAAGAATTTTAAGGAGTGTAGGTTTATACACCTGTCAAGAGAAGAAAATCAGATGGCTGATGCCCTAGCCACATTGGCTTCGGCATGGAAAAATCCTGCCAGCTTATTCCTTAAGCCTCTGATCTTGACCAGTTCATCAACTCCTTGCTATGAATATGAGACAATCATGGAAGTTGATACAGACCATGATGCGTGGTATGATACTATAAGATGATTTTTGGAAGAAAGAGAGTACCCGCCGGGGGCAACAAAGAAAGAGAGAAGAGCCATAAGGAGGTGGTCATTGCAATACATCACCTTCCATAGAGAGTTATATAGAAGTTGGCCTGATGGAGTGCATTTGAGATGTTTAAGAAAGCCTGAAGTGGGGCGCATCATGTTAGAAATACATGTGGGAAGATGCGGTCCGCACATGAGTGGTTTGGCCCTAGTTAAGAAGATTATTCGACAAGGTTACTATTGGTTGACCATGGAGAGAGACTGTATTCAGTTTGTCAAGAAGTGCCAGCAATGTCAGATGTATGGTAACTTGAATCACATGCCTCCTGAAGAACTGCATTCAATGTCTTCACCCTGGCCATTTGCCACCTGGGGTATCGACATTATTGGAGAGATACATCCGACAGCTTCAAACGATCACCGTTTCATTGTAGTAGCAGTTGATTATTTTTCAAAATGGGTTGAAGTGGAATCCTTCAACAAGCTGGTGCAAGTCAAATGGCTAGGTTTATCGAAAAGAATCTCATCTGCAGATATGGGGTCCCACATAGTGTGGTATCAGACAATGGGGTACAATTTCAAGGAGCAGTTAAGGATTTATTCTCCAAGTGCCAAATCCATCATCATCGATCCTCTCCTTATAGTCCAAAGGATAATGGTGCAGTAGAAGCAACGAACAAGACAATTAAGCAAATTCTGTCCAAGATGACTAAGACTTACAGGGACTGGTCGGAAATGCTTCCCTTTGCTTTATGGGGATATAGGACAAGTGTACGAACACCTACTGGGATGACACTGTTCTCTTTGGTTTATGGTATGGAAGCGGTGTTGCCAATTGAAATTGAGATCAAGTCGTTAAGAGTGGTCTTGGAAGCTGAATTACCTGAAATGGAATGGGTAGAAAGCAGATACACACAATTAGCTCTATTAGAAGAGAGACGATTAAAGGCATTGTATCACCACCAACTGTATCAAAAGAAGATAGCTTTGGCCTACAATATAAGGGTCAAGGTCAGAAAATTCAGAGTCGAGGATTTGGTGTTGAAGTAATGTAAGCCTAATGTATCTGATTCAAGAGGAAAGTTCAGACCTAGCTGGGAAGGGCCATATGTCGTGAAACAAGTCATGAGCAAAGGTGCGGTGAAGTTATTAGACATGGATGGGAACGAATTTAGTGAGCCAGTAAACATTGACAGGTTGAAGAGGTTTTATGTATGATAGAAAAAGGGAAAAAGAGCTCACTAGGTTGAAAACCCAAAAAGGGAAGCCTAGGCAAAAGTTAGAGCAGTCCGCTAGTTTCAAAAACCCGAAAGGGCGGGCTAGGCAACAATTAGGGCTAAATGAGAGAAAATCGTCAATTAGAAAACCCGAAAGGGCTAATTGGCAACAGGAGTGATCTTGTGTATGCTGGTTTTATGTTTGGTTGTTCCCCAATTTAATAAAACAGAATTAATGTTAAAATTGTTCTATGTGCAATGTTATAAATATTCGACCAGATATGGATAAAATAAATAATCATAATTGAAAAAGGTGATGACAAATTATAAATGGAAAAGAAGCATCTTTTATTACTTTAGTTATTTTTCATCCTAACAAAACACTCTCTGAATTGACAATTGTAAAATCTATGGCAGTTGATAAGTGTAACGTGTAGGCCAGCTTTGCCTTAATAGATCCATGTAGGCTTCAGTAAAGTAAGGCATGTCTAAGTCGGGAACAAAGTCAGAATCACGAGGCTCAGCTCCATACTGACGCCCAAATCAGCGAGGATCATAGCATGTACCTTGACGAAGAGTAGCAAGGGGAACGTACATCAAGTATGTTCGCATGGTGATATGAGAAATCTTCCACCAAGGTACCAACCAATGTATATTGACTTCAGAGCGTGAGTTGATCCAGTCAACCCAGTCAGCATATGAAGAAGTAGGATGGAGAAGCTTCCTAGCAGAATGATGACGTGGCAGGTATCTGGCAAAATCCATGGAGGGAGTATCAAGCAAACAAAGACGCTCCTGAAGCCAAATCTGTGAAGAAAGAATTAAATTAAATTAAAAAAAAAGAAAGAGTCCGCTAAGTTGAAAACCCGTAAGGGCAACTTAGGCAAAAATTAGGACAGCTCGCTAGTTCCAAAAACTCGCATGGGCGGACTAGGCAAAAGTTAGAGCAATAAAAAAAAGAGAAGAAAACCTAAATTGAAAACTCGAAAGGGCAGTTTAGGTAATTACCTGAAGCAGCAATGGACTCCCAGTCAGTCTCTTTGACAATTTCGATTTGAATCGATCTAATCCAACTAAGGTCTCGGCTAAGATCACAGGTACCGGCAACAAGCCTCCTTCCATTTGGTCCATAATATCCAATACTCGTTGATCAATATCGCCGTCAGAAGAAACAAACAAGAATTGGCCTAGCAAGCAAAGACAAAGCATGCGTCCCCATGCCTTAGTAGGAGCCAAATGAGAAAAACAAAAGTCAATCAAAGGAGCAAGTAGAATTTTTTCGCCTCTCATCAACCGAAGAACTTCAGGTTTTGAAATTTGAAATAACATCTGCATCATCTGTTGAGTTTTGGAAATCAATGTGGGTAATGCCATTTGTTGATTATTTAGATATCCAAGGATGGCCTCAAAATCTTCAATCAAGGGACACATTTCAAAGCCATTAATTCTAAATACCCTAGAATCCGTATCCCACAAGGAAGCCACGGCATGTAAGAAGGAGTGATCCAATTTGACATTTTGAAAGCATTTTAAAACATCAAGCTTTGACCATGAAATTTGCTTCCAATGGATGGCATTCATATTCTTAAATAGAATTTTTATTTTCTTTAAATGGTGCTCGGTCATGATTGATGAATAAAGGAGAACCAAAATTGCTAAAGGAAGTCTTCGCGTTGAAAGAGAGAGATTTTTTTGGTTTATGAATTAAAATATGGCATGCAAAGTGATTTATATAGAAGAAAATAAACCTTTTCCAAAAGTGAAATGGAAGAGATGATGGGAAAGGATAAGACCATATGGCATAAGGAAAGGAAGTGGTCACAATTTCTTTTTCCACTTTGGATTTCGTTTAACAAAAGAAGAGGATATTAATTATGATGTACTATATAAAAAAAGAAAAAGAAAAAATTGGCAGTAACGAAAAAAAAATTTTGCAGTAACAAAAAATAATGAAAAAAAAAAGGAAAAGAAGGATTACAGTAAAGAGGAAAATTGTATAGTTTTTATTATTGTACAATGTTTTACAATTGCTACAATGTTTACATATCACTAAGAGGGTGGTGGTAGGTCACCAAATAAAGACCTGAAAAAGTCATCGCCTGTTGGAGGAGGAGGCAAATTACTCATCCCGGGATCATCCAAAGCAGAGGCACTAAAATCCCTATTTCCTTGGAGTTCCAATTTGTTCATTAGTCTGGGGACCTCTTGATGAAGAAGCGTCGGGATCCCTCATTCCCCGAAATTGGAAATCTTAGAAATTTTGTTCGGATTGATGATATAAACTTTCAAAACGAGAAGCCTGCTGACGACTTACAGCCAACTCTTCTTGAAGTTTCCTTTTCTGTTCTTCGAGCATCTGCTATGAGCCAAGAAGGATAAAAGGTAAGAGCATACATAATCATGCATACATATAGCATTAATTTACCAAGAAATAAGGAACTTACCAGGTAATTCATATCAATACCCTACGGATGAGATGGCATATCGTACGGGCTAGAGCGAGCAAGTGAAGGGGCAGTGAAAGAAGGTCTAGCCTCATGATCAAACGAGCCAACAACCTACAACAATCATTAAAAAATTAAAGAAAGAAAAATTTGCAAGGGAAAAGTGGTTAAAATACAAAAATTCCTTTGGAATATAAAAACAAGGAAAGAAGAGTATGAATCAAGCAAGACATGGCCAAGCCAAATCAAGCTTGGCCGTGTCACCTCAAATGAAATCTTGGCAGAACATGACACGGGTAGGAGACACGGCCAAGCCACTGGCCATGTCTCTCCTAAAGGGCAAATCCAAGAAAGACCAAGCAAAGAGAGAAAAGACACAGAAGTTGACACACCCAGGAGACACGGCCAAGCCACTGGCCGTGTCACTCCCATCTTCAAAGAACAAAGAAGACCCAATCTCCAAGGATGAAGATCCATTTACAAAGGTGAAGACCCCAATTCTCAAGGATGAAGATCCATTCATAGGGTGAAGAATCACAATGTATAGAACAGCCGGAGCAGTCAGACTTCTCAACTGATAAAAGGTTAGTTCGTTCTCGGGTCCAAGTACCCAAATTAATCTAAATCAATTCGTTCTTAGGTCTAAGTACCCAAATCAATTCAAGCTCGGGTCCAAGCACCCAATTTTGGGTCCAAGTGCCCAATCTCGGGTCCAAGTACCCAATCTATGGTCCAAGTACCCAAATCAAGTCAATTTAGGGCTGAGTATCCCAATCTAGTTTAGGATCGAGTATCCGAACCCAATTTAGGATTGAGTATCCAAATCAAGTTTAGGATCGAGTATCCGAACCCAATTTAGGATCGAGTATCCAAATCCATCTAGGATTGAGTATCCAAATCCAGATAGGATCGAGTATCTGAGTTTAGTTTAGGATCGAGTATCCAAATCTCTTGGGTCCAAAACCAAAATTTTCCTTAGGTCCAGAACCTAGAATTATCCTTGAGTCCAGAACTCGAACCGGGTCCATAACCCAAATTTTCCTTAGGTCCAGAACCTATAATTATCCTTGAGTCCAGAACTCGAACCGGGTCCAGAACCCAAATTTTTCTTTAGGTCCAGAACCTAGAATTATCCTTGAGTCCAAAACTCGAACCGGGTCTAGAACCCAAATTTTTCTTTAGGTCCAGAACCTAGAATCATCCTTGAGTTCAGAACTCAAACCGGGTCCAGAACCTAAATTATCCTTAGGTCCAGAACCTAGAATCATCCATTGAGTCCAGAACTCGAACCGGGTCCAGAACCCAAATTTTCCTTAGGTCGAGAACCTAGAATTTATCTTTGAGTCCAGAACCCAAAACCTCAACCATCTCAAAAATTAAGTCTTATTGCTTTTCACTCTCTTTCACTAAAGTTTCAGATCATTCAAGCGGGGGCAAACTGTAGACCCTTAATTTTTGACCCAATCCGGTCCAATATGTTTTATTTAGTCCAAAATGATTTTTGTTGTCTAATTGGTCTAAAATAATTTTTATTAAATAATTTTTACTTTAGTATCTAATTTTTATTAATAAAAATAAAAATAAACAAATAAAAGTCAAAAAATAAAAATAAAAATCGGAGTTAGAAAAATCGGCAACGAAAAAATCGACGGGGAGGCCCGTGGGCATTTCGCCAGCAGGAATTTCCTGCGGGTGAGTCGCTCGCAGGCCCACTGGGTTCCCTGCTGCCGCAGATTCCTGCGGCAGAATTTTTTTGCTAGTGCATTTTTTCCAGCGGCAATTTTTTTCGACAGCGCAATTTTTTCCGACGTAAAATTTCTGAAATCTAATTTAGTTAGCTTTTGGCTTCCTTTTCTTATTAATATTATTTGCCGTGATTAATTAGGATTATACATAGAAAAACCACTATAAATAAGAACCAAAGGCAATTTAAAAAAGGGGAGCCGAAATCCAAAAGTAGCTTGGAAAAAAAATCCAAATCCATAAAGGAAAAAGCTTGAATTCAATTGATTTTAAAGGGAACAGAAACACGATTTAAGAGATTGAAAATGGCAAAAAGGCTGGTCTTTTGAGCTTGTTCATCCAAGAAGCAATTTTGGTGCAACTTACAAAAGAAGGTATGAAATTTTAATTTCTTTATTTTTTTCTTTACATAGTAGCTAAAACTAGGAATTTTTTTTTTTCCAAATCTAAAATCTTAGAATTTTAAATTAGTTTTTCTAAAGTTAAAAGCTTTATTTCATTGATTTATCTTCCAAAAGGCTTAAAATTGTTATTTTTACTTCTTAGAAATCTTAAAACTCTAATCGAATATATTTTTCAACAAAACTAAGATTTAAATTTTGTTTCTTTTAAAATTTTAAGGTAGGTTCTATTTCATTCAAAAAGCCTTAAAAAACATCTTTTCTACTTATAAAAACTTTAATTTGTTTGTTTAAATTCATAAAACTTAATGAAATTATCAAATTGATTTCCAAAATTCCTAAAAATTAATTCACCACCCGTGACCCTAAATTCTAAAAATACTAAACCCAAATTCAACTTTCAAAATTTAAAATAATGAACCCTAATCCTTTTAAAACTTTAAACCCTAATTTTTATGAACCCTAATCCTTTTAAAACATTAAAAACCATAAAACCATAAATAGATTAAATTTACACAGCAGCTTAGAAACCCAATAACCGAAAATCATAAATCAAAGTATTTTAAAGTGTCTAAAACCCTAGTTTCATGATTTCATCATTCAAACCTTAATTTGTTTAATCAAAGTGTCTTACCCACCTTTTAAAACATAAAACTTCAATCTATTTTAATTCCATAAAAAAGTCACAGTAGCTTATACTCATGAAATTCTCAAAACCTTAACACATGAGATAAAGAAATCTAAATGGAAATAGTAGCTATAATTTGGACTTTTTATTTGCTTTATTCAATTCTATATTTGATTATGCTATGATTTATTTTATATGCATTAATTTATTTAAGTTCAATACTTGGTTTATTTTATTTATCATGGCTGGATGTTTACTTTTTATTGATATTTAAATACCTTTGATGAATGATTTATTTATTATGAATGGTTATTTACATTTATCAATTTATTTAGACTTCCAAATGTTGTAAGAGGTATGTTTCTACTTGGTGGGTACCTCATTAGTTAAATATCATGTAATTTAATTTACTTTTCTATTTTAGAACTAATGTAAAGGGCATGTTTCTATCTTTTGGTTGGTGTCCTATTTAGGTGTGTGATGTAAGGACATATTTCCATCTTCGGATGGATGTCCATTTATTTGCTTTGTTTGGACATTGCTTTGATTTTAATATAATGATGCTTTCTTTTAATTATTGTGTGTAATATGGATAATATTGTTATATTTAAGAATTTTATAATATTAAGACCTATAAAGGAGGCCGGTTCCAATGAACCGGGCGTTGTGGGGTTGCTGGGCCATTTCTCACCTTCCCCACATGTACCCAACTTTCCGAACCCATTAAGGGGTTGGAGATTCCTTAGGAATCGAGTCATCCACCCCCTTCTTTTTTTCGGCCCGTCCGGGTGGCGACTCCATTTTCTCCGGACTTAGGTTCGTGTTCTCTAAGGCCCTAAGCCTAAACAGTGCCGAAGTCGCAAGAACCATTCCACCGGGAGTGGTGGCAAAAATCCCCGCTCACACACCCCTACAAAATATATGCTACCATGATTTCCTCTAACACTGGGTCGAGAAGCTGCAATATCTGTTTGTCTATCCTCTGGTGTCTCTGGACAATCTCTAAAGAAGTGATCTAGTTACCCACATCTATAACACACTGCTGATCCACCTATCTTCTAGTAGGCACCCCCGTGTACCCTACCACAATGAACACATGTAAATGGAATTGGTCTCTGAAATACTACGGTCAAAGCACTAGCCACTAAAAGTGCAAGTCTCGATCTCTATCTCTGCTATTGTACTGACCTGCCTAACTGTAACATCCGTGATTTTGGAGAAATTAAATAATTATTTTGAGATATAAATTGTATATACTCAATATATATATCTAGAGTATATATAACATATATATGTGGTATATTAATTGTATATGTTGGATTAATACATTACATACTTAATATTTAATACACATATAAGGTACATTTGATGTGCATATAAGATACACATTACTTGTACATTTGTGTAATATCCCAAACTTTTGAAAAGTTTTAATTTTTGAAAATTTGATAAAATAAATTATAATTTAAATGGATAAATTAAATTAATGGCTTTAAATAAAAAATGAAGGAGTTTTAAATGAAAAAGTGAAACATATATGTGATATATATGTAAAATATACATAACATATAAAAGTCAACACTTTTTAAAAGAAAAGTCAAAGTAAAAGGGTATTTTGGTAATTAAATCTTAGAAATTTAAAATTAATAAAATAGTTCAAAAATAAATTATTTTTGAATGGAAGAGGGAATTTAGGACTTTTAATTTATTAAATAAATAAATAATTAATTAATTATTAAATTATTTTAATATCTATGGTTTAAAATTAAAGGGTGAAAAGAAAGAAATAAAAAAAATAAAGTCTTCTTCTTCTTCTTTCCTTCAAGGATGACTTTCATGGCCAAAGAGGGAGATTTTTAGCTTTTTTCATCATCAAATTCTTTAAGCTTTCAAGGGAATAAGAGTAGTTTTGGTGATTTTCCAACAAGTAAGTAAGCTTTATTTCCAAAATTATGAAGTTCTTTAAAGCTTATAAATATGTATGAATTGAGTTTTTGAAAGAGCATGTTATAATTGTTGGAATGGGTATGGAAGATGTTCTTTTGATGAGTAAATAATGATTTTAAGGTTGGATTAAAGAAATGGTTGAGTTTGGGTATGATTGGTGAAGAGAGAGAATTTAGGGTTATGGAATATTTGTGTTTTTGAAATCATGATTTTTAATTTTGCAAATTGATTCCAAATGAGTTGTTTTGATGCATAAACAAGTATTTTAAAGTCAAATATTGGATTTTGGTTGTGTTTGGTTAGAGTTTGAAGAGGGTAGTATTGATTTAGAGTTTTGAAAAAGTGAATTTTCAAAGAATGATTAATTGTTTGATTTTAATGTTTAAATCATGTTGTTTAAGGATATAAGTGGTGGAAATAAGATTGAAATGATAATTGGATTGAGTTGGAATGGAGATCCTTCAATGGTGAAGGTTATGTCATTTTAGGGTTTTGGACATAAGCATATGGTTTATTAATGTAATTGGTTTAAACATGATAAAATATATTTCTAATGATATTAATAAACTTAGAACACTACTTTAAATGGCTTGATATGGTTTTTCAAAGTTAAAGTGAGGTGAAGCTTAATTTTGGGATTTGATTTAGAGTGATGTTTAATTATGGTTTGATGTTGAGAATACCTTAGAATGTGATATTAAATGATTATGTATGATCACAATTGGTATAGGTATTGAGGGAGGTTGATTTGCTTCATTCAAGGGGTGAAGGGCAAGTTGGAAGGATAGGATCGGAGGTTGTGTTAAGCTTGCTTTGGGTTGCTAGTAGAGGTATGTAAAAACTTTGAATATAATGTTTATATTTGCATCACATTTAGACTTAACACATTGTTGTTGGAAAATGTGTTAAGCTACTTGGTTTATCGATTGTGTATGAATAATATACTATGACATTTGTAATGTCATATATGTGTTAAATGTATTGTGAAAAGCCATTGATAATGGCTAAATTGTGTAGAATGTGAAATATGTATATTATGTGAAAATACCCAAAGTAATTGGGTAATGTGTTGTGAATGCAAAAATGAGATATGTGGAATAATGAAATGAATTGATATTGATAATAAAAGCGAGAAAAGTGAGAAAAATGAGAAAGATATGAAAAATGAGAAAAGTGAGAAAAAAAAATGTGAAAATAAGGCAATGTGCCTAGATTGGATATGTAAAAATGAGAAAGAGATTAATAATGAGAAATATGAATAAATTGTGTGCCTAGTATGTTATTCAATTTTCATAGTTCTGGGTTTGGCGGCATGCCTATGATTGTCTACGGGCTAAATGTTGGAATGGTAAAAAGACTAGGCTTCGGCTTAGCGCGATTGTAATTCGTCGCACAGGTTTCATGGACGTTTTGGTAGAGCCGGAGAGGTTTACTAGACCTGGTCGGGTCTAGGTTTGTATTTATTGAGCTTGAAGAGTTGTTTTGGGTATATCAAGATCAGAGCTAGTTGACAGCATGTACATTTTTTATATTATGCATGTTATAATATGTTTTGAAGCATATATTGTAAATTGTAAAGAATGATTTGAATAATTTTATTTAAGATGGGATTTTATATGTAATGTTGATATATATACCTATGTATAAGTATTTTGAGAAAACATGGAGAAATTAAGAAGTATTGGTGAATTGGTGAATTGATTTTATTTGGAGTGTTTGTTTATATAGGTTGTGTTTTGTTGAATTTTGGAAACGTTCAAATTACAAATAAAACTCTGGCGAATTTTTCCTAGAGATTTTCATATAAAATATTTATTTTGGATTCCTATAATAAGCAAATAATATTTATATACTATTTATTTTATATATTAGTATTTGAAATCTTAAAACAGAAATGTGAAATTTTTTATTAAATCGGTCTGTGAAATTTTTATACCGTATATGCGTATTTTACATATGCTGAAAATATGTATTGTACGTATATAGGGTATAAGGATGTTACATTTATTTTGGTATCAGAGGCTAGGTTTGAGGTTCTCGACCTAGATGGGATGATAGAGAGAGAAAATTGGAAAAAAATGATTTTTCAATTGTGATGCATGCATTGGCACTAGCAATTTATTTGATCCCTGATGTGGCAATGTCCATTTGATATAATGGATATGAGTTGAGATGGTGTCTGGGTTGCATAGATCAGAGTGGTGCAGTGGAAGCGTCATTCTAGAGATTATGGATTAAGAAATTTTGGAACTTTTATTTGAAATTTAAAATTCATAGCTGATTCAATTGATGAATAAGTGAAATTAGAAAAATAATCTAGAAAATAATTTAAGATATAAAAATAAAAAGTTTGAGAAATGAGCATGATAGTTACAGAAAATTTTATAGATGTACTGCAAAGTGATATAGTCTGAATTTTTGGACAAATTTAGAAATATTGGATGAGTTTGAACATTTAATAGAAAGTTTTTCTATATGTTAGAATCCAATGTATAAAATTTTATAAATTTTAAAGATGGATCTCTAATTAAGAAAAATAGAAGAACACAGATTGTTGGATAAAATTCAGCAACTCTGAATCTGTAGAAATTGAAAAACAATATAAATTTAGAAACTATAGTAAACCAACCCATAAAAATCTAAAACTTTACACACAATATCATATGTATTCCTATAACATATGGTTAAAATTTCATGAATTTTTATTAAGGTTTGATACCTGAAAAAAAATGGACAACCGGGTATTGCCAGAGAAATTATTAAAGAGACAGATTCTCTGATTTTGGAAGATTTAATTTTTAAATATATTAAATCAATTTAGAAAAATCTAAAATTTTAAATATAATTCCATATGTGTGTCAACTGCACATGGCTAAAATTTTACAAGCTTTTATAAAGAATTGTTAAGGAATATAAAAATTGAAAGTGAGAGTGACATGAAACTAAGGAAGTCCTACAATTTTGTATACATGCGTAATAACTTAATTTCATGAGACAAATGAATGAAGAAAATTATGAAAATTTATATAAATATGGGTAGAAGTATGAAGAAGGAATATGGAGTTTTTAATAATTTTCAACAAAGAGTTTATAATTAAAATCAAAGAGCGAAATCACATATGATAGCGAATTATTTATTATGGAACAATAATGCATGATTTAGGGTTTGAGTACGTAAAAGTAGGATATCTAATTGATGATGTTAATTAGTGTAAGGAAATGAATTATTGTTATTTAAAAGTAAATGTTATGATCTTAAGATTGAGAATGTGATATGGATGAGATTTGGTGAGGTTCATGTTGTTGGTTGCAATATATGAAATTTGAATTTTTGAAATGGGTTTCCATAATTGTGAAAGTGATGTATTTTGATGTTATATTAATATAAAAATAAAGTTTATAAAGTTAGCTCTTGAAAATGAGATTAATAGAATGAAGTATAAGTAAAGTAGTAAGTTGGAAATTTAGAGTTGTAAGAGAATTTTGATGAAGATTGTTTAGATGTTGATAGTTTAATGTTTAATAAGTGTGGGAGTAGTTTTAAATGAGTAATATTATTTGTGAAAATATCATGTAATGTGTAATGTGGTTGATAATATAGAAATTTGTTATGAAATAAAAGGGAAATGATTAAGTAAGTAAAAATGAGTTACTTTAGGTAATTGAATTGGAAATGATGAAAAGGGTTAAGAAGGGTATGATGAATGCATAAAAAAAATGTGAGAGAGATGTCACATTGGAAATGTGACTAAGATTTATGTGAGGTGTTAAATATATATATATATATATAATAAAAAACTTATTTAAGAGATGAGCGATGTTAAATATATATATATATATAACAAGAAACTTATTTAAGAGATGAGCGATTAAATAAGGAAGATGTTAATTATGTTGTGGTCAAAGTGTATATATATGTTGAATTGATGAATAACCTAAGTAATGTCAAAAGAATGAGAAATGATAATGTTCTCTGAAAGGTGATAAATGTTAACTTTGTATAGATTGTATGTAAAAGACGAATTGAGTATAATTGTATGATTTGTGTGATGAGATTTTTTTCAATATGAACAGAAATATGATATTTAAGAAAATGTGGAAAGTAAGTCACATTGTGATTATGATTCATGAAGGTGTACATGGATGATTAAAAAAAATATTGTCGAGTGTTTACTACCTTATACAAATACGTGTCTGGTGATATTGCGAATGATATTACATGTATTAATAGACCTAAGAGAGATAGGTCTTGACCTGCATAGAGTTAGGTCATGTGATGAATTGAGATTGAGAATGGACTCGAACAGAGCTGGACGGTGAAATTATTATTTTAACAACTGAACTTGATGATTGTATAGTGTTTTGGGCCTAAAGTATATGCGTATAAATAAGAGATTGTAAGAAAAAAGGAAAGTATAATGAAGAAAGTATGGAAGTGAAAAAAAAATGAATGAAAATTTTTATAAGAGATAGATTAGAAATGGATTAAAAAATGGAAATTGTGTAAATTAGCATATGAACGAATGTGTATATATAAGAGATGTTAATTATAATATTGTTGAAACATGAGTTAGACTAATGATAATCAAGTGATCGAGAGTAAATTGCTTTGTAACAGAGCTGAAACGTGTTAACTTTTTGTGTATCAAAAGATTAGAAAATGAATATGTGATTTTTGCGATACGAACTTAACATTGTGATTGGAAATGTTTGAAAAAGAATGATAGAAGGGCAGTATTTATTTATAGGCCACAGACGTGACCATTATTATGGCATGACCGTTGGATAGTTTTGGTGAGATTGATAGTTATGCTTCAAGAAACATGGTCAAGACTTATGGTTTGCGTAGTTGGATCTTATAATTTTATGTTAGAAATTTGTTTATAATTATAGAAAGTGTGAAAACAGAAGAGAATTGTGAAAATATGATGAGCTTTAAGTGATGTGTGAGAAAAGTGATTTTTGTATATATGGTAACTATAAGAAATGTGAGAAAATGGTAAATGAAAGGAATTATGAAATGTGAGTAAGAGTTATAATGAATATGTTTGAAAGTGGTATAAAATGAATATTATCTATAATGATGAATTCAAAGAGAATTAAAATTTGAGAATAAATTTGACCTAATAGAATTAGGTCATGAATTGAAAACAGATTGATGAATTTAAAATAGACTAACAGTTGGTCATAATAGAATAAGTTTGTGATGGTCATATTGTGATAGTTAGATCAATTGATCCGAAAAGTAATAAGTTTACAAGTATTTATTGAAATTCAATGTGTGTAGTTGTATTAAGAATATGCAATCTATATGATAATGTGCATAATACAACATTTTGATATGTATATGCATATGAAAGGAGCTAAGTTATATCAATTTCAAATAATTATAAGAGAAAAGTGTTAGTTATAGTATAATTGGAATGAATTTTAATAAGGAAATAAGATTTTATTGTTGTATAATGATGATATTAAATTAATATGTGATAATCGTATAAAGAGTAGGATTAAAGTGAAGATGTGTAAAATTATTGTGTTAAGATAAAAGTTATTAACATTTGAATTTAAGGTGATGAGAGTATATTTTTAAGATAATGAAGTGATCAGATATCTTAAGTACAATAGGTGTGTGGTGTATATATATTAAGGAGATGAACTAATTTTGTCTAATGACAATTCGATTGAAGATATAATAATCTGTTGTGACTATTTGAGTAAATAGACAGTATAATGATGTGTTAGGGGATGGTAAAAAAGAAATTAAGAATGAACCTAAGGGGGAGAATAGAAATTATGTAATTTGGTAAAATAATGATTTGGATGATTTATTACTATACTGGATAATTTCGAGAACAAAATTATTTAAGGGGGAGAAAATTGTAACATCCGTGATTTTGGAGAAATTAAATATGTATTTGGAGATATAAATTGTATATACTCAATATATATATCTAGAGTATATATAACATATACATATGGTACATTAATTGTATATGTTGGATTAATACATTACATACTTAATATTTAATACACATAAAATGTACATTTGATGTGTATATGAGATACACATTACTTGTACATATGTGTAATATCACAAAATTTTGAAAAGTTCTAATTTTTAAAAATTTGACAAAATAAATTATAATTTAAATGGATAAATTAAATTAATGGTTTTAAATAAAAAAATGAAGGAGTTTTCAATGAAAAAGTGGAACATATATGTGAAATATATGTAAAATATACATAACATATAAAAGTCAACACTTTTTGAAAGAAAAGTCAAAGTAAAAGGGTATTTTGGTAATTAAATCTTAGAAATTTAAAATTAATAAAATAATTCAAAAATAAATTATTTTTGAATGGAAGAGGAAATTTAGGACTTTTAAATTTTTAAACAAATAATTAAATAAATAATTATTAAATTATTTTAATATATATATGGTTTAAAATTAAAGGGTGAAAGGAAAGAGAAATAAAAAAAAATCTTCTTCTGCTTCTTTCCTTCAAGGACGACTTTCATGGCCAAAGAGGGAGATTTTTAGCTTCTTTCATCATCAAATTCTTCAAGCTTTCAAGGGAATAAGAGTAGTTTTGGTGATTTTTCAACAAATAAGTAAGCTTTATTTCCAAAATTATGAAGTTCTTTAAAGCTTTTAAATATGTATGAATAGAGTTTTTGAAAGACCATGTTATAATTGTTGGAATGGGTATGGAAGATGTTCTTTTGATGAGTAAATAATGATTTTAAGGTTGGATTAAAGAAATGGTAGAGTTTGGGTAAGATTGGTGATGAGAGAGAATTTAGGGTTATGAAATATTTGAGTTTTTGAAATAATAATTTGTTTATTTTGCAAATTGATTCCAAATGAGTTGTTTTGATGCATAAACAAGTATTTGAAAGTCAAATATTGGATTTGGTTGTGTTTGGTTAGAGTTTGAAGAGGGTAATATTAATTTAGAGTTTTGGAAAAGTGAATTTTCAAAGAATGATTAATTGTTTGATTTTAATGTTTAAATCATGTTATTTAAGGATATAAGTGGTGGAAATAAGATTGAAATGATAATTGGATTGAGTTGGAATGGAGATCCTTCAACGGTGAAGGTTATGTCATTTTAGGGTTTTGGACATAAGCATGTGGTTAATTAATGTAATTAGTTTAAACATGCTAAAATATATTTCTAATGATATTAAAAAACTTAAAACACTACTTGAAATGGCTTGATATGGTTTTTCAAAGTTAAAGTGAGGTGAAGCTTAATTTTGAGATTTGATTTAGAGTGATGTTTAATTATGGTTTGATTTTGAGAATACCTTAGAATGTGATATTAAATGATTATGTATGATCACATTTGGTATAGGCATTGAGGGAGGTTGATTTGCTTCATCCAAGTGGTGAAGGGCAAGTTGGAAGGATAGGATTGGAGGTTGTGTTAAGCTTGCTTTGAGTTGCTAGTAGAGGTATGTACAAACTTTGAATATAATGTTTATATTTGCATAACATTTAGACTTAACACATTTTGGTTGGAAAATGTGTTAAGCTACTTGGTTCATTGATTGTGTATGAATAATATGCTATGACATTTGTAATGTCATATATGTGTTAAATGCATTGTGAAAAGCCATTGATAATGGCTAAATTGTGTAGAATGTGAAATATGTATATTATGTGAAAATACCCAAAGTAATTGGGTAATGTGTTGTGAATGCAAAAATGAGATATGTGGAATAATGAAATGAATTGATATTGATAATAAAAGTGAGAAAAGTGAGAAAAATGAGAAAGATGTAAAAAATGAGAAAAGTGAGAAAAAAATGTGAAATTAAGGCAATGTACCTAGATTGGAAATGTAAAAATGAGAAAGAGATTAATAATGAGAAATATGAATAAATTGTGTGCCTAGTTTATTATTCAATTTTCAGAGTTCTGGGTTTGGCGGCATGCCTATGATTGCCTACGGGCTAAATGTTGGAATGGTGAAAGGACTGGGTCATAAGTCAAGCCAACTGATAAATATGATGTTTTTGGGGTGAAAAGGCTGGGTCGTAAGCCTCAAAAATTGTAGCAGCCTAACCGGGTTTAGGACCAAGATACTGGGGCCTAAAGGTCTAGCCGAATTGAGGTCCAAGAGACTGGGGCTGTTACATTATCCATGGATATATTGCCTACGGGACTAGACACATGTTGTCATTATGGACCAAAGTAGTAACTCTGAAATTTGAATAACATATTAGATCCTTTTTGGGCCCATGCTTGTGTTTGTTTTAATATGAATTATGAATTGTGATAAAATTGAGCAATATAATGAGATATAATGTTATGAGTTGTGATATATATATATGTGTGTGTGTGTTGTGCATTGACATGTCATTTGGACTGTAATATCCTAAAATATACCCTAAAAGTGTTGGGATTATTGTTGTATTTGGATTCAATGTGTGTATTGAAGGGTAAGAGAAAAGAAGTGAAGAGAAGATATGGGAATTATAAAATGTAACATATATATGAGGTATAAAATGGTGTAGGAAAAGTGAGTTGTATATATATATATTTGTATGATTAGTTAATAATAATAATAATGATAATAAGGACAAAAAGGAAAATAAAGAGGAAAGCAAAAAGAAGTTTGTGTGGAGGAGATTTAATTGCATTATTATTATTATTATTATTATTATTATTATTATTATTATTATATATATATATATGATAAGGATGAAGGAAAGAACGAGAACGTTCTTTCTTCTTCTCCTTCGTCTCCTTCTTCTTAGTAAACGAGAGAGAGAGAGAGAGAGAGAGAAGCTAGAGAGAGAAAGGGGATTTTACTTCTAATTACACCAAAGATTAAGGTTATCAAGAGGCTTGCAAATGGATATTGAAGATTTGGCAAGCTATTCAAGTAAGTACTTCTCTCTTGAGTTGATTTTATTGATTATGTATATATATGTTTTTATCTTCTTGTTTTGGGTTTCTTTGGATTGAGGTATGGTTGGTGTTTAAGATGATGGAAATGAAAGATTGAAGTATGTAATTGTGTTGAATTAGTATTTAAGTGTTGATAATTTGGGGTATTTGTGATGATGATGATGAATTGTTGAGTTAGGATTTGATATGAATGAAATGGTATTTTGAGTAATTGATTATAGTGATGTATATATATTGATTGTTATGGTGATATAATGAAGTTATATAAATGTTAAAGTGATATGGAATTGATAAATATGAACAAAGATGATGATTAAAAGGGTTGTGGTATGAATTTTGGAAATGGTTTGGTCTTTGAGTTCTTGAAGGACACGGCCAAATTATGAGAGACACGGCCAAGTTAGGGCAACTTGGCCGTGTTGGATGGATTTTGGAGAGACACGGCCACAAGCTTGGCCGTGTCCCTTGAATGTGTTTGCTACTGCCTGACTTTTGTTGAGAGACACGGCCGTGTCCTCTGCCCGTGTCTGAGTCTGTTTGAAATTGTGATGAGAGACACGGCCACAAGCTTGGCCGTGTCCCATGCCCGTGTTCGCTACTGCCAAAATTGTGTTGAGAGACACGGCCACAAGCTTGGCCGTGTCCCTCAAGTGTGCTGCCCGTGTCCCTCAAATGTGTTAAGTAATGTTTTATTCTTTGTCCTTCTTACATTGTTATATATTCTTCTTATATTGTTGGATCTTTAAAAGGGTCTTTTGGTACCTAAACACACTTAAAACAATAATGATCCAACCAAAAGTATATAGAAGATTATAAATCCATGAATAATGTAAAGTGTGATGTATCTAACAATGATGGTATAGGAAATGTGGAAGATATAATGATCATGTATACTTGAGTGATGAATTGATCAATATGATTTGATGATACTATATGAATAATGTTATGTTCTATGCTTTGTAAATTGTAATGTGTTATATGAATGATGTGATGTTGTGATGAAGCATGAAATATAAAATATGTGATATTGTGATGACAGATGAAATGTGAGTTGAAATCAAATGAAATATGAAGCCATTGTTATTGGCTATGATGATTCAAATGAGATGTGAGCCATTGTTATTGGCTATGGTGATTTTAATGTGATGTGATGAAGCCATTGTGATTGGCTATGATGATTCAAATAAAATGTGAACCATTGTTATTGGTTATGATAATTCAATTGAGAATAAAATTGATAAATGAGTTGTGTGACTAATGTGTTATTCCATTTTCAGAGTTTGTTGTTGGTGGCATGCCTAAGAAGTGTAACAATCTCTTGAAGTTAGGTTGGATTAAATCCTTGAAGCCTAATTGAGATGTTACCACCCTTGAAGCTAGGTTGGATTGGTTCTTGAAGCCAAGTTGGGTTGAAGCTTAGCATGCTTTGCTCCCCTTGAAGCTTGGTTGAACCTAATCCTTGAAGCCTAGTTGGGTCTATGATAATGATAAATATGATAATTAAACCAAAGCATTACTCTGAAAATTGAATGGCATATTAGTATGTTGTTTGGGCCCAAGTCTGTCTTTGTTGTCAATGTGATTCATGCTTGATGAATTGTGAATAAAATGATGTTATGAAGTATGATTTTGTAATATGTGCATTGATGTATTGAAGAGGAATGTGTTTTGAGGGACTTTGTTGAGATATGGGCTTATGAACATGTTGTATGATGTGTAAAATGTATATGAAGGTGGAATTTGTGAGAATTGCTATTATGAAAATTTGGATAGATCATTGAATGGTGTTTTGTTAAAATGATGTATGTTATATATATATATATATGAAATAGAAAGGGCAAGAATTGTGTTATGAATGTTCCATGTAATTATATATCAAATTTGCAAAGATAGTGAGAACTTCTGAAGAATGCATTGAGAAAGGAAACGTGGTAAGAAAACAATAAAACTAAATGCTAAAAATTTAAGGTATGATTCTTTTGGAAAAGTTTATTTTATTATTGTTTTATTTAGTATTACTAAGCTCTCGGGCTTAGCGCGGATGTTTAATCGCGCAGGTATTTATGAGGTTAATTTGGAAGTTTAGCTGTGGTGTCACGAGAAGAGTAAGGGTGTCTCGAGACCAACTAGAAGGTGATGCATACATATATGATTTTAATTATGTTGCATTTTTAATAAGAGCAATGATTTTATAAATGTGTTTCAAAGTAATGTAAAATTTTATGAATTCGGTTAAAGGTAAATAAACTGAAAATTTACGTGACATTCTGATACTACATATATGTATTGTATGTATACTAGGTATATGTATGGTACTTATATGGAGTATCAGGGTGTTACATGGACTATATTGTTATCAATGTTTTTACCACTAGGCTTCGGCTTAGCTCGATTGTAATTCGTCGCCCAAGTGTCATGGATGTTTTGATAGAGCCGGAGAGGTTTACTAGACCTGGTCGAGTCTAGGTTTGTATTTTTTGAGCTTGAAGAGTTGTTTTGGGTACATCAAGATCAGAGCCAGTTGACAGCATGTACATTTTTTATATTATGTATGTTATGATATGTTTTGAAGCATATATTGTAAATTGTAAAGAATGATTTGAATAATTTTGTTTAAGATGGGATTTTATATGTAATGTTGATATATATATACCTATATATAAGTATTTTGAGAAAATATGGAGAAATTGAGAAGTATTGGTGAATTGGTGAATTGATTTTATTTGGAGTGTTTGTTTATGCAGGTTGTGTTTCGTTGAATTTTGGAAACATTCAAATTACAAAAAAAAACTTTGGCAAATTTTTCCCAGATATTTTCATATAAAATATTTATTTTGGATTCCTATAACAAGCAAATAATATTTATATACTATTTATTTTATATATTAGTATTTAAAATCTTAAAACAGAAATGTGAAAATTTTTATTAAATTGGTCAGTGACATTTTTATACCATATATGCATATTTTACATATGCTGAAAATATGTATTGTACGTATATAGGGTATAAGGATATTACACTAACTGCCTCAGGCTTCTACTGAATCTATGAAAATATGCTCCTCAGCCTCTCTTCACAGATGAAGATCCTGCCTTACTCTGGGGTCTCCTAGCTCTGGTCTCCTCATCCCTAGTAGCTGCTACAAGACCCTGTGCTCTCAATACTCTTGGCAACTGCAACCAACTTGGAAAAATCCTGATACCGGGAGCCTGCTACAATGCACATGATAGATGGTCTCTGCCCCTCCTCAAACCTCCGGCACGGTCAATCTCATCAGAAATGATCCCACCAGCATACTGACTCAGCTGGGTAAACGCAATCTCATTCTCCATTACTGTCCTAGTATCCTGTCTCAAACTCAAGAATCTATCTTCTTTGCATCCTTATAATCCTTTGGAGTATACTTCTGCTCGAACTCCAGCATAAAATCATTATAGGTTAAAACTACTGGATCATCCAGAGCATGTGGATCCATCTTCCACCAATCATATGCATCCCTCTGCAAAAGTGATCTGGCATGATCAAACTTCTCCTCTAGAGCAGCCTGCAGCTGGATGAACACTCTCTGGACTCTGTCTAGCTACTGCTCTACTGTAGTAGGGTCTGTCATACCAATAAAGTCCTCAGCTCCAAACTTCCTTAGCTTATCATATTTCCTAGTTTAAGACTGTGGCTGTGGCTGCGGTAGCCTGCGTCAATAACTCCACCATATGTCGTACCCAGCCCAACAAAATCTCATCAACTGCTGGTCTCTCTGGCACAGGAGCAGGTGCCTATCCAGCAATCTCAGCTCTAGCTCCACCTCTACCCTCAACAGAAGCCACACTCTCTATACTACCCTTTGTAGACTGATGCATCTGAGACGCCATAACTACCTATATCTGCAAACACAGCAGAAATTGCCACATCAGAGATCAGAAACTACAGTGCCAATGCATGTATCATATTTAAAATACACATTTAAAAATCTCCATTTTCTTTCTCTCACAACCTACCTAGGTTGAGAACCTCAAACCTAGGCTCTGATACCAAAATAAATATACCCTTATACCCTATATACGTACAATACATACACCCAACATATGTAATATATGAATATAGGATATAAGAATGTCATAACCCATTTTAATAAAAACTCCCTTACTTTTTGAATCTGTATAAACTTAAATCATTTAACTGATATACTGTAAATAATAGATAAAATGTTACTTGCTAAAACACATGCATAACTTCATTACCAAATGTTTATCCAAAACAATTTTGATAGTTTGCGATATATACATATATATACAACAAAATATAACATAATATACATGAAGTCAAAATGTACAAAAATATAAAATATGTACATGCTAGTAGTTAGTCTCTGATCTTGATGTTCAACAATCAACTTTGCACTCAAGATCTCAAGCCTAGACCCGGCTCGGTCTAAACAAACTCTCCGACTCAACCGAATCTACCTTGTCACCTGCACGATGAATCACAATAGTGCTAAGCCAAAAGCCTAGTAATACAAACTTTGATAATAATAAAGTTCAAATGCAATGCCAATGCGCAATGCATAAGGATATTATATCTCATAATTAATATATTGCTCAATTATTCCACAATTCATAATTCACATAAAAACAAACACAAGCATGGGCCCAAAGGATCTAATATGCAACTCAAATGCCATAGTTACTATTTTGGTCCAAGTTGACACCATGTGTCTAGCCCCGAAGGCAAATCAAGCAATTGCATAAAAGCTAGCCCCAAAGGCAAATCATATCACAATGAGGATAACCTCATATGTAACATTCCAACTAGGTTTCAAGGGCTAGGCCCAACCTAGCTTCAAGAGATTGCTACATCATAGGCATGCCGCCAAACACAGAACTCTAAAAATTGAATAACATACTAGGCACAAAATTTTTCATAACTCCATTTTCAATATCTTTCTCATTTTCTCATGATCAAACTAGGCACAATACCTCAATTATCTCATTTATATCAATATAGCCATCACAAATGCCTTTACATAACATCTTTAATATATACATAACAAACTGCATTATCCAAATGTTTTGGGTCATTATCATATCTTGTATATAGTTCACATTACATATAATGCATTTATGACATTATACAAATCATAACATCTTACTCATGCACAAAACACTATAGTAAGTAACTTAACAAATTTTCCAACCAAAATGTATTAAGTTCAAATATCATGCAAATATAATCAATTATTCAAAGTTTTTACTTACCTTTAAAAGCAACAAAACAAGCTCAAACACCACTTTCAACCTCCTCTTACAAGATATCCCTCAACACTTGGATTGGGCAACTTGAGTCTTCTCAAAGCCTAAACCAATTGTGATTATAAATTATCACTTAGTAACACACTTATAGGCATACACAAAACCTCTCAACACAAGGATAAAGAACACAAAAGAAAATAAGGAAAAGAACTATCTAGGGCAAAATCTACAAATGACATGCTCAATAACATGGGCATGTCAATGACCGTGCTCTAAACCCACAACAAAGAAGCTTTGACACACTCAATGACACGGGTGTGTCAATGACCATGTTCTAAGCTCTGTATTACAACAGATAAGACATGTCTAAAGACATGGGCATGTCCCTGCTCGTGCCAAAACTCCTACAACACAACAGCTGTGACAAGCTCAATGACATGGGCATGCCACTACACGTATCAAAACTCTAACAACACAAAAGTTGTGACGCGCTCAGTGACATGGGCATGTCACTTCACGTGTCACCAACACTGAAAACAGAACCATCGACACACCTAAAGACATGGCGGTGTCACCGGGCATGTCGGGCCAAAATCCTAATATCACACATAATTAACACATCCAAAGTTATCTTTCTTTACCCTTTCCAACTCTATTCAAACTCAACCAAATCCATCATTTTAACATAAAATACTTGTATATACATCAAAACAACTCAATTAAAAGCAAAACACACAATTTAAAACTATGACTTCACAACTCAAAAGTTACATAACCCAAAAATCTTATTCTCTTCACCAAACTTAACCATTTCTTCAATCCAACCCTAAATTCATAGTTAACTACTCAAAAGAACTTCATACATACTAATACCAACCATTAAGACATACTACACCAAACATTCAATTCACACATATACAAACTTTCATGCAAGGAATCAAGGAAACAAGTTGGAAACTTACCAAATATGGAGAAAATCCCCAAAACTCCTACTTGAACACTTGAAATCCTTCAATTTGTAACACCCTTATACCCTATATACGTACAATACATATTTTCAGCATATGTAAAATATGCATATACGGTACAAAAATGTCATAGACCGGTTTAATAAAAATTTTTCACATTTCCAATTTGAAATTTCAAATTCTAAATATATAAAAATTAAATAGAATATAAATATTCTTTAATTGTTATAAGAATCCAAAATAAATAATATATATAAAAATCTCCGGAAAAAATTCGCCAGGGTTTTGTCTGTATTTTGGACATCCCAAAATTTAGTAATTACTCAACCTGCAAAAAGAAAACACTCCCAAATAATTTTCAATCACCATCTCAATCATAATATATATATATATATATAATTTAAAACACACTTACTCTCCTATTTCAAATACATTGACCCAAAACAATCTTTTTAATATACAATACGTAACATTCAAAACATAATATATTATGCATAATACTCAAAAGGTACAATAACATAAAAATATATACATGCTGTTGGCAGTGTTTCTGATCTCGATAGCAACTCAACAAGTTCAACTATAAGTCTAGACCCGACTTGGTCTAGAAGAACTCTCTGGCTCAGCTGAGTCTACCCTGTCACCTGCACGATGGAAACAATTGTGCTAAGCCAAAGCCTAGTGGTACAAACTTTGATAATAACAATATAACTCAATGCAATACCAAATGCATAATGCATATAGATGTCACATCAATCCACTTTCTTATATTTTTCAAATATTTCATAATCACAACTCATAACATTATAATGCTCAATTGTATCATAATTCATAATTCACATTAAAACAAAGACAAGCATGGACTCAAAAAGGATCTAATATGCTATTCAAATTTCAAAGTTACTGCTTTGATCCATAATGACACCATGTGTCTAGCCCCGTCGGCAATATATCCATGGATAATGTAACAGCCTCAGTCTCTTGGACCTCAATCCGGCTAGACCCTTAGGTCCTAGTATCTTAGTCCTCAACCCGGCTAGACCGCTATAGTTTTTGAGGCTTACGACCCTGTCTTTTCACCCAAAAACATCAAATTTATCAGTTGACCTAGCTTATGACTTTGTCTTTTCACCATTACAACGTATAGCCCATAGGCAATCATAGGCATGCCGCCAAACCCAGAACTCTAAAAATTGAATAACATACTAGGCACACAATTTATTCATATTTCTCATTATTAATCTCATTCTCATTTTTACATATTCAATCTATGCACATTGCCTTATTTTCACATTTTTTTTCTCACTTTTCTCATTTTTCACATCTTTCTCAATTTTCTCACTTTTCTCATTTTTGTCAATATCAATTCATTTCATTATTACACAAATCTCTTTTTTTTTTTTTTTGCATTCACAACACATTACCCAATTACTTTGGGTATTTTCACATAATATGCATATTTCACATGTTACACAAATTAGCCATTATCAATGGCTTTTCCGAATGCATTTAACACATATATGACATTACAAATGTCATAGCATATTATTCATACACAATGAATGAACCAAGTAGCTTAACACATTTTTCAACCAAAATGTGTTAAGTCCAAATGTTACGCAAATATAGACATTATATTCAAAGTTTGTACATACCTCCACTAACAACCCAAAGCAAAGCTAAAAACAACCTTCAATCCAATCGTTTCAACTTGCCCTTCACCACATGGATGAATCAAATTAACCTCCCTCAAAGCCTAAACAAATGTGATAACAAACACTCATTTAGTATCACATTTAATGGCATTTCCAACATTAAACCATAATTACACATCACTCCTACAAATTTCCAAAAATTTAGCATTTCCTTACTTTAACATTAGAATTAATACACTATTATACATAAAATCTCAAAAATGACATAACCTTCCCCCATTGAAGGTTTTTCCATTCCAAAACAATCCATTACTCATTCCAAGCATATATTCATCACTTTTAACACTAAACAACATGCTTAAATAAATAAAATCACAAAATTCAACCACTTTGGAAAATCACTTTTCCAAAACTCTAAATCTCCACTTCCATTCTCAAACTCCAACCCAACACCACCAAATCCAATATTTGACTTTAAAATACTTGTTTATGAATCAAAACAACTCATTTGGAATCAATTTCCACAATTAAAGTTCATGTTTTCAAAACCCCAAAAATCCATAGCCCTAAATTCTCTCTCTTCAACATTCTTTAACCAAACTCCATCATCTCTTCAATCTAACCTTAGAATCATTGTTAACTACCCAAAATAGCATCATACACACCAATTCCAACAATTATAACATACTACATCAAAATCTCAAAAATCACATAATCCAAATTTCCAAGGAATTCAAAGAAAAGAGATGAAAACTTACTAATTTTGGTGGAGATCACCAAAAATTCACTTGAAACTTGTTAAATCCTTCATTTTATGGAGTATGGAAGAATCAAAATCTTGGCTTCAAGCTCCCATGGAAACGTCCCTTGAAGAAGAAGAAGAAGAAGATGATGAAGACTTTTAATATTCTTTTCCCTTTCATCTTTTTTTTAAACCACACATATATATATTAAAATAATTTAATATTTAATTGTTTAATTATTTTTTTAATAAATTAAAAGTCCTAATTTTTCTCTTCCATTAAAAAATAATTTGTTTTTAAATTATTTTATTAATTTTGAATTTATAGGATTTAATTATCAAAATACCCTTTTCATTTAAAAAGTGTTACTTTTACATATGTTATGTGTATTTTGCATATATATCACATATATATTCCACTTTTTCATTTAAAATCCCTTCATTTTTATTTAAAACCATTAATTTAATTTATCCTTTTAAATTATAATTTATTTTAACAAATTTTCTAAAAATTAGAAAGTTTCAAAAATTTTAGGATGTTAAAATTCTCTCCCCCTAAAACAAATTTCGTCCTCAAAATTGCCTGTCCTCAAGTCTAGAACAATTGGGAAAACTGACTCTGCATCGCCTGCTCACTTTCCTATGTCGCCTCCTCAGTGGCATGATTCCTCCAAAGGACTCTCACAAGTGGCACCCTCTTATTCCTCAATTCTTTAACCTCTCGTGCCAAAATCGCCACTGGTTCTTCCTCGTAAGTCAGATTTGGACTCACCTCAATGGACTGCACTGACAAGATATGAGATGGGTCAAACTTGTATCTCAGAAGCATCAAGACATGGAAAACATTATGTATTCAATCCAACTTAGGTGTCAAAGCTAGTCTATAAGTCACTGGACCAACTCTCTCCAACACTTTATATGGTCCTACGAAATGAGGACTCAACTTTCCTTTGCCAAATCTCAAAATCTTCTTCCATGGAGACACCTTCAAAAACACTTTAATCAAATCTTCTTTTCCTCCTCTGTTTCCTTAATCAAATCAGGACCAACCAGTTTACCTTCTCCAACTTCATCCCAACATAAAGGTGTCCTGCATCTCCTGCCATATAAAACCTTATAAGGAGTCATCCCAATACTCGACTGATGACTGTTTGTTATAAGCAAACTCAATTAATGGCAAAAATCTGTCCCAATTCGGTGTAAAATTAATGATATAGCTCCTCATCATATCCTTCAGAATCTGTATCACTCTCTCTAATTTTCTATTTGACTGAAGATGGAAAGCAGTACTAAAATGCAATCGAGAACCCAAAGCATCATGTAAACTCTTCCAAAACCTCGAAGTAAACTGGGGATATCGATCCGATACAAAAGAAACTGGGACTCCATGCAACCTGACTATCTCGTTGATATACAGCTCAGCCAACTTCTCAAGAGAAAAATCCATCCGAACTGGAAGAAATGAGCTATCTTTGTCATCCGATCAAGTATCACCCAGATTGCATCATGCTTCCTCTAGGTCAAAGGTAGTCCAGTCACAAAATCCATTGTCACTCGCTCCCATTTCCACTCTGGCACTAATAAAGGTTGGAGCAAACATGAAGGAACTTGGTGCTCAGCCTTCACTTTCTGGCAAGTGAGACATCTGGATACAAACTCTGTTATGTCTCTCTTCATACCTGACCACCAATAATGTCCCTTCAAGTCCTGATACATTTTAGTACTCCCAGGATGCATAACAAAAAGTGACTGATGTGCTTCCTCTAATATCATTCTTTTCAATTATGCATCATCAGGAATACACAATCTATCTCTGTACCATAGACTGCTATCATCCCTCACATAAAAGTCTTGACTTTCCCCCTTCTAACAAACCAACACAATTTTTTGAATTCTCTCATCTGCCAACTGAGCCTCCCTAATATGATCCAACAAGACTGGCCTTAATTGCAACTAAGCCATCAGAGCACCATCATCAGAAGATTCAAATCTAGTGTGCAACGCTCTCAACTCAACAAGCAATGAGAGCTAATAAGCAGTCAAACCTGCCAAAGACTTTTGACTCAAGGAATCAACAACAACATTTGCCTTGCTAGGATGATAATAAATCAAATAGTCGCAGTCTTTAATCAACTCTAACCACCGTCACTACCGAAGATACAGCTCTCTCCAAACACCCAGATATTTCAAACTTTTGTGATCCGTATAAATGATACACTTTTCCCCATACAAGTAATGACGCCAAATCTTCAAGGAAAAAACTATTACTGCTAATTCCAAATCATGCGTCAGATAATTCAGCTCATGTGGTTTCAACAGTCGAGAGGCTTAAGTAATGACTCTACCCTCCTACATTAGAATACAACCTAAACCACTATATGAAGCATCACTGTATATCACATATGGTTTACCTTCCACAGGCAGGGTAAGGACAGGAGCTTGAGTCAACATCCCCCTCAGCTGCTCAAAACTCGCCTGACACTGATTTGTCCACGCAAATTTAACTCCTTCCGAAGTAATCTGGTGAGTGGTGTAGCTATTATAGAAAAACCCTTCACAAATCGACGATAATAGCCTGCCAATCCCAGAAAAAATCTAACCTTTGTCACAGTCTTCGGTGGACTCTAATTCAAGATAGCCTCAACTATATTTGGATCAACTCTAATACCCTCTGCTGAAACCACATGACTAAGAAAAGCTACCTGATTGAGCCAGAACTCACACTTATACAGCTTAGCATACAACTGCTTCTCTCTCAAAGTCTGCAATACGATCTGTAAATGCCTATCATGATCCTCCTCATTACGCGAATACACCAAAATGTCATCAATGAAGACTACCACAAACTGATCCAAAAATGGTCTGAATACCCTGTTCATCAAATCCATAAAAGCTACTGGTGCATTTGTCAGTCCAAAGGGCATCACCAGAAACTCATAATGCCCATACCTCATGCGAAAAGTTGTTTTGACATCCACATCTCTGACTCTCAACTGATGGTACCCTGATCTCAGATAAATCGTAGAGAATACTGCTGCTCCCTTCAACTGATTAAAGAGATCATCTATTCAAGGCAAAGGATACTTGTTCTTGATGGTCACCTTATTCAACTGCCTATAATCAATACATAATCTCATGGTGCCATCCTTCTTCATCACAAACAACACAGGCGCTCCCCACGGGGACACACTAGGGAGGATAAACCCTTTATCTAATAACTCCTGCAGCTGCACCTTCAACTCTCTCAACTCAGTAGGTGACATCCAATAAGGGGTAATAGAGATAGGAGTGGTACCAGGCAACAAATTGATACCAAACTCCACTTCTCTCTCAGGAGGTACCACTGGCAACTCATCAGGGAAAACATCTAAAAACTCGGCAACTGTGGGTATACTTTCAAGCAGGGATTCCACTACTCTAGTATCTACAACATGAGCAAGATAAGCCTCACATCCCTTCCAAATCATCCTCCCACCTGAAACATCTGAAATAAACATAGATGAAAGATACCTTTGCTCACCAGATACCATCACATCCCTACCATGACGTGCTCTCAAAGTAACACATTTCTTCTGACAGTCTACCACAGCCCCATACTTGGTAACCAATCCATGCCCAAAATTAGATCATATTCACTAAAAGGCATCTCAATCAAATCACCGAGAAACTTCTCATCCTGAACAACAACTGGACTATCTCGGTGCCCCCTGCTCACCATAACACTATGCCCTAAAATATTTGTCAACAAGACATCAAATCCTAGGGACTCAGAATGCAATTCAGTCACAGGCAAGATAGGTGCACTTATGTGTGAATGTGTAGATCCAGGATCTAACAGTTCAAGGATTGAAATACCAAATAAAGAAAATGTACCTGCAATGATGGCTGAAGCATCTGATTACCTCTGATTCACATTAACCAGCTGAGATGACCCAGCCTCATCTGGCTTACTGCCTCCGGATGTAGAGCCTCCTCTCTGACTAAGCCTAGGTCGACCACCTCTACTAAAACCTCTACCTCCATGACCCCCTTCTGACACTAGGTTGAGAAACTACAAAATCAGTCTGTCTATCCTCCTGTAGCTCAGGACAGTCTCTGATGAAATGGTCAGGAGACCAGCATCTAAAACACACAGCTGGTCCACCAATCTTTCAACAAACACCCCTATGTATCCAACCACAATGGACACATGTAGGTAGAGTAGATCTCTGAACCAATGGAGTCGGAGCACTAGCTACAGAAACTGTAGGTCTCTATCTCTGCCTTTGATGTGATACTGACCTATCAGGCTGTCTTTGAACCCTACTAAACCTTTGAAAATGACCTCCTCAGCCTCTCTTTGCAGATGAAGACCCTGCCTCAAACTGGAGTCTCCTAACTCTGGTCTCCTAACTCTAGTCTCCTCAACCCTGGCAGCTGCTGCAAGACTTTGAGCCCTCTCAACACTCTGGCAGCTACAACTAACTGGGAAAAATCTTGATACTGAGAGCCTGCAATGATACGCAAGATAGAGGGTCTCAATCCCTCCTCAAACCTCCTGCACCTGTCAAACTCGTCAGAAATGATCCCACCAGCATAGTGACTCAACCGGATAAACTCGATCTCATACTCAGTCACTGTCTTGGTATCCTATCTCAGACTCAGAAACTCCATCTTCTTTGCATCTTTATACTCCCTCGGAGTATATTTCTGCTCAAATTCTCGCAGAAAATCATCATAGGTCAGGACTGGTGGATCATCCAGAGCATGTGGAACTGTCTTCCACCAATCATATGCATCTCTCTGCAGAAGAGATCTGGCATAATCAAACTTGTCTTCTAGACTAGCCTGCAATTGAATGAATATCCTCTGAACCCGGTCTAGCCACTGCTCTGCTACAGTAGGGTTTATAGTACCAACAAAGTTCTCAGCTCCATACTTTCTCAGTTTATCATACTGCCTCATTGGCAACTGCGGCTGCGGCTATGGCTGTGGCGGCTGCGGAACTGGAGCCTGCCTCAACAACTCTACCATATGCTATACCTAGCCAGGAGAAATCTCATCAGCTGTTGGTCTCACAGACACAGAAACAGATGCCTCACCAGCAGATACAACTCTAGCTCCATCTCTACCCTCATTTGGAGCCACACTCTCTACACTACCATCAGCAGTCTGATGCGGCCGAGACGTCATAACTACCTATATCTACAAATCGAAAAATACTATATCAGAGATAAGAAACTGCCAGTGCCAATGCATGTATTATAATTAAAACTATTTTCAAATCCCCTATTTTCTCTCTCTATCATCCCACCTAGGCTGAGAACCTCAAACCTGGGCTTTGATACCAAAACAAATGTAATACACTTATACCCTATATACGTACAATACATATATCCAGCATATGTAAAATATGCATATACGGTACAAAAATATCACAGACCGGTTTAATAAAAATTTTTCACATTTCCAATTTAAAATTTCAAATTCTAAATATATAAAAATTAAATAGAATATAAATGTTCTTTACTTGTTATAAGAAGCCAAAATAATTAATGTATATAAAAATCATTGGGAAAAATTCGTTAGAGTTTTGTCTGTATTTTGGACATCCCAAAATTTAGCAATTACTTAACCTGCAAAAAGAAAACACTCCCAAATAATTTCCAATCACCATCTCAACCATACTTCTCAAATTCACCAAGTTTCTCAAACATTTATATATATAGATATATATATATATATATAATTTTAAACACACTAACTCTCCCATTTTAAATACATTGACCCAAAACATTCTTTTTAATATACAATACGTAAAATTTAAAAAATAACATATTATGCATAATACTCAAAATGTACAATAACATAAAAATATATACATGATGCTGGCAGTGCTTCTGATCTCGATAGCAACTCAATAAGTTCAACAATAAGTCTAGACCCGACTTGGTCTAAAAGAACTCTCTGGCTTAACTGAGTCTACCCTGTCACCTACGAGATGGAAACAATCATGTTAAGCCGAAGCCTAGCGGTACAAACTTTGATAATAACAATATAACTCAATGCAATACCAAAATGCATAATGCATATAGATGTCACATTAATCCACTTTCTTATATTTTTCAAATATTTTATAATCACAACTCATAATATTATATTGCACAATTGTATCATAATTCATAATTCACACTAAAATAAAGACAAGCATGGACCCAAAAAGGATCTAATATGCTATTTAAATTTCAGAGTTACTGCTTTAGTCCATAATTACACCGTGTGTCTAGCCCCGTAGGCAATATATCCATGGATAATATAACAGCCCCAGTCTCTTGGACCTCAACCTGGCTAGACACTTAGGCCCCAGTATCTTGGTCCTCAGCCCGGCTAGACTATTATAGTTTTTGAGGCTTGCGACCCAGTCTTTTCACCCCAAAAACATCATATTTATCAGCTAGCCTGGCTTACGACTCAGTCTTTTAACCATTCCAGCGTATAGCCCATAGGAAATCATAGGCATGTTGACAAACCAAGAATTCTGAAATTGAATAACATACTAGACACACAATTTATTCATATTTCTCATTATTAATCTCTTTCTCATTTTTACATATTCAATCTAGGCACATTGCCTTATTTTCACATTTTTTTCTCACTTTTCTCATTTTTCACATCTTTCTCATTTTTCTCACTTTTCTCACTTTTCAAGGACTGAAATACCAAATAAAGAAAATGTACCTGCAATGATGGCTGAAGCATCCGGTTGCCTCTGATTCACATTAACCAGCTGAGATGACCCAGCCTCATCTGGCTTACTGCCTCCGGATGTAGAGCCTCCTCTCTGACTAAGCCTAGGTCGACCACCTCTACTAAAATCTCTACCTCCATGACCCCCTTCTGACACTAGGTCGAGAAACTACAAAATCAGTCTGTCTATCCTCTTGTAGCTCAAGACAGTCTCTGATGAAATGGTCAGGTGTCCATTTATTTGCTTTGTTTGGACATTGCTTTGATTTTTAATATAATGATGCTTTTATTTTAATTTTGTGTGTAATATGGATGATATTATTATACTTAAGAATTTTATAATATTAAGACCTTTTAAGGAGGCCGGTTCCAATGAACCGGGCGTTGTGGAGGTGCTGGGCCATTTCTCACCTTCCCCACACGTACCCAACTTTTTCGAACCCATTAGGGGGTTGGGAATTCCTTAGGAATCGAGTCATCCACCCCTTTCTTTTTCTCGGGCCGTCCGGGTGGCCACTCAATTTTCTCCGGACCTAGGTCCGTGTTCTCTAAGGCCCCAAGCCTAAACAGTGCCAAAGTCTCTAGAACCATTCCACCAGGAGTGGGGGCAAAAATCCCCGCTCACACCATTGGACCAACTCTCTCCAACACCTCATATGGTCCTATGAAATAAGGACTCAACTTTCCTTTACAGCCCAATCTCAAAATCTTCTTCCATGAAGACACCTTCTGTGAATACTCGAATTTTGAGGCTCAGAAAGCCGATTTTCTCAGACTGCAAATGACCGAGCCGGACAAGAGGTCCATGGTAAAGTTCACCGAAAGTATATCTTCATGGTACTTGAAATGTCCGGAGCGACACAAGGATCACAGATATTGTCTCGGAATAATTTTTAGAGGTCCGTAGCTCCCGAAAAATCAGTTTGAACGAAAAAGTGTGAATTTTGGTGCTGTTTTGGGAATGAACCGCCGGGACCGGCGGTTCGACCGCTGACCACGACGGTCCGATCGCTGACCACGGCGGTCCGACCGCCAGGAACCGACGATTCGACCGCCAACCGCGGCGGTCCGACCGCCGGTGTTGACTTTTTTCCCATTTTTTCGGCTGACAACGGCGGTCCGACCGCCGACCACAGCGGTCCAACCGCCGTCCAGTCCGATTTTTGTCTATAAAATGCCTCAGATTTTTCAGAAAAGTGGGTTGGCTTTTGGAGATCCCGAGATCTCGTGCTGTCGAATTCTTTATTTTCACATGTTTAAGAACTTCTAACCTGGTGTTATAGGAAGCAAGGATCATATTCCAACAAAACAAGATCTGGAACTTAGAAGTGGCAAAATTGTAAACAAGGTAATGTCCTAATTAATCATTTGTCAATTCGAGCATATCTTAAACATTCCACCTTCTTCTTAATTTCTTTTTGGTCAAAGACCTAATCTTTTTAGGTCTAAGGCCTAGTTAACTAATCAACCAATATTTCGGCATTAAGCCATGAATCAATTAATCTTTTTGGCATAAAGCCTAAATTGCATACTTTTTGGTACCAAGTACCCAAATTTCATTAAATTTAGCACTAAGTGCTCAAAATCTCACAATTTTGGCAAAAAGCCCGACAATGCACGAAGCATACACACACATGCATAAATGCATCATTGCCTTTAAATAGGCTTTTCCGAACTACATGGGCTTTGATCTCTCATAAAAACGAGAGTATGTAGGCATATTTGGGATTCACCCCAAATAGCAAGTCCACAATTTACTAACGATCTGTTTATTTTCTTTCCTTCATCCCTTTTAAGGTTTATTTCTTTTATTGGCAAGTTAGTCGAATGCATGGCATAGTCCCCGAACCCTCCTTGGGTTCGCAGATTAGAAACCTTTACATTGGAAGCATTATTGGAGTCAAACAAGGGTTTTCTTAGTTTTTCCCTTCGAACAAAATAAACTGAGTGGCGACTCCCGACAACAAGTGAACGTTCATCCGAATCCTTCTCGGGTGGAAACCGAGGTTCACAGTTTGGCGACTCCACTGGGGACCATAAAAATGATTTATGGAATTCTAGTGGACTACTATTGCCTATTTGATTAATTTGACACTAAGGACCATGAAAATGATTCATGGGATCCTAATAGACTACTATTGTTTATTTGATTAACTTGCTCTTCTTTAGGGTATTTTTATTTATTTTGCAGGGTACCTTAGCAATATATATCCTTTCCTTAAGGATATTGGATTGAAAATTGACAAAAGGAATCTTTTTCCTTTAATGGACCCTTGTTTGATTAATTGTGCATTTATTGTCATTTAGAGAATCTTTTTCTCTTGCATTATATGGGGGAATCCTTTTCTTCCATTGCATAAAAATTGTTTTCAAATGAATTTCTTCTCTTTCTGTTCAAAATTCTGAGTCTGGATAGCAAGTAGCGCTGACCGGCAGGTCTCCTTGATTATGCCGGCGGACAGCCAAAGCATCCTCCCTGTTGTCGCAAACCATTCCAATCCTTTTGGAGTGGTCCATGAGTAATCGTACTGTTGGACCCACGCGAAACTCCTTGTTTCACATGTGGTTAGGTATATCTTACTCAAGACTCAAGGGTCCCTATTATGAGCCAATTCTCTATTTTTCATGAACATTAGAACCTTCCCTTAGGTTGTATGTACCCAATGATAGTGCCACATTCCATTAAAATGAATTATGATGTGATGAGGTGCATTCATGCAACATGACAACATTATTTTGGGGGAAAATCTTTTGGGGAAAACTTTTAATGTATATAACTGGACCAAGGGTTTTTCCTATCCTACACACTACCCTGATCTCTTGCCCTTAACCTTTTCAGGTATCCACTATCCGTGTGCCTTCACCCACACAAGCTACACCAACTCCAACTGTGCAATCACCCACAAGTCCTACTACCCCAACTTCACCAACTACCCCAATTATTGAAATGGCTACTATTGAACAAATTAAGGCCCTGCTAGATGGACAAGTTAAGGAAATTGAAGCTAGGATGCAAGAAAGAATTGATGAAGCTTTGGCTGCCCAAAGGATAGCCATCTTGGCTGAATTGGGAGGGGCATCAAAGACAGCCACTACTTCTGAAGATTTAGGGAAAGAACCTATTGTGGGGCAAACTAGTACCCCCATGACTGCTCAGAACAATACCCCTGTCATCAATTTGGAGGATCCACCCTCTAAGAATGAAACTGATGAACTGAAAAAGAAACTTGAATTGCTTGAAAGGTCAATCACTGCCATGAAAACTCATAAAGAGGTGGTAGACATGGATTCCTTATCCTTGTTTCCCCAGGCTAGATTGCCTCCAAAATTCAAGATGCCTGGGATGGACAGATTTGATGGGACCACTGGCCCTAAAACCCATTTGAAGATGTATGTGGGGGCCTTGAGCCCTTGGGGTTTAAATGATGAGCTCTTTGCTCAACTCTTTCAACAATCCTTGACTGGGGCTGCCCTTAAGTGGTTTGTGAGCCTGGATCGTGCTAAAATTAAGACCTGGGAAGACATCTGCAATGCATTTAACACTCAATACCACTACAATATTGAGGTGGATGTCACTAGAAGAGAACTAGAGACTACCAAACAAAACAACAATGAACCCTTCTCCTCGTTCCTTACGAGGTGGAGGGCAAAAGCCGCCCAAATGATCAATCGCCCTTCAGAACAGGAGCAGATTGATATTATAATCAGGAATTTAAGGCCTACATATCAAGCTCAACTGCAAACCCAATACCTACCTACTTTCAAATCGCTCATTGCGACTGCAACTAAGGTAGAAGACTTGATACAATTGGGTAAGATAGTAGATGAGGGAGCTGCTTCAAAGTATAAGAAACAGGGCCAAGCCACTTCCTCAGGCAAGGTCAATGAAGTGGCCAATATTGCCCCTGCGAATCCTTTACGTGTGGGCAATCTTGGGCAGAGAAATCAGCCAAGAAGGAAATATACCGACCTTGGGGTGCCCCTTCATCTAGTGTTTAAAAAGGCCGTGGAAGGGAAGTATTTGAAGCCTTTGGACCCAAGGCCACCTCCAAACCCATTACCCTCCAGTTATAAGGCCAATGAGTATTGTGAATACCACCAAGGAAAAGGGCATAGAACAGATGCTTACTGGACTCTGAAAAACCGCATCCAGGATTTGGTGGATAGGGGTGACATCATTCCTCTCAGGAGTCAACCGAACATTAATACTAACCCTTTGCCTAATCATTCCATCCACGCCATCACTGTGGAAGAAGAGTTGTTTGATCCTTTCAAACTTCTTTTAGAAATGAATGAAGTGTGTGTGTTGGATTTGAATGACCTTGCTGAAGAGGTCGACGCTTTGACAAGAAGCGAAAGGAAATATCAGCCACTCGACTTGGGAAAAGCCCCTTCAACCTCAAATCACCCACATAAGAAGACACCAGAGCCAAAAGAAGACCTTGTCCTCTCTCAGCTTAAGCAAACTCAAGCTAGGGTATCAATTTGGGAGCTCCTTGCTTCCTCATTCCCACACCGTCAGGCTCTCAGTGAAGCTTTAAGTCAACTTGATACATCAGTGGACACAAGCCCAGAAGCTTTGGTGGCCACTTTGACTCAATCAACCAAGGCATTGACTATCCGATTTTCTAATACAGACCTACCAGAAGATGGCAGTAAACACAATGATGCTCTATACATCACCATACAAACTGGGGGAAAGACTGTGCCCATGGTTCTCATTGATAATGGGTCAGCCTTAAATGTATGTCCCTTGAAGGTAGCAAGCTGTCTGGGGTTGGAGGCTACAGATCTTACACCTTCTGATCAGATTGTTAGAGCATATGATAACACTCGAAGAGAAATTTTGGGTGTTGCCACTCTGGAAATTGCTATTGGGCCGGTAAAAATGAGAGTGCCCTTCCAAGTCATTGATGTACCCGCGAGCTTTAATCTCCTCCTTGGAAGGCCGTGGATCCATCAGAATAATGCTATCCCTTCTTCATTGCATCAAAAACTTAAGTTCCCTTTTGAAGGAAAAATCATCACTATCAAAGGTGACACCTGTGAAATCAACAAGAGAACCATGGATCAGTCTCTCTTTGAGGTTGTTCCTGGCGAAACCGCCATGATCTTGACTGGTTTCCATTATGATACAGTCCAATGCATTGAAGGAGAAAAACCCAAAGGGCCATTTATCTTATATGATTTTGGGGAGGTCCAAATCAATTGCCTGGTGGGAATGATGTTAAGGGTAGGTCTGCTGCCCGGAATGGAAATGATAAAGTCTGGGAGGAAAACACCTGTAATGCGGCCATGGGAAGAACCTGAGAATAAGGGAACTTTTGGCCTGGGGTACAAACCCACAGATGAGGAGATAGAAGAGTTTGAGAAGAAAAAGAAGAATTGGGGGGCAAGAAGCCTCAAAATGCGCCCTTACTTTAGAACTCTGAATGGTCACTTCTGCAAACCTGGAAAAGCAGTTCCTTACTGAGGTTTTCAGGAACCATTCTATTCTCCTATGACTGGAAAGAAGCTACCGGGTTTTGAGATGTTCGATGATTTTTTAGCCATAAAAGAAGAAGAGCCAGAACCTATAGCTGACCCACAAGTGGAAGATTTCATGCGGCCTAGTCTCTTTGATGAGGTTGCTATGATAACCAATTTTGAAGAAAAAAGGGACTTCACAAAGCTGATCAAGACCACAGGTGGACCACTGATGAACTGGTATGTCGAGGAGGGACAAGCAGCTATGGTCAAACCTAGTCAGGTGTCATACCCTGAACCCGAGTCTTGTACCGAGTCAAATCTCGAGTCAAACACTGAGTCAGAGTCTAGTTCTGAGTCTTTCTTAGCTTCAAGAATAGAAAACCCTGATGTCAAATGTAATGTAACTCTGGAGGATGACTCCGCCATTATCAATGAAACTGTTCAAGTTCTTGGTTACCCTGTGTCTTTTGCTTTCCAAGTATTATCTAGCAAAAATGAAATAGATGAAATAAAAGAAATAAATGAAAAAATAATGATTGGCAAAGAAAATGAACATACATACATTGCATATGATTGTTTGAATAAGGAACAGGTTGTTGAGTGCATCAAAAGATATGTCGACTGCTTCATGTGGAAGGCAAGTGATGTCATGGGAATAGACCCAGCCATAGCAGTTCATAAGATTCCACTATACCCAGATGCGAAGCCGGTTAAGCAGAAATTGAGAAGAATGAAGCCTGAATGGTCTTTGAAAATTAAAGAGGAGGTTGCCAAGCAACTGGACAATAAGTTCATAGAACCAATTGCCTACCCTTCCTGGTTAGCAAACATCGTGCCAGTCCTGAAGAAAGATGGAAAGGTCAGGATGTGTGTTGACTATAGAGATTTGAATAAGGCCTGTCCCAAGGACGATTTTCCACTACCACACATCGATTTGCTGATAGACAGGATGGCTGGGCATATGATGGTTTCCATGACTGACCTCGCGGTTGGGTACAATCAGATCCTAGTGCACCCACCAGACAAAGAGAAGACAGCTTTCATTACAGAATGGGGCACTTTCTGCTACAGGGTTATGCCTTTTGGGTTGATAAATGCAGGGGCTACCTACCAAAGGATGGCGACAACAGTCTTTCATGACATGATTCACAAAGAAGTAGAAGTGTATGTTGATGATATGATTGTTAAGTCAAAGTCTCCAGAAGAACACGTTGAAGCACTTGAGAAGTTCTTCCTTAGACTTCGCAAGTACAATTTGAAGCTTAATCCTGCAAAGTGCCTATTTGGAGCAACATCAGGCTTATTTTTGGGGTATTTGGTCAGCAAGAGAGGAATAGAAGTTGATCCAGCAAAGTCAAAGGCTATTCTGAAAATGCCTTCGCCAAGAACAGAAAAAGAGATTCGAGGCTTGCTAGGTAGATTACAGTATATCAGTCGATTCATATCGCAATTGGCAGAGACTTGTGGTCCAATCTTTAAGCTACTAAGGAAAGGTGCTTCACAAGAATGGAATGAAGACTGCCAAAAGGCCTTCGAAAAGATCAAAGAATACTTGTTAAGTCTGCCAATTCTACAACCTCCCAGAATGGGAAAACCTCTGCTCTTGTATTTGTCTATAACAGATGAAGCCATGGGTGCAATGCTAGCTCAAGAAGCCGAAAGTACAAAGGTGGAAAATGCAATTTACTACCTCAGCAAAAGGATGTTGGACTATGAGTTAAAGTATAACAAGATTGAGAAGTTGTGTTTAGCTTTGTATTGGACTTGTACGAAGTTACAACACTACTTGTCTTCTTACACTACTTATGTCATCGCAGAACAGAGTCCCTTGAAATTCCTTATGGAGAGGCCTATTTTGGATAGCAAAATGGCTAAGTGGGTGTCAACATTGGCAGCCTTTGACTTAAAATTCATTCAAAGGAAAGCTGTGAAAGGTGGCGCAATAGCTGAACAATTAGCAGAATTACCCGTAAAAGATGAGATGCGAGAAATGGGTTTCCCCGATGAAGACCTCTTGAATGTGGAAAGAAGTGTTTGGGAGATGTATTTTGATGGGGCATCCAATTATCATGGAAATGGAATTGGGATTGTGTTCAAAACTCCTTGTGGAGAATACATTCCACTTTCAGTTAAACTTGACTTTAGCTGCACAAACAATGAAGCAGAATATGAAGCTTGCATCAATGGGCTTGAAACCGCCCTGGAATTAGGGATTAAGAACCTAAAGGTCTACGGTGATTCTATTTTGATAGTATCACAAGCTTTAAGGAAATGGAAGATAAGAGAAGAGCTTTTGGTTCCTTACCTACAACGCCTTGATCATTTGGCACAACAATTCGATGATCTGTCCTTCGAATATCTCCCAAGAGCGAAGAATCAGTTTGCTGATGCCTTGGCTACTTTAGCTTCCATGATCAATATTAAGGAGGGGAAAGCCATTCGTCCATTGAAAGTTCAGCTTCAGAAACAACCCGCCCATGTAATGCATTTGACCGATGGTAAACCATGGTTTTGGGATATCAAAAGTTATCTCAAGGATGGAAGTTATCCGGAGGGATCATCAAAGGTTGATCAGAAGGCCATAAGGCAGCTAGCCACAGGTTACATTCTTAATGGAGATATCCTCTACAAGAGGAGTTGGAATGGAATGCACCTAAGTTGTGTGAATGAAGCAGAGGCTAAGCAGATAATGGAAATGGTACATGGTGGCGAATCAGGACCACACATGTATGGGATCGCCTTGGCTCGAAAAATTGCCAATCTAGGATATTATTGGTCCACCATGAATGCAGACTGTGTGGCATTTGTGCAAGAATGCCATCAGTGTCAGATATTTGCTAAGTTACAGAAGCAACCTCCCGTTGCCCTGAATCCGATTACTTCTCCATGGCCCTTCGCTACTTGGGGAATAGATATAATTGGCAGAATACATCCAAAAGCCTCAAATGGACATTAGTTTATTTTGGTAGCGGTGGATTACTTCATGAAGTGGGTTGAAGCAGCTTCCTATGCAGAATTAGACGCCAAAAAGGCAGCACAGTTTGTCCGAACCAACATCCTTTGTCTGTACGGAACGCCATTTGAGATTATCACTGATAATGGAACTCATTTCCAAGCAGAATTTGCTAAACTCTTGAAGGATAAGAATGTCCAGCACCATAAGTCCTCTCCTTATAGACCTCAAACAAATGGAGCTGTAGAAGCAGCGAACAAGTCTATAAAGGTGATCATACAAAAAATGATCAAGGAACATAGGCGTTGGCATTAGAAGTTACCGCTGGCTTTGTGGGGATATAGAACATCAATTAGAACTCCTACTGGGGCAACCCCGTATTCCCTGGTGTACGGAATGGAAGCAGTACTCCCCATTGAATTGGAAGTTCAATCGGCGAGGATAATTCAAGAAAGTCAGATAAATGAAGCTGAATGGATCAGCAATTATCATCATCAGTTGTTGGGTTTGGATGAAAAAAGACTTCAAGCTCTACATCGGATTCAAGGGTATCAGAGGCGAATGGCCAGACATTTCAACAAAAAGGTCAAAGATCGAAAGTTGGAAGAAGGTTGTTTGGTTCTGAAAGAGATCAGAACACCTGTTACAGATCCTCGTGGGAAGTTTCGTCCTCATTGGGCGGGACCCTACATTTAAAAAAAAAATACTTTCCGGCGGAGCCGTCATCTTGTCTGATTTGGATGGTCTGGAGTTCACAAACCCATGCAATCTGGATCAGCTAAAGAAATATTATGTATAATCATGCATTGTAAGGAACTACATTAGACCTGATTCTCGCAAACTTATTCGAGATATGTAGGCAGCTCTCCTTGAGCACGATCTAAATTTTAATAAAATCATTGGTTCATTTTTCTTCTGCCAACATAAAAAAAAAGGAAAAAAAAAGAAAGAAAAATCCCGCTAAGTCAAAAATCCACAAAGGGCGGCTTAGGCAATAGTGGGGGCCTGCTAAGTCGAAAACCCGCAAAGGGCGGCTTAGGAAAGAATGGGTAAGAGCTCGCTAAGTTGAAAATCCAAAAGGACAGCTTAGGCAAAAATTAGAGCAAGTAAATAAAGTAGATAATGCTTGGAAAGCAAATAAAAGAGTCATTCCGAAAATAGTCATTCATTCCAAAAAGAGTCATTCATTCCATGAAATATCAAACCAATCAAAAGAGTCAAGCCATGAGTCTAAAAACGTCAAATGAACCAAAAAAAAAAAAACAATAGAGTCAACCTTAGGATCTAAATCCTACGTATCCTTCGTGGGGCAGAGTCTTCGATATCTTCCTTAGTTCCGGAACTCTCTGCAACATCTATCTTCCCCTCGTTAAGAGGAACCACATCCTCTCCCTCCAACTTCTGCAGCAATGCAAGCCTCCTTGGCTTTTCAATTGGCCAAACTTCGGCTATAAACCAAGTTCTATACTCTGGAGTAGGCTGGACAAGAGAAGGCTCTGCAAAAGGTCTGATCATCTGATGGTTCCTAACCCAAGTTTGAAGAGCAGCTTGAGTAACTCCGGGCATAATAGGGGCAGCAACAGTAAGCCCAACAGTAAGAGGAACCCTCCGATCAATCTTCCGTTTGCCTAACCATGGGGCAAAGCTTTAAATCTCCGAAGCCAGGGTCACGGTTGAAAAGAAACCCAGCTAACAGGCAGAAAATAAAAGCTCGCATCCTATGCTTTAGTTGAATCTCATCTTCAAAATTAGCAGTCGGGAATACACCAGGAAGCAACATCGCCTTATTCCCATCCGCAATCATGGCTTGAGCTTGAGGCCTTGTAAAGTTGAAAAGCCTCTGAAAAGACCCCACATAGCCAACTCGAACCTCATGCCTTACAAGAGGGGCATTTGGGTCACATTCGATAATTGAGTAGAATTCCTCAAAAAGAGGACACATCTCGTCCATCCGGGCACCAGATCCGAAGACGTGAGCTGGGTGATCCCAAAATCTGATACAAGCATGCAAGAAATCCCAATCTACAGCTACGCCTCTAAGAATAGCAACAACTTTCAATCCATATCTTCCCATATTGATCCTTTCAACCTTTGGAAGACTCTTGGTCCAGTTGTGCATGCAATGGTTGTAAAGAAGCAAATAAATACCTTTATGAAAATAAAAGGGGACATCATGCATACATATGTACTGTTTGTGCTAAACAAAAGTGCAGGTGCAGAAAAATCATAATACAATCAGAGCAAAATCAGAAGTGTTGCAAGCAATCCAGAAATGCCAAAAGGCGGGTCTTTTACCCCTCGCTCAAAATTCTCTCTTCAGATGACCACTGGGCCCCATAAATCATTTTTATGGACCCCAGTGGGGGGCAATTGTGAATACTCGAATTTTGAGGCTCGAAAAGCCGATTTTCTCAGACTGCAAACGACCGAGCCAGACCAGAGGTCCATGGTAAAGTTCACCGAAAGTATATCTTCATGGTACTTGAAATGTCCGGAGCGACGCAAGGATCACAGATATTGTCTCGGAATAATTTTTGGAGGTCCGTAGCTCCCGAAAAATCAGTTTGAACAAAAAAAGTGCGAATTTCGGTGCCGTTTTGGGAATGAACCGCCGGAAAATTAGTTTGAACGAAAAAATAACCCGGTTGGAACTTGATGCTCTGCTTTTACCTTCTGACATGTGAGACATCTGGATACAAAATCTGCAATGTCCCTCTTCAACCCACTCCACCAGTAATGCTGTCTCAAATCATGATACATCTTGGTATTACCTTGATGCATAGCAAACACCGACTGATGTGCTTCTTCTAAAATGATCCTTCTCAAATCAGCATCATCCGGTACACACAATCTGTTCTTAAACCAGAGACTCCCATCATTTCTCACAATAAAATCTCTACTCTTTCCATTCTGGCAATTTGAAACAATCTTTCGAATCTTCTCATCAGCCAACTAAGCCTCTTTAATCTGATCCAACAAAACTGGCTTTAAATGCAACTGTGCCAACAATGCACCATCATCACAAGATACAAAACTGGCATGCAATGCTCTCAACTCAACAAGCAACGAGAGCGAATAAACAATCAAACCTGCCAAAGACTTCCGACTCAAGGCATCAGCAACAACATTTGCTTTACCTGGATGATAATCAATCAAACAGTCGTAGTCTTTAATCAATTCCAACCACCTCCTCTGTCGAAGATTGAGCTCTTTTTGGACACCCAAATATTTCAAGCTTTTGTGATCAGTGTAGATGAAACATTTCTCCCCAAACAAATAGTGTCGCCATATCTTCAATGCAAACACAATGGCTGCTAGCTCCAAATCATGAGTCGGATAATTGAGTTCATGCGGTTTCAACTGTCTAGAAGCATAAGCTATAACTTTACCTTCTTGCATTAGCACACACCCCAAACCACTATGTGAAGCATCACTGTAAATCACATATGGTTTGCCTTCTACAGGTAAAGTAAGAACAGGCGCTTGAGTCAACATTTCCCTCAACTGTTCAAAGCTAGCCTGACACTGATCTGTCCACACAAATCTAACCCCCTTTCGAAGCAATCTGGTGAGTGGAGTAGCTATCAAAGAAAATCCTTTCACAAACCGTCGGTAATAGCCTGCCAAACCCAGAAAACTTCTAACTTCAGTCACTGACTTTGGTGGACTCCAATTCAAAATAGCTTCAACTTTACTCGGATCAACTCTAATACCTTCTGCTGAAACTATATGACCGAGAAAAGTAACTTGATCAAGCCAAAACTCACACTTCGACAGTTTAGCAAACAATTGCTTCTCTCTCAAAATTTGCAACACAATCCGTAGATGCTTATGATGTTCCTCCTCATTACGCGAATACACCAGAATATCATCGATAAACACTACCACAAATTGATCCAGTTAGGGCCTAAACACCCTATTCATCAAGTCCATAAAAGCTGCAGGTGCATTCATAAAACCAAATGGCATTACTAAAAACTCATAATGCCCATACCTGGTCCGAAAGGCTGTTTTAGGAACATCTTCAGCTCTGACTCTCAGCTGATGATACCCTGATCTCAAATCAATTTTAGAAAACACTGCTGCACCCTTCAACTGATCAAAGAGATCATCGATTCTAGGCAAAGGATATTTATTTTTAATAGTCACCTTGTTCAATTGCCTATAATCGATACACAACCTCATAGTACCATCTTTCTTCTTCACAAATAAAACAGGAGCTCCCCAAGGTGAGACACTAGGGCGAATAAACCCTTTATCCAACAACTCCTGTAATTGCACTTTCAACTCCCTCAATTCAACAGGTGCCATTCTGTAAGGAGTAATAGAGATAGGAGTGGTACCAGGCAACAATTCAATACCAAACTCCACCTCTCTCTCAGGAGGAAATCCTGGCAACTCTTCTGGAAACACATCTGGAAACTCTGCAACTGTGGCAATGCTATCAATTTGAGAACCTCTTACTCTAGTATCTACCACATGAGCAAGATAAGCATCACACCCTTTTCTAATCAACCTCCTAGCTGCAACAGCTGAAACAAACAAAGATGCTAGTTGTTCCTGCTCATTAGATATTATCACATCTCTACCATCAACAGTTCTCAAAGTAACAACTTTCTTTTTACAATCTACCACAGCTCCATGTCTAGATAGCCAATCCATACCTAGGATCACATCATATTCCTTAAAAGGCATCTCAATCAAGTCTCCAAGGAACTCCTCACCTTGCACCATTACTGCACTATCTCGATGCACCTCACTAACAATCACACTATGCCCTAAAGGATTTGTCACCAACACATCAAATCCTAGGGATTCAGCATGCATATCAGACACAAGCAAAACATATGCACTAATATATGAATGTGTGGATCCGGGATCAATCAAAGCAAGTACTAGGGTATCAGATAAAGAAAAAGTACCAGCTATGACTGCCGAAGCATCTGGCTGCCTCTGCATCACATATACCCTCTGGGAAGATCCAACCTCCTCTGGTCTACTCTCCCTGGATATAACACCTCCTCTAGCACTGAACCCTGATCTGCCTCCTCTGTTGACACCTCTGCCTCCTCGACCTCCCCTCACACTAGGTCGAGAAGATGCAGTATCTACTGACATCCACTCCTGTCTCTTTGGATAATCTCTAATAAAATGCTCAGGAGATCCACATCTGAAGCACACAGCCGATCCACTATACCTCCAACAAGCACCCCTATGTGATCCACCACACTGAGCACACACAGGTAGAGCGGATCTCTGAGTCACTGGGGTCGGAGCACTCGTCACTGGAGCTGTAGGTCTAAATCTCTGCCTTTAAAACTGCACTGACCTACCAGCTGGCCTCTGACTCCTACTGACCCGAGGAACAAAGCTTCCTCTACCTCTCTTCGCAGAAGAAGACCCTGCCTCAAACTGGGGCCTTCTAACCCTAACCTCTTCCTCTGAAGCAGCTGCAATAACTTGAGCTCGCTCCACACTTCGAGCTGCTGCCACAAGCTGAGAAAAATCATGATATCTAGATCCAGCCACTAGACACATGATAGAGGGCTTCAATCCCTCCTCAAATCTCCTGCATCTATCTATCTCATCAGCTAATAAACTCAACCTCATATTCAGTTACAGTCCTGCTGTCTTGTTTCAAGCTCAAAAACTCCATCTTCTTCATGTCCTTATACTCCCTCGGAGTATACTTCAATTCAAACTCTCTCAAGAAATCAGCATAAGACAAGGTTGGTGGATCATCCATAGAATGGGGCACTGTCCTCCACCAGTCATATGCATCCTTCTGTAGTAATGATCTGGCATAATCAAATTTCTCCTCTGGGGTGGCTTGCAACTGAACAAATACTCTCTGTACTCTATCAAGCCACTGCTCCGCTACAGCTGGATCAACAGTACCAAGGAAATCCTCTGCTCCATACTTCCTTAGTTTATCATAGTGCCTCACTGATACCAAAGGCTGAGGGGGTGGTGGTGGTTGCACTGGTGCTTGCCTCAAAGCCTCTACCACATGCCTAAGCCAGGCTGGCGGAACCTCCTCACCAACTGGTCTCCCCGACACCGAAGCAGGTGCCTCCTCAGCACTATCAACTCTAGCTCTGTCCTCCGGAGCTACACTCTCCTCACTACCCTCAACTAACTGACACAAATGAGGATCCATCACAACCTATGTCTGCAAACACAGCAGATTACATCTTATTAAAGATCAGAGACTGCCAATCCCAAACATGTATGTTATTCAAAAATTCACTTTTTAAGTAAAAATATTCTTTTTCTTATACGTGACCTAGGTTGAGAATCTCAAACCTGGCTCTGATACCAAAACAACTGTAACACCCCTACACCCAATACATGCACACTACATACACCACAATGCAGTATACATGTATCGAAATGGACTACATGTTTCTTAACATTCAAACAAAAACATTTTATATAATACCATCATCTTTCTCAATATACATTATAGATAATAAGTAATTAACTTGTAAGATAAAACAAAGTAGATATAGATATGTTTATTTAGTACGCAGCGAAATTTATAAAATAGTTACATATATGAAAGCATTTAAATCCATATGTACAAATATACATATATTTACATTATAAACAATACTTTACAAAACATAAAGAAATTATACATGATTGGCAGCTTTCTCTGATCTTTAAGTCTCAAAATAAACTCTTCAACGTCTACTCTCACTCGGTTTTGTAGAGCTCTCGGGTTCAACTCTATCAACTCTATCACCTGCGCGATTAAACACTATCGCGCTAAGCCAAGGGCTTAGTAAGACAATTCATGCTAATGTTATGCTTTAGTGCAATGCAATGTTTCACATTAGTATTAATAAATCAACATCAATGATGCACACTCAATCAATAAAGATCATACTCAACAGACAATATTCCGTGAATAGTCCATTTCATCATTTAAGTAATATTAACATTTCATTATATTAGAACATCATTTATGATATACATAAAACCTAGACACCTATGGGCCCGTCAAGTATTTAATACGATATTCAGAATTCAGAGTTACTGCTTTGGTTCATAAATACCATTATCAAGCCCGTAGGCAACATATACATATATATCTCTATCCATGGATAGCGTAACAGACCCAGTCTCTTGGATCATCAACTCATCTAACTCGAGGAGATCCTCAACCCGGCAAGACTGTTACAAATCAAATATCTCATAATATCAATTATCATAGTGTAACAGACCCAGTCTCTTGGACCTCAATTCAACTCAATTTGAAGAGATCCTCAACCCGGCAAGACTGTTACCTTTCATTAAATAGGCATGCCTCCAAAAACCAGAACTCTGAAACTGAATAACATATTAAACATACAATTATTTCATTATTCTCTTTATCAAACTCTTTCTCAATTCTCTTCATCAATTAGGCAAACATGCCATATATCATTCAATTGAATCATCATAGCATCTTTGATATAACATTTCAATATACATTACTCATGAAACACATTACCATTCACAATGCATAACATAACATTGTTCAATCTCAACAATGCAATTAGGGTAAAGAACAGTCTACATCATTCATAGTTTTAGGATCTTCCACATCCATTTGATTAGGGCATTCTTTGTTTGAAGTATATTTAAAGTGTTTATGTTTAGGTTTAGGTACCAAAATACCTTTAAAGCATCAAAACCATGCAAAAGAACAAAGAATAGAAATAATATGTAACTCATTTGAGGGACACGGGCAGCACACTTGAGGGACACGGCCAAGCTTGTGACCGTGTCTCTCAACCACAAGTTCCAGTAGCAAACACGGGCATAGGACACGGCCAAGCTTGTGGCCGTGTCTCCCAACACCAAAATCCAGTAGTGGACACGGGCAATGAACACGGCCGTGTCTCACAAAAATCCATCCAACACGCCCAATTTCCTTGGCTTGGCCGTGTCTCTCCTTGCTTTTGGCCGTGTCACTTAAGAACAAAACCCTAAATGTGGCCAACACTCTTCTAAATGCATTTTAACACATTAAGCACAACACAAACTCATTCAAATGGATGTAATCAAAGTCATTAACACTTATTTTGCATGTTTAACACAATATTCACATTAACCATACATTAAAGCATTCACCAATTCCAAACCCTAAAACCAACTTCACACTTGCTCTTCCACTATCAACATACACTTAAACTTACAATCTTCACAACCAAACCAACACCAATTCAATCTCTTAACTTACTATCAATTTTAACACTTGTAAACACATATCAAACCCACCAAATCATCACATCAACAAATCACAATTCACATTAGACACAACTTCAAAATTAACAAAGGAAAACAAGTGAGTACTTACCTTAAATGAAGAAATTTCACAAATCTCTAACCAAATCCCTTGATTCCTTCTTCAATTTGGTTCTAGCATCAAACACACCTCTCTTGCTCTCTCTTTTCTTCAATGGTCGGCACCCACATGAGAAGAGAAGAAGAATCATTACATATCAACCATTTCTTCTTCTTTAATTCTCCACCACACAATTTAACAAAACAATTACTTAAATGCCCTTCATCCATTTAATTAATCTTTTGTCTCATATGTGCCCATTTAAGTAATTTCACAAATCTCAAATAAATATCTTCTAGCATTGACTCTCTATTTGACTTATGTATATGTTAGTTATATCATTATATAAACAACATATAAACTTGTCTCTAAACCCTCTTTCTTTCCCAAAACACATATACATATACATTCTCTTCAATTATAATAACAATATAACCAATACCTCTAGGGCATATATGAGGATATTACATGTTGGACTCACAGGCACAGAAACAGATGCCTCACCAGCGGATACAACTCTAGCTCCATCTCTACCCTCATCTGGAGCCACACTCTGTGCACTACCCTCAGCAGCCTGATTCGGTCAAGACACCATAACTACCTATATCTGCAAACAAAGTAGAAAGTACTATATCAGAGATAAGAAATTGCCAGTGCCAATTCATGTATTATAATTTAAAACTATTTTCTAATCCCCCATTTTCTCTCTCTATCATCCCACCAAGGTCGAGACGCCATAACTACCTATATCTGCAAACAAAGAAGAAAATACTATATCAGAGATAAGAAACTACCAGTGCCAATGCATGTATTATAATTAAAAACTATATTCAAATCCGCCATTTAGCTCAACTATTTTCAAATAAAATCACACAATTCAACCACTTTGAAAAATCACTTTTCCAAAACCCTAAATCTCCACTTCCATTCTCAAACTCCAACCCAACACCACCAAATCCAATATTTGACTTTAAAATACTTGTTTATGAATTAAAACAACTCATTTGGAATCAATTTGCACAATTAAAGTTCATGTTTTCAAAACCCCAAAAATCCATAACCCTAAATTCTCTCTCTTCACCATTATTTAACCAAACGCCATCATCTCTTCAATCTAACCTTAGAATCATTGTTAAATACCCAAAATAACATCATACACACCAATTCCAACAATTATAACATACTACATCAAAATCTCAAAAATCACATAATCCAAATTTCTAAGGAATTCAAAGAAAAGAGATGGAAACTTACTAATTTTGGTGGAGATCACCAAAAATCCACTTGAAACTTGTTAAATCCTTCAATTTATGCAGTATGGAAGAATCAAAATCTTGGCTTCAAGCTCCCATGGAAAACGTCCCTTAAAGAAGAAGAAGAATAAGAAGATGAAGACTTTTAATATTCTTTTCCTTTTCATCTTTTTTTTAAACCACACACACATATATATATTAAAATAATTTAATATTTAGTTATTTAATTATTTTTTAAATATATTAAAAGTCCTAAATTTCCTCTTCCATTAAAAATAAATTTTTTGAATTATTTTATTAATTTTGAATTTATAAGATTTAATTACCAAAATACCTTTTCTTTTAAAAAGTGTTGACTTTTATATATGTTATGTATATTTTGCATATATATAACATATATATATTCCATTTTTTCATTTAAAATCCCTTCATTTTTCATTTAAAACCATTAATTTAATTTATCCTTTTAAATTATAATTTATTTTAACAAATTTTTCAAAAATTAGAAATTTTAAAAAATTTTAGGATGTTACATAATTGCTTAAGCTTGCAAGAAGCAAATTCCTCCTTTCCTCTAATGGAGATAGCTGACCTTCAATGGAGAAAGAAGAAGAAGAAGATGATCCCCCAAACTCATCTTTATCCAACTAATACCCTTATAACCATACAAATTTTTCACTTTAAATCTCCACCAAGTAAAATATAGATATATTACTTAATTAATATAAAAATCATCTTCCACTAACTACACAATTAATTTTTTAATAATTTAAAATAATATTTGACAAATTTAAAATATTGACTTGTATATGTTATGTATATCTGCATATATATATATCATGTACACATTTTGCTTTTTCACTTAAATATATATATATATTTAAATCATTTATTTAATTTTCAAAAATTAAAATTTTAAAATTTTAGGATATTACAGACCCAAGTGTTTGGGTAACGTGATTTTGTTATAAAATATTCTACATTATGATGACATGATGAAATGTGATAAATTGAAATGCATTGATATTGATATGAATGAGGAAAATGGACAAATGAGGAAGAAATTGATGATGGAAAATAGAAAATAATTATGTGCCTAGTATGTTATTCAATTTCCAGAGTTCTGTATTTGGCGGCATGCCTATGAGGTTATCCTCAATATTTGCCTTTGGAACTAGACGCTTGGCATCGCTGTGATATAATTTACCTTCGGGAATAGCTTTTGAGCATTACTTGATTTGCCTTTGGGGCTAGACACATGGTGTCATTATAGACCAAAACAGTAACTCTGAGATTTGAATAATATATTAGTTGTTTGGGCCCCTGTTTGTGTATGTGTTTGTTGGAATTATTGAATGATGAAAGAATATGTTTAAAAGTGAGCTTGGATGCCACATTGTGACATAGAATATAAGCATTTTGCAATGACATTATTTTAAAGTTTTATTATTATCAAAATTTATACCGCTAAGCTTTTAGCTTAGAGCGATTGTGACTCATCGCGCAGGTGAGATGGGTGATCCGGTAGAGCCGGAGAATTCTACTAGACCTAGTCAGGTCTAGACTTATTTTGTTGAGCTTGAAGTGTTTTGCTACATCAAGATCATAGCTATTTTTCCAGCATGTATAAATTTATATTATTGTACATTTTAATATTATGTATATCATATTATGTTTTGAGAGTATATATATTGTAAATTGTAAAGGATGTTTTGAATAATGGAGTAGTGTTAGGTTTTTGTGTGTTTTGATATACATAATCTATATATGTACAAATGTTTTGAGGAAGTATGAAAATTTTTATTAAACCGAGTTGTTATATTTTTATACCGTATACGCATATTTTACATATACTGTCATGTGTATTATACATATATAGGGTATAAGGGTGTTACATAAGCAGGTTTGGAACCCCTAAAGTGATAGTTAGTGATGGAGGAAGCCAATTTTGCAATAAGTGGTTCGAAAAGCTTATGACCAAGGTGGATATTCGGCACAAAGTGGTAACTCCCTACCATCCTCAAACATCTGGCAAAGTAGATATCTCCAATAAGCATATCAAGGGAATTTTAGAGAAAACGGTAAGTGTAACCAGGAAGGATTAGGCAATGCGACTTCCAGAAGAGCTTTGGACATATTGAAAGCTTTTAAAACACCTTGGGAATGAGTCCATATCGTCTAGTCTTTAGCAAGGCATGCCACCCGTTAGTGAAATTAGAGCACAAAGTTTATTGGACGATCAAAGCTATGAATAAGGACATAAAAGGGGTGAAAGAGCAAAGAATATTACAAATATCCGAGCTAGATGAGCTTAGAAATGAAGCCTATGAAATTTCAAGGATTTACAAATGAAAAACTAAAGCAATGCATGACAAGATGATCCTCAGAAGGATTTTCGAAACAGGAATGAAAGTCCTTTTATTCAATTCAAGGATGAGGCTTTTTCCTGGAAAGCTAAAGCCTCATTGGAGTGGTCCGTTCCAAGTTGTTCAAACCTTCCCATATGGAGATATTGTGTTATTGGTAACACCCTTACATCCTATATACGTATAATACATACACCCAGTATATGTAAAATATGCATATATACAGTATAAGAATGTCACAATTCAGTTTATTAAAAATCCTCAAAATCCTAACTTAAGATTTCAAAGATTTAAAATGTATGTTTTAAATAGTAAATAAAATTTTCTTTATTAATTTTTAGGCATCCAAAATAAGTATTCTAAAAAAAATCTCTGGAAAAAATTTGCCAAAATTTTATCTGCAAATTGGACATGTCAAAAATTTCAATAATACTCAACCTGCAGAAAAATACACTCCAAATAATAATAACCCAAACATTTCACCCCCAACTTCTCAATCTTCCTTATTTTCCTTAAAACATTTAAATATGTACATATATATAACATATATACAATCCCACATCACAAAATTAGTCCAAAAATTCTTAATAATTTACATTATTCCCAAAAACATAAACATAATATACATAATGAGGAAATGCATTATAGAATAGAATATATACATAGCAGCAACTGGCTCTATCCCTGTGGCAGAAAAATCACCTAAAGTTCAACCAATCTCAAGCCTAGTCCTGACCAAGTCTAGATAAACTCTCCAGGTTTACCGGATCAACCCTATCACTTGCGTGATGAATTTCAATTGCACTAAGCTAAAAGCCTAGCGATTCATGCTTTGATAATAATGAAACTTTTAAAAGAAAAGACAATGCATAATGTTGTAACATGACATTTCACAATGTAATATGCAATTCCACTTTATTTCACATTTATCATCCTTCCTAAACATCACATTAACACATACTCAAGCATTGGGCTCAAATAACCTAATATACTATTCAAATTGCAGAGTTACTATTTTGGTTTATTTTGACACCCAGCGTCTCGCCTAAAGGCAATACAAGTGATGCCCAGTGTCTAGCTCAAAAGAAATACAAGTGACGCCCAATGTCTAGCCCGAAGACAAATGATAGTGACGCCTAGCGTATCGCCTAAAGGCAAATCAGATATCAGTGACGCCCAGAGTCTAGCCTAGAAGACAAATGATGAGAATAATCTCATAGGCATGCCACCAAACACAACACTCTGGAACTAAATAATATACTAGGCAACACATAAATAGTACATATTTACCATAATCAATGAGGTTATTTGAGCCAGTACACATAAATAGTTGCGCTCGAATTAAGTACTACTACAAAGCAACACTCACAAGTATACGAGATAATTGTAGCAACGATGATCGCCCCAAGGTAGTCTCACAAGGAAGGTGTTTTTTGTAATAATATAATTAAAATAATTAATTTAAATGATGGGAATGTGGTGTTTGTAATATTGGTGAAATTATACAAAAGTAAAACAGTAAGTGAATAATTAATGGTGTTCTTAGAATTGGTTTAATTCTTGGAATGATGCCTAGGGTTGCAGATCAATTCAATCAAAGCTTAACTCTCAAATTATCTATTAATATGACCTTGAAATTTAATTTGTTCCTTGAGTTTAATTAGTCAATTACCAATTCATTACTTTTGACATCCATGAATTAACAACAACCAATTATTTTACATTTGCAAATTATTGAAACCCTAGAACTTATATTTCTAATTCTTTCATCGGGTGGTTGATTATATAGTTCTAATATCAAATTTCACCTCTCGGCCGTCATCCAATATTAAAAGATTAATAGGTAGCTAATCTATCAACCTAACATTCAATACAATACAATCAACCAACAACAAGGTACATTAATGGAAATATCAAATTAAGGCATTCAATCAAATCTACTACAAACCCTAGGCTTGGGTAATTTAGCTCAACATTATCAAATTAAAATAAATATTCATCTCAATATAAATCAAATCACAATTGTCCATTGAAATATTGATTCTCTTAATAAAACAACAACAATATAGAAATGAATTAAAGAAAGAATAGAAAAACCCCTTGTAGATGCCAAGAGTTGGACTACTTGTCTTCCTCCTAGCTCCATTTGATGTTGATGAAGAACTCAAGCCCTCTTCAATTGGTGATTCTCCTTTGAAAGATGGAATGGAGCTTTCTCAAGTCAACAAACCTTCAATGAAGCTTTCTTCAAAACCCTAATCTTCAAGAGCTTGTTTAACCCAATTTATCCCAAAGAATATCAAAGATCTTATGGATGAAAGATGGAGAAGATGGAAATGGAGGATGAGGATAAAGGTGGTCTCTTCTTCTCTGAGAAGGAGAAGAGTGCAATGGAATTGGAGAGAGTCTCCTATCCTCCAACGTGCGGCTCCTCTTTCTCTTCATTTCTCCTCTTTTTAATTCATTCAAAACTCAACCCGTGCCATCCAACTCACACCACTCTAATTTGTCTCCCACCTTTTTTCGTTGTTTAATATTTCTTTTGGCAAAAGTAAGGTCTTTGTCCCCCAATTGTCCTCCAATTTGTGCAAGATAATTCAAATATTCAAGGGTGATCAAGGGTGACACGGCCAAGCTAGTGGTCGTGTCTCTCACTTTTCTTGGGACTCTTTCTTCCTTTCTTTTCAAATGGTGACACGGACAAGCTCCTGGCCGTGTCATGTGACATGGCCAGTGGCTTGGCCGTGTCTCATGAGGGTGTCTCTTTCTATTCTCTAGCTTTGCTTCTTCCTTGGTTGGTCCAATTGGTGAGACACAGCCATGGCCTTGGCCTTGTCATGTAACACCCCCATATCCAATGCACACACACTACAACCACAACAATGTAGCATAAGTGCACCAAACATAGGGATGCTACGGTTTTTCTTAACATTCAAAACACTTTAAACTTGATACAGTACCCTTATCATTATACATTATAGAAAAGTAGATCATTTACTTATAAAACAAAACATATTAGTTATATATATATACATTTAAATATTACACAGCGGAAGTTATAAAATATGTACATATTTACATTATAAACATTGCTTTACAAAATATAAAGAAGTATACATGATTAGCAAGTCTGCTCTGATCTTTAAGCTCCAAAACTGGATTCTTCAAGGTCTACTCTCACTTGGTCTTGATGAACTCTCGGGTTCAACTCTATCAACTCTATTACCTGCGCGATTAAACACTATCGCGCTAACCCAACGGCTTAGTAAGATAAATTATGCAAATGTTATGCTTTAGTGCAATGCAATGTCAATCCTCAATCCATATTATACATGTAACATCATATATGCAAAGCTAACAACATACCTTTACATTTCATAACCCAATATATATATATACATATCACATTTCATTAACTCATAACATTATTTAGGACATTCATATAACCTAGACACCTATGGGCCCAACAAGTATTTAATACGATATTCAGAGTTCAGAGTTACTGCTTTGGTCTATAATCACAATGATCAAGCCCGTAGGCAATATATCTCATATTTCTATCCATGGATAGTGTAACAGACCCAGTCTCTTGGACCATTAACTCAACACATTTGAGGTGGTCCTCAACCCGGCAAGACTGTTACAAATCATATATCTCATATTCACAATTCTCATAGTGTAACAGACCCAGTCTCTTGGACCTCAATTCAATTCAATTTGAAGAGATCCTCAACCCGGCAAGACTGTTACCTTTCATCATTTCTTAGACATGCCACCCAAATCCAGAACTCTGAATACTGAATAACATATTAAACAAACAATTCATTATTATATAGTTACCATTTCCATTCTCATCACATTTAGGCAAACATGCCTTCTTTCTTTCAATTGCATCATCATAGCCAATCACAATGGCTTTGCATCATATCATATCTTTGATACAACATTTCAATGTACATTACTCATAAAACACATTACCATTCACAATGCATAACATAACATTGTTCAATCTCAACAATGCAATTAGGGCAAAGAACAATTTATATCATTCATAGCTTTAAGATCTTCCACATTCATTTGATTAGGGCATTCTTTGTTTGAAGTATGTTTAAAGTGTTTATATTAGGGTTTAGGTACCAACATACCTTTGAAGAATCAAAACAATGCAATTAGAACCAAAAATAAAAACCCTAACCCACATATTTGAAGGACACGGGCAGCCTACTTGAGGAACACGGCCAAGCTTGTGGCCGTGTCTCTCAACCTAAATTGACAGTAGGCAACACGGGCAAGGGACACGGCCAAGCTTGTGGCCGTGTCTCTCAACCAACAAATCACAGTAGCTAACACGGGCACTAGACACGGCTGTGTCTCTCACAAACCAATCCAACACGCCCAAATTCTCTTGGCTTGGCCGTGTCTCACTTTCCCTTTGGCCGTCTCACTTAAGAACAAAGCCCTAATTTTTGGCCAAACTCTTCTAAATGCATTCTAACACATTAAACACCACACAAACTCATTCAAATGAATGTAATCAAAGTCATTAACACTTATTTTGCATGTTTAACACAATATTCACATTAACCAAACATTAAATCATTCATCAATTCCAAACCCTAAAACCAAACTTCACACTTGATCATCCACTTTCAACATCCACTTAAACTTACAATCTTTACAACCAAACCAACACCAAGTCAATCTTTTAACTTACAATCAATTTTAACACTTGTAGACACATATCAAACATCCCAAATCATCACATCAACAAATCACAATTCACCTAAGACATAACTTAAAAATTAACAAAGGAAAACAAGAGATTTCTTACCTTAAATGAAGAAATTCCACAAATCTCTCACCAAAACTCTCAATTCCTTCTTCAATTTACTTCTAGCATCAAGAACACTTCTCTTTCCCTTTAGTTTTTGGAAAGCCGGCCACTTCTTGAAAGAAAGAAGAAAATCATGAAGACACAAAGTCAAATTTTGCTTTTAATCTCCACCAAGTGATCTTATCCAAGCAATTACCAAAATGCCCTCAATCATATAACTAACCTTTTGTCTCATATAAGCCCTTATATGTAATTGCACATTCCACATAAAATATCCTCTTGCATTGACTCTATATTTGACCAATTTATATGTTATATATATCATCATATACACAACATATACATTTGTCTCTAAACCCTATTTCTTTCCCCAAAACACATATGCACAAGCATTCACTTTCCAAATTTTTTTTTCTTGCAATATAACACATATATTCAATCCAATATATATCAACAACAACAATAACAACAACATCAACAACATAATCAAAACTTCTAGGGCATATATGAGGATATTACAATTCTCCCCCTCTAAAAAGAAAATTTCGTCCTCGAAATTACCTGAAATTAATTCTGAAACAACTGAGGATATTGCTCTCGCATGGTTTGTTCACTTTCCCAAGTTGCTTCTTCCTTTGCATGATTCTTCCATAGAACCTTCACCAAGGGCACTCTCTTGTTTCTCAACTCTTTCACTTCTCGTGCCAAGATAACAACTGGTTCCTCTTCAAAAGTCAAATATGGGCTCACTTCGATAGATTCAATTGGCAACACATGAGATGGATCCGATCTGTACCTCCTCAACATAGAAACATGAAACACATTATGAATACGATCCAACTCAGGTGGCAAAGCAAGTCGATACGCAACTGGCCCAACTCTTTCTAACACTTCATACGGCCCAATGAAACGAGGACTCAATTTTCCTTTCCGACCGAACCTCAAAATCTTCTTCCAAGGAGAAACTTTCAAAAACACCTTATCTCCAACATCAAACTGAATGTCTCTCCTTTTCAGATCTGCATAAGACTTCTGTCGGTCTGAAGCTGCTTTTAACCTGCCTCGAATCAACTTTACTTTTTCTTCAGTTTCTTGAATCAAATCAGGACCAACCAACTTATTATCTCCAAGCTCATTCCAACAAAGAGGTGTCCTACACCGTCTGCCATACAATGCTTCAAACGGTGCCATACCAATGCTGGATTGGTGACTGTTGTTGTAAGCAAACTCCACAAGAGGTAAAAACCTATCCCAACTTCCAGAGAAATCGATGACACAGCTTCTCAACATGTCCTCAATAATCTGTATCACCCTCTCTGACTGTCCATCCGTCTGTGGATGAAAAGCAGTGCTGAAGTGCAGTCGAGAACCCAAAGCACTATGCAAACTCTTCCAAAATCTTGAAGTAAACCTGGGATCTTGATCAGACACTAAAGAAGTTGGAACACCATGCAATTTCACAATCTCATGGATATACAGCTCAGCCAACCTCTCCAAAGAGTAATCCATCCGCACCGGAAGGAAATGAGCTGTCTTAGTCAATCTATCCACAATCACCCATATGGCATCATGTTTCCTTTGTGTCAATGGCAATCCAGACACAAAGTCCATTGTCACTCTTTCCCACTTCCATTCTGGCACTAACAACGGTTGAAGCAACCCAGTTGGAACTTGATGCTCTGCTTTAACCTTCTGACAGGTGAGACATTTCGATACAAACTCAGCAATGTCTCTCTTCAACCCAATCCACCAGTAATGCTGTCTCAAATTATGATACATCTTGGTATTACCCGGATGCATAGCAAACACTGACTGATGAGCTTTTTCCAAAATGACCCTTTTCAAATCAGCATCATCGGGTACACACAATCGGTTCTTAAACCAGAGACTCCCATCACCTTTCACAACAAAATCTCTAGTCTTCCCATTCTTGCAATCTGAAATAATCTTCTGAATCTTCATATCAATCAACTGAGCCTCTTTGATCTGATCTAACAAAACTGGTTTCAAAAGCAACTGTGCCAACAATGCACCATCATCACAAGGTACAAAACTGGCATGCAAAGCTCTCAACTCAACAAGCAACGAGAGCGAGTAAACAGTTAAACCAGCTAAAGACTTCCGACTCAAGGCATCAGCAACAACATTTGCTTTACCTGGATGATAATCAATCAAACAGTCGTAGTCTTTAATCAATTCTAACCATCTCCTCTGACGAAGATTGAGTTCTTTCTGGACACCCAAATACTTCAAACTCTTGTGATCAGTGTAGATGAAACATTTCTCCCCAAACAGATAGTGGCGCCAAATCTTTAATGTAAACACAATGGCAGCCAATTCCAAATCATGGGTCGGATAGTTAAGCTCATGCGATTTCAACTGTCGAGATGCATAAGCTATAACTTTCCCTTCCTGCATCAATACACACCCCAAACCTCTATGTGAAGCATCACTGTAGATCACATATGGTTTGCCTTCAACAGGTAAAGTAAGAATAGGCGCTTGAGTCAACTTTTCTCTCAACTGCTCAAAGCTAGCCTGACACTGATCCGTCCACACAAATCTCACTCCCTTACGAAGCAATCTGGTGAGTGGAGTAGCTATCAAAGAAAACCCTTTCACAAACCGCCGGTAATAGCCTGCCAAACCCAGAAAACTTCTAACTTTAGTTACTGACTTTGGTGGATTCCAATTCAAAATTGCTTCAACTTTGCTCGGATCAACTCTAATGCCTTCTGCTGAAACAATATGTCCGAGAAAAGCGACTTGATCCAACCAGAACTCACACTTCGACAATTTGGCAAACAACTGCTTCTCTCTCAAAATCTGCAACACAATCCGCAGATGCATGTCATGTTCCTCCTCATTCCGCGAATACACCAATATATCATCGATGAAGACCACTACAAACTGATCCAAATAGGGCCTAAACACCCTATTCATCAAATCCATGAAAGCTGCAGGTGCATTCGTTAGACCAAAAGGCATAACTAGAAATTCATAATGTCCATACCTGGTCCGAAAGGCGGTCTTAGGAACATCTTCAGCTCTGACTCTCAACTGATGGTACCCTGATCTCAAATCAATTTTAGAAAACACAGCTGCACCCTTCAATTGATCAAAGAGATCATCGATTCTAGGCAAAGGATATTTATTTTTAATAGTCACCTTGTTCAATTGCCTATAATCGATACACAACCTCATAGTACCATCTTTCTTTTTCACAAATAGCATAGGAGCTCCCCAAGGAGAAACACTGGGGCGAATAAATCCTTTATCCAACAACTCCTGTAATTGCACTTTCAATTCCCTCAATTCTGCTGGTGCCATTCTATAAGGAGTAATAGAGATAGGAGTGGTACCAGGCAACAATTCAATACCGAACTCCACCTCTCTCTCAGGAGGTAACCCTGGCAACTCCTCTGGAAATACATCCGGGAACTCAACAACTGTGGCAATGCTATCAATAGGGTAACCCTTCATTCTAGTATCCACCACATGAGCAAGATAGGCTTCACACCCCTTTCTAATCAATCTCCTAGCTGCAACAGCTGAAACAAATAAGGAGGCTAGCTGTTCCTGCTCATTAGATACTATCACCTCTCTACCATCAACAGTTCTCAAAGAAACAATTTTCTTTTTACAATCCACCACAGCTCCATGTCGAGATAGCCAATCCATACCTAAGATCACATCATATTCCTTAAATGGCATCTCAATCAAATCCCCAAAGAACTCCTCACCCTGCACCACTACTGCACTATCTCGATGCACCTTACTAACAATCACACTATGCCCTAACGGATTTGTCACCAACACATCAAATCCTAGGGACTCAGCATGCACATCAGACACAGGCAAAACAAATGCACTAATATAAGAATGGGTGGAACCCGGATCAATCAAAGCAAGTACTGAAGTATCAAATAAAGAAAAAGTACCAGCTATGACTGCCGATGCATCAGGCTGCCTCTGCATAACATACATCCTCTGGGAAGAACCAACCTCCTCTGGTCTACTCTCCTTGGATGTAGCACCTCCTCTAGCACTGAACCCAGATCTGCCTCCCCGGCTGCTACCTCTGCCTGCTCGACCTCCCCTCGCACTAGGTCGAGAAGCTGCTGTATCAACTGACATCCTCTCCTGTCTCTCTGGACAATCTCTAATAAAATGCTCAGGAGATCCACATCTGAAGCACACAGCTGACCCACTATACCTCCAACAAGCACCCCTATGTGATCCACCACACTGAGCACACACAGGTAGAGCAGATCTCTGAGTCACTGGGGTCGGAGCACTCGCCACTGAAGCTGTAGGTCTAAATCTCTGTCTCTGAAACTGCACTGACCTACCAGCTGACCTCTGACTCCTACTGACTCTAGGAACAAAGCTTCCTTTTCCTCTCTTAACAGAAGAAGACCCTGCCTCAAACTGGGGCCTCCTAACCCTAACCTCTTCTCTGAAGCAGCTGCAATACTCTGAGCTCGCTCTACACTTCGAGCTGCTGCCACAAGCTGGGAGAAATCATGATATCTAGATCCAGCCACTAAGCACATGATAGAGGGCCTCAATCCCTCCTCAAATCTCCTGCATCTATCTATCTCATCAGCTATAATGCCCCCAGCATACTGGCTCAATCGAATAAACTCAACCTCATACTCTGTAATATCCCAAATTGTACCCTAGGAGTATTGGATTAATTGTTGGATTATTGTTGATATTAATTGGATTTTGGGTATAAGCTTAATTGAAAGAGAAAAAGGAATATTAGAAAGTGTATATGTGGTGTATATGAGTTATATATGTTTGCAAGTCAAAGGAAGAGGTTTTGTTATTATTTAATTGTGTTTAAGAAGTGATTAAGTGAGTTTTGTGTAGTGGAGGAAGATATTTTATTTGTTTAATATTAAATGAAAGGTGGAGAGGGTTTTAAGGAAAGTGGATGGAGAGAGAGAAGGTTTGATTTGATTTTTGGTTTCTCTTTCTTCCTTTTCTTCACGTGACAACCATTCTCTCTTTTCCTTTTTCTTTCATTTCCTTTTCCCTTTTCATTTTCTGTGTTCTTCGGCCAGCAGAAACAAGAGAGAGAGGAAGAGAGTTAGCTCTCCAAGATCAAGAGTAGAGAAGTTTTTAAGAGTTCAAGGAAGGGATTTAAGAGTTTCTTCTTCTTTGGTAAGTGTTTTCTTGACTCTTTGAGTTGTTTTGAGTTGATTGGATATTTGATGGTTTGAGATGTGTTTTTGAGTATTTGGTTCTTGGGTTTATGGATTTTGAGGTTTGATTGAGGAAAAGAGTAAGGTTGTTGGCAAGGTAGAGATGTGTTGGTGTTAAAGATTTGTAGTGATGAGTATGAGTGGTGATTTGAGTTTGATATATATATATGTTTTGGGTTGCTTTGTGGTTGTTGTAAGTACAACTATTTGTTTACAAACATGCATATAATATGTTTTGATGATGTAAATAAGTATTGAGGATGTGAGTTGTGTCCATTCTAAATGAGGTTATGTTGTGTATAATGTGTTTGATGTTAAACAAAAGAAAGGTTGTTAAAGTTAGGGTTTATGCATGAGACATGTGAATTGGGGCGGTCGCGATTATTGAAGTGCGGTCGCGACTTAGATCGAACTTCTGACCGTGAAACCTACTGTGTTAAGGTTTCATCTTTGTTTGTGAAGTGCGGTCGCGACTCAGATCGGATTTCTGACCGCGAAACCTACTGTGATAAATTTTATCTTTTGACTGTGTAGAACGGTCGCGATTTAGCTTGGTGCGACCGCGATAGTCGTTCTGTTCTGTTTTATTTGAAGTAAGTAAAGAATGTAAAGCATGTTGCTTATATGATAATGTAATGTGAATTGTGATTGATTATGATAATTAAGATGACATGTGAGGCCATTGTGCTTGGGCCAAGATGATTCAAATGAAATGATTGAGACATGATTGCCTAATAAATTATGAATTGTGAAATGAATTAATGAAATGTTAGTATGCCTAATGTGTTGATTCAACTTTCAGAGTCCTGTATTTGATGGCATGCCTATAACTCATTGGATAGGCGAAATGGGAGGCCCGTAAGCCGAGTCCAATTTGAGTAATGTTTATGAATCACTGGATAGGTGAAATGGGAGGCCCGTAAACCGATTCCAGTTGTAAAATGTGAATATGGAATGATGGTGAAATGGGAGACCCGTAAACCACTTCCATTTGAGAATTTGTAACAGTCTAATCAGGTTGAGGATCTCCTCATGTTAATGGGTTGATGGTCCAAGAGACTGGGTCTGTTACGCTATCCATGGATAGAGTTATGATATATATTGCCTACGGGCTTAATGATTGTGATATTGAATCAAACACAGGGACTCTGAACTTTGAATAACATATTAGGGTGTTTTGGGCCCAGGTATGTCTTAGGTTTAATGTAATTTAGGATTTATGAATCGTGACCATTGCCTAATGAAATTGATGATTAATGATATATTATAATGTCCTGAAATGTAATTATGGTATGATAATTTATGATGAATAAGTTATGACTTGCTGTGTATTATGTACTTGATTGAGTGTCATGAGCATTGCATCAAGCATTTTGATAGTGTAGTTGTTTTACTAAGCCGTTGGCTTAGCGCGATTGTGTTCATCGCGCAGGTGTTAGAGAAGAACCCGAGAGATCCACTAGACCGAGTGAGTCTAGGAATTGAAGAGTTGTGTAGGACTTAAAGATCAAAGAGAAAGCTGCCAATCATGTATAGACTCTTTATGTTTTGTAAAGAATTGGATTTAATGTATATGTATATAATTTTGTAAATTTGTACTTGGACATATTTATATATGCAAATACATTTGATAAATTTCGCTGCGTATTAAATCAAATGTTTATATTTATTTTGTTTTATTTTAATAGTAAATACCATTATACTATATATATATATTAAAATTGTTTATGGAAAAATGTAGCATTCTTAGGTTCTATGTATGTTCATTACATGGTGGTGATATGTAGTGAACGTATTTGGAATTTAAGGGTGTTACAAATTGTTTTGGTATCAGAGCCTAGGTTTGAGATTCTCAACCTAGGTAAAATGTAATAAAAAGAATAATTTGATTTTAAAAGTTGATTTTTAATAAAATATATGTTGGTATTGGCAGCCTTTGATCTTTAATAAGGTGTATTTGGTCGTGTTTGCAGAGATAGGTAGTAATGGATCCCCATTCACGGCAGTCTGTTGAGGGAAGTGCAGAGAGTATAGCTCCTGTTGAGAGTAGGGAGGGTGCTAGAGTTGAGGTAGCCAGTGAGGTACCTGCTTCAGTGTCGGGCAGACCAGCAGGTGATGAGGTTCCACCAGCCTGGTTTAGACATATGATGGAAGTTATGAGGCAAGCACCAGTGCAACCTCCACCACCACCTCAGCCTCAGGTACCAGTGAGACAATATGATAAACTGAGGAAGTTTGGGGCAGAGGATTTTCTGGGTACGATAGATCCAGCTGTGGCAGAACAGTGGCTTGATAAAGTTCAGAGAATTTTTATTCAGTTGCAAGCCACGTCAGAGGAGAAGTTTGATTATGCTAGGTCCTTATTGCAGAAGGACGCTTATGACTGGTGGAAGACCGTACCTCATGCCATGGATGATCCACCCACATTGACCTATGCTGATTTCCATAGGGAATTTGAATTGAAGTATACTCCTAGGGAGTATAAAGATGTGAAGAAAATGGAGTTCTTGAGTTTGAAACAAGATCATCGTACAGTAACTGAATATGAAGTGGAGTTTATTCGATTAAGTCATTATGCGGGAGGCATTATATCAGATGAAATTGACAGATGTAGGAGATTCGAAGAGGGGTTGAGGCCTTCTCTTGTATGTCATGTGGCTGGATCCAGATATACTGATTTCTCTCAGCTTGTGGCAGCAGCACGGAGTGTGGAAAGAGTTCAAAGCATTGCAGCTGCATCTGAGGAAGAGACTAGAGTGAGAAGACCCCAGTTTGAGGCAGGGTCTTCATCAGTGAAGAGGGGCAGAGGGAGCTTTGTTCCTAGAGTGGGAAGGAGTCAGAGGCCGATGAGTAGGTCAGGGCAGTTTCATAGACAGAGATCAAGACCTGCAGCTTCTGTGGCTAGTGCACCGACTTCCTTTATTCAAAGATCCACTCCGCTGGCATGTGAGCAATGTGGGAAGATTCATGTGGGTGCTTGTAGGAGGATTGGTGGACCGGGTGTGTGCTTCCATTGTGGGTCGCCTGACCATTTCATTAGAGAGTGTCCTGAGATGCAGGACCAGAGGTCATTGGAATCTGCAGCTTCTCGGCAGAGTTTTAGCAGAGGAGGTCGAGGAAGCAGGGGTTTCAGCCGAGGGGGTAGATCTGGGTATAGTCAGAGAGGAGGATCTGCACCCAGGGATGGCAGACCAGATGAGGTTGGGCCTTCTCAGCGGGTTTATGTGATGCAGAGACAGCCTGATGCTTCTGCAGTCATAGCTGGTACTTTTTCTTTATTTGGCATATCTGTACTTGCTTTGATTGACCCTGGATCCACACATTCTTACATAAGTGCATCCGTATTGCCTGTGTCTGAAATGCATGCTGAGTCCCTAGGATTTGATGTGTTGGTGACAAATCCTTTAGGGCATAGCGTAATTGTTAGTAAGGTGCATAGAGATTGTGCGGTAGTGGTGCAGGGTGAGAAGTTTTGTGGTGATTTGATAGAGATGCCATTTAAAGAATTTGATTTGATTCTTGGCATGGATTGGCTGTCTAGGCATGGAGCTGTAGTAGATTGTAAGAAGAAGTGTGTTACTTTGAGAACTAGTGAAGATAGAGTAGTGTTGGTATCTAGTGAGCAGAGACAGCTTGCATCTTTGTTTGTTTCAGCTGTTGCAGCTAGGAAGATGATCAGAAAAGGGTGTGAAGCTTATCTTGCTCATGTGTTGGATACCAGAGTGGTAGAGTCTCAATTGGATAGCATTCCCACAGTTTCAGAATTCCCAGATGTTTTTCCAGAGGAGTTGCCAGGATTGCTTCCTGAGAGAGAGGTGGAGTTTGGTACTGAGTTGTTACCAGGTACCACTCCTATCTCTATTACTCCTTATAGAATGGCACCTGTCGAATTAAGAGAATTGAAGGTGCAGTTGCAAGAGTTGCTGGATAAGGGTTTTATTCGCCCTAGTGTGTCGCCATGGGGAGCTCCTGTTTTGTTTGTTAAGAAAAAGGATGGTACTATGAGGTTGTGTATCGATTATAGGCAATTGAACAAGATAACTATTAAGAATAAATACCCTTTGCCTAGAATCGATGATCTCTTTGATCAATTGAAGGGAGCAGCTGTGTTTTCTAAAATTGATTTGAGATCGGGGTATCATCAATTGCGGGTTAGAGCTGAGGATGTGCCAAAAACAGCTTTTCGAACCAGATATGGGCATTATGAGTTTTTGGTAATGCCATTTGGTTTGACGAATGCACCCGCCGCTTTTATGGACTTGATGAATAGGGTGTTTAGGCCCTATTTGGATCAGTTTGTGGTAGTGTTTATAGATGATATCTTGGTGTATTCGCGAAATGAAGAGGAGCATAGTGAGCATCTTCGGATTGTGTTACAAATCTTGAGAGAGAAGCAGTTGTTTGCCAAATTATCGAAGTGTGAATTCTGGCTTGACCAAGTAGCTTTTCTCGGTCATATTGTGTCAGCAGATGGCATTAGGGTTGACCCGAGTAAAGTTGAAGCTATTCTAAATTGGAGTCCACCGAAGACTGTGACTGAAGTTAGAAGTTTTCTGGGATTGGCCGGCTATTATCGACGTTTTGTGAAAGGATTTTCTTTAATAGCTACTCCACTCACCAGATTGCTTCGGAAGGGAATTAAATTTGTGTGGACTGATCAATGCCAGACCAGTTTTGAGCAGTTGAAAGAAATGTTGACTCAAGCACCTGTTCTCACTTTACCTGTGGAAGATAAACCATATGTGATCTACAGTGATGCTTCACATAATGGTTTAGGTTGTGTGTTGATGCAAGAGGGTAAAGCGATAGCTTATGCTTCTCGACAGTTGAAACCGCATGAGCTCAATTATCCAACTCATGATTTGGAGTTGGCAGCCATTGTGTTTGCTTTGAAGATTTGGCGTCATTATTTATTTGGAGAGAAATGTTTCATCTATACTGATCACAAAAGTTTGAAGTATTTGGGTGTTCAGAAGGAGCTAAATCTTCGGCAAAGGAGATGGTTGGAATTGATTAAAGACTACGACTGCTTGATTGACTATCATCCAGGTAAAGCAAATGTTGTTGCTGATGCCTTGAGTCGGAAGTCTTTAGCTGGTTTAACAGTTTACTCGCTCTCGTTGCTTGTTGAGTTGAGAGCATTGTGTGCTAGCTTTGTACCTTGTGATGATGGTGCATTGTTGGCACAATTGCAAGTGAGACCAGTTTTGTTGGATCAGATCAAAGAAGCTCAGTTGACTGATGAGAAAATTCAGAGGATTGTGTCAGTTTGTCAACAGGGGGAGAGCCGAGATTTTGTTGTGAGAGATGATGGGAGCTTATGGTTTAAGAGTAGACTGTGTATGCCTGATGATGATAATTTAAGAAAAATTATTTTAGAAGAAGCACACCAATCAACTTTTGCTATGCATCCGGGTAGTACCAAGATGTATCATGATTTGAGACAACATTATTGGTGGTCCGGTATGAAGAGAGACATTGCAGAGTTTGTGTCTAAATGTCTCACTTGTCAGAGGGTGAAAGCTGAGCATCAAGTTCCAACTGGGTTGCTTCAACCTTTGTCAGTGCCTGAGTGGAAGTGGGATAGAGTAACTATGGACTTTGTGTCTGGTTTGCCTTTGACACAAAGGAAACATGATGCCATATGGGTGATTGTGGATAGATTGACTAAGACAGCTCATTTCCTTCCGGTGCGGATGGATTACTCTTTGGAGAAGTTGGCTGAGCTGTATATCCATGAGATTGTGAAATTGCATGGTGTCCCAATTTCTTTAGTGTCTGATCGAGATCCTAGATTCACCTCGAGATTTTGGAAGAGTTTGCATGGAGCTTTAGGTTCTCGATTGCATTTCAGTACTGCTTTCCATCCCCAGACAGATGGACAGTCAGAGAGAGTGATACAGATCATTGAGGATATGTTGAGAAGCTGTGTCATTGATTTCTCTGGAAGTTGGGACGGATTTTTGCCACTTGTGGAATTTGCCTATAATAACAGTCATCAATCGAGCATTGGTATGGCACCATTTGAGGCACTGTATGGTAGACGGTGCAGAACACCTCTTTGTTGGAGTGAACTTGGTGAAGGAAAAATAATTGGCCCTGATTTGATTCAAGAAACGGAAGAGAAAGTGAAGTTGATTCAAGGCAGGTTAAAAGCAGCTTCAGACCGACAGAAGTCTTATGCAGATCTGAAAAGGAGAGACATAAAATTTGATGTTGGAAATAAGGTATTTTTGAAAGTATCTCCTTGGAAGAAGATTTTGAGGTTCGGTCGGAAAGGAAAATTGAGTCCTCGTTTCATTGGGCCGTATGAAGTGTTAGAAAGAGTTGGGCCAGTGGCGTATCGACTTGCTTTGCCACCTGAGTTGGATCGTATTCATAATGTGTTTCATGTTTCTATGTTGAGGAGATATAGGTCGGATCCATCTCATGTGTTGTCAGTTGAATCTATTGAGGTAAGTCCAGATCTGACATTTGAAGAGGAACCAGTTGCTATTTTGGCACATGAAGTGAAAGAGTTGAGGAACAAGAAGGTGCCACTTGTGAAAGTCCTATGGAAGAACCATGGGAGAGAAGAGGCTACTTGGGAAAGTGAGCAATCTATGCGAGACCAGTATCCTCATTTGTTTCGGACTTGATTTCAGGTAATTTCGAGGACGAAATTCTTTTAAGAGGGGGAGAATTGTAATATCCCAAATTGTACCCTAGGAGTATTGGATTAATTGTTGGATTATTGTTGATATTAATTGGATTTTGGGTATAAGCTTAATTGAAAGAGAAAAAGGAATATTAGAAAGTGTATATGTGGTGTATATGAGTTATATATGTTTGCAAGTCAAAGGAAGAGGTTTTGTTATTATTTAATTGTGTTTAAGAAGTGATTAAGTGAGTTTTGTGTAGTGGAGGAAGATATTTTATTTGTTTAATATTAAATGAAAGGTGGAGAGGGTTTTAAGGAAAGTGGATGGAGAGAGAGAAGGTTTGATTTGATTTTTGGTTTCTCTTTCTTCCTTTTCTTCACGTGACAACCATTCTCTCTTTTCCTTTTTCTTTCATTTCCTTTTCCCTTTTCATTTTCTGTGTTCTTCGGCCAGCAGAAACAAGAGAGAGAGGAAGAGAGTTAGCTCTCCAAGATCAAGAGTAGAGAAGTTTTTAAGAGTTCAAGGAAGGGATTTAAGAGTTTCTTCTTCTTTGGTAAGTGTTTTCTTGACTCTTTGAGTTGTTTTGAGTTGATTGGATATTTGATGGTTTGAGATGTGTTTTTGAGTATTTGGTTCTTGGGTTTATGGATTTTGAGGTTTGATTGAGGAAAAGAGTAAGGTTGTTGGCAAGGTAGAGATGTGTTGGTGTTAAAGATTTGTAGTGATGAGTATGAGTGGTGATTTGAGTTTGATATATATATATGTTTTGGGTTGCTTTGTGGTTGTTGTAAGTACAACTATTTGTTTACAAACATGCATATAATATGTTTTGATGATGTAAATAAGTATTGAGGATGTGAGTTGTGTCCATTCTAAATGAGGTTATGTTGTGTATAATGTGTTTGATGTTAAACAAAAGAAAGGTTGTTAAAGTTAGGGTTTATGCATGAGACACGTGAATTGGGGCGGTCGCGATTATTGAAGTGCGGTCGCGACTTAGATCGAACTTCTGACCGTGAAACCTACTGTGTTAAGGTTTCATCTTTGTTTGTGAAGTGCGGTCGCGACTCAGATCGGATTTCTGACCGCGAAACCTACTGTGATAAATTTTATCTTTTGACTGTGTAGAACGGTCGCGATTTAGCTTGGTGCGACCGCGATAGTCGTTCTGTTCTGTTTTATTTGAAGTAAGTAAAGAATGTAAAGCATGTTGCTTATATGATAATGTAATGTGAATTGTGATTGATTATGATAATTAAGATGACATGTGAGGCCATTGTGCTTGGGCCAAGATGATTCAAATGAAATGATTGAGACATGATTGCCTAATAAATTATGAATTGTGAAATGAATTAATGAAATGTTAGTATGCCTAATGTGTTGATTCAACTTTCAGAGTCCTGTATTTGATGGCATGCCTATAACTCATTGGATAGGCGAAATGGGAGGCCCGTAAGCCGAGTCCAATTTGAGTAATGTTTATGAATCACTGGATAGGTGAAATGGGAGGCCCGTAAACCGATTCCAGTTGTAAAATGTGAATATGGAATGATGGTGAAATGGGAGACCCGTAAACCACTTCCATTTGAGAATTTGTAACAGTCTAATCAGGTTGAGGATCTCCTCATGTTAATGGGTTGATGGTCCAAGAGACTGGGTCTGTTACGCTATCCATGGATAGAGTTATGATATATATTGCCTACGGGCTTAATGATTGTGATATTGAATCAAACACAGGGACTCTGAACTTTGAATAACATATTAGGGTGTTTTGGGCCCAGGTATGTCTTAGGTTTAATGTAATTTAGGATTTATGAATCGTGACCATTGCCTAATGAAATTGATGATTAATGATATATTATAATGTCCTGAAATGTAATTATGGTATGATAATTTATGATGAATAAGTTATGACTTGCTGTGTATTATGTACTTGATTGAGTGTCATGAGCATTGCATCAAGCATTTTGATAGTGTAGTTGTTTTACTAAGCCGTTGGCTTAGCGCGATTGTGTTCATCGCGCAGGTGTTAGAGAAGAACCCGAGAGATCCACTAGACCGAGTGAGTCTAGGAATTGAAGAGTTGTGTAGGACTTAAAGATCAAAGAGAAAGCTGCCAATCATGTATAGACTCTTTATGTTTTGTAAAGAATTGGATTTAATGTATATGTATATAATTTTGTAAATTTGTACTTGGACATATTTATATATGCAAATACATTTGATAAATTTCGCTGCGTATTAAATCAAATGTTTATATTTATTTTGTTTTATTTTAATAGTAAATACCATTATACTATATATATATATTAAAATTGTTTATGGAAAAATGTAGCATTCTTAGGTTCTATGTATGTTCATTACATGGTGGTGATATGTAGTGAACGTATTTGGAATTTAAGGGTGTTACATACTCAGTTACAGTCTTGCTATCTTGCTTCAAGCCTAAGAACTCCATCTTCTTCATGTCCTTATACTCCCTAGGAGTATACTTCAACTCAAATTCTCTCAGAAAATCAGCATATGACAAGGTTGGTGGATCTTCCATAGAATGTGGCACTGTCTTCCACCAGTCGTAGGCGTCCTTCTGTAGCAAAGATCTTGCATAGTCAAACTTTTCCTCAGGGGTGGCTTGCAACTGAATAAAGATCCTCTGAACTTTGTCAAGCCACTGCTCTGCTACAGCAGGGTCAGTAGTACCAAGGAAATCCTCCGCTCCATACTTCCTCAGTTTGTCATAATGCCTCGCAGATACCAAAGGCTGAGGGGGTGGTGGCTGTGGTTGTACTGGTGCTTGCCTCAACGCCTCTACCACATGCCTCAACCAAGCTGGTGGAACCTCCTCACCAACTGGTCTACCCGACACCGAAGCAGGTGCCTCCTCAACACTATCAACCCTAGCTCCATCATCAGGAGCAACGCTCTCCTCACTACCCTCAACTGACTGTCTCAAATGAGGATCCATCAACACCTAACACTGAAAACACAAAAGGACACACCTTATTAAAGATCAGAGATTGCCAATCCCAAACATGTATTTTTATTCAAAACCAACTTTTTAAGTAAAAATATTCTTTTTGTTACATTTTACCTAGGCTGAGAATCTCAAACCTAGGCTCTGATACCAAAACAATTGTAACACCCCCATATCCAATGCATACACACTACAACCACAACAATGTAGCATAAGTGCACCAAACATAGGGATGCTACGGTTTTTCTTAACATTCAAAACACTTTAAACTTGATACAGTACCCTTATCATTATACATTATAGAAAAGTAGATCATTTACTTATAAAACAAAACATATTAGTTATATATATATATATACATTTAAATATTACACAGCGGAAGTTATAAAATATGTACATATTTACATTATAAACATTGCTTTACAAAATATAAAGAAGTATACATGATTGGCAAGTCTGCTCTGATCTTTAAGCTCCAAAAATGGATTCTTCAAGGTCTACTCTCACTTGGTCTTGATGAACTCTCGGGTTCAACTCTATCAACTCTATTACCTGCGCGATTAAACACTATCGCGCTAAGCCAACGGCTTAGTAAGATAAATTATGCAAATGTTATGCTTTAGTGCAATGCAATGTCAATCCTCAATCCATATTATACATGTAACATCATATATGCAAAGCTAACAACATACCTTTACATTTCATAACCCAATATATATATACATATCACATTTCATTAACTCATAACATTATTTAGGACATTCATATAACCTAGACACCTATGGGCCCAACAAGTATTTAATACAATATTCAGAGTTCAGAGTTACTACTTTGGTCTATAATCACAATGATCAAGCCCGTAGGCAATATATCTCATATTTCTATCCATGGATAGTGTAACAGACCCAGTCTCTTGGACCATTAACTCAACACATTTGAGGTGGTCCTCAACCCGGCAAGACTGTTACAAATCATATATCTCATATTCACAATTCTCATAGTGTAACAGACCCAGTCTCTTGGACCTCAATTCAATTCAATTTGAAGAGATCCTCAACCCGGCAAGACTGTTACCTTTCATCATTTCTTAGACATGCCACCCAAATCCAGAACTCTGAATACTGAATAACATATTAAACAAACAATTCATTATTATATAGTTACCATTTCCATTCTCATCACATTTAGGCAAACACGCCTTCTTTCTTTCAATTGCATCATCATAGCCAATCACAATGGCTTTGCATCATATCATATCTTTGATACAACATTTCAATGTACATTACTCATAAAACACATTACCATTCACAATGCATAACATAACATTGTTCAATCTCAACAATGCAATTAGGGCAAAGAACAATTTATATCATTCATAGCTTTAAGATCTTCCACATTCATTTGATTAGGGCATTCTTTGTTTGAAGTATGTTTAAAGTGTTTATATTAGGGTTTAGGTACCAACATACCTTTGAAGAATCAAAACAATACAATTAGAACCAAAAATAAAAACCCTAACCCACATATTTGAAGGACACGGGCAGCCTACTTGAGGAACACGGCCAAGCTTGTGGCCGTGTCTCTCAACCTAAATTGACAGTAGGCAACACGGGCAAGGGACACGGCCAAGCTTTTGGCCGTGTCTCTCAACCAACAAATCACAGTAGCTAACACGGGCACTAGACACGGCCGTGTCTCTCACAAACCAATCCAACACGCCCAAATTCTCTTGACTTGGCCGTGTCTCACTTTCCCTTTGGCCGTCTCACTTAAGAACAAAACCCTAATTTTTGGCCAAACTCTTCTAAATGCATTCTAACACATTAAACACCACACAAACTCATTCAAATGAATGTAATCAAAGTCATTAACACTTATTTTGCATGTTTAACACAATATTCACATTAACCAAACATTAAATCATTCATCAATTCCAAACCCTAAAACCAAACTTCACACTTGATCATCCACTTTCAACATCCACTTAAACTTACAATCTTTACAACCAAACCAACACCAAGTCAATCTTTTAACTTACAATCAATTTTAACACTTGTAGACACATATCAAACATCCCAAATCATCACATCAACAAATCACAATTCACCTAAGACATAAATTAAAAATTAACAAAGGAAAACAAGAGATTTCTTACCTTAAATGAAGAAATTCCACAAATCTCTCACCAAAACTCTCAATTCCTTCTTCAATTTACTTCTAGCATCAAGAACACTTCTCTTTCCCTTTAGTTTTTGGAGAGCCGGCCACTTCTTGAAAGAAAGAAGAAAATCATGAAGACACAAAGTCAAATTTTGCTTTTAATCTCCACCAAGTGATCTTATCCAAGCAATTACCAAAATGCCCTCAATCATATAACTAACCTTTTGTCTCATATAAGCCCTTATATGTAATTGCACATTCCACATAAAATATCCTCTTGCATTGACTCTATATTTGACCAATTTATATGTTATATATATCATCATATACACAACATATACATTTGTCTCTAAACCCTATTTCTTTCCCCAAAACACATATGCACAAGCATTCACTTTCCAATTTTTTTTTCTTGCAATATAACACATATATTCAATCCAATATATATCAACAACAACAATAACAACAACATCAACAACATAATCAAAACTTCTAGGGCATATATGAGGATATTACATGTCATGTGACACGGCTAGTGGCTTGGCCATATCTCTTGGGTGTGTCCACTTCTACCTTGCTTCTTGTTCCTTTGTTCTTTGGCTTAAGATGGGACACATCCAAGCTCCTGGTAATGTCGTGTGACATGGCCAGTGGCTTGGCCATGTCACTTGCCAGTGTCTCCTTCTGCCTTTTTTTCTTTTCTTTCTTTGGTTTTTCTCTTTAGGTGAGACACGGCCAGTGGCTTGGCCGTGTCTCCTAGCTGTTTCATGCTCTGCCTCCATGTAACACCCCTACATTCAATACATGCACACTACAAACACCACAATGTAGTATACATGCACTAAACATAGAGATGCTACGGATTTTCTTAACATTTAAAACATTTTAAACCATACCTTAATCTTTCAATTGTATACATTATAGAAAGATAAGTAGTTAACTTGTAATACAAAACTAAATAGATATATATAGATACATTTAGTTGTTACGCAGCGGAATTTATCAAATATTTACATATATGAAAACATTTAATTTCATATTTACAAATATACACATATATACGTTAAAATCATTACTTTACAAAATATAAAAGAGTTATACATGATTGGCAAGTCTCCTCTGATCTTTAAGTTCCCAAAATCAACTCTTCACTGTCTAATCTCACTCGGTCTCGAAGAACTCTCGGGTTCAACTCGGTTACCTGCGCGATCAAACACTATCGCGCTAAGCCAACGGCTTAGTAAGACAAAATGTGCTAGTGTTATGCTTCAGTGTAATGCAATGCCAATTCTCAATCCATATTATACATGTAACATCATATATGCAAGGCTAACAACATACCTTTACATTTCATATGCCTCATTAGTTATTCATTTAACCATTCATGAACAACATTAAACAAATCATGACTCACATTAAACAAAGACAAGCATTGGGCCCAAGACACACTAATATGCCATTCAATTTTCAGAGTTAATGTTTTGGTTTTGTTATCACATTTATCAATATCATATACCCAACTAGGCTTCAAGGATTAGGTTCAACCAAGCTTCAAGGGGAGCAAAGCATGCTAAGCTTCAACCCAACTTGGCTTCAAGAACCAACCCAACCTAGCTTCAAGGGTTGTAACATCTCAATTAGGCTTCAAGGATTCAATCCAACCTAACTTCAAGAGATTGTTACTCATATTAGGCATGCCACCAACAACAAACTCTGAAAATGGAATAACACATTAGCCACACAATTCATTTATCATTTCATTTTCAAATCTCATCATCAACTAGGCAAACATGCCTCATTTCTTACAATTGAACCATCATAGCCCATCACAATGGCTTTATAGCATTTCATATCTCAATTCATATTGTGCATATAGCATTATTGGTATCACATTTCAAAGTACATTATTCATAATACACATCACCATTCACAAGCCTCACAATACACAATACATAACCTTGTTCATGTAATATCATATGCATTATCAATTCCATATTATCTCACATTTCATGATTCAACAATGATGTTAGACAAATGATCTCTATTTTGATCCTTGACAACTCAAATGGATGATCTATTTAACATGTATTTGAGAATCTTGTTGTAGGATTAGATTGCTTCCAATAAGGTGAACAGAACCTTTCTAGCGGTCGCACCTCACATGAATACGACCGCGCCATACAATTACAAGATGAAACCTTATTACAGTAGGTTTCGCGGCCAGAAGCCCGACCTAAGTCGCGACCGCACTTCACAATCAAAAGATGAAACCTTATTACAGTAGGTTTCACGGCCAGAAGCCCGACCTAAGTCGCGACCGCACATTAATAATAGCGACTGTCCCAAATTACGTGTCTCTCATGCATAAACCCTAAATGTAGCCAAATTTCTTTTGGTTAACTTAAAACACATTGTACACAACATAACCTCATTCAAATGGACATAATCAACATCATTAGCAATTATTTTACATGCTCATCACAATATTTTCATCACCAACATTCATTAACAATACATTTGATACCTTATCACATTTACAAACAAAAGTGTTTTAAGATTAAACAATATATGCATGTTTGTAACCATATAGTTTGTACTTACCTTTAGCACCAATTATACAACTCTAAACACTTTCTTTTCTCCAAGAATTCTTCACTTCTCAAATTAGAGCAAATCACTTTCTTCCAAAACCTAATCCAAAATAACACAATATAATTTATCACTTACCATTTCCAAAACCCTAAACCAACATCACTCTTAACTTATCATCTTCAAATCCAAAACCAACACCACAACCAATTAAATCCAACATATAACAATCAACACAACCCCACTTTAAAATCCACAATCAACTCACAAACAACTTAAATAACTTAAAAGAATCAAGAGAAACTTACCAAATATAGTGAATCTTCTTGGATTTCCACTTAAACACTTAGAACTTCTTCAATTTGAGCTCAAAATATCATCAAACCTTTGCTTTCTCTCTTGTTCTTTAGGTTGGCCGGCCACACGTGAAAAGAAGAAAGGAAATTGATCAAAATAAAAGTCAAACTCTCTATTAATCTCCACCACACAATTTCAAAAGAAGAATTACCAAAATGCCCTCTTTAACATAGTTAAACTTCTTTTCAATATGCATGCCCTTTATAGTAATTTCAATAACAACCAAAAATATCTTCTTCCACTTAACCATCACCTTGACTCTTCATTTGACCAATTTATATGTTATATATATCATCATATACACAACATATACCATTCTCTCTAAACCCTATTTTCTTTCCCAATTTCTTTTCTCTTGCAATTAACACATATATTCAATCCAATATAACAACAACAACAATAACAACAACATAATCAAAACTTCTAGAGCATATATGAGGATATTACACTCCACTTCTTTGAGGGACACAACCAAGCTTGCTTTGACTTGGTCGTGTCTTGCTTGATTCATGCTCTTCCATCATTATTTTGATCCATCCAAGGGAATTTTTGCATTTCAACCTAAAACCAACACTTCAAACAAACATTAAACAAAAATCAAATGAAACATTAACTAAAAACACATAATATTACTTTAAAAATACAATCATAAATGATCTAAACAAATACCCCACACTTAATTCCTTGCTTATCCCCAAGCAAGGTTAAAATTAAAACAAACTAAACAAGAAAAATTTAGTTTAGTTTAAGAGTTATAAAGATCCCTATCCCTAAATCCGCAATCAATATCAAATCGAACAAAATCGATACCCATGCAATTTAGTGGCTTTCCATGCATAACCTATGTTGTCACTCCCTCACCAACTCTTAAAAGTGTTTCATCATGGTGGTGTTTACACTTATAACAATCAATGAAAGATTATCACCATAGGCTTGCTTATCAATCAAATCTCCACAACCTAATTACAATCAAGCATCAATCATAAGGTCTTTCATTGGGTTGTAGTGGGGTTAAGGTAAAGGCATGACATTTAGGAAATATGAGCTTATTCATTAAGTTCAAGAGCACTTCAAGAATGAAGTAACTGATCATATGTATAACTCAAAAATCCTAAAACACCTTCAACTGACCTACCCCTTGACATTAAAGAGCTTTTCAAGGGAACTCTCTTATTAAATCTTACAATGATTATTCCCAAACTTATTCAAACCCGAAGAAAAAGAATAACTTCTTTTATAATTTTGTTTATTTATTTATTTATATATTTTTTTAATTTCTATTTTTTTTAATTTTTTTAAGTAGGGTTTGCAACTAAAGAAGATAATAATTTGTGATTTTGAACCCATTGAATTTAACCCCATGCTTTATTCAACACAACACTCCATCATTAATGCTCTTAAAATGCTTTTGACCTAATGAACGGGCAATAGTTAAAATGACATGGTGCAAGCTAATGGTGTTGTGAAAAGAAAGAAAAGGAAAAATGAAATAAGCTCAAAGTTGGCGAACTAAGGTCGAATGTAAGGTTGGTCTTTTTAAGCCAAAATGAGTTCACCTAAATTGCCTTAATCATATTGACGCCTAATTGAAATTTTAATGTAGTCTCAAAATTCATGTCAAAGCAAGTTCTAGAAATTCTTCAATCAAAGATGTTTGCACACAAAAAGAATAATAAGTTGATGGCTCAATTCCTCAGTAGTTTAAAGGCGATGCAAAGAATAACCATCAAAATTGACAATAAGTACCAATTCTAATCAATTCTTAAATTAATGCTTCAAAAATTCAAAGGTCATCTATCAACAATTTTATAACAATTGAACTTTTCAAAATTCATTTATTGAAAGAAAAACATTAACTAAACTTAAACAAAGATAAATTAAAAGTAAAAACACAAACTGTACCCCACACTTAAAGATTCACAATGTCCCCAATGTGAGCATGCATAAATTAAAAGAGAGAGTTCAGATAAATCCTATTTTCCATCGTTCCCATATGCGTTATGAAGTGCTCCTTCCATCCATAATGCATTTGTCACCCATTTGTGAGAAGATGAATAGCATGCAACTCCGAAAGGTACCCAATGTATTGTAAAGCCTAGGTAGCATCCTTGGAAGAGCAATTGTCCAAAGAGAACATGTGAAGGTTGTCTTACGGTCATCCTCCAATGTTATAGGAACTTCATAAAAACCTTTTTTAGTCTGCAACATGGTTATATCCATTTTTTACTACTCCTCACCACCGATAGTGGAAGAGATGATCATTTATTGCATACTATTCTCCTTATTAAAAACATATTTCAAATTTTCTGGGGTCTTTTTAGGTTCAACCAAGTTTGGTTGAATCTCTTTCTCATCCTCTTTAGCAATTGGAAGGCCCCTCTCAACAACCTCAGTATTTAAGATTAAATTGCACTCCTCAATTTCTGAATTAGAAATATTAGGCTCTACTTCCAAGGTTATGGCCATCTCAAGCTTATCTATACTATCTTTACTAACTTCCTTAGAGGGCATGTCGTAGAGTTCAGAAAGTTGCATACCTTACTTCTCATCCTTTAATCTACTTGGGAATGGAATTGGTGGCATATAAGGATTTGGAGGCTCATGCAGTTGTGATGAAGTTGATACTTCCAAATTTTCCTCCTCCTTTGATTGACTTATCTCCTCTATGTTGGGTTGTATCTTCTTGCCATTTTCTTCTTGATTAGTACCTGCTTCAAAGGAATCAAAAAATTTGTTATATATCACTTGTTCACTCCTCAAATTTGTGATTGCATTAACTTACTCTAATTGGCTAGGAAATTCCTCCTTTTGGTGCGCTTAGAGTTGATGTGCCAGTTGCCCAACTTGAGTTTCCACTCTCTTCAATGATACTTCCAAAGAATCAAACCTCTTATTGCTCCCTTCTTGATTTTGTGTGCATATTTAAAGGAAAGCATTCAAATTATCTTTCACTGTGAGTTTCTCGAATTGATCTTGATTGTGTGCACTAATTTGAATAAAGGCATTCAAATTATCTTCCAAAGTGGGTTCCTTAAGTTGATCTTGATTCTGTGTGCTAGTTTGAATAAAGGCATTCAAACTATCTTCCAATGTGGGTTTCTTAAGGTGAACTTGATTTGAGTATTATTCTTGAGAGTAAGATCTTCTTTTGTAAGGTTGAAAAAAATCAGTGAGGTGGACTTTGCTATTGGTTTTCACAAGAAAAAGTTGCATAGTTTCTCCAACTTGAATTATAAGGATTGGAATATGGGTCATTTCTACCCCTTGGCTGGAAAGTGGTTCTAAGGCATATTCGTCCTCTTGCCTCTCTTGATATTGTCCAAAACCAAATGAACACATGTTTACGTTATGTCCTGCAATCCCACATGCTGAACATATTTCACGAGTAGGCATAGGTGCTCTTCCTCTTGCATTTAGCATCTTAAGTTGATTCATTAATTCTACTAATTGCCATGCCATTTCAGAATTAACGTTCCCCTCATAAACTCCCCCGTGCCTTGAAAACTACATCTTTACAAAAAAAAAAAACACTTAGCAATTTAAAGAAAATAAACAAACAATTAAAAAAATCAAACTATTACTACTTAAACAGCCTTCCCAGGCAGCGGTGCCAAAAACTTGTTGCGCTCGAATTAAGTACTACTACAAAGCGACACTTGCAAGTATATGAGGTAATTGTAGCAATGGTGATCACCCCAAGGTCATCACACAAGAAAGATGTTGTTCGTAATAATTTGATTAAAGTAATTAATTTAAAGGATGGGAATGTGGTGTCTGCAATATTGGTGAAATTATAACAAAAGTAAAATAGCAGGTGAATAATTAATGGTGTGCTTAGAATTGGTTTAATTCTTGGAATGGTGCCTAGGGTTTTAAATCAATTCAATCAAAGCTTAACTCTCAAATTATCCATTAATATGACCTTGTAATTTAATTTGTTCCTTGAGTTTAATTAGTCAATTACCAATTCATTAGTTTTCACATTCATGAATTAACAATAGCCAATTATTTTACATTTGCAAATTATTGAAACCCTAGAACTTATATTTCTAATTCATTGATAGGTGGTTGATTATATAGTTTCGATATCGAATTTCACCTCTCGGTCCGTCATCCAATATTAAAAGATTAATAGGTAGCTAATCTATCAACCTAACCTTCAATATAATACAATCAACCAACAATAAGTTACATCAATGGAATCCCCAACCCCCTAATGGGTTCGAAAAGTTGGGTTCATGTGGGGAAGGTGAGAAATGGGCCAGCACCTCCACAATGCCCAGTTCATTGGAACTGGCCTCCTTTGCAGGTCTTAATATTATAAAATTCTTAAATATAACAATATTATCCATATTACATAGAATAATTAAAATAAAGCATCATTATATTAAAATCAAAGCAATGTCCAAACAAAGCAAATAAATGGACACCCACCGAAAGGTGGAAACATGTCCTTTACATTGGTCCAAAATATAAAAGAAATTTAAATTACATAGAAATTAATTAATGAGGTACCCACAAAGTGGAAACATACCTCTTACAGCATTTGAAAATCAAAATAAATTGATAACCATTCATCATAAATAAATCATTCATCAAAGATATTAAACATCAATCAAAATATTTAAGAAACACTCATCCAATGTAAATAAAATAGTAAATATATTAACTTTAGGATTCATACATTAATTAGGGTTTCTAGAGTTTTATGCTCTATAACTAAGGTTTTGAAAAATATTTTAAAGCAATAACATAGCTACTGGATGTTTAAAAGATTTAAGGTTTTTGATGCTTTATGAAAATAATGTTACTATGACTTAAAAAAGGTAGGTTCAGTTAGGGTTTTAAGCAAACTTCATAAATTAGGGTTTTATGGTTTGAAACCTTGATTTTTCAGATTATGATTTAGGATTTGATGTTTTACCGTGATCAAAGTTAAGTATGGTTTTAATATTAACTATAAAACTGCTTAAGTATTTTTAGATGAAACAAGTATAGAAAGTCTTTAATGGAGTTATTTGAAAGATTAAAATATCCCAGTGAATAAAATTATAAAAAGCCACTGTGAAGATTTTAAAGAATTGATTTAATTAGGGTTTGGGACTAACATCATGAAATAGGGTTTCTAGGGTTTTATGTTTAATAATTAGGGCTTTGGAAAAGGGAATTTAAATACACGGACTCATAATTCACAAATAAATATTGACCCCTTCAACGAGCCTATACGGCAATCCCGCTAGCCGGTTAGCGGGTAAGGGTCAAGGGGGCAGCGCCCTAGAAAATTTTGGAAATTGGTTTTTAGGGTTATAGGTTTTGGTGTTGAAAAATAAGATTTTAGGGTTTAAGATTTAGAAAATAGGGTTTTGAAATTGGAAGAAGCTAATGTTACTTTTTAAAAGAATAATGCTTACTGTGTGATTTTGGAAAGAATAATTAATTAGGGTTAAAGATTTTGATATTTGAAAAATAAAGTTACTGGATATTTGAATTAGAGATTAGGTTAAGGTTTTAAGAAAATAGTTTATATTTTATGGTTTTAGAAAAGTGTAATTAGGGTTTTAGATTTCAAAAATATGTTTTATGGGTATTAAGGAATTAGGCTTTTGAAAAATAGTTTTTAGGGTTTCAAATAAAGTTTGGATGGTTTGTAGAATAATTGATCAAATTTTATGATGAAATAATTAATACAATTTGATGAAGCAACTGTAAATATAAACAAAGAAAATAGAGATTCAAACATGCATACTTGGTTCCACCAAAAACTAATTTCTGGATGAACAATAACAAAGGCAATGTTGCTGCCTTTGATGGATTGATGAATGCTTCTTGTTCTTTCAAGCTTGAGGTTGGCCGAAGAAATCCCAAAGTCCAAGGTCAAGTCCAAAATTTCTCCCAGATCAAAAGTATAAATTTCTCTCCTCTTCCTATGTTTTAATGTGGTATTTCTAGGAAAAATAATCATCTTACTTCTAATTGTCTAAGGAAATTAAAACCCTTTAGGAAAAGAATCCAAAACAAAATAGAATTTGGTTTTGGAAAAAAATGTGCTGGAAAATTGAGCTGGCAAAAAAAAATTGCACTGTGGGCTACGAAAATTTGCGAGCGGGCTTGAAAATTGCTGGGGTGGGCACCAATTCACCGTAGGAATTTCCACAGAAAATTCCTGCGGGCAAATTGGCCTGGCCAATTCTTCCTTCGACGATGAATTTTTTCTGTCGCTGTTTATTTATTTTTTATTTTTATTATTAATTTTTAACTTTACTAATATTGCCCTTTTTTATTTTTATTAAAAATATAAATTATAAATACTAAAATAAATATTATTTAATTAAAATACCACAAAAATTATTTTGAACTATAAAAAATATTGGACTAGACTGGGTCAAAAATTAAGGGTCTACATTGGTCGTGTCTCTTGGGTGTGTCCACTTCTGCCTTGCTTCTTGTTCCTTTATTCTTTGGCTTAAGATGGGACACGTCCAAGCTCCTAGCCGTGTAATGTGACACAGTCAGTTGCTTGGCCATGTCGCTTGCCAGTGTCTCCTTCTACCTTCTTTCTTTTCTTTCTTTGGTTTTGCGCTTTAGGTGAGACATGGCCAGTGGCTTGGCCGTGTCTCCTGGCTGTGTCATGCTTTGCCTCCATTTCTTTGAGGGACACGGCCAAGCTTGCTTTGACTTGGCCGTGTCTTCTTTGGTTCATGCTCTTCCATCATTGTTTTGATCCATCCAATAGCGTTTTTGCACTTCAACCAAAAACCAACACTTCAAACAAACTTTTAAAAAAATCAAATGAAACATTAACTAAAAACACATAATATTACTTTAAAAATACAATCATAAATGATCTAAACAATACGCAAGCATTGGGCTCAAATAACCTAATATACTATTCAAATTCCAGAGTTACAGTTTTTGGTTTATTTTGACATCCAGCGTCTAGCCCGAAGGCAATACAAGTGACGCCCACTGTCCAGCCCAAAGGCAATACAAGTGACGCCCAACATCTAGCCGAAAGAAAAATCTGAGTGTTACCCGGTATATAGCCTGAAGGCAAATGATGAGAATAATCTCATAGGCATGCCATCAAACACAACACTCTAGAATTGAATAATATACTAGGCAACACACAAATAGTACATATTTCCCATAATCAATTTTCTTATCACATAGCCTTTTTTTAATCAGTTTTCTCATTCATAACAATGCCAAATCACTTTAATTCATTATATCTTATCACTTTATCACAATGTATGTCATTTTGCATTACAATCATATTACCCAAACATTTTTGGATTATTCTCACTTAATTCACATAAACCACGTTTTACTCATTTTAGCCAATAACAATGACTTTTCACAATGCACATAATGCATAAATAAATGTAACACCCTTACATCCTATTTACGTATAATACATACACCAAGTTTATGTAAAATACGCATATACAGCATAAGATTTTCACAATTCAGTTTATTAAAAGCCCATATAATCCCAACTTAAGATTTCAAACATTTAAAATGTATATTTTAAATAGTAAATAACATTTTCTTTATTAATTTTTAGGTATCCAAAATAAGTATTCTATATAAAAATCTCTGAAAAAAATTCGTAAGAGTTTTGCGTGTAAATTTGACATCCCAAAAATTTCAACAATACTCAACCAATAGAAAATTACATTCCCAATAATAATAACCCAAACATTTCACCCCAATCTTCCACATTTTCCACAAAACATTTAAATATGTACATATATATAACAAATATACAATCCAACATCACAAAATTAGTCCAAAAATTCTTTATAATTTACATTACTCCCAAAAACATAATCATAATATGCATAATGAGGAAATGTAATATTGAATAGAATATATACATAGCAGCAACTGGTTCTGACCCTGTAGCACCAAAAGTACCTCAAGATCAACCAATCTCAAGCCTAAACCTGACTAGGTCTAGATGAACTCTTTAGGTCTATGGATCAACCCTGCCACCAGCACGATGAATTTCAATCGCACTAAGATAAAAGCCTAGCAGTACCTACTTTGATAATAATGAAACTTTTAAAAGAAAAGGCAATGCATAATGCTGTAACATGACATTTTCACAATGTAATATGTAATTCCACTTTACTTCACATATATCATCCTTCGTAAACATCACATTAACACATACGCAGGCATTGGGCTCAAATAACCTAATATACTATTTAAATTTTAGAGTTACTATTTTAGTTTATTTTAACACCCAGCGTCTAGCCCGAAGGCAATACAAGTGACGCCCACCGTCTAGCCTGTAGGCAATACGAGTGACTTACAGCGTCTAGCCTGAAGGCAAATCATAGTAATGCCCAGCGTCTAGCCTTGAAGGCAAATAAAGAGAATAATCTCATAGGCATGCCACCAAACTCAGCACTCTAGAACAAAATAATATACAAGGCAGCACACAAATAGTACATATTTCCTATAATCAATTTTCTTATCACATTGCCTCTTTTACTCATTTTTCTCATTCATAACAATGTCAAATCACTTTAATTCATTATATCTTATCACTTTATCACAATGTATGTCATTTAGCATTACAATCATTTTACCCAAACATTTTTGGATTATTCTCACATAATTCACATAAACCACATTTCACTCATTTTAGCCATTAATAATAACTTTTCACTATGTACATAATGCATAAATAAATGTAACACCCTTATGTCCTATAAGCGTATAATACATACACTCAGTATATATAAAATATGCATATACAGTATAAGAATTTCACAATTTAGTTTATTCAAAGTCCACATAATCCCAACTTAAGATTTTAAACATTAAAATGTATAATTTAAACAATAAATAAAATTTTCTTTATTAATTTTTAGGTGTCCAAAATAAATGTTCTATATAAAAATCTCTAGAAAAAATTTGCCAAATATTTGTCAGTAAATTGGACATCCCAAAAATTTCAACAATACTAAACGTGCAAAAAAATACACTCCCAATAATAATAACCCAAACATTTCACCCTAACTTCTCAATCTTCCACATTTTCCTCAAAACTTTTAATGTAACACCCCATCTTAGCTTATGTTTATAGACCAAGATGGAATGCTATTTTGTGATATTCGAGTCTTGGTTCTATACTTAGTCAGTTTATAATACACATTTTACAAAAATTTTGCCAGAGTTTCCCCTATAATTGGTGGTCCCAAGTGTTGCCAAAACTGATTTTTTTGATTTAATTAAAACATTTTTTTTATCTCAACCAATCAATCTCAATCAATCTCAAGCACTTCTATAGTCGACCTCCTTATATCCTCCACCAAAACCTGCATTAAAATTTCACATTTCTACACACACATCCATACACACTAATTCATACCAACATACAGTAGTTAATATACTTAGCACACGTACTTTGGTCTTTTACTAGTCATACATACAATTCTTAATTTATGCTAACATATGTACATGCCATTCTAGTTACATTACTTATAATAACTTTCTATTCGAAAAGTTGCCAACACCATCTACTCGGGACACTGCAGAAAACAACTTCTCACTCAACCTACGAGTTTAGAAAAGAAAACTAAACTCGCTAAGCGTTTGCTTAGTGGGTACTTAAATCATTGCATTAAATAAATAGATTAAAAGAGTAATTAAAAACATGTATTTGAATACTTTAAATCAATGAATAAGATCTAAACATAATGATAAAAGATTAAATCCCATATTCTGAATTTAGAAATTTCTTGTTTTGCTTTTATCAATTTAGGTGCTCTACTGGTTTAACAGAACATCAGCGGATAAGGAAGGGTCATGATAAACATATCTCTTCATGATGAGATATTACAGGATGATATGCGTCATGGTGCATAGTTCATCATCCTTCATCATAATTCTTGCAGATGTGCTAATAGCCATTGTTCATTGAATCATTGATTATGTCATTGTAATCATCGGCCTTCAGCCAGAATATCATGTCATGTCATGAGCAGTACTGCAATAATAGTATGATGCATCATACCCTTATCTCAAGGGTTCTGTCATAACCAAGTAGAGGTTAAACAATTTATTAATTAATTTGATCATGATATTCAATAATCCATGATTTTTCCATAATGCATGTATTGTCGGAATAGCTTGTCATGATGCCTTTCTGATCATTTCCAATTCTCCTTCATGTCATTTTATATGATTTAACATCAATCCATATCATAATATTCAAGTTTTAACACATTTAGAAAAAAATGACCAAATGAATAGTGGCACGGCGCGTAAAATCGGCAACACAATGGCGCGCGTCAACTAAATGGTAAAATCTGTTTTTACTGCTGAAAATAAGTCAACTTTGGCAACAGTTTTGACCAAGTAAACAAACTTATTTTTGGCTGAATTTTTGAAGGAAAACACTTTCATAAGTTAACTAAATGCATGTAAAATTTCATGGGAAAATTCCTTTGTTTTCTCCTTCAACGGACTGCCCAAAATGAAAGCTGCAGAATCGTGCCCAAAAGGGACCATTCGGCCCAATTTTCAAAACTTGAGGGAAATTCATTTTTTTCTTGCAAAATTGATTTTTAGACTCCTTTTGTGATACCATTGAAGGACTAAGGGTCCCTCTTTCAAAAATCAAACCAAATGGGTGATTAAAAGTTCATCAAAGTTTATGGATAATTGAGCAAATTTAGCTAGTTTGTTTTGATTTCATTCTTTTCACAATCAATTGAATACAAATGGTTCAAGAGCACTTTCCCACATATTTACTACACATAATAACATCATTTCAAAACCATTTCAAAAGTCCCATAATGCAAAATATGTGAATTAATTGAAAAGGGCAATGATTTAAGTACCAAACCTTAATTCTTTTCACTTGTTTCTAGTTCTTTTATGCCTTCTTTGCTTCCTTCTCTCTCACTTCTTGATTTCCTATAATTTTCATAAAATCCATGTCAAGAACATAATAAAATTTAAGTGCTTCATGCCTTATTTTGCTTACTAATACTACTAGTCATCCTTTTTACCCTTAATCTTATATGTGCAAATCATCTCTTTCACTTTCTCTTCAACTTCTTAAATTTTCTATAATCATCATATTTATTCTTTCATTTGTATCTTGCAAATAATATAACCAATGAAAGAAATAGGACCATAGATGAATTTCCTTACCTTAAAGTCTTATTCTCCACCCATGTTTGCAACCAAAATTAGCTACTTGAAAAATAATCTCTCTCTCTCTCTTTTCCCTTTCTCTTCAATTCGGCCAAGCAAGAACAAAGAGAGCTCTTGGCTTTTATTTATTTGGTGTTCTCTCCTCCAAATGGCAGCCAAGAGAGGTTAAGATGTGATGGTGTAAGTGTTGATTTCCCATTGGTACACTTAAGTGGGAAAATGGCTAATTCTCATTGGTCCAAATGTCTCTTTCTTTTAAAACCTAAGCCCTTGGACTTTCTTTTAATTATATTTTGGCCCCTCAACCTCCTTGTGCTGAAATTTTATGGTCTAAGATGTGAAAAGACCAAAATACCCTCCGGCGATTACTCGTTCGTAACTTTTAAACCGCGCACTTCCGCCGAATGCCGTGGTACACTTTTTGACTCAATTTTTCCTCTACTTTTCATTTTTGAGATCCATTATTACTTTCGAGATACTTTCAAAAATGACCATGATGCCCCTAGTCAAAATTCCCTATATCTTCCAAACGTGCATTTTCGGGAAAAACTGTGTCACGCCATTGCAATCCAATTTTTCTCTATTTTCCATTTCTAGAGTCTGTTATATGCACTATTAAGGACCTCCGAAACAACTTTTGGTAGTTACAGTCATCTCCATAAAACTTTGCAATCTTTTCAAATAGGTCCTTTCAGTTCTACAGAACTTCCCTTCACTTCACGCTCTTGAGTAGCTTCTCGGGATGGTTCCTCTTACTGTTCATGGACGTACTGTACATATGTATAAGTTGGGTCGTGACATTTAAATATGTGCATATGTATATAACATATATACAATCCCACATTAGAAAATTAGTCCAAAAATTCTTTATAATTTACATTTCTCCCAAAAAAATAAACATAATATACATAAGGAGGAAATGTACCATAGAATAGAATATATACATAGCAGCAACTGGCTCTGACCCTGTGGCAGCAAAATCAGCTCAAGCTCAACCAATCTCAAGCCTAGACCTAACCAGGTCTAGATGAACTCTTCGAGTCTATCGAATCAATCTTATCACCTGCGCAATAAATTTCAATCGCGCTAAGTTAAAAAGCCTAGCGGTACTTACTTTGATAATAATGAAACTTTTAAAAGAAAAGACAATGCATAATGTTGTAACATGCCATTTCACAATGTATATGTAATTCCGCTTTACTTCACATTTATCATCCTTTCTAAACATCACATTAATAGATACGCAAGCATTGGGCTCAAATAACCTAATATACTATTAAAATTTAAAAGTTACTATTTTGGTTTGTTTTGACACCCAGTGTCTAGCCCAAAGGCAATACAAGTGACGCCCACCGTCTAGCCTGAAAGTAATACAAGTGACACCCAGCGTCTAGCCTGCAGGCAAATCTTAGTGACGCCTAGCGTCTAGCCCCGAAGGCAAATATTGAGAATAATCTTATAGGCATGCCACCAAACACAGCACTCTAGAACTAAATAATACACTAGGCAACATACAAATAGTACATATTTCCCATAATCAATTTTCTTATCACTTTGCCTCTTTTACTCATTTTTCTCATTCATAACAATGCCAAATCATTTAAATTCATTATATCCTATCACTTTATAACAATGTATGTCATTTAGCATTACAATCATTTTACCCAAACATTTTTGAATTATTCTCACATAATTCACAAAAACCACATTTCACTCATTTTAGCCATTAATAATAACTTTTCACAATGTACATAATGTATAAATAAATGTAATACCCTTATATCCTATATGCGTATAATACATACAGTAGTATACATAAAATATGCATATACAATATAAGAATTTCATAATTAAGTTTATTCAAAGTCCACATAATCCCAAATTAAGATTTTAAACATTTAAAATGTATATTTTAAAAAGTAAATAAAATTTTATTTATTAATTTTTAGGTATCCAAAATAAGTGATCTACATAAAAATCTCTGGAAAAAATTCACCAAACTTTTGTCAGTAAATTGGACATCCCAAAAATTTTAACGATACTAAACTTGCAGAAAAATACACTCCCAATAATAATAACCAAACATTTCACCCTAACTTCTCAATCTTCCACATTTTCCTTAAAATATTTAAATATGTATATATATAACATATATATAATCCCACATCAGAAAACTAGTCCGAAAATTCTTTATAATTTACATTGCTCCCAAAAACATAAACACAATATACATAATAAGGAAATGCACTATAGAATAGAATATATACATAGCAGCAACTGGCTCTAACCCTGTGGCGGCAAAATCACCTCAAGCTCAACCAATCTCAAGCCTAGGCCTGACCAAGTCTAGATGAACTCTTCGGGTCTATCGGATCAACCTTGTCACCTGTAAAATGATTTTCAATCACACTAAGCTAAAAGTCTAGAGCACATACTTTGATAAAAATGAAACTTTTAAAAGAAAAGACAATGCATAATGCTGTAACATGAAATTTCACAATGTATATACAATTGCACTTTACTTCACATTTATCATCCTTCCTAAACATCACATTAACACATACGCAAGCATTGGGCTCAAATAACCTAAATTATTATTCATATTCCAGAGTTACTGTTTTGGTTTATTTTGACACCCAGCGTCTATCCCGAAGGAAAACCATATATCAGTGACGCCCAGCGTCTAGCCCTGAAGGCAATTAATGAGAATAATCTCATAGCCATGCCACCAAACACAACACTCTAGAACTGAATAATATACTAGGCAACACACAAATAGTACATATTTTCCATAAAAAATTTCCTCATCATGTTGCCTCTTTTACTCATTTTTCTCATTCATAACAATGCCATATCACTTTACTTCATTATATCTTATCACAATATCACAATGTATGTCATTTTGCATTACAATCATATTACCCAAACATTTTTGCTTTATTCTCACAAAATTCACATAAATCATATGTCACTCATTTTAGACATTAATAATGACTTTTCACAATATACGTAATGCATAAATAAATGTAACACCCTTATATCCTATATACATATAATACATACACCCAGTATATGTGAAATATACATGTACAGTACAAGAATTTCACAATTTAGTTTATTAAAAGTCCACATAATCCCAACTTAATATTTTAAAAATTTAAAATGTATATTTTAAATAGTTAATAAAATTTTCTTTATTAATTTTTATGTTTCCAAAATAAGTATTCTATACAAAAATCTCTGGGAAACATTTTCCAGAGTTTTATTTGTAAATTAGACATTCTAAAAATTTAAACAATACTCAACCTATAGAAAAATACACTCCCAATAATAATAACCCAAACATTTCACCCTAACATCTCAATCTTCCACATTTTCCCACATCACAAAATTAGTCCGAAAATTCTTTGTAATTTACTTTACTTCCAAAAAAATAAACATAATATAAATAATGAGGAAATGTACTATAGAATAGAATATACACATAGCAGCAACTGGCTCTGACCTTGTGGCAGCAAAATCACCTCAAGCTCAACCAATCTCAAGCCTAGACCTAACCAGGTCTAGATGAACTCTCCGGGTCTACCGGATTAACCCGGTCACCTGCGCGATGAATTTCAATCTCGCTAAGCTAAAAGCCTAGCGGTACATACTTTAATAATAATGAAACTTTTAAAAGAAACGATAATGCATAATGTTGTAAGATGACATTTCACAATATATATGCAATTCCACTTTACTTCACATTTATCATCCTTCCCAAACATCACATTAACACATACGTAAGCATTGGGCTCAAATAACCTAATATGCTATTCAAATTCCAAAGTTACTATTTTAGTTTATTTTGACACCCAGTGTCTAGCCCGAAAGCAATGCAAGTGACGCACAACATCTAGCCCTGAAGGCAAATAATGAGAATAATCTCATAGGCATGCCACCAAACACAACACTCTAGAACTAAATAATATACTAGGCAACACACAAATAGTACATATTTTCCATAATCAATTTTCTTATCACGTTGCCTCTTTTACTCAATTTTCTCATTCATAACAATGCCAAATCACTTTACTTCATTATATCTTATCACTTTATCACAATGTATGTCATTTAGCATTACAATCATATTACCTAAACATTTTTGCTTTATTCTCACAAAATTCACATAAATCACATTTCACTCATTTTAGACATTAATAATGACTTTTCACAATATACGTAATGCATAAAAAAATATAACTCCCTTATATCCTATATGCATATAATACATACACCCAGTATATATGAAATACACATATACAGTACAAAAATTTCACATTTCAGTTTTTTAAAAGTCCACATAATCCCAACTTAATATTTCAAACATTTAAAATGTATATTTTAAATAGTTAATAAATTTTTCTTTATTAGTTTTATGTTTCCAAAATAAGTATTCCATATAAAAATCTCTAAAAAATAATTCGCAAGAGTTTTGCATGTGAATTAGACATCTCAAAAATTTCAACAATACTCAACCTGCAGAAAAATACAATCCCAATAATAATAACCCAAACATTTCACCCCAACTTCCCAGTCTTCCACATTTTCCTCAAAACATTTAAATATGTACATATATATAACATATATACAATCCCACATCACAAAATTAGTCCAAGAATTCTTTATAATTTACATTACTCCCAAAAACATAAACATAATATACAAAATGTGGAAATGTACTATAGAATAGAATATATACATAGCAGCAACTGGCTCTGACCCTGTCGTAGCAAAATCACCTCGAGCTCAACCAATCTCAAGCTTAGACCTGACCAGGTCTAAATGAACTCTTCAGGTCTACTAGATCAACCCTGTTACCTGCACGATGAATTTCAATCGCACTAAGCTAAAGGCCTAGCAGTACATACTTTGATAATAATGAAACTTTTAAAAGAAAAGGCAATGCATAATGATGTAACATGACATTTCACAATTTATTAAGCAATTTCACTTTACTTCACATTTATCATCCTTCCTAAACATCACATTAATACATACGCAAGCATTTGGCCCAAATAACCTAATATACTATTCAAATTTCAAAGTTACTATTTTGGTTTATTTTAACACCTAGTCTCTAGCCCGAAGGCAATACATGTGATGCCCAGCATCTAGCCTGAAGGCAAATCATAGTGACATCCAACTTCTAGCCCGAACACAAATCATATATCACTGACGCCCAGCGTCTAGCCCCGTAGGCAAATGATGAGAATAATCTCATAGACATGCCACTAAATACAGCACTCTAGAACTGAATAATATACTAGTCAAGACACAAATAGTACATATTTCCCATAATCATTTTTCTTATCACATTGCCTCTTTTACTCATTTTTCTCATTCGTAACGGTGCCAAACCACTTTAATTCATTATATCATTTCACTTTATCATAATGTATGTCATTTAGCATTACAAACATATTACCCAAATATTTTTGGATTATTCTCACATTATTCACATAAACCACATTTCACTAATTTTAGCCATTAATAATGACTTTTCACAATGTACATAATGCATACTCACCTATTCACATGTCATATCACAATGTATATGAATGTTCAAATATTCAAGTAGCTGAACACATTTCCTATCCAAAATGTGTTAAGTTAAATTAAATGCAATACATTTAAATTATCAAAAGTATATACATACCTTAACCTTAACCTTAACCCAAATCCAAGCTAAAGTATCTCTTTAACCTTCACTTCTAAGATGCTCTTCAATACTAAGGTTGGAAAAATTACTTCTACTCAATGCCTATTCACAATGTGAATAAATATAATCATTTACAATCACATTCCAAGGCATTTCCAACATTAAACACTAATTAAACAACATTCCTACCAATTTCCAAAATTTTTCCCTATCTATCTTCCATTCTAGAATTACATTCTAATCAATTCCGATTGGTGTTTCAAGTTCATTCCTATCATTAATAACAAAATTTAAACCATGAAATCCAATGGACACTCATTCTTTAACAATACCCTTCCATAACTCTAAATCAATACTACTACTCCCAAGCTCCATCTTAACTTGATCAATTCAACGATCTAACTATAAAATCTTTGCATCCACTCCAAAATAACATACCCATTTGAATAATTAAAACACATAGCTACAAAAACCCAAATCATACATAACCCTATACTTAGATGAAACTTTAAAATTATAAAAGAAAACTTACTAATTTATGAAGAAATCACCAAAACCCACTTCAATCCTTTGAAATCTCTCAAAAATTTGGTGTTAGTGAAGATGAGAGCTCTCTCCCTTTCTCATCCATGGTGAATTTCAAAATTTTGAGAAGAAAGAAGAAGAAGATGCAACTTTTTCTTTTCTTTCTTTCTTTCCCTTCATTTCTAACCTTATATATATAATATGTTATTATTTTAATTATTTAATTAATTAATTATTTTAAAATTATTATCTTCCATTTATAATTATTTTATTTTTGAATTTTTTTAACCTTTAACATTTAACCTTTTACCAAATTGCCATTTTGACTTTACTTTTCAATTTGACTTTAGTATATGTTGTATATATATTCAATATATACCTCACATATACATTTTTATTTCTCACTCCAAACCCTTCAATTATCCCTCAAATTATTTATTTATTTCATTTAATTCAATTTTCATAAATTAACTGATGTTACATGTTGAATTTAAAAACCCAAGAGACTTTTAAGGTAAATAGCCAAATGGTGAAACCATATTTGGATGAGCTTGAGGATGCAAGAACCATTGAAAGCATAGTACTTGTTGATGCCTAGGGGCAATCATGTCCAGCTATACGATGTTAAAGAAGCACTCAATGGGAGGCAGCCCATCGGTTTGTATTTCTCTTCTTAATTAAATTGTCGTATTTTGGATTTCTAAATTTTCATATTTGGTGTATGAAAGTTGTTAATAAATTAAATGGAATGGGTGCTCTGATAGGTATTTTTATTGTGATTGAGTTTTAGGACAAGAAAATGAAGAAAAAAGAATAAATAAAATTAGGGAGAATGAGACACACTCATAGACACAACCAAAACTTTAAAAAAAGAGAGAGAGGGTCTCATGGCAGTGGCAGACATGGCCAGATGACATGGCCGTGTCACTTCCTGTGTCTAGCAGCTCCAAAATCAAGCCCAGACAAAGAACTGAACATGGCCATTGCACACAGCCATGTCTGTGCCTGTGTCATGCTAACATGGCCAAGCCAAATGACAGCCCTTAAGCCGTGTCACTCATCAACCATGTACATTGCCATAGTAACATTGCAATGGGAATTGATGCGACAAAGTAGAGATACTTTGCCATAGAACATGGATGTGTCTGTGGCCATGTCACGCAAACATGGCCAAGTCTATTGAAACCTCTTAAGCCATGTCACTCGCCCACCATCGAAGCCCAAAACCAGTAGAACTGAACACGGCCACAGAACACAACTGTGTTTGTGGCCATGTCCAGTCTCAAAACATATGATACGGCTAAGTCAATTACAACTTGACCATGTCATGCATTTTTTAACCCCTTAAAACTAGATTCTTTTCCCATTTTCTTCCTCACTCAAACTCTAAAATATCATATCCTTTCTCTTTACCTCTCCTCCCTCACACGGCCAAACCACACCCACCCTAAAAACTCAATTTTTTCCATCAATTCTTCCATATTTCTTCCTAAAAACTAAACAAATCATCACAAAGCTTCAAATTTTATCAAATCTCAAGATGCCAAGGACTAAGATAGTGTCTCACCATTGAAGGAAGCAACCTCCATCATCCTCTTCATCTTCTAAAAAAATAATGGCCCTTCAAGCTAGGGGATTCTTCCTTACGATGTATGTTAGCAATGAATCTCTCAATGCTTTACAAATTAGGAAGAATTTCACTAGGTATGTGTAAAACCTAGGATGGGAGAGATTTATTACCCTTAAACCCTTGCAATTCCAGGAGCTACTAATTGAGTTTCTTACCTCTATTAAAGTAGAGAAAATGAATCTAAGATTTCCACTATGCTAGGATTTAAATTGAATGGGAAATCATATATGATTGATATTGAGCACTTGAATGACATATTTGGTTTTAATCAAGAGGGGGGAAAAACTATGCCAAAGTACTTTAAGCAACAATTTGCATGGGGAGCATTAGGATCTGGCATAACTTATGTGTCTAAATCGACCAAAGTAACTAAATTGATTAACCTTGCATTGAGATACTTGCACCAATTCATGTCTTGTAGGTTCTTCACTAGAAAGGAAAGTGTTTAGATCATTTTTGTACTTGTTTTTAGTATGATTTTTATGTATTTTTAGTTAATGTTTTGATTGATTTTTTTTAAGTGTGTTTACAGTGTTGTTTTTAGGTTTAGGTGCAAAAACACCCTTGGAAGATCAAAACAGTGCAAGAAAAGCATGAACCAAGCAAGACATGGCCAAGCCAAAACTAGCTTGGCCGTGTCCCTCAAAGAATGAAGTTGGCAGAGCTTGACACGGCCAAGAGACATGGCCAAGTCTTTGGCCATGTCTCATCCAAGGAGCAAAACCAAAGAAACCAAGAAAATAAGAGCAAAAATGAAGAAGCAGGAAGAGACACACTCAGTGACACGGCCAAGCCACTGGCCGTGTCACATGACACGGCCAGTAAGCTTGGCCATGTCCCATTTCATGCCAAAGAACAAGGGAGCAAGCAAAGAAGGAAAGAAAAGAGACAGTAGTGGACACACCCACATGACACGGCCAAGCTAGTGGCCGTGTCACATGACACGGCCACAAGCTTGGTCGTGTCACCCCTTGAGACCAAAAGGAAAGAAAGAAAAGAAAGAAGCAAGGAATGCAGCAAAGGACACGGCCAGCTAGCTTGGCCATGTCCCATGAAAATTGAGGGACACGTCCTCTAGCTTGGCCGTGTCACCTCATGAAAAGAAAGAAAAGAATAAGAGACGCGGCCAAGCTACTCATGGCTTGGCCGTGTCACACTAAATATATTTGATTTCTTTTGCACGAAGTGGGGACAAAGTGGGGAACAAGGCCTTTTGCTTGCCAAAAGAAATATTAAACAAAGAAATAGTGGGGAACAAAGTGAAATGGTGTGAGTTGGAAGGCATGGGTGGTGTATTTTGAATGAATTAAAAGAAGAAGAAGAGGGAAATTGGAGGAGTTCTTAGTTCAGCTTTTGGTTCTTGGAGCCAAATTTCTGCTACACATTTAGGAGAGGGAGAGAGTGACACTCTCCCTTGTCCCCTCATCTTCATCTCCATTTTCATCCTCTCCACCTTCTCCATCTTCCATTGACAAGTTCTTTGAGATTCATTGGGATAAATTGGGTTAAATAAGCTCTTGAAGGTTGAAGAAGCTTTATTGAAGGATTGGTGACTTGAGAAAGCTCCATTCCATCTTCCAAAGGCATAATTATTGAAAGGCTTGGTGACTTTAGAAAGCTCCATTTCATATTGCAAAGGGAAATCAACCATTGAAGAGGGCTTGAGTTCTTCACCATACATCAAAGTGGAGCTAGAAGGAAGACTAGTAATCCTACTCTTGGCATCTTCACAAGGGGTTTTTCTATTCTCTCTTTTAATTAATTTCTTATTGTTATTGTTGTATTAAGAGAATTGATATTGCAATGGACAATTTGTATTTGTTTTATATTGAGTTGAATGAATGTTTTAAATTGATGATGTTGAGCTAAATACCCATGCCTAGGGTTTGTAGTATATTTGATTGAATGCTTTGATTTGATATTTCCATTGATGTACCTTGTTGTTGGTTGATTGCATTGGATTGTATGCTAGGTTGATAGATTAGCTACCTATTGATATCTAGATATTGAATGAAGGACTGAGAGGTGAAATTCGATATCGGAATTATGCAATCGACTACCCTATGAATGAATTAGAAATATAAGTTCCAGGGTTTTGTTAATTTGGTGATGTAAAAGAATTTGTCATTGTTAATTCATGAATGTGAAAACTAATGGATTGGTAATTGACTAATTAACCTTAAGGAACAAATTAATTACAATGTTACGTTAATGGATAATTGAGAATTGAGCTTTGATTGAATGAATCTATACCCCTAGGTACCTTCCAAAGAATCGATTTGATCTTGTACACCCATCACACACATCAACCCTACACACGTTAATTTTAAGTTTTAATTATTATTGCACCATCCCAACACAACAAACTTCCGCATTTAAATAATTTGTCAATCAAGCTATTACGAACCACACCTTCTTGGGGAAACGACCTTGGGGTGATCACCTTTGCTACATCTACCTCGTATACTTGCGAGTGACGCTTTGTAGTAGTACTTAATTCGAGCGCAATAAGTTTTTGGCCCCGCTGCCGGGGAGGGTTGTCGAAGTAGTAATAGTTTTATTTTTTTATTTAATTGTTTGTTTGTTTTCTTTGAATTGTTTGTTTGTTTTTGTTTGATTTTCTTTCAATTTAATTATTTGTTTTTTTTTAAGTTGCTAAGTGCCTTTTGTAAATATGTAGCTTTTAAGGTACGTAGGAGTTTATGATGATAACCCTAACTCTAAAATGGCATGGCAATTAGCAGAATTAACGAACCAACTTAAGATGCTAAATGCAAAAGGAAGAACACCTATGCCTACTCGTGAAGTATGTTCAGCATGTGGAATTGCAGGACATAGCACAAACATGTGTTCATTTGGTTATGGACAATACCAAGAGAGGCAAGAGGAAGAATATGCCTATGAAAGTTTTCAGCAAATAGGTGGAAATGACCCATATCCCATACCTTATAATTCAATCTAGGGAAGCCACCCAAATTTTTCTTGGGAAAATCAACAGCAAATTACACCTCAAAATTTTTTTCAACCTTACCAAAGAAATCCTTACTCTCAAGAACAATATTCAAATCAAGATCACCTTAAGAAACCCATATTGGAGGATAGTTTGAATGCCTTCATTCAAACTAGCGCACAAAATCAAGATCGACTTAAGGAACCCACATTGGAAGATAGTTTGAATGCCTTCATTCAAATTAGTGCACAAAATCAGGATCAATGTAAGAAATCCACAGTGGAAGATGATTTGAATGCTTACCTTCAAATTAGCACACAAAATCAGGAAGGGAGCAATGAGAGGTTTGATTCTTTGGAAGAATCATTGAAGAGGGTGGAAGCTCAAGTTGGGCAACTGGCACATCAACTCCAAGCAAACCAAGAAGAGGAATTTCCTAGCCAACTGGAGCAAGTCAAGATAATCACAAATTTAAGGAGTGAATAGGTGATATATAACAGTTTTTGTGATTCCTTTGATGCAGGAACTAATCAAGAAAAAGATGGTGAGGAAATACAACCATACATAGAGGAGTTAATTCAATCAAAGAAGGAGGAGAATTTGGAAGCATCAACTTCAACAAAATTGCATGAACCTCCAAATCCTTGTATGCCACCAATCCCATTCCCAAGCAGGCTAAAGGAAGAGAGACAAGGTATGCAACTTCCTAAACTCTATGACATGCCCTGTAGCAAAGATAGTGAAAATAAGCTTGAGATAGCCATGACCTTAGAAATAGAGCCTAATATTTCCAATTTAGAAATTGAGGAGAGCAAAGTAATCTTAAATGATGAGGTTGTTAAGAGGGAACTTCAAATTGCTAAAGACAATGAGAAAGAGATTCAACCAAACTTAGTTGAACCTAAAAAGACCCCAAAAATTTTGAAATATGTTTTGATTTGGGAAAATAGTATGCAACCAATGATCATCTCTCCCACTCTTGGTGGTGAGAAACAGCAAACAATGAACATAACCATGTTGCATAGTGAAAAATATTTTTACCAAGCTCTTATAGTATTAGAGGATCACCTTAAGACAACCTTCACATTTTTCCTTTGGACAATTGCTCTTCCAAGGATGCTACCTAGGCTTTTCAATACAATGGGAACATTTCAAAGTTGCATGTTGTTCATCCTCTCACACATGGGCTACAATTGCATTATGGGTGGAAGGAGCCCTACGCATCATATATGGGAACGATGGAAATTAGGTATCATCTAAACTCTCTCTATAGTATGCATGCTCACAATGAGGACAATGTGAATCTTTAAGTGTGGGGTGCATTATGTGTTTTGTGTTTTTACTTTTGTTTTGTGTTTTTACTTTTAAGTTATTTTTGTTTAAGTTCAGTTAATGTTTTTAATGTTTTTCTTTGAATAAATGAATTTTAGAAAGTTCAATTGTTATAAAATTGTTGATAGATGACCTTTGAATTTTTGAAGCATGAATTGGAGAATTGAGTAGAATTGGTGCTTATTGTCAATTTTGTTGGTTTTTCTTTGCATTGCCTTTAACCTAGTGAGGAATTGAGCCATTAACTTATCATTATTGTTGTGGGTGAACATCTTTGATTGATGATTTGCTAGAACTTGGTTTGACATGCATTTTAAGATTACATAAAAATTTCAATTTGGCATCAAAATGATTAAGGCAATTAGGTGAAACCACTTTGGCTTAAAAAGACCAACCCTATATTCAACCTTAGTTAGCCAATTTTGAGCCTATTTTAGTTTTCCTTTCCTTTCTTTATCACACCACCATTAGCTTGGACCTTGTTGTTTAACTCTTACCCTTTCATTAGGTCAAGAGCATTTTAAGAGCGTTTATGACCGAGTGTTGTGTTGAATTAAGTGTGGGTTAAATTTAGTAGGTTTCAGATTGCAAAGCAAAATAATAAAAAAAAGATAAAAATAAAAAAATATATATATAATAATAAGAATAATTGTTGTTCTTGTTGAAAGGGTTGGAATGTATCATTACAAGATTTAATAAGTGAGTTCGCTTGAAAAGCTCTTTAATGTCAAGGGGTAGATGAGAGGAAGGTGTTTCAGGATTGTTGGGTTATGTATATAATCGGGTACTTCATTCTTAAAGTGCTCTTGAACTTGATGATTAAGCTCACATTTCCTAAATATCATGCCTTTACCTTAGCCCCATTATAACCCAATAAAGACCTTTTGATTGATGCTTGATTGTAATTTTGCAGTGGAGATTTGATTGATAAGCAAGCCTATGGTAATAATCTTTCATTGATTGTTATGAGTGTAAACACCACCATGATCAAACACTTGTAAGAGTTGGTGAGGGAGTGACAACATTGGTTATGCATGGAAAGCCACTTAATTGCATTGGTGTCGATTTTGTTTAATTCAATATTGATTGCAGATTTAGGGATAGGGAAGTCTTGATGCATCTTTCTAACGCTTGAACTTAACAAAATTTATCTTGTTAGTGTGTTTTAATTTTAGCCTTGCTTGGGGACAAGCAAGAAATTAAGTGTGGGGTATTTGTTTAGATCATTTTTGTACTTGTTTTTAGTATCATTTTTATGTGTTTTTAGTTAATGTTTTGATTGATTTTTGTTTTAAGTGTGTTTAAAGTGTTGTTTTTAGGTTTAGGTGCAAAAACACCCTTGGAAGATCAAAACAGTGCAAGAAAAGCATGAATCAAGCATGACATGTCCAAGCAAAAACTAGCTTGGCCGTGTCCCTCAAAGAATTAAGTTGGCAGAGCTTGACACAGCCAAGAGACACGGCCAAGCCTCTGGCCATGTCTCATCCAAGGAGCAAAACCAAAGAAACAAAGAAACGAAGAGCAAAAATGAAGAAGTAGGAAGAGACACACTCAGTGACACGGCTAAGCCACTGGCCGTCTCACATGACATGGCCAGCAAGCTTGGTCGTGTCCCATTTCATGCCAAAGAACAAGGGAGCAAGCAAAGAAGGTAATAAAAGAGACAGTAGTGGACACACCTACATGACACGGCCAAGCTAGTGGCCCTGTCACATGACACGGCCACAAGCTTGGTCGTGTCACCCCTTGAGACCAAAAGGAAAGAAAGAAAAGAAAGAAGCAAGGAAAGTAGCAAAGGACACGGCTAGCCTGCTTGGCCATGTCCCATGAAAATTGAGGGACACGGCCACTAGCTTGGCAGTGTCACCTAATGAAAAGAAAGAAAAGAACAAGAGACACGGCCAAGCTACTCATGGCTTGGCCGTGTCACACTTAATATATTTGATTTCTTTTGCACGAAGTGGGGGACAAAGTGGGGAACAAGGCCTTTTGCTTGCTAAAAGAAATATTAAACAAAGAAATAGTGGGGAACAAAGTGAAATGGTGTGAGTTGGAAGGCATGGGTGGTGTATTTTGAATGAATTAAAAGGAGAAGAAGAGGGAAATTGGAGGAGTTCTTAGTTCAGCTTTTGGTCCTTAGAGCCAAATTTTTGCTGCACGTTTGGGAGAGGGAGAGAGTGACACTCTCCCTTGTCCCTTCATCTTCATCTCCATTTCCATCCTCTCCACCTTCTCCATCTTCCATTGACAAATTCTTTGAGATTCTTTTGGATAAATTGGGTTAAACAAGCTCTTGAAGGTTAAAGAAGCTTTATTGAAAGATTGGTGACTTGAGAAAGCTCCATTAGTGACTCAAGCCCTCTTCAATGGTTGATTTCCCTTTGCAAGATGGAATGGAGCTAAGAGGAAGACTAGTAATCCTACTCTTGGCATCTTCACAAGGGATTTTTCTATTCTCTCTTTTAATTCATTTCTTATTGTTATTGTTGTATTAAGAGAATTGATATTGCAATGGACAATTTGTATTTGTTTTATATTGAGTTGAATGAATGTTTTAAATTGATGATGTTGAGCTAAATACCCATGCCTAGGGTTTGTAGTATATTTGATTGAATGCTTTGATTTGATATTTCTATTGATGTACCTTGTTGTTGGTTGATTACATTGGATTGTATGCTAGGTTGATAGATTAGCTACCTATTGATCTCTAGATATTGAATGAAGGACCGAGAGGTGAAATTCGATATCGGAATTATGCAATCTACTACCCTATGAATGAATTAGAAATATAAGTTCTAGGGTTTTGTTAATTTGGTAATGTAAAAGAATTGGTCATTGTTAATTCATGAATGTGAAAACTAATGGATTGGTAATTGACTAATTAACCTTAAGGAACAAATTAATTACAAGGTTATGTTAATGGATAATTGAGAATTGAGCTTTGATTGAATGGACCTATACCCCTAGGCACCTTCCCAAGAATCGATTTGATCTTGTGCACCCATCACACACATCAACCCTACACATGTTAATTTTAGGTTTGAATTATTATTGCACCATCACAACACAACAAACTTCCGCATTTAAATAATTTGTCAATCAAGCTATTACGAACCACACCTTCTTGGGGAAATGACCTTGGGGTGATCACCTTTGCTACAGCTACCTCATATACTTGCAAGTGACGCTTTGTAGTAGTACTTAATTCGAGCGCAATAGAAAGTCTTGGGATAGTCAAACTTAGCAAGCTATTTTTCTTGGATTGTGCTAATAATGATACATCTGTGAGCACTGGATATTGGTTAGCTGATGTAGTTGATAATGTGGCTAATAAGAAAAAGGGTGCAATTTGTATTGGTGGATTGGTAACCACCCTTGCCATGGTGCTTGATAGTGACTTCAATCCAAACACTTGCAACATGACAAGGATTTTTGGCAGTAGATAGCTCGACATTGCCACTCTTGAGAAAATGCATATGATTACCAAGAGTGGAGGGGCTTATGTGATGGCTTTTGATGATCTAAGCACACATAAGGACCAACAAAAGAGACAAAGAGCTAATGAGAAATCTAATTCTGATTCACTCAATTTTGATGAAGATGCCCCAATTCTGAAAAATTATGAGGTGATTAGTAGGATAGAAGCCATAGAGAACAAAGTTGATCGCAATCATGCCGAGGTCCTCAACCAATTAGATCTCATCAACAGCAACCTGGCCAAGATTCTTAGCCTTCATCCCTCGGCCACATCATCATCCCAACCTCCACTGCCATAGCTTCGAATAGCTTCAACTTATTGAAAGCTCAATTTATTTACTTATTATTCAGTTGTCGGATGTTTTAGTTATTATTTTTTAGTTACTATTTTTAGTTATTAAAACTTTATGTTTTGTTATCTTTTGTTTATCGTATTTTATTTTGGAAGAATTAATTTTTGTTTTTGGTAAGGAGGAAGTAGCATTTTATCACACGCTGTGGAACAATGGAGTACAGGTTTTACCTTACTCTTGCCTTTTCATATTATGCAAACTCACATTCGGGACAATGTGAATATTTAAGTATGGGGTGCAAAGTTTTACTTATTACTTACTTTTGTTTGCTTTTGTTGAACTGCTTTATTTTTGGAATGTTGAAAACTTTAATTGTTATAAGATTATTGATAGGCAACCTTTGAATTTTGAAGCATGAAATTAAGAATTGGATAAAATTGGTGCTTATTATCAATTTGGATGGATATTCCTTACATTACCTTTAAACTTGTGAGAAAATTGAGCCTCTTAAGTTGGATACCAACTTATTATTCTTTGTGTGTGAACATTCTTGATTGATAAATTACTAGAACTTGCTTTGACATGCATTTTGAGACCACATAAAAATTTAAATTATGCATCAATATGATTAAGGCAATTAGGTGTACCCATTTTAGCTTAAAAAGGCTAACCTTATATACGACCATAGTTAGCCAAATTTTGAGCCTAATCCATTTTTCCTTTTTCTTTCTTTTTCACAACATCATTAGCCTTGAATCATTTTGTTCCAACTCTCACCCTTTCATTAGGATCAAGAGCATTTTAAGAGCTTAAGTGATTGAGTTGTTGTGTCAATTAAAGTGTGGGGTTAAATTTAGTGGGTTGAAAGTTGCAAATAAACACTTTGCAATTACTTTATTTCTTTATTAGATTTTCTTCTTCCTTATTTTATTGCTATAGTGAAATATATATATATATATCAGAAATTATTGTTCTTATAGCCAAGGTTGGAAGCTTTATTATGATCCTTACAATAAAATGAGAAGATTCTAAATTATTTTATAAAGGGTATTATAGCGTCATGTGCTAAGTGAGTAGAGATTGTTTTTGAGATTGTTCGGTCACATGTATGTTTGGTTACTTTATTTTTGAAGTGCTCTTAAACTTAATGAATAGCTCACATTCCCAAATGTCATATCTTTACCTCAAACCCCATTATAGCAAAATGAAAAGATGTTATGATTGATCTTTGATTGGTACTAAGTGGTGAAGATTGATTACTAGGCAAGCCTATGGTTATAATCTTCCATTGAATGTTAGGAGGGTAAACACTACCATATTAAAACGCTTAAAAGAGTCAGTGAGGGAGCGAAAACCTTTAGTATGCATGGAAGACCATTGAATTACATAAGTGTTAATTTTATTTGATTTGATATTGATTGTGGATATAAGGAGAAGGGTGCCTTAATATATTCTTATAACTATGAAACTTGATTTTCTTGTTCTATTTTATTTTTAACTTTGCTTAGGGACAAGCAAAGTATTATGTGTGGGGTAGTTGTTATGATCAATTATGTGTGTGTTTTTAGGTTAATTTTATTAGCTTTCTAGTGAATTTTTCCTTAAATGTGTGTTTAAGTTTGCTTGGAATTTTATGATGTAGGTTGAAGCATGAACCTATGCAAAATTTAGCTTAATTCACTTATTGAAGCCACTTTAGAGGAAAAGGCAATGAATACGGCCAAGTTGTGACTACTGACCTAGCCTTGTCCCGCATGATAAAAGAAGGGAAATGTGTGACACACCCATATGCCTTGCCGTGCCAGACAAATGGGAGGTTGGCTGTGTCTTTCACAAGATGAGAAGGAAATTGAAGGCAGAAGCAGACACATGTACCCATCTTGGCCGTGTCACATGACATGGCTAGTGATAAACATGAGCTTGGTCGTGACCTTTGATAAGGGAGGAAATTGAAGGTAGAAGCAAACACATGGAGAAGAAGCAGTCGTGTCACAGGCCGTGTCACACCACACATCCACTGACTTGGCCATGTTCCACCTTAAAAGAAAAAGAACCAAGAATAGGAAGAAGAAGACACGGCCATGAGACACATTTGTGTCACTGGTTGCGTCACTCAATATAAAAAACATGTATGATAAGCAGTGTTGGACATAGGCACATGACTTGGCCATGTCCAAGGGAAAATTGAGAGATATGGCCAAGACCAAACTGACTTGGCCATATTTGAGATAGATTCTTTGTTTGTTTTTATACGATTTGAGAGTCAAGATAGGAGACAACATGAATGTTTCTTTAAAAAAAATAAAAGAAGTGAAAAGGTGAGCTATTTTTGGATGGAAAGAAAGCTTTAAGAATTAAAAAGAGGGAATAAATACAGGTGGGAGTATGGATATGAGTTGGAAAGAAAAATTCTCTTTGTTTTAACACTTAAAAATAATTGGAATGGGAGATAGAGAGGGGACTACACATTTTGGAGGGAACCAATTTTTCTCCATTCTATTTATCTTCTTCTCTTCTTGTTAACAAGTGGACCATCTTCATCACCATCTCCAACTTCATTTCATCTTCATTTTCTTCCATAGACAAGTTCCTTTAACATTTTTGGGATTGTTCATGGGTAGTTCTTCAACAAGCTCTTAAGAAGACTTGGGAGTTCTTCATCACATTCAAGTTGAGCTAGGAGAGAGAACAAGAAGTTTCAACTCTTGGTATCTTCAAGGGGTTTTTCTATTCTCTTAATTTATTTATTTTCAGATTTTGTTATTGTATACATTAATACTTCAATGAATATTTGTGAGTTAAATTATATTGAGATTAATGTTTACTTTGAATTGATGATGAGCTAAATTACTCATGCCTTTGTAGTAGATTTGATTAAATGACTTAATTCAACATTTTCATTAATATAATTTACTATTAGTTGTTTGTATTGGATTATATGTTAGGTTGATAGAGTGGCAACCAATTGATCTCTTAATATTGAATGAAGGACTGAAAAGTGAAATTTGATATTCAAACTATGCAATCAACTACCCCAAGAATAAATTAGAAATATAAGTTCTAGGGTGTACTTAATTTGCTACTTAAGGTAATTGATTTTTGTTAATTCATGACTATGAAAACTAATGAATTGATAATTGCTAATTGATATAAAGGAGGAAATTAAGTTATAAGATTATGTTAATGGATAATTGAGAATTAAGTTTTGATAAAATTGACCTACAAATCCTACATACCATTCCAAGAATTTAAATTAATCTTTGACAACCATTACTAGTTTCACTTTTAAGTTTTAATTATTTTTCACCATTTCAACACAACACACTCAATCTTTAAATTATTTATTTCAATCAAACTATTATCAACAAACACTTTTCTTGTGAAACGACCTTGGGACGACCCACCATTTACTATAACTACCTCATATACTTGAGAGTGTCACTTGTACTAGTATTAAGTAGAGCGCAACACGTACTTACATGAATTCTCTTTGAAATCCTTAAATCTTCTTGAAATCCTTAGAAAAGTTGCTGTATAAAATAAACTAAGACTCTCTTCATCCTTTCCTATGGCATGTTCAAGGCAAGAAGAGAAGAAACATTTTTCCATTTCCCTTCTTCCTAGCCACATATATATTTAATTAATAATGTATTAATTAATTAGAATATAATAAAATATTATGATATTTATCTCTTCCTTTAACTTTACCTTTTTCTTTAATTATTATTAATTAATTAATTAATATTTAATAAATATCTAAAATTTCATCATCTTCCACTATCCAAAATTATTTTTAATTTGATTTATTTTATTCATTACTATTTTTTATTTTATTATTATTATTACCTTTCTCAACAACAATTAGATATATATTTATATATATGACAAATATATACTTTGCATATATATCGTATATATTTTATATATATGTCTTGTATATTTCATGTATACTTCAAATATATCATAGGCATATATCTTATATCTATTACATATGCATTTTATATTTCTTTCTTTCAATCATATCTACTTAATCCTCTATACTGATTGCTCCAATGTACATTAAAAATGTGGATGTTATAGTATCTCTTAGGAAATTTGACGTTTAAAATATCACTGAAATTTAATATTTTTAAAATTTATCAGTCAATATAGACATCTCCTGTTAATTAGGTTACTAAGAAAACGAGTATCTCTCGGTAAACTTGACACTTAAAATATTTCTGAAATTTAATATTCATAAAATTCGTGGACTAATATATACATCTCACGACAAATGTATATTGTGATATATGCCCCTCAATAATTAGGTTACTAAGAAAAGCGAGTATCTCTATGTAAACTTCTTGTTTAAAATACTATCAAATTTTAATATTATTAAAATTTATTGACTGATGTATACATTTCTCAGCAAATGTGACTTCTAATATGCTCCTTATTAAATCAGAAAATTAAATTTCAGAAGATTGACTATGACTTTGATTAGTAATGTTTTAGACATTATCAATAGATTTTCTTAGTTGTTAGTAAGTGGAAGTAATAAAATAGTGGCACCTTCTATTAGCGCTATAATTACCATCGCACCATTATCTCTCAATAACTTTCATCGGTAATGACTAACACCATATTTTTTCACCATATTTATTTACTAATTTTGACTAGCAGTCAATATTCTATTTCTATTTTTTTTTTCTTAATATATAGTCAATATTTAGTAACAAAATTGTTTTTGTCAGTAAAACCCATTAGTAATTTGTGTGTTTTTTGTAGTGTGTATGACAATTGTGGGCTTTCTCATCACTTCGCACTGCTACCAATTGGGTTGGTGCTACTCAAGTGTAACACCCTTATACCCTATATACATATAATATATACACCCAGTATATGTAAAATACGCATGTAATGTATAAGAATGCCACAACCCATTTTAATAAAATTTTTCATATTCCTAATTTAAAATCCCAAACACTTCAAAATGTATTTTTTAGTAAACAAATAAAATATTCTTTATTCACTTTAGGTTCCAAAAATAAGTATTTTATATAAAACTTCTCTAGAAAAAATTCGCCAGAATTCTGTCTATAAATTGGACATCCCAAAAATTTCAACAAAACTCAACCTTCAGAAAACACACTCCCAATAACAATAAATCACACATTTTACCCCAACTTCTTAATCTTCTCCCATTTTCCTCAAAACATTCACATATGTACACACACACACACACACACATATATATATATATATATATATATCAAAACACCTATACACATACCCACATTATATAATTTATCCAAAAAGGATCTTTATAATTTACAATATACTCAAAAACATAAACATAATATATATATAGTGACAAAATGTACAATAACATAGAATGTATACAAGGTGGCAACTGACTTTGACCTTGAAGTAGTAAAATCACCTCAAATCAACCTCAAGTCTAGTTCCGACCAGGTCTAGATGAACTCTCTGGATGTACTGGATTAACCCCGTCACCTGCACGATGAATTCAATCTCACTAAGCTAAAAGCCTAGCAATACCTGCTTGATAATAATGAAACTTTTAAAAGAAAGAAAATGCATTATGTTGTATCATGCCATTTCACAATTTTTATTTCACTTTTGTTGATCTTTTAAAACATAACATTAACAGATACACAAGCATTGGGCCCAACTAACTCAGTACATTATTTAAATCTGAGAGTTACTATTATGGTTTGCTTTGACACCCAACGTCTAGCCCAAAGGCAAGTGATGCCTAGAAAGCCTGAAGGCAAATCATAGTGACGTCCAACGTCTAGCCTGAAGGTAAATCATGTATCAGTGACATCCAGTGTCTAGCCTCGAAGGCAAATGATGAGAATAATCTCATAGGCATGCCACTATAGAGAACTCTAAAAATTGAATAATAAACTAAGCAACTCATAAATACTTCATATTTTCCATAATCAATTTTCCTTATATCAGTGTCTCTTTTCTCATTTTTCTCATTCATCAAATGCCAAATCACCTTATTTTGTTATATCTCATCATTTTATCACAGTGTATGACATTTAGCCTTACATTCATTTACCCAATCATTTTGGGTTATTTTCAAATAATGTACATAAATCACATTTCACTTATTTTAGCTATTAACAATGGCTTTCCACAATGCACATAATACATACTTAAATAACCAAGTAGTTTAACACATTTTCTATCTAAAATGTGTTAAGCCAAATTAAATGCAAATATATTTAAATTATCAAAAGTATATACTTACCTCAATTAACACTCAAATTCAAGCTAAAGTATCCCTTTAACTTCCACTTCCAAATTGCCTTTCAACACTAAGGTTGGGCAAAATGCTTCCACCCAATGTCTAATCAAAATATGAGTAAATAAAATCATTTAGAGTCACATTTTAAGGCATTTCAAATATCAAACTCCAATTAAACCAAATTCCTACTAATTTTCCAAAATTTGCCTCCCCTTACTTTAATATTGGAATTCCATTCCATCACATTTTAATTGGTGTTTAAGTTTATTTTTATTATTAAAAACATATTAGAACATGTTTTAACCAATTAAATCTAATAAACACATATTCTTTAATAAAACCCTAAAATACCATAACCTTCTTAAATTATGGTTCTTCATTCCAACTCATTCCAAATGCTAATTTAAGCTCATTTCCATCATTTAAATCTTTTAATAACATGATTCATTCATTAAAATAAAACAAACTACTATACTTTGAAAATTTCCTTCCAAAACCCTAAATTCAACACTACCTCTCTCAATCTCTAACCAAACTTGATTAAATCCATTATTTGATTTTAAAATCCTTGTTTAGGCATCAAAACAACATCATACACACCAATTCTAACAATTTAAACACATAATTGAAAAATCCCAATTTACACATAACCCTAAACCATCGTCTTCATCCAACTCAACCCAAACTTAATCTTTTCTTGCATCTAACTTAAAAATCATTACTTAATACTCAAAATATCATCATACATACTCATTCAAGCAATTAAATCATACATACCCATAATCCCAAGCTTCACATATTCATAACTTTTGACATTTCAAAGATTAAGGTGGAAAGCTTACAAATTAGAGAAGAAATCACCAAAAATCCGCTTAATTCCTTGAAATCCCTTCAATTCTTGGTGCTTGGAAGAAGAGTAGATCTCTCTTTTCCTTCAATGGAGGTTCAGCCTCTATAGAGAAGAAGAAGAATATGAAACCCTTATACCCTATAAATGTATAATACACACACTCCCAGTATGTAAGATACACTTATACGGTATAAAAATGTCACAATTCGATTTAATAAAAATTTCCATATTCCCTTATTACTCAAGTCATTTGTACAAAAACATATACATACATATGAAAATACACAAAGTTCTCACATTACTTAATTATTTAAACATCCTTTACAATTTACAATGTATATACTTATACTCCCAAAACATAATATAATATACATAATGTCAAAATATACTATAAAATAAAATATGTACATGCTGGCAAAGTGGCACTAATCTTGTTGTAGTACAAATGCTTCAAGCTCCAATAACACAAGCCTAGACCCGATCTGGTCTAGTAGAACTCTTCAACTCTACCGGATTACCCCTATCACCTGCGCGATGAATCACAATCATGCTAAGCCAAAGCCTAGTAGTATAAACTTTGATAATAATAAAATTCAACAATAATACCAATGCAGAATGTTCATATGCTATGCCATCACATGATATTCAAGACCACTTTTGGATATATGCTTTCATTAATTGATATTTCACACCAACACATACACAAACATGGGCCCAAACAACTAATACATCATTCAAATCTCAGAGTTACCAATTTGGTCCATAATGACACCATGTGTCTAGCACCGAAGGCAAAATATCAATGTTATAGTCCAACTAGGCATTAGCTTATGACCCTACCTTTTCACCCAGCCCAGCTCCAAGGACTTAATTCTAAGGCTTACGACCCGATCTTTTCATCTCAAAAACATTTTCACAATGATGCCAAGCGTCTAGCCCCATAGGCAAATATAGGCATACTGCCAAATACAGAACTCTGAAAATTGAATAACATACTAGGCACATAATTAATTCATATTTTTCATTCTCAATTCCTTTCTCATTTTCCCATTTTCTCATTCATATCAATGTTATTTCTTTTCAACATTTCATCCTCATCATAGGATATATCATAATGAAACCACATTTCACATTTTACACACATTAGACATTCTATTCAATCTCGCCATTAAACAATGGCTTTTCACAATGTATAATAATGCATACATAGCAATTCACATGTCTTAGCACCATGTTCATGAATACTTAATGTATCGAGTAGAACACATTTTTTATCCAAAATGTGTTAGGCCAAATGTAATGCAATCACATTCCATTTATCAAGAGTTTGTACATACCTTAGGAAACACTTTAAAATAAGCTTTAAAACTTCCTCTAACCTTCTCTTCCAAGTTTTCCTTCAACACTAGGGTTGGGTAAACTACTCTCTCTCAATGCCTATACCAAATATGATAATTGATAAGAGCATTTTTATACTTTTTTTTAGTATGATGTTAATGTATTTTTAGTTAATGTTTCATTTGATTTTAGTTTAAAGTTTCTTTTAAGTGTTTGCTTTATGTTAAAGTGGAAAACTTCCCTTGGATTATCAAAACAATGAAGAAAGAGCATGAATCAAGCAAGACATGGCCAAGCCAAAGAAAGCTTGGCCGTGTCCCTCAAAATTTCTTCAAGGCAGTAGATGACACTGCCAAGAGACACGGCCAGACACGGCCAAGCCACTGGCCGTGTCTCAACCAAGGAACAAAACCAAGCAAAGAAGGAAATAAGAGAAGCAGTAGCTGACACACCCAGGTGACACGCCCAAGCCAGTGGCCATGTCACATGACACGGCCACAAGCTTGGCCATGTCACCCATTGGAAGCAAAGAAGAGATTGGCAAAATGAAGAAATAGAAGGTGACACACCTAAGTGACATGGCCAAGCCACTGGCAGTGTCACAGGACATGGCCAGGAGCTTAGCCATGTCACCCCATGAGACTAAAGGGAAAAGAAAGAAAGGAAGCAAGGCAGTGATGGACACGGCCAACTAGCTTGGCCGTGTCCCAAGAAGAAATGAGAGACACGACCAAACCACTCATGGCTTTGCCGTGTCACCTAAGAAAACCTTGATTCTTTTGCATGAATTGGGAGACAAAGTGGGGAACATAACATTATGCTTGTCAAAAGAAATACAAAACAAAGAAGATGTGGGGAACAAGGGAGAGTGGTGTGAGCTGGTGTGAGTTGGAAAGCATGGGCTTGGAGCTTTCGAGGGAAATAAAATGAGAAGAAGAGGAAGAAGAAGAGGAGGCTTCTGCAGAGGGCTGTAGGTTTGTGCAGAAAACAGAGAACAGAGGTAGAGAAGAGAGGTTTAAGAGGAGGAGGCTGTGCATACACGATTTGGGCAAGGAGGGAGTGACACTTTCCTTGACTCTTCATCTTCATCCTCCATTTCCATCCTCTCCAGCATCTCCATCTTCCATTGGCAGCTCCTGGAGATTGAAGAAGCTACATTGAAAGGGGTTTTTCTATTTTCTCCTTTTATGTATTTTAATGTTATTGTTGTTGTTGTTGTTGTATTAAGTGTTTTGAACATGAACTAAATCATTCTCTATCTAGATATTGAAGAACCCTAGCTTATTTATATGATTGAATGATTTTAATTGATGAAGTTGTTTTATTCTTATGATGCTTAATGATTATTGTCAATTGATGATAGCATGGTTATTGATTGGTTGCCATTTTCATATTATTGACTTGAGAAAGCTTGATATGAATTGATTACTCATAAGGGTTGAGGATTGATTGGGGTACTAGAGATATACCTATAAGATCCTTTGGTTTATAGTTCCTTGTTCTTAATGCAAGATCTTTTTAATTGTGTTTGAGAAGAGATTCCGGCACTCTACTTAGTGATTAAGGATTAATTCGTTCGAGAGAGGTTTTAGTCTTAGTTAGAGGAATGCCAACTCAACTCATCAACTCTATTATCTGATGTAATTGTGGCTAGGGGGATTCAATATCTGGATAGTATCATTATCATCAATCCTTTTTACACAACACACAATTTATCTTTATGTTCATTTATTTAAGTTAATTGTCCTTAATTATAAAACACACCAAAAATATTAATTTGCTAAACAATAGTTAAGATTTGCACTAGCCCTTGGCCTTGTCCTTAGTGGAATGATAACTCACTCACTACTTTATTACTTGGGCGACCCGTGCACTTGTGGTATTTGCTATAGCTCTAGGCGCGACACACCAAGTTTTTGGCTCCGTTGTCGGGGGCAATGGTTTCAATACTAGTAATATAATTAAGGCTGTTGATTTAGTTTTATTTTCTTTTACCAAGAAGGTTTGTTTGTTTTCTTTGAATTGTTTGTGTGTTTTTCTTTGAATTGTTTATTTGTTTTATGTAAATTTGTTTGTTTGTTATGTTTGAATTTGTTTGTTTGTTTATTTTCTTTAAATTGCTGAGTGCCTTTTGTAAAGATGCAGTTTTCAAGGCACGGGGAAGTTTATGATAGGGACTATTATTCTGAGCTTGCATGTCACAAAATTAACGAATAAAGTTGATAGGCTAATTGCAAGTCGTGGAAGCCCACCAAATTGTACAGCATGTAGCAATGCAGGACATAGTGCCAATACATGTTCATTTGGGTTCCAACGATACCAAGATTGGCACGAGGAAGAATATGGCTACCAAAGTTTCCAGCTAATGGGTGGTAATGACCAATATCCCAATTCTTACAATCCAAGTTGGAAAAGCCACCCAAATTTTTATTGGGAAAATCAGCAGTACATCTCACCTCAACAAAATTTTCAACCTTGCCAAAGAAGTTCTTACTTTCAAGAACAATTCTTAGACCAAGACCACCTTGAGGAATCCACATTGAAGGATAAGTTAAACTCCTATATTCAAAAACTCACAATGAATCAAGATCACCTTGAGGAACCCACTTTGGAGGGTGAGTTGAGGTCTGAATCTTTGCAATAAACACAGAGGATATTGGATGCTCTAGAGGAGCAGCTGGCACATCAACCCCAAGCACGCTAAAAGGAGGAGTCTCCTAGCCAATTGGAGCAATTTGAGGTAATCACAAATTTGAGGAATGAACAGGTAATATATAACAATTTTTTTGATTTCTTTGATGTAGGGACCAATCAAGAAGAAAATGGCGAGGAGATACAATCCATCGTAGGGGAGCTGAGTCAAACAAAGGAGGAGGAGAATTTGGAAGCATCAACTTGGATAAAATTGCATGAAACTCCAAATCCTTTTATGCCACCAATTTCATTCCCATGTAGGCTGGAGGAAGAGAAACAAGGTATGCATATTCCTGAACTCTATGACATGCCCTATAGCAAAGATAGTGTAGATAAGCTTAAGGTAGCCATGACCTTAGAAGTAGAGACTAATATTTCCAATCTAGAAATTGAGGAGACCAAATTACTATTAAATGATGAGGTTGTTGAGATGAAACTTCAATTTGCTAAAGAGGATGAGAATGAGATTCAACCAAACTTGGTTGAACTTCAAAAGACCCCAAAAAATCTTGGAATTTGTTTTAGTTGGGGAGAATAATATGCAACCAATGATCATCCCTTCCACTTTCGGGAGTGAGAAAGAACGAAAAATGAATATAACTATGTTGCATACTGAAAAACATTCTTACCAACTCCCTATAGCATTGGAGGATCACCCCATGATAGCTTTCACATATCCTTATTAGCCAATTGCTCATCCAAGGATGCTACCTAAGCTTTGCAACACATTAGGCACATTTCGAAGTTGCATGCTGTCCATCCTCTCAATCATGAACTCCAATTGCATTATGGGTGGAAGGAGCCCTTCATATCACATATGGGAGCGGTGGAAATCAGGTTTCCTCTAAACTCTCTTTTAGTTTATGCATGCTCACATTGAGGACAATGTGAAATTTTAAGTGTGGGGTGCATTTTGTATTTTGTATTGTTGCTTTTAAGTTATTTTTATTTAGGTTTAGTTAATGTTTTCTTTCAATAAATGAATTTTGGGAAAGTTCAATTGTTATAAACATTGTTGATTGATGACCTTTGAATTTTTGAAGCTTGAATTTGAGAATTGAGTAGAATTGGTGCTTATTTTCAATTTTGTTGGTTTTTCCTTGCATTACCATCAACCTGGTGAGGAATTGAGCCATCAACTGATTATTCTTGTTGTGGGTGAAAATCTTTGATTGATGACTTGCTAGAACTTGCTTTGACATACATTTTAAGACTATATAAAATTTCAATTAGGCATCAAGATGATTAAGGCAATTAGGTGAACCCACTTTGGCTTAAAAAGACCAACCCTATTTTTAACATTAGTTAGCCAATTTTGAGCCAATTTTGTTTCTCCTTTTCTTTATTTTTTGCAACACTACCAACCTTGAACCTTGTTGTTTTAACCCTTGCTCTTTCATTAGGTCAAGAGCATTTTAAGAGCGTTTATGACCAAGTGTTGTATTGAATTAAGTGTGGGGTTAAATTTAGTAAGTTTAAGATTACAAAGCAAAATATATAAAATATATATATCAAATAAAAAAATAAAAAAAAGAAAAAAAATCAATTAAATAATTGTTGAAAGGGTTGGAATATGTTTTGGTATAATCATTGCAAGATGTAATAGGTGAGTTCCATTGAAAAGTTCTTTAAATGTCAAGGGGTAGATAAGAGGAAGGTGTTTTGGGATCATTGGGTTATAGATATATGATCGGTTACTTCATTCTTGAAGTGCTCTTGAACTTAATGATTAAGCTCACATTTCCTAAATGCCATGCCTCTACCTTAGCCCCATTACAACCCAATAAAAGACCTTTTGATTGATGCTTGATTGTAATTAAGTGGTGGAAATTTGATAGATAAGCAAGCCTATGCCAATAATCTTTCATTGATTGTTATGAGTGTAAACACCACCTTGATCAAACACTTTCTAAGAGTTGGTGAGGGAGTGACAACATAGGTTATATATGGAAAGCCACTTAATTGCATTGGTATCGATTTTGTTCAATTTGATATTGATTGTGGATTTAAGTATAGGGAAGTCTTGATGCATTTTTGTATCTCTTGAACTTGACAAAATTTTTGTGTTTAGTTTGTTTTGATTTTAGCCTTTCTTGGGGACAAGCAAGGATTTAAGTGTGGGGTATTTAATAAGGGAATTTTTATACTTGTTTTTAGTATGATTTTAATGTGTTTTTAGTTAATGTTTCATTTGATTTTAGTTTAAAGTTTTTTTTAAGTGTTTGTTTTAGGTTAAAGTGGAAAAACTCCCTTGGATTATCAACACAATGAAGAAAAAGCATGAATCAGGCAAGACATGGCAAAGCCAAAGCAAGCTTGGCCGTGTCCCTCAAAATTTCTTCAAGGCAGTAGATGACACGACCAAGAGATGCGGCCAAGCCACTGGCCGTGTCTCACCCAAGGAACAAAACCAAGCAAAGAAGGAAAGAAGAGAAGCATTAGCTGACACACCCAGGTGACACGCCCAAGCCAGTGGCCATGTCACATGACACGGCCACAAGCTTGTCCATGTCACCCATTGGAAGCAAAGAAGAGATTGGAAAAATGAAGAAATAGAAGGTGACACACCCAAGTGACACGGCCAAGCCACTGGCCGTGTCAAGCTTGGCCGTGTCACCCCATGAGACTAAAGAGAAAAGAAAGAAAGGAAGCAAGGCAGTGATGGACACGGCCAACTAGCTTGGCCGTGTCCCAAGAAGAAATGAGAGACACGGCCAAGCCACTCATGGCTTGGCCGTGTCACCTAAGAAAACCTTGATTCTTTTGCACGAATTGGGAGACAAAGTGGGGAACAAAACATTATGCTTGCCAAAAGAAATACAAAACAAAGAAGATGTGGGGAACAAGGGAGAGTGGTGTGAGCTGGTGTGAGTTGGAAAGCATGGGCTTGGAGCTTTCGAGGGAAATAAAATGAGAAGAAGAGGAAGAAGAAGAGGAGGCTTCTGCAGAGGGCTGCAGGTTTGTGTAGAAAACAGAGAACAGAGGCAGAGAAGAGAGGTTTGTGAGGAGGAGGCTGTGCATACACGTTTTGGGCAAGGAGGGAGTGATACTTTCCTTGACTCTTCATCTCCATCCTCCATTTCCATCCTCTACAACATCTCCATCTTCCATTGGCAGCTCCTAACGATTGAAGAAGCTACATTGAAAGGGGTTTTTCTATTTTCTCCTTTTATGTATTTTAATGTTATTGTTGTTGTTGTTGTTGTTGTTGTATTAAGTGTATTGAACGTGAACTAAATCATTCTCTATCTAGATATTGAAGAACCCTAGCTTATTTGTATGATTGAATGATTTTAATTGATGAAGTTGTTTTATTCTTATGATGCTTAATGATTATTGCCAATTGATGATAGCATGGTTATTGATTGGTTGCCATTTTCATATTATTGACTTGAGAAAGCTTGATATGAATTGATTACTCATAAGGGTTGAGGATTGATTGGGGTGCTAGAGATAGACCTACAAGATCCTTTGTTTTATAGTTCCTTATTCTTAATGCAAGATCTATTTAATTGTGTTTGAGAAGAGATTCCGGCACTCTACTTAGTGATTAGGGATTAATTCGTTCGAGAGAGGTTTTAGTCTAAGTTAGAGAAATGCCAACTCAACTCATCAACTCTATTATGTGATGTAATTGTGGCTAGGGGGATTCAATATCTGGATAGTATCATTATCATCAATCCTTTTTACACTACACACAAGTTATCTTTATGTTCATTTATTTAAGTTAATTGTCCTTAATTATAAAACACACCAAAAATATTAATTTGCTAAACAACAGTTAAGATTTGCACTAGTGCTTGGCCTTGTCCTCAGTGGAATGATAACTCACTCACTATTTTATTACTTGGGCGACCTGTGCACTTGCGGTATTTGCTATAGCTCTAGGCGCGATGCACCAATCATAAACAACCATTTAATATCACATTCTAAGGCATTCTTAACATCAAATCATTTAAATAGGAATTAAAAATGAAAAACAAAGAAAATAGTTATTCTCAAGTGAAACACCGAACAACACGGGCGTGTTACTGACCCTGTCATTAACCAAATCACACAAAAGCTTTGACACGTCCAATGACATGGGCGTGTCTCTGCCCATGTCACTCATTCTGCCTCATAGAAACTTTGACATGCCCAACAATACAGACATGTTAATGACCATGTCAATCATCTTATCTCACAGTAGCTATGACACACTCAATGACATGGCTGTGTTACTGGTCATGTCATTAATGTTGAAACTCAGCATCATTGACATGCCCAATGACATGGCCGTGTCACCAGCCGTGTCAGGCAAAAGTCTTGTAATTCAAACTCTCAACCAAATGAATGCAATCCCCAATATCCAAATACCATGTTCTTTCATAGAATTTCAAAGAAACTTGCAAAATGATAAAGGAACTTGCAAAAATGATGAAGAATCCTCAAAATCTTCACTTGAATCCTTGAAATCCCTTGTAAAATTAGTGTCTGGAAGAAGAAAGCTCTCCTTGTCTCTCTCTCTCTCTCAAGCTCACATTCAAAGGAACAAAGAATAAGAAGAAGCAAATTTCAATTTCTCTTCCTTTCTTATATATATATATTAATTATTCTTTTATATGTGTTTTATATGTTAAGTATATGTATATGTCATATTTACTTCAAATATATTTCAAATACACATTTTAATTTCTCACTTAAAATCCTTTCATTTTTCATTCAAATCATTTATTCTGTTTATTCAAATTTAATTTATTTTAATATTAAAAAATTAGGGGTATTACAATTCTCTCCCATTAAGAAAATTTCATCCGCGAAATTATCTGCTATCAACTTTGGAACAACTGAGGATACTAACTCTGCATCAGTTGTTCACTTTCCCATGTCGCCTCCTCAGTAACATGATTCTTCCAAAGGACTTTCACAAATTGTATTTTATTATTTCTCAATTCTTTTACTTCTCGTGCAAAAATCGCTACTCGTTCTTCTTCATAAGTCAGATCTGAACTTACCTTAATAGATTCCACTGACAAGATATGAGATGGATCTGACCTATATCTTTGAAGCATAAAGACATGGAAAACATTATGTATCTGGTCCAACTAAGGCGGTAAAGCTAGCTTGTAAGCCACTAGACCAATTCTCTCCAGATTCTCATATGGCCCTATGAAACTAGGACTCAACTTCCCTTTGCGACTGAATCTCAAAATCTTTTTCCACGAAGATACCTTCAGGAACACTTTATCTCCCACACTGAACTCTATATCCTTCCTTTTCAAATCTATATAGGATTTATGTCCATCTGAAGCATCTTTCAAATGATCCCGAATAAATTTCATTTTCTCTTTTGTTTCCTTAATCAAATCAGGACCAACCAATTTATCTTCTCCAACCTCATCCCAACACAAAGGTGTTCTGCATCTTTTGCCATATGATGCCTCATAAGGTGCCATCCCAATACTGAATTGATGACCATTGTTATACGCAAACTCAAACAATGGCAAGAATTTGTCCCAACTTCCACTAAAATCAATGATACAACTCCTTAACATATCCTCTAACATTTATATCACTCTTTTTAACTGTCCATTTATCTGAGGATGGAAAGTGGTACTAAAATTCAATCGCGAACATAATGCATCCTACAAACTCCTACAAAATCTTTATGTAAACCGAGGATCTCAGTCGAACACCAAAGAAACTGGGACTCTATGCAACCTCACTATTTCACTGATATACAACTCAATTAATGTAATATCCTCATGTTTGCCTTAGAAGTCTTGGTTATGTTGTTGTTGTAAATTTGATTGAATGTATATGTTATGTGATAAGAAAAGGAATTTGAAAGAGAATGCTTGTGTATATGTGTTTTGGGAAAGAAAAGAGGGTTTAGAGAGAAGTGTATATGTTGTTTATATGATGATATAATTAACATATACATAAGTCAAAGGGAGAGTCAATGGAAGAGAGATATTTATTTTTGTGAGGGTGGAATTACATAAATGGGCATTAAAGTTAAAAGAAAGCTAGAACAAATGGAAAAGGGTGTTTTGGTAATTGTTTAGTTAAAATCACTTGGCGGAGATTTAAGGAGAAATTGACTTTGTTTCTTCATCATTTCCTCTTTTTCTTGATGGTAGTGGCCGGCTCCTCCAAAGACAAAAGGAAATTAGAGAGCTAGAGAGGTGTTTGAAGTACTAAACTCAAATTGAAGGAAGATTGAAGTGATCAAGTGTTGATTCAAGAAGTTTATAGCTTTGGTAAGTTTTCTTTTGGATCTTTTGCTTGTTTGAAATGATATGTGGATTTGATAGATGATCTAAGAGTGTGTTGCTTGATTTTGTCATACTCAAGTTTGTTTGATTAGTTTGATTTTGGATTTTAAGGATGAATTGATGAAAGAAGTAAGTTGATTTTTGAAAGATGGAGAAGGAGGTTGGTTTTAGGGTATTGAGGGGATATGTGATTAATGTGATGAATATGTAAGATATGTGTTAATAATGTTGATTAGAACTATTTGAATGAGATTATTGTTGTGTATAATGTGTTAAAATGCATTTAGAAAAGTTTGGCTATAATTAAGGTTTGTGTTCTTGAGTGACACGGCCAAAAGCAATGTGAGACACGGCCACATGCTTGGCCGTGTCCCTTGCCCGTGTTGCCTACTGTCAAATTGAGGTTAAGAGACACGGCCACAAGCTTGGCCGTGTCCCTCAAGTGTGCTGCCCGTGTCCCTCAAATGTGTTAGATAAGGTTTTGATTCTTTGTTCTTTTTGCATTGTTTTGGTTCTTAAAAGGTAATTGTGTACCTAAACCTAAACCTAAACACTTTAAACACACTTAAATCAATGAATGACATAAGCAAATGCATGTGTAAGATCCTAAAGCTATGAACAATGGTATGTTATATGTATTATGAATCTTGTAAATGATAATGTGTGATATGGATAATGTATTTTGAAATGCTATATCAATGATGCTATATGCATAATATGAATTGAGATGTGAAATGTGATGCAAGCCATTGTGATTGGCTATGATGATGCAATTGAAAGAAATAAGGCATGTTTGCCTAAATGTTGATGAGAATTGAGAATGGAAATGATAACTAAATAATAAATGAATTGTGTGGCTAATGTGTTATTCCATTTTCAGAGTTTGTTGTTGGTGGCATGCCTAATAAGTGTAACAATCTCTTGAAGTTAGGTTGGATTGAATCCTTGAAGCCTAATTGAGATGTTACCACCCTTGAAGCTAGGTTGGGTTGATTCTTGAAGCCAAGTTGGGTTGAAGCTTAGCATGCTTTGCTCCCCTTGAAGCTTGGTTGAACCTAATCCTTGAAGCCTAGTTGGGTATATGATATTGATAAATGTGATAGCAAAACCAAAGCATTAACTCTGAAAATTGAATGGCATATTAGTGTGTTTTGGGCCCATGCTTGTCTTTGTTTAATGTGAGTCATGAATGATAACTTGATTGATTAATGAAGGAGATGGAAAGATGTTGAAATGTGATATGCTTATATGATTTGTGATGTGCAAAGGTGTGATGTTAGCTTTTCACCTATGTTGATACCTTTATTGATAACATGTGTGACATTGCATTGAACTAGAGCATAAAATTAGCATGATTTGTCTTACTAAGCCCTTGGCTTAGCGCGATAGTGTTTAATCGCATAGGTGATAGAGTTGACAGAGTTGAACCCGAGAGCTCTTCAAAACCGAGTGAGAGTAGACGTTAAAGAGTTGGTTTTGGGAACTTAAAGATCAGAGAAGACTTGCCAATCATGTATAACTTCTTTATATTTTGTAAATATTGTTTATAATGTAAATATATGTATATTTGCAAATATGAATTTAAATGCTTTCATATATGTAACTATTTTATAAATTCCGCTGCGTACTAAATAAACATATCTATATCTACTTTGTTTTATCTTACAAGTTAATTACTTATTATCTATATGGTATACTGAAAAAGATTATGTTATCATTTAAAAGGTGTTTTTGAATGTTAAGAAAAATCCGTAGCATTCCTATATTCGATACATGTATACTACATTGTGGTGTATGTAGTGTGTATGTATTGGGTGTGGGGGTGTTACAATTGTTTTAGTATCAGAGCCTAGGTTTGAGATTCTCAACCTAGGTAAAAAGTAAGAAAAAAAATATTTTTACTTAAAAAGTGAATTTTTGAATAACATACATGTGTGGGATTGGCAGTCTCTGATCTTTAATAAGATGTAATCTGCTGTGTTTGCAGACATAGGTTGTGATGGATCCTCATTTGCGTTAGTCAGTTGAGGGTAGTGAGGAGAGTGTAGCTCCGGAGGATAGAGCTAGAGTTGATAGTGCTGGGGAGGCACCTGCTTCGGTGTTGGGGAGACCAGTTGGTGAGGAGGTTCCGCCAGCTTGGCTTAGGCATGTGGTAGTGGCTTTGAGGCAAGCACCAGTGCAACTACCACCCCCTCAGCCTTTGGTATCAGTGAGGCACTATGATAAACTAAGGAAGTATGGAGCAGAGGATTTCCTTGGTACTGTTGATCCAGCTGTAGCGGAGCAGTGGCTTGATAAAGTACAAAGAATCTTTATTCAGTTGCAAGCCACCTCAGAGGAGAAATTTGACTATGCCAGATCATTGCTACAGAAGGATGCATACGACTGGTGGAGGACAGTACCCCATTCTATGGATGATCCACCAACCTTGTCCTATGCTGACTTTCTGAGAGAGTTTGAGTTGAAGTATACTCCAAGGGAGTATAAGGACATGAAGAAGATGGAGTTTTTGAGTTTAAAGCAAGACAGCAGGACTGTAACTGAATATGAGGTTGAGTTTATTAGATTGAGCCATTATGCTGGGGGCATTATAGCTGATGAGATAGATAGATGCAGGAGATTTGAGGAGGGATTGAGGCCCTCTATCATGTGTCTAGTGGCTGGATCTAGATATCATGATTTTTCCCAGCTTGTGGCAGCAGCTCGGAGTGTGGAGCGAGCTCAAGTTATTGCAGCTGCTTCGAAGGAAGAGATTAGGGTTAGAAGGCCCCAGTTGGAGGCAGGGTCTTCTTCTGCGAAGAGAGGTAAAGGAAGCTTTGTTCCTCGGGTCAGTAGGAGTCAGAGGCCAGCTGGTAGGTCAGTGCAGTTTCAGAGGCAGAGATTTAGACCTGCAGCTTCAGTGGCAAGTGCTCCGACCCCAATGATTCAGAGATCCACTCTACCCATCTGCATTCATTGTGGTAGGCCACATGGTGGTCCTTGCTGGAAGACTGGTGTAGCAGGGGTTTGTTTCAGATGTGGATCACCAGATCACTTTGTTAGAGATTGTCCTGAGAGGCAAGAACAGATGTCAGTTGATACTGCAGCTTCTCGACCTAGTGTGAGGGGAGGTCGAGGAGGCAGAGGTAGCAGCTGGGGAGGCAGATCTGGGTTCAGTTCTAGAGGAGGTTCTACATCCAGGGAGAGTAGACCAGAGGAGGTTGGATCTTCCCAGAGGGTATATGTTATGCAAAGGCAGCCAGATGCTTCGGCAGTCATAGCTGGTACTTTTTCTTTATTTGATACTTCAGTACTTGCTTTGATTGATCCGGGTTCCACACATTCCTATATTAGTGCATCTGTTTTGCCTGTGTCTGATATGCATGCTGAGTCCCTAGGATTTGATGTGTTGGTGACAAATCCTTTAGGGCATAGTGTGATTGTTAGCAAGGTGCACCGAGATAGTGTAGTAGTGGTGCAGGGGGAGGAGTTCCTTGGAGATTTGATTGAGATGCCATTTAAGGAATATGATGTGATCCTAGGCATGGATTGGTTAGATAGACATGGTGCTGTGGTAGATTGTAAAAAGAAAATTGTTTCTTTGAGAACTGTTGATGGTAGAGAGGTGATAGTATCTAATGAGCAAGGACAGCTAGCATCTTTGTTTGTTTCAGCTGTTGCAGCTAGGAGATTAAATAGAAAGGGGTGTGATGCCTATCTTGCTCATGTGGTAGATACTAGAGTAACAGGTTCTCAAATTGATAGCATTGCCACAGTTGCAGAGTTCGCAGATGTGTTTCCAGAGGAGTTGCCAGGGTTGCCTCCTGAGAGAGAGGTGGAGTTTGGTATTGAATTATTGCCTGGTACCACTCCAATCTCTATTACTCCTTATAGAATGGCACCTGCTGAATTGAGGGAGTTGAAAGTGCAATTACAAGAGTTGTTGGATAAAGGATTTATTCGTCCTAGTGTCTCACCTTGGGGAGCTCCTGTTTTATTTGTGAAGAAGAAAGATGGTACTGTGAGGTTGTGTATCGATTATAGGCAATTGAACAAGGTGACTATTAAAAATAAATACCCTTTGCCTAGAATCGATGATCTCTTTGATCAGTTGAATGTGTTTTCTAAAATTGATTTGAGATTAGGGTAACATCAGCTGAGAGTTAGAGCTGAAGATGTTCCTAAGACCGCCTTTCGGACCAGGTATGGGCATTATGAGTTTTTAGTTATGCCTTTTGGTCTGTCGAATGCACCTGCAGCTTTTATGGACTTGATGAATAGGGTGTTTAGGCCCTATCTGGATAAGTTTGTAGTGGTCTTTATTTATGATATTCTGGTGTATTCGCGTAATGAGGAGGAACATGATAAGCATCTACGAATTGTGTTGCAAATTCTGAGAGAGAAGCAATTGTTTGCTAAATTGTCGAAATGTGAGTTCTGGCTTGATCAAGTAGCTTTTCTTGGTCATATAGTTTCAGCAAAAGGTATTAGAGTTGATCCGAGTAAAGTTGAAGCTATTTTGAATTGGAGTCTACCAAAATCTGTGACAGAAGTTAGAAGTTTTCTGGGTTTGGCGGGCTATTACCGACGGTTTGTGAAAGGATTTTCTTTGATAGCTACTCCACTCACCAGATTGCTTCGAAAGGGAGTTAGATTTGTGTGGACAGATCAGTGTCAGGCTAGCTTTGAACAGTTGAGAGAAATGTTGACTCAAGCGCCTGTTCTTACTTTACCTGTGGAAGGCAAACCATATGTGATCTACAGTGATGCTTCACATAGTGGTTTGGGTTGTGTTCTAATGCAAGAAGGTAAAGTTATAGCTTATGCTTCTAGACAATTGAAACCGCATGAATTCAATTATCTGACCCATGATTTAGAGCTAGCAGCCATTGTGTTTGCATTGAAGATTTGGCGACACTATTTGTTTGGGGAGAAATGTTTCATCTACACTGATCACAAAAGCTTGAAATATTTGGGTGTCCAGAAAGAGCTTAATCTTCGACAGAGGAGATGGTTGGAATTGATTAAAGACTACGACTGTTTGATTGATTATCATCCAGGTAAAGCAAATGTTGTTGCTGATGCCTTGAGTCGGAAGTCTTTAGCTGGTTTAACTGTTTATTCGCTCTCGTTGCTTGTTGAGTTGAGAGCATTGCATGCCAGTTTTGTATCTTGTGATGATGGTGCATTGTTGGCACAGTTGCAATTAAAACCAGTTTTATTGGATCAGATTAAAGAGGCTCAGTTGGCTGATGAGAAGATTCGAAAGATTGTTTCAGATTGCCAGAATGGAAAGAGTAGAGATTTTATTGTGAGAGGTGATGGGAGTCTTTGGTTTAAGAATAGATTGTGTGTACCTGATGATGCTAATTTGAGAAGGATTATTTTAGAAGAAGCACATCAGTCAATATTTGCTATGCATCCGGGCAATACCAAGATGTATCATGATTTGAAGCAACATTACTGGTGGTCCGGTATGAAGAGAGACATAGTGGAGTTTGTATCCAGATGTCTCACATGTCAGAAGGTAAAAGCAGAGCACCAAGTTCCAACCGGGTTACTTCAGTCTTTGTCAGTGCCTGAATGGAAATGGGAGAAAGTGACAATGGATTTTGTGTCTGGTTTGCCATTGACACAAAGGAAGCATGATGCCATATGGGTGATTGTTGATAGGTTGACTAAGACAGCTCATTTTCTTCCGGTTCGGATGGATTACTCGTTGGAGAGGTTAGCTGAGCTGTATATCCATGAGATTGTGAAGTTGCATGGTGTTCCAACTTCTTTAGTATCTGATCGAGATCCCCGGTTTACTTCCAGGTTTTGGAAGAGTTTGCATAGTGCTTTGGGTTCTCGACTGCACTTCAGCACTGCTTTTCATCCACAGACAGATGGACAGTCAGAGAGAGTGATACAGATTATCGAGGACATGTTGAGAAGCTGTGTCATCGATTTTTCTGGAAGTTGGGACAGATTTCTACCGCTTGTGGAGTTTGCTTATAACAACAGTCACCAATCCAGCATTGCTATGGCCCCATTCGAAGCATTGTATGGTAGACGGTGTCGGACACCTTTTTTTTGGAGTGAACTTGGAGATGGTAAGTTGATTGTGTAATATCCTCATTTATGCCCTAGAAGTTTTGAGTATGTTGTTGTTATTGTGGTTGTTGATATATATATTGGGAAGTGAATGTTTGTGCATATATGTGTTAAATTGTAAGAGAAAAGAAATGGGAAGAGAATGTATATGTATATGTGTTTTGGAGAAGAAATTTAGGGTTTAGAGACAAATGTATATGTTGTTTATATGATGATATAATTAACATATACATTGGTCAAATGAAGAGTCAAGGTGATGGTTAAGTGGAAGAAGATATTTTTGGTTGTTAATGAAATTACTATAAAGGGCTTATATGAGACAAAGAGTTAGTTATATGGTTAAGGGTGTTTTGGTAATTTTCCTTGTAAGATGCATGGTGGAGATTAAAAGAAGAAAAGGTGTTTGACTTGTGCATTTTCTTCTTTCTTTCTTGAAGTGGCCGGATTCTCCATAGACAAAGAGAGAAAGAGAGGTGATCTTGAGGTTTGAAGCATTTTGAAGAAGGAAGCAAGGGTTTTGGTTAAAGATTTGTGGATTTCTTCATTTGAGGTAAGATCTTTTCTTTAATTTCTTCAATTCTTTTGAAGTGGTGTGAGAAAGGAATTAGGGTTTGTTGGTTTGATGATGAGAAGTTGAGTTGGTGAAGGTGTTGGAAGTGATTGTGTTGAGTAAGAGTTGTGTTTAGTGAAATTGTTTCTGTTTTACAATTAGTAAAGGCTGTGATTTGTATGATTTTTAATTAATTATAGAAAAATGTTCTTGAAGTGAATTTTTGATATGTTGTGCCTCTATGAGTGTAGAATGACTGAAAAATATGTTGATTCGATTTTGGAATGGTTATGAGTTTAGAAAGATTATTTTTATTAGACCTGTTCCAGCAGGTACCTTAACTGAGACAGCTATACTTCGGGATTTTTAATAAAATGTAGAAAAATCATATCCAGTCGAATTTTGGATATGTTGTTGCTTAGTGAGTCTAGTATTTGAGAAAAATAATTTGGAACCACGTTGATTGAATTTGATTTATGGAATTCACAAAGTTCAGAACTGCTGCCAGGATGCAGGGCAATTGGGGCAGTCTGGTTAGGTGAACTATTTGACCAAGATTTTGTGTTCAGTTTGATCTGAAATTTTAAAGGAATGATTTTTAGATACAAAACTAAATTCTGTAAAAATTTTAGAATTTTTAGTCAAGTAGATTATTTTATACAATTTTTCAAAATAAGGATAAAATGGAGTTTAAAACCAGAATGTACTATTCATATGAATCATATCAATTGTTCTTTGCCCTAATTGCATTGTTGAGATTGAACAATGTTATGTTATGCATTGTGAATGGTTATGTGTTTCATGAATAATATACATTGAAATTGAAATGATAATTCAAATAAGACATGATATGAGGCAATGCCATTGTGATTGGCTATGATGATGATATTGAAAGAAAGAAGGCATGTTTGCCTAAATGTGATGAGAATTTGAGAATGGAAATGGTAACTATATAATAAATGAATTGTTTGTTTAATATGTTATTCAGTTTCAGAGTTCTGGATTTGGGTGGCATGCCTAAGAAATGATAAAAGGTAACAGTCTTGCCGGGTTGAGGATCTCCTCATATGTGTTGAGTTGATGATCCAAGAGACTGGGTCTGTTACACTATGAGATATATGATTTGTAACAGTCTTGCCGGGTTGAGGATCTCCTCATATGTGTTGAGTTGATGATCCAAGAGACTGGGTCTGTTACACTATCCATGGATAGAGATACATGTATATACATTGCCTACGGGCGTGATTATTGTGACTATGAACCAAAGCAGTAACTCTGAACTCTGAATATCATATTAAATACTTGTTGGGCCCATAGGTGTCAGGGTTATATGAATGTCCTAAATAATGTTATGAGTTAATGAAATGAGATGTTGGTTATTGAGTATGATTGATTAATGTTGAATGTGGAAAGATGTTGAAATGTGGTATGCTCATATGACTATGATTTGTGAAATGCATAATTATGTGGTTAACTTTATATTTATGATATTGATCTTATCAATAACATATGTGGCATTGCATTACATTAAAGCATACCATTAGCATGTTTTATCTTACTAAGCCGTTGGCTTAGCGCGAATGTGATTCTTCGCGCAGGTGACAAGGAAGAACCAGAGAGTTCCTCTAGGCCGAGTCGAGCCTAGATTTTGAAGAGTGAATAGTGGGCTTTAAGATCGAAGACTGACTGCCAAACATGTATAAATTTTATGTGTTGTAAAACTTGAGTTTTGATGTATATGAATTTGTAAATATTGTTACTTTCCGTTGCATAGTGAACAAAGATTTTATCTGCTGTATTTCATAATAAACCTTTACTTTATTTTGTACTAGAAGTGTAAATCCTTTTTGCAGGTTGTAGTTGAGGTTATAAGGGGGATTTATTGGAAGTGTACTGAGAATGATTTTGTTTGCATTGGTTTGTGTAAAAATGTTTTCAAAAATTAGAAAAAAACCAGTTTTGTCGACACTTGGGATTGAATTTTTAGGCAAAACTATGGCAAAATTTCTATAAAAATCGGAACAAAAATTTGACTAAGTAAAAGTGGTAGCAACATTAGGATAGGGTGGCGCCTCTACTCAGCTTACACACGTAGGTCGGGAAGGGGTGTTACAGATTGGGCCTGATTTGATTCAAGAAACTGAAGAGAAAGTGAAGTTGATTCGAGGCAGGTTGAAAGCAGCTTCAGACCGACAGAAGTCTTATGCAGATTTAAAAAGGAGAGACATAGAGTTTGATGTGGGAGATAAAGTATTTTTGAAAGTATCTCCTTGGAAGAAGATTTTGAGGTTCGGTCGAAAAGGGAAATTAAGTCCTCGATTCATTGGACCGTATGAAGTTTTAGAGAGAGTTGGGCCAATTGCTTATCGGCTTGCTTTGCCACCTGAGTTGGATAGTATCCATAATGTATTCCATGTTTCTATGTTGAGGAGATACAGATCGGATCCATCTCATGTGTTGCCGGTTGAATCAATTGAAGTGAGTCCCGATCTGACATTTGAAGAGGAACCAGTTGCTATCTTGGCACGTGATGTGAAAGAGTTGAGAAATAAGAGAGTGCCATTGGTGAAGGTTCTATGGAAGAATCATGCAAAAGAAGAAGCAACTTGGGAAAGTGAGCATACAATGCGAGATCAGTATCCTCAGCTATTTCAGACTTGATATCAGGTAATTTCGAGGACGAAATTTCTTTTTAGAGGGGGAGAATTGTAATATCCTCATGTTTGCCTTAGAAGTCTTGGTTATGTTGTTGTTGTAAATTTGATTGAATGTATATGTTATGTGATAAGAAAAGGAATTTGAAAGAGAATGCTTGTGTATATGTGTTTTGGGAAAGAAAAGAGGGCTTAGAGAGAAGTGTATATGTTGTTTATATGATGATGTAATTAACATATACATAAGTCAAAGGGAGAGTCAATGGAAGAGAGATATTTATTTTTGTGAGGGTGGAATTACATAAATGGGCATTTAAGTTAAAAGAAAGCTAGAACAAATGGAAAAGGGTGTTTTGGTAATTGTTTAGTTAAAATCACTTGGTGGAGATTTAAGGAGAAATTGACTTTGTTTCTTCATCATTTCCTCTTTTTCTTGATGGTAGTGGCCGGCTCCTCCAAAGACAAAAGGAAATTAGAGAGCTAGAGAGGTGTTTGAAGTACTAAACTCAAATTGAAGGAAGATTGAAGTGATCAAGTGTTGATTCAAGAAGTTTATAGCTTTGGTAAGTTTTCTTTTGGATCTTTTGCTTGATTGAAATGATATGTGGATTTGATAGATGATCTAAGAGTGTGTTGCTTGATTTTGTCATACTCAAGTTTGTTTGATTAGTTTGATTTTGGATTTTAAGGATGAATTGATGAAAGAAGTAAGTTGATTTTTGAAAGATGGAGAAGGAGGTTGGTTTTAGGGTATTGAGGGGATATGTGATTAATGTGATGAATATGTAAGATATGTGTTAATAATGTTGATTAGAACTATTTGAATGAGATTATTGTTGTGTATAATGTGTTAAAATGCATTTAGAAAAGTTTGGCTATAATTAAGGTTTGTGTTCTTGAGTGACACGGCCAAAAGCAATGTGAGACACGGCCACATGCTTGGCCGTGTCCCTTGCCCGTGTTGCCTACTATCAAATTGAGGTTGAGAGACACGGCCACAAGCTTGGCCGTGTCCCTCAAGTGTGCTGCCCGTGTCCCTCAAATGTGTTAGATAAGGTTTTGATTCTTTGTTCTTTTTGCATTGTTTTGGTTCTTAAAAGGTAATTGTGTACCTAAACCTAAACCTAAACACTTTAAACACACTTAAATCAATGAATGACATAAGCAAATGCATGTGTAAGATCCTAAAGCTATGAATAATGGTATGTTATATGTATTATGAATCTTGTAAATGATAATGTGTGATATGGATAATGTATTTTGAAATGCTATATCAATGATGCTATATGCATAATATGAATTGAGATGTGAAATGTGATGCAAGCATTTGTGATTGGCTATGATGATGCAATTGAAAGAAATAAGGAATGTTTGCCTAAATGTTGATGAGAATTGAGAATGGAAATGATAACTAAATAATAAATGAATTGTGTGGCTAATGTGTTATTCCATTTTCAGAGTTTGTTGTTGGTGGCATGCCTAATAAGTGTAACAATCTCTTGAAGTTAGGTTGGATTGAATCCTTGAAGCCTAATTGAGATGTTACCACCCTTGAAGCTAGGTTGGGTTGATTCTTGAAGCCAAGTTGGGTTGAAGCTTAGCATGCTTTGCTCCCCTTGAAGCTTGGTTGAACCTAATCCTTGAAGCCTAGTTGGGTATATGATATTGATAAATGTGATAGCAAAACCAAAGCATTAACTCTGAAAATTGAATGGCATATTAGTGTGTTTTGGGCCCATGCTTGTCTTTGTTTAATGTGAGTCATGAATGATAACTTGATTGATTAATGAAGGAGATGGAAAGATGTTGAAATGTGATATGCTTATATGATTTGTGATGTGCAAAGGTGTGATGTTAGCTTTTCACCTATGTTGATACCTTTATTGATAACATGTGTGACATTGCATTGCACTAGAGCATAAAATTAGCATGATTTGTCTTACTAAGCCCTTGGCTTAGCGCGATAGTGTTTAATCGCATAGGTGATAGAGTTGACAGAGTTGAACCCGAGAGCTCTTCAAAACCGAGTGAGAGTAGACGTTAAAGAGTTGGTTTTGGGAACTTAAAGATCAGAGAAGACTTGCCAATCATGTATAACTTCTTTATATTTTGTAAATATTGTTTATAATGTAAATATATGTATATTTGCAAATATGAATTTAAATGCTTTCATATATGTAACTATTTTATAAATTCCGCTGCGTACTAAATAAACATATCTATATCTACTTTGTTTTATCTTACAAGTTAATTACTTATTATCTATATGGTATACTGAAAAAGATTATGTTATCATTTAAAAGGTGTTTTTGAATGTTAAGAAAAATCCGTAGCATTCCTATATTCGATACATGTATACTACATTGTGGTGTATGTAGTGTGTATGTATTGGGTGTGGGGGTGTTACAATTGTTTTAGTATCAGAGCCTAGGTTTGAGATTCTCAACCTAGGTAAAAAGTAAGAAAAAAAATATTTTTACTTAAAAAGTGAATTTTTGAATAACATACATGTGTGGGATTGGCAGTCTCTGATCTTTAATAAGATGTAATCTGCTGTGTTTGCAGACATAGGTTGTGATGGATCCTCATTTGCGTTAGTCAGTTGAGGGTAGTGAGGAGAGTGTAGCTCCGGAGGATAGAGCTAGAGTTGATAGTGCTGGGGAGGCACCTGCTTCGGTGTTGGGGAGACCAGTTGGTGAGGAGGTTCCGCCAGCTTGGCTTAGGCATGTGGTAGTGGCTTTGAGGCAAGCACCAGTGCAACTACCACCCCCTCAGCCTTTGGTATCAGTGAGGCACTATGATAAACTAAGGAAGTATGGAGCAGAGGATTTCCTTGGTACTGTTGATCCAGCTGTAGCGGAGCAGTGGCTTGATAAAGTACAGAGAATCTTTATTCAGTTGCAAGCCACCTCAGAGGAGAAATTTGACTATGCCAGATCATTGCTACAGAAGGATGCATACGACTGGTGGAGGACAGTACCCCATTCTATGGATGATCCACCAACCTTGTCCTATGCTGACTTTCTGAGAGAGTTTGAGTTGAAGTATACTCCAAGGGAGTATAAGGACATGAAGAAGATGGAGTTTTTGAGTTTAAAGCAAGACAGCAGGACTGTAACTGAATATGAGGTTGAGTTTATTAGATTGAGCCATTATGCTGGGGGCATTATAGCTGATGAGATAGATAGATGCAGGAGATTTGAGGAGGGATTGAGGCCCTCTATCATGTGTCTAGTGGCTGGATCTAGATATCATGATTTTTCCCAGCTTGTGGCAGCAGCTCGGAGTGTGGAGCGAGCTCAAGTTATTGCAGCTGCTTCGAAGGAAGAGATTAGGGTTAGAAGGCCCCAGTTGGAGGCAGGGTCTTCTTCTGCGAAGAGAGGTAAAGGAAGCTTTGTTCCTCGGGTCAGTAGGAGTCAGAGGCCAGCTGGTAGGTCAGTGCAGTTTCAGAGGCAGAGATTTAGACCTGCAGCTTCAGTGGCAAGTGCTCCGACCCCAATGATTCAGAGATCCACTCTACCCATCTGCATTCATTGTGGTAGGCCACATGGTGGTCCTTGCTGGAAGACTGGTGTAGCAGGGGTTTGTTTCAGATGTGGATCACCAGATCACTTTGTTAGAGATTGTCCTGAGAGGCAAGAACAGATGTCAGTTGATACTGCAGCTTCTCGACCTAGTGTGAGGGGAGGTCGAGGAGGCAGAGGTAGCAGCCGGGGAGGCAGATCTGGGTTCAGTTCTAGAGGAGGTTCTACATCCAGGGAGAGTAGACCAGAGGAGGTTGGATCTTCCCAGAGGGTATATGTTATGCAAAGGCAGCCAGATGCTTCGGCAGTCATAGCTGGTACTTTTTCTTTATTTGATACTTCAGTACTTGCTTTGATTGATCCGGGTTCCACACATTCCTATATTAGTGCATCTGTTTTGCCTGTGTCTGATATGCATGCTGAGTCCCTAGGATTTGATGTGTTGGTGACAAATCCTTTAGGGCATAGTGTGATTGTTAGCAAGGTGCACCGAGATAGTGTAGTAGTGGTGCAGGGGGAGGAGTTCCTTGGAGATTTGATTGAGATGCCATTTAAGGAATATGATGTGATCCTAGGCATGGATTGGTTAGATAGACATGGTGCTGTGGTAGATTGTAAAAAGAAAATTGTTTCTTTGAGAACTGTTGATGGTAGAGAGGTGATAGTATCTAATGAGCAAGGACAGCTAGCATCTTTGTTTGTTTCAGCTGTTGCAGCTAGGAGATTAAATAGAAAGGGGTGTGATGCCTATCTTGCTCATGTGGTAGATACTAGAGTAACAGGTTCTCAAATTGATAGCATTGCCACAGTTGCAGAGTTCGCAGATGTGTTTCCAGAGGAGTTGCCAGGGTTGCCTCCTGAGAGAGAGGTGGAGTTTGGTATTGAATTATTGCCTGGTACCACTCCAATCTCTATTACTCCTTATAGAATGGCACCTGCTGAATTGAGGGAGTTGAAAGTGCAATTACAAGAGTTGTTGGATAAAGGATTTATTCGTCCTAGTGTCTCACCTTGGGGAGCTCCTGTTTTATTTGTGAAGAAGAAAGATGGTACTGTGAGGTTGTGTATCGATTATAGGCAATTGAACAAGGTGACTATTAAAAATAAATACCCTTTGCCTAGAATCGATGATCTCTTTGATCAGTTGAATGTGTTTTCTAAAATTGATTTGAGATAAGGGTAACATCAGCTGAGAGTTAGAGCTGAAGATGTTCCTAAGACCGCCTTTCGGACCAGGTATGGGCATTATGAGTTTTTAGTTATGCCTTTTGGTCTGTCGAATGCACCTGCAGCTTTTATGGACTTGATGAATAGGGTGTTTAGGCCCTATCTGGATAAGTTTGTAGTGGTCTTTATTTATGATATTCTGGTGTATTCGCGTAATGAGGAGGAACATGATAAGCATCTACGAATTGTGTTGCAAATTCTGAGAGAGAAGCAATTGTTTGCTAAATTGTCGAAATGTGAGTTCTGGCTTGATCAAGTAGCTTTTCTTGGTCATATAGTTTCAGCAAAAGGTATTAGAGTTGATCCGAGTAAAGTTGAAGCTATTTTGAATTGGAGTCTACCAAAATCTGTGACAGAAGTTAGAAGTTTTCTGGGTTTGGCGGGCTATTACCGACGGTTTGTGAAAGGATTTTCTTTGATAGCTACTCCACTCACCAGATTGCTTCGAAAGGGAGTTAGATTTGTGTGGACAGATCAGTGTCAGGCTAGCTTTGAACAGTTGAGAGAAATGTTGACTCAAGCGCCTGTTCTTACTTTACCTGTGGAAGGCAAACCATATGTGATCTACAGTGATGCTTCACATAGTGGTTTGGGTTGTGTTCTGATGCAAGAAGGTAAAGTTATAGCTTATGCTTCTAGACAATTGAAACCGCATGAATTCAATTATCCGACCCATGATTTAGAGCTAGCAGCCATTGTGTTTGCATTGAAGATTTGGCGACACTATTTGTTTGGGGAGAAATGTTTCATCTACACTGATCACAAAAGCTTGAAATATTTGGGTGTCCAGAAAGAGCTTAATCTTCGACAGAGGAGATGGTTGGAATTGATTAAAGACTACGACTGTTTGATTGATTATCATCTAGGTAAAGCAAATGTTGTTGCTGATGCCTTGAGTCGGAAGTCTTTAGCTGGTTTAACTGTTTATTCGCTCTCGTTGCTTGTTGAGTTGAGAGCATTGCATGCCAGTTTTGTATCTTGTGATGATGGTGCATTGTTGGCACAGTTGCAATTAAAACCAGTTTTATTGGATCAGATTAAAGAGGCTCAGTTGGCTGATGAGAAGATTCGAAAGATTGTTTCAGATTGCCAGAATGGAAAGAGTAGAGATTTTATTGTGAGAGGTGATGGGAGTCTTTGGTTTAAGAATAGATTGTGTGTACCTGATGATGCTAATTTGAGAAGGATTATTTTAGAAGAAGCACATCAGTCAATATTTGCTATGCATCCGGGCAATACCAAGATGTATCATGATTTGAAGCAACATTACTGGTGGTCCGGTATGAAGAGAGACATAGCGGAGTTTGTATCCAGATGTCTCACATGTCAGAAGGTAAAAGCAGAGCACCAAGTTCCAACCGGGTTACTTCAGCCTTTGTCAGTGCCTGAATGGAAATGGGAGAAAGTGACAATGGATTTTGTGTCTGGTTTGCCATTGACACAAAGGAAGCATGATGCCATATGGGTGATTGTTGATAGGTTGACTAAGACAGCTCATTTTCTTCCGGTTCGGATGGATTACTCGTTGGAGAGGTTAGCTGAGCTGTATATCCATGAGATTGTGAAGTTGCATGGTGTTCCAACTTCTTTAGTATCTGATCGAGATCCCCGGTTTACTTCCAGGTTTTGGAAGAGTTTGCATAGTGCTTTGGGTTCTCGACTACACTTCAGCACTGCTTTTCATCCACAGACAGATGGACAGTCAGAGAGAGTGATACAGATTATCGAGGACATGTTGAGCTGCTGATAGTCTACCACATCCCCATGTTTGGATGACCAATCCCTGCCTAAAATCAAATCATATTCTCTTAAAGGCATCACAATTAGGTCATCAAGAAACTCCTCATCCTGGACAACAAATGGACTATCTCGGTGCACCCTACTAACCACAACAATGTGCCCTAAAGGATTTGTAACCAAAACATCAAATCCTAGGGACTCATAATGTAAATCACTCACAGGCAGTATGGATACACTAATGTATGAATGAGTTGACCCAGGGTCTATTAATGCAAGAACTGAAATACCAAATAGAGTAAAAGTAGTGGCTATAACAGCTGATGTATCTAGCTGCCATTGCATAACATAAACTTGCTATGATCATCCTGCATCCTCTAATCTACTTCCTGCTATAGAACCTCCTCTTTGACTAGAGCCTGATTGAGTACCTCTACCAAAACCTCTGCCACCATGACTCCCTCTGACACTAGGCCTAGAAATTATTGTATCTATCTGCCTATCATCTAATAGCTCTAGACAATTCCTAATAAAATGATCTGGTGATCCACATCTATAACATACTGCTGGTCCACCTATCCTCTAGCAAACACCTCCATGTACTTTACCACAATGAACACAGGTAGGTGGAACAGACCTCTCAGTCCATGGGATCGGAGCATTAGCCACTGAGGTAGTAGGTCTCTGTCTCTGCTACTATACTGACCTACCAGGCTATCCCTGACTCCTACTAAACATCTAAGGATATCCTCCTCGGCCTCTCTTTAATGATGAAGACCCTGCCTTACCTTGGGGTCTCCAACCACTACTCTCCTCAACTCCAGTTACTGCTGTAAGTCCTTGTGCCCTACCTACGCTCCTGGAAGCTACAACTAACTAGGAGAAATCCTGACACTGGGAACCTGCCACAAAACACATGATAGAGGGTCTCAATCCCTCTTCAAACCTTCGACATCTATCAAACTCATCTGATATAATCCCTTCAGCATACTGGCTCAACTTGATAAATTTAATTTCACACTCAGTCACTATCCTGTTATCCTATCTCAAACTCAAGTACTCCATCTTCTTAGCATCTTTATATTCCCTAGAAGTATACTTTTTCTTGAATTCTAGTAGGAAATTAGCATATGTCAGGAATGGTGGATCAATTGTACCATGGGGAAACATCTTCCACCATTCATAAGCATCGCCCTACAGAAGAGATCTAGCATAATCGAACTTCTCTTCTGGACTAGCCTGCAACTGAATGAACACTCTCTGCATCCTATCCAGCCACTACTCTGCTACAATCGGGTCTGCAGTGCCGACAAAATCTATGGCTCCAAAATTTCTCAACTTATCATACTTCTGCATCGGTAACTGCTGCTGCAGCTGTGGCTATGGTGGTGGCTACGACTGTTGAACTAGAGCCTATCTCAACAGCTCCACCATATGCCTACCCAGCCTGGTGGAATCTCCTCAACTGCTGGTCCTACTAGCATAGAAGTAGATGCCTCACTAGCAGACTTAACACCAGCTCCAACTCTATTCTCATCAGGAGCAACACTCTCTGCACTACCCTTTATAGTCTGAGGTGTTAAAGATGTCATTCTGAGCGAAGATTTTTTCCCCCACTCCCAGTGGAATGGTTCTTGCGACTTTGGCATTGTTAGGCTCGGGACCTTAGAGAACACAGGCCTAAGCCCATAGAAAATAGAGTTGCCACCTGACTAGATAGAAAAAAAAAAGAAAGGGGTGGATGACTCGATTCCTAAGAAATCCCCAACCCCCTAATGGGTTTAGAAAGTTGGGTATATGTGGGGAAGGTGAGAAATGGCCCATCATCCCCACAATGCCCGGTTCATTGGAACCAGCCTTCTTTGCAGGTCTTAACATTATAAAATTCTTAAATATAACGATATTATCCATACTACATGCAATCATAAGATTAAATAAATACTTTATTAAAATCACAATAATGTCCAAACAAAATAAATAAATAGACACCCATCCGAGGATGAAAATATGTCCTTACATTATCCATGTCTAAAACTAAATAGGACACCCATCGAAAGGTGAAAACATGTCCTTTATATTAATTCAAAAATATGAAGATAATTGAAATTACATAAAGATTAATTAATGAGGTACCCAATCATGGAAACATACCTCTTACAATTTTTCGAAACCAAAATAAATCAATAAAATTAACAAACACTCATCATAAATAAATTATTCATCAAACATATAAATAAAAGATATAAATAGACCATGAATCAAGACATAAAATAAACATGCTTCTAATTTAAATAAGGCAATAAATATATAAATTTAGGGTTTATGCATCATTTAGGGTTTCTTGAATAAAATTAGGGTTTTGTAGGTTTTATGTTTAACAATTAGGGTTTTGTATTTTAATTATTTGATTAGTCAACTAAGAAATATTTAATATAAAAGAAATAACATGGCTACTGGTTGGACAAAAAGGTTGATCTTTGATTTTATGCAATTAAGACTTTAGTAATTAAATATGTATGATCAAAATAATGAAGCTATTGTGTTAATATAACAATCTAAAACAATCAAAAAGGTTTTAAAGGTAAAATAACATAGCTACTGTGATGTTTGAATTAAAGATTAGATTTGAAATAAATTAGGGTTTAAATTTAAAGAATGGATGTTTTGGGCTTAGGGTTTTGGAATTTTTATGAAAATAATATTAAGGTTTAGGGTTTAAGTAAATAAAATTGAAGCTCATGAAAATAGGATTAAAAGTTAGGTATTTGAAAAGAATGGACTACTGTGATAATTAATTTTGACAAATAAAATTAAAGAGACATACCTACGTTTGAAGGTTCCACCAAAAAATATTGATGAAATTCTTGGCCGAGCTTAACACCAAGGTAGAAGATAGCTTGACACCTTGATTCCTTATTGTTGCTTGTTTGTTGCTTTTAAATTTCCAAAATCTAGTCCCTGAATCAATTGCTAAGAAAAAGTCTAAATAATTCTTGAGTCAAAAAAATTCTCCCCTCCTTCTCTGTGTCTTTTTAATGTGGTATTTATAGGCAATTAAAATAAAAAAACCTAGTATGTTAAGGAAATTAAAAACTATTAAGAAAATAAAACTAAAACCGAGTAAAATAAGGTTTGGGTAGAAATCGACAGCGCACACGGTCTCGGGCGAGACTGGCGCTGGGTGAGAATTGGCTGCTGGGGGCAAGCTGCTACTGGGCAATGGGAAAAACTGCAAGCTGGGAGCCACTTCGCGCAGGCACTCCTGCGGCGAATTGGTCCAAGCCAATTCATCGCGCCTACAGATTTCATCGCAGATTTTGTCGTCTCTGATTTATTTTATTTTTCATTTTTTAATATTTTTTATTTTTATTAAAAATAACTATTAAATATTATAATAATAAATAATAAAAAAAATAAATACCATAAAAATTATTTTGGACTGTTTTAAAATATCAAACTGAACCCGATCAAAAATTAAGGGTCTACAGTTTGCCCACTACTTGAATGATTTGAGACTTTCAATTGAAGAGAGTGAAAAGCAGCATGACTTTGAGCAGATTTTGGATGAGGATGGGTTTTCAACTCAAGGTTGAAGTTGGTTTGGGTTCTGGACCCGAAATGAGTTTTGGATTAAAAAAAATTTGGGTACTTAGACCTGAGACTAAATTGAGTTTGATTTGGATACTTGGACCTGAGACAGGAGTTTGGTGCTCAACCTAAAACTAGATTGGATATTTAGACCGAAGACTGAATTGGATTTGGGTACTTGGACCCGAGATTAGGTTGGATACTTGGACTCGAGACTAGATTTGGATACTCAATCTTAAACTAGATATGGATGCTCGATCCAAAACTGGATTTGGGTGCTCGACTTGAAACTCAATTTTGGGTGCTAGACCCAAAACTGAATTTTGGGTTATCGACCTTAGGCTAATTTGGATGCTCGATCCAAGACTGGATTATAGGTTCTCTATCTGAAATTGGATTTGGGTTCTCAATGTAATATCCCAAAGTGTGCCCTAGAAGTTTTGATATAATTGTTGTTTGATTTGAATCAAATGTATATGTGTTTTGGAAAGGAAAAGATTGTTTTGGGGAATGTATATGTTGTATATATGGCAATATATATAACATATATGCAAGTCAAAAGAGTGGTCAAGGGAAGAAGATATTTTAATTTGAGATTTGTGAAATTACTAAAAAGGGGCAAGTGTTTTAAAGGATATTAAAACATATTGTAGGAGGGTGTTTAGGTAATTCCTTGTTTTGGAATACATGGTGGAGATTTAAAGAGAAGTTTGACTTTGTTTCTTTATGTTTTCTTCTTCTTTTCCATGGTGTGGCCGGCTCATCCAAAGACAAGAGAAAGCAAGAGAGCAAAAGAGGATTTGAATGTTCTAAGCTCAAATTAAAGGAAGATCTAAGTGATCAAGTTGGTGATTCAAGAAGTTTCATTACTTTGGTAAGTCCTCTTTTGATTTCTTTGCTTATTTGAAGTTATGTTTGAGTTTGATAGATTATTTAAGGGTGTGTTGTTTGATTTTGATATGTTTAAGAGTATTTGATTAGATTGATTATGGATTTTAAGGATGGATTAAAGAAAAGAGTAAGTTGGTTGGAAGAGATGGGGTTGTATTTGTGTTTAGAGTTTGTGATGATATTTGTGATTTGTGTTTGATGTAGGTGTGGAGTTGTTTTGGTGTTTTTGTAAGTTTAAGATGGTTTTTAGGTATGTTTTGTTAAGTTGTTTGAAGTGGATGTTGGTGAAAGAAGTGTTTTGTTGGGTGTTTTGTTGTTTTGGCCGGAATATGGGTTTTTGGCCTGACACACCCATGAGCACGTCCAGATTCTTAGGCGTGTCAATTGTGTTGGTGGCAGTAGGATTGACACGATCAGTAACACACCCGTGTTATTGAGCGTGTCATAGCTACTGTGAGATTGGAGAATTTACACGGCCATGAGCAAGCTCATGATGTTGGACGTGTTGATATTTTTGAGAGGCAGAATGTATTACACGCCCAGTGACACGCCCGTGGTTCCGAGTGTGTAAAAGCTTCTGTATTGTGGAGTTAAGGCACGGTCAGGGACACGCCCGTGTGGTTGAGCGTGTCATGTTTAGGGTTTGCCCTAGTTAACTCTTAACTTGATTATCTCATGTGTATCCCTAAGCAAGTGTATATTATTATTTTTGGATTAGGTCTTGAAGAAAGTGATTTGTCATTGATCTAAGAAGTAAAAGAATCTTGGAAAAGGAAATGTTTAGAGTGGTGTGAATTGTTATTGAGGTAAGTACAAATATTGCCTTATTACATTGTTGACTTATATGAATAATGTATTTTGTTATGTGCATATCAATAATGTTATGTTTGGCATTACATGAATTGAGATAATTGAGATATGAAGCCATTGTGATTGGCTATGATGATTCAATTGAAATAAATGAGGCATGTTTACCTAGATGATGATGAGAATTGAGAATGGGATTGATAATGAAATAATAAATGAATTGTGTGGCTAATGTGTTATTCTATTTTCAGAGTTTGTTTTTGGTGGCATGCCTATTAGTAACAATCTCTTGAAGTTAGGTTGGAATTGATCCTTGAAGCTAAGTTGGGTAGAAGTTTAACATGTTTTACTCCCCTTGAAGCTTGGTTGGGTCTAGTCCTTGAAGCCTAATTGAGATGTTACAACCCTTGAAGCTAGGTTGGATTGGTTCTTGAAGCCAAGTTGGGTTGATACTTAGCATGCTTTGTTCCCCTTGAAGCTTGGTTGAACCTAATCCTTGAAGCCTAGTTGGGTTTATGATAATGATGAATGTGATAATTGAACCAAAACATTTACTCTGATAATTGAATGGCATATTAGTGTCTTTTGGGCCCATGCTTGTCTTTGTTTAAATGTGGTTCATTAATAGTAAAATAAATGAATAATGAGGTCTTTGGAAGGATGTTGAAATGTGACATTTTTATATGTATATAGTTTATGAAAGATAAAGATGTGATGTTAGCTTTCCACCTATGATGTTGTTTTCATTATTAATATGTGTGACATCGCATTGTATTAAAGCATAATGTTAGTATACTTTGTACTACTAAGCCGTTGGCTTAGAGTGATAGTGTTGATCGCGCAGGTGACAGAGTTGAACCCGAGAGCTCCTCGAGACCAAGTGAGTCTAGGCAGTGAAGAATTTATTCTTGGGACTTAAAGATCAGAGAAGAATTGCCAATCATGTATAACTTCTTTATATTTTGTAAAGTATTGTTTATAATGTAAATATATGTATAATTGTATATGTAAATATTTTGTAATTTCGCTGCGTATTAAGTGAACTTATATATCTATTTTGTTTTATATTACAAGCTAACTACTCTATTTTCTATAATGCATAATGAGAAAGATTATCTTGTCATTTCAAATGTTTTTAAATGTTAAAGAAAACCGTAGCATCCCTATATTCAGTGCACGTATGTTACATTATGGTGTTTTGTAGTGTGCATGTACAGGATGTAGGGGTGTTACACTCAATCCAAAATTGGATTCTCGATCCTATACTGCATTTGGGTGCTCAACCCAAAATTGAATTTTGGGTACTAGACCCGAAATTGTATTTTGGGTGCTTGCACAAAATTAGATTGGTTACTTAGACCTGAGATAGGAGTTGGGTGCTCAAATCAAAATTGGATTTGGGTTCTTGACCCGAAACTGGATTGGGTACTTAGACCCGAGATAGGAGTTGGGTGCTTGACCCAAAATTGAATTTGGGTGCTCGACCCAAAATTGGATTTTTGGTGCTCAACCCGAAAATGGATTTTGGGTGCTCAATCCAAAACTAGATTTGGATACTCTATCCTAAACTAGATGTGGATGCTCAATCCTAAATTGGATTTGGATTCTCAATCCGTGATTGGATTTGGATACTTGATCCTAAAATATTGGGTACTTGGACCCAAGAAAGGAGTTAGATTTGGGTTCTCGACCCGAAACTGGATTTTAGATGCTCAACCCAAAACTAAATTTTGGTTTCTCAACCAGAGACTGATTTGGATTCTCAATCCAAGAATGGATTATGGGTGCTCAACCCAAAACTAGATTTTGAGTACTCGACCCGAAACTAGATTTGGATACTCAATCCTAAATTGGACTTGGGTTCTCAACCCAAAACTGGATTTGGGTGCTCAACCCTAAACTGGATACTTGGACCCTAGATTGGATACTTGGACCCAAAACAAAAGTTGGGTACTTGACCCGAAACTATATTTGGGTGCTCCACCAGAAACTTGATTTTGGGTGCTCAACCCAAAACTAGATTGGGTACTTGGACCCAAAATTGGATTCTGGGTGCTCGACCTGAAATTGGATTCTTGATCCTAGACTAGATTTGGGTGCTTGACCCGAAACTAAATTTTGACTGACCTTTTATCAGTTGAGAATTCTGGCTGAACCGGCTATTCCATTCTTTTTTGTTCTTCCTTTTGCAAAAAATTTAGCTATTTTTTAGTTGGCCCTCATATCTTCTCCTTGCCGCCTATGTGGCAAAATATTTAAAAGTGAATTTGAAAATATTTTACACAAACATAAACTTAAAAATTAAAAAGGAGAAACTTTGCCCCCTGTATAGGCTTAAACCAATGATTTTTCTCGTGCAAGCTCTAATTGATGTTTTTATTTTGTCTATTCCATGCATAAGCATGCATCTCTTCTTTCTTTTGTAAAATGACTAGAGCTTCCTCAAGCAATGGGACCTCCATGCCCCCTGATTCTATACCCGCTTCATCTTTGCTTTATAGAGTATTATTGTTAACTTTTGACAAAAAAAATGCAGTGTGATATGCTCATGTATTTATGATATGCATGAGTAATACTTACAGTAGTTCCATTGACTCATAGACTGAGGTGATCAACTAAAGTGTTCTCATCGACTCCTTCCCGATGCCCATTTAGGTCTTGTATTGGAATGACAGAATGCGTCGCATTTATGTATTTATCTTTAAGATGTTGAAAACATGAGTAGCGAAGGCCCCGAGCATGGTAGCCAAAGACATGGAAGATATCCATTTGGTTGATAACTGCTTTATGACATGATCTTGCAAGTGATTCTTTCATTAGCCCTCTTTTTCCCATTGTTTCCTTCGGGATTTGATAATGTAACATACCTCCCTTAACTTGAAGGCTTTGTATGACAAAAACATTTGTTTTTTTTTAAACCTTAAAATCATATTTTGGCTTTGTCAAATCAGTGTCATTATACCTCAGGACTCAATTTTTCAAATTAACATATCTATAACATGACAACCCCAGTTACTGTACTAAACTCGGGAATCATTTTCATTTGATCAAGAACTTTTGCACTTCAAATAGGCGTATACACATTACTTGGTCAAAGATCTCATTTGAGTTCGAATATTGTCTATCTCATAGGCATGCTTATCCAAACTATCTTTACTAATAGACTCTGCCTACCAAGAGAGATCAATAGGTCTGTGATAGGCTTGAAATGGGGTCTATAAGGGACACGATTTAAATGAAGGTCATTTTGAAATTGGAGCTGATGTGATACTATGGACAAGCCTTCACACTACAAACTTCTTGTTGGAACTTTAGGCAGTTGAAAATATGAAAAGATAGAGCTTTGAATGTTCTCTCATCTTCTTTGCATTAATCTCGATCTTGATTTGGATAGCCTTTTCCCTTATAAAAAGGTTGATACCCATATTCCTTTCTTTTTTTTTCCTTTTTTTTCTCTTTCTTTTTCTTACTCCTTTTCTTTGAGCATTTTATCATTTTGCCCATCTTTCCTGTAGGACTGTCAAGTATAAGACTTTCAAGAACTGGATGGTCTTCCTCTTTTTTCTGTAATTTTGATTGAATCTTTGGTTGGGTTGGACCAATTCAAGTCAAGCTGCCCTTATAAACCAAATGGAAGTATAGACCCTTAATTTTTGACCCAATTCGGTCCAATATGATTTATTTAGCCCAAAATGATTTTTGTTGTCTAATTGGGCCAAAATAATTTTTATTAAATAATTTTTGCTTTAGTATCTAATTTTTATTAATAAAAAAATAAACAAATAAAAATCAAAAAATAAAAATAAAAATAAAAATCGGAGTCAGAAAAATCGGCGAAGAAAAAATCGTCACTCAGGCCCGTGGGCATTTCGCCCGCAGGAATTTCAAAATTTTTCCAAGATGGTCTTGGGACAAGATTTTTCTAAAAACAAATCAAAAAAAAATTCTTTGGCCCATGGCCCAAATACTAAGCCTAAAATCCATTTTTCTAAAATATTTTTACAATGGGCTTAGAAATAAAATTACTTTTATCCAACCTTTTCTTACAAAAAGCTTGCAAAATATTTAAGTCAATTATGAAATACCAAAAATCAATTGTGGGCCTAGTTTACACTAAGAATAAATTAATCATGGGCTTGTTTTTGGCATGAATCATTAGTTACCTTTTTCAAGTGAGAAATCTATTTATAATAAACCTCTTAATTTTGTTTTAATCCAACATAGCATAAAAGCTACTTTAGTTGGTTGAATGGATTAAAAGATAATTAATGGGAATTATCATGGATTGATTTCCATTTTCGAAAATATAACTATTGGTTGAAACGTCCGAGGGAATTATTCGAAAGCAAGGTACCCCATGTTGGTATTTTGTTAACCATATACCTAGGAAAAGTGACTCGCCATTCATGTGTGGATGTTATAAGGAACGTCCTAATTTATCCTTTTTTGTCTATTCTTTGTGCATACATTGTAACACCCCGATACCCTATATAAGTACTATGCGTATACCTAGTATACATACAGTAAATATATAAAGTATAAGGATGTCACTTTTCGTTACCTTTTAAAAACCTGTAACAGAGTTCAAACCATAATACCTTAATTTAAATAACATTTACAAAATCATTATCTTTATTAAAACTTCATTTATACATATAAGTACTCTCTCGTCAGAAATACATCATAATTAAAATTTATACATGTATGCATTACCCTCTAGTTGGTCTCGACAAACTTTACTCTTCTTGTGGCATAACAAAAGACTTCATATCTTCCATCTATATACCTGCGCGAATAAACACCCGCGCTAAGCCCGAGAGCTTAGTAGTCCAAATATAAAATATAAATATATAGTATAGAAGTATTGATATATAATGATACATCGATTCAATATATAATTAGTTCTTATCATATCTTCTTTTCTTTTTAATTTTATCTTTAATATATCCTAGCTAATTTCATATATGATGTATATATATACATAATATTATCACCAACCCCAATGCATCACCAATACTCAAAACCAATATATTAATACCCCTACATTATATATATACCACACCAACCATTATTGCAATACACACTTTACATATCATACCAATTATTATTGCAATACACACATTACATATCATACACTCATTATTGCAATACACACATTACACATCATATCACTCATTATTGCAATACACAATTTACATATCATACAAATCATAAATCATATTTCCAATAAAGACAACCTTTATCATCAACCACAATTCATTTACATATTACATTTAATAACATTATATTATTCACAATTCACCAAGCATAATTCATTATTAATACTCATAATCAATATTTCAATACTTGCATTTCACATTGACAATAAAGACAGACTCGGGCCCAAAACACTAATATGTTATTCAAAGTTCAGAGTTACTGCTTTGGTTCATAGTCACAATCATCATGCCCGTAGGCAATGTATATACATGTATCTCTATCCATGGATAGTGTAACAGACCCAGTCTCTTGGACCATCAACTCAACACATATGAGGAGATCCTCAACCCGGCAAGACTGTTACAAATCATATATCTCATATTCACAATTCTCTTAGTGTAACAGACCCAGTCTCTTGGACCATCAACTCAACACATATGAGGAGATCCTCAACCCGGCAAGACTGTTACCTTTCATCATTTCTTAGGCATGCCACCCAAATCCAGAACTCTGAAACTGAATAACATATTAAACAAACAATTCATTTATTATTTCATTATCAATCTCATCATCAATTAGGCCAACCTGCCTTATCTCTTTCAATTGAATTATCATAGCCAATCACAATGGCTTCATATCATATCATATCTCAATCCATATGATACATATAGCATCATTGATATCACATTTCAAAGTATATTATTCATATAATACATTGCCATACACAAGATTCACAATGCATATAACATAACATTTTCTCACTTCTCAAAACACATTAACATCATTCATTACTAGAGCATTTATCATAACAAATTGCACATACCTTAAGAATGATCCTCATTTCTTCCTACCTTTCCCATTTCATATTTCATCCTTTATATATATTCTTCATTTACATTCACAATATAATAGCTTATTTAACACTTTCATCCCAATGTGTTAATGTTCAAAGACATATAAGGATATACAATCAAATAGGGTTTATGCTTACCTTGTTAATGATCTTCACATCCTTCACATCATTCAATCATCACCTTAGTCCAATTATGTTAACAATATAATAGATCACTTAACACATTTGCAAACAAATGTGTTAAGCCTCAAATTATGTAATTAAATACAATCATATGTATTGGTACTTACCTCAAGAACTAGTCCCATCAATCTATACATTTCTTTTCTTTCCAAGAATTCTCCACATTTAGGTTAATGCAACCCAATCTCTTCAAAACCTAATCCAAAGGAATATTAGCAAAATGACCATATGAATAGTATATTCTGGTTTAAGACTCCATTTTATCCTTATTTTGAAAAATTGTATAAAATAATCTACTTGACTAAAAATTCTAAAATTTTTTACAGAATTTAGTTTTGTATCTTAAAATCATTCCTTTAAAATTTCAGATCAAACTGAACACAAAATCTTGGTCAAATAGTTCACCTAACCAGACTGCTCCAATTGCCCTGCATCCTGGCAGCAGTTCTGAACTTTGTGAATTCCATAAATCAAATTCAATCAACGTGGTTCCAAATTATTTTTATCAAATACTAGACTCACTAAGCAACAACATATCCAAAATTCAATTGGATATGATTTTTCTACATTTTATTAAAAATCCCGAAATATAGCTGTCTCAGTTAAGGTACCTGCTGGAACAGGTCTAATAAAAATAATCTTTCTAAACTCATAACCATTCCAAAATCGAATCAACATATTTTTCAGTCATTCTAGACTCATAGAGGCACAACATATCAAAAATTCACTTCAAGAACATTTTTCTATAATTAATTAAAAATCATACAAGTCACAGCCTTTACTAATTGTAAAACAGAAAAAAATTCACTAAACACAACTCTTACTCTTCCATCACCAACACCAACCTAGCTTCTTATCTTTAATTCCATTTCAACACTTTTACACACACCATACACAAACACACTCCATCAAACTCAAAACAAAATTCCAAATAGAACAAGAGAAATCAAGAGAAAACTTACCTTAAATGAAGAAATTCCACAAATCTCTAACCAAAACCCTTGATTCCTTCTTCAATTTGATTATAGAACTTCAAACACCTCCCTAGCTCTTTCTCTTCTTCAATGGCCGGCCTCTTCAAGAAAGAAAGAAGAAAATACCAACAAGTCAACCACTTTTCTTCTTTTAATCTCCACCATGCAACTTAACCAAAGAAAATTACCTCCATGCCCTTCATCCATTTAATTAATCTTTTGTCTCATATATACCCATATATATAATTTCACATGCCACAAATAAATATCATCTTGTATTGACCAACCCTTTTGACCAATGTATATGTTAGTTATACAACCATATAAACAACATATACACTTCTCTCTACACCCTCTTTTCTTCTCAAAACACAAATACCTATACATTCTTTTCCCAACTTCTTTTCTCTTGTAATTTAACACATATTCAATCCAATATATAACAATAACATAATCAAAACTTTTAAGGTATACATGAGGATATTACAATTCTCTCCCCCTTAAATAATTTCGTCCTCGAAATTATCTAGCATAATTGTAATCCATTCATAATACTATACCATCTTAACTTCCATATGAAGTTAATTATACGCTTAAGTCATTATATCATCAAATTATATAGCTTCAACTCTCCTCTTTAGAATCAACCACCTTCTTTAAATTCCATAACTCATCATTCTATATGTTTATACATCTTGTTATTTCCTTAATCAAACATTCAAAAGAACTCATTACATTTCTTGTTAATGTCTTTATATAAGAATCAGATCATTCTATAGTACACTTATACTCCATCTAATCTTTATATTTAATATATTTTGTTATTTCACTTCTGTATAATTACTCTCTTAACTTTAACATTAAAAATCATTGACTTATATCTGAACATTAATTATCCCTTCATTACAATCACTATCTAAATAGACATTTATCACCCTCAATAGATAACAAAATCCTGATTTTTCATAAATGGAGTTATTTCTTTAGCATGCTTTTCACTTAACTTACATATTAATACATTATCTTTCAACTTATTTTATAAATAACCAATCTTTTTCTCTTCTTATCATGATTAACAACTACTATACTCCACTCATTCATGTCCAATCATACTTTAAAATTTACATCATATACATTATCATGTAAATACCTATTTTCTTAATACAACTATACACATTAAATTTTATTAATGATCCATAATCTTAGCCAAATCCAGATCAATTAATCTATCTGTCACAATATACCCACGTTCCAATCTTGTTCAATTCCAACCAACGATTAAATAATCTAACTTATCATGAAATTTCACAATTTTCATATAAGTATAAATATAACTTAATTCCATAAGAGCAAACTTATATTCAATTTCTGCTCTCTTTCAATCTATTTTCAGTCAAATCATCATGATAACAAATCACTTCTAATATCTTTTAATATACACATAGTTTATTCTTTATTATCTTAGTATAATTTCCACCAATTCTCATAAAAATGTTATATCATACTTAATATATATAATTCATTCACTCAAACTTTGAGTTCATTCCCTTAAACCTCAAGTTACATACCATAAACATATTCAGTATAACTTTCATTCATATAATATAATTTCTCCCTTTTACTAACTCTTCACATTTCCTATCATTGGTATATTTATTTTGATTACCTTTTTGTCATATTATCCATAACTCAACACATTTCAAAATTTTTTTAATTTTTTTTTCACAGTTATAACCAAATTATTAACATAAAAAAAATAATAAGGTACAACTTTAACCATCATAATTTTTAACTATACTTCTCAAACAAAATTGTCAACCTCACCAAATCCGTATTACAATCATTATATCTAAGATCCAAATCCATGGATAACAAATTAACCGATCCAAAATACTGAACAAAACACATGACTTTAAGAGATTAATATTCAAACCTAGAACTTTCAATTCAATACTGTTCTTTTATAATTCTATTCTCAATCTTAACATTTTTAGTATAACAAAAGTTAACACATTCCAACTTCGTTTCAACCAATTTGTATTCGCTTATATGATCCTTATCAACTTAACTCATGCTTTAACAATATTACTATATACATATTCAATCATATACAGTTCTTATACAATTTCTATTCATCACTTCATTTCTAATCCATCTACAATCTCTTATAATATAATTACATAGAACTTTTCATATGTGAATACTTTGAAACTCTAAATATAATATAATCATCAAGTTCAATACTCATTATAACAATTTCCACTGTCCAATATTACTCAAGTTCTTTCCATTCTCACTTCCATCACATAATCCATCTAGCTTTACACAGTTCAAGACCTAATCTCTCTTAAGTCCACTAATACATATAACATTGTTTTTCCATATCACTAATTCTATAATTATACCACATATATCTTCATAAGCCATCCTCATAATGTGATTCACAAATGTGTTTATATATCATAATTTCATTCATATTGGAAAACTCAATTCACATATCATATACATGTATACACTTAATTATATGCTCTTATAGTATTTTCCTTTTTCATACATTCAATACAAATTTAGTGTTTATCATTTTCTTTTAAACACTATCCTTCTCATTCTTCCAATATGATATAAAGTATTTATTCACACTACAAACATATATATTCCGACTATAGTAACACTTCATATTCATCTCAGTCACATTCCCAATGTGACATCTCTTTCACTTTCGTCTTTAAAAATATTTAATACACTCCCATATTCATTCTTACCCTGTTCAGTAAAATGACTTAAAATAACTCATTTCTATTTACTTATCCACTTCCTTGATTATTTCAAAACAAATTCTCATACTATCAATCACATTACTCAATTCATAATACTTCCATATGCAATACTAGTCATTTCACTTAGCTCATGCATTGCATATACAGTTAACTATCAATATCCCAATAATCTTTATCAAATTCCACTAAAACTTTAACTTCTCAATTTACTACTTCGTTTAAGCTTCAATTTGCCAAACTCATCTTTTCTATCATCACTTTAAAAACATCTTACAAATATATATCACAAAGCAATATTAAAACATATAATTTCCACAATCATAAAGCTCACTTCAAAAATCTCAAATATCACATATTATCACCATTACCATGAGCTTTCACAATATCCAAGCATCTCACATTTCTAACATTGAATTTACCATGTTCGCATTAAAATAACAATATCAACTTATTTTCTTACTTAACCAATATCATCTCTTTTTCCTTTAAACAAAACCTTAATTTTATATACATATATCCCAACTTTAAATAATCACACTTTGTCTATACTAACTAACTCATTCACTATTCCACCATTCTTTCCTCATTTTAGTAACATATCTTTCGATAATAACAATCCAGCAATATTTTCTCTGTCTAACAACCTCAACATAAACATTATTATAAAGAGGTTCAAAGTATAAAGGAAAGAATACATATTTTAATCTTGATTTTGATTGCTACTTATTTTCAACTTTATTCTCCTTTTTATTTCTTTATGTTTCAATTCACATTATGCCCTACATAATATTGCTCATAAATATCAACATTACATTTCATGTTGCACACAACATGACATTCTTCATATGCATCATTAATATACAAATATCACATTACATTTCACAATGCGTTTCTCATAATCAATTAGGCACTATGCCTCAATTATAATTCATTTCCAACATCATTGTCAACAATCATAATTTCTCATCACATCAAAATAGTATACACATATATCATCAACTATATTGAACATCTCATATAACACAAATATTCTACAATTTATATTATGCCACATCCGAGACCAACCTAGATGTCAATGCATATGCACGTATTACAAATTTCATTTCAAAACTTTTCCTTTTTATTTCTATTTAAACTTTTCAAAAAAAAAATTTTTTTTTAATCTCACTTAGGCCGAGAATCTCGAACCTAAGCTCTGATACCAAAACAATTGTAACACCCCGATACCCTATATAAGTACTATGCGTATACCTAGTATACATACAGTAAATATATAAAGTATAAGGATGTCACTTTTCGTTACCTTTTAAAAACCCGTAACAGAGTTCAAACCATAATACCTTAATTTAAATAACATTTACAAAATCATTATCTTTATTAAAACTTCATTTATACATATAAGTACTCTCTCGTCAGAAATACATCATAATTAAAATTTATACATGTATGCATTACCCTCTAGTTGGTCTCGACAAACTTTACTCTTCTTGTGGCATAACAAAAGACTTCATATCTTCCATCTATATACCTGCGCGAATAAACACCCGCGCTAAGCCCGAGAGCTTAGTAGTCCAAATATAAAATATAAATATATAGTATAGAAGTATTGATATATAATGATACATCGATTCAATATATAATTAGTTCTTATCATATCTTCTTTTCTTTTTAATTTTATCTTTAATATATCCTAGCTAATTTCATATATGATGTATATATATACATAATATTATCACCAACCCCAATGCATCACCAATACTCAAAACCAATATATTAATACCCCTACATTATATATATACCACACCAACCATTATTGCAATACACACTTTACATATCATACCAATTATTATTGCAATACACACATTACATATCATACACTCATTATTGCAATACACACATTACACATCATATCACTCATTATTGCAATACACAATTTACATATCATACAAATCATAAATCATATTTCCAATAAAGACAACCTTTATCATCAACCACAATTCATTTACATATTACATTTAATAACATTATATTATTCACAATTCACCAAGCATAATTCATTATTAATACTCATAATCAATATTTCAATACTTGCATTTCACATTGACAATAAAGACAGACTCGGGCCCAAAACACTAATATGTTATTCAAAGTTCAGAGTTACTGCTTTGGTTCATAGTCACAATCATCATGCCCGTAGGCAATGTATATACATGTATCTCTATCCATGGATAGTGTAACAGACCCAGTCTCTTGGACCATCAACTCAACACATATGAGGAGATCCTCAACCCGGCAAGACTGTTACAAATCATATATCTCATATTCACAATTCTCTTAGTGTAACAGACCCAGTCTCTTGGACCATCAACTCAACACATATGAGGAGATCCTCAACCCGGCAAGACTGTTACCTTTCATCATTTCTTAGGCATGCCACCCAAATCCAGAACTCTGAAACTGAATAACATATTAAACAAACAATTCATTTATTATTTCATTATCAATCTCATCATCAATTAGGCCAACCTGCCTTATCTCTTTCAATTGAATTATCATAGCCAATCACAATGGCTTCATATCATATCATATCTCAATCCATATGATACATATAGCATCATTGATATCACATTTCAAAGTATATTATTCATATAATACATTGCCATACACAAGATTCACAATGCATATAACATAACATTTTCTCACTTCTCAAAACACATTAACATCATTCATTACTAGAGCATTTATCATAACAAATTGCACATACCTTAAGAATGATCCTCATTTCTTCCTACCTTTCCCATTTCATATTTCATCCTTTATATATATTCTTCATTTACATTCACAATATAATAGCTTATTTAACACTTTCATCCCAATGTGTTAATGTTCAAAGACATATAAGGATATACAATCAAATAGGGTTTATGCTTACCTTGTTAATGATCTTCACATCCTTCACATCATTCAATCATCACCTTAGTCCAATTATGTTAACAATATAATAGATCACTTAACACATTTGCAAACAAATGTGTTAAGCCTCAAATTATGTAATTAAATACAATCATATGTATTGGTACTTACCTCAAGAACTAGTCCCATCAATCTATACATTTCTTTTCTTTCCAAGAATTCTCCACATTTAGGTTAATGCAACCCAATCTCTTCAAAACCTAATCCAAAGGAATATTAGCAAAATGACCATATGAATAGTATATTCTGGTTTAAGACTCCATTTTATCCTTATTTTGAAACATTGTATAAAATAATCTACTTGACTAAAAATTCTAAAATTTTTTACAGAATTTAGTTTTGTATCTTAAAATCATTCCTTTAAAATTTCAGATCAAACTGAACACAAAATCTTGGTCAAATAGTTCACCTAACCAGACTGCTCCAATTGCCCTGCATCCTGGCAGCAGTTCTGAACTTTGTGAATTCCATAAATCAAATTCAATCAACGTGGTTCCAAATTATTTTTCTCAAATACTAGACTCACTAAGCAACAACATATCCAAAATTCAATTGGATATGATTTTTCTACATTTTATTAAAAATCCCGAAATATAGCTGTCTCAGTTAAGGTACCTGCTGGAACAGGTCTAATAAAAATAATCTTTCTAAACTCATAACCATTCCAAAATCGAATCAACATATTTTTCAGTCATTCTAGACTCATAGAGGCACAACATATCAAAAATTCACTTCAAGAACATTTTTCTATAATTAATTAAAAATCATACAAGTCACAGCCTTTACTAATTGTAAAACAGAAAAAAATTCACTAAACACAACTCTTACTCTTCCATCACCAACACCAACCTAGCTTCTTATCTTTAATTCCATTTCAACACTTTTACACACACCATACACAAACACACTCCATCAAACTCAAAACAAAATTCCAAATAGAACAAGAGAAATCAAGAGAAAACTTACCTTAAATGAAGAAATTCCACAAATCTCTAACCAAAACCCTTGATTCCTTCTTCAATTTGATTATAGAACTTCAAACACCTCCCTAGCTCTTTCTCTTCTTCAATGGCCGGCCTCTTTAAGAAAGAAAGAAGAAAATACCAACAAGTCAACCACTTTTCTTCTTTTAATCTCCACCATGCAACTTAACCAAAGAAAATTACCTCCATGCCCTTCATCCATTTAATTAATCTTTTGTCTCATATATACCCATATATATAATTTCACATGCCACAAATAAATATCATCTTGTATTGACCAACCCTTTTGACCAATGTATATGTTAGTTATACAACCATATAAACAACATATACACTTCTCTCTACACCCTCTTTTCTTCTCAAAACACAAATACCTATACATTCTTTTCCCAACTTCTTTTCTCTTGTAATTTAACACATATTCAATCCAATATATAACATTAACATAATCAAAACTTTTAAGGTATACATGAGGATATTACAATTCTCTCCCCCTTAAATAATTTCGTCCTCGAAATTATCTAGCATAATTGTAATCCATTCATAATACTATACCATCTTAACTTCCATATGAAGTTAATTATACGCTTAAGTCATTATATCATCAAATTATATAGCTTCAACTCTCCTCTTTAGAATCAACCACCTTCTTTAAATTCCATAACTCATCATTCTATATGTTTATACATCTTGTTATTTCCTTAATCAAACATTCAAAAGAACTCATTACATTTCTTGTTAATGTCTTTATATAAGAATCAGATCATTCTATAGTACACTTATACTCCATCTAATCTTTATATTTAATATATTTTGTTATTTCACTTCTGTATAATTACTCTCTTAACTTTAACATTAAAAATCATTGACTTATATCTGAACATTAATTATCCCTTCATTACAATCACTGTCTAAATAGACATTTATCACCCTCAATAGATAACAAAATCCTGATTTTTCATAAATGGAGTTATTTCTTTAGCATGCTTTTCACTTAACTTACATATTAATACATTATCTTTCAACTTATTTTATAAATAACCAATCTTTTTCTCTTCTTATCATGATTAACAACTACTATACTCCACTCATTCATGTCCAATCATACTTTAAAATTTACATCATATACATTATCATGTAAATACCTATTTTCTTAATACAACTATACACATTAAATTTTATTAATGATCCATAATCTTAGCCAAATCCAGATCAATTAATCTATCTGTCACAATATACCCACGTTCCAATCTTGTTCAATTCCAACCAACGATTAAGTAATCTAACTTATCATGAAATTTCACAATTTTCATATAAGTATAAATATAACTTAATTCCATAAGAGCAAACTTATATTCAATTTCTGCTCTCTTTCAATCTATTTTCAGTCAAATCATCATGATAACAAATCACTTCTAATATCTTTTAATATACACATAGTTTATTCTTTATTATCTTAGTATAATTTCCACCAATTCTCATAAAAATGTTATATCATACTTAATATATATAATTCATTCACTCAAACTTTGAGTTCATTCCCTTAAACCTCAAGTTACATACCATAAACATATTCAGTATAACTTTCATTCATATAATATAATTTCTCCCTTTTACTAACTCTTCACATTTCCTATCATTGGTATATTTATTTTGATTACCTTTTTGTCATATTATCCATAACTCAACACATTTCAAAATTTTTTTAATTTTTTTTCACAGTTATAACCAAATTATTAACATAAAAAAAAATAATAAGGTACAACTTTAACCATCATAATTTTTAACTATACTTCTCAAACAAAATTGTCAACCTCACCAAATCCGTATTACAATCATTATATCTAAGATCCAAATCCATGGATAACAAATTAACCGATCCAAAATACTGAACAAAACACATGACTTTAAGAGATTAATATTCAAACCTAGAACTTTCAATTCAATACTGTTCTTTTATAATTCTATTCTCAATCTTAACATTTTTAGTATAACAAAAGTTAACACATTCCAACTTCGTTTCAACCAATTTGTATTCGCTTATATGATCCTTATCAACTTAACTCATGCTTTAACAATATTACTATATACATATTCAATCATATACAGTTCTTATACAATTTCTATTCATCACTTCATTTCTAATCCATCTACAATCTCTTATAATATAATTACATAGAACTTTTCATATGTGAATACTTTGAAACTCTAAATATAATATAATCATCAAGTTCAATACTCATTATAACAATTTCCACTGTCCAATATTACTCAAGTTCTTTCCATTCTCACTTCCATCACATAATCCATCTAGCTTTACACAGTTCAAGACCTAATCTCTCTTAAGTCCACTAATACATATAACATTGTTTTTCCATATCACTAATTCTATAATTATACCACATATATCTTCATAAGCCATCCTCATAATGTGATTCACAAATGTGTTTATATATCATAATTTCATTCATATTGGAAAACTCAATTCACATATCATATACATGTATACACTTAATTATATGCTCTTATAGTATTTTCCTTTTTCATACATTCAATACAAATTTAGTGTTTATCATTTTCTTTTAAACACTATCCTTCTCATTCTTCCAATATGATATAAAGTATTTATTCACACTACAAACATATATATTCCGACTATAGTAACACTTCATATTCATCTCAGTCACATTCCCAATGTGACATCTCTTTCACTTTCGTCTTTAAAAATATTTAATACACTCCCATATTCATTCTTACCCTGTTCAGTAAAATGACTTAAAATAACTCATTTCTATTTACTTATCCACTTCCTTGATTATTTCAAAACAAATTCTCATACTATCAATCACATTACTCAATTCATAATACTTCCATATGCAATACTAGTCATTTCACTTAGCTCATGCATTGCATATACAGTTAACTATCAATATCCCAATAATCTTTATCAAATTCCACTAAAACTTTAACTTCTCAATTTACTACTTCGTTTAAGCTTCAATTTGCCAAACTCATCTTTTCTATCATCACTTTAAAAACATCTTACAAATATATATCACAAAGCAATATTAAAACATATAATTTCCACAATCATAAAGCTCACTTCAAAAATCTCAAATATCACATATTATAACCATTACCATGAGCTTTCACAATATCCAAGCATCTCACATTTCTAACATTGAATTTACCATGTTCGCATTAAAATAACAATATCAACTTATTTTCTTACTTACCCAATATCATCTCTTTTTCCTTTAAACAAAACCTTAATTTTATATACATATATCCCAACTTTAAATAATCACACTTTGTCTATACTAACTAACTCATTCACTATTCCACCATTCTTTCCTCATTTTAGTAACATATCTTTCGATAATAACAATCCAGCAATATTTTCTCTGTCTAACAACCTCAACATAAACATTATTATAAAGAGGTTCAAAGTATAAAGGAAAGAATACATATTTTAATCTTGATTTTGATTGCTACTTATTTTCAACTTTATTCTCCTTTTTATTTCTTTATGTTTCAATTCACATTATGCCCTACATAATATTGCTCATAAATATCAACATTACATTTCATGTTGCACACAACATGACATTCTTCATATGCATCATTAATATACAAATATCACATTACATTTCACAATGCGTTTCTCATAATCAATTAGGCACTATGCCTCAATTATAATTCATTTCCAACATCATTGTCAACAATCATAATTTCTCATCACATCAAAATAGTATACACATATATCATCAACTATATTGAACATCTCATATAACACAAATATTCTACAATTTATATTATGCCACATCCGAGACCAACATAGATGTCAATGCATATGCACGTATTACAAATTTCATTTCAAAACTTTTCCTTTTTATTTCTATTTAAACTTTTCAAAAAAAATTTTTTTTTTTAATCTCACTTAGGCCGAGAATCTCGAACCTAAGCTCTGATACCAAAACAATTGTAACACCCCGATACCCTATATAAGTACTATGCATATACCTAGTATACATACAGTAAATATATAAAGTATAAGGATGTCACTTTTCGTTACCTTTTAAAAACCTGTAACAGAGTTCAAACCATAATACCTTAATTTAAATAACATTTACAAAATCATTATCTTTATTAAAACTTCATTTATACATATAAGTACTCTCTCGTCAGAAATACATCATAATTAAAATTTATACATGTATGCATTATCCTCTAGTTGGTCTCGACAAACTTTACTCTTCTTGTGGCATAACAAAAGACTTCATATCTTCCATCTATATACCTGCGCGAATAAACACCCGCGCTAAGCCCGAGAGCTTAGTAGTCCAAATATAAAATATAAACATATAGTATAGAAGTATTGATATATAATGATACATCGATTCAATATATAATTAGTTCTTATCATATCTTCTTTTCTTTTTAATTTTATCTTTAATATATCCTAGCTAATTTCATATATGATGTATATATATACATAATATTATCACCAACCCCAATGCATCACCAATACTCAAAACCAATATATTAATACCCCTACATTATATATATACCACACCAACCATTATTGCAATACACACTTTACATATCATACCAATTATTATTGCAATACACACATTACATATCATACACTCATTATTTCAATACACACATTACACATCATATCACTCATTATTGCAATACACAATTTACATATCATACAAATCATAAATCATATTTCCAATAAAGACAACCTTTATCATCAACCACAATTCATTTACATATTACACTTAATAACATTATATTATTCACAATTCACCAAGCATAATTCATTATTAATACTCACAATCAATATTTCAATACTTGCATTTCACATTGACAATAAAGACAGACTCAGGCCAAAAACACTAATATGTTATTCAAAGTTCAGAGTTACTGCTTTGGTTCATAGTCACAATCATCACGCCCGTAGGCAATGTATATACATGTATCTCTATCAATGGATAGTGTAACAGACCCAGTCTCTTGGACCATCAACTCAACACATATGAGTAGATCCTCAACCCGGCAAGATTGTTACCTTTCATCATTTCTTAGGCATGCCACCCAAATCCAGAACTCTGAAACTGAATAACATATTAAACAAACAATTCATTTATTATTTCATTATCAATCTCATCATCAATTAGGCCAACCTGCCTTATCTCTTTCAATTGAATTATCATAGCCAATCACAATGGCTTCATATCATATCATATCTCAATCCATATGATACATATAGCATCATTGATATCACATTTCAAAGTATATTATTCATATTATACATTGCCATACACAAGATTCACAATGCATATAACATAACATTTTCTCACTTCTCAAAACACATTAACATCATTCATTACTAGAGCATTTATCATAACAAATTGCACATACCTTAAGAATGATCCTCATTTCTTCCTACCTTTCCCATTTCATATTTCATCCTTTATATATATTCTTCATTTACATTCACAATATAATAGCTTATTTAACACTTTCATCCCAATGTGTTAATGTTCAAAGACATATAAGGATATACAATCAAATAGGGTTTATGCTTACCTTGTTAATGATCTTCACATCCTTCACATCATTCAATCATCACCTTAGTCCAATTATGTTAACAATATAATAGATCACTTAACACATTTGCAATCAAATGTGTTAAGCCTCAAATTATGTAATTAAATACAATCATATGTATTGGTACTTACCTCAAGAACTAGTCCCATCAATCTATACATTTCTTTTCTTTCCAAGAATTCTCCACATTTAGGTTAATGCAACCCAATCTCTTCAAAACCTAATCCAAAGGAATATTAGCAAAATGATCATATGAATAGTACATTCTGGTTTAAGACTCCATTTTATCCTTATTTTGAAAAATTGTATAAAATAATCTACTTGACTAAAAATTCTAAAATTTTTTATAGAATTTAGTTTTGTATCTTAAAATCATTCCTTTAAAATTTCAGATCAAACTGAACATAAAATCTTGGTCAAATAGTTCACCTAACCAGACTGCCCCAATTGCCCTGCATCCTGGCAGCAGTTCTGAACTTTGTGAATTCCATAAATCAAATTCAATCAACATGGTTCCAAATTATTTTTCTCAAATACTAGACTCACTAAGCAACAACATATCCAAAATTCAATTGGATATGATTTTTCTACATTTTATTAAAAATCCCGAAATATAGCTGTCTCAGTTAAGGTACCTGCTGGAACAGGTCTAATAAAAATAATCTTTCTAAACTCATAACCATTCCAAAATCGAATCAACATATTTTTCAGTCATTCTAGACTCATAGAGGCACAACATATCAAAAATTCACTTCAAGAACATTTTTCTATAATTAATTAAAAATCATACAAGTCACAGCCTTTACTAATTGTAAAACAGAAAAAAATTCACTAAACACAACTCTTACTCTTCCATCACCAACACCAACCTAGCTTCTTATCTTTAATTCCATTTCAACACTTTTACACACACCATACACAAACACACTCCATCAAACTCAAACAAAATTCCAAATAGAACAAGAGAAATCAAGAGAAAACTTACCTTAAATGAAGAAATTCCATAAATCTCTAACCAAAACCCTTGATTCCTTCTTCAATTTGATTATAGAACTTCAAACACCTCCCTAGCTCTTTCTCTTCTTCAATGGCCGGCCTCTTCAAGAAAGAAAGAAGAAAATACCAACAAGTCAACCACTTTTCTTCTTTTGATCTCCACCATGCAACTTAACCAAAGAAAATTACCTCCATGCCCTTCATCCATTTAATTAATCTTTTGTCTCATATATACCCATATATATAATTTCACATGCCACAAATAAATATCATCTTGTATTGACCAACCCTTTTGACCAATGTATATGTTAGTTATACAACCATATAAACAACATATACACTTCTCTCTACACCCTCTTTTCTTCTCAAAACACAAATACCTATACATTCTTTTCCCAACTTCTTTTCTCTTGTAATTTAACACATATATTCAATCCAATATATAACAATAACATAATCAAAACTTTTAAGGTATACATGAGGATATTACATACATGCATACATGCATACATTTGCATCTCATGTCATTAATCCTCTCTAGCTCATAGCCCTGGATTATGATAGTTCTAAAGCTTACAACAATCTGACCTACCTCGGAGACGAGATATCTAGCAACGACTCAATCACTTGCTCACCAAGAACAATGGAGCCCGAACAAATTCAAAGAATGGTGGATGAAGAAGAAATAAAAGAGGCCCTGGCTGAGACCATGAGGAACCAATTGACTGCATTCTTAGAGAATCATGCCGAGGCTTCTGCTAACACTAAGAAGTCAAAGGACAAAGGGAAGACGAAAGTTAATGAAGTGGCTTGTGATGATGAGAAGGTGATCATTGATGATGATGATTGGGCTCAATACTACCAAGATCATAAAGATAAAAAGGAGCCAAAGGTTGTTGAGAAGGCAACTATTGAAAAGACCGAGACATCTGATATTGAAAAGATGATTGCTGATTTAGAAAAGAAATTTGAGAAAAAGCTGAAAACTGAAGAAATGTCCGAAGTTGACAAATTTTTTGAGCTAGATGAAGAGGTCCCATACAAGTTCAAGATTCCATCTTTTGCAAAGTTTAATGGCACTGGAAATCCTCATCTCCATGTGAAGCAATATATCATTGCCATGCAATCTACTCGAGCTACTAAGGCTCAAACTCTAAGGTACTTCATGCTCTCATTGGATCCTGCTGTCCAAAATTGGTTCAATACCTTAGATGATGGAACACAAAAGAGTTGGGATCTACTTTACAAAGCCTTCATCCAACAATATGGATACAATGTTGAAATGGAAGTTACCTTAATGGAAGTTGAGTCCATTAGGCAACGACCAAATGAAAATTTTGTAGATTATGTCAAGAGATGGAGAAACAAGGTTGCTTTACTCAAGAAGAGGCCCGATGAATCCGATCAAATAGGGATGATTGTGAGAGGGGTGTTGCCTAATCTTCGTGAGAGGATGTCTCATACACTCATACGTGATTTCAAAGATCTTCTCCAAGCTGGTCTACAAATTGAAGAGTAGAAAAGGGAGAAGAATCGCTTTTCAATAAAAAGGAATGAGAAAGGGAATTACCAGTCGGGCAATCAAAGCACACAAAAAGAAGTTGATGTTAATGCCGCTAGTGAAAGAGGAATGAGGCAGTTTTCAGATCTGGCGAAGCCACTGTCTTGGGTTCTGAATAAGCTACAAAGGAAGGGATTGTTACAACCCTTGACTCCTCATCCTTTGCCTAATCCTCTTCCACCTAACTTTGATACTAATGCATTTTGCCAATTCCATCAAAGGCTTGGACACGAAATGGACAATTGCATGAAGTTGAGGCATGAGATCCAGAATTTAATTGATAATGGCAAGTTACCCGAGCCGGACAAGCCCAACACTAAAGATAATCCATTTCCAAGGTTCAACAGAGTGCCACCACCAACAACCTTTATGGTGGGAAAAGGATTGGAAGAAGATTTTGTTTTATCCTCTTTTCAAGATGGGAATGTTGAAGATGTGAAAGGAAAAGAAGCCTAATTCAATGAACTTTCCTTAGCTTGAATGTTGTTTTTCAATCTTACTTTATTTAATATTTTGGAACTATCGTGTTTTTCAAATTTAAATTTGTTTGAATAAATTACTTTCATCATAAATTTTTGTTGGTCTTTGTTCATTTTAGTGCTCAACCAATGAGGAATCTATCTTGATAATTCATATATTTATCTATGCATCATGACTCGAATGACTTTACTAGATGAGGGAATTACTTTATAGCATTGAGTTATGTATGCTTACTTAGAGAGGGCTCCTGCATAATTACCTTTGTCTAGGTCTTAGTCAGTCTTAGAACATGCTTTGACAAGCTTTCGAGGCAAAATTGAACTCTACTTATTTAAGAGAGAAATGATCTAGGCATTGTTTGGTTAGCCAACAACTAGTATCCGCCTTGTTAAATATCAATCCCTAGTTGTCCCTTTGAGCCTTCATAAAATTTTAGCTTTCTTTTCATTGGCTTACAAACCTCAATAACCTACCCTGAGCTGTTGTGATACTTTTGACAAGTCTTATGATTACTAAGATGAATAGGCAAGAAGATCAAAGAAAGCAATGATTAGTCAAGATCATGAGGATAGTTGAAGTTTCAAGACCATGAAGATAGTTGAAGTTCTCAAGACCATAAGGGTAGTTGATGTTCTCAAGACCATAAAGGTAGTTGATGTTTTCAAGACCATAAGGATAGTTTATATTCTCAAAACCTTAAGGGTAGTTGAAGTTCCCTTAATGTCTCCAATATATCAAAACAACATCAACATTAGACTAACAAATGATTTATCCCTATTAAAGAAGATTTATGTTACCCCACTCATCCATTATTGGAAGCCCAAGTTGGTACAAACAAGAAAACTATGTTTGAGCTTGAACCAAAAAAGGAAAAAAGGAAAAAAGAGAATAGAAAAAGAAAAGAAAGAAAAAGAAGAAGAAGAAGAATAGAAAAAGAATTAAAAAAAAATGGGGAAGAAAGATAAAATCTAAAAAGGTGGCTCAAAAAGCCAACTGAGTTCTCTTTTACCTAAGACAACAAAAGACTTCCATTTATGGATTGACTTGAATTGGTCCCAACACAACCAAAGATTCAATCAAAATCAAAGGAAAAGGAGAAAGACCATCCAGTTCTTGAAAGTTCTGTACTTGATAGTCCTACAAGAAAGAAGGACAAAATGATAAAAGAAAGGGAAGAGTAAGGAAAGAGAAAGAAAAGGGAAGAGTAAGAAAAATAAAGAGGAAAAAAGGGAAAAGAAGAAAAGAAACAGATTTGGGTCTTAAACTTTTTGCAAGGGCAAAAATTGTCCTAATCAAGATCAAGATTAATGCCAAGAAGATAGAAGGAATTTGGAGTCTAGAAAGATTGTTCCCAACTGTCTAAAGTTCCAATAAGAAATTTGTAGTGTGAGGGTTTGTCCATTGTGTCACACCAGCTCCAATCTCAAAATGGCCTTCATTTAAACCCATGTCCCTCATAGACCCCATTTCAAGCCTATCAAAACCTGTTGATCTCTCTTGGTAGATAGAGTCTATTAGTGGAGATAGTTTGGATAAGCATGCATATGAGATAGAAAATATTTAAACTCAAATGAGACCTTTGGCCAAGTAATGTGTATGTGCCTATCTGAAGTGCAACAATTCTTGCTTAAATAGAAATGATTCCTGAGTTTAGTACTGTAACTAGGGTTGTCATGTTATAGATATATTAATTTGGAAAAATCAAGTCCTGAGGTACATTGACATCGATTTGGCAAAGCCAACATTTGATTTCAAAATCAAAATTCAAAAAAAGAAAAGAAAAAAAAAGAGTGTTTTGTCATACAAAGCCTTCAAGTTAAGGGAAGTATGTTGAATTGATTATTGGCAAGGTCATGAAGAAACTACCAGTCGACATGCTGAAATATAGTTTGAAATGGATACATCCCTGACTCTGCTGCTTAGGGTCTCCACCACTCATGTTTTGAACATCTCAAAGATAAAGGCTACAAATACAAAGCTTTAGATCATTCTAATGCAAGACTTGAACGAGCGTCAAAAAGGAACCAATGAGAACACTTCTGTTGATCACCTCGGTCTGTGAGTCGATGGAACAACTGTAAGTATTATTCATGCATATCATGCATACATGGGCATATCACATCACACTTTTTTGTCTTGTGTTGTTTATCAAAGATAACAGCAAACACCCTGCAAAGTAAAGAATCAAAAGAAGATGTCAAATCAGGAGGGCATGGAAAGCCCAATGCTTGAGAAAGCTCCAGTAATTTTGCAAAGAGAAGAAATGCATGTTTGTGTGAAGAACTAGACAAGAAAAATATCAATCAAAGCTTGCATGGAAAAAAATCTTTGGTTTGAGCCTACACAAGGGGCAAAGTTTCTCCTTTTCAATTTTTTGGGTTTATATACCAAATATTTTTAAACTCACTTACAAATATTTTGCCACACAGGGGGGCAAGGAGAGGATATAAGGTCCAATTAAAAATAGCTAAATCTTTGCGAAAAGGAAGAACAAAAGAATGGAACAATAGAACTCTCAAAAGAATGAAGGTGTAAAAAATAAAAGACCAATCCAGCTAAAAGAGCTGAAGCCAGGGTGAAGACCCGTTCTCAAAGGATGAAGATCCACTTTTCAAGGGTGAAAACCAGATCTCAAAGGATGAAGATCCATTTTCAAGGGTGAAGACCCGATCTCAAAGGATGAAGATCCATTTTCAAGGGTGAAGGCCCGATCTCAAAGGATGAAGATCCATTTTCAAGGGTGAAGACTTGATCTCAAAGGATGAAGATCCATTTTTAAGGGTGAAGACCCGATCTCAAAGGGTGAAGATCCATTTTGATGGTGAAGAATCACAATGCATAAAACAGCCAGAGCAGTCAGACTTCCCAACTAAAAGTTTAGTCAAATCAAACCAATCTCGAGTCCAAACCCAATCTCGGGTCCAAGTACCCAAATCAAATCAATCTCGGGTCCAAGTATCCAATCTCGGGTCCAAGTACCCAAATCAAATTAATCTCGAGTCCAAGTACCCAAAATCAATTCAAGCTCAGGTCCAAGTACCCAATCCCGGGTCCAAGTACCCAATCTCGGGTCCACGTACTCAAAATCAATTCAAGCTCGGGTCCAAGTACCCAATCCCAAGTCCAAGTACCCAAGCTCGGGTCCAAGTACCCAATCCCGGGTCCAAGTACCCAAGCTCGGGTCCAAGTACCCAATCTCGGGTTCAAGTATCCAAATCAAATCAATCTCGGGTCCAAGTACCCAATCTCGGGTCCAAGTACCCAAATCAAATCAAGCTCGAGTCCAAGTACCCAATCTCGAGTCCAAGTACCCAAATCAAATCAATCTCGGGTCCAAGTACCCAAATCAAATCAAGCTCGGGTACAAGTACCCAATCTCGGGTCCAAGTAACCAAATCAAATCAATCTCGTGTCCAAGTACCCAAGCTCGGGTCCAAGTATCCAATCTCATGTCCAAGTACCCAAATCAAATCAATCTCTAGTCCAAGTACCCAATCACGGGTCCAAGTACCCAAAATCAATTCAAGCTAGGGTCCAAGTACCCAATCCCGGGTTCAAGTACCCAATCTTAGGTCCAAGTACCTAAATCAAGTACCCAAAACAAATTTAAATCACCATCTCAAAAATTTAGTCTTATTGCTTTTCACTCTCTTTCACTTAAGTTTCAGATCATTCAAGCAGGGGGCAAACTGTAGACCCTTAATTTTTGACCCAATCCGATCCAATATGCTTTATTTAGTCCAAAATGATTTTTGTTATCTAATTGGTCTAAAATAATTTTAATTAAATAGTTTTTGCTTTATTATCTAATTTTTATTAATAAAAAATAAAAATAAACAAATCAAAATCAAAAAATAAAAATAAAAATAAAAATCAGAGTAAAAAAAATCAGCAGCAAAAAGTGGTCGCGCGGGCCCGTCGGCCAAGTAGCAGCTCACCCGCAAGCCTGCGGGCAAAATAATTTCCCGCGGGAAATTCCTTCGGGCTGGCACACCTCCTGCGGGCTGGCAGGCCCACGGGCTGGCACGCCACGGACCCGCTGCCACAGTTTTTGCCAGCGCAAAATTTTTTGACCCAATTTTTAGAAACCTAATCCAATTAGGTTTTAATTTCTTTTTTTTATTAATATTAATTGCCGTGTGTAATTAGGAATAAAGAACCTAAAAACCATTATAAATAAAGACCAATAGAACCAAATTGAGGAGGAAAAAAAATTGGACAGTGAGCTTGGGATTGGAAACCAAATCAAAGAAGGAAAAACAATAATTCAATTCAACTGATTTTTAAGGGAGTAGCAGCACGAATTAAGGAATTCAAAGGAAAGAAAGGCTTGTCTTTGGAACTAGTTCATCCAAGAAGAATTATTTTTGGAAGAATCAACAAAAGAAGGTAAGTGATTTTCCTTAATTGATTTATGTTACACAGTAGCTAAATTATGGAATTAGGGTGGTTTCTTTAAATCAAAAACTTTAGAACTTTAGTTTAATTCTTCCAAAGTTAAAACACTAAAACATGACCTTCTTTTCTAAAAAAGACTTAAAATTGTTATTTTTTTCTTCTTAAAAATCTTAAAACTTTAATTGAACATATTTTTCTACAAAACCAAAATCAAATTCTGTTTCTTTCAAATTTTTAAAGTAGGTTCTATTTCATTCAAAAAACCTTAAAAAACATATTTCCTACTTATAAAATCTTCAATTCATGCATTTAAATTCATAAAACTTCATAAAATATCAAATTGATTTTTAAAACCCTAAAAATTCTTTTACCCGAGAACCCTAATTTTAAAGCCTAAAATCCAAAATTCAACTTTTAAACCTAAAATAATGAACCCTAATCCTTTTAAAACCTTAAACCCTAATTTTTATGAACCCTAATCCTTTTAAAACATAAAAAAACATAAAAACATAAAAACTCAAAAATTACATAGTAGCTTAAAATTCAATATCCAAAAATCACAAATTAAAGTATTTTAAGGTATTTAAAACCCTAGTTTCATGATTTCATCATTCAAACCTTAATTTGGTTAATCAAAGAGTCTTACCAATCTTTTAAAACATAAAACCCTAATTTATTTTAATTCCATAAAAAGTCACAGTAGCTATAATTGAACTTTTATTTGCTTTATTCAATTCCATATTTACTTATACCTTGATTTATCTCTTATGCTTTAATCTATTTAATTTCAATACTTGATTTTTTTAATTTATCATGGATGGATGTTTATTTTATTGATATTTAAATACTTTTGATGAATGATTTATTTATGATGAATGATTATTTACTTTTATCAACTAATTTAGATTTCCAAAAGTTGTAAGAGGTATGTTTCCACTTTGTGGGTACCTCATTAGTTAAACATCATGTAATTTAATTTGCTTTTCTATTTTAGAACCTTTGTAAAGGGCATGTTTCTACCTTTTGTGGGTGTCCTATCTAGGCATGTGATGTAAGGGCATGTTTCCATCCTTGGATGGGTGTCCATTTATTTATTTTGTTTTGTTTGGACATTGCTTTGATTTTAATATAATGATGCTTTCTTTTTTATTGTGTGTAGTATGGATAATATTGTTATATTTAAGAATTTTATAATATTAAGACCTGTAAAGGAGGCCGGTTCCAATGAACCGGTCGTTGTGAGGGTGCTAGGCCATTTCTCACATTCCCCGCACGTACCCAACTTTCTGAACCCATTAGGGGGTTGGGGATTCCTTAGGAATCGAGTCATCCACCCCTTTCTTTTTTCTCGGCTCGTCCGGGTGGCGACTCCATTTTCTCCGGACTTAGGTCCGTGTTCTCTAAGGCCCCGAGCCTAAATAGTGCTGAAGTCGCCAGAATCATTCCATTGGGAGTGGGGGAAAAAATCCCCGCTCACAGCGGGCTAGGCAACAATTAGGGCTAAATGAGAGAAAATCGTTAATTAGAAAACCCGAAAGGGCTAATAGGCAATAGGAGTGATCTTGTGTACGCTGGCTTTATGTTTGGTTGTTCCCTAATTTAATAAAACAGAATTAATGTTAAAATTGTTCTATGTGCACTGTTATAAGTATTTGACCAGACATGGATGAAATAAATAATCATAATTGTAAAAGGTGATGAAAAATTATAAATGGAAAAGAAGCATCTTTTATTACTTTAGTTATTTTTCATCCTAACAAAAAACTTTCTGAATTGACAAATGTGAAAGTTATGGCAGTCGATAAGTGTAATGTGCAGGCCAGCTTTGCCTCGGCCGATCCAAGTAGGCTTTAGTCAAGCAAGGCATGTCTAGGTCAGAAGCAGAGTCAGAATCACGAGGCTCAGCTCCATACTGACGCCCAAGTCGGTGAGGATCATAGCATGTACCTTGACGAAGAGCAGCAAGGGGAACGTACATCAAGTATGTCCGCATGGTGATACGAGAAATCTTCCACCAAGGTAGCAACCAACGGATATTGACTTCGGAACGTGAGTGGATCCAGTCAACATATGAAGAAGTAGGATGGAGTAGCTTCCTAGCAGAATGATGACGTGGCAGGTATCTGGCAAAATCCATGGATGGAGTATCAAGCAATCAAAGATGCTCCTAAAGCCAAATTTGTGAAGAAAGAATTAAGTTTAAAAAAGAAATAAAAAAAAGTCCGCTAAGTTGAAAACCCACAAGGGCAGCTTAGGCAAAAATTAGGACAGCTCGCTAGTTCTGAAAACCCACATGGCGGACTAGGCAAAAGTTAGAGCAATAAAAAAAACCTAAATTGAAAACCCAAAAGGGCAGTTTAGGTAATTACCTGAAGTAGCAATGGACTCCCAGTCAGTCTCTTTGACAATCTTGATTTAAATCGGTCTAATCCAACTAAGGTCTCAGCTAAAATCACAGGTACTGGCGACAAGCCTCCTTCCATTTAGTCCATAATATCCGATACTCGTGGATCAATATCGCCGTCAGAAGAAACAAGCAAGAATTGGCCGAGCAGGCAAAGACAAAGCATGCATCCCCATGCCTTAGTAGGAGCCAAATGAGAGAAACAAAAGTCAATCAAAGGAGCAAGTCAAATTTTTTCACCTCTCATCAACCGAAGAATTTTGGGTTTTGGAATTTGAAATAACATCTGCATCTTCTGTTGAGTCTTGGAAATCAATGTGGGTAATGCCATTTGTTGATTATTTGGATGTCCAAGGATGGCTTCAAATTCTTCAATCAAGGGACACATTTCAAAGCCATTAATTCTAAATACCCTAGAATTCGTATCCCACAAGGAAGCCACGGCATGTAAGAAGGAGTGGTCCAATTTGACATTTTGAAAACATCAAGCTTTGACCATGAAATTTGTTTACAATGGATGGCATCCATATTCTTAAATAGAATTTTTATTTTCTTTAAATGGTGCTTGGTCATGATCAATGAATAAAGGAGAACCAAAATTTTTAAAAGGGTACTCACGTTGAAAGGGAAAAGAATTTTGGTTTTTTTTACTAAAAGGGGCATGCAAGGTGATTTATATAGAAGAAAATAAACCTTTTCCAAAAGTGAAATGGAAAAAATAATGGGAAAGGATAAGACCATATGGCATAAGGAAAGGAAGTGGCAATGAATTTCCTTTACCATATTGGATTTGGTTTAACAAAAGAAGTGGATGTAAATTAATGTACTGTAACAAATAATAAAAAAATAAATAATAAAAGAAAATTTGCAGTAACGTAATAAAAAAATGAAAAAAAAAGATGGAAAAAAAGGATTACAGTAAAGAGGAAAATTGTATAAGTTTTATTATTGTACAATGTTTTACAATTGCTACAATGTTTACATGTCACTAAGAGGGTGGTGGTAGGTCACCAAATAAAGACTTGAAAAAATCATCGCCTGTTGGAGGAGGGGGCAAATTACTCATCCCGGGATCATCCGAAGCAGAAACACTAAAATCCCTATTGCCTTGGAGTTTCGATTTGTCATGGTCTTCATCAGAAGCAGACGAAAGGATCTCATGTTCATCAGTCTGGGGGCCTCTTGATGAAGAAGCGCTGGGATCCCTCATCCTCTGAAATCAGAAGTCTCAGAAATATTGTTCGGATTGATGATATAAACTTTCAAAATGAGAAGCCTGCTAATGACTTGCAGCCAACTTTTCTTGAAGTTTCCTTTTCTGTTCTTCAAGCATCTGCTGTGAGCCAAGAAGGATAAAAGGTAAGAGCATACATAATCATGCATACATATAGCATAAATTACCATGAAATTGGGAACGTATGAGGTAATTCAAATCAATACCCTGCGAAGTAAAGTATCAAAAAGAAGATATCAAATCAAGGGAGCATGGAAAGCCTATTTGCTTGTGGAAGCCCCGGTCATTTTGCAAAAGAAGAAATGTGTGCTTATGCAAAGAACTAGACAAGAAAAACATCAATCAAAGCTGGAATGAAAGAAAAATCCTTAAGGGACAAGGAGAGGATATAAGATCCAATCAAAATTGGAAAAGAAAGGAAAAAGCAGTTGCAAGGGAAAAGTGGTTAAAAAAAACTCCCTTCAAAGATCAAAACAAGGAAAGAAGAGCATGGATCAAGCTAAATCAAGCTTGGCTGTGTCACCTCAAAAGAAATTTTGGCAGAACATAACATGGGCAGGCGACACGGCCAAGCCACTGGCCATGTCTCACCTAAAGGGCAAAGCAAAGAAAGACCAAGCAAAGAGAGAAAAGAAACAGTAGGTGACACTAGCAGGAGACACGGCCAAGCCACTGGTCGTGTCCCATCCTAAGCCATGAACAAAGAAGAACCAAAGAAAAAACACAGAAGCTGACACACCCAGAAGGCACGGCCAAGCCACTGGCCATGTCACTCCCATCTTCAAAGAACAAAGAAGACTCAATCTCCAAGGATGAAGATCCATTTACAAAAGTGAAGACCCCAATTTTCAAGGATGAAGATCCATTCTGAGGGTGAAGAATCACAATGCATAAAGCAGCCAGAGTAGTCAGACTTCTCAACTGATAAAAGGTTAGTCAAATTCATTCTCGGGTCAAAGTACCCACTCTCGAGTCCAAGTACCCAAATTAAATCTAAATCAATTCAATCTCGAGTCCAAGTACCCAATCTCGGGTCCAAGTATCCAAATCAAGTTAGGATCGAGTATCCCAATCCAATTAGGATCGAGTATCCCAATCAAGTTAGGATCAAGTATCCCAATCCATTTTAGGATCGAGTGTCCAAAATCAATTTAGGGTCGAGTATCCCAATCTAGTTTAGGATCGAGTATCCAAATTAAGTTAGGATCGAGTATCCCAATCCAAGTTAGGATCGAGTATCCCAATCCAGTTTAGGATCGAGTATCCAAATCCAATTTAGGATCGAGTATCTGAATCCAGTTTAGGATCGAGTATCCAAATCCAGATAGGATTGAGTATCCGAGTCTCCAAATCTCCAAATCTCCCGGGTCCAGAATGTAACACCCATATACCCCGTATACGTACACAGCATGCTTATATGATCGTAATATACGTATACTGAATATAGAAATGCCACTGTTTATAAAATACACAAGTCATATCTTTAAAAATAAGTGAAGCAAATCTCAAACATTTAAAAGAAATTCAAAAGACACCATAGATAAAAACGTTTATTAATCCGCAGCAGAAATTATTACAATTATTTACAAAACATAAAATATATACATGATTGGCAGCTTGACTCTATGATCTTTAAGCTCTAGGCCAACTCTTCAAGCAAAAACTCAACTAGGTCTAGAGGAATCCTCCATTTCAACCCTATCACCTGCACAATGAACCACAATCGCGCTGAGCCAACAACTCAGTAGTACAAACTATAATGATAATATGCAATGTCAATCTCAATGTCATGCATTCAACAATAGAGATCATACTCATAAATGTTACATTTCATTATTTCAATAATGCTAACATTTCATTTACATTATCTCATAATTGTATCATCATTCATGAAACACATTTAACATAGACACCTATGGGCCCGACAAGTATTTAATGTGATATTTAAAGTTCAGAGTTACTGCTTTGGTCCATAATCACAAATAATCAAGCCCGTAGGCAATACACATATATATCTCTATCCATGGATAGTGTAACAGACCCAGTCTCTTGGACCATCAACTCAACAAGCTTGAGGAGATCCTCAACCCGGCAAGACTGTTACCTGTAACAGACCCAGTCTCTTGGACCATCAACCCAACTAAATCGAGGAGATCCTCAACCCGGCAAGACTGTTACCTTTCATATATTTCATATTCATAAATCACATAGTGTAACAAACCCAGTCTCTTGGACCTCAATTCAACTCAAATTGAACAGATCCTCAACCCGGCAAGACTGTTACCTTTCACACTTGATAGGCATGCCGCCAAACCCAGAACTCTGAAATTGAATAACATATTAAACATACAGTTATTTCATTTGCCTCTTTATCATTCTCTTTCTCAAATCATATCTCATAATCAATGGGCAATCATGCCTCATCAATTTCATTTGCATAACCATGGCCAACAACAATGGTTTCATTACATCTCCATTCATATCAAAACAATTCATCATTATACATATAGCACATTACATTCCACAAGATTTACAATGTGCAAAATATCACATTATTCATATGTATCAACAATGCAATATCAAATGGATGTATGCAACAACACAAAGTTTGTACTTACATTAAAAGCAACCCACACAATACTAAGCACTTCTTTTTCCAAAAATCTTTCACCACTAGAATTATGGCAATTCACCTCCTTCACAACCTATTCCAAAAGAAAGATGAAACTCACATAAGATCATAAGGCTAAGAACTAACTAGGGCAAACTCTAAACATGACACGCTCATAAACACGGGCGTGTCCCTGACCGTGCCCTAACTCCACAACACAGAAGCTTTTACACGCTCAGAACCACGGGCGTGTCACTGGGCGTGTAATACATTCTGCCTCTTAGAAACATTGACACGTCCAACAACATGAGCGTGCTCATGGCCATGTCAATTCCCCAAAAACACAGTGGCTATGACACGTTCAATAACACGGGCGTGTTACTGGTCATGTCAAACCTACTGCCACACAGAACAATTGACACGCCTAAAAACCTGGACGTGCTCGTAGGCGTGTTAGGCCAAAAACCCAGATTCCGGCCAAAACAACAAAACACCCAACAAATCACTTCTTCCACCAACATCCACTTCAAACAAACTCAGCTACACACATCCAAAAACCATCTTAAACTTGCAAAAACATCAAAACAAGACAAAATATACATTAACCACAAATCATCAATCTCATCAAAAACCCTAAACACACCTTCAACACTATCTCTTTCAACACACTTACTCTTTCCTTCAATCCACCCTCAAAATCCATAATCAATTAACCAAACACCCTTAAACATATCACAATCAAACAACACACTCTTACAATCAACAATAATCTATCAACTCAAACACAACTTCAATAAAATCAAGAGAAAACTTACCAAGGATGAAGAAACTCTTAAATCTCCAACTTGATCTCTTGAAAACTTCCTTCAATCATGAACTTGGAAGACCAAATCTCTCTCTTGCTCTCTTGTATCTTTGATGGCCGGACAACAAAAGGAAAGGAAAAGAGAAGGAGAAGAAATGAAAGAAAGCCACGAAGGAAGAAGAAAAGAAAGAAAACCAAAGAAAGCAAAGTCAACTCTTTTCTTTAAAACCCTCTCAACCAAGCATTTAATATAAAATAATCAAAATATCATCTTCCACTTCCACTAACTCTAATCCCACTTATAATTAATTAATTCCTTAAACACAATTAATAATAATTACTCTCTTCCTTTGACTTTCCATTTTGACCAACATATATGTTATATATCTTGCCATATACACAACATATACATTCTCTCTATACATTTCTTTCCTTTCCAATTACACATATGCATATGATTCAAATAAAACAACCATCATCTCAAAACTTCTAGGCATACTTTTGGGATATTACACAGAACCTAAATTTTTTTTAGGTCCAGAACCTATAATTATCCGTGAGTCCAAAACTCGAACCGGGTCCAGAACCCAAATTTTCCTTAGGTCCAGAACCTAGAATTATCCTTGAGTCCAGAACTCAAACTGGGTCCAGAACCCAAATTTTTCTTAGGTCCAGAACCTAGAATCATCCTTGAGTCCAAAACTCAAACCGGGTCCAGAACCCAAATTTCCTTAGGTCGAGAACCTAGAATCATCCTTGAGTCCAGAACTCGAACCGGGTCCAAAACCCAAAGTTTCCTTAGGTCCAAAACCTAGAATCATCCTTGAGTCCAGAACTCAAACCGGGTCCAGAACCCAAATTTTCCTTAGGTCGAGAACCTACATTAACCTTGAGTCCAGAACTCGAATCGGGTCTAGAACACAAATTTTCCTTAGGTTCAGAACCTAGAATCATCCTTGAGTCCAGAACTCAAACCGGGTCTAGAAACTAAATTTTCCTTAGGTTCAGAACCTAGAATCATCCTTGAGTCTAGAACTCAAACCGGGTCCAGAACCCAAATTTTCCTTAGGACGAGAACCTAGAATTATCCTTGAGTCCAAAACTCGAACTGGGTCCAGAACCCAAATTTTCCTTAGGTTGAGAACCTAGAATTATCCTTGAGTCCAGAACTCAAATTGGGTCCTGAACCCAAATTTTCCTTAGGTCGAAAACCTAGAATTATCCTTAAGTCCAAAACTCAAACCGGGTCCAGAACCCAAATTTTCTTTAGGTCCAGAACCTAGAATCATCCTTGAGTCCATAACCCAAACCGGGTCCAGAACCCAAAACCTCAACCATTTCATCAAAAATTAAGTCTTATTGTATTTCACTCTCTTTCACTAAGGTTTCAGATCATTCAAGCAAGGGGGCAAAATGTAAACCCTTAATTTTTGACCCAATCTGGTCCAATATGATTTATTTAGTCCAAAATGATTTTTGTTGTCTAATTAGTCCAAAATAATTTTTATTAAATAATTTTTCCTTTAGTATCTAATTTTTATTAATAAAAAATAAAAATAAACAAATAAAAATCAAAAAATAAAAATAAAAATAAAAATCGGAGTCGAAAAAATCGGCCTGTGGGCATTTCGCCCACAGGAAATTCCTGCGGGCAAAATAGCTTTTCTATTTCGTTCGCATGATTTTCCTGCGAGTGAAATAAATTTTCTATTTCACCTGCAGGAAAATCCTACTGGAAAAATGCTTGCCCGCAGGCCCACCGAGATCCCACTTCCGCAGTTTCCTGCGACAGAATTTTTTTTGCCAGCGCATTTTTTCCTGCGGCAATTATTTTTTGCAGTGCAATTTTTTCCGACGCAAAATTTCTGAAACCTAATTTAATTAGGTTTTGGTTTTTTTTTCTTATTTATATTACTTGCCATGAATAATAAGGAATATACATAGAAAAACCTCTATAAATAAGGACCAAAGGCAACCAAATTGGGGGAGGAAAAATTTCACTGTAGCTTTGAGAATTTGAATCCGAAAGTGAAGTGGAAAAGTAATAATTTAATTCAATTGATTTTTATGGAGTAGAAACATGATTTAAGCAATTCAAAGGCAAAAAAGGCTTGTCTTTGGAGCTTGTTCATCCAAGAAGAATTATTTTTAGAGGAATCATCGAAAAAAAAGGTATGTATTAAATTCTTTGTTTTTTTTATATAGTAGCTAAATTTTCCTTTGTTTTTTTAATTCAAAAATCCCAGAACCTAATCCCTTTTGTTCAAAGTTAAAAACATTAATCCGTTGCTTTATTTCCCAAAGAATTTAAAGTTATTAATTTTATTTCTTCAAAACCCCAAAATTCCAATTTACTTTCCAAATTATGTAAACTCTTAAAACATATTCTGTTTCTTATAAAAAAAACCCTAAAATACTTTTTCCAATTCTATAAATCTTTTTTATTTATAAAAACTTTAATTTTTTGGTTTAAAATTAGAAAATCTCATGAAATCATCAAATTGTTTTTCTAAACCCTAATTCAAATTCATCACCCGAGACCCAAATTCTAAAATACTAAAACTCTAATTCAATTTCCAAACCTAAAATAATATACTCTAACTCCTTTAAAACCTTAAATCTTAATTTTTTATAAGCCCTAATCCTTTAAAACATTAAAAAACCATAAATATATAAATATTTTAAAATTACACAGTAGCTTAAAATAACCATTTAAAACCACAAATCAAAACAATTTCAAAGTGTCTAAAACACTAGTTTCATGATCTCACCATTCAAATATTAATTTAGTTAATTAAAGAGTCTTACCAACCTTTTAAAACATAAAACCCTAATCTATTTTAATTCCATAAAAAGTCACAGTAGCTATAATTGGACTTTTTTTTGCTTTATTAAATTCTATTCTTGATTATGCTTTGATTTATCTCCTGTGCTTTAATTTATTTAATTTCAATACTTAATTTATTTAATTTATCATGGATGGATATTTATTTTCTATTTTGATTAATAGCTTTGATGAATGATTTATTTATGATGAATGATTATTTATTTTTATCAAGTAATTTAGATTTCCAAAAGTTGTAAGAGGTATGTTTCCACTTGGTGGGTACCTCATTAGTTAAATATCATGTAATTTAATTTGCTTTTCCATCTTAGAACTTATGTAAAGGGCATGTTTCTACCTTTTGATAGGTGTTCTATCTAGGCGTGTGATGTAAGGACATGTTTTCATCTTTGGATGGGTGTCCATTTATTTGTTTTGTTTTGTTTGGACATTGCTTTGATTTTAATATAATGATGCTTTCTTTTTATTGTGTGTAGTATAGATAATGTTGTTATATTTAAGAATTTTATAATATTAAGATCTGTAAAAGAGGCCGGTTCCAATGAACCGGGCGTTGTAGGGGTGCTGGGCCATTTCTCACCTTCCCCACATGTACCCAACTTTTCGAACCTATTAGGGGGTTGGGGATTCCTTAGGAATCGAGTCATCCACCCCTTTCTTTTTTCCCGGCCCGTCCGGGTGGCGACTCCATTTTCTCTAGACTTAGGTCTGTGTTCTCTAAGGTTCTGAGCCTAAACAGTGCTGAAGTCGCAAGAACCATTCCACCGGGAGTGGGGGCAAAAATCCCCGCTCACAGGAAGTCTTTTGCTGGTTTAGGTAAAGGAAAACTTGGTTGGCTTTCTAAATTGCCTTTTGTATTTTATTTTCTTTTTTTCCTTTTTTCTTTCTCCCCCTTTTTTTCTTCTTTCTCCTTTTTTATTTTATTTTTTTAGGTCTATCCTTATGGACTTGACTAGACATTCTTTTCTACTAGGGATTGATATTTAATTGGGTTGATACTAGTTGTTGGCTAATCAAAAAATGCCTAGATCATTTCTCTCCTAAATAAGCAGAGTTCAATATCGCCTTGAAAGTTCATCAAAGCATGTTCTAAGACTGACTAGAACCTAAAAAAAGGTAATTATGCAGGAGCCCTCTCTAAGTAAGCATACACAACTTAATGCTATAGATCAATTCCCTCACTTAGTGAAGTCATTCGAATCATGATGCATAGATATGCTGATTTATAAATATCAAGTTAAACTTGTCATTGGTTGAGCACCAAATGAACAAAGACCAACATAAATTTTGACGAAAATAATTTATTTCAAGCACGATTATTCCATAAAACACCAAAAATATAAACAAGCCAAGGGAAGTTTGTTAAGTTAAGCTTCTTCCCCCTTCACATCTTCAATAATCTCATCTTGAAAAGAGGATAAGGCAAGATCATCCTCCAATCCTCCTCCTACCATGAAAGTTGCTGGTGGTGGCACTCTGTTGAACCTAGGCAGAGGATTGCTTTTGGTATTGGGCTTATCTGGCTTGAGTAACTTACCACTATCAATCAAATCTTGGATCTCATGCCTTAGACAAGCACATTTATCCATCTCATGCCCTTGCATTTGATAAAACTGACAGAAGGCCTTGGCATTGAAGTTTGGTGGCAGGGGATTATGTAGCGGTTGAGGAGCCAACGGTTGTAACAACCCCTTCTTTTGTAGCTTGTTGAAAACCCAAGATAGAGGTTTCCTCAACTCTGAGAACTGTCTTCTATTTCCTTAACCAGTCACATTAACATCAACTTCCTTTTGCGTGCTTTGATTACTAGACTGGTAGTTTGCTTTCTCGTTCCTTCTTACCGAAAAGAAGTTCTTCTCCTTTTCTCACTCTTTAATTTGCAAGCCAGCTTGCAAAAGGTCTTTAAAGTCCCTTATAAGTGTGTGAGGATTAATGATATGAGATGCAAATGTATGTATGCATGTTGTTGCGCTCGAGTTAAGTACTACTACAAGTGTCACTCGCAAGTATACGAGGTAGTTGTAGCAAAAGTGATCGCTCTAAGGTCATCTTACAAGGAAGGTGTAGTTCGTAATAGCTTGATTAAAGCAATTAAATTAAAAGCGAGTTCATTGTTTTGAAATGGTGCGAGAACAATTTAAACCCAAAATTAACGTGCGTAGGGTTGGTGTGTGAAGGTTGTACAAGATCAAATCGATTCTTGGGAACGTGCCTAGGGTTATAGGTCCATTCAATCAAAGTTCAATTCTCAATTATCCATTAACATACCCTTGTAAATTAATTTGTTCCTTAAGGTTAATTAGTCAATTACCAATTCATTAGTTCTCACATTCATGAAATAGCAACAACTAATTATTTTACATTTGCAATTTAATGAAACCCTAGAACTTATATTTCTAATTCATTCATAGGGTAGTCGATTGCATAATTCCAATATCAAATTTCACCTCTCGATCTTTCATTCAATATCTAGAGATCAATAGGTAGCTAATCTATCAATCTAGCATACAATCCAATGCAACCAACCAACAACAAGGTACATCAATGGAAATATCAAATCAAAGCATTCAATCAAATATACTACACACCCTAGGCATGGATATTTAGCTCAACATCATCAATTTAAAACATTCATTCAACTAAATATAAATCAAATACAAATTGTTCATTGTAATATCAATTCTCTTAATACAACAAAAACAATATTTAAATGAATTAAAAGAGAGAATAGAAAAACCCCTTGTAGATGCCAAGAGTGGGATTACTAGTCTTCCTCCTAACTATGTATGATGAAGAACTCAAGCCCTCTTCAATGGTGATTCCCTTTTGCAATATGGAATAGAGATTTCTCAAGTCACCAAACCTTCAATTGATTATGCCTTTGGAAGATGGAATGGAGCTTTCTCAAGTCATCAAACCTTTCAATAAAGCTTCTTTGACCCTCAAGAGCTTGTTAACCCAATTTATCCCAAAGAACCAAATTGAAGCTTATCAATGGAAGATGGAGAAGATGGAGAGGATAGAAATGGAGGATGAAGATGAAGGGATGAGGAGAGTGTCACTCTCTCCTCTCCCCAAATCATTTTTCTCCACTCTTTTCTTTGTTTTTTCTCTTTCTCCTTTCTTTTTCGCCAACCCTAGCCTTCTCTCCCCCTTCTTTTCTTTGTTTCGTGCGAAAGAACTTAAATAATTTAAGGGTGACATGGCCAATCTGGATTTGGCTTGGCCGTGTCTCTCATTTTTCTTTAGGGCACGGCCAAGCTTGGTGGTTGTGTCCATCACTGCTTCTTTCTTTCTTTCTTTTCTTTATTGTCTTTGGTCTATTGGGTGACATGACCAAGCTTGTGGCCGTGTCATGTGACACGGCCAGTGGCTTGGCCGTGTCATGTGGGTGTGTTCTCTTCTGTTTCTTCAAGTTAATTCATTCCCTTTGGTGTGACAAGGCCAAGCTAGTGGCCGTGTCACTTTGCTTTGTGCTTAGGGTGAGACACGGCCAGTGGCTTGGCCATGTCTCCTGGCCGTGTCAAGCTCTGCCTTCATTTCTTTTGAGGTGACACGCCCAAGCTTGATTTGGCTTGGCCATTTCTTGCTTGATTCATGATCTTTCTTCATTATTTTAATCTTCTAAGGGAGTTTTTGCACTTAAACCTAAAACAAACACTTCAAACAAATTTTAAACAGAAATCAATCAAAACATTAACTAAAAACACATAAAATCACACTAAAAACAAGTACAAAAATGATCTAAACACATGTATGCATATATGTATAAACAACAAACAAACAAAGATAATTAGTGTAATATCCCAAACTATACCCTAAAATTTTTGGAATGATTATTGTTGAAATTGGATTAAATGATATAAAGTATATAGTTATGTTTAAATAGTAGGTGAGGAGAAGAGAAGTGCGTATATGTTGTATATATAGAGATATATACAACATATACAAGTTAACTTATTGTTGGTCAAAGGAGACTTATTAATTAATTGAAATAGAAATTTAATTAAATTAAGTGGAAGTATATGATGATATTTATGATTATTTTATTATTAAAATTACTTGGTTGAGATTTAAAGAGAGAATTGTATGGTTAATAGTGGTTGTGAGTAGTTGACTTTGCTCTTCTTTCTTCATCTTCTTCTTCTTCTTTCTTTGTTGGCCGGCTATCTATATAGCAAGAGAGAAAGAGAGTTTTTTGCTCATCCAAACTCAAGATTGAAGGATGTTTCAATTGATCAAGTTGGAAATCTAAGAGTTTTCATCACTTTTGGTAAGTTTTCCACTTGATTCTTTGATTTTCTCTTGAGTTTGTGAATTGAGGTTGTTGATTGGTTGTTGATGATATGTGTATGGTTATTTTAATGTGTTTGAGATTATATTGTCCATTTGGATTTGATTTTGGGATTGGTTTGAAGGAAAGATTAAGTTTGGTGAGAGAAAGCAAGTGTTGTGTTTTGTGTATGTGATGGTTGTGATTGGTGTTTGATGTATGTATTGAGTTGTTTTTGTGTTTTTATAAGTTATTATGGTTTATTGATGTGTTTGGTTAAGTTTGTTTGGAGTAGAAGATGGTAAAAGAAAATGGTTTGTTGGATATGGTGTTGATGTTGCCGGAACCAAGATTTTTGACTTGACATGCTCATGAACACGGCCAAGTCTTTGGTCGTGTCAATGGTTCTATTTTCTGGATGGGTGACACAACCAGTGACACGCCCATATCACTGAGTGTGTCACGGCTTCTGTGTTGGAGTAGTATTGACACGTCCAGTGACACACCCATGTCACTGAGCGTGTCATAGCTACTGTGTTGAGGGAGGATTGACACGGTCAGTGACACGCCCATGTCACTGAGCATGTCAAAGCTTATGTGTTGTGAGTTTAGGGCACGGTCAGGGACACGCCCATGTTGTTGAGCGTGTCATGTGTAGAGTTTTCCCTAATTGGTTCTTATCCATTTTATCTCATGTTTATCTCTAAGTAAGTGTGTATCATCCCTTTTGGATTAGGTTTTGAAGAGATAAAGTTGCCCTAATCCAAGTGTTGAAGAATTCTTGAAAGAGGAGTTTGGTGTGGTGTGAGTTGCTCTTGAGGTAAGTACAAACCTATATGGTTGCATATATTTACATGACTTTGGAACTTAACACATTTAGTTGTAAATGTGTTAAGTAATCTATTACATTATTGATACATTTGATTAATGTTATGATTTACAAAATGTGAAAGATATGATGATCATTCAAAATGTATGTCCAATGCAATTGGTTATGTATACTCTAATGATGAGATGTGAAGCCATTATTGTTGGCTATAATTATGCAACTGAAATAATTGGGGCATGGTTGCCTAGATGATTATGAGGAAATGAGAATGGAATTGATAATGAAATAATGAAATAATTGTGTGCCTAATGTGTTATTCAATTTTCAGAGTTTTGTGGTTGGTGGCTTGCCTAATAGTAACAATCCCTTGAAGCTTGGTTGGGCTTGATCCTTGAAGGCAAGTTGGGTTGAAGTTTAGCATGCTTAACTCCCCTTGAAGCTTGGTTGGGTCTAGTCCTTGAAGCCTAGTTGGGATGTTACAAACCCTTGAAGCTGGGTTGGGTTTGGTCCTTGAAGCCAAGTTGGGTTGATGCTTAGCATGCTTCGCTCCCCTTGAAGCTTGGTTGGGCCTAATCCTTGAAGCCTAGTTAGGATGATGATAAATGTGATAATTGAACCAAAACATTAACTTTAAAAGTTTAATGGAATATTAGTTTCTTTTGGGCCCATGCTTGTCTTTGTTTAAATATGAATCAATAATGTTGAAACAAATGAATAATAAAATTTAATGTAAGGTTTTGAAATATGATATCCTTATGTATTGTTTATAATATTTGAATGTATGACATTGGCATTACATTCAAGCATTTTGTTATTTTGGTTTGTACCACTAAGCCGTTGGCTTAGCGCGATTGTGGTTCATCTCGCAGGTGACAGGGTAGAACCGGAGAGTTCAGCTAGACCGAGTTGAGTCTAGACTTTGAAGTGTTGATTGTGGACTTAAAGATCAGAGATGAACTGCCAAACATGTATAAACTCTATATATTTTGTAAATATTAATTTTGATGTATATATATGTATATTACTACTACATTTTCTGCTGCTAAATAAACAAATGTTTTTATCTATTATGTTTTATAATATAACTTAAATGTTTTAAGTTTTCTCATATTATTGCTAAAAGGAAAGATTGGTTTGTTTAATAATAACTGTGACACTCCTATATCCGGTATACGTATATTACAGATGTGATTGTATGTTGTGTGCGTATATGGGTTATAAGGGTGTTACATCTGTTTTGGTATCAGAGCCTAGGTTTGAGATTCTCAACCTAGGTGAATTGTAAGAAAAAGAAAATTTTTATTTTAAAAGATGGTTTTTGAATAAGATACATGCTTTGGTACTGGCAGTCTCTGATCTTTGACGAGGTATATTATGCTGTGTTTGCGAATATAGGTAGTGATGGCATCTCAGTCACGTCAGTCCATAGAAGGTAGTGCTGAGAGTGTAGCTCCTGAAGAGGGTAGAGATGGAGCTAGGGTTGATAGAGCTGGAGAGGCACCTGCTCCTATGCGAGATAGATCAACTGCTGATGAGGTTCCGCCAGTTTGGTTACGGTATGTGGTAGAATTATTGAGGCAAGCTCCAGTGCAACCTCGGCCACCGCCACTACAGCCGCAAGTGCCAGTGAGACATTATGATAAATTGAGAAAGTATGGGGCTAAGGATTTCTTTGGCACTACAGATCCTGCAGTAGCTGAGCAGTGGTTGGATAGAGTTCAGAGGGTATTCATCCAGTTGCAAGCCACTCCTGAAGAGAAGTTTGATTATGCTAGATCTCTTTTGTAGAAAGATGCTTATGATTAGTGGAAGACGGTTCCTCATGCTATGGATGATCCACCGACTTTGTCTTATATTGATTTTCTACAGGAGTTTGAGCAGAAATATACTCTGAGGGAGTACAAAGATGTCAAGAAGATGGAATTTTTAAATCTGAGACAAGATAACCGGACAGTGACAGAGTATGAGACAGAGTATATCCGGTTGAGTCACTATACTGGTGGGATTATTTCAGATGAGATTGACCAGTGTAGGAGATTTGAGGAGGGGTTGAGGCCCTCTATTATGTGTATTGTTGCAGCAACTAGAAGTGTTGAGAGAGCACAGGGTATTGTAGCAGCTGCTACTGAGGAGGAGACCAGAGTTAGGAGACCCCAGTTTGAGGCAGGGTCTTCATCTATGAAGAGAGGCCGAGGAAGTTTTATTCTGAGAGTTAGTAGGAGCAAGAGGCAGTCGGGTAGGTCAGTTCCGTATCAGAGGCAGAGACCAAGACCTACAGTTTCTATAGCGAGTGCTCCGACTCCAATGGTTCAGAGATCCATTCCACCTACAAGTGTTCATTGTGGTAGGGCACATGGGGGTTCTTGTTGGAAGACGAGTGGATCAGGAGTATGCTTTAGATGTGGGTCACCAGCTCATTTTATTAAAGATTGCCCTGAGCTATAGGAGGATAGACAGACTGATACTGCAGCTTCTCGACCTAGTGTTAGTAGAGGAGGTCAAGGAGGCAGAGGTTTCAGTAGAGGTGGTTGACTGGGGATTAGTCAGAGAGGAGACTCTACATCTGGAGGCAGTAGGCCAGATGAGGCTGGGTCATCTCAGAGAGTGTATGTGATGCAGAGGCAACCGGATGCTTCAGGAGTCATTGCGGGTACATTCTCTTTATTTGGCATTTCTGTTCTTGCTTTGATTGATCCAGGATCTACTCATTCATACATAAGTGCATCTATTTTGCCTGTGACTGAATTGCATACTGAGTCCCTAGGATTTGATGTCTTGGTGACAAATCCTTTAGGGCATAGTGTGGTAGTTAGCAAGGTGCACCGAGATAGTTCAGTTGTGGTGCAAGGTGAGGAGTTTCTTGGTGATTTGATTGAAATGACTTTTAAGGAGTGTGATTTGATCTTAGGTATGGATTGGTTGTCTAAGCATGGAACTTTGGTAGACTATCAAAAGAAGTGTGTTACCCTAAGAACCAGTGATGGTAGAAGTGTAATGGTATCTAGTGAGCAGAGACAACTTGTATCCTTGTTTGTTTTAGCTATTGCAGCTAGGAAGTTGATTCGAAAAGGGTGTGAGGCTTATCTTGCTCATGTTGTAGATACCAGGGTATTGGGTTCTCAGCTTGATAGTATACCCACAGTTGCTGAATTCCCATATGTGTTTCCTAAGGAATTGCTAGGGTTACCCCCTGAGAGAGAGGTTGAGTTTGGTATCGAATTGTTGCCAGGTACCACTCCCATCTCTATTACTCCCTATCGAATGGCACCTGCTGAGTTGAGAGAGTTGAAGGTGCGGTTGCAGGAGTTGTTGGATAAAGGGTTTGTTCGCCCTAGTGTGTCTCCATGGGGAGCTCCTGTTTTGTTTGTGAAAAAGAAGGATGGTACGTTAAGGTTGTGCATTGATTATAGGTAGTTGAATAAAGTGACTATCAAAAATAAGTATCCTTTGCCTATAATAGATTATCTCTTTGATCAATTAAAGGGAGTAGAAGTTTTCTCTAAGATTGATTTGATATCAGGGTATCATCAGTTGAGAGTCAGAGAGGAAGATGTTCCTAAGACAGCTTTCCGCATAAGATATGGGCATTATGAGTTTTTAGTGATGCATTTTGGATTAACGAATGCACCAACATTTTTCATGGATTTGATGAATAGGGTATTTAGACCATATTTAGATCAGTTTTTAGTGGTCTTTATTGATGATATTTTGGTGTATTCACATAATAAGGAGGAGCATGACAAGCATTTACGGATCGAATTGCAGACCTTGAGAGAGAAGCAATTGTATGCTAAGCTGTCGAAGTGTGAGTTTTGGCTTGATCAAGTGACTTTTTTGGGTCATGTGGTTTCAGCAGATGGTATTAGAGTTGATCCGAGTAAAGTTGAGGTCATTTTGAATTAGAGTCCACCAAAGTCAGTGACTAAAGTTAGAAGTTTTCTGGGTTTGGCAAGCTATTATCGACGTTTTGTGAAAGATTTTTCTTTAATAGCTACTCCACTCACCAGATTACTTCGAAAGGGAGTTAGATTTGAGTGGACAAATCAGTGTCAAGCTAGTTTTGAGTAGTTGAAGGAGATGTTGACTCAAGCTCATGTTCTTACCTTGCTTATGGAAGATAAACCATATGTGATTTACAGTGATGCTTCACATAGTGGTTTAGGTTGTGTGTTGATGCAGGAGGGTAGAGTCATAGCTTATGCTTCTTGGCAGTTGAAGGCATATGAACTTAATTATCCGACACATGATTTGGAGTTGGCAGCCACAGTGTTTGCTTTGAAGATTTGGCGACACTACTTGTATGGGGAGAAGTGTTTCATTTATACGTATCACAAGAGTTTGAAATATTTGGGGGTTCAAAGAGAATTGAATCTTTAGCAAAGACGGTGGTTGGAGTTGATCAAAGACTATGACTGTTTGATTGATTATCATCCTGGTAAGGAAAATCTAGTTGCTGATGCTTTGAGTCATGTAGACCCTTAATTTTTGACCCAGTCCGGTCCAAAATAATTTTTGTGATGTTTAATATATTTTAATTGGTCCAAAATAATTTTTTATCTTAATTAAATAATTTTTGCTTTAGTATCTAATTTTTATTAATAAAAAATAAAAATAAACAAACAAAAATCAAAAAATAAAAATAAAAATCATTGCCGAAAGTCAGCGAGCCCGTGGGCATTTCGCTCGCAGGAGTTTCCTGCGGGCGAAATGGCCCAGGACATTTTGCCTGCAGAGTTTTCATGCTGGCGAAATGGCCCGCAGGCCTACTTCGTCCGCAGTGCGGCAACTTTTTTGCTAGCGCAACTTTTCCTACGGCAATTTTTTTTGCCAGTACGATTTTTCCGCAGCAGTTTTTTTTTTTCCAGCGAAATTTTTCCGACCCAAATTTTTTGAAACCTAAAGCAATTAGGTTTCGGTTTTCTTTTCTTAATAAATAATGTATGTCATGAGCAATTAGGAGAAAACCATAAAAAACTTCTATAAATAAGTATAATTACAACACAAAAAGGGAGGCAGAAAGAGAGGAAGAAATCCGAGAGGAAAGAGGAACAAATTTTGATCCAAAACTGAATAGGAAAGGCAGTAATTCAATTCAATTTTTTGAAGGAGCCAAAAAACAATTCAAGGCAATTCAAAGGCATCAAAGCTTGCCTTTGTTTTTGTTCATCCAAGAAAAATGATTTTTGGAGGAACCATCAAAGGGAGGTATGTATTCAATTCTTTTTTTTTTTGCTTTTCACAGTAGTTTAGATTATACAATTGGGTATTTCAAAATCAAAAATCCCAAAACCTTAATTCCCTTTCTTCAAAGTATGAAAATCTTAAATCATTGCTCTATTTTTCAAAAGATTAAAGATATTAGTTTTATTTCTTCAAAACCCCAAAACCAAGATTTGCATCCCAAATTATCAAAACCCAAAATTATGTTCTATTTCCTTCCAAAAGACTTAAAAACTTCTTTTTTTGCTTTTATAAACTTTAAATTGTTTGTTTATTTTCATAAAACTTCATAAAATTATCAAATTGATTTTTAAACCCTAAAAGCTTCATACATTCACCGAAACCCTAATTCAAAATTTCTAAAACCATAATTCAACTTTAAAACTAAACAATAAACCTTAAACTAGCTAACCTAAACCTTAATTTTTTCTAAACCCAAAACCTTTAAAACTTTAAAAACCATGTAAACATAAATATTATAATTTTACACAGTAAGATCAAAGTAATAATTCATTAACTGTAAATCACAAAACTTAATGTTTTAAAGTGTCCAAACCCTAGTTTCATGATTTCACCATTCAAATATTAATTTAGTTAATCAAAGGGCTTTATCAACCTTTTAAAACATAAAACCTTAATCTATTTTAATTCCTTTAAAAACTCATAGTAGCTATAATTTAGATTTTTATTAGTTTATTCAATTCTATATTGGATTATGCTTTGATTTATTTCTTATGCTTTAATTTATTTAAGTTCAATGCTTGGTTCATTTAATTTATCATGGATGGATGTTTACTTTCTATTGATATTTAATATCTGTGATGAATGATTTATTTATGATGAATGATTATTTACTTTTATCAATTTATTTAGATTTCCAAATGTTGTAAGAGGTATGTTTCCACTTGTTGGATACCTCATTAGTTAAATATCATGTCATTTAATTTGCTTTTCTATTTTAGAACCTATGTAAAGGACATGTTTCTACCTTTTGGTGGGTGTCCTATTTAGGCATGTGATGTAAGGACATGTTTCCATCTTTGGATGGGTGTCCATTTATTTGTTTTGCTCGGACCTTGCTTTGATTTTAATATATTAATGCTTTCTTTTAATTATTGTTTGTAATATGGATAATGTTGTTATATTTAAGAATTTTATAAAATTAAGACCTGTAAAGGAGGCCGGTTCTAATGAACCAGGCGTTGTTGGAGTGCTGGGCCATTTCCCACCTTCCCCACATGTACCCAACTTTCTGAACCCATTAGGGGGTGTGAGCGGGGATTTTCGCCCCCACTCCCGGTGGAATAGTTCTTGCGACTTCGACACTGTTTAGGCTCGGGAACTTAGAGAACACGGACCTAAGTCCAGAGAAAATGGAGTCACCACCCGGACGGGCCGGGAAAAAAGAAAGGGGTGGATGACTCGATTCCTAAGGAATCCCCAAACCCCTAATGGGTTCGGAAAGTTGGGTACGTGTGGGGAAGGTGAGAAATGGCCCAGCACCCCCACAACGCCCGGTTCATTGGAACCAGCCTCCTTTACAGGTCTTAATATTATAAAATTCTTAAGTATAATAACATTATCCATATTACACATAATAAAAAGAAAGCATCATTATATTAAAATCAAAGCAATGTCCAAACAAAACAAAACAAATAAATAGACACCCATCCAAGGATGGAAACATGTCCTTACATCACATGCCTAGATAGGACACCCACCAAAAAGGTAGAAACATGCCCTTTACATAAGTTCTAAAATAGAAAAGCAAATTAAATTACATGATGTTTAACTAATGAGGTACCCACCAAGTGGAAACATACCTCTTACAACTTTTGGAAATCTAAATTAATTGATAAAAGTAAATAATCATCCATAAATAAATCATTCATCAAAAGTATTTAAATATCAATAAAATAAACATCCATCCATGATAAATTAAATAAATCAAGTATTGAAATTAAATAGATTAAAGCAAATTATGGAATCAAGGTATAAGTAAATATGGAATTGAATAAAGCAAATAAAAGTTCAATTATAGCTACTGTGACTTTTTATGAAATTAAAATAGATTAGGGTTTTATGTTTTAAAAGGTTGGTAAGACTCCTTGATTAAACAAATTATGGTTTGAATGATGAAATCATGAAACTAGGGTTTTAAATACCTTAAAATACTTTAATTTGTGATTTTTGATTATTGAATTTTAAGCTACTGTGCAATTTTTGGATTTTCATGTTTTTATGTTTTTTTAATGTTTTAAAAGGATTAGGGTTCATAAAAATTAGGGTTTAAGGTTTTAAAAGGATTAGGGTTCATTATTTTAGGTTTAAAAGTTAAATTTTGGATTTTAGGGTTTTGAAATTTGGGTCTCGGGTAATGAAGAATTTTAGGATTTTAAAAATCAATTTGATATTTTATAAAGTTTTATGAATTTAAACAAAAGGATTGAAGTTTTTATAAGTAGAAAAGATGTTTTTAAGGCTTTTTGAATGAAATAGAACCTACTTTAAAATCTTAAAAGAAACAGAATTTGGTTTTGGTTTTGTTAAAGAATTTGTTCAATTAGGGTTTTGAGGCTTTTGAAGAAGCAAAAATAATAATTTTAAGTCTTTTTGGAAAATAAAATAATGTATTAGTGTTTTAATCTTGGAAAAATTAAATTAAAGTTCTAAGATTTTAACTTTTGGAAAACACAAAAAACCCTAGTTTAGCTACTGTGTACAAAATTAGAATTTAGAATTTCATACCTTCTTTTGTAAGTTACTCCAAAATTGCTTCTTCTTGGATGAACTAGCTCCAAAAACAAGCCTTTTTTGCCTTTGGAATCCCTTTTTTCGTGATGCTGCTGTCCAGAAAAGATTTAAATTGAATTTCTTCTTTTCCTTCCTTGATTTGGTTTCAAACTTTCCAAACTCCCTTTGGATTTCCTCTCTCTCGGCCACCCTTAATTTTAATTGCCTTTGGTCCTTTTAATAGTGGTTTAAGGTTATTTATTCCTAATTAATTAAGGTAAGTAATATTAATAAAAAAAAAAGAAACCAAAACCTAATTGGATTAGGTTTCGAAAAATTTGCGTCGGAAAATTTGCGCTGCCGAAAAAAACTGCCGCAGGAAAAAATGCGCTGGCAAAAAATTTCTGCCGCAGAAACTGAGGCAGTGTGCGGGGAACGGGCCCGTAAGCTATTTTTTCTGCCTGCGGGCTATTTCGCAGGCAGAAAAATTCTGCCTCCGGGCTATTTCGCAGGCAGAAAAATTCTGCGTGCGAAATAGTGGGCTATTTCGCAGGCAGAATTTTTCTGCGTACGTAATACCCACGGGCCCGCACGACGAATTTTTCGTCGCTGATTTTTCCGACGACGATTTTTATTTTTATTTTTATTTTTTGACTTTTATTTGTTTATTTATATTTTTTATTAGTAAAAATTAGATAGTAAAGCAAAAATTATTTAATTAAAATTATTTTCGACCAATTAGACAACAAAAATCATTTTGGGCTAAATAAAATATATTATATCGGATTGGGTCAAAAATTAAGGGTCTACAGTTTGCCCCCTGCTTAAATGATCTGAAACCTTAGTGAAAGAGAGTGAAAAGCAATAAGACTTAATTTTTGATATGGCGACTTGTTTTGGGTACTTGGACCCAATTTGAGTTCTGGGCTTACAGATAATTCTAGGTTATCGACCTAAGAAAAATTTGGGTTCTGGACCCGGTTCGAGTTCTGGACTCAATTGACGATTCTAGGTTCTCGACCTAAGGAAAATTTGGGTTCTAGACCCGGTTCGAGTTCTAGACTCAAGGATAATTCTAGGTTCTCGACCTAAGGGAAATTTGGGTTCTAGACCCGGTTCGAGTTCTGGACTCGATGATAATTCTAGGTTTTGGACCTAAGAAAAATTTGGGTTCTGGACCCGGTTCGAGTTCTGGACTCGAGGATAATTCTAGGTTATGGACCTAAGAAAAATTTGGGTTCTGGACCCGAGCTAAGTTTTGGACTTAAAAAGATTCTAGGTTCTGGACCTAAGGGTAATTTGGGTTCTGGACCCGAGCTAAGTTTCGAACTTAGAAAATTCTAAACTAGACTTGAATACTCGATATTAATTTTGATTGGGATACTCGATCCTAACTGGATTTGGATACTCGATCCTAGACTGGATTTGGATACTCGATCTTAAGTGGATTCGGATACTCGATCCTAACTGGACTTGGATACTTGATCCTAACTGGACTTGGGATACTCGATCCTAAGCTGGATTTGGATACTCTATCCTAAACTGGATTTAAATACTCAATCCTAACTTGATTTGGATACTCAATCCTAAATTGGATTGGGATACTATATCCTAACTGGATTTGGATACTCGATCCTAAACTGGAATTGGATACTCGATTCTAACTGGATTGGGATACTCGATCCTAACTTGATTTGGATACTCGATCCTAAACTGGACTTGGGATACTCGATCCTAAGCTGGATTTAAATTTGATTTGATTGACCTTTTATTAGTTGAGGATTCTAGCTTAAATTGTTGTTCCATTCTTTTGCTCTTCCTTTTGCAAAAATTCAGCTAATTTTTAATTGGACCTTATATCCTCTCCTTGCCCCCCCTGTGTGGCAAAACATTCATAAGTGAGTTTAAAAATATTTGGTATATAAACTCAAAAAATTGAAAAGGAGAAACTTTGCCCCCTATGTAGGCTCAAACCAAATATTTTATCCATGCAAGCTTTGATTGATGTTTTTGCCGTCTTGTTCTTCGCATAAGCATGCATTTCTTCTCTTTGCAAGATTACTGGAGCTTTCTCAAGCAATGGGCTTTCTATGCCCCCCTGATTTGATATCTTCTTTTGATTCCTTACTTCACAGGGTGTTTACTATTCATTTTGCCAAAGAACACAAGACAAGAAAGTGCGATGTGATATGTGTAATATCCCAAAGTGTGCCCTAGAAGTTTTGATATAATTGTTATTTTATTTGGATTAAATGTATATGATTTATTGGAAAGAGAAAAGGAGTGAAGAGAATGTATATGTTGTATATATGGATATATATACAACATATACATAAGTCAAAAGGGGATGGTCAAAGAAGATATTTTGTTATTTATATTTTTAATTAAGTAATTAAGGAATTAAATGAGTGGAAGAGAGAAATTGGAATATTATATTATTATATATGCTTGGTGGAGATTTAATTGAAGAATCAATATTTGACTTTATTTCTTTTACTCTTCATTTTCTTCTTTTCCAATTGCTTGGCCGGGCATCTCAAAGACAAGAGAGCAAGAGAGGGTTTTTGAATTCTAAGAGCAAATTAAGGGAAGAATCAAGTTATTGAGTTGGAAAATTGTGAAGTGTCTTTAACTTTGGTAAGTTCTCTCTTGATTTCTCTTGTTTTATTTGAAGTTGTGAATGAGTTGATTGTTGATTTGTGATAGTGTGAATAGGTTTGATTGTGGTGTGTTTGTATGTGTTGGAATAGAGTTAAAGATAAGAAGTTAAGTTGGTGTTTGTGTTGGAAGAGTCAAGTTGTGTTGGTATTAGGGTTTTGAATTAGTGATGTTTGTTGTAGATGTTGAGTTTGGTTAATTGTTTTTGGTTTATTTTTATGATAATTGTGTTTGATGGAGTTAGAAGCATAAAATTTTTGGATTTGGTTTGAAACAGAGGCATTTTGGATGCCACGCCCGTGGCCCTTGGTTTCCACGACCGTGGCCATTGGAAGCCATGGCCATGGGGTTTTGAGCAAGGGAGGCATAACCATTTCTTAACCCACGCCCGTGGGGGTTGGGAGGCCACGACCGTGGGGTCCTAGAGGGGGATGTTGATTTGTAATTTGTGATTTAAGGGTTTAGTAAGAGGTTATTAAGTGAATATTTGTATTGGAATTGATGTATTTTATCATTTGTGGATTAGGTCTTGAAGAAGATAATTTGCCCTAATTCAAGTGGTGAAGAAGTGTTGGAAGAGGAAGTGTATAGATTTGTGTGAGTGGTGCTTAAGGTAAGCACAAACTACATTATTGCATACATTCATATGATGTTTAGACTTAACACACATTTGATTGTAAATGTGTTAAGAAATCTAATGCATTGCTGATGCATATTAATAATGTTATGTTTGGTGTAATGTGAATGATTAATGAGCATCTAAAATGTGTGTTAATGTCATTGGTTACATACACTTGAATGATGAATTGATTAATGTGAATTGAGATATAATGAGATGTTAAACCAATGTGGTTGGTTATAATGATGTAAATGACATAATTGAGGCATGTTTGCCTAAATGATAATGTTCAATGCAATTGATAATATATACTCTCTTGATGAGATGTGAAGCCATTGTTGTTTGCTAAAATAGTGTAAATGAGATAATGGAGGCATGTTTGCCTAAGTGATGATGAGTAAATGAGAATGAAATTGATAATGAAATAAGTAATGAATTGTGTGTCTAATGTGTTATTCCATTTTCAGAGTTTTGTTGTTGGTGGCATGCCTATAGTAACAATCTCTTGAAGTTAGGTTGGGCTTGATCCTTGAAGCCAAGTTGGGTTGAAGTTTAGCATGCTTAACTCCCCTTGAAGCTTGGTTGGGTCTAGTCCATGAAGCCTAATTGAGATGTTACAACCCTTGAAGCTAGGTTGGGTTTGGTTCTTGAAGCCAAGTTGGGTTGCTACTTAGCATGCTTTGTTCCCCTTGAAGCTTGGTTGAACCTAAATCCTTGAAGCCTAGTTGGGATAATGATAATGATAAATGTGATAATTAAACCAAAACATTAACTCTGAAAGTTGAATGGCATATTAGTGTCTTTGGGCCCATGCTTGTCTTTGTTTTCAATGTGATTCTTGAATGGTGAAACCAATGAATGATGAGATACATGTTTATGAGATATAATGTTATGAAATGATTATACTACATAAGTATATTATAGAAAATGAATGTGGTATGGAAAGTTATGTTGAGTGATGAAGCTATGAAGATCCAATATGAATGTTTTTATATGATATTGAACTATGTAAAGCTTTGAAATATAATGTTCTTTTGAATGGGGTATGAAAATTGATTGTGTGACATTGGCATTGCATTAAAGCATAATAGTATTGTAGTTTGTACCACTAAGTCGCTGGCTTAGCGCGAGTGTAATTCATCGCGCGGGTGACAGGGAAGAACCGGAGAGTTCCTCTAGGCCGGGTAGAGTCTAGATTTTGAGGTGTTGATATTGGAGCTTAAAGATCAAAGAGATACTGCCAAACATGTATATATTTTATGTTTTGTAAAACTTGAATTTTGATGTATATGTATTTGTAAATATTTGTTATATTTTCCGTTGCGTTTTGAATAAACGTTTTATCTATTGAGTTTTATAATTTTCCTTAAATGTTTTAAATTCGTTGATATTATATTAAAAGGGATGATTTGTGTGTTTTATAAACCGTGACATTTCTATATTCAGTATACATATATTCCGATCGTATTAGCATGTTGTGTACGTATACGGGGTTTAGGGGTGTTACAATTGTTTTGGTATCAGAGCCTAGGTTTGAGATTCTCAACCTAGGTGAATTGTAAGGAAATTTTGAGTTTTAAAATATCATTTTAAATAAGATACATGTTTTGGTATGGTAGTCTTTGATCTTTAATGAGGAATATTCTGCTGTGTTTGCAGATATAGGTAGTGATGGCGTCCCATTCACGTCAGTCTGTAGAAGGAAGTGCTGAGAGTGTAGCTCCTGAAGAGAGTAGAGATGGAGTGAGGGTTGAGAGAGTTAGTGAGGCACCTGTTTCTGTGCCAGAGAGATTAGTTGCAGATGAGGCTCCGCCGGGTTGGTTAAGGCATATGGTAGAATTATTTAGACAAGCTCCAGTGTAGCCACCACCACCACCACAGCCTCAGGTGTCGGTGAGACATTATGATAAGTTGAGAAAGTATTGGGCAGAGGATTTCTTGGGCACTACCGATCCTGCAGTGGCTGAGCAGTGGTTGGATAAAGTGCAGAGGATATTCATTCAGTTGCAAGCTACCCCAGATGAGAAATTGGACTATGCCAGATCCCTCCTTCAGAAAGATGCCTATGACTGGTGGAAGACGGTTCCCCATGCTATGGATGATCCACCTACATTATCCTATGGTGATTTTCTAAGGGATTTTGAGCAGAAATATACTCCAAGGGAGTATAAAGATATTAAGAAGATGGAATTCTTGAATTTGAGGCAAGACAACCAGACGGTAACAGAGTATGAGATTGAGTACATCCGGTTGAGTCGTTATGCCAGGGGAATTATCTCTGATGAAATAGACCGGTGGGATTGAGGCCCTCTATTATGTGCATTGTGGCTGGTTCCCGGTACTAGGATTTCTCTCAGCTTGTTGCAGCAGCTTGAAGTGTTGAGAGAGCGCAGAGCATTGCAGCAGCTGCTACTGAGGAGGAGACTAGAGTGAGAAGATCCCAATTTGAGGCAGGATCTTCATCTATGAAGAGGGGTCGAGGAAGTTTTGTTCCAAGGATTAGTAGAAGGCAGAGACAGTCGGGTAGATCAGTTCAGTATCGGAGGCAGAGGTCGAGACCGGCAGCTTCTGTAGCTAGTGCCCCGACTCCTGTGGTTCAGAGGTCTACTCCACCTGTATGTGTTCACTGTGGTAGGCCCCATGGGGGTGTTTGTTGGAAGACGGGTGGATTGGGAGTATGCTTTAGATGCGGGTCACCAGATCATTTTATTAAAGATTGTCCTGAGATGCAAGAGGATAGACAGACTGATACTGCAGCTTCTCAACCCAGTGTCAGCAGAGGTGGTCGAGGGGGTAGAGGTTTCAGTAGAGGTGGTAGACCCGGGTTTAGTCAGAGAGGAGTATCTTCATCTAGAGGCAGTAGGCCAGATGAGGCCGGATCTTCTCAGAGAGTATATGTGATGCAGAGGCAACCGGATGCTTCAGCAGTTATAGTGGGTACATTTTCTTTATTTGGCATTTTAGTTCTTGGTTTGATTGATCGAGGATCTACTCATTCATACATAAGTGCATCTATCTTGCCTGTGTCTGAATTGCATTCAGAGTCCTTAGGATTTGATGTCTTAGTGACAAATCCTTTAGGACATAGTGTTGTGGTGAGTAAGGTGCATCGTAATAGTGCAGTTGTCGTGTAAGGTGAAGAGTTTCTTGGTGATTTGATTGAAATGCCTTTTAAGGAGTATGATTTAATCTTAGGCATGGATTGGTTGTCTAAGCATGGAGCTGTGGTAGATTGTCAAAAGAAGTGTCACCTTGAGAACCGGTGATGGTAAGAGTGTGATGGTATCTAGTGAGCAGGGACAACTTGCATCCTTGTTTGTATCAGCGATAACAGCTAGAAAGTTGACTAGAAAAGGGTGTGATGCTTATCTTGCTCATGTTGTGGATACTAGAGTAGTGGGTTCTCAACTTGATAGTATAACCACAGTTGTAGATTTTCCGGATGTGTTTCCTGAGGAGTTGCCAGGGTTACCCCTGAGAGAGAGGTTGAGTTTGGTATCGATTTGTTGCCTGGTACCACTCCCATCTCTATCACTCCTTATCGAATGGCACCTGCTGAGTTGAGAGAGTTGAAGGTGCAGTTGCAGGAGTTGTTGGATAAAGGGTTTATTCGCCCTAGTGTTTCTCCGTTGGGAGCTCCTATTTTATTTGTGAAGAAGAAGGATGGTACTTTGAGGTTATGCATTGATTATAGGCAATTGAATAAAGTAACTATTAAGAATAAATATCCTTTGCCTAGGATTGATGATCTCTTTGATCAATTAAAGGGAGCAGCAGTGTTTTCCAAGATTGATTTGAGATCAGGGTACCATCAGTTGAGGGTTAGAGCTGAAGATGTTCCTAAGATAGCTTTCCGCACAAGATATGGGCATTATGAGTTTTTAGTAATGCCTTTTAGATTGACGAATGCACCTGCAGCTTTTATGGATTTGATGAATAGGGTGTTTAGGCCCTATTTGGATTAGTTTCTGGTGGTCTTCATTGATGATATTTTGGTGTATTCAAGTGATGAAGAAGAGCATGACAAGCATTTGCGGATTGTATTGCAGTTATTGAGAGAGAAACAGTTATATGCTAAGCTGTCAAAGTGTGAATTTTGGCTTGACCAAGTAACTTTTCTCGGTCATATAGTTTCAGCAGATGGTATAAGAGTTGATCCAAGTAAAGTTGAAGCTATTTTGAATTGGAGTCCACCAAAGTCAGTGACTGAAGTTAGAAGTTTTCTGGGCTTGGCAGGCTATTATCGAAGGTTTGTGAAAGGTTTTTCTTTGATAGCTACTCCACTCACCAGATTACTTCGGAAGGGAGTTAGATTTGTGTGGACGGACCAGTGTCAAGCTAGTTTTAAGCAGTTAAAAGAGATGTTGACACCAGCGCCTGTTCTTACTTTACCCGTGGAAGATAAACCTTATGTGATTTATAGTGATGCTTCACATAATGGTTTAGGATGTGTCTTGATGCAAGAAGGTAAAGTTGTAGCTTATGCTTCTCGGCAGTTAAAGCTGCATGAGCTCAATTATCTGACACATGATTTAGAATTGGCAACTATAGTGTTTGCTTTGAAGATTTGGTGACACTACCTATATGGAGAGAAATGTTTTATCTATACAGATCATAAAAGTTTGAAATATTTGGGTGTTCAGAGGGAGCTGAATCTTCGGCAAAGGCGATGGTTAGAGTTGATTAAAGACTACGACTGTTTGATTGATTATCATCCTGGTAAGGCCAATGTTGTTGCTGATGCCTTGAGTCGGAAGTCTTTGGCTGGTTTGATTGTGTATTCTCTCTCGTTGCTTGTTGAGTTGAGAGCATTGCATGCTAGTTTTGAATCATGTGATGATGGTGCATTGTTGGCTCGGTTGCAATTGAGACCGGTATTATTGGATTAGATTAAAGAGGCTCAATTGGCTGATGAGAAAATTCAGAAGATTGTATCAGATTGCCAAAATGGGGAGAGCCAAGATTTCCATGTGAAAGGTGATGGTAGCCTTTGGTTCAAGGATAAGTTGTGTGTTCCTGATAATGATAGTTTGAGAAAGATTATTTTAGAGGAAGCACACCAATCGGTTTTTGCTATGCATCCGGGTAGTACAAAGATGTACCATGATTTGAAACAGCACTACTGGTGGACTGGTATGAAGAGAGACATAGCGAAATTTGTATCCAAATGTCTCACTTGTCAGAGGGTAAAAACTGAACATCAAGTTCCAAAAGGGTTGCTTCAACCTTTAACAATACCTGAATGGAAATGGGAGAGAGTAACAATGGATTTTGTATATAGTTTGCCATTGACTCAGAAGAAGCATGATGCTATTTGGGTGATTGTTGATCCGTTGACGAAGACAGCTCATTTTCTTCCAGTTAGAATGGACTATTCTCTTGAGAGGTTGGCTGAGCTGTATATCAGTGAGATAGTGAAGTTGCATGGAGTCCCAATTTCTTTGGTGTCTGATCGAGATCCTAGGTTTACTTCGAGGTTTTGGAAAAGTTTGCATGGTGTTTTGGGTTCTCGATTGCACTTTAGCACTGCTTTTCATCCACAGACAGATGGGCAGTCAGAGAGAGTGATATAGATTATTGAGGATATGTTGAGAAGCTGTGTCATTGATTTCTCTGGAAGTTGGGACAGATTTTTGCCACTTGTAGAATTTGCTTACAACAACAGTCATCAATCCAGTATTGGTATGGCACCATTTGAGGCATTGTATGGTAGAAGATGTAGAATGCCTTTATGTTGGAATGAACTTGGAGAAGGAAAATTAATTGGTCCTAATTTGGTTAAAGAAACTGAAGAGAAAGTGAAGATAATTCTGGATCGGTTAAAAGCAGCTTCAGACCGACAGAAATCTTATTCCGATTTGAAAAGGAGAGACATAGAGTTTGATGTTGGAGATAAAGTATTTTTGAAAGTGTCTCCTTGGAAGAAAATTTTAAGATTTGGTCGAAGAGGGAAGCTGAGTCCTCGTTTCATTGGATCGTATGAAGTTTTAGAAAGAGTTGGGCCAGTTGCTTATCATCTTGCTTTGCCGCCTGAGTTAGATAGAATCCATAATGTATTTCATGTTTCTATGTTGCGGAGGTACATATCAGATCGATCTCATATTTTGCCAGTTGAATCTATTGAGGTGAGTTTGGATCTGACATTTGAAGAAGAACCAGTTGCTATTTTGGCACATGAAATGAAAGAGTTGAGAAATAAGAAAGTGCCACTGGTGAAGGTTCTTTGGAAGAATCATGGTAGAGAAGAGGCAACTTAGGAGAGTGAGCAAGCAATGCAAGATCAATATCCTCAATTGTTTCAGACTTGATATCATGTAATTTCGAGGACGAAATTTCTTTATAGAGGGGGAGAATTGTAATATCTTAAAGTGTGCCCTAGAAGTTTTGATATAATTGTTGTTTTATTTGGATTAAATGTATATGATTTATTGGAAAGAGAAAATGAGTGAAGAGAATGTATATGTTGTATATATGGATATATATACAATATATACATAAGTCAAAAGGGGATGGTCAAAGAAGATATTTTGTTATTTATATTTTTAATTAAGTAATTAAAGGAATTAAATGAGTGGAAGAGAGAAATTGGAATATTATATTATTATATATGCTTGGTGGAGATTTAATTGAAGAATCAATTTTTGACTTTATTTCTTTTACTCTTCATTTTCTTCTTTTCCAATTGCTTGGCCGGGCATCTCAAAGACAAGAGAGCAAGAGAGGGTTTTTGAATTCTAATAGCAAATTGAGGGAAGAATCAAGTTATTGAGTTGGAAAATTGTGAAGTGTCTTCAACTTTGGTAAGTTCTCTCTTGATTTCTCTTGTTTTATTTGAAGTTGTGAATGAGTTGATTGTTGATTTGTGATAGTGTGAATAGGTTTGATTGTGGTGTGTTTGTATGTGTTGGAATTGAGATAAAGATAAGAAGTTAAGTTGGTGTTTGTGTTGGAAGAGTCAAGTTGTGTTGGTATTAGGGTTTTGAATTAGTGATGTTTGTTGTAGATGTTGAGTTTGGTTCTTTGTTTTTGGTTTATTTTTATGATAATTGTGTTTGATGGAGTTAGAAGCATAAAATTTTTGGATTTGGTTCGAAACAAAGGCATTTTGGATGCCACGCCCATGGCCCTTGGTTGCCACGACCGTGGCCATTTGAAGCCATGGCCGTGGGGTTTTGAGCAAGGGAGGAAGAACCATTTCTTAAACCACGCCCGTGGGGGTTGGGAGGCCACGACCGTGGGGTCCTAGAGGGAGATGTTGATTTGTAATTTGTGATTTAAGGTTTTAGTAAGAGGTTATTAAGTGAATATTTGTATTGGAATTGATGTATTTTATCATTTGTGGATTAGGTCTTGAAGAAGATAATTTGCCCTAATTCAAGTGGTGAAGAAGTGTTGGAAGAGGAAGTGTATAGATTTGTGTGAGTGGTGCTTAAGGTAAGCACAAACTACATTATTGCATACATTCATATGATGTTTAGACTTAACACACTTTTGATTGTAAATGTGTTAAGAAATCTAATGCATTGTTGATGCATATTAATAATGTTATGTTTGGTGTAATGTGAATGATTAATGAGCATCTAAAATGTGTGTTAATGTCATTGGTTACATACACTTGAATGATGAATTGATTAATGTGAATTGAGATATAATGAGATGTGAAACCAATGTGGTTGGTTATAATGATGTAAATGACATAATTGAGGCATGTTTGCCTAAATGATGATGTTCAATGCAATTGATAATATATACTCTCTTGATGAGATGTGAAGCCATTGTTGTTAGCTAAAATAATGCAAATGAGATAATGGAGGCATGTTTGCCTAAGTGATGATAAGTAAATGAGAATGAAATTGATAATGAAATAAGTAATGAATTGTGTGTCTAATGTGTTATTCCATTTTCAGAGTTTTGTTGTTGGTGGCATGCCTATAGTAACAATCTCTTGAAGTTAGGTTGGGCTTGATCCTTGAAGCCAAGTTGGGTTGAAGTTTAGCATGCTTAACTCCCCTTGAAGCTTGGTTGGGTGTAGTCCTTGAAGCCTAATTGAGGTGTTACAACCCTTGAAGCTAGGTTGGGTTTGGTTCTTGAAGCCAAGTTGGGTTGATACTTAGCATGCTTTGTTCCCCTTGAAGCTTGGTTGAACCTAAATCCTTGAAGCCTAGTTGTGATAATGATAATGATAAATGTGATAATTAAACCAAAACATTAACTCTGAAAGTTGAATGGCATATTAGTGTCTTTGGGCCCATGCTTGTCTTTGTTTTCAATGTGATTCTTGAATGGTGAAACCAATGAATGATGAGATACATGTTTGTGAGATATAATGTTATGAAATGATTATACTACATAAGTATATTATAGAAAATGAATGTGGTATGTAAAGTTATGTTGAGTGATGAAGCTATGAAGATCCAATATGAATGTTTTTATATGATATTGAACTATGTAAAGCTTTGAAATATAATATTCTTTTGAATGGTGTATGAAAATTGATTGTGTGACATTGGCATTGCATTAAAGCATAATAGTATTGTAGTTTGTACCACTAAGCCGCTGGCTTAGCGCGAGTGTAATTCATCGCGCAGGTGACAGGGAAGAACTGGAGAGTTCCTCTATGCCGAGTAGAGTCTAGATTTTGAGGTGTTGATATTGGAGCTTAAAGATCAAAGAGATACTGCCAAACATGTATATATTTTATGTTTTGTAAAACTTGAATTTTGATGTATATGTATTTGTAAATATTTGTTATATTTTCCGTTGCGTTTTGAATAAACATTTTATCTATTGAGTTTTATAAATTTCCTTAAATGTTTTAAATTCGTTGATATTATATTAAAAGGGATGATTTGTGTGTTTTATAAACCGTGACATTTCTATATTCAGTATACGTATATTACGATCGTATTAGCATGTTGTGCACGTATACAGGGTATAGGGGTGTTACAATTGTTTTGGTATCAGAGCCTAGGTTTGAGATTCTCAACCTAGGTGAATTGTAAGGAAATTTTGAGTTTTAAAATATCATTTTAAATAAGATACATGTTTTGGTATGGTAGTCTTTGATCTTTAATGAGGAATATTCTGCTGTGTTTGCAGATATAGGTAGTGATGGCGTCCCATTCACGTCAGTCTGTAGAAGGAAGTGCTGAGAGTGTAGCTCCTGAAGAGAGTAGAGATGGAGTGAGGGTTGAGAGAGTTAGTGAGGCACCTGTTTCTGTGCCAGAGAGATCAGCTGCAGATGAGGCTCCGCCGGGTTGGTTAAGGCATATGGTAGAATTATTTAGACAAGCTCCAGTGCAGCCTCATAGACTGAGGTGATCAGCATAAGTGTTCTCATTGGTTCCCTTTTGACGCTTGTTCAAGTCTTGCATTAGAATGATCGAAAGCTTTGTATTTGTAGCTTTTATCTTTGAGATATTGAAAACATGAGTGGTGGAGACCCTAAGCAGCAGAGTCAGGGATGTATCCATTTCAAACTATATTTCAGCATGTCGGTTGGTAGTTTCTTCATGACTTTGCCAAATGTGTCCTTTGGAGGTTCAACATACTTCCCTTAACTTGAAGGCTTTGTATGGCAAAACATTTTTTGAACTTTTTGAATTTTTTGAATTTTGATTTTGAAATCAAATGTTGGCTTTGCCAAATCAATGTCAATGTACCTCAGGGCTTGATTTTCCAAATTAACATATCTATAACATGATAACCCTAGCTACAATACTAAACTCGGGAATTATTTAAGCAAGAATTGTTGCACTTCAGATAGGCACATACACACTACTTGGCCAAAGGTCTCATTGAGTTTAAATATTGTCTATCTCATATGCATTCTTATCCAAACTATCTCTACTAATAGAATCTACCTACCCAGAGAGATCAACAGGTCTTTAATAGGCTTGAAACGGGGTCTATAAGGGACATGGGTTAAAGTGGAGGCCATTTTGAGATTGGAGCTGGTGTGACACAATGGACAAACCCTCACACTATAAATTTCTTGTTTTAACTTTAGGTAGTTAGGAGCAATCTTGCTAGACTCCAAATTCCTTCTATAACTTCTTAGCATTAATCTGGATATTGACTAGGACAGTTTTTGCCCTTGCAAAAAGTTTGGTTCCCAAATTCATTTCTTTTCTTCTTCTCCCTTTTCTTTATTTCTCTTACTCTTCCCTTTTCTTTCTCTTTGTTTTCCTTAATCTTCCATTTCTTTGAGCATTTTATCATTTTGTCCTTCTTTCTTGTTGGACTATCAAGTATAGAGCTTTTAAGAATTGAATGGTCTTTCTCCTTTTTCTCCAATTTTGATTGAATCTTTAGTTGGGTTGGACCAATTCAAGTCAAACCATCCTTATGGAAGCCTTTTGCTGCTTTAGGTAAAAGAGAATTCAGCTGGCTTTTTGAACCGCCTTTTTAAGTTTTATCTTCTTTTTTTTCTATTCTTTTTCTTTCTTTTCTTTTTTCTATTCTCTTTTTTCTTTCTTTTTTTCCTTTTTTTGGTTCTAGCTCAAACGTAGTTGTCTTATTTGTACCAACTTGGGCTGCCAATAATGGATGAGTGGAGTAACATAAATCTTCTTTAATAGGGATAAATCATTCGTTACTCTAATGTTGATGTAGTCTTGATATATTGGAGACATTAAGGGAACTTCAACTACCCTTAAGGTTTTGAGAACATCAACTATCCTTATGGTCTTGAAAACATCAACTACCCTTATGGTCTTGAGAACTTCAACTATCTTCATAGTCTTGACTATTCATTTCTTTCTTTGATCTTCTTGCCTTTTCACCTTTGTGATCATAAGACTTGTCAAAAGTATCATAACAGCTCAAGGTAGGTTGTTGAGGTTATATGCCAATGAAAAGAAAGCTTAAAATTTTATGAAGGCTCAAAGGGACAACTAGGGATTAGTATTTAATTGGGTGGATACTAGTTATTGGCTAATCAAACAATGCCTAGATCGTCTCTCCCTTAAATAAGCAGAGTTCAATTTCGCCTCGAAAGTTTGTCAAAGCATGTTCTAAGACTGACTAAGACCTAGACAAAGATAATTATGCAGGAGCCCTCTCTAAGTAAGCATACACACCTCAATGCTATAGAGTAATTCCCTCATCTAGTAAAGTAATTCGAGTCATGATGCCAAGACACATTAATTTATAAACATCAAGCTAAATTCCTCATTGGTTGAGCATCAAAATGAACAAAGACCAATAAAAATAATTTATTCAAACAACTTTAAATTTGAAAAACACAATAGTTCCAAAATATTAAATAAAGTAAGATTGAAAGCCAACATTCAAGCTAAGGAAAGTTCATTGAGTTCAGCTTCTTTTCCCTTCATATCTTCAATATCCCCATCTTGAAAGGATGATAAAACAAAATCTTCTTCCAATCCTTTTCCCACCATGAAGGTTGCTGGTGGAGGTACTCTATTGAACCTTGGTAATGGATTGTCTTTGGTGTTGGGTTTATCCGGCTCGGGTAGCTTGCCGCTATCAATTAAATTCTGAATCTCATGCCTTAATCAGGTACACCTATCATCTCATGTCCTTGAGTCTGATGAAATTGACAAAAAGCCTTAGTATCAAATTTTGGGGGTAATGGACTAGGCAAAGGTCGAGGAGCCAATGGTTGTAACAACCCTTTCTTTTGTAGCTTGTCGAAGACCCAAGATAAAGATTTCCCCAGATCTGAAAACTGCCTTCTATTTACTTGACCAGTTGTATTAACATCAACTTCTTTTTGTGTGCTTTGATTGCCTGACTGGTAGTTCCCTTTCTCATTCCTTTTTATTGAAAAGCGATTCTTCTCCCTTTCCCACTCTTCAATTTGTAGACCAGCTTGGAGAAGATCTTTGAAATCACGTATGAGTGTATGAGACATCCTCTCACGAAGATTAGGCAACACCCCTCTCACAATCATCCTTATTTGATCGGATTCATCGGGCCTCTTCCTAAGTAAAGCAGCCTTGTTTCTCCATCTCTTGACATAATCTACAAAATTTTCATTTGGTCGTTGCCTAATGGACTCAACTTCCATTAAGGTAACTTCCATTTCAACATTGTATCCATATTGTTGGATGAAGGCTTTGTAAAGTAGATCCCAACTCTTTTGTGTTCCATCATCTAAGGTATTGAAGCAATTTTGGACAGCAGGATCCAATGAGAGCATGAAGTACCTTAGAGTTTGAGCCTTAGTAGCTCGGGCAGATTGCATGGCAGTGATATACTGCTTCACATGGAGATGAGGATTTACAGTGCCATTATACTTTGCAAAAGATGGCATCTTGAACTTGTATGGGACCTCTTCATCTAGCTCAAATAATTTGTCAACTTCGGACATTTCTTTAGTTTTTAGCTTTTTCTCAAATTTCTTTTCTAAATCAGCAATCATCTTTTCAATATCAGATGTCTCGGTCTTTTCAATAGTTGCCTTCTCAACAACATTCGGTTCTTTCTTCTTTTCTTGAACCTCTTGGTAGTATTGAGCCCAATCATCATCATCATCATCAATGATCACCTTTTCATCATCAAAACCACTTCACTAACTTTAGTCTTCCCTTTTTCCTTTGGTTTCTTAGTGCTAGCAGATGCCTCGGCATGATTCTCTAAGATTGCAGTCAATTGGTTCTTCATGGTCTCAGCTAGGGCCTTTTTGATTTCTTCCATCTTGGCATTAAGGGCTTCATCCACCATCCTTTGAATTTATTTAGGCTCCATTGCTTTAGGTGAGCAAGTGATTGAGTTGTTGCAAGATGCTTCATCTCCGGCATAGGTCAGATTGTTGTAAGCTTTAGAACTATCATAATCCAGGGCTGTGAGCCAGAGAGGATCAATGAGATGAGATGCAAATGTATGCATGTATGCACCAACAACAAATAAGGATAAATAGGACATTCCTTCCAACCTTATAACATCCACACACGAGTGGCAAGTCTCTTTTCCTAGGTATATAGTTAAAAAAATACCAACATGGGGTACCTTGCTTTCGAATAATTCCCTCGGACGTTTCAACCAATAGTTATATTTTCAAAAATGGAAATCAATCCATGATAATTCCCATTAATTAGGTTTTAATCCATTCAACCAACTAAAGTAGCTTTTATGCTATATTGGATTAAAACGAAATTAAGAGGCTTATTATAAAAAGATTTCTCACTTGAAAAGAGGTAACTAGTGGTTCATGCCAAAAACAAGCCCATGGTTAATTTATTCTTTAGTGTAAACTAGGCCCACAATTGATTTTTGGTATTTCATAATTGACCTAAATATTTTGCAAGCTCTTTATAAGAAAAAGTTGAGTGAAAATAGTTTTGTTTCTAAGCCCATTGTAAAAGATTTTAGAAAAATGGATTTTGGGTTTAGTATTTGGGCCATGGGCCAAAGAATTTTTGATTTGATTTTAGAAATGTCTTATGTCCAAAGACCATCTTAAAAAGTTTTTAAAATAGTTTTGGTCTTTTGGATTTTAAAGAAAAATTTATTTTGAGCTTACAATATGCTTAGGTCATATTAGAAAAAGAACAAACCAAATAGGCCATGATTTAAACCAAGATAAATTATCCATAGTCAAACAACATGCATTTGGGGTAAAACCCTAAGGAAAGTAACTAGGGCAATTACATGAGCTTTAGTCTTTGGGTAGAAAGGCTTAGGTTCCCATAGCAAATATATACCAAATGGTACGAGGCTATGAGTGGTTATGCCATGCTCGATCTCCATACCTTGAGTGAAAGTATGGTATCCCTTACATAACACAACACGGGTAACATGGGCGTCCTAACTCACGCACACGATGCAAACTAAATGATGCATTGGATAAAATCATTATAAGAAAGAATAGAATAATATAAAGACCAACGGAATCAACTTTTCTTATCCCCAGTGGAGTCACCACTATGAGCGGGGATTTTCGCCCCCACTCCTGGTGGAATGTTTCTTGCGACTTCGGCACTGTTTAGGCTCAGGGCCTTAGAGAACACGGATCTAAGTCTGGAGAAAATGGAGTCGCCACCCGGACGGGCCGGGAAAAAAGAAAGGGGTGGATGACTCGATTGCTAAGGAATCCCCAACCCCCTAATGGGTTCAGAAAGTTGGGTACGTGTGGGGAAGGTGAGAAATGGCCCAGCACCCCCACAACGCCCGGTTCATTGGAACCTGCCTCCTTTACAGGTCTTAATATTATAAAATTCTTAAGTATAATAACATTATCCATATTACACACAATAAAAAGAAAGCATCATTATATTAAAATCAAAGCAATGTCCAAACAAAACAAAACAAATAAATGGACACCCATCCAAGGATGGAAACATGTCCTTACATCACATGCCTAGAGAGGACACCCACCAAAAAGGTAGAAACATGCCCTTTACATAAGTTCTAAAATAGAAAAGCAAATTAAATTACATGATGTTTAACTAATGAGGTACCCACCAAGTGGAAACATACCTCTTACAACTTTTAGAAATCTAAATTAATTGATAAAAGTAAATAATCATCCATAAATAAATCATTCATCAAAAGTATTTAAATATCAATAAAATAAACATCCATCCATGATAAATTAAATAAATCAAGTATTGAAATTAAATAGATTAAAGCATAAGAGATAAATCAAGGTATAAGTAAATATGGAATTGAATAAAGTAAATAAAAGTTCAATTATAGCTACTGTGACTTTTTATGAAATTAAAATAGATTAGGGTTTTATGTTTTAAAAGGTTGGTAAGACTCCTTGATTAAACAAATTAAGGTTTGAATGATGAAATCATGAAAATAGGGTTTTAAATACCTTAAAATACTTTAATTTGTGATTTTTGATTATTGAATTTTAAGCTACTGTGCAATTTTTGGGTTTTCATGTTTTTATGCTTTTTTAATGTTTTAAAAGGATTATGGTTCATAAAAATTAGGGTTTAAGGTTTTAAAAGGATTAGGGTTCGTTATTTTAGGTTTAAAAGTTAAATTTTGGATTTTAGGGTTTTGAAATTTGGGTCTCGGGTAATGAAGAATTTTAGGGTTTTAAAAATCAATTTGATATTTTATGAAGTTTTATGAATTTAAACAAAAGGATTGAAGTTTTTATAAGTAGAAAAGATGTTTTTTAAGGCTTTTTGAATAAAATAGAACCTACTTTAAAATCTTAAAAGAAACATAATTTGGTTTTTATTTTGTTAAAGAATTTGTTCAATTAGGGTTTTGAGACTTTTGAAGAAGCAAAAATAATAATTTTAAGTCTTTTTGGAAAATAAAATAATGTATTAGTGTTTTAATCTTGGAAAAATTAAATTAAAGTTCTAAGATTTTAACTTTTGAAAAACACAAAAAACCCTAGTTTAGCTACTGTGTAAAAAATTAGAATTTAGAATTTCATACATTCTTTTGTAAGTTGCTCCAAAATTGCTTCTTCTTGGATGAACTAGCTCCAAAGATAAGCCTTTTTTGCCTTTGGAATCCCTTTTTTCGTGATTCTGCTATCCAGAAAAGATATAAATTGAATTTCTTCTTTTCCTTCCTTGATTTGGTTTCAAACTTTCCAAACTCCCTTTGGATTTCCTCTCTCTCGGCCACCCTTAATTTTAATTGCCTTTGGTCCTTTTTATAATGGTTTAAGGTTATTTATTCCTAATTAATTAAAGTAAGTAATATTAATAAAAAAAAACCAAAACCTAATTGGATTAGGTTATGAAAAATTTGCGTCGGAAAATTTGCACTGCCGAAAAAAACTGCCGCAGGAAAAAATGCGCTAGCGAAAAATTTCTGCCGCAAAAAACTGCGGGAGTATGCGGGGAAGGGGCCCGTAAGCTATTTCGTAGGCATAAAAATTCTGCCTGCGAAATAGCTGGGCTATTTTGCAGGCAAAAAAATTTTGCGTGCGCAGGCAGAATTTTTCTACGTGGAAAATACCCACGGGCTCGCGCGACGAATTTTTTGTCACCGATTTTTCCGACTCCGATTTTTATTTTTATTTTTATTTTTTAACTTTTATTTGTTTATTTCTATTTTTTATTAATAAAAATTAGATACTAAAGCAAAAATTATTTAATTAAAATTATTTTGGACCAATTAGACAACAAAAATTATTTTGGGCTAAATAAAACATATTAGATCTGATTGGGTCAAAAATTAAGGGTCTACAGGGGGTTGGAGATTCCTTAGGAATCGAGTCATCCACCCCTTTCTTTTTTCCGGCCCGTCCCGGTGGCGACTCCATTTTCTCCGAACTTAGGTCTGTGTTCTCTAAGGCCCCGAGCCTAAACAGTGCTGAAGTCGCAAGAACCATTCCACCGGGAGTGGAGGTGAAAATCTCCGCTCACAGTGGCGACTCCACTGGGGATAAGAGAAGTTGATTCCGTTGGTCTTTATATTATTCTATTCTTTCTTATAATGATATTATCCATTGCATCATATTATATTGCATTGTGTGCGTGAGTTAGGATGCCTGTGTTACCCGTGTTGTGTTATGTAAGGGATACCATACTTTCACTCAAGGTATGGAGATCAAGCATGGCATAACCACTCATAGCCTCATACCTTTTGGTATATACTTGCTATGGGAACCTAAGCCTTTTTACCCAAAGACTAAAGCTCATGTAATTGCCTAGTTACTTTCCTTAGGTTTTACCCCAAATGCATGTTGTTTGACTATGGTTAATTTATCTTGGCTTAAATCATGGCTTATTTGGTTTGTTCTTTTTCTAATATGACTTAAGTACATTGTAAGCTCAAAATAAATTTTTCTTTAGAAAATCCAAAAGACCAAAGCTATTTTCAAAATTGTTCAAGATGGTCTTTGGACATAAGACTTTTCTAAAAACAAATCAAAAATTCTTTGGCCCATGGCCCAAATACTAAGCCCAAAATCCATTTTTCTAAAATCTTTTACAATGGGCTTAGAAACAAAACTATTTTCACCCAACCTTCTCTTACAAAGAGCTTGCAAAAATATTTAGGTCAATTATGAAATACTAAAAATCAATTGTGGGCCTAGTTTACACTAAGAATAAATTAACCATGGGCTTGTTTTTGGCATGAATCATTAGTTACCTTTTTCAAGTGAGAAATCTATCTATAATAAACCTATCAATTTAGTTTTAATCCAACATAGCATAAAAGCTACTTTAGTTGGTTGAATGGATTAAAACCTAATTAATGGGAATTATTATGAACTAATTTCCATTTTTGAAAATATGACTATTGGTTGAAACGTCCGAGGGAATTATTCGAAAACAAGATGCCTCATGTTGGTATTTTGTTAACCATATACCTAGGAAAAGAGACTCTCCATTCGTGTGTGGATGTTATAATGTTGGAAGGAACGTCCTAATTATCTTTCTTCATTGATTGTTCATGCATATATGCATACATGCATACATTTGCATCTCATATAATTGATCCTCTCTAGCTCATAGCCCTAGATTATGATAGTTCAAAAGCTTACAACAATCCGACCTACACTGGAGACAAAGTATCTAGCAATGACTCAATCACTTAGGATTGTGGATGAGGCCCTCAACGCCAAGACGAAAGAAATAAAAAAGGCCCTAGCTGAGACCATGAAGAACTAGTTGACTACAATCTTAGAGAATCATGTCGAGGCATCTGCTAGCACTAAGAAACCAAAGGACAAAGGGAAGACTAAAGTTGGTGAAGTGGTTTTTGATGATGAAAAAGTGATTATTGATGATGACGATGATTGGGCTCAATACTACCAAGATATTCAAGAGAAGAAGAAAGATCCGAAGGTTGTTGAAAAAGCTACTATTGAAAAGACCAGACATCCGATGTTGAAAAGATGATTGCTGATTTAGAAAAGAAATTTGAGAAGAAGTTGAAAACGAGGAGATGTCTGAGATTGATAAACTATTTGAACAAGATGAAGAAGTCCCATACAAGTTCAAGATGCCATCCTTTGCAAAGTACAATGGCACCTGAAATCCTCATCTCCATATAAAGCAGTATATCACTGCCATGCGGTATGCCCGAGCTACTAAGGCTTAAACCCTAAGGTACTTTATGCTCTCATTGGACCTTGTTGTCCAAAATTGGTTCAATACCTTAGATGATGGAACACAAAAGAGTTGGGAACTACTTTACAAAGCCTTCATCCAACAATATGGATATAATGTTGAGTTAGAAGTTACCTTAATGGAAGTGGAGTCCATTAGGCAAAGGCCGAATGAGAATTTTGTAGCTTATGTTAAGAGATGGAGAAACAAGGTTGCTTTACTCAAGAAGAGGCCCGATGAATCCGATCAAATAACGATGATTGTGAGAGGGGTGTTGCCTAATCTTCATGAGAGGATGTCTCATACACTCATACGTGATTTTGAAGACATTCTCCAAGCTGGTTTGCAAATTGAAGAATGGGAAAGGGAGAAGAGTCATTTTGCAACAAAAAAGGAACGAGAAAGGGAGCTATCAATCTGGTAGCCAAAGCATGCAAAAGGCCATCGGTGTTAATGCTACTAACCAAGAAATGAGGAGACAATTTTTGAAACTGGGAAAACCGATGTCTTGGGTTCTCAATAAGCTTCAAAGAAAGGGATTGCTAAAACCCTTAAATCCTCGTCCTTTGCCTAACCCCCTCCCACCTAATTTTGACACTAAAGCATTTTGTCAATTTCACCAAATGCAAGGGCATGACATGGATAGATGTGTGAGGTTGTGACATGAGATCCAAAATCAAATTGATAATGGGAAGCTACCCAAACCCAATAAGCCAAACACCAAAGACAACCCATTACCAAAGTTCAATAGGGTACCACCACCGTCAATCTTCATGATTGGAGGAGGTTTGCATGAGGATTTTGTTATGTCTTCTTTTCAAGATGTGGGTGGAGAAGCAACCAAAGATGAAGAGGTATTTGGTGAAATTAAACAAGCTATGATGGATGGAGAGGTAACGATTTGTGTTGTCAATGGGTTTTGGGATTCAAGTGATAGTGATGATGATATTGTATCCAAGAAGGAGGAGTGGACTTGGTCTGAGCCCGAAGAAGATGAGGTGATGAACACTAGATCCGGTAAGCCTTATGCAAGGCCACCACCTAAGGAGGTAGAAACTAATAGGGTAAGGAAGTTGAAGTAGAAGAAGATGACGCTGTGCTCAAGCAATTAAAAAGAACCCAAGCAAGTGTTAGCATTTGGGACTTATTAGCTACTTTTAAAAAGCACCGAGAAACAATGGCCAAAGCCTTGGCTAGCATGCCAATCTCTACCTTCACGACACCGGAAGAGTTGATTAACTTCATAAAAATTGGAAGGGTAATGAAATGTGAAGAGGTTCAAGAGAAGAGCGAAGTTAATATGGGAGCAGTTTGTTTTTTGGATGCGGACTTACCAGAGGAGGGGAGAGACCACATCCTCCCTCTCTTTATCAAAATAGAAGTCAAGGGGAAGAGGACTCCATGTGTAATGGTCGATGATGGGTCCTCCATAAATGTTTATCCAGTTAAGATATTGGCAAAGCTAGCTATGTCAACACGGGATCTAAATCCGACTAAAGTAACAATTTGTGCTTATGACAACACTAAGAGGCATGCCGAAGGGACTTTCAACGCGGCTTTGTTGAGTTTGTTATTTTAGACATACTAGTCACCTTTGCCTTGCTCTTGGGATGACCATGGTTTCATCCTCTTGGTGGAGTTCCTTCCACCCTTCATCAAAAGATTAAGTTTCCCAACGGAGATGAGACAGTGGTCATTGAAGCTGAAGATAATGAGATTATTAACGCTCTAATGATTGAGAGACCTCTCAATGGTTTTCAAGTAGCTGCAATTTCTGATGATGAAGTAGTGGACTCCAAAGTCTTGAATATGATGAACTACATTCCTAGAGCTGGTCTTAGAAAGGGAAAGGCCGGTTTGACAAAGTTGCCAGATTTTAGAACTCAAACTTCCAAGAAGGGGTTGAGATATGATGAAGACAATGATGTTCGTCCAAACAAGAGTGAGAAGATGAGCTTCCCACCACTTGAAGAGATTTTTGTCAAAGCTCCAGATATAGGACCACTTCAAGGAAAGCCTGAGCCAATCATGTTCATGGGTAAGTTAATTCCAGGTTTTGAAATTTTTGCAGATGTTGCCGAGCTAGTGGAGCAAGTGAAGAAAGAACTCACCCTACCAACCAGCAAAGAATCCGATCCAAAAGAGAAGAATGAAGCTGTCCTAAAAGCCGAGAAGATTTCGAAAGAGATTGCTGCCCTGGTTGAAGAGAAGTTTAAAGACATCTTGCTTTATGATTCTGAGAACAATGATCTTTATTTTGATTTTAGTTTGTCTACTTTGTATTAGGATGATGATGTTTTCTTTTCCAAAATGAATGCAATAAAGTCTGATTTTGCTTACTTGTGTGATGTTTCTCCTGATGGTTGCATACATTCAAATAGCAGTTACATGAGCATCTTTATTATTAATTCTGTTAACACACAATCATTAAATTTGGGAACAACTGAAAATCCTAAAAACATTAGCATAGCATCCGACCTTACTCCTGATGAGAGAGAGAGATTTGAAAAAATATTCAAAAAATATGAAGAAGTGTTTGCTTGGTCTTATGAGGATATGCCTGGAATAGATCGAGACATAGTCGAGCATCATATTCCAACTCACACTCACATGAAACCTATCAAATAAAAGCTTAGGTGATTAAGACCTGAGTGGGCTGAATTGGTTAAAGAAGAGGTCACTAAGCAAATACAAGTGAAGTTCCTTGAAGTGATAGAATATCCATATTGGTTAGCCAACATAGTACCCATGCCAAAGAAAGATGAAAGAATAAGGATCTATGTGGACTATAGAGATTTGAACAAGGCTTCCCCTAAGGATGATTTTCCTTTACCTCATATAGATGTCCTCATTGATAGTGCGGCCTCTAGCGTGCTACACTTATTTGTAGATGGATTTTCTGGATACAATCAAGTGTTAATGGCCCAAGAGGATAAAGCCAAAACTGCTTTTATTACTACATGGGGTATATTTTATTATAGGGTGATGTCGTTCGGCTTAACGAATGCTAGAGCAACCTACCAAAGGATGGCCACCACATTATTTCATGACATGATGCACAAAGAAGTTGAAGTATATGTTGATGATATGATGGTTAAATCGGACACAAGGGAGCAACACTTCCAAAACTTAGAATTATTCTTCGATAGAGCTTTGAAATATAAGCTAAGATTAAACCCGAAGAAGTGTGTATTCGGTGTTACCTCAGGTAAATTGTTGGGACATGTAATTGGTCCGAATGGCATTGAGATTGATCCAGACAAAGTTACAGCAATCAGGGATATGCCAGCCCCAAAGACAGAGAGAGAAGTTTGAGGATTCATTGGTAAACTGCAGTATATTAGCAGATTTATAGCAAAGCTCACAACAATCTGTGAGCCTATCTTCAAATTGCTTAGAAAGAATTAGCCCGTCCTATGGAACGAAGAATGTCAAAAGGCCTTTGATCAAATAAAAGAGTATTTGTTGAATCCACCTGTTTTAAAACCACCTAAACCTGGCAGACCTCTATTACTATAATAGCAGTAGAAGAAAAGTCGATAGGAGCCATGCTAGCCCAAGCAGATGAATCAGGGATTGAGCATACAGTTTACTATTTAAGTATAGTTGTGGTTTGGTCTTCTAAGAAGTTGCGGCATTACTTTCAATCGTATAGTGTGCAAGCAATTTCCAGGCTGGATCCAATAAAGTACTTGAGGGAGACTCCCTCTTTAATTGGGAAATATGGTCGATGGTTGATAATATTAGAAGAATTTGAGATTGAGTATGTAACCAGGAAAACAATCAAAGGTAGAGCGGTGGCAAAATTCCTGGCCCAACAACCATTACCAGAAAACGAAGAGGTAATCTTGGAATTTCCAGATGAACATTTAGAAGCAATTAAAGTACAAGGGTGGAAAATGTATTTTCATGGAGCAATAAACAGGAAAGGAGCAGGTTTGGGAGTTATACTAGAATCGTTTGAAGGGGAACTCATCCCTTTAGCCGAAAAATTGAAATTTAGGGCAACCAATAATATGGTGTAGTACGAAGCTTGTATTTTCGATTTGGAAACCCTAATGATTATGAAGGTGGATAAGGTGAAAGTTTATGGCGATTCATTGCTAGTTGTATCCCAAGTAAATGGAGAATGGGAGTTGAAAGAAGAAAAATTGAAACCATACCACCATTACTTGACCATGATGAAGAAGAACTTTAAGGAGTGTAGGTTTATAAACCTATCAAGGGAAGAAAATCAGATGGCTAATGCCCTAGCCACATTGGCTTTGGTGTGGGAAAACCCTGTTAGCCTATTCCTTAAGCCTCTAATCTTGACCAGTTCATCAACTCCTTACTATGAATATGAGACAATCATGGAAGTTGATACAGACCATGATGCGTGGTATGATACTATAAGACGATTTTTGGAGGAAAGAGAATACCCACCGGGGACAACGAAGAAAGAGAGAAGAGCCATAAGAAGGTGGTCATTGCAATACATCACCTTCCATGGAGAGTTATATAGAAGATGGCCTGATGGAGTGCATTTAAGATGTTTAAGAAAACCTGAAGTGGAGCGTATCATGTCAGAAATACATGCGAGAAGTTGCGGTCCGCACATGAATGGTTTGGCCCTAGTTAAGAAGATTATTCGATAAGGTTACTATTGGTTGGCCATGGAGAGAGATTGTATTGAGTTTGTCAAGAAGTGCCAACAATGTCATATGTATGGTAACTTGAATCACATGCCTCCTAAAGAACTGCATTCAATGTCTTCACCCTGGCCATTTGCCACCTGGGGTATCGACATTATAGAAGAGATACATCCGACAGCTTCAAACGGTCACCGATTCATTGTGGTAGCAGTAGATTATTTTTCAAAATGGGTCGAAGCCAAATCCTTCAATAGACTGGGTGCAAGCCAAATGGCTAGGTTTATTGAAAGGAACCTCATAGGCAAATACGGGGTCCCGTATAGTGTGATATCAGACAATGGGGTACAGTTTCAAGGAGCAGTTAAGGATTTATTCTCGAAGTACCAAATTCATCATCATAGATCCTCTCCTTATAGACCAAAGGCTAATGGTGCTGTTGAAGCAATAAACAAAACAATTAAGAAAATTCTATCCATGATGACTAAGACTTACAGGGATTGGTCAGAGATGCTTCCCTTTGCTTTGTGGAGATATAGGAAAAGTGTGCGAACACCTACTAGAATGACACCGTTCTCTTTGGTTTATGGGATGGAAGCAGTATTGCCAATTGAAATTAAGATCAAGTCGTTAAGAGTAGTCTTGGAAGCTGAACTGCCTAAAACGGAATGGGTAGCAAGCAGACACACACAGTTGGCTCTACTAGAAGAGAGAGGGTTAAAGGAATTGTATCATCATCAACTGTATCAAAAGAAGATAACTCGGGCCTACAATAGAAGGATTAAAATCAAAAAATTCAGAGTTGGGGATTTGGTGTTGAAGCAATGTAAGCCTAACATATCTGATCCAAGAGGGAAGTTTAGGCCTAGCTGGGAAGGGCTATATGTCATAAAATAAGTCATGAACAAAGGTGCGGTGAAGTTGTCATACATGGACGGGAATGAATTTAGCGAGCCAGTAAACATTGACAGGTTAAAGATGTTTTATGTATAAAAAAAAGGAAAAAAGAGCTCGCTAGGTTGAAAACCCAAAAGGGCAGCCTAGGCAAAAGTTAGAGTAGTCCGCTAGTTTCGAAAACCCGAAAGGGCGGGCTAGGCAACAATTAGGGCTAAATGAGAGAAAATCATCAATTAGAAAACCCGAAAGGGCTAATTGGAAACAAGAGTAATCTTGTGTATGATGGCTTTATGTTTGGTTGTTCCCCAATTTAATAAAATAGAATTAATGTTAAAATTGTTTAATGTGCACTGTTATAAGTATTCGACCAGATATGGGTGAAATAAATAAACACAATATCAAAAGGCGATGACAAATTATAAATGGAAAAGAAGCATCTTTTATTATTTTAATTATTTTTCATCCTAACAATACACTTTCTAAATTGAAAAATGTAAAATCTATGGCAGTCGATAAGTGTAATGTGCAGGCCAGCTTTTCCTCAGCCGATACAAGTAGGCTTCAGTCAAGCAAGGGGACACGTCTAGTGACACTGAGCATGTCACAGCTTCTGTGTTGGAGTAGTATTGACACGTCCAGTGACGCGCCCATGTCACTGAGCATGTCATAGCTACTGTGCTGAGGGAGGATTGACATGGCCAGTGACACACCCATGTCACTGAGCATGTTAAAGCTTCTGTTTTGTGAGTTTAGGGCACGGTCAGGGACACGCCCGTGTTCTTGAGCGTGTCATGTGTAGAGTTTGCCCTAATTGTTTCTTATCCATATTATCTCATGTGTATCTCTAGGTAAGTGTGTATCATCCCTTTTGGATTAGGTTTTGAAGAGATTGAGTTGCCCTAATCCAAGTGTTGAAGAATTCTTGAAAGAGGAGTTTGGTGTGGTGTGAGTTGCTCTTGAGGTAAGTACAAACCTATATGGTTGCATATATTTACATGACTTTGGAACTTAACACATTTAGTTGTAAATGTGTTAAGTAATCTATTACATTGTTGATACATTTGATCAATGTTATGATTTACAAAATATGAAAGATATGATGATCATTCAGAATGTATGTCCAATATAATTGGTTATGTATACTCTAATGATAAGATGTGAAGCCATTGTTGTTGACGATAATGATACAACTGAAATAATTGGGGTATGGTTGCCTAGATGATTATGAGGAAATGAGAATGGAATTGATAATAAAATAATGAAAGAATTGAGAGCCAAATGTGTTATTCAATTTTCAGTGTTTTGTGGTTGGTGGCATGCCTAATAGTAACAATCCCTTAAAGCTGGGTTGGGCTTGATCCTTGAAGCCAAGTTGGGTTGAAGTTTAGCATGCTTAACTCCCCTTGAAGCTTATTTGGGTCTAGTCCTTGAAGTCTAGTTGGGATGTGACAAACCCTTGAAGCTGGGTTGGGTTTGGTCCTTGAAGCCAAGTTGGGTTGATGCTTAGCATGCTTCGCTCCCCTTGAAGCTTGGCTGGGCCTAATCCTTGAAGCCTAGTTGGGATGATGATAAATGTGATAATTGAACCAAAACATTAACTCTGAAAGTTGAATGGCATATTAGTTTCTTTTGGACCCATGCTTGTCTTTGTTTAAATATGAATCAAGAATGGTGAAACAAATGAATAATAAAATTTAATGTAAGGTTTTGTAATATGATATCTGTAGATCCTTAATTTTTGACCCAATCCGGTCTAATATGTTTTATTTAGTCTAAAATGATTTTTATTGTCTAATTGGTCCAAAATAATTTTTATTAAATAATTTTTGCTTTAGTATCTAATTTTTATTAATAACAAATAGAAATAAACAAATAAAAATAAAAATAAAAATCGGAGTCGAAAAAATCGGCGATGAAAATAATAGTCACACGGGCCTGTGGGCTATTTCGCTCGCAGGATTTTCCTACGAGCGAAATAGAATTTCTATTTCGCCAGCAGGAAAATCCTGTGGGCGAAATAGCTCGCCAGAAGGAATTTCCTGCGGGCGATGCCCCAGCCCGCCCACTGCTGCAGTTTTCTACGGCAGTTTTTTTTCGCCAACGCATTTTTTTCCTGCAGCAATTTTTTTGGCAGCGCAATTTTTTCCCACACAAAATTTTCGAAACCCAATTTAATTAGGTTTTGGTTTCCTTTTCTTATTTAGATTATTTTTCGTGATTAATTAGGATTATACATAGAAAGACCTCTATAAATAAGGATCAAAGGCAACCAAACAAAAGGAGGAAAATTTTTGGCAGTAGCTTGGAAATTGGAAAACCAAATCAGTGAAGAAAAAGTAATAAATTCAATTCAATTGATTTTTAAATGAGCAACATCACGATTTAAGCAATTCAAAGGCAGAAAAGGTTGGTTTTTGGAGCTAGTTCATCCAAGAAGAATTGTTTTTGGAGGAATCATCAAAAGAAGGTAGATGTTAATTGATTTTCTTTAAATGTTTTTACACAGTAGCTAAAATTAGGAAATTGTGTTAAAAACCTTTGAACTTTAATTTAGTTTTTCTAAAGTTAAAAACAATAATCCGTTGCTTTATTTCCAAAAGAATTTAAAGTTATTAGTTTTATTTCTTCAAAACCCCAAAACCAAAATTTGTTTTCTAAATTCATAAAATCTTAAAACATGTTCTGTTTCTCACAAAAAAAAACCCTAAAAATACTTTTTCCAATTATATAAATCATTTCTATTTATAAAAACTTTAATTTGTTTGGTTTATTTTCTTAAAATCACATAAAAGTATCAAATTGATTTTTAATCCTAAAAGTTCCATGAATCACCCGTAACCATAAATTCTAAAAACACTAAATCCAAATTCAACTTCTAAACCTAAAATAATAAACTCTAAACCCTTTAAAACCTTAAACCCTAACTTTTTCTAAACTTTAATCTTTTAAAACATTAAAAACCATAAAAATACAAATTTTACAACTTTACACAGTAGCTTAAAAACACAATGATTCACCATTTAAAACCACAAATCAAAAGTATTTCAAAGTGTATAAAACCCTAGTTTCATGATTTCACCATTCAAATATTAATTTAGTTAATCAAAAAGTCTTACCAACCTTTTAAAACATAAAACCCTAATCTATTTTAATTCCATAAAAAGTCACAGTAGCTATAATTGAACTTTTATTTGCTTTATTCAATTCCATACTTGATTATACTTTGATTTATCTCTTATCCTTTAATTTAATTTCAATACTTGATTTATTTAATTTATCATGGATGGATGTTTATTTTATATTTTGATTAATAGCTTTGATGAATGATTTATTTATGATGAATGATTATTTATTCTTATCAATTAATTTAGATTTCCAAAAGTTGTAAGAGGTATGTTTCCACTTGGTGGGTACCTCATTAGTTAAACATCATGTAATTTAATTTGCTTTTATATTTTAGAACCTATGCAAATGGCATGTTTCTACCTTTCGGTGGGTGTCCTATTTAGGCATGTGATGTAAGGACATGTTTCCATCCTTGGATGGGTGTCCATTTATTTGCTTTGTTTGGACATTACTTTGATTTTAATATAATGATGCTTTCTTTTAATTATTGTGTGTAATATGGATAATGTTGTTATATTTAAGAATTTTATAATATTAAGACCTGTAAAGGAGGCCAGTTCCAATGAATCAGGCGTTGTGGGGGTGCTGGCCCATTTCTCATCTTCCCCACACGTACCCAACTTTTTGAACCCATTAAGGGGTTGGAGATTTCTTAGGAATCGAGTCATTCACCCCTTTCTTTTTTTCCGGCCCGTCCGGGTGGCAACTCCATTTTCTCCGGACTTAGGTCTGTGTTCTCTAAGGCCCTGAGCCTAAACAGTGTCAAAGTCGCAATAACCATTCCACCGGGAGTGGGGGCAAAAATCCCCGCTCACACAATGTAAAGGACATGTTTCTACCTTTCGGTGGGTGTCCTATTTAGGCATGAGAAGGACACTTCTGCTAATCACCTCGGTCTGTGAGTCGATGGAACGACTGTAAGTATTATTCATGCATATCATGCATACATGAGCATATTACATCACACTTTCTTGTCTTAATGAACAGCAAACATCCTACGAATTAAAGAATCAAAAGAAGATATTGAATCAAGGGGGGCATAGAAAGCCTATTCACTTATGGAAGCCCCAGTCACTTTGCAAAGAGAAGAAATGTGTGCTTATGCAAAGAACTAGACAAGAAAAACATCAATCAAAGCTTGCATGAAAGAAAAAATCCTTGGGGGCCAAGGAGAGGATATAAGATCCAATCAAAATTGGAGAAAAAAGGAAAAGCAGTTGCAAGGGAAAATTGGTTAAAGTGCAAAAACTCCCTTGGAAGATCAAAACAAGGAAAACATGGATCAAGCAAGACATGTCCAAGCCAAATCAAGCTTGGCCGTGTCACCTCAAAGGAAATCTTAGCAGAACATGACACGGGCAGGAGACAGGGCCAAGCCACTGGCCGTGTCTCACCTAAAGGGCAAAGCCAAGAAAGACCAAGCAAAGAGAGAAGGGAAGCAGTAGGTGACACTGGCAGGTGACACGGCCACAAGCTTGGCCGTGTCCCATTCTAAGCCAAGAATAAAGAAGAACCAAAGAAAAAACACAGAAGCTGACACACCCAGGGGACACGGCCAAGCCACTGGTCGTGTCACTCTCATCTTCAAAGAACAAAGAAGACCCGATCTCAAAGGATGAAGATACATTTTAAAGGGTGAAGACCCAATCTCAAAGGATGAAGATCCATTTTCAAGGGTGAAGACTCGATCTCAAAGGATGAAGATCCATTTTCAAGGGTAAAGACCCGATCTCAAAGGATGAAGATCCATTTTCAAGGGTGAAGACCCGATCTCAAAAGATGAAGATCCATTTTCAAGGGTGAAGACCCGATCTCAAAGGATGAAGATCCATTTTCAAGGGTGAAGACCCGATCTCAAAGGATGAAGATCCATTTTTAAGGGTGAAGACCCGATCTCAAAGGATGAAGATCCATTTTGATGGTGAAGAATCACAATGCATAAAACAGCCGGAGCAGTCAGACTTCTCAAATGATAAAAGTTCAGTCAAACTTAATCTCGGGTCCAAGCACCCATTCTCGAGTCCAAGTACCCATTCTCGAGTCCAAGTACCTAAATCAAATCAATCTCGGGTCCAAGTACCCAATCCCAGGTCCAAGTACCCAAATTAAATCAATCTGGGGTCTAAGTAACCAAATCAAATCAATCTCGAGTCCAAGTACCCAAATCAAATCAATCTCGAGTCCAGAATTCGAACCGGGTCCAGAAGCCAAATTTTCCTTTGGTCCAGAACCTAGAATTATCCTTGAGTCCAGAACTCGAACTGGGTCCAGAACCCAAATTTTCTATAGGTCGAGAACCTAGAATTATCCTTGAGTCCAAAACTTGAACCAGGTCCAGAACCCAAATTTTTCTTAGGTCAAGAACCTAGAATTATCCTTGAGTCCAAAACTCAAACCAGGTCCAGAACCCAAATTTTCCTTAGGTCCAGAACCTAGAATTATCCTTGAGTCCAGAACTCGAACCGGGTTCAGAACCGAAATTTTCCTTAGGTCCAGAACCTAGAATTATCCTTGAGTCTAGAACTCGAACAGGGTCCAGAACCCAAAACCTCAATCGTTTCATCAAAAATTAAGTCTTATTGCTTTTCACTCTCTTTCACTAAGGTTTCAGATCATTCAAGCAGGGGGCAAACTGTAGACCCTTAATTTTTTACCCAATCCGGTCAAATATATTTTATTTAGTCTAAAATGATTTTTGTTGTCTAATTGGTCCAAAATAATTTTTATTAAATAATTTTTGCTTTAGTATCTAATTTTTTTTAATAACAAATAGAAATAAACAAATAAAAATCAAAAAATAAAAATAAAAAACGGAGTCGGAAAAATCGGCGATGAAAAAATCGTCGTGCGGGCCCGTGGGCATTTCGCCCGCAGGAAATTCCTGCGGGCGAAATCACTGTCTTATTTCGCACGCAGAAATTTTTTGGGCTATTTCGCAAGCAAAAATTTTCTGCCTGCGAAATAGCTTACGGGCCCGCTCCGCGCATGCTGCCGCAGATTTCTGTGGCAGAATTTTTTTCGGCAGCGCAAATTTTTCGACGCAAATTTTTTGAAACCTAATCCAATTAGGTTTTGGTTTTTTTTTTATTATTAATATTACTTACCTTAATTAATTAGGAATAAACAACCTCAAACCACTATAAATAAGGACCAAAGACAATTAAAAGAGGGGAGGAAAAAATCCAAGAGGTGTTTGGAAAATTTGAAACCAAATCAAGGAAGGAAAAGAAGAAATTCAATTCAACTCTTTGCTAGAACAGCAGTAGCACGATTTAGAGGATTCAAAGGCAAAACAAAGCTTGTCTTTGGAGCTAGTTCATCCAAGAAGAATTGTTTTTGGAGAAATCATCAAAAGAAGGTATGTGTTAATTAATTTTCTTTAAATTTTTTTTTTACACAGTAGCAAATCTATGAAATCAAAATTAAAAACCTTTGAACTTTAATTTAGTTTTTCTAAAGACAAAAAAAAAACCTTATTTCGTTGGTTTATCTTCCAAAAGGCTTAAAATTGTTATTTTTTCTTCTTAAAAACCTTAAAACTCTAATTGAACATATTTTTCAACAAAACTAAGATGTAAATTCTGCTTCTTTTAAAATTTTAAAGTAGGTTCTATTTCATTCAAAAAGTCTTCTAAAACATTTTTTCTACTTATAAAAACTTTAATTTATTTGTTTAAATTCATAAAACTTCATGAAATTATCAAATTGATTTCTAAAACCCTAAAAATTATTCACCACCCGTGACCCTACTTCTAAATCTTAAAATCCAAAATTCAACTTTTAAACCCAAAATAATGAACACTAACCCTTTTAAAACCTTAAACCCTAATTTTTTATTAACCCTGATCCTTTTAAAACATTAAAAAAATATAAAAACATAAAAACCTAAATTATAGACAGTAGCTTAGGAACCCAATAACCAAAAATCACAAATTAAAGTATTTTAAAGTGTTTAAAACACTAGTTTCATGATATCATCTTTCAAACCTTAATTTTGTTAATTAAAGAGTCTTACCAACCCTTTAAAACATAAAACCCTAATTTATTTTAATTCCATAAAAAGTCACAGTAGCCATAATTGGACTTTTATTTGCTTTATTCAATTCCATACTTGATTATGCTTTGATTTATTTCTTATGCTTTAATTTATTTAATTTCAATACTTGATTTATTTAATTTATCATGGATGAATGTTTATTTTATATTTTGATTAATAGCTTTGATGAATGATTTATTTATGATGAATGATTATTTACTTTTATCAATTAATTTAGATTTCCAAAAGTTGTAAGAGGTATGTTTCCACTTGGTGGGTACCTCATTGGTTAAACATCATGTAATTTAATTTGCTTTTCTATTTTAGAACCTATGTAAAGGGCATATTTCTACCTCTTTGTGGGTGTCCTATTTAAGTATGTGATGTAAGGACATGTTTCCATCCTTGGATGGGTGTCCATTTATTTGCTTTGTTTGGACATTGCTTTGATTTTAATATATTGATGCTTTCTTTTAATTGTGTGTAGTATGGATAATGTTATTATACTTGAGAATTTTATAATATTAAGATCTGTAAAGGAGGCCGGTTCTAATGAACCGGGCGTTATGGGGGTGCTGGGTCATTTCTCACCTTCCCCACACGTACCCAATTTTTCGAGCCCATTAGGGGGTTGGGGATTACTTAGGAATTAAGTCATCCACCCCTTTCTTTTCTCGGCTCGTCCGGGTGGCCACTCCATTTTCTCCGGACTTAGGTCTGTGTTCTCTAAGGCCCCAAGCCTAAACAGTGCCGAAGTCGCAAAAACCATTCCACCGGGAGTGGGGGCAAAAATCCCCGCTCACACAATGTAAGGACATGTTTCTACCTTTCGGTGGGTGTCCTATTTAGGCATGAGAAGGACATGTTTCCATCCTTGGATGGGTCCATTTATTTGATTTGTCTAGACATTGCTTTGATTTTAATATAATGATGCTTTCTTTTAATTATTGTGTGTAATATGAATAAAATTATTATATATAAGAATTTTATAATATTAAGACGTGTAAAGGAGGCCGGTTCTAATGAACCGGGCGTTGTGGGGGTGCTGGGCCATTTCTCACCTTCCCCACACGTACCCAACTTTCCGAACCCATTAGGGAGTTGGGGATTCCTTAAGAATCGAGTCATCCACCCCTTTGTTTTTCCCGGCCCGTCCGGGGTGGCGACTCCATTTTCTTCGGACCTAGGTCTGTGTTCTCTAAGGTCCCGAGCCTAAATAATGCCAAAGTCATAAGAACCATTCCATCGGGAGTGGGGGCAAAAATCCCTCCTCACACCTAGACAGAGGTCCTCCTAGATTTGAAAACTGTCTTCTGTTCCCTTAACCAATTGCATTGACATCCACTGCCTTTTGTGTACCTTAATTCCCTTGCACATTCCTTCTCATAGCAAAATGGTTCTTCTCCCTTTCCCATTTTTCTATTTGCAATCTAGCTTGGAGAAGGTCTTTGAAGTCCCCAATAAGAGTATGGAACATCCGTTCATGAAAATTAGTTAAGACACCTCTCACTATCATCCTAATTTGGTCAGACTTATCTGGTCTCTTCTTAAGAAGTACCACATTGTTTCTCCATCTCATCACATAGTCAACAAAGTTCTCATTTTACTTTTGCCTAATTGATTCCACCTCCATCGGAGTCACTTCCAATTCAGTGTTATACCCATACTGCTAGATGAAGGCTTTATACAATAAATCTCAATTCTTTTAAGTACTTTCCTTTAAGGTGTTGAACTAGTTCTGCATAACCGGATCTACTGACAGAATGAAATATCTTAGAGCTTGAGTCTTAGTAGCTCTGGCAAACTACATGGTGGTGATATATTGCTTGACATACAGAAGGGAATTCTCAGTTCCATTAGACTTAGCAAATGGAGGCATCTTGAATTTGTGAGGAACTACTTCATCATCTTAAATCATTGCTGAATCAAGTATAGTGGTCTCCTACAATATCTGCAGTCGCCATACAAGTTGTGTGGGTGCTCTTCACCATGAGTGGTCGCAAAAAAAAATTTTTCTCCAATGGTTATCTCCAATTGTACCTTTAAGTTGATCGATAGGAGCGCTAGTCTCTAAACCTTGCCAGCTTGTCATTCCTAGCGGTAGCACAAATGCCAAATGACCGTTTGAACATCAAATTTTGTTCCACATGTTGATACATTATTCATCCATGATGTTTAGCACTAAAATTCAATTATTTTTATATTGTGTGGTCGTACAATTTAGATTTCTCACTGCACTACTCAACCGCTCTATATTTTATGTCTTTATGTCATTCTGCTTCAAGTCCTATGTGGTCGCTCAATGATTTGCACGGATGCACAACTCTTTTGGCGGCGAACCTTGCACCGTACACTCTGGTTGTTATTGCTTCAGTGAGATTTGCAATTTTTTTTCATCCATTTGTGTGGTCACACTAATATGTAGGACAATCACACAAGTCATAATGGCCAGCTTGTCACCATGCTGGAGACCGTGATCTCTTTTGTGCTTCGAGTGGTTTCTCTTCTCTTGCTAGTGTGCGGTCACACAATTGTGTTGTGTGATAGCACAATTGTTGAAATAGTTTACCTATAAATAAAAACTTGTTAAACTCATTAGTATCCATCAATTTGATTGTCAATGGTCAAAATAGAGTTTAATTTTCAAACAATTTGGCTAACAAGATTTCAACTTGATAAAACCGCTAGTCTACATGTGGAAATTAGGTTTAACTTGATGAGCCCAAGTTTAAATTAATTTTAGGCTCAACTGGATGAATCTATAAAATTGATTTTGGATTCAACTGGATGAAACCCTAGGTTTAAATTTTATCTTAGGCTTAATTAGATGATTCTCTAAGTTTAAAAATTGATTTTAGGTTCAATTGGATGAAACCCTAAATTTAAAATTGATTTTAGGATTCAAATTGATGAAAACTTATATTTGAAAATGATTTTAGTTTCAACGTGATGAATCTCTAAAGAAATTGTTTTTAGGTTCAACTAGATGAAACCCTAAGCTTGAAATTTATTGTAACCTTTAACTTGATGAAAACCCTAAGGTTGAACTGATTTTAGGCTTCAACTTGATGAAAATCCTAAATTTAAATTGATGTTAGGCTTCAACTTGATGAAAAGCCTTGGTTTAAATTGACTTTAGGCTTCAACTTGATGAAAATCCTAAATTTTAATTGATTTTAGGCTTCAACTTGATGAAAAATGATGTGATATAGGGTTGGAATGCGAGCTACAATACCAATGCAATTTTCACAATCAAATCATGTAAAAGCATTGCTTCATGATATCTTAGAGGATTTTAAGATTCTTTTGATTCAAGAAATTGTCCAAGCTACTAGGATTGATGGAAGCCAAATATCTCTACAAGTTCAAGAGGATTCCAACTACAATAATAGCTTTTTGGGCCAGTTGTGCTTAATAAGCCCAATTGGAAATTATATTGACATTATATGTTTTGTATATCTTTATTATATTTAGTGTGCTAGAATTTCAGAATTTGTATTTGGGTTTTAGTGTCTTTAGACCAAAGGTTTTGTATGGGAATTATCCATTGGGTTATTCTATGTTTGGATTAGTTATTTGAGCTTAGAATGCTTGTAAGCTTGTTTCCAAAAAATCTAGATTAGGGTTTCCAACACTAGGTCATATATAAACTATCTTATTGTCATTTTGTAATAGTTAGTAATGAGATTTTGATGAATTTGAAATGAAATTTCAGAACCCTTGTGTTCTTAAGAGTGGATTCTCTTGTCTTGATTATTGTTGAATCAAAAGCATCACAAAAAGTTAATAGCTTGAGTGATAACATTCCAAAGTTCTCTTGGACAAAGTTAGAATTGGGTTGAGGTTTCTTAGTAACTTAATTTAACTTTCCAAGGGGGTTGATCCAAGCCTAAAGGTGTTAGGTTCCAAGGCATTGTTCTTGTGGGTTCAAATCAAAAATCCTAAATTTAAATTTTTAGGCTTCAACTTGATGAAAATCCTAAGTTTAAATTGATTTTAATTATCAAATTAATTTTAAGGATTAAATGATAGTCCTTAAAAATTAGGGCAAAAAGACATAATTTAATCTTAATTTTGGAAATGAAAGGATGGTTCCATCCAAAATTAGGGCAATAAGTCTAAACTAAAACAATAAAAATTGGAAAACATAAAATAAGAGGAAATTAAGGTTTTCTTACCTTCCTTCTTGACGGCTTGATTGGTGGTGGTTGACTAGGCCTTAATTCCACTTTAATTAGAGTTAAGGTTTTGGTAAAAAAGTAAATTAATTTAATTTAGCTTAAGGAAAGTTAAACCAAAAAAGACTAGCACCCAAATTTCCTGAGGAAATAAATTTTAGGTGGTTCAAACTAAGGAAGAATGAACCTTTAAGATAAAGAAAAAAAGGAGGAAGAAGAGAAATTAGACAACTTATAAATAGGTCTTGCTAAGTTGAATGGGGTGAAGAGAAATGAAGAGAAAGGGCCTATTTATAGAATTCTAGACAGTCAAAAAGGTAAAAATCCAAACTAGAGCGTTACAGCACCAAAAGTGGTGTCGCGTGGCACTTTTTTGCTTCCCTGCAGCACCACTGGGTGTTACAGGACCTACTGTGGTTGTCGCACAGTAGTGTGGCCATCGCATAATAATGCAAGTAGTGCAATGGGCCCAAGACTACATAGTAATTTTCTTGATGCCCATTCTCCTTCGTCCAATGTCCATTTTGAGTGATTCAAGTTTGTTGCGACCGTAGCGGAATGAATTTTAATTTTATGGTGAAACATTTTTGGTTCACAATCATCTACATAAACTTCAATGACTTTGTGCATCATGTCATAAAATAAAGCATTATCCATCCTCTAATAGGTTGCCCTAGCATTTTTATGATCGAAAGGCATGGTTACATAGCAGTAGATACCCCATTCTATAGTGAAGCCGATTTTTTCTTTATCAGAGGGATAAACTTAAATCTAATTATACCAGCATACAAGTCAGTCAAGGAGACCACTTCAGAACCTACCATCCAATTTATTAGTAGAATTATATGGGAAGAGGGAAATCATCCTTGAGACAAGATTTTATCAAATCTTGATAATCTACACATATCCGGACTCTTTCATCCTTCTTGTGTACTGGAACTATATTGGCCAACCATGTTGGATATGAAACCATTCTGATGTAGCTTAGCAATCACTTCTTTAATCTATAATGACCATTCAAGCTTGAGTCTTTGAAGTTTTTCCTTAACTGGTTTGATGTGATCATAAGTAGGTATCTTGTGTACTACAATGGATAGATATAACCCAGTCATGTCACTAACTTGCTAAGCAAAAATATCCTTGAATTATTGCAGCAAGTTCACTAGTCCCTATTTATCATGAAATGTGGATGCAATGTATGTAATTTTTATGTTTGTGTCTGTGAGCGGGGATTTTCGCCCCCACTCCAGGTGGAATGGTTCTTGCTAATTCGGCACTGTTTAGGCTAGGGCCTTAGAGAACACGAACCTAAGTCTAGAGAAAATGGAGTAGCTACCCGGACGGGCCAGGAAAAAGAAAGGGGTGGATGACTCAATTCCTAAGGAATCCCCAACCCCCTAATGGGTTCGAAAAGTTGGGAACGTGTGAGCAAGGTGAGAAATGGCCCAGCACCCCCACAACGCCCGGTTCATTGGAACCGGCCTCCTTTACAGTTCTTAATATTATAAAATTCTTAAATATAACAATACTATCCATATTACACACAATAATTAAAATAAAGCATCGATATATTGAAAATCAAAACAATGTCCAAGCAAAACAAATAAATGGACACCCATCCGAAGATGGAAACATGCCCTTACATAATCCATGCCTAAATAGGACACCCACCGAAAGGTAGAAACATGTCCTTTACATTGGTCTAAAATATAAAAGCAATTTAAATTACATTATATTTAACTAATGAGGTACCCACCAAGTGGAAACATACCTCTAACAACATTTGGAAATCTAAATAACTCGATAAAAGTAAATAACCATTCATCATAAATAAATCATTCTTCAAAGATATCAATCAAAATATAAAATAAACATCCATCCATGAAAAATTAAATAAATCAATCATCCAAAGCATATAATAGACTACATATTTAAATCTATAAATAAAGCAACTAAAGGTACAAATTAGGGTTACTGTTTCTATTTAAATTTCTGTAATTAACATTTAGGGTTTTGGAATCTTAAGATATTAAGCTGCTGTGAGTTTTAAAGGATTTGAAATGGATTAAAGTTTTATAATTTAAAAGGTTGATAAAATTATTTGATTAACCAAATTAGTGTTTAAGGAGTGAAATCATGAAATTAGGGTTTGAACATTTTAAAATATTTGATTTATGATTTATGGTTACTTACTGTGCAAAATTATAACATTTAAATTTATATAGTTTTATGGTTTTAAAGATTAGGATATAGAAAATTAGGGTTTAATGTTTTAAGGGAATTAGGGTTTAAGAAAACTTGGGTTTAGAATAATTTTGTTTGAGGTTACTGTCTTGATTCTAAAGTTGAATTAGGGTTTAGTGTTTTCGGAGAATATATTTTATTTTAGAATTTGGAGAAACAATTTATAGTTTTATGAAGTTTTATGAAAATAAACAAAACGATTTAAAGTTTATAGAAATAAGAAAGTTATTTTTTAGGGTTTTGGAAAGAAACAGATTCAATTTAAGGTTTTGAAGAATTGGAAAGCAAATTAGGGTTTTGAGATTTTGAAGAAACAAAAACAACAATTTTAAGATTTTTGGAAAACAAAGAAATGAATTAAGGTTTTTAAACTTTAGGAAAGGTAAATTAAGGTTTTAGGGTTTTTAAAATCAAAAGAAAAAGTTTAATGATTCAAGCTTCTGTAAAGGAAAAAGAATTTGATATTCATACCTTCATTTGTTGGTTCCACCAAAAATTGCTTCTTGGATGACCAAGAACAAATACAAGCTTTGCTGCCTTTGATGGATTGAATTGCTTGTTTACTCTCTCAAAAATCTGATCGATTTCATTTCCAGAAGGAATTCTTAAAATCTGATTTATTTTTCAAAGTTTTCCTCCTCAATTTGGGTCCCAAAATTTTCCTCCCTTTTGTGTTGTTTTAGTCCTTATTTATAGAAGATTTTTATGATTAATTTTAGTTATTCACGTAATCTAACATTAATTAAGAAAAGGAAACCAAAACCCAATTGAATTTGGTTTCGAAAAAATTTGCATCGAAAAAATTGTACTGGGAAAAAAATTGCTGAGGAAAAATTGCCCTGGGAAAAAAGCTGCCACGGCTGGCTGAGGGCTGCGGGCGAAAATTGGCTTGTGGGCCATTTCGCCGCAAATCTTCGGCGACGAATTTTTTAGTCGCCGATTTTTATTTTTATTTAATTTGGGTGTTTGGACCCGAGACTAAGTTTGACTGACCTTTTATCATTTGAGAAGTGTGACTGCTCCGGTTGTTCTATACATTTGTGAGCGGGGATTTTCTCCCCCACTCCCGGTAGAATGGTTCTTGCGACTTCGGCACTGTTTAGGCTCGGGGCCTTAGAGAACACGAACCTAAGTCCGGAGAAAAATGGAGTCGCCACCCAGACGGGCCGGGAAAAAGAAAGGGGTGGATGACTTGAATCCTAAGGAATTCCCAACCCCCTAATGGGTTTGGAAAGTTGGGTACGTGTGGGGAAGGTGAGAAATGGCCCAGCACCCCCACAACGCCCGGTTCATTGAAATCGGCCTCCTTTACAGGTCTTAATATTATAAAATTCTTAAATATAACAATATTATCCATATTACACACAATGATTAAAAGAAAGCATCATTATATTAAAATCAAAGCAATGTCCAAACAAAGTAAATAAATGGATACCCATCCAAGGATGGAAACATGTCCTTACATCACATGCCTAAATAGGACACCCACCAAAAGGTAGACACAAGCCCTTTACATAGGTTCTAAAATAGAAAAGCAAATTAAATTACATGATGTTTAACTAATGAGGTACCCATCAAGTGGAAACATACCTCTTACAACTTTTGGAAATTTAAATTAATTGATAAAAGTAAATAATCATTCATCATAAATAAATCATTCATTCAAAGCTATTGATCAAAATATAAAATAACATCCATCCATGATAAATTAAATAAATTAAGTATTGAAAATAAATAAATTAAAGCATAAGAGATAAATCAAAGTATAATCAAGTATATAATTGAATAAAGCAAATAAAAGTTTAATTATAGCTACTGTGACTTTTTATGGAATTAAAATAGATTAGGGTTTTATGTTTTAAAAGGTTGGTAAGACTCTTTGCTTAACAAAATTAAGGTTTGAATAGTGAAATCATGAAACTAGGGTTTTAGACACTTTAAAATACTTTGATTTGTGATTTTTGGTTATTGGGTTTCAAAGCTACTGTGTAAAATTTATGTTTTTATGTTTTTATATTTTTTTAATGTTTTAAAAGGATTAGGGTTCATAAAAATTAGGGTTTAAGATTTTAAAAGGATTAGGGTTCATTATTTTAGGTTTAAAAGTTGAATTTTGAATTTTAGGATTTAGAATTAGGGTCACGGGTGGTCAATTAATTTTGGGAATTTGGAAATCAATTTGATAATTTCATGAAGTTTTATGAATTTAAACAAAAGTATTGAAGTTTTTATAAGTAGAAAAGATATTTTTTAAGGCTTTTTGAATGAAATAGAACCTAGTTTAAAGTTTTGAAAGAAACAGAATAAAATTTTAGTTTTGTTGAAGAATATGTTCAATTAGAGTTTTAAGGTTTTTAAGAAGAAAAAATAACAATTTTAAGTCTTTTTGGAAAATAAAGTAACGTTTTAGTGTTTTTAACTTTGGAAAACTAAATTAAAGTTCTAAGATTTTAATTTTTGAAAAAACACAAAAATCCTAGTTTTAGCTACTGTGTAAAAACTAATTAAAGAAAATCAATTAGCACATACCTTCTTTTGATGATTCCTCCAAAAATAATTCTTCTTGGATGAACTAACTCCAAAGATAAGCCTTTTTTTACCTTTGAATTCTTTAAATTGTGCTGTTGCTCCTTTAAAAATCAATTGAATTGAATTATTGCTTTTCCTTCCTTGATTTGGTTTCCAAATTTCCAAGCTACTGCCAATTTTTTGCCACCCTTAATTTGGTTGCCTTTGGTCCTTATTTATAAGGGTTTGATGTTGCTTAATCATAATTAGCTAAGGCAAGTAATATTAATAAAAAAAAGAAACCAAAACCTAATTGGATTAGGTTTCGAAAAATTTGCGTTGAAAAATTTGCGCTGCCGAAAAAAACTACTGCAGAAAAACTGTGCTGGCGAAAGAATCTGCCGCAGCTGGCTGCGGCAGCCCGCACAGAGCGGGCCCGTAAGCTACTTTGCAGGCAAAAAATTTCTGCGTGCAAAATAGCTGGGCTATTTCGTAGGCAGAAAAATTCTGTGTGTGAAATAGCACAATGATTTCGCCCGCAGGAAATGCCCACGGGCTCGCGCGACGATTTTTTCTTTGCCGATTTTTCCGACTCTGATTTTTATTTTTATTTCTATTTTTTATTAATAAAAATTAGATACTAAAGCAAAAATTATATAATAAAAATTATTTTGGACCAATTAGACAACAAAAATCATTTTAGACTAAATAAAACATATTGGACCGGATTGGGTCAAAAATTAAGGGTCTACAACATTGTGGTTCTTCACCCTCATAAATGAATCTTCATCCTTTGAGATCGGGTCTTCATCCTTTGAGATCGGGTCTTCACCCTTGAAAATGGATCTTCATCCTTTGAGATCTGGTCTTCACCCTTGAAAACGGATCTTCATCCTTTGAGATCAGGTCTTCACCCTTGAAAATGGATCTTCATCCTTTGAGATCGGGTCTTCACCATTGAAAATGGATCTTCATCCTATGAGATCGGGTATTCGCCCTTGAAAATAGATCTTCATCCTTTGAGATCAAGTCTTCACCCTTGAAAATGGATCTTCATCCTTTGAGATCGGGTCTTCACCCTTGAAAATGGATCTTCATCCTTTGGACTGGATCTTCATCCTTGGCATCGGATCTTCACCCTTTGAAAATGGATCTTCATCCTTTGGACTTTGGGTCTTCACCCTCTGAAATTAGATCTTTATCCATTATAGATTGGGTCTTACCCTTGAAACACGGATCTTTATCCATTGGAGATCGGGTCTTCACCCTTGAAAATGGACTTTCATCCTTTGGAAATTGGGTCTTCACCCTTGAAAATGGATCTTCATCCTTTGGACTTCGGGTCTTTACCCTTGTCTAGCTTTTTTAGCTGGACTGATCTTTTGTCTTTTGCAACTTCATTCTTTTGAGAGTTCTAATGTTCCATTCTTTTGTTCTTCCTTTCTGCAAAAATTCAGCTATTTTTAATTGGACCTTATATCCTCTCCTTGCCCCCCTGCGTGGCCAAATATGTAACACCCCTATATCCCGTATACGTACCAAGCATGCTTATACGATCGTATAATACGTATACTGAATATAGAACATGCCACTGTTTAAAATACATAACTCATAACTCGAATGTTTAAAGGAAATTCAAAAGACACTATGTATAAAAACATTTATAAATTCACAGCGGAAGTTATTACAAATTTTTACAAGTTTAAAATACATAAACGTCAAAAATATATACGACATAGAATAGATACATGATTGGTAGCTTGACTCTCTGATCTTTAAGCTCTAATCCAACTCTTCAAGTAAAGCTCAACTAGGTCTAGAGGAATCCTCAGTCTCAACCCTATCAACTCTACCACCTGCGCGATGAACCACAATCGCGCTGAGCCAAAACTCAGTAGTACAAACCATCATGATAATATGAAATGTTATCAATATCATACATTCAATCAATAATAATCATATATATATATGAAGGTTACATTTCATAATTTCAATAATCATATCATCATCCATTATACTCATTCAACAAAGACACCTATGGGCCCACAAGACACTAATTTGTTATTCAAAGTTCAGAGTTGCTGTTTCGGTCCAATATCACAATAATCAAGCCCGTAGGCAATATACATATCTCTCTATCCATGGATAGGGTAACAGACCCAGTCTCTTGGACCATCAACTCAACAACTTGAGGAGATCCTCAACCCGGCTAGAATGTTACCTGTAACAGACCCAGTCTCTTGGACCATCAACCCGACTAAATCGAGGAGATCCTCAACCCGGCTAGACTGTTACTTCAATTTACATTTATCATTTCACATTTATAAAGTAACAGACCCAGTCTCTTGGACCATCAACTCAACAACTTGAGGAGATCCTCAACCCGGCTAGACTGTTACTACAATAGGCATGCCTGCCAAAATCAGAACTCTGAAGGTTGAATAACACACTTTACACAAAATCATTTCATTCTCATTTCATTCTCATTTTCGCAATAGGCAACCTTGCCTCAATTGTAATTTATTTCATCATCATAGCCAACAATCATGGCTTCTCATCACATAAATACAATTCATCACATTATCATATTTGTCATATCATTATAAATGTTCACATCATATTCCACATTATACACAACATAACATTATTCATAAGCATCATCAATATCATGAAATGTATGTTAAATTTCAACATCATATGGATGTATGCAATAATGTAGTTTATACTTACCTTAAATGCAACCCACACAATATTAACACCTCTCTTTCCAACAATCTTTCACTTCTTGAATTAGAGTAATTCACCTTCTTCACAACCTAATCCAAAGGAAGATGAAACCCTTATAAGAACATAAGGCTAAGAACCAACTAGGGCAAACTCTAACCATGACACGCTCACCCACACGGGCGTGTCCCTGACCGTGCCCTAACTCCACAACACAGAAGCTTTTACACGCTCAATGACACGGGCGTGTTACTGGGCGTGTAATACCTTCTGCCTCACAACAATATTGACACGTCTAACATCAAGAACGTGCTCATGGCCGTGTCAATTCCCCAAAAACACAGTGGCTATGACACGCGCAATAACACGGGCGTGTTACTGGTCGTGCCACTCAACCCAAAATACAGAGCTATCGACACGCCCAAAATCCTGGACGTGCCCTAGGGCGTGTCAGGCCAAAAACCCAGATTCCGGCCAAAACAACAACACAACCAACAAAACTCTTTCTTTCACCAAAAACCACTTCAACCAAAGTCATCTCAACATACCCAAAAACCATAACAAACTCACAAAAACACCAAAACAACTAAAGCATTTCTCAAATCTCAAATCAAAAATCATCAACACAAACCTAAAACACAACCTCAAAACAATCACTTCCAACAACTTACTCTTTCCTCCAATCCATCCCCAAAAACAAGAAATCAGTTACCCAAACACTCTTAAACCCATCTTAAACAACATAATCACATACCAATCACAACTCAACTCAAAAACTCAAAGAAATCAAAGAGTCAAGTGAAGAACTTACCAAAGATGAAGAAATCTCTTAACTTTCCACTTGAACTCTTGAAAGCTTCCTTAGATCTTGAGTTAGAGGTTCAAATCTCTTCTTTGCTCTCTTGTTTCTTGTGTTAACCGGCCAAACAAAGCAAAGGAAGGAGAAGGAGAAAGTGATCCACAGCAATGAGAAAGAAAGAAGAAGGAAGAAAGAGAAATCCAAAGTCAAACCCCTCTTTTCCTTAAAAACCTCTCAACCAAGCAATTTAAAATATTAAACTAATCTCTTTCAACCTCTTCCACACATTCAAATCCTTATTAATTAATTAATAACAAATTCAAAAACACAACAAATATCTTCTTCCACTAACTCAAAATTTTGACTTTCCATGACTTAGGTATATGTTATATATATCCTAATATACATCACATATACACTTCCTTTAAAAACCCCTTTTTCTAACAATAAAACATATACAATAAATCCAATTATAATAATAATAAAACCCAAAACATCTAGGGTATATTTTGGGATATTACAAAATATTTGTAAGTGAGTTTAAAAATATTTTATATATAGACTCAAAAAATTAAAAAGGAGAAACTTTTCCCCCTGTGTAGGCTCAAACCCATGATTTTCTATGCGGGCTCTAATTAATTTTTTTTCCATCTAGTTCGTTGCACAAGCACGCATTTCTTCTTTTGCCAAACAATTGGAGCTTCCACAAGCAAATAGGCTTTTCGTGCCCTCTTGATTCAATATCTTCTTTTGATTCTTTATTTTGCAGGGTGTTTGCTGTTCATTTTGACAAGGAATAGACAACACAAGACAAGAAAGTACGATGTGATATGCTCATGTATGCATGATATGCGTGAATGATACTTATAGTCATTCCATCGACTAACAGACTGAGGTGTTCAGTAGAAGTGTTCTCATTGGTTCCTTTCATATACTCGTTCAGGTCTCACATTGGAATAAAAGAATGCTTCCCATTTATGACTTTTATCTTTGAGATATTGAAAACATGAATAATGGAGGCCCCAAGCAGCAGAGTCAGGGATTTAGCATGTCGGTTGATAGCTTCTTCATGACCTTGCCAATAATCATTTTCTTTGCCTAATGTGTCCTTTTGAGGTTCAACATACTTCCTTTAACTTGAAGGCTTTGTATGACAAAACAATTTTTTTTTCTTTTTTCTTTTTTTGAATTTTAATTTTGAAATCAAATGTTGGCTTTGCCAAATTAATGTCAATATACCTCAAGACTTGATTTTTCCAAATTAACATATCTATAACATGACAACCCTAGTCACCGTACTAAACTCGGGAATCATTTCTATTTAAGCAAGAATTGTTGCACTTCAGATAGGCACAAACACATTACTTGGCCAAAGGTCTCATTTGAGTTTAAATATTATCTATCTCATATGCATGCTTATCCATACTATCTCCACTAATAGACTCTACCTACCAAGAGAGATCAACAGGCCTTTGATAGGCTTGAAATGGGGTCTATGAGGGACATGGGTTAAATGAAGTCCATTTTGAGATTGGAGCTGGTGTGACACAATGCACAAACCCTCACACTATAAATTTCTTGTTTGAATTTTAGGAAGCTTGGAGGCAATCTTGCTAGACTCCAAATTCCTTCTATCTTCTTGGCATTAATCTGGATCTTGATTAGGGCAGTTTTTGCCCTTGCAAAAAGTTTGTTATCCAAATTTGTTTCTTATCTTCTTCTCCCTTTTCTTTCTTTTTATTTTTCTTAGTGTGAGCGGGGATTTTTGCCCCTACTCCCGGTGGAATGGTTCTTGCGACTTCGGCACTGTTTAGGCTCGGGGCCTTAGAGAACACGGACCTAAGTCCGGAGAAAATGGAGTCGCCACCCGGACGGGCCGGGAAAAAGAAAGGGGTGGATGACTCGATTCCTAAGGAATCCCCAACCCCTTAATGGGTTTAGAAAGTTGGGTACGTGTGGGGAAGGTGAGAAATGGCCCAGCACCCCCCACAATGCCAGGTTCGTTGGAACCGGCCTCCTTTACAGGTCTTAATATTATAAAATTCTTAAATATAGCAACATTATCCATATTACACACAATAATTAAAAGAAGGCATCAATATATTAAAATCAAAGCAATGTCCAAGCAAAACAAATAAATGGACACCCATCCGAAGATGGAAACATGTCCTTACATCACATGCCTAAATAGGACACCCACCGAAAGGTAGAAACATGTCCTTTACATAGGTTCTAAAATAGAAAAGCAAATTAAATTACATGATATTTAACTAATGAGGTACCCACCAAGTGGAAACATATCTCTTACAATATTTGGAAATCTAAATAATTTGATAAAAGTAAATACTCATTCATCATAAATAAATTATTCATCAAAGGTATTAAATATCAATAGAAAGTAAACATCCATCCATGATAAATAAAATAAATCAAGCATTGAACTTAAATAAATTAAAGCATATAAAATAAATCAAGACATACTCAAATATGGAATTGAATTACGTAAATAAAAATCCAAATTATAGCTACTGTTTCCATTTAGGATCCTTTAATTCATATGTTTAGGGTTTTGGATTTTTGAATTTAAGCTACTGTGACTTTTTTAAAGAATTAAAATATATTAAGGGTTTTATGTTTTAAAAGGTTGATAAGACACTTTGATTAAACAAATTAAGGTTTGAATGGTGAAATCATGAAACTAGGGTTTTGGACACTTTAAAATACTTTTGATTTGTGGTTTTAAATGATGATTTCAAGCTTACTGTGTAAAATTAAAATATTTGTGGTTTTATGGTTTTTAAAGTTTTAAAGGATTAGGGTTTATAAAAGAATAAGGTTTAAGGTTTTAAAAGGGTTAGTGTTCACTATTTTAGGTTTTGGAGTTGAATTATGGTTTTAGGATTAAAATTAGAGTTTCGGGTGATGAATTGGTTTTTAGAATTTGGAAATCAATTTGGTAATTTTATGAAGTTTTATGAATTTAAACAAACGATTTAAAGTTTATAAAAATAGAAAAGATATTTGTTAAGGTTTGTTGAAAGAAACAAAACCAAGTTTAAAATTTTGAAAGAAATAGAATCAAATTTTGGTTTTGTTGAAAAATATTTTAATTTGGGTTTTATGATTTTAAAGAAGTAAAAATAACAATTTTAAGCCTTTTGGAAAATAAACCAACGAAATAAGGCTTTTAACTTTAGAAAAACTAAATTAAAGTTATAAGGTTTTTAATTTTGAAAAATACAATTTCCTAGTTTTAGCTGCTGTGAAAAAATAACCAAAGAATTTAATACATACCTCCTTTTGATAGTTCCTCCAACAAATAATTCTTCTTGGATGAACAAGAACAAAGGCAAGTCTTTTTGCCTTTGAATTGCTTAAATCGTTTTTCTGCTCCCTCAAAAAATCAATTTGATTCAAGCTGATTTCCTTCATGGATTCGGATCCCCTATTGTCCAGGCTTCTGTCCCCTATTCTGGTTCTGGTTACTTTTCCTCCCTTTTGTGTTGTTATAGAGGTTTTTTTACTGGTTTTTCCTAGTTACTCACGGCATACCATATTTAATAAGAAAAGGAAACCGAAACCTAATTGTATTAGGTTTCAAAAAATTTGCGTCAGAAAATTTTGCTGGCAAAAAAAAAAACTGCTGCGAAAAAATTACGCTGGCGAAAAAATTTGCAGCATGAAAAATTGCGCTGGCGAAAAAAATCTGCCGCAGTTGGCTGCAGCAGTAAAAATTAGATAATAAAGAAAAAATTATTTAATTAAGATAATAAAAATTATTTTGGACCAATTAAAATATATTAGACAACACAAAAATTATTTTGGACTAAACTGGACTGGGTCAAAAATTAAGGGTCTACAATTTGCCCCCTGCTTGAATGATCTGAAACTTTAGTGAAAGATAGTGAAAAGCAACAAGACTTAATTTTTGAGATGGTGGAGGTTTTGGATTCTGGACCCGGTTCGAGTTCTGAACTCAAGGATAATTCTAGGTTCTGGACCTAAGAAAAATTTGGGTTTTGGACCCGAGCTAAGTTCTGGACTTAGAAACAAATTCTATGTTCTGGACACAAGGAAAATTTGGGTTCTAGACCTGGTTCGAGTTCTAGACTCAAGAATAATTCTAGGTTCTAGACCTAAGAAAAATTTGGGTTCTGGATCCAAGCTAAGTTCTAGACTTAGAAATAATTCTGGGTTCTGGACCTAAGGAAAATTTGGGTTCTGGACCTGAGCTAAGTTCTGGACTTAGAAACAAATTCTAGGTTCTAGACCTAAGGAAAATTTGTGTTCTGAACCCATTTCCAGTTCTGGACTCAAGGATAATTCTATGTTCTAGACCTAAAGAAAATTTGGGTTCTGAACCTAAGCTAAGTTATGGACATAGAAATAATTCTAGGTTCTGGATTTAAGAAAAATTTGGGTTCTGGACCCGAGCTAAGTTCTGGACTTAGAAACAATTTCTAGGTTCTGGACCTAAGGAAAATTTGGGTTCTAGACCCGGTTCGAGTCCTGGACTCAATGATAATTCTAGGTTCTGGACCTAAGAAAAATTTGGGTTCTAGACCCAAGCTAAGTTCTGGACTTAGAAATAATTCTAGGTTCTGGACCTAAGGAAAAATTTAGGCTCTAGACACGGTTCGAGTTCTGGACTCAAGAATAATTCTAGGTTCTGGACCTAAGGAAGATTTAGGTTTTGGACCCGGTTCGAGTTCTGGACTCAAGGATAATTCTAGGATCTGGACCTAAAAAAAATTTGGGTTCTGGACCCGAGCTAATAAATTTTTATTTCAAAAAGTTTGGCTAATTTTATGCATATGTCTTCTTATTGCCCCTTGGTGTAAAAATATTTATATATCCGCAATTATTTGCATGATTAAAGTGAATAATTAAATTTACTGTTCATTTACTGTGCAGTCACTGTTTATTTACTATTTACTATTCATAAATAGTAATTTTACTATAGTATTAAATAGTATTTAATATTGACAATAGTACTTTACTATTTACAATAGTAATACTATTTATAATTAGTAAAATTTACTATTCATCAATAGTGATGTTTGCTATTTTATGAATAGTAAAATTTACTATTTATCAATAGTAATACTATTTATAAATAGTAAAATTTACTATTTTTACTATTCATAAATAGTAAAATTTACTATTCATGAACAGTTTTAAATTTTGTTTTTTTGCTTGCCGTTTCTCTATAAAAAGCCACCATTCTTTCATTTCATTTCACAATTTCAATTTCAATTTCATAATTCTCTCAAACTTCTTTTCAATTTTAGCATATATTTTTCAAAAACAATGCATGCTTCGAGGTCAGCGACTCATTCTAATGTCGAGTTATTAGAGTTTATTTGGCATCATGAAGATGGAAATTTAGATATACTGGCCGAGATGCCGCTCTATCGCAGTTCCAATCCAAAGAGCGAGGTAATTATATTTTTTTGTCTTTCTATTTTGTGCTATTTTCTTTCTTTTTTTTGTCATATATATTTTTATACTTTGTTGTTATTATTTGTTATTGTGAAAAATAAATTAATTTAAGTAGATAGAATAATATGTACTTACCCGGTATTAACTTACCTGGGTCTGTGTTAGCATGATCGTTGCGTTGTTCGTGCTGGAGGGTGTATTTACAAAGCCCGACAATGGTATGATGTAGTGCCTTCTCGGGTAAGGCGGATTATCCGAGATTGCGACTTTGAGCATTTCATCTTACAATTGCCATTCGAGGAATATCAAATAGACCGGAGCTTAGTCCAGGCACTTGCAGAGCGATGGCTGGATACAACCCACACTTTTCACTTGCCCATTGGAGAGATGACAATTGGTCCGGTCAATTTTACTGCTATTACCGGCCTTCGATATGATGGTGTTCCGGTTCCTCTGACCAATGATATTTTAACATTTGAAAAAATTCAAGAATTAATTGGTATGGAACCATCATATAAAGGGCCTTTTAAGATAAAAATTGAGCCAATTCATAGTTATTGGATGAACTACGAAGGATGGGTTGGCAGAGTCATGGCCGAATAGTATGCTCGATGATTTTTATTATATTTGCTCGGATTGACCATCTTAGGCAGCATTGAATCCTCCATTCACTTGTCAGTGTTGAGTGCCCTTTCTTATCTCAGAATGGTACCATCTTCTTGTTGGGGTGAAGCTAGTCTCGCGTGTCTTTATCATGGTCTTGATAAGCTTTGCCGAAACAAGAAGTCTTTTGTCGGCTTGATGGCGGTTGTCGAGGTATTCTTTCTTCCAACAATGTCATTTCCACTCTTTTCTTGCATGAAAGTGATCTTTATTGTTATTGTAGGTATGGGCATATGAACATAACCTTGTGAGGGTACCCGGTATTTTCCGAGAGAGAGTCGAGTATCTGAGATTAAATTTTTGGTTGTCCGATCATGTGGACTTTCTCGGCTCTCATCACATGCATACTCACCGCTATGTGTTGAGTCGATTAACCTAGGACCAGGTAAAATAACATTAGTATGCTTTAAATTTATGTAAAAGCTTACTTACCTTATGTTATTTCGCAGGTGAATTTGGCCTAGTGGAGCCCAGAAGAGTGAGCAAACTGGTCTCCTTTGATGAGGGCTACACTATCTTTCCAATATTCTCGCCGAATTATTGCTAGCCTGGTGTCTAGTGACTGGTTTCTCGGGGAGAGAGTTTATGAATGTTTTCTCGGTCTAGAGCAGCGGAGGTTTTTGATGCAAATCCTGAAATATACTTTAAATATTATGTCGATATCAGAGGATGCATGGTGGTCGACCCGGTATGGTTATGATGCTGAGTCATTTCTCCATTTACCGGGTCAATTTTATGCCCGTTTTATTCAAATGAGACTCTTGAACTTTGATGTATCTCCTGTCGGTGTGCGGGAGATTTCTGATGAAAATGAGGGTAGACATGAAGAGGAACATCACGGAGATGCAGGAGAGTCTGTTCCACATCTTGGGGCCAGCACTTCTCAGGTAAAACTTTTACCACTTTTCCATTGCAGCTGCTTCTTTCTCTTTTTTTTTTTTACTGTAACACCCCTATATACCGTATACGTACACAGCATGCTGATACGATCGTAATATACGTATACTGAATATAGGTTGCCACTGTTTATAAAATACACAAGACATACCTTTTTAAAACAAATAAAAGAAATCCAAACTCATAAGAGAATTTATGAGACACAATAGTTAAAAACAAAACGTTTAATAACTCCGCAGCGGAAATGTAACAATTGTTTCCAAGTACATTTACATTAAGATCAAAATATTACAAATATAAAATATATACATAAGTGGCAGCTTTATCTCTGATCTTTAAGTCCAAGAATAACTCCTCAACGCCTAGACTCACTTGGTCTAGTGGAACTCTCAGGTTCTTCTCTGACACCTGCGCGATGAACCACAATCGCGCTAAGCCTATAGCTTAGTAATACAAGCTACAATATCATAATACTATGATGCAATGTTCATGTCATACTATCAAGTTCAATTCACAAATTCAAAGGAGTATTATAATCATTTTATGACATTATATCTTTTCATTACTCATCAACTTCATCATTCAATAATCACAATTGAACAAGCACAAACATGGGCCCAATAAAACACTAATATGTTATTCAAAGTTCAGAGTCACTGTTTTGGTCCAATATCATAAATCATCAAGCCCGTAGGCAATATATATATATATATCTCTCTATCCATGGATAGCGTAACAGACCCAGTCTCTTGGACCATCAACCCATTAACATGAGGAGATCCTCAACCCGGCTAGACTGTTACTAACATTCAATTGGAAATCAGCTTACGGGCCATCCCATTTCGCCTATCCAATGATTCATAATCATCACATTTCACATTTATCAACTGGAACCGGCTTACGGGCCATCCCATTTCGCCTATCCAGTGATTCATTTCAATTGGAATTGGTTTACGGGCCATCCCATTTCACCTATCCAATGATTCATAGGCATGCCGCCAAATACAGTACTCTGAAAGTTGAATCAACATATTAAGCACACAACTATTTCATTTTAACTTCATTTCTCAATTTCATTTCTCATTTCACAATTCACAATTCATTAGGCACTCATGCCTCAACTATTTCATTTACATCATTATAATCAACCACATTGGTTTCACATTTCATCATATCTCATCATGGTGTATACTTAACAATTCACATTATACACAACATAGCATTATTCATGTGCATGAACAATATAATGCAATACTCAACACATTTACATTCACATGCATTGAATCTCAACATACATATGCATTAAGGAAGAACTTGTACTTACCTTAGTAACCACTCTTACAACTCTAAACACTTCTTGAATTAGAGTAATTCTCCTTCTTCACAACCTATTCCAAAAGAATTAAGAAACCCTCTTAAGCTCATAAGGTTAAGAATCAATTAGGGCAAAACCCTAAACTGGACACGCTCACCCACACGGGCGTGTTCCTGACCGTGCCCTAACTCCTCAACACAGAAACATTTACACGTTCAACAACACGGGCGTGTTCATGGGCGTGTAACACATTCTGTCTCTCAAAAGTAATGACACGTCCAACATCATGCACGTGCTCCTGGCCATGTAATTTCTCCAAAATCACAGTAGCTATGACACGCTCACTAACACGGGCGTGTTAATGGCCGTGTCACATCTACTGCCTCACAACCAATTGACATGCCTAAGAAATCCTGGACGTGCTTCTGGGCGTGTCAGGCCAAAAACCCAGATTCCGGCCAAAAGACAACCAAAACAACAAACAATAATCTTCCACTATCTTCCACTTCAACATAACTCATTTAGACACACCCAACATCATAATAAACTTGCCAAAAACATCAAAACAAGCCAAAACACATATCAAACCCAAATCACAACATCATCAAAAACTCTTTACACAACCACAACTCAACCTTAACTAACAAACTTATTCTTCTTTTCAATCCAACCCAAAAAAATCCCAAAATCACTTCGATCCAACACTCCTAAACACAACACACTCAACCATACACATACCAAAAATCAACAATCTCCATACCCACAACATAAACTCAAAGAAAGCAATGAAATCAAGAGGAGACTTACCAAAGATGAAGAAACTCTTAAATCTCTATCTTGATCTCTTGAAAACTTCCTCTAATCTTGATCTTGAAAAGTTAAATCTCTTCCTCTCTCTCTTGCTTCTGCTGGCCGAAGAACCAAAGGAAAAGAAAGGAAAAAGGAAAAGAAAGAAAGAGATGTCACGTGAAAGGAAGGAAGGAAGGAAAAGCAATTCAAATCTCTCTCTCCAACAACTCTTCCTCAAAACCCCCCTCCACCACACAAACATATTAATAAAATAATCCAAACATCACCAACCACCCATATAATTCCACTAACTCTAATTTAATAATTAATTATCCAAAACACTTAAAATATCTTCCTCCACTTAATATTTGACCAACATGTTTGACTTTGAACATATATATTAGGTATCTTTCCATATATTCAACATATACACTCTTATCTAATACTCCTTTCTCTTTCCATTTATCTTATACATATTATCCAAATAATATCAACAATTAATCCAATACTTTTAGGGTATACTTTGGGATATTACATTTACTCTTTAATGATTGTTGCAGGCTGTTGGCTCGTTTGATCATGAGGCTGGACCTTCTTTTACTGCCCCTTCATTTGCTCATTCTAGCCTGCCAGATATGCCATCTCATCCACAAGGCATTGATATGAACTACCTGGTACGTTTCTTATTTCATAATAGTTTATGCTATATGTATGCATGATTATGTATGCTCTTACCTTTTTCCTTCTTGGCTCACAGCGGAGGCTCGAAGAACAAAATAAGAAACTTCAAGAAGAGTTAGCTGCAAGTCGTCAGCAGGCTTCTCATTTTGAGAGTTTATATCATTAATCCGAACAACATTTCTGAGACTTATAATTTTAGGGAATGAGGGATCCCGGTGCCTCTTCATCGAGAGGCCCCCAGACTAATGACCATGAGATCCTTTCATCTGCTTCTGATGAGGACCATGACGAATCAGAACCTCAAGGTAATAGGGATTTTGGTGTTCCTGCTTCGGGTGATCCCAGGATGAGTAATTTGCTGGGTTTTGATGCTCCCGCTTCGGGTGGACTCAGGACGAGTGATTTGCCCCCTCCTCCAACAGGCGATGATTTTTTCATGTCTTTATTTGGTGACCTACCACCACCCTCTTAGTGATATGTAAATATTGTAGCAATTGTAAAACATTGTACAATAGTGAAAAATATACAATTTTCCTCTTTACTGTAAACCTTCTTCTTCTTCTTCTTCTTTTTTTATGTTACTACACCACTTTTTTTTTATTGTTACAGTACACCATTAATTTACATCCACTTCTTTTGTTAAACCAAATCCAATGTGGTAAAGGAAATTCATTGCCACTTCCTTTCCTTATGCCATATGGACTTATTCTTTCCCATCATATTTTCCTTTTCCCTTTTGGAAAAGGTTTGTTCTTCTATATAAATCACCCTTCATGCCATATTTTAATACATAAACTAAAATTCTTTCTCTTTCAACGTGAAGACTCCCTTTAACAATTTTAACTTTTTCTTCATTCATTCATCATGACCGAGCATCATTTAAAGAGAATAAAAATTTTATTTAAGAATATGGATGCCATTCATTGGAAGCAAATTTCATGGTCAAAACTTGATGTTTTAAAATGTTTTCAAAATGTCAAATTGGACCACTCCTTCTTACATGTCGTGGCTTCCTTTTGGGATACGGATTCTAGGGTATTTAGAATTAATGGCTTTGAAATATGTCCCTTGATTGAAGAATTTGAGGCCATCCTTGGATATCCCAATAATCAACAAATGGCATTACCCACATTGATTTCCAAGACTCAACAGAAGATGCAGATATTATTTCAAATTCCAAAACCCGAAGTTCTTCGGTTGATGAGAGGTGAAAGAATTCTACTTGCTCCTTTTATTGACTTTTGTTTCTCACATTTGGCCCCTACTAAGGCATGGGGATGCATGCTTTGTCTTTGCTTGCTTGGCCAATTCTTGCTTGTTTCTTCCGACGGCGATATTGATCCACGAGTATTGGATATTATGGACCAAATGGAAGGAGGCTTGTCACCGGTACCTGTGATATTAGCCGAGACCTTAGTTGGATTAGATCGATTTAATTCAGGATTGTCAAAGAGACTGACTGGGAGTCCGTTACTGCTTCAAGTAATTACCTAAACTGCCCTTTCGGGTTTTCAATTTAGGTTTTTTTTTGCTCTAACTTTTGCTTAGTCCTCCCATGCGGGTTTTCGGAATTAGCGAGCTGTCCTAATTTTTGCCTAAGCTGCCCTTGTGGGTTTTCAACTTAGCAGACTCTTTTTTTTTTAAATTTAATTCTTTCTTCACAGATTTGGCTTCTGGAGGGTCTTTGTTTGCTTGATACTCCATCCATGGATTTTGCCAGATACCTGCCACGTCATCATTCTGCTAGGAAGCTACTCCATCTTGTTTCTTTATTTGCTGACTGGGTTGACTGGATCCACTCACGCTCTAAAGTTAATATTCGTTGGTTGGTACGTTGGTGGAAGATTTCTTGTATCACCATGAGGACATACTTGATGTACGTTCCCCTTGCTGCTTTTCGTCAAGGTACATGCTATGATCCTCGCCAACGTGAGCGTTAGTATGGAGTTGAGCCTTGTGATTCTAACTTCGCTCCCGACTTAGACATGCCTTGCTTGACTGAAGCGTACTTGGATCGGCTGAGGCAAAGCTGGCCTGCACGTTACACTTATCGATTGCCATAGAATTTACATTTGTCAATTTAGAAAGTGTATTGTTAGGATGAAAAAATAATTAAAGTAATAAAGGATGCTTCTTTTCCATTTATAATTTGTCATCACCTTTTGCTATTGTGCTTATTTGTTTCATCCATATCTAGTCAAATACTTATAACAGTGCACATAGAACAATTTTAACATTAATTCTATTTTATTAAATTGGGGAACAACCAAACATAAAGCCAGCATACACAAGATCACTCATGTTGCAAATTAGCTCTTTCGGGTTTTCTAATTGACAATTTTATCTCATTTAGCCCTAATTGTTGCCTAGCCAGCCCTTTTGGTTTTTCAAAACTAGCGGACTACTCTAACTTTTGCCTAGGCTGCCCTTTTTGGGTTTTCAACCTAGGGAGCTCCTTTTTTTTCCTCTTTTTTTCCTATCATACGTAAAACTTCTTCAACCTGTCAATGTTTACTAGCTTACTAAATTCATTCCCATCCATGTCTGATAACTTCACCGCACCTTTGTTCATGACTTGTTTCATGACATATGGCCCTTCCAAGCTAGGCCTAAACTTCCCTCTTGGATCAAATACATTAGGCTTACATTGTTTCAACACTAAATCCCCGACTCTAAATTTTTGAATTTTAACCCTTTTATTGTAGGCCCGAGCTATCTTCTTTTGATACAGTTAGTGATGATACAATGCTTTTAACCTTCTCTCTTCTAAAAAAGCTAACTGAATGTATCTGCTTGCTACCCATTTCATTTTAGGCAGTTCTGCTTCCAAGACTACTCTTAACGAATTGATCTCAATTTCAATTGGTAATACTGCTTCCATCCCATAAACCAAAGAGAATGGTGTCATTCCAGTAGGTGTTCGCATACTTGTCCAATATCCCCATAAAGCAAAGGGAAGCATCTCTGACCAATCCCTGTAAGTCATGGTCATCTTGGACAGAATTTGCTTAATTATTTTGTTCGTTGCTTCTGCTGCACCATTAGCCTTTGGTCTACAAGGAGAGGATCGATGATGATGGATGTGGTACTTGGAGAATAAATCCTTAACTGCTCCTTGAAACTGTACCCCATTTTCTGATATCACACTTGGGACCCTGTATCTACAGATGAGGTTCTTTTCAATAAACCTAGCCATTTGACTTGCACCAAGCTTGTTGAAAGATTCGGCTTCGACCCATTTTGAAAAATAATCTACTGCTACTACAATGAATCGGTGACTGTTTGAAGCTGTAGGATGTATCTCTCCTATAATGTCGATACCCCAGGTGGTAAATGGCCAGGGTGAAGACATTGAATGCAGTTCTTCAGGAGGCATGTGATTCAAGTTACCATACATCTGACATTGTTGGCACTTCTTGACAAACTCAATACAGTCTCTCTCCATGGTCAACCAATAGTAACCTTATCGAATAACCTTCTTAACTAGGTGTGAGTGGGGATTTTTGCCCCACTCCTGGTGGAATGGTTCTTGCGACTTCGACACTGTTTAGGCTCGGGGCCTTAGAGAACACGAACCTAAGTCCGAATAAAATGGAGTCACCACCCGAACGGGCCAGGAAAAAGAAAGGGGTGGATGACTCAATTCCTAAGGAATCCCCAACCCTTTAATGGGTTTGGAAAGTTGGGTACGTGTGGGGAAGGTGGGAAATGGCCCAACACCCCCACAACGCCCGGTTCATTGGAACCGGCCTCCTTTACAGGTCTTAATATTATAAAATTCTCAAATATAACAACATTATCCATATTACACACAATAATTAAAAGAAAGCATCAATATGTTAAAATCAAAGCAAGGTCCAAGCAAAACAAGAAAATGGACACCCACCCGAAGATGGAAACATGTCCTTATATCCCATGCCTAAATAAGACACCCACTGAAAGGTAGAAACATGTCCTTTACATAAGTTCTAAAATAGAAAAAGCAATTTAAATTACATGATATTTAACTAATGAGGTACCCACCAAGTGGAAACATACCTCTTACAACATTTGAAAATCTAAATAAATTGATAAAATAAATAACCATTCACCATAAATAAGTCATTCGTCAAAGCTATTAATCAAAATGTAAAATAAACATCCATCCATGATAAATTAAATAAATCAAGCATTGAAATTAAATAAATTAACCATCAAAAAATATAATAAACTATATAATTGAATCTAATATTAAATAAAGCAATAAATATGTAAATTTAGGGTTTTAAAGAATTACCAATTGAATTTAGGGTTTCAAAATTTAGGGTTTTAGAAACTAAAGTTTTATAATTAAGACTTTGAAATTAGGATTTTTAGGGTTTTTGAAACTAGGGTTTTGGAATTAGGGTTTTGGAATTAGGGTTTTTGGAATTAGGGTTTTTTGGAATTAGTGTTTTTAAAATTAGGGTTTTTAAAAACTAATGTTTTGGAATTGACTTACTGCCTAAAAAACACAATTTTGGATTTGGAAAAATAAATTAAGGTTTTGGAAAAATAATCAATATTTTGGAGTTTAATAATGAAATGGTTTAGGCGTTTCGATAAAAATTGTTTGAGGTTTCGAGTTTTAATGAAATAACATACGGTTCTCGAAGTTAAAGTAAGCAAGATAGATTTTAACAATTAATCGTTGACTAATGGATAGTTTTATGCTTTATGAAATATGCAAGTGGGATTACGAATACCAATTGATCAATGTGATAATTAGAGCAAAAGATTAAAGTTATTAAAACAAAAACAAATGCAAACGATTAAAGTTATTAAAACGAAAAAACAATTTACTGCATGTTCAAAGATCAAGCTACTGTGTGTTCAAAGTTACTGCATGCATGCATGGTCTTATTAATCAAAGAAATAAAACTACTGTAAACATAAATAATTCATGATTAATGATCAAACCTCCACTCGTTGGTTACTCCACAATTAACTACTGGATGAACAATTAATAAAGTCAGCGCTGCTGTCTTTGATGGATTGATTACCGATGAATGTTTGATGTTAATCTTTTCTGTTTGTTGCCGTCTCTTTGCTATCTTGTTAATGTTCCCTGCTGTCCCCTCTTAATGTTACCTTGTTAATGTTTTTCTCCCCTTATGAATTCTAAAACATTGTTACTTATAGCCGAACCTCACTCAGAATCCTTAACCTAATCTAAACAGTCCCTAAAACAAATTCTAGTTAAATTAGGAAACATATTGAATCCATGTCGACCTAGTTGCCCTAGGTCGACATGAGACCAACCTTATGTCGACCTTGGGCTGTCCAAGTCGACATGAGGCATGCTCATGTCGATCTTGGGCTGCCAAGGTCAACATGAGGCATGTTCATGTTGACTTAGCCTCCCATGGTCGACATGAAGCATGCTCATGTCAACCTAGCATTCATCAATAGTAATTTACTATATATGAATAGTAAAATATACTATTCATCAAAAGTAAAATTTACTATTAATCAATAGTAAATTTTACTTTTTGAATTTTGTTTTTTTCCTTTGCCGTTTCTCTATATAAGTACCTCATTTCTTCATTTCATTTTTTATAAAGAGTTCGTATCTTTCCTTTCAAACTAAACACTGTCAGTATTATAAGGTTCATAAATCTCAAGCAGTTACCATGTCAGTCATTCAACACTCTTCAAGGCATAGAACTCGGTTAAATAATGAATTGATTTCTTACCTTCGAGATAATGAAATTGTGCAAATTCCGATTTTACCCGGCATGCATCTCCATCGAAGTTCCAAAGATAAAACACTGGTAAGTGATACTTTTTCGTACATATAAGTAATTTATTGCAAAATTTGTTAGTATAATTATATTCATATAGATTATACAAGAGTAAGTATGTAGCAGAATTTATTTGACATAATTTATAAATTTATGCACGAAAAATGATTGTGTAAGAATGAAACACATCAATTATTGTGCGAGAATTTATTTGTCTATGTCCCCTTTTATTTATTTTTATTTATTACCCTTTTTTATTTTATTATTTTTTATCATTACTATTGCTTTACATATTTATACAAAAGTATTTTATTTTAATTTAATAATAACTTTTTATTGTTTTTTTATTATTTTATTTATTTATTATTGCTTTATATATTTATACAAAATTATTTTATCTTATTATTATTTTAATTACATATATTTTTTTATTATTTAATTTAATTAATAATTATTTTTAATATTTAACATATTCTATATTATTTACTATTTCATATTACTATTATTTACTTTTTATTTATTTATTATTATAGTTATACTTACTTTTTTTTTAAGTGTGTGTGTGAAATTACATGTGTATTTACCTGGACTTACCTGCATTTGGGTAGCATGATGGTTGCGATATCAAAGTAGGAGGAAATATTCACAAGGCCCGTAAGTGGTATGACCAGGCTCCGCCCGTAGTAAAGAGAATGGTGCAGGAAAGTGGTTTTGAGGACTTCGTTTTGCAATTACCAGCATGGGACTATCAAATAGACCGGAGCATGATCCAGGCGCTTGTAGAACGATGGGTGGACACAAGTCATACTTTTAACTTGCCCATTTGAGAGATGACAATTGGTCTGGTTGACTTTGCTACTATAACTGGCCTCCGATGTGATGGAACCCCTGTCCCTTTGACCTGCAATATTTTGAAAGAAAAAGAAATCCAAAAATTGATCGGTGTCAACCCTCAATATAGAAGGTCGTATAAGATCCGATATGAGCCCATCATTGAGTATTGGGTAAAGTACACTCGACCCGTACAGGGTGAGAGGGCAAAACAATATACTCGGGGATTTTTATTATATTTGTTGGGGGTGACCATTTTGGGTAGCAGCGAGTCTACTATTCACTTATCCGTATTGCGCCCTTTCTGACTTGGATCGCATATCTTCTTATGCATAGGGGGAAGCTGGTCTAGCTTGTCATTATCACGGTTTTGATGTGCTCTGCAGGAAGAAAAGATCCTTTATTGGTTTTGCGGCCATTGCTGAGGTGCCATTTCCTTTAAAATTATTGATCCACACAATGCATGTGCATAGGCTTGATTTTCTCTTTTATGTGCAGGTCTGGGCATACGAGCATAACTTGGTGAGGGTTCCAAACATTTCACAGCCACGAGTCAATTTTCCAAGGTTGGGTGTTTGGTTGTCGGGTCGCAAGGAAGTGTCCAGGAGTCACCATGTGCACTCTCATCATTACCACTTGAGTCGTCTGACAGCCTGGTAGAGAGCCGAAGAGAAAAATGGCTGGATTAGATGCATGACTGATGCAATGCCTTTGCACAACTCTCGTTGAATTATGGCTGGCCCAGTCTCTAGCAGTTGGTTTCTAAGTGATAGAGTACATGACTGGTTCCTTAGACCTAACCGGCGCAGAGTACCAGTTGATATTCCATCATATAATCTGAACCTTAATGCAATGCCAGAGCCCTTTTGGAGTCGTTCCCGTATTAGTTTCGATGTTCATGACTTCCTGCTCTCACCGGAAGTGTCATATGCTCAATTTATCCAGGTTTATCTGCTAAGTTTTGAAGTGTCACCTGTTGGTGTCCGTGGGCTATCTGGAGGTGAAGAAGAAATAGAACCAGAGCAAGGAGAATGTGAGGAAGATGAGGAAGAGGATGAGGATGAGGAAGAAGACGAGCAGGAGCCTCCTTCTCAAATCCACGGCAATTTTGGGGCTGGCACTTCCCAGGTAGCTATCACTTTGTCATTACAATTGTCTCTTTGTTTATCTATTCTGATTATTTATATAATCATTGTAGGCTGCTGATTCCTCTGACTATGGAGCTATCCCTCTGTATGACACTCTGATACAGCGACAGTTTTCTCCATTTACCCCTTCTCATTTAGATGTGCCATCTGATTCTCAGAGCTTTGATTTGAGTTACCTGGTCAGTCATTTTTATCCTATAATGATGTATGCTTGCGTGTATGCACGAAAATGTATGGACTTACCCTTTCCTTTTCTGGATCACAGCGGATGCTTGAGAGCAAAATAAGAAGCTTCAGGAGGAACTAGATGTGAGTCTTCGACATGCGGCACATTTTGAGGAAATGTATCAACAAGAGGCACGGGACTTCTGATACTTTTGATTTCAAGGCATGAGGGAACCAAATATCCCTTCATCAAGAGGATCCCAGACTGTTGGCCATGATATACCACCTCCCTGTTTAGGTGATGATAGAACCAACTTTCAAAGTCCCGGAGGTTTAGATATTCCTTCTTCGAGCGGACATGGGATAGAGAATATGCCCCCTCCTCCAACGGGTGATGATTTTTTTAGGGCTTTGTCTGATTCTGAACCGCCTCCTTCCTTGCAGTGACAAAAATATAAAACTTGTAATAAAAACTTGTAACAAAACTTGTAATTAAGCCAAAAATGGTAATAATAATTTTCGTTTTGTATACCTTTTTTTTTTTTACTTTTCTTCTTCTTCTTCTTCTTCCTTTAATTAGTTGTAGTGGCTTTGTTAAATCAGTGCCATAGTACCTCAGGACTCGACTTTTCAAATTAACATATCTATAACATCACAGCCCTAGTTACCATACTAAACTCGGGAATTATTTTATTTAAGCAAGAACTGTTGCACTTCAGATAAGCACATACACGTTACTTAGCCAAAGGTCTCATTTGAGTTTGAATATTGTCTATCTCATATGCATGCTTATTCAAACTATCTCCACTAATAGACTCTACCTACCAAGAGAGATCAAAAGGTCTTTGATAGGATTGAAATGGGGTCTATGAGGGACATGGGTTAAATGAAGGCCATTTTGAGATAGGAGCTGATGTGACACAATGGACAAACCCTTACACTATAAATTTCTTGTTTGAATTTTAGTCAGCTTGGAGTCAATCTTGCTAGACTCCAAATTCCTTCTATCTTCTTGGCATTAATCTGGATCTTGATTAGGACAGTTTTTGCCCTTGCAAAAAGTTTGGTTCCCAAATTTGTTTCTTTTCTTCTTCTCCCTTTTCTTTCTTTTCTTCTTCTCCCTTTTCTTTCTTTTTATTTTTCTTACTCTTCCTTCTTCTTTCTCTTTCCTTACTCTTCCCTTTCTTTTATCATTTTGTCCTTCTTTCTTGTAGAACTTTCAAGAACTGGATGGTCTTCCTCCTTTTTCTCCAATTTTGATTTAATATTTGGTTGGGTTGGACCAATTCAAATAAAAATGTCTTTATGAACCAAATGGAAGCCTTTTGTTGCTTTAGGTAAAAAAGAACTCAGTTGGCTTTCTGAACCGCCTTTTTAGGTTTTATTTTTTCTCTTTTTTATTTTTTCTTCTTTTTTCTCTTTTTTTTATTTTCTTCTTTTTTCTTTCCTTTTTCTTCTTTTCTTCTTTTTCTTTTTCTTTTATTTATTTTTATTTTTTTTTGGTTCTAGCTCTAAAAGAGTTGTCAATAATGGATGAGTGGAGTAACATAGATCTTCTTTAATAGGGATAAATCATTTGTTACTCTAATGTTGTCTTGATATATTAGAGATATTAAGTGAACTTCAACTACCCTTATGGTCTTGAAAACTTCAACTACCCTTATGGCCTTGAAAATATCAACTATCCTTATGGTCTTGAGAACTTCAATGATCTTGACTAGCAGAAATGGTACTGGATGGTTCTCGCTGGCTCTCTTAAGTGGGAGGTCAGGGGTTCGATCCAGGGAGGCGACCCCTTGGGGCCAAATAAACAAATTCCTGCTGGGTGGGCCGCGAGGGCTGTCCAGTACTGTAGCGATCGCTTGCCTCCTGCGGACCATGCGGACCCAGTGGGCTGGGCAACCGACCTTGGGATGCCGACCTGGTCGGGGAGGGTCGTTACAATGCTGCCTTTCCCTTCCTTCTTATGTCAATGGGAGATGTCTCATTAGCATTGTTGATGATCTCTAGAATTTAAATCAATTGGGTCCTCATAATTTCAACCAATTGATCTCATAGCTCGGCCATCCTAGCTTTGACAACTTCATCGACTATGTCCCTTAGCTGGTTTGCATCCATCCTTCCAATGAAGTGATTGAATCAAAATCAATGTTGTAGGTGGTATCATTGAATGCTCTTGAATTGCTGTACTTCAGGTTTATGAGCCAGAAAGGATTAATGATATGTGATGCAAATGTATGCATGTATGCATGTATGCACAAACAATCAACAAAGAAAGATAATTAGTATGTTCCTACCAACCTTATAACATCCACACACGAATGATGAGTCTCTTTTCCTAGGTAAATGGTTAACAAAATACCAGCATGGGGTATCTTGTTTTTGAATATTTCCCTCAGACGTTTCAACCAATAGTTATATTTTCAAAAATGGAAATCCATTCACAGTAATTCCCATTAATTAGGTTTTAATCCATTCAACCAACTATAGTAGCTTTTATGCTATATTGGATTAAAACCAAATTAAGAGGTTTATTATAGATAGATTTCTCACTTGAAGAGAGTAACTAATGGTTCATGCCAAAAATAAGCCCATGATTAATCATTCTTAGTATAAACTAGGCTCACAATTGATTTTTAGTATTTCTTAATTGACCTAAATTGCAAGCTCTTTGTAAGAAAAAGTTGGATAAAAATAATTCTATTTCTAAGCCCATTGTAAAAAGATCTTAGAAAAAATGGATTTTGGGCTTAGTATTTGGGCCATGAGTAAAAGAATTTTTTATTTATTTTTAGAAAAGTCTTATGTCCAAAGACCATCTTGAAAAGTTTTGAAGATAGCTTTGGTCTTTTGGACTTTAAAGAAAATTTTATTTTGAGCTTACAATGTACTTAGGTCATATTAGAAAAAGAACAAACCAAATAAGCCATGATTTAAGCCAAGACAAATTAACCATAGTCAAACAACATGCATTTGGGGTAAAACATAAGGAAAGTAACTAGGCCAATTACATGAGCTTTAGTCTTTGGGTTAAAAGGCTTAGGTTCCCATAGCAAGTATATACCAAATGGTACGAGGCTATGAGTTGTTATGCCATGCTCGATCTCCATACCTTGAGTGAAAGTATGGTATCCCTTACATAACATAACACGGATAACACGGGCATCCTAACTCACGCACACGATGCAATCTAATATGATGCAATGGTTAATATCATGATAAGAAAAAATAGAATAATATAAAGACCAACGGAATCAACTTCTCTTATCCTTAGTGGAGTCGCCACTGTGAGCGGGGATTTTTGCCCCCACTCCCGGTGGAATGGTTCTTGCGACTTCGACACTGTTTAGGCTCGGGGCCTTAGAGAACACGGACCTAAGTCCAGAGAAAATGGAGTCGCCACCCGGACGGGCCAGGAAAAAGAAAGAGGTGGATGACTAGATTCCTAAGGATTCCCCAACCCCTTAATGGGTTTGGAAAGTTGGGTATGTGTGGGGAAGGTGGGAAATGGCCTAGCACCCCCACAACGCCCGGTTCATTGGAACCAGCCTCCTTTATAGGTCTTAATATTATAAAATTCTTAAATATAACAACATTATCCATATTACACACAATAATTAAAAGAAAGCATCAATATATTAAAATCAAAGCAAGGTCCAAGCAAAACAAAAAAATGGACACCCACCCGAAAATGGAAACAGGTCCTTACATCCCATGCCTAAATAGGACACCCACCGAAAGGTAGAAACATGTCCTTTACATAAGTTCTAAAATAGAAAAGCAATTTAAATTACATGATATGTAACTAATGAGGTACCCACCAAGTGGAAACATACCTCTTACAACATTTGGAAATCTAAATAAATTAATAAAATAAAAAACCATTCACCATAAATAAATCATTCATCAAAGCTATTAATCAAATTGTAAAATAAACATCCATCCATGATAAATTAAATAAATCAAGCATTGAAATTAAATAAATCAACTATCAAAAATATAATAAACTATATAATCAAATCTAAAATTAAATAAAGAAATAAAAATGTAAATTTAGGGTTTTAAAGAATTATCAATTGAATTTAGGGTTTCAAAATTTAGGGTTTCAGAAACTAAAGTTTTATAATTAAGGTTTTGAAATTAGGATTTTTAGGGTTTTTGAAACTAGGGTTTTGGAATTAGGTTTTTGGAATTAGGGTTTTTTGGAATTAGGGTTTTTAAAATTAGGGTTTTTAAAACTAAGGTTTTGGAATTGACTTACTACCTAAAAAACACAATTTTGGATTTGGAAAAATAAATTAATTTTTTGGAAAAATAATCAATATTTTGGAGTTTAATAATGAAATGGTTTAGGCTTTTGGATAAAAATAGTTTGAGGTTTTGAGTTTTAATGAAATAACATACGGTTCTCGAAGTTAAAGTAAACAAGATAGATTTTAACAATTAATTGTTGACTAATGGATAGTTTTATGCTTTATGAAATATGCCAGTGGGATTAAGAATATCAATAAATCAATATGATAATTAAAGCAAAAGATTAAAGTTATTAAAATAAAAACCAAAGCAAATTATCAAAGTTATTAAAATGAAAAAATAATTTACTGCATGTTCAAAGATCAATCTACCGTGTGTTCAAAGTTACTGCATGAATGCATGTTCTTATTAATCAAAGAAACAAAACTACTGAAAGCATAAATAATTCATGATTAAAGATCAAACCTCCACTCGTTGGTTACTCCACAATTAACTTCTGGATGAACAATTAACAAAGACAGCACTGCTGTCTTTGATGGATTGATTACTGATGAATGTTTGATGCTAATCTTTTCTGTTTGTTGCCGGCTCTTTGCTATCTTGTTAATGTTCCTTGCCATCCCCTCTTAATGTTACCTTGTTAATGTTTTTCTCCCCTTATGAATTCTAAAACATTGTTACTTATAGCCGAACCTCACTCAAAATCCTTAACCTAATATAAAACAGTCTATAAAACAAATTCTAGTTGAATTAGGAAACATATATAACCCATGTCGACCTAGTTGCCCTAGGTCGACATGAGACCAACCTCATGTCGACCTTAGGCTGCCCAAGTCGACAAGATGCATGCTCATGTCAGTCTTAGGCTGCCAAGGTCGACATGAGGCATGTTCATGTCGACCTAGCCTCCCAAGGTCGACATGAAGCATGCTCATGTCGACCTAGCTTGCCCAAGTCAACATGAGGCATGCTCATGTCGATCTTGGGCTGCCAAGGTCGACATGAAGCATGCTAATGTCTCTAGGCCGGCCTCAATTAAATTATTCTGACCTTTTTTTAACTTATGAACCGAAAAATTTTAATTTGTGCCAATTCCACTTGGTTTCAGGGTTTTACAATCAAATATATGCCTCTTTAATATGAACCGACTCCTTTTAAAAATTAGAAACTAGGTTTAAATATTTAAAGTCGGATCAAATTTATTTTGGCATCCTTTAATTAGGGCCATATCAAATTGGGGTAAAAATTAAGGGTCTACATTAGGGCCAAACCACTCATGTGTTGACCGCAACTTCCCGCATGTATTTCTGACATGATGCGCTCCGCTTCAGGTTTTCTTAAACATCTTAAATGCACTCCATCAGGCCATCTTCGATATAACTCTCCATGGAAGGTGATGTATTACAATGACCACCGCCTTATGGCTCTTCTCTCTTTCTTTGTTACCCCCGGTGGGTATTCTCTTTCTTCCAAAAATAGCCTTATAGTATCATACCATGCATCATAGTCTGTATCAACCTCCTTGATTGTCTCATATTCGTAGTAAGGAGTTTGATGAACTGGTCAAGATTAGAGGCTTAAGGAATAGGCTAACAGGATTTTCCCATACCGAAGCCAATGTGGCTAGGGCATCAGCCATCTGATTTTCTTCCCTTGATAGGTGTATAAACCTACACTCCTTAAAGTTCTTCTTCATCATGGTCAAGTAACGGTGGTATGGTTACAATTTTTCTTCTTTCAACTCCCATTCTCCATTTACTTAGGATACAACTAGCAATGAATCGCCATAAACATCCACCTTATCCACCTTCATAGTCATTAGGGTTTCCAAACCAAAAATACAAGCTTCGTATTCCACCATATTATTGGTTGCCCTAAATTTCAACTTTTTGGCTAAAGGGATAAGTTCTCCTTTGGGCGATTCTAGTATAACTCCCAAACCTGCTCCTTTCCTATTTACTGCTCCATCAAAATACATTTTCCACTCTTGTACTTCAATTGCTTCCAAATGTTCATCTGGAAATTCCAAGGTTACCTCTTCGCTTTCTGGTATTGGTTGTTGGGCCAGGAATTCTGTAACACCCCTATACCCCGTATACGTACATAGCATGCTATTACGATGGTAATATACGTATACTGAATATAGAAATGCCAAGGACTAATAAACAAATGACTCACTTCTTTTATAATAATTCGAGCAAATTTAAAACATTTAAAGAAATTTATAAAACACAATAAATAAAAGATTTATTCAAAATGCAGCGGAAAATATAACAAATAATTACAAATATATATACATCAAAATTCAAATTTTACAAAACGTAAAATATATACATGTTTGGCAGTATTTCTTTGATCTTTAAGCTCCACTATCAAAACCTCAAATCTAGACTCTACTCGGCCTAGAGGAACTCTCCGGTTCTTCCCTGTCACCTGCGCGATAAACCACAATCGCGCTAAGCCAACGGCTTAGTGGTACAAACTACAATGATATCATGCTATAATGAAATGCCAATGTCATACTTTCCAACATATAAGTGATTCTCAAAAATATCATATTTCATGACATTACCTTTCATTGTATCAATCAATTGTTTCATCAATCATAGGCCGTATTAAACTCAAAACAAGCATAGATCTCATTATTTATTTATTTCATCATTGATAAATCACATTGAAAATAAAGACAAGCAAGGGCCCAAAAAGAAACTAATATGTTATTCAAAGTTCAGAGTTAATGCTTTGGTCCATATCATGATCATCAAGCCCATAGGCAATATGTATATATCTCTATCCATGGATAGTGTAACAGACCCAGTCTCTTGGACCTCAACCCAGTTAGAACCAAGGAAATCCTCAACCCGGCTAGACTGTTACTGTTTTTGAGGCTTACGACCCAGTCTTTTCACCCCAAAAACATCACATTTCACATTTATCATTTCACGTTTTTCAACTGGAATCGGCTTACGACCCGGTCTTTTCACCTATCCAGTGATTCATTGGCATGCCGCCAAACTCAGAACTCTGAAAGTTGAATAACACATTAGGCACAAAATCTTTTCATTTATTTATATCTTTGTACATTTCTTTCTCAATTCATTTCTCATTTCATTCTCATAATCAAATAGGCAATTATGCCTCAATTATAATTCATTTACATCATCATAGCCAACAATCATGGCTTCTTATCACATCAAGATAGTATACATATATATCATCAATTGCATTGAACATCTTTATAACCCATCACATTGGTTCCACATCTCAATATGTCTCAATTCAAATTAATTCAATTCATCATTTAGGTATACATAGTCAATAGCATTAACACACAATTTAGATGCTCCTCAACTATCCACATTATATCAAACATAACATTATTAATGAGCATCAACAATACATTAGATTTCTTAACACATTTACAATCAAATGTATGTTAAGTCTCAACATCATATGAATGTATGCAATAATATAGTTTGTACTTACTTTAAGCACCACTTATACAAATCTATACACTTCCTCTTCCAACACTCTTTCACCACTTGAATTAGGGCAAATTATCTTCTTCAATACCTAATCCAAAAATGATAAAATATATCAATTCCAAAGCAAATATTCACTTAATAACCTCTTACTAGACCCTTAAATCACAAATTACAAATCAACATCACATACTAGAGCCCACGGCCGTGGCCACCCCAACCCCCACGGGCGTGGGTTAGAGAATGGTTCTGCTTCCCTTGCTCCAAACCTCCACGGCCATGGCTACAAATGGCCACGACCATGGCAACCAAGGGCCACGGGCGTGGCATCCAAGATGCTACTGCCTCTAACCAAAATCATGTGTTCTATGTTCTAACTCCACTAAACATAAACAACAAGAAGATCTATGAAAATAATTGCTCAAACTCAAGTTTAACATCACTTACCACTTCAAAACCCTAAAACCAACATCACTTTTACTTTTCCAAAACCAACATCAACCTAACTTCTTATTTCCAAACCAAAACCAACACCACAATCAATTAAATCAAACACACACCAACATACTACCATCAATACAACTCTACTTTCAAATATTAATAATCAAACTCACACACAACTACAAACAAAACAAAAGAAACCAAGAGAGAACTTACCAAAATAATGAGACTTCTTGGATTTCCACTTAATCACTTGAAAACTCCTTCAATTTTTCAGCTTTAAACACAAACTCACTCTTGCTCTCTCTTGCTTAGGATGGCCAGCCAACAAAGGAAAAGGAAAGAAGAAGAAATGAAGCAAAGTCAAACTTCTCATCTCTTTAAACCTCCACCAAGCATTCCAAACAAGAAATTACTTAAATACCCTCTTCTATTTATTTTAAATTCTCTTTCACTTATTGCCCTTTTTAGTAATTTCATAAATAACAAAATAAATATCTTCTTCCTTTGACCATCACATTTGACTTGTATATATGTTGTATATATTTCCATATACACAACATATACACTTTCATTTAAATTTCTCTTCCTTTTAAAATTTAACATATACATTCAATCCAATTACAACAAAAATATCAAAACTTCTAGGGCATACTTTGGGATATTACAATTCTCCCCCTCTAAAAAGAAATTTTGTCCTTGAAATTACCTGATATTATGTCTGAAACAGTTGAGGATATTGATCTCGCATTGCTTGCTCGCTCTCCCAAGTTGCCTCTTCTCTCCCATGATTCTTCCAAAGAACCTTCACCAGTGGCACTTTCTTATGTCTCAACTCTTTCACTTCATGTGCCAAAATAGCAACTGGTTCTTCTTCAAATGTCAGATCCGAACTCACCTCAATAGATTCAACTGGCAAGATATGAGATGGATCTGATCTGTACCTCCGCAACATAGAAACATGGAATATATTAAGGATTCTATCTAACTCAGGTGGCAAGGCAAGACGATAAGCAACTAGCCCAATTCTTTCTAGAACTTCATATGGTCCAATGAAACGAGGACTCAGCTTCCCTCTTCGACCAAATCTCAATATTTTTTTCCAAGGAGACACTTTCAAAAAGGCTTTATCTCCAACATCAAATTCTATGTCTCTCCTTTTCAAATCTGAATAAGACTTCTGCTGATCTGAAGCTGTTTTCAACCGGTCCCGAATTATCTTCACTTTCTCTTCAGTTTCTTTAACCAAATCAGGACCAATTAACTTGCCCTCTCCAATTTCATTCCAATATAAAGGCATCCTACATCTTCTACCATACAATGCCTCAAATGGTGCCATACCAATACTGGATTGATGACTGTTGTTGTAAGAAAATTCCACAAGTGGCAAAAATCTGTCCCAACTTCCAGAGAAATCAATGACACAGCTTCTCAACATATCCTCAATAATCTGTATCACTCTCTCTGACTGCCCATCTGTCTGTGGATGAAAAGCAGTACTAAAGTGTATTCGAGAACCCAAAGCACCATGAAAACTCTTCCAAAACCTCGAAGTAAACCGGGGATCTCGATCAGACACTAAAGAAGTAGGGACTCCATGCAACTTCACTATCTCTTTAATATACAGCTCAGCCAACCTCTCAAGAGAATAGTCCATTCTAACAGGAAGAAAATGAGTTGTCTTTGTCAATCTATCAACAATCACCCAAATCACATAATGCTTCCTTTGTGTCAATGGCAACCCAGACACAAAATCCATTGTCACTCTCTCCCATTTCCATTCAGGCACTGCTAAAGATTGAAGCAACCCTGTTGGAACTTGATGCACAGCTTTTATCCTCTGACAAGTGAGACATTTGGACACAAATTCCGCTATGTCTCTCTTCATACCATACCACCAGTAGTGCTGTTTCAAGTCATGGTACATCTTGTTACTACTCGGATGCATAGCAAAAATCGATTGGTGTGCTTCCTCTAAAATAATCTTTCTCAAACTATCATTACATATTTCAAAACTAGCATGCAATACTCTCAACTCAACAAGCAACGAGAGCGAATAAACAGCCAAACCTGCCAAAGACTTCTGACTCAAGGCATCAGCAACAACATTTGCCTTACCAGGATGATAATCAATCAAATAGTCATAATCTTTAATCAATTCTAACCATCGCCTTTGCCAAAGATTTAGCTCCTTTTGAACACCCAAATATTTCAAACTTTTATGATCCGTATAGATAAAAAATTTCTCCCCATACAAGTAATGTCGCCAAATCTTCAAAGCAAATACTATAGCTGCTAACTCCAAATCATGAGTCGGATAATTAAGCTCGTGCGGCTTCAACTGCCGAGAAGCATAAGCTATGACTTTACCCTCTTACATCAAAACACATCCTAAACCATTATGTGAAGCATCACTGTAAATCACATATGGTTTATCTTCCACGGGTAAAGTAAGAACAGGTGCTCGAGTCAACATCTCTTTCAACTGTTCAAAACTAGCTTGACACTGATCCGTCCACACAAATCTAACTCCCTTCCGAAGCAATCTGGTGAGTGGAGTAGCTATCAAGGAAAAACCCTTCACAAACCGCCGATAATAGCCTGCCAAACCCAGAAAACTTCTAACCTCAGTCATTGACTTTGGTGGACTCCAATTCAAAATAGCTTCAACTTTACTTGGGTCGACTCTTATACCATCTGCTGAAACTATATGACCCAGAAAAGTCACTTGGTCAAGCTAAAACTCACATTTTGAAAACTTGGCATACAATTGCTTCTCTCTCAAAATCTGTAATACCATCTGCAAATGCTTGTCATGCTCCTCTTTATTACGCGAATATACCAAGATATCATCGATGAAAACCACCACAAACTGATCCAGATAGGGCCTAAACACCCTATTCATCAAATCCATGAAAGCTGCAGGTACATTCGTCAACCCAAAAGGCATCACCAAAAACTCATAATGCCCATATCTAGTGCGGAAAGCTGTCTTAGAAACATCTTCAGGTCTAACCCTCAATTGATGGTACCCTGATCTCAAATCAATCTTGGAAAACACCGCTGCTCCCTTCAATTGATCAAAGAGATCATCAATCCTAGGCAAAGGATATTTATTCTTAATAGTCACTTTGTTCAATTGCCTATAATCAATGCATAACCTCAAAGTACCATCCTTCTTCTTCACAAACAATACAGGAGCTCCCCAAGGAGAAACACTAGGGCGAATAAACCCTTTATCCAACAACTCCTGCAACTGCACCTTCAACTCTCTCAATTCAGCAGGTGCCATTCTATAAGGAGTGATAGAGATGGGAGTGGTACCAGGCAATAAATCGATACCAAACTCAACCTCTCTCTCAGGGGGTAACCCTGGCAACTCCTCAGGAAACATATCTGAAAAATCTGCAACTGTGGTTATATTATTAAATTGAGAATCCACTACTCTAGTATCCACAACATGAGCAAGATAAGCTTCACACCCTTTTCTAATCAACTTTCTAGTTGTTACAGCTGATACAACCAAGGATGCAAGTTGTCTCTGCTCACTAGATACTATCACATCCCTACCATCACTGGTTCTCAAGGTGACACACTTCTTTTGACAATCTACCACAGCCCCATGCTTAGACAACCAATCCATGCCTAAGATCAAATCATATTCTTTAAAAGGCATTTCAATTAAATCACCAAGAAACTTCTCACCTTGCACCACAACAGCACTATCACGATACACCTTACTCACCACAACACTATGTCCTAAAGGATTGGTCACTAAGACATCAAATCCTAAGGACTCTGAATGCAATTCAGACACAGGCAAGATAGATGCACTTATGTATGAATGAGTAGATCCTGGATCAATCAAAGCAAGTACTGAAATGCCAAATAAAGAAAATGTACCCGCTATAACTGCTGAAGCATCTGGTTGCCTCTGCATCACATACACCCTCTGAGAAGATCCGGCTTGACTATACCCTCCTCTATGACTATACCCGGGTCGACCACCTCTACTGAAACTTCTGCCCCCTCGGCCACCTCTGCTGACACTGGGTCCAGAGGCTGCAGACTCAGCCTGCCTATGCTCCTGCATCTCAGGACACTCCCTAATGAAATGGTCAGGTGATCCACACCTGAAACACACAGCTGATCTACTAATCTTCCAGCAAATACCCATATGGTTTCTACCACAAAGCTCACATGTAGGTGGAGTAGACCTCTGAATCACTGGAGTCGGAGCACTGGCTACAGAAGCTGTAGGTCTCGGTCTCTATCTCTGATACTGCACTGGCCTACCCGACTGTCTCTGACTCCTACTGATCCTCGGAACAAAACTTCCTCTACCCCTCTTCACAGATGAAGACCCTGCCTCAAACTGGGGTCTCCTTACCCTGGTCTCCTCCTCAATAGCAGCTGCTGTAATGCTCTGTGCTCTCTCAACACTTCTAGTTGCTGCAACTAGCTGAAAGAAATCCTGGTACCGAGAACCAGCCATGATGCACATAATAGAGGGCCTCAGTCCCTCCTTAAACCTTCTACACCGGTCTATTTCATCAGAGATAATCCCCCCGGCATAGCGACTCAACCGGATGTACTCAACCTCATATTCTGTTACCGTCCGATTGTCTTGCCTCAAATTCAAGAATTCCATCTTCTTAATATCTTTATACTCCCTCGGAGTATATTTCTGCTCGAACTCCCTCAGAAAATCCCCATATGATAATGTAGGTGGATCATCCATGGCATGAGGAACCGTCTTCCACCAGTCATAGGCATCTTTCTGCAGGAGGGATCTGGCATAGTCAAATTTCTCATCCGGAGTAGCTTGCAATTGGATGAATATCCTCTGCACTTTATCCAACCACTGCTCAGCCACTGCAGGATCGGTAGTGCCCAAGAAATCTTCAGCCCCATACTTTCTCAACTTATCATAATGTCTCACTGGCACTTGAGGCTGTGGTGGTAGTGGCTGCACTGGAGCTTGTCTAAATAATTCTACCATATGTCTTAACCAACCCGGCGGACCCTCATCTGCAGCTGATCTCTCTGGCACAGAAGCAGGTGCCTCACTAACCCTCTCAATCCTAGCTCCATCTCTACTCTCTTCAGGAGCTACACTTTCCGCACTACCCTCAACAGACTGTCGTGAATGAGATGCCATCTCTACCTATATCTGCAAACACAGCAGAATATACCTCATTAAAGATTAAAGACTGCCATACCAAAACATGTATTTTACTCAAAACCAACTTTTAAAATCAAAATATTCTTGTCTTACAATTCACCTAGGTTGAGAATCTCAAACCTAGGCTCTGATACCAAAATAATTATAACATCCTTATACCCCGTATACGTACATAACATGCTATTACGATGGTAATATACGTATACTGAATATAGAAATTCCAAGGACTACTAAACAAATGACTCACTTCTTTTATAATAATTCGAGCAAATTTAAAACATTTAAAGAAATTTATAAAACACAATAAATAAAAGATTTATTCAAAATGAAGCGGAAAATATAACAAATAATTACAAATATATATACATCAAAATTCAAATTTTACAAAACATAAAATATATACATGTTTGGAGTATTTCTTTGATCTTTAAGCTCCACTATCAAAACCTCAAATCTAGACTCTACTCGGCCTAGAGGAACTCTCCGGTTCTTCCCTGTCACCTGCGCGATAAACCACAATCGCGCTAAGCCAACGGCTTAGTGGTACAAACTACAATGATATCATGCTATAATGAAATGCCAATGTCATACTTTCCAACACATTCTCAAGAATATCATATTTCATGACATTACCTTTCATTGTATCAATCAATTGTTTCATCAATCATAGGCCGTATTAAACTCAAAACAAGCATAGATCTCATTATTTATTTATTTCATCATTTATAAATCACATTGAAAACAAAGACAAGCAAGGGCCCAAAAAGAAACTAATATGTTATTCAAAGTTCAGAGTTACTGCTTTGGTCCATATCATGATCATCAAGCCCAAAGGCAATATGTATATATCTCTATCCATGGATAGTGTAACAGACCCAGTCTTTTGGACCTCAACCCGGTTAGAACCGAGGAAATCCTCAACCCTGCTAGACTGTTACTGTTTTTGAGGCTTACGACCTAGTCATTTCACCCTAAAAACATCATATTTCACATTTATCATTTCACATTTTTCAACTGGAATTGGCTTACGACCCGGTCTTTTCACCTATCCAGTGATTCATTGGCATGCCGCCAAACTCAGAACTCTGAAAGTTGAATAACACATTAGGCACAAAATCTTTTCATTTATTTATATCTTTGTACATTTCTTTCTCAATTCATTTCTCAATTCATTCTCATAATCAAATAGGCAATTATGCCTCAATTATAATTCATTTACATCATCATAGCCAACAATCATGGCTTCTTATCACATCAAGATAGTATACATATATATCATCAATTGCATTGAACATCTTTATAACCCATCACATTGGTTCCACATCTCAATATGTCTCAATTCAAATTAATTCAATTCATCATTTAGGTATACATAGTCAATAGCATTAACACACAATTTAGATGCTCCTCAACTATCCACATTATATCAAACATAACATTATTAATGAGCATCAACAATACATTAGATTTCTTAACACATTTACAATCAAATGTATGTTAAGTCTCAATATCATATGAATGTATGCAATAATATAGTTTGTACTTACTTTAAGCACCACTTATACAAATCTATACACTTCCTCTTCCAACACTCTTTCACCACTTGAATTAGGGCAAATTATCTTCTTCAAGACCTAATCCAAAAATGATAAAATATATCAATTCCAATGCAAATATTCACTTAATAACCTCTTACTAGACCCTTAAATCACAAATTACAAATCAACATCACATACTAGAGCCCACGGCCGTGGCCACCCCAACCCCCACGAGCGTGGGTTAGAGAATGGTTCTGCCTCCCTTACTCCAAACCTCCACGGCCATGGCTACAAATGGCCACGGCCGTGGCAACCAAGGGCCACAGGCGTGGCATCCAAGATGCTACTGCCTCCAACCAAAATCATGTGTTCTATTTTCTAACTGTTCTAACCTAAACAACAAGAAGATCTATGAAAATAATTGCTCAAACTCAAGTTTAACATCACTTACCACTTCAAAACCCTAAAACCAACATCACTTTTACTTTTCCAAAACCCACATCAACCTAACTTCTTATTTCCAAACCAAAACCAACACCACAATCAATTAAATCAAACACACACCAACATACTACCATCAATACAACTCCACTTTCAAATATTAATAATCAAACTCACACACAACTTCAAACAAAACAAAAGAAACCAAGTGAGAACTTGCCAAAATAATGAGACTTCTTGGATTTCCACTTAATCACTTGAAAACTCCTTCAATTTTTCAGCTTTAAACACAAACTCACTCTTGCTCTCTCTTGCTTAGGATGGCCGGCCAACAAAGGAAAAGGAAAGAATAAGAAATGAAGCAAAGTCAAACTTCTCATCTCTTTAAACCTCCACCAAGCATTCCAAATAAGAAATTACTTAAATACCCTCTTCTATTTATTTTAAATTCTCTTTCACTTATTGCCCTTTTTAGTAATTTCATAAATAACAAAATAAATATCTTCTTCCTTTGACCATCACATTTGACTTGTATATATGTTGTATATATTTCCATATACACAACATATACACTTTCTTTTTAAATTTCTCTTCTCTTTAAAATTTAACATATACATTCAATCCAATTACAACAAAAATATCAAAACTTCTAGGGCATACTTTGGGATATTACAAATTCTGCCGCCGCTCTACCTTTGATTGTTTTCCTGGTTACATACTTAATCTCAAATTCCTCTAATATTATCAACCATCGACCATATTTTCCAATTAAAGAGGGTGTCTCCCTTAAGTACTTCATTGGATCCAACCTGGAAATTGCTTGCACACTATATGATTGAAAGTAATGTCGCAACTTCTTAGAAGACCAAACCATGGCTATACAAGTCTTTTCAATGATACTATACTTAATTTCATAAGGTAGGTACTTTATACTCAAATAGTAAACTGCATGCTCAACCCCTGACTCATCTGCTTGGGCTAGCATGGCTTCTATTGACTCTTCTTCTACTGCTAAGTATAGTAATAGAGGTTTGCCGGGTTTAGGTGGTTTTAAAATAGGTGGATTCAGCAAATACTCTTTTATTCGATCAAAAGCCTTTTGACATTCTTCATTCCATATGACCGGCTGATTCTTTCTAAGCAACTTGAAGATAGGCTCACAGATTATTGTGAGCTTTGCTATAAATCTGCTAATATATTGTAATTTATCGATAAATCCCCGAACTTCTCTCTCCGTCTTAGGGGCTGGCATATCCCTGACTGCTTTAACTTTGTCAGGATCAATCTCAATGCCATTCGGACCAATTACATGTCCCAATAATTTGCCTGAAGCAACACCGAATACACACTTCTTCGGGTTTAATCTTAGCTTATATTTCAAAGCTCTATCGAAGAATAATTCTAAGTTTTGGAAGTGTTGCTCCCTTGTATCCGACTTAACCATCATATCATCAACATATACTTCAACTTCTTTGTGTATCATGTCATGAAATAGTGTGGTGGCCATCCTTTGGTAGGTTGCTCCAGCATTCTTTAGGTCGAACGGCATCACCCTATAACAAAATATACCCCATGTAGTAATGAAAGCAGTTTTGGCTTTATCCTCTTGGGCCATTAGCACTTGATTGTATCCGAAAAATCCATCTACAAACGAGTGTAGCACACTAGAGGCTGCACTATCAATGAGGACATCTATATGAGGTAGAGGAAAATCATCCTTAGGGGAAGCCTTGTTTAAATCTCTATAGTCCACGCAAACCCTTATTCTTCCATCTTTCTTTGGCATGGGTACTATATTGGCTAACCAATCTGGATATTCTATCACTTCAAGGAACTTCACTTGTATTTGCTTAGTGACCTCTTCTTTAACCAATTCAGCCCACTTAGGTCTTAATCGCCTAAGCTTTTGTTTGACAGGTTTTATGTGAGCGTAAGTAGGAATATGATGCTTGGCTATATCTCGATCTATTCCAGGTATATCCTCATAAGACCAAGCAAACACTTCTTCATAGTTTTTGAATATTTTTTCAAATCTCTCTCTCTCTCATCAGGAGTAAGGTCGGATGCTATGCTAATGTTTTTAGGATTTTCAGTTGTTCCCAAATTTAATGATTGTGTGTTAACATAATTAATATTAAAGATGCTCATGTAACTGCTATTTGAATGTATGTAACCATCAGGAGAAACATCACACAAGTAAGCAAAATCAGACTTTATTACATTCATTTTGGAAAAGAAAACATCATCATCCTCATACAAAGCAGACAAATTAAAATCAAAATCAAAATCATTGTTCTTAGAATCATAAAGTAGGATGTCTTCAAACTTTTCTTCGACCAGGGTAGCAATCTCTTCTGGAGTCTTCTCGGCTTTTAGGACAGCTTCATTCTTCTCTTTTAGATTGGATTCCTTGCTGGCTGACAGGGTGAGCTCTTTCTTCCCTTGCTCCACTAGCTCGGCAACATCTGTAAAAATTTCAAAACCTGGGATTAACTTACCTATGAACATGATTGGCTCAGGCTTTCCTTGGAGTGGTCCCATATCTGGAGCTTTGACAAAAATCTCTTCAAGTGGTGGGAAGCTCAACTTCTCATTCTTGTTTGGTTGGACATCATTGTCTTCATCGTATCCTAACCCCTTCTTGGATGTTTGAGTTCTAAAATTCAGCAACTTTGTCAAACTGGCCTTACCCTTTCGAAGACCAGCTCTGGGAAGGTAGTTCATGTTCTTCATCATATTCAAGACTTTGGAGTCCACCACTTCATCATAAGAAATTGCAGCTACTTGAAAACCATTGAGAGGCCTCTCAATCATTAGAGTATTAACAATCTCATTATCTTCAGCTTCAATGACCACTGTCTCATCTCCGTTGGGGAACTTGATCTTTAGATGAAGGGTGGAAGGAACTTCACCAAGAGGATGAAACCATGGTTGTCCCAAGAGCAAGGCAAAGGTGACTAGTATGTCTAAAACAACAAATTCAACAATAGATTCAATTGGACCAACCTTGACAGCCACTTTGAAAGTCCCTTCGGCATGCCTCTTAGTGTTGTCATAAGCACGAATCGTTACCACGGTAGGGTTTAGATCTCTTGTCGACATGGCTAAGTTTGGCAGTATTTTAAGTGGACAAACATTTATGGCGGACCCATCATCGACCATAACACAAGGAGTCCTCTTCCCTTTGACTTCTATTTTGATAAAGAAAGGCCGGATGTGGTCTCTCCCCTCCTCCGGTAAGTCCACATCTGAAAAAGAAACTGCTCCCATATTAACTTCACTCTTTTCTTGAATCTCTTCACATTTCATTACATCACCAATTTTTATGAAGTTGATCAACTCCTCCGGTGTTGTGGAGGTAGAAATTGGCATGCTAGCCAAGGCTTTGGCCATAGTTTCTCGATGCTTTTTAGAAGTAGCTAATAAGTCCCAAATGCTAACACTTGCTTGGGTTCTTTTCAATTGCTTGAGCACATCATCATCTCCTTAGGTGGTGGCCTTGCATAAGGCTTATCGGATCTAGTGTTCATCACCTCATCTTCTTCGGGCTCGGACCAAGTCCACTCCTCCTTCTTGGGTACAATATCATCATCACTATCACTTGAATCCCAAAACCCGTTGACAACATAAATTGTTACTTCTCCACTCGTTATAGCTTGTTTAGTTTCACCAATTACCTCTTCCTCTTTGGTTGCTTCTCCACCCACATCTTGAAAAGAAGACATGACAAAGTCCTCATGCAAACCTCCTCCAATCATGAAGGTTGCCGGTATCAATTAGATTTTGGATCTCATGTCTCAACCTTACACATCTATCCGTGTCATGCCCTTGCTTTTGGTGAAATTGACAAAATGCTTTGGTGTCAAAATTAGGTGGGAGAGGGTTAGGCAAAGGACGAGGATTTAGGCATTGTAGCAGTCCCTTTCTTTGAAGCTTATTGAGAACCCAAGACATCGATTTTCCCAATTCCTAAAATTGTCTCCTCATTTCTTGGTTATTAGCATTAACACCGACGGCCTTTTGCATGCTTTGGCTACCAGATTGATAGCTCCCTTTCTCGTTCCTTTTTGTTGTAAAACGGCTCTTCTCCCTTTCCCATTCTTCAATTTGCAAACCAGCTTGGAGAAGGTCTTTGAAATCATGGATGAGTGTATGAGACATCCTCTCATGAAGATTAGGCAACACCCCTCTCACAATCATTCTTATTTGATCGGATTCATCGGGCCTCTTCTTGAGTAAAGCGGCCTTGTTTCTCCATCTCTTGACATAATCCATAAAATTCTCATTCAGCCTTTGCCTAATGGACTCAACGTCCATTAAGGTAACTTCTAACTCAACATTATATCCATATTATTGGATGAAGGCTTTGTAAAGTAGATCCCAACTCTTTTGTGTTCCATCATCTAAGGTATTGAACCAATTTTGGACAACAGGGTCCAATGAGAGCAAAAAGTACCTTTGGGTTTGAGCCTTAGTAGCTCGGCCATACTGCATGGTAGTAATATACTACTTTACATGGAGATGAGGATTTCCAGTGCCATTGTACTTAGCGAAGGAAGGCATCTTGAACTTATAAGGAACCTCTTCATCTTGTTCAAATAGTTTGTAGATCTCAGAAATCTCTTCGATTTTCAACTTCTTCTCAAATTTCTTTTCTAAATCAGCGATCATCTTTTCAACATCAGATGTCTCGGTCCTTTCAATAGTGGCTTTCTCAACAACCTTCGGTTCTTTCTTCTTCTCTTGAATATCTTGGTAGTATTGAGCCTAATCATCATGATCATCAATGATCACCTTTTCATCATCAAAAACCACTTCACTAACTTTGGTCTTCCCTTTGTCCTTTAGCTTCTTAGTGCTAGCAGATGCCTCGGCATGATTCTCTAAGATTACAGTCAATGGGTTCTTCATGGTCTCAGCTAGGGCCTCTTTTATTTCTTCCATCTTGGCATTGAGGGCCTCATCCACCATCGTTTGAATTTGTTCGGGCTCCATTGTTTTTGGTGAGCAAGTGATTGAATTGTTGCTAGATACTTTGTCTCCGGCATAGGTTGGATTGTTGTAAGCTTTAGAACTATCGTAATCCAGGGCTATGAGCCAAAGAGAGTCAATGATATGAGATGCAAATATATACAAGTATGCATGTACGCACAAACAACAAACAAGGATAATTAGGACATTCCTTCCAACCTTATAACACCCACACACGAATGGCGAGTCTCTTTTCCTAAGCATATGGTTGACAAAATACCAACATGGTTACCTTGCTTTTGAATAATTCCCTCGGACGTTTCAACCAATAGTTATATTTTTGAAAATGGAAATCCATTCATGTAATTCCCATTAATTAGGTTTTAATCCATCCAACCAACTAAAGTAGCTTTTATGCTATATTGGATTAAAACTAAATTAAGAGGCTTATCATAGATAGATTTCTCACTTGAAAAAGGTAACTAATGATTCATGCTAAAAACAAGCCCATGGTTAATTTGTTCTTAGTATAAAGTAGGCTCACAATTGATTTTTGGTATTTCTTAATTAACTTAAATATTTTTGCAAGCTCTTTGTAAGGAGAGGTTGGATAAAAACAATTTTGTTTCTAAGCCCATTATAAACAAGATTTTAGAAAAATAAATTTTGGGCTTAGTATTTGGGCCATGGGCCAAAGAATTTTTTATTTGTTTTTAGAAAAGTTTTATGTCTAAAGACCATCTTGAAAAGTTTTGATAATAGCTTCGGTCTTTTGGAATTTAAAGAAAAAATTTATTTTGAGCTTACAATATACTTAGGTCATATTAGAAAAAGAACAAACCAAATAAGTCATGATTTAAGCCAAGATAAATTAACCATAGTCAAACAACATGCATTTGGGGTAAAACCTAAGGAAAGTAACTAGGCCAATTACATGAGCTTTAGTCTTTGGGTAAAAAGGCTTAGGTTCTCATAGCAAGTATATACCAAATGGTAAGAGGCTATGAGTGGTTATGCCATGCTCGATCTCCATACCTTGAGTGAAAGTATGGTATCCCTTACATAACACAACACGGGTAACACGGTCGTCCTAACTCACGCACACGATGCAAACTAATATGATTAAATGGATAATATCATTATAAGAAAGAATAGAAAAATATAAAGACCAACGGAATCAACTTCTCTTATCCCCAGTGGAGTCGCCACTGTGAGCGGGGATTTTTGCCCCCACTCCTGGTGGAATGGTTCTTGCGACTTCGGCACTGTTTAGGCTCGGGGACTTAGACAACACGGACCTAAGTCCGGAGAAAATGGAGTCGCCACCTGAATGGGCCAGGAAAAAGAAAGGGGTGGATGACTAAATTCCTAAAGAATCCCCAACCCCTTAATGGGTTCAAAAAGTTGGGTACGTGTTAGGAAGGTGAGAAATGGCCCAGCACCCCACAATGCCCAGTTCATTGGAACTGGCCTCCTTTACAGGTCTTAATATTATAAAATTCTTAAATATAACAACATTATCCATATTACAAACAATAATTAAAAGAAAGCATCAATATATTAAAATCAAAGCAATGTCCAAGCAAAACAAATAAATGGACACCCATCCAAAGATGGAAACATGTCCTTACATCACATGCCTAAATACGACACCCATCGAAAGGTAGAAACATGTCCTTTACATAGGTTCTAAAATAGAAAAGCAAATTAAATTACATGATATTTAACTAATGACGTACCCACCAAGTGGAAACATACCTCTTACAACATTTGGAAATCTAAATAAATTAATAAAAGTAAATACTCATTCATCATAAATAAATTATTCATCAAAGGTATTAAATATCAATAGAAAGTAAACATCCATCCATGATAAATAAAATTGCTGCGGAAAAATTAAGCTAGCGAAAAAATTGCGCTAGCAAAAAAAATATGCCGCATGTGGCTGCGGCAGTGGGCGGGGAATAGACCTGCAGGCCATTTCCCCCACAGGAAACTCCTGCGGGCGAAATGGCCCACGGCCAATCCCGCTGGAATTTTAGGCGACGATTTTTTCGTCGTCGATTTTTCCGTCGTCGATTTTTATTTTTATTTTTATTTTTATTTTTATTTTTATTTTTATTTTTATTTTTATTTTTATTTTTATTTTTATTTTTATTTTTATTTTTATTTTTATTTTTATTTTTATTTTTATTTTTATTTTTATTTTTTATTAAAAAAATTAGATAATAAAGCAAAAATTATTTAACTAAGATAACAAAAATTATTTTGGACCAATTAAAATATATTAGACAACACAAAAATTATTTTGGACTAAACCGGACTGGGTCAAAAATTAAGGGTCTACACTTACTCTTCCCTCTTCTTTCTCTTTATTTTCCTTACTCTTCCCTTTCTTTGAGCATTTTATCATTTTGTCCTTCTTTCTTGCAGGACTGTCAAGTACAAAACTTTCAAAAACTGAATAGTCTTTCTGCTTTTTCATTGATTTTGATCGAATCTTTGGTTGGTTGGACCAATTCAAGTCAAAATGTCTTTATAAACCAAATGGAAGCCTTTTGTTGTCTTAGGTAAAAGAGAACTCAGTTGGCTTTTTGAACCTTCTTTTTAGGTTTTATCTTTTTTCTTTTCTTTCTCTTTTTCTTCTTTTTTTTTCTTTTTTTTCTTCTTTTTTTCTTTTGCTTTGTTTTATTGTTTTTTTTTTCTAGCTCTAAAAGAGTTGTCTTGTTTGTACTAACGTGGGCTTCCAATAATGGATGAGTGGAGTGACATAAATCTTCTTTAACATGGATAAATCATTTGTTACTCTGATGTTGTCTTGATATATTGGAAATACTAAGAAAACTTCAACTACCCTTATGGTATTGAGAACTTCAACCACTCTTATGGTCTTGAGAACTTCAACTATCTTCATGGTATTCATATCTTTCTTTGATCTTCTTGCCTCTTCATTTTAGTGATCATAAGACTTGTCAAATGTATCACAATGGCTCAGGGTAGTTTATTGGGGTTTGTAAGCCAATGAAAAGAAAGCTAAAATTTTATGAAGGCTTAAAGGGACAACTAGGGATTGATATTTAATTGGGTGGATACTAGTTGTTGGCTAACCAAACAATGCCTAGATCATCTCTCCCTTAAATAAGTAGTGTATGTGCCATAGGCCATTTATTTGGATCTTTATGTTATACATTCATTATTAATAAATGAGGTTTTATTATCATTATTGTTTGTTTGCATGTTACACAATTTTGATATTTGTCCCTGGTTTATTATTGTTATAGTGATAAAAAAAATAATTCTTAACCAGTATGAACATTGATTTGATAATCATCATATGGTTATGTGTATAGTGATACAAATCAATTTCATAGATACTTGTTAGAGAACAATGTATTGGATAGACCCATCATGAGATTACTACATGGGTTAGTGTCATAAGTAAATCTCATGATAGTTATGTATTAATTCTTTGACTTGAGATTGTCATAGTTTCCAATATAAGGACTATTATATTTTGACATGATCAAACATTATCTGTAACTGGATAGTAATAAAGGTTATGATCATATATGATAGAAATTATGTAGAGGATAATGAACAATCAAGATAGAATTTGTCCCTCTCTATGAGAGAGATATCTTTTGGGCCCCTCGATAAGTGAGACTGTGAAATGCATGGCCGTGCTCAAATGAATTGATAGTGTGATCAATTTCATTTTTTTTATCAGTCTACTTGGAGATCGAGTAATCATAAGTTTGGACAATATAAGTATGATGTTAACCATGACTTATGTTCAAGCTAGATATCGTGTGACAAAGGGATTAATGCATGTACTATTATTAGGCAAATTGGACATTCCTTATATTAATTGGGTAGTTGTAACGCCTTTGTAATATCCCAAAGTATGCCCTATAAGTTTTGGAATTATTATTGTATTTGGATTTGAAGTTTATATTTAATGGAAAGAGAAAAGAAGTAAAGAGAGATGTGTATATGTTGTATATATAGATATATATACAACATATACAAGTTAAATTATTATATGGTCAAAAGAAGATATTTATTTATTTTAAATTTAATTAAGTAATTAAAAGGAAATTTAAAATGAGTGGAAGAGGAAAATAATTGATTATTTTAATATTATTTTTTCTTGGTGGAGGTTTAAAGAGATTGAGTATGTGACTTTGCTTCTCATTTTCTTCTTCTCTTCTTCTTTTCCTTTCTTGGCCGGCTCTTTCCAAAGCAAGAGAGTAAGAGAGAGTTTTGATTTTTCCAAGATAAAAATTAAAGGAGATTTCAAGTAATTAAGTTGGAAATCCAAGAAGTTTCATCATTTTTGGTAAGTTCCCTCTTGATTCTCTTATTTTATTTGAAGTTGTGTTTGAGTTTGATAGATTGTTGTTGATAGTAAGAGTGTGTTTGATTGTGGTGTGTTTGAGAGTGTTGGATTTGAATTGAAATAAGGAGTTAGGTTGATGTTGGTGTTGGAAGTATATGAGTTGTGTTTGTGTTAGGGTTGTGAATTGATGATTATTGTTGTAGATGTTGAGTTTGATTAATTATTCTTGTAGATCTTCATGATATTGGTGTTTAATGAAGTTAGAAGCATAGAATATATGAGTTTGGTCCGAAACAGAAGCATTTTGGATGCCACGCCCATGGCCCTTGGCTGCCACGACCGTGGCCATTGGAAGCCATGGCTGTGGGGATTTTGAGCAAGGGAGGCAGATCCATTTGCTAACCCACGCCCATGGGGGTTGGGAGGCCACGACCGTGGGGTCCTAGAGAGAGATGTTAGCTTGTAGTTTATGATCTATGGGTCTAGTATGAGACTAATAGGTGAATAATTGTATTGGAATTCATGTGAATTTGTAATTAAGTGTGTATTATTCCTTTTGGATTAGGTTGTGAAGAGGTTGAATTGCCCTAACCTAAGTGTTGAGGATTCTTGGAAGAGAAAGTGTATAGATTGGTGTAAGTTGTTCTTCAGGTAAGTACAAACCCTACATTATTGCATACATTTACATGACATTGGGACTTAACACATTTAGTTGTAAATGTGTTAAGTAATCTATTACATTGTTGATACATTTGATTAATGTTATGATTTATATAATGTGAAAGATATGATGATCATTCATAATGTATGCTCAATGCAATTGGTTATGAATACTTTAATGATGAATTGCTTTGATATGAATTGAGATATGATAAGATGTGAAGCCATTGTGGTTGGCTATAATGATTTAAAAGAAATAAGTGAGGCATGTTTGCCTAGATGATGATGTCCAATGCAATTAATTATGTATACTCTATTGATGAGATGTGAAGCCATTGTTGTTGGCTATAATGATGCAAATGAGATAATTAAGGCATGGTTGCCTAAATGATTATGAGATAATGAGAATGGAATTGATAATGAAATAATGAATAAATTGTGTGTCTAATGTGTTATTCCATTTTCAGAGTTTTGTTGTTGGTGGCATGCCTAATAGTAAAAATCTCTTGAAGCTAGGTTGAGCTTGATCTTTGAAGCCAAATTGGGTTGAAGTTGAGCATTCTTTACTCCCCTTGAAGTTTGGTTGGGTCTAGTCCTTGAAGCCTAGTTGAGATGTTGCAACCCTTGAAGCTAGGTTGGGTTTGGTTGTTGAAGCCAAGTTGGGTTGATACTTAGCATGCTTTGTTCCCCTTGAAGCTTGGTTGAGCCTAATCCTTGAAGCCTAGTTGGGATAATGATAATGATAAATGTGATAATTGAACCAAAACATTAACTCTGAAAGTTGAATGGCATATTAGTGTCTTTTGGGCCCATGCTTGTCTTTGTTTGAATGTGATTTATGAATGGTGAAACAAATGAATAATGAGATTCAATGTAAGACTTTGAAATGTGATATTCTTATGTATTGTTTATAATGTTTGAACATATGATATTGGCATTGCATTGAAACATATTGTTATTGGGGTTTGTACCACTAAGTCGTTGGCTTAGCACGATTGTGGTTCATCGCGCAGGTGACAGGGTCGAGCCAGAGAGTTCATCTAGATCGAGTTGAGTCTAGATTTTGAAGTGTTGATTGTGAGCTTAAAGATCAAAGACTGACTGCCAAACATGTATAAACTTTATGTTTTGTAAAAATTTGATTTTGATGTTTATGTATTTGTAAATATCTCTACATTTTCCGCTGCGTATTGAATGAACATTTTATTTATTGTGTTTTATGATATAACTTAAATGTTTTGAGTTTGCTCATATTATTGTATAAAGGAATGATTTTTTTATTTAGTAAACCGTAGCATTCCTATATTCGGTATACGTATATTACAGGTGTAGTAGTATGTAGTGTGCGTATACGGGGTATAGGGGTGTTACAATTGTTTTGGTATCAGAGCCTAGGTTTGAGATTCTCAACCTAGGTAAATTGTAAGGAAAAAGAAATTTTTGATTTTAAAATGTGATTTTTAAATAAGATACATGCTTTGGTATTGGCAGTCTCTGATCTTTGATGAGGTATATTCTGCTTTGTTTGCAGATAGAGGTAGTAATGGCGTCTCAGTCGCGTCAGTCTATAGAAAGTAGTGCTGAGATCATAGCTCCTGAAGAGAGTAGAGATGGAGCTAGAGTTGAGAGAGCTAGTGAGGCCCCTGCTCCTGTGCCAGGGAGATCAGCTGCTGATGAGGTTCCGCCGGGTTGGTTACAGCATGTGGTAGAATTGTTGAGGCGAGCTCCAGTGTAGCCGCCACTGCCGCAACAGCCGCAAGTACCAGTGAGGCATTATGATAAATTGAGGAAATATGGGGCTGAGGATTTTCTTGGCACTACAGATCCTGCAGTAGCTGAGCAGTGGTTGGATAGAGTGCAGAGGGTATTTATCCAGTTGCAAGCTACTCCTGAAGAGAAATTTGATTATGCTAGATCCCTTCTTCAGAAAGATGCTTATGATTGATGGAAGACAGTTCCTCATGCTATGGATGGTCCACCTACGTTGTCTTATGGTGATTTTCTGAGGGAGTTTGAGCAGAAATATACTCCGAGGGAGTATAAGGATGTCAAGAAGATGGAATTTCTGAATTTGAGACAAGATAACTGGACTGTGACAGAGTATGAGGTAGAGTTCATCTGGTTGAGTCACTATGCCGGTGGGATTATTTCTGATGAGATTGACCAGTGTAGGAGATTTGAGAAGGAGTTGAGACCCTCTATTATGTGTATTGTTGTTGGATCTCGGTATCAGGATTTTTCTCAATTAGTTGCAGCAGCTAGAAGTGTTGAGAGAGCACAATCTATTGCAACAGCTGCTACTGAGGAGGAGACCAGAGTTAGGAGGTCCCAGTTTGAGGCAGGGTCTTCATCTATTAAGAGAGGCTGACGAAGTTTTGTTCCAAGAATTAGTAGGAGCCAGAGGCAGTCAAGTAGGTCAGTTCAGTATCAGAGGCAGAGATCGAGACCTACAGTTTCTGTAGCGAGTACTCCAACTCCAGTGGTTCAGAGATCTATTCCACCTGTATGTGTTCATTGTGTAGGACCCATGGAGGTACTTGTTGGAAGACGGGTGGATCTGGAGTATGTTTTATATGTGGGTCACCAGCTCATTTTATTAAAGATTGCCCTGAGATGCAGGATGATAGACAGACAGATACTGCAGCTTCTTGACCTAATTCTAGCAGAGGTGGTCAAGGGGGCAGAGGTTTCAATAGAGGTGGTCGACCCGGGATCAGTCAGAGAGGAGGCTCTACATCTGGAGGCAGTAGGCCAGATGAGGCTGGGTCTTCTCAAAGAGTGTATGTGATGCAGAGGCAGCCGGATGCTCCAACAGTCATTGTGGGTACATTTTCTTTATTTGATATTTCAGTTCTTGCTTTGATTGATCCAGGATCTACTCATTCATATATAAGTGCATATATCTTGCCTGTGTCTGAATTGCATTCAGAGTCCTTAGGATTTGATGTCTTGGTGACAAATCCTTTAGGCAATAGTGTTGTGGTGGGTAAGGTGCATCGTGATAGTGCAGTGGTGGTACAAGGTGAGGAATTATTGGGTGATTTGATTGAAATGCCTTTTAAGGAGTATGATTTGATCTTAGGCATGGATTGGTTGTCTAAGTATGGAGCTCTGGTAGACTGTCAAAAGAAGTGTGTTACTCTGAGAACCAGTGATGGTAGAAGTGTGATAGTGTCTAGTGAGCAGAAACAACTTGCATCCTTGTTTGTGTCAGCTTTTGCAGCTAGAAAGTTAATTAGAAAAGGGTGTGATGCTTATCTTGCTCATGTTGTGGATACCAGAGTAGTGGGTTCTCAACTTGATAGTATACCCACAGTTGCGGAATTTTCAGATGTGTTTCCTAAGGAGTTGCCAGGGTTACCGCCTGAGAGAGAGGTTGAGTTTGGTATCGATTTGTTGCCTGGTACCACTCCCATCTCTATTACTCCTTATCGAATGGCACCTACTAAGTTGAGAGAGTTGAAGGTGCAGTTGCAGGAGTTGTTGGATAAAGGGTTTGTTCGCCTTAGTGTTTCTCCGTGGGGAGCTCCTGTTTTGTTTATAAAGAAGAAGGATGGTACTTTGAGATTATGCATCGATTATAGGCAATTGAACAAAGTGACTATCAAGAATAAGTATCCTTTGCCTCAGATTGATGATCTCTTCGATCAGTTGAAGGGAGCAGCAGTGTTTTCCAAGATTGATTTGAGATCAGGGTACTATCAGTTGAGGGTTAGAGCTAAAGATGTTCCTAAGACAGCTTTCTACACAAGATATGGGCATTATGAGTTTTTAGTGATGCCTTTTGGATTGACGAATGCACCTGCAGCTTTTATGGATTTGATTAGGCCCTACCTGGATCAATTTGTGGTGGTTTTTATTGATGATATTTTGGTGTATTCACGTAATGAGGAGGAGCAAGACAAGCATTTGCGGATTGTATTGCAGACCTTGAGAGAGAAGCAATTGTATGCTAAGCTGTCGAAGTGTGAGTTTTGGCTTGATCAAGTAACTTTTCTGGGTCATATAGTTTCAGCAGATGGTATAAGAGTTGATCCGAGTAAAGTTGAGGCTATTTTGAATTGGAGTCCACCAAAGTCTGTGACTGAAGTTAGAAGTTTTCTGGGTTTGGTAGGCTATTATCTACGCTTTGTGAAAGGTTTTTCTTTAATAGCTACTCCACTCACCAGATTACTTCAGAAGGGAGTTAGATTTGTGTGGACGGATCAGTGTCAAACAAGCTTTGAGCAGTTGAAAGAGATGTTGACTCAAGCTCCTGTTCTTGCTTTGCCTGTGGAAGATAAACCATATGTGATTTACAGTGATGCTTCACATAATGGTTTAGGTTGTGTTTTGATGCAAGAGGGTAAAGTTATAGCTTATGCTTCTCGGCAGTTGAAGCCGCATGAGCTTAATTACCCAACGCATGATTTGGAGTTAGCAGCCATAGTGTTTGCTTTGAAGATTTGGCGACACTACTTGTATGGAGAGAAATGTTTTATTTACACAGATCATAAGAGTTTGAAATATTTGGGGGTTCAAAGAGAGCTTAATCTTCGGCAAAGACAATGGTTGGAGTTAATCAAAGACTACGACTGTTTGATTGATTATCATCCTGGTAAGGCAAATGTTGTTGCTGATGCCTTGAGTCGGAAGTCTTTGGCAGGTTTGGCTGTTTATTCACTCTCATTGCTTGTTGAGTTAAGAGCGTTGCATGCTAGTTTTGAATTATGTGATGATGGAGCCTTGTTAGCTCAGTTGCATTTGAGACCGGTGTTGTTGGATCATATTAAAGAGGCTCAATTGATTGATGAGAAAATTCAGAAGATTATTTCAGATTGCCAAAATGGGGAGAGCCAAGAATTCCATGTGAAAAGTGATGGTAGCCTTTGGTTCAAGGATAGATTGTGTGTTCCTGATGATATTAGTTTAAGAAAGATTATTTTGGAAGAAGCACATCAATCGGTTTTTGCTATGCACCCTGGGAGTACTAAAATATATCAGGATTTGAAGTAACATTACTGGTGGTCAGGTATGAAGAAAGACATAGCGGAATTTGTGTCCAAGTGTCTCACTTGTCAGAGGGTGAAAGCTAAGCATCAAGTTCCAGCAGGGTTGCTTCAACCTTTAGCAGTACCTGAATGGAAATGGGAACGTGTGACAATGGATTTTGTGTCTGGTTTGCCATTGACTCAGAAGAAGAATGATGCTATCTGGGTGATTGTTGATCGGTTGACGAAAACAGCTCATTTTCTTCCAGTTAGTGTAACACCCCGATACTCCATATAAGTACTATACATATATCTAGTATACATACAGTAAGTATATAAAGTATAAGGATGCCACTTTTCGTTACCACTTAAAATCCTTTAACAGTGTTCAAACCACAATACATTCATTTAAAGAATATTTACAAAATCATTATACTTTTAATAATCTTATCTTTATCAAAACTGCATTTATACATAAGAATACACTTCATCAAAAATACATCATAATTAAAAGTTATACATGTATGCATCAGCCTCTAGTTGGTCTCGACAAACTCTTACTCTTCTCGTGGCATAACGAAAGACTTCATATCTTCCACCTAGTCACCGGCGCGATTACACATCCGCGCTAAGCCCGAAAGCTTAGTAGTACAAATATAACATATAAACATACATTATAAAAAGTCTAACATATAATGAAATACCACCTCCATGTACTATTAGTTTCTTATTATGTTTCTCCTTTTGAATTGCACCTTTCATATATCTCGACTAATTTCATATATTATATACATATTATTATCACCAACCTCAATCCATCATTAATACTCACAATCAATATATCAATATACACATTACACATCATACTTCATAACATTGTTTAATTCACAATTCACCAATCATAATCCATCACTAACACTCACAATCAATATATCGATACACACATTACACAACATACTTCATAACATTATTTTGTTCACAATTCACCAATCATGAGTCACATTGCCAACAAAGTCAACCATAGATCTCATTACTCATTTATTTCAACATTTGTATATCACATTGACAACAAAGACAGACTCGGGCCCAAAAGACACTAATATGCCATTCGACTTTCAGAGTTAATGCTTTGGTTTTATTATCACATTATCATTATCATTATCCCAACTAGGCTTCAAGGATTTAGGTTCAACCAAGCTTCAAGGGGAACAAAGCATGCTAAGTTTCAACCCAACTTGGCTTCAAGAACCAACCCAACCTAGCTTCAAGGGTTGTAACATCTCAATTAGGCTTCAAGGACTAGACCCAACCAAGCTTCAAGGGGAGTAAAACATGTTAAACTTCTACCCAACTTGGCTTCAAGGATCAAGCCCAACCTAACTTCAAGAGATTGTTACTATCATTAGGCATGCCACCAACAACAAACTCTGAAAATGGAATAACACATTAGCCACACAATTCATTTATTATTTCATTAGCATTTTCATTCTCAATTCTCATCATCATCTAGGCAAACATGCCTCATTTATCTCAATTGAATCATCATAGCCAATCACAATGGCTTCACATCACATTTGAATCATCATAGCCAAACACAATGGCTTCACATCACATTTTATCTCAATTCACATTATACACTTTATCATCCAAGCATACATAATCAATTACATTGCACATGTATCTTAAATTCATTGTCATATAAACCATATGTCCATTTATTTCATTTTGATCATTATTATCAACCATGATAACATCACATTTCATCATTTCCCAAGACACATTTACACCATTCATTATTAAAACATTTATCATAACAAATTGCATTGCACATACCTTTTTGGATAATCATTATAGCTTTCACACTATACAAATAACAACATTAGTCACATTGTATTAACAATATAATAATCTACTTAACATTGTTTTAAGTTTTAAAATCATATAAAAGAATGCATCTAGGTAAATTTGTACTTACCTCAAGAACTACTCCCATCAAGCTATACATAATCAATTACCTCATCATATCCTTCACATTTTACCTATAGCATCATTGATGCAACATTACAAAGTACATTATTCATATAAGACATTACCATTCACAAGATTCACAATGCATAAAACATAGCATTGTTCATATAGTATCATATGCATCATCAAATGTATGTTCAATCTCATCAATACAAGAAGAGCAAAGAACCATCACAGTAGCCAACACACTCAAGGGACATGGCCAAGCTTGTGGCCGTGTCTCTCAACACCAAATCAAGCCGAGGCAAACACGGGCAAGGGACGTGGCCGTGTCTCTCAACAAAAATCATCCAACACGGCCAAATTTCCATAGACTTGGCCGTGTCTCTCAAAAATCCTTTAGTTTGGCCGTGTCTCTTCCTTGGTTTGGCCATGTCTCTCATGTATACAAACCCTAAATATGGCCAACTCTCTTTTGATTGAATAAAAACACATTATGCACAATACAACCTCATTCAAATGGATGTAATCAATGTTATTAACACATATTCATCACAATATTCACACTAACACTATATCAACCATACAATCAATCACTTACCACATCAAACCCTAAACCAACATCAATCTTCTTCTTTCAATATCAACATCCACTTAACCATCTTCAAACAAAACCAACACCAATTTAACCTTTTTAACTTACAATCCATTTCAACACTTATAAACACATCTCAAACACACTTAATCATAATAACAACAAATCATAACTCACCTCAAACACAACTTCAACAATAACAAAGGAAAACAAGAAAGTACTTACCTCAATTGAAGAAATTTCACAAATCTCCAACTTAATCCTTTGATTCTCCCTTCAATTTGATTTTAGAAATCAAAGCACCTCTCTTGCTCTCTTCTTCCTTTGGTAGCCGGCCACACCAAGCAAAGAAAAGAAAATGAAGACAAATCAAACTTTTCTTCTTCTTTAAATCTCCACCAAGCAATTCTAACAAAGCAATTACCTAAATGCCCTTCATCCATTTAACTTAACTTCTTTTCACTTATATGCCCATTTAAGTAATTTCACATATCACAAATAAAATATCTTCTTCCCTTGACTCCTCATTTTGACCAACATATATGTTATATATATTACCATATACCCAACATATACACTTTCTCTCTACACATTATTTTCCTTTTTAAACAATACCTAAACATTCTCTTTTCAATTTCTTTTTTTATCAACATAACATATACACATAATTCAAACAAACAACAATTGTATCCAAACTTCTAGGGCACACATTGGGATATTACAGTTAGAATGGACTATTCTCTTGAGAAGTTGGCTGAGTTGTATATCAGTGAGATAGTGAAGTTGCATGGAGTCCCAATTTCTTTAGTATCTGATCGAGATCCCCGGTTTACTTCAAGGTTTTGGAGAAGTTTACATGGTGCTTTGGGTTCTCGATTGCACTTTAGCACTACTTTTCATCCACAGTCAGATGGGCAGTCAGAGAGAGTGATACAGATTATAGAGGATATGTTGAGAAGCTATGTCATTGATTTTTCTGGAAGTTGGGACAGATTTTTGCCACTTGTGGAATTTTCTTACAACAACAGTCATCAATTTAGTATTAAAATGGCACCATATGAGGCATTGTATGGTAGAAAATGTAGGACGCCTCTATGTTGGAATGAAGTTGGAGAAGGCAAATTGGTTGGTCCTGATTTAATTAAAGAAACAGAAGAGAAAGTGAAAATAATTCAGGATCAATTAAAAGCAGCTTCAGATCGGCAGAAATCTTATTCAGATTTGAAGAGGAGAGATATAGAATTTGATGTTGGAGATAAAGTATTTTTGAAAGTGTCTCCTTGGAAAAAGATTGTTAGATTTGGTCGCAAAGGAAAGCTAAGTCCTCGTTTTATTGGACCTTATGAAGTATTAGAAAGAGTTGGACCAGTTGCTTATAGACTTGCTTTACCGCCTGAATTGGATAGAATTCATAATATCTTCCATGTTTCTATGCTACGGAGGTACAGATCAGATCCATCTCATGTTTTATCAATTGAATCTATTGAGGTGAGTTCATATCTGACATTTGAAGAAGAACCAGTTGCTATTTTGGCACATGAAGTGAAGGAGTTAAGAAATAAGAAAGTGCCACTTGTGAAGGTTCTTTGGAAGAATCATGCAAAGGAAGAAGCAACTTGAGAGAGTGAGCAAGCAATGCGAGATCAATATCCTCAGTTGTTTCAGACTTGATATCAGGTAATTTCGAGGACGAAATTTCTTTTTAGAGGGGGAGAATTTGTAATATCCCAAAGTATGCCCTAGAAGTTTTGGAATTATTGTTGTATTTGGATTTGAAGTATATGTTTAATGGAAAGAGAAAAGAAGTAAAGAGAGATGTGTATATGTTGTATATATAGAGATATATACAACATATACAAGTCAAATTATTATATGGTCAAAAGAAGATATTTATTTATTTTAAATTTAATTAAGTAATTAAAAGGAAATTTAAAATGAGTGGAAGAGGAAAATAATTGATTATTTTAATATTATTTTTGCTTGGTGGAGGTTTAAAGAGATTGAGTATGTGACTTTGCTTCTCATTTTCTTCTTCTCTTCTTCTTTTCCTTTCTTGGTCGGCTCTTTCCAAAGCAAGAGAGCAAGAGAGAGTTTTGATTTTTCCAAGATCAAAATTAAAGGAGATTTCAAGTAATTAAGATGGAAATCCAAGAAGTTTCATCATTTTTGGTAAGTTCCCTCTTGATTCTCTTGTTTTATTTGAAGTTGTGTTTGAGTTTGATAGATTGTTGTTGATAGTAAGAGTGTGTTTGATTGTGGTGTGTTTGAGAGTGTTGGATTTGAATTGAAATAAGGAGTTAGGTTGATGTTGGTGTTGGAAGTGTATGAGTTGTGTTTATGTTAGGGTTGTGAATTGATGATTATTGTTGTAGATGTTGAGTTTGATTAATTATTCTTGTAGATCTTCATGATATTGGTGTTTAATGAAGTTAGAAGCATAGAATATATGAGTTTGGTCCGAAACAGAAGCATTTTGGATGCCACGCCCATGGCCCTTGGCTGCCACGACTGTGGCCATTGGAAGCCATGGCCGTGGGGGTTTTGAGCAAGGGAGGCAGATCCATTTGCTAACCCACGCCCGTGGAGGTTGGGAGGCCACGACCGTGGGGTCCTAAAGAGAGATGTTGGCTTGTAGTTTATAATATATGGGTCTAGTATGAGACTAATAGGTGAATAATTGTATTCGAATTCATGTGAATTTGTAATTAAGTGTGTATTATTCCTTTTGGATTAGGTTGTGAAGAGGTTGAATTGCCCTAACCTAAGTGTTGAGGATTCTTGGAAGAGGAAGTGTATAGTTTGGTGTAAGTTGTTCTTGAGGTAAGTACAAACCCTACATTATTGCATACATTTACATGACATTGGGACTTAACACATTTAGTTGTAAATGTGTTAAGTAATCTATTACATTGTTGATACATTTGATTAATGTTATGATTTGTATAATGTGAAAGATATGATGATCATTCATAATGTATGCTCAATGCAATTGGTTATGAATACTTTAATGATGAATTGCTTTGATATGAATTGAGATATGATAAGATGTGAAGCCATTGTGGTTGGCTATAATGTTTCAAAAGAAATAAGTGAGGCATGTTTGCCTAGATGATGATGTCCAATGCAATTAATTATGTATACTCTATTGATGAGATGTGAAGCCATTGTTGTTGGCAATAATGATGCAAATGAGATAATTGAGGCATGGTTGCCTAAATGATTATGAGATAATGAGAATGGAATTGATAATGAAATAATGAATAAATTGTGTGTCTAATGTGTTATTCCATTTTCAGAGTTTTGTTGTTGGTGGCATGCCTAATAGTAAAAATCTCTTGAAGCTAGGTTGGGCTTGATCTTTGAAGCCAAATTGGGTTGAAGTTGAGCATGGTGATTTATGAATGGTGAAACAAATGAATAATGAGATTCAATGTAAGACTTTGAAATGTGATATTCTTATGTATTGTTTATAATGTTTGAACATATGATATTGGCATTGCATTGAAACATATTGTTATTGGGGTTTGTACCACTAAGCCGTTGGCTTAGCGCGACTGTGGTTCATCGCGCAGGTGACAGGGTCGAGCCAGAGAGTTCATCTAGACCAAGTCGAGTCTAGATTTTGAAGTGTTGATTGAGAGCTTAAAGATCAAAGACTGACTGCCAAACATGTATAAACTTTATGTTTTGTATAAATTTGATTTTGATGTTTATGTATTTGTAAATATCTCTACATTTTCCGCTGCGTATTGAATGAACGTTTTATTTATTGTGTTTTATGATATAACTTAAATGTTTTGAGTTTGCTCATATTATTGTATAAAGGAATGATTTGTTTGTTTAGTAAACCGTAGCATTCCTATATTCGGTATATGTATATTACAAGTGTAGTAGTATGTAGTGTGTGTATACAGGGTATAGGGGTGTTACAGCCTTGCTAGAGGCCAATTACGACTTGTTGGTTTAATAGAGATTAAATTGACTGCCAATTAATATGGGCCTATCGGGTCACACACAAGAATGCGCTTTGGGCTGGATATAATATTAACAATATTAATATTAGATATTAATATTTATTATTATTGTTATTTTCATTTTTTTTATATATATTATTAGATAATATATTCAGAATCCTTATTAGATTTGGATTCTGAATTTGACTTACCTTATCCAATTTCGAATTGGATTCTAGAGTGATTATATTCACTCCAGACGTTAAGTCTTCTCAGAGGTAACATAGAAAATGAAAGAGAACGAAAACAAAGGAACCCTAATACGTTTTAGAGAAAACATTTTTTCAGCCTTCGCCGTTGCAGAGAGCTAGCACTCTAGACGGTAGCATTCGTGTGGATACGCGATAGAGGGTGTTTTGTGATCGAGGCATCTCTTCCAAACTGTGATTTCGAATCATTAACAAGTTAGTTCTTTGAACACTTTCGTCGAATTAAATGAACAGCATGGATCCTGGTGGGAAATCAGAGTTCAAAAATTTTTCCGCATGTGTGTTTTTGGTTTGCAGTGATCTCGTTGATTTACTAACAATGGTATCAGAGCCACTTGTTGTTTTTGTTTAAGTCGAAAATGCCATGTTGATATGATTACATGAGATATATTGATTACTTATGGCATGTTAACTATAAAACCCTAATTCTTTTTTCATATGATGAGAAATGATTGGTTTTTTGGTTTCGTTTCTGTAAAACCCTAATTCGTTTTTCATATGATTAGAAAGGATTGGTGTTTTTAATTTCGTTTTCATGAGATGATCATGTATATATGATTGGTTGATTAAAACGATTTTCATCTGATGAAAACGATTAAGTTTATATGTGATATAAACATTTGGTAATGATTCTATAATGGGTTGTACATATTCGAAATAAAACAGTAAGAAGGTTAATGAGATTAACGATTCTGTTTTAGGGTTTCGCCAAAGAAAAATATTAATGAGATTAACGTTTTTGTTTGGCTTGGAGGGCTACTATGTTAATGAAAAATGTTAACCGGCTAGCGGGACCGCCGTATGTTCGCGCCCTATAGTTCGTTACCGTGACATTAAGAATGTCAATATATTTGTTTCTATTTAACATGTTGGTGATGAATATGTTATGTTTGTTTGATGTCTTGGCATGGTGCATAACATGGCCTTATGACCTATGTGATTGGTTTATTCATATCTTAATTTTGGGTAAATACAGTCTGCGTGTCGTTTATTTTGTTGTAATTTATTTTACTAGTAGTTAGATTTTCTTTTATTGTAATAAATGAAGATTCAAGCTACAATGTTTGTGATGGAGATTCATACCAAGGAGAAGATGGTTCCATGGTGATGGAAGCACAAGCTCAAGTTTTGAAGATATGTAATATTGCAAGTGTTGTAATAGATAGGTTTTTCACCTAGGGTTGCCTTTATGATCTTCATTTGGTCTCTTGAAGATCATATTTAGTTTGGCCATGCTATGTCATGTTTACATATTTTGTCATTTGGTATATGATGCTTATGTGATAAATTATATATATGCATATAGGATGCTAAAATATAATGATATGTAATGCAAGATATGATAATAATTTAGTTGAACCCTCATTAATAATTTAAGTCTAAATGCCATCCACGTTTTGAACACCTATCAAAACTAAGATTGTATTAAAGTAGGTATTGCCAAATCAATATGCTTTAAACATTCCTAGCTAAGTAGGATGAGTAATAGTGCTACTCATATGTTTTAAAATTGGTTAGACTTAATTAGGCTATCAAAATGGTTTTGGGCCTAAGGCATTAGATGGAATTCAACATGCTATGACATATGATGTCAATATTCCATAATTACTAAGAGTTACATGAGATGTAATTGATAAAGATGTTACCTACCTAAATAACTTGATTTTAAGCGTCACGCCAAAGCTGAGTTTAGAATTAAGTGAAATACGGATCTTAGCCTACTAAAATATTTCTTTAGAGGGTTATATTTTTAGTAGGAGTTTAAATAATTTTAACCTCATTATTAATTAAATTTTGACTTTGCATATTTATTTTGTAGATGGCTGCTAATAACAATTCCACCTTATCACTGCGATCTATCCTTGAGAAGGAAAAACTGAAAGAATGTGGGACTAATTTTGTTGACTGGTTTAGGAACCTGAGAATTGTTCTCAAACAAGAGAAAAAGTCCTACGTGCTTGATGAAGCTGTCCCTGACCCACCTCCTGCTGATGCTTCTAATGCTGCTAAGAGTAAGCATAAGAAGCATGTGGATGATTCAAATGACATAAGATGTCTTATGTTGGCTACTATGTGTCCAGGACTTCAGAAGGATCTGGAACACTTAGAGGCTTATGAGATGAGTGTGCATCTCAAACAAGCTTTCCAACAACAGGCTAGGCAAGATAGGTTTGACACCACTGTTGCATTATTTGACTGCAAAATGTCTGAAGGTGAATCTGTCAGTGCTCATGTTTTGAAGATGAAAGGCTATCTAGATCACCTTGCTAGACTTGGATATCCCCTGAGTTTAGAACTCTCCACGGATTTGATCCTACATTCATTGCCTAGCAGTTTCTCACAGTTTGTCATGAACTATAACATGAATGACATGGAGAAATCCATTCCTGAGCTACATGGTATGCTCAAAACTGCTGAGGTGAATATCAAAAAGCCTACCCAAATATTGAATGTCAATATTAAACAAATGAAAAAGAAAGCCAAAGATACTAAAGGCAAGGGTAAGGCAAAAGGTGCTAAAGGGTCCAAGGGACAAGCTAAACCAAAACCTGAACCTAAGGCTAAAGTTCCTAAGGAAGGGACTTGTTTCCATTGCAACAAGCCTGGGCATTGGAAGAGAAATTCTCAACACTATTTGGATGAGTTAAAGAAGTTGAAGGGTAGTGCGACTACATCTTCAGGTATTTATGTTATAGAAATTAATTTATCTATTCCTTCTTCCTGGGTATTAGATACCGGATGTGGATCTCATATTTGTACAAATATGCAGGGACTCAAAAGGAGTAGGATGTTGAAGAAGGGCGAAGTGGACCTACGTGTTGGCAATAGAGCAAGAGTTGCTGCTATAGCTGTAGGAACTTATGAACTTGTTATGCCCAATGGGTTTTTGTTAATTTTGAACAATTGCTTTTATGTTCCTACTATGAGTAGGAATCTTATTTAACTATCTGTTTTGGATGATGAAGGTTATTCATTTTTTATTAAGAATAAGAAATGTTCTATTTTTGATAAAAAATGATTTGCTTTATGGTATTGCAAATTCTTATAATGGCCTTTATATCCTTAATCTTGATGATTCTAATGGTAATGATATCTATAACATAACTTCTAAGAGAACTAAGCCAAATGAGTTAAACCCTACTTATTTATGGCATTGTCGCCTTAGCCATATAAATGAGAAACGTATTTCTAAGCTCCATCAAGATGGATTATTAGATTCATTTGATTTTGAATCATTTGAAACATGTGAGTCTTGTTTGCTTCGTAAGATGACAAAGGATCCTTTTACTGGGCATAGTGAAAGGGCTAATGATTTATTGGGCTTGATACATACAGATGTATGTGGTCCTTTTAGCATTAGTGCCAGAGGAGGATTTCGATACTTCATTACTTTTACTGATGATTTCAATAGGTATGGCTATGTCTACCTAATGAAACATAAGCATGAGTCTTTTGAAATGTTTAGAACTTTTCGAAATGAAGTACAAAATCAACTTAGTAAAACAATTAAACTACTTCGATCAGATCGGGGTGGTGAATATTTGAGCCAAGAGTTTGATGATCATCTAAGGGATTGTGGAATTGTTTCACAACTGACTCCTCCAGGAACTCCATAGTGGAATGGAGTTTCTGAAAGGAGAAATTGAACTCTATTAGATATGGTTCGATCAATGATGAGTCAAGCGGATCTTCCTTTATCTTTTTGGGGTTATGCCTTGGAGACAGCTGCATTCATTCTGAACCGTGTACCATCTAAGGCGGTTGAAAAGACACCATATGAGATATAGACAGGTAAGACACCTAGTTTGTCTTTTCTTAAGATTTGGGGTTGTGAAGCTTATGTGAAAAGACCAGTTTCAAATAAGTTAGCTCCAAAGTCTATCAAATGTAATTTTGTGGGGTATCCTAAGGAAACTAAAGGATACTATTTCTATACTCCTTCAGAGAACAAAGTGTTTGTTGCTCGAAATGGGATCTTTTTGGAAAAGGAATTTCTTTCTAAGAGAACTAGTGGGAGTATAGTAGAACTTAAGGAAACTCAAGTACCACAAGAAATCATTGAGCCGTCTATAGAGCCTATTTCAGAACCATAAATAGTTGTGGAGTCTGAAGATGTAACACAAATCCCTCACAGGTCTAATAGGACACGTCGTCAGCCAGAGAGATATGGATTTCTTGTGACTGATGATAGTGAAGTAATGCTCATAGATCAAGATGGGCCTACTACCTATCAAGAAGCTGTTTCAGGTCCAGATTCAGACAAATGGCTTAGAGCCATGAAATCTGAGATGCAATCTATGTTTGACAACCAAGTTTGGTTTTTAATTGATCCTCCAGAGGGTATTAAGACTATTGGTTGCAAATGGGTTTTCAAGAAGAAAACTGGCATGGATGGGAATGTGCAGACCTATAAAGCAAGGCTTGTTGCAAAAGGTTTCAAGCAAACTCATGGTATAGACTATGATGAAACCTTTTCACCAGTTGCTATGCTTAAGTCTGTTAGAATTCTCATTGCCATTGCAGCATACTATGATTATGAGATATGGCAAATGGATGTCAAAACTACTTTCCTTAATGGAAACTTGCTCGAGGATGAGTGTATGACACAACCTGAGGGTTTTGTAAATCCTGAGAATTCTACAAAGGTTTGCAAGCTTCAAAGATCCATTTATGGATTGAAGCAAGCATCTCGAAGCTGGAATCTTCGTTTTGATGAAACAGTTAGGAACTTTGGTTTCATCAAGAATGAAGATGAACCTTGTGTTTACAAGATGGTTAGTGGGAGTGCAGTAGTGTTTTTAGTCTTATATGTGGATGACATATTACTCATTGGGAATGATATCCCTACCTTGCAAAAGGTTAAGACTTGGTTAGGGAATTCTTTCTCAATGAAAGACTTAGGTGAGGCTGCCTATATCCTTGGTATAAAGATCTATAGAGATAGATCTAGAAGGATAATTGGCCTGAGTCAAAGTACATACATAGATAAAGTGTTGAAGAGGTTCAACATGCAAGATTCCAAAAAGGGATTCTTGCCTATGTCTCATGGCATTCATCTTAGCAAGAGTCAATGTCCTATGACATTTGATGAGGGAGATCGAATGAATAAGATTCCTTATGCTTCTGCTATAGGATCTATTATGTATGCCATGTTATGTATTAGACCAGATGTCTCATATCCATTAAGCGCAACTAGTAGATTTCAAGCTAATCCTGGTGAAGGTCACTGGACAGTTGTTAAGAATATACCTTCGAAGGACTAAAGATGTATTCTTGGTTTATAGAGGTTTGGAAGATGAGCTAGTTACAAATGGTTACACAGATGCTAGTTTCCAAACTGACATAGATGATTTTAGATCGCAGTCAGGTTTTGTATTCACATTGAATGGTGGAACACATTCTACATAATTCCCAAAGGTAATTCCACTGATCTATCAGCTAATTGAAGTGTCATTCTTGTTGCCTTTAAATCCATGAATCCAAGTTTTCTGCAAATAAAATTTGGCATAAAACTCACACTTGCACTTAAATCACCTATATTAGCTGGAATCCAAGGTATAGAAAACTCCTTAGATCTTTTAATTTAGATGGAAGCTTGTTTTGAATCATCGCATAGCACTCCTCGGTAAGTTCAACGCTTGCATCATCTTCAAGTGACCTCTTATTAGATAGTAGATCTTTCAAAAATTTGACATATGTAGGTATTTATGCAATAGCATCTGCAAAAAGGATGTTTATCCAGATTTGCTAAAAACTTCAAGAAAATTCTCATATTACTTTTATAATTTATGTTTCTAAAGTCTTTGAGGAAAGGGTACAAGAGTGTGAACCCATACTTTTGCACCTAAAGGAAAGTCCATGTTATAAGAAAGTCAACACAATTGGAATCACATGAATCAAACATCGGATGAGCCTAAAGGGTAATTTGAAGTTTTCTGTAAAAACTAGGCCTTTTATGGTTGTGAATCTTTAAATTTTAACTTATTTATTAAAATTCAGTCTATTACAATTCCAGCACATCAAAAATCTCTCAAATCAGACTTCACATGGGCCTTAAAAGGCCTCTAAACTTTAACTATGCAAATTGGGCAAAAATCAAGCTCGTCGGGAGTGCTACTGAGACAGGGCCTGCAGCTACTACACCCCTACCACACGGCAGCTACAAGCTAGCTCATGGTAGCAAGTGCTACTGCGAGGACCCAAAAAAAACTACCGCAAATACTATTTTTGCAATCATGAGCCCCATGATGGCCCAATATGATTTTTTTTCAATTTTTTCCAATTTCAACTCTCTAAAACTCTATAAATAGGCCCTCTCCACCTCATTTTTTCCATACACCATTAAAACAAGTAAACCTAAATGCTAGTTGTCTTACTCTCTCTCCCTCTTTTCTTCTCTAAAAAAAGGTTCATTGTTCCTTAATGCAAACCACCTAAAATTTGCTTCTTTAGCAAACTTAGAAGCTTGGTCAATTTGGGTGTTTGTTTTCCTTAAACAACCCCAAGCTAGTTGCTTCTTTAGCAACTAAAAATCCCTAAACATTATAGAACTATGATCCGGATATATGCTTAGGCCACCACCATCAAGGGCATCAAAGAAGAAAAAGTCTAATCTCTTTACTTTTAAATTTGATTGTTCATGGATGAATAGACTTCAAAGACCATCATTCGGGCTTTGTGATTGTATCTAAGCAATTGAAGCTAAACCAAATTATTTTCAAAAATTATGTCTCTTTAACCTAAAAATCCATCTTTTCAAAATCCTTTTTCAAATTAGGTTGGCATAAGAACCTAAATCAAATCCTTTTCAAAATTAAGTTGGCATAAGAAACTAAATCATCCTTTTCAAATTAGGTTAGGATAAAATCATAAATCAAATTCTTTTTTCAAATTAGGTTGGAATAAGAACCTAAATCAAATCCTTTTTCCAATTAGCTTGGCATAAAAACCTAAATCAAATCATTTTTCAAATTAGGTTGGCATAAGAACCTAAATTAAATCCTTCTCAAATTAGATTGGCATAACCTTAATCAATCCTTTTTCAAACTTAGGTTGGCATATAAACCTAAAACTTGAACCTTCGACCTACACTATAAGAATGTTCACATTTACCAAGGGAATTTTCTATCGGTAATGTTGACGATTCTATCGATAAAATACAATACCAATAAATTACCAATCAAAAAATTCCTCACTAATAACTTTGCTGGTAATCTATTTACTAACGAAAAAAAATAAATTTGTCGGTAATATCGATAGAAATAATTTTGTGGATAAATTTACCAAAAGAATAGCCATAGGTAAATTTGCTTACTGATTTTTAAATTTTGTTAGTATTACTAACGAAATACTATTTCGATTGATAATATCAATAGAATTTTCTATTGATAAACCCGTGAAAGAAGTCTTCTATTTAGCAACATACATTATTTCGGTCGATAATGCCAATAGAGTTTTTTTTTTTTTTTTGTATTGCCAGTAAAATTCCTTTTTTTTGTATCATCGACAAGCTTTTTTTTGTTGGTAATGTTCTCTCAGTGACTTTTTTGTCAATAATTGCTAAGAACTATCGACAGATATAAATATCTATTAGTAAATAAAAATTATATTTTTTAATTTATTATATTTTTATTAAATTTATTAAATTATATTTTTATTACATTTAATTTAAATCACTAGTTATATTAAATAAGTATTAAAAATGTAAAATTATATTAATTAATAAAATTAAAGCTGAAATTATATTAATTATGTAAATAGAAATTAAAATGTTCAAAATGTAGCAATAGGAATTAAAAAAAAACATTAAATGTACTTTTTACACTTTTGAGTACATAATGAATGCTAAACAAATCATAGAAATCTGAATAAGGAGGTAGAGGTGGTGGTGAAGGTCGAGAAAGTGGAGGATGCCCCTGTGAAGGATTGAATGATCCTCCTATAAAATTGGTTATAAGTTGATACAGTTGCTACTTGACCAATCTCTGCACCTCGTCATGTAGTCGCTACTGTTATGCTCGATCATGCTCATGTAATTCTGCCCTTAATTGTTGGATCTCCTGTCATAGAATAGACAATCTAGAAGATAAAGAAGAAGAAGCTGAGCTTTTTTAAAAAATGTTCAATCTACTAATTCCTCCCCAATTCTCATTCTCAAATAAATAAATAAAAAAGATAAATTAGAGTTTTTTTTTGTTTCAAGATCAAAATATTTAAACATATTTCTTAAAAATAAACTTAATTGATTAGATGATAAATACAACCCATAAACCTCAATAATTCTTGCAAAAAAATTTTAAAATTATCTAGTTATTTCAATTAATTTATTTTTTTAAATAGTAATTTAAGATTTTTATTAAAAATTTATATTGAACACTATTAAATAATGGTTATACTTCAAATAATTTTAATAACTTAAAATTTTCAGTATTTAAATTATTCAATTCTTAGATTTTAATATTAAAATTTTTTAAGTTTTATTAAATGTCAAAACATAAAATGGAATTTGGTTTAGAAATGCACATGGCCAACAGTTTCAAATATATCTTTTTTTTAATTCAATAAAGACATATCATCTGCAACGAAATCATAAAATACAAAAAAAGGAAGAAAAGTACAAAAAATACAAAACAAATTTCTCTAAAAAATTACATTATCAATGTCACATCCGCCTACCGCATTTATGCATGGTAGTCATGTGCACAGTGAGAGAAGGGGAAAGGAGAAGATAATTCCTGACAACAGCCCCAGATAAGGCTATAGGACCTCTGGGACCTAATTGAAGAAAAATGCAAAGTGTTAGGGAGGTGATTGTAATTTCAAAAAGTTTTGGGGAGATGACTGTAATTTTTAAAAGTTTTGGGGAGGTAAATATAATTTTCAAAAGTCATATTGGATGTTCTTAATAGTGCACATAACAGATTCCAAAAATGGAAAATAGAAAAAATCGGGTCACAAAGACGCGTAACGGTTTTTCCAGAAAACGCACGGTTTGGAAGATATAGGGGATTTTGACTAGGGACATTTTGGTCATTATACATGAATTTGAAGTAGGAAATAAACACAAGAGTGAGTAGAGGACGTCAAGAGGGTAAATATGAAATGACCGTCAGTAGAAACGGGGCCCGGGCAACACCCGAACAAAGAAAGGACCTAAAGGGAATTTTGTAAAAAGTCGAGGGCTTATTGGTAATTTTTCAAAATGACTTGGAAACTTAAAATAGACCTTAAAAATATAAAGTAGAGGTCGAGAGGATCAAAACTATACGTAGTTTGCCTCGTGGAATTATACGGGTTAAAAGTTACGAACAAATAATCGCCAGAGGGTATTTTGGTCTTTTCACACCTTAGACCATAGATATTTCAACACAAGATGGTGGAGGGGCCAAAATATAATTAAAAGAAAGTTTAAGGACTTGGGTTTTTAAATAAATAAAAGTATGAGACATTTGGGCTAATGAAAAGTGGACATTTAAAAGTTATAATAAAGAAGAAAGAGAAAAGTGTGGACATTTGGTTTGAAAACACCCATTCATTCAAAAGTGATCATCATTTACTTATATATATATATATATATATAATGAGATGAAGAACAAACTCTCTCTCTCTCTCCCACTTCCAAATTCGGCCACCATAGGAAAATATCAAAAGATTTCTAAGTTTTGCCAAGTTTGATTTTCAAGGTAAGTTTTAAGGTTTTCAGGTATGTAGAATTCAATTCTAGTATCAATTTTAGGTATTTATATAACTATTGGGAGATTGGAGATTAGGGTTCTTAGGGTGGACTTGGGAAAATTTTAAGTAGTTATGATATTAATCAATTAAATGAAAGAATAAAGGTTTTTAAGGTTTAATAAGGTTAGATTAGGGTTTAGTTTGAAAAGAAATGGAGGATAGCTTATTATTCTAAATTGTTAAGGTTTATGTTTAAGGGTGTGTTCTTGAATTTCTTGAAGGAAAAACAAAGATTAAGGAAGGAGAAGGAGGAAAAGCAAAAGGGGAAGTAAAAGAATAAGGTTTGGTGCTTTACCATAAAAGAAATTTTATTTTTCTTACAAACTTTGGTTTATGGAATTTTTGATGTTGATGAACTTTAATTAGTTTGATTTGAGTTAAACATGCAAAAGTTATTAAAGGGAAGTGTTTGAATCTTCACTTTACCATTAAAGAAGCCTTCATATTGATTTGCAAAAGAAAAATAAACTATCCTATGTATTTCATATGTTTGGGCCGAAATGGTCCCAAAAAGACAGCTTTCTGGATCTTTTTGTGACAATTGTTTGAGGCAGAAAATGAATGAATTTTTCAACGAAATTTTACGTGTAAGTAGTTAACATATGAAATAAGTTTTCTGTAAAATTTCAGCCAAAAATAAGATCATTTACCTGGTCAAATTCATGACTGAAGTGGACTGAAATTTTGACGAAAACCCAGATTTTACTATTCATTTGGTCATGCCATTTTGCGTTGCCGATTTTTCTCGCCGCAACACTATTCATTTGGTCAATTTGTGATCTTTTGAGGAATGCTTTGAAATGTTTGATATTGTTAGACAAATGACCTTAATTTTGATCCTTGACAACTCAAATGGATGATCTATTTAACTTGTGTTTGAGAAATCTTGTTGCAGGATTAGGTTACTTCAAATAAGGTGAACAGAACACTTATAGCAGTCGCACCTCACCTGAATACGACCGCTCCATGTAATTAAAAGAAGAAATCTTATCACAGTAGGTTTCGCGGTCAGAAGTTCGACCTATGTCGCGACCGCTCCTACAGAATAGCGACCGTCCGAATATTTGCACGACCGCTACTCAAGGAACTTAAATCATTACAATCACAGTAAGGTTCGCGGTGACAAGAACGGTGAATGACTCGACCTCGCTTATCACTTTAGCGACCGCCCCATTCAGAATCGCGACCGCTCTACCATTCAAGAAGAAATTGTTTGAAGAGACAGTAGGTTTCGCGTCCTCAGGAGCGTCCAGAAGTTCGACGCGAGTTTCTCAATTCGACCGCGATAATCTACATAGGGCGACCGCGACATTCAAATTATGGCGGACATTCAATTTTGCCCTGTCAGAGAATGACACGTAATATGACCGTTATAAATCCACTTGATTATTCAAAAAGGGCGACCGCACCATTGCTAGGCGCGACCGTCCCGACAAACACAGCTGGGCAAGAAGCCGGTCCAACAAACACAGCATGGGCAAGATTCCAGCTGCAGAGCACTAAAATTCGACCGTTGAAGTCTTTTCAAAAGTAGCGACCGTCCCCTGTTAAAGGACGACCGCGAGAAGCATGAGCGCGACCATCCTTGCATGAAGGGCGACCGCGAAGTGCTTCGGGCAGTTTAAGTAAAGAAGGTCTAATCTACCAATACATTATTCTTAATGTCTATAACGGCTAGTAAGACCACAATGGCTATAAATACAATGTCTCTCTGAGAAAACAAAGAAGAGGAATAAGCAAGAAATCAGATTGTAATAGCCAAGCAACAAATTTTCATTTACTTAAACTTACAATTAAATTGTAATGTATGTTAGGTGTTAGCATTGAAAACACCATTGTATAAGTTTGAGTGTAAGCTTGGGAAACACTTGGGTTGAGAGAGTAAGCCTTGTAAAACTCTTGTTAGGTTGTGAGAGTAAGCCTTGTAAAACTCTTGTTTGGGTTGTGAGTGTGAGCCTAAGAAAAACACTTGTGAAGTTAGGTGTGAACTTGTGAAAACACCAAAGTTGGAAGTAAGCTTGTAAAAGCTTCAAAGATTAGTGGAACCTTAACAAGTTGTTAAGGAAGTGGATGTAGGATTGAAGTAAATCCGAACCACTATAAATCTTGTGTGTTCTTTCTTTCTTCCATTACTCAACCAACTCTCTATTCCTCATTTCTTGATTGTTGAGTTTTTTAAATTGTCATTAATTCTTGAGAAAACCAATTCACCCCCCCTCTTGGTTGCCATCTTGGGACAACAATTGGTATCAGAGCCCTTAGATTTCTTAAACTTAATTGTGAAATCTGATCCACTATGGCAACTTCTTCTTCATCAAGCTCTCATGGAAATCTTAATTCTATTCTTAGACCCTACTTTGATGGAACTGATTATTCATACTGGAAACACAAAATGTATTTGTTTCTAGATAGTGAAGGGATTGAACTATGGGATTTCGTGGAAAATGAATGGAAATCTCCTACCCACGAAGTTGACGGTATTCAAGTTCCACTTCCCAAATCTCAATGGTCAACTAGCAATGTCAGAGATCGATTCAAGAACAATAGAGCTGCTTCCATCTTGATGAATTCCATTTCAAGGGAAGAAGGCGGAAGAGTTCAACATTTAACTTGTGCACATTGCATTTGGAAAACACTTGAAAACTACCATGAAGGTACGACTCAAGTGAGATTTACCAAAAAACAAATGCATGTTCATGAATATGAGCTATTCAAGATGAAACCAAATGAAAATGTCACCGACATGACCAATCGCTTACTTGCAATTGTCAATGAACTAAAGAAGTATGGCAAGGTATATGATCAAGGTGATGTAAACAGCAAAATCTTGAGAGCCCTAAGAGCTAGAAAGAACTTTGAATCCAAAGTATCATCCATAGAAGAAGCTCATGATCTCAGCACATTAAGAACCGATGAGCTAGTTGGAAAATTACTCACATTTGAGCTACACAGTGAGAAAGAAGAAGATCAAGGTGAGAAAGAAAAGAGAAAACCAATTGCACTCAAAGCAATCAAAGAAGCTGAGAGCTCAAGCAATGAAGGTACTGATGATGAAGATGAAATGGCAATGTTCTCTAAAAGAATCAATGAATGGAAAAGGAAGAAAAGATTACAAGCAAACAAAGGTACACCTCCTAAATTCTCCTTCAAAGATAAAGAAAAGAAAAATGAGGTAAAATGCTATGAATGTGGAAAAACCGGTCACATCAAGTCGGATTGCTACAAATTAAAGAACAAAAGGAAATGGGATAAAGAAAAGAAAAAGTCTCTCAAAGCCACATGGGATGACTCTTCCTCAAGTGAAGAAGAAGAAGAGGAAGGAATTGCAAATCTTTGTCTCATGGCTATTGAAGATGACTCCAATGAGGTAAGTACTCAATCCTTTGATCTTGTAGCACATGATGATATAAGTGATATAGATGATAGTGATTTGATTGAGCACATGAATTCTAAAATAGAAAAATATTTCTCCAAAATGATGCTCTATAAAGAGAAAAACTCTAAGTTAGAAAAGGATTTTATATGCTTAAAGAACTCTACCTTAGAATTGAAAACCTCAAATGAACATTTGATGAATACAATAGGAGAATTAAATAAAAGCTCACATGACTTAGAAAAAGTGATTAAAGAGAATGAGGCATTGAAGCATGAACTAAAAGAACTAAAAGAATCAATTTCCAGATTTCATAAAGGAAAGGAAGCATTGAACACATTAATTAATAATCAAAGGTCACCTTCCTTGAAATATGGATTAGGATTCAATGGCTCAACCAACATTGCACCTAGCAAACCAACATTTGTGAAAGCATCTACAACTGAAATTTCTGATGTTCATATCAAAAATGCTTGCACCAAGTCTAAAAGAACTTCTTATGGTTCACTAGGAGATAAAGCCAAAAATAACTATGCATTGTTGTTCACTAAACTTGCACAAAAGAAATCACATACTTGTAGTTGTATGTACAATGCAAAAAGAAAAATGCAGAAGCATAGAACACCATGGCAATGCACATATTGCATGAAATTTGGTCACAAAAACTTCTATTGTTATATAAGAAAAGCTCATCTCAATTTAGAAGGCACTCTTTCTACTAACCATCAAGGACCCAACTTCATGTGGGTACCTAAAAGAAGATGATCACAATTGTCTTGCAGGTATGCCTAAAATCTACTATCAATGAAAGCACATGGCTTGTGGATAGTGGATGCTCAAGGCATATGACTGGAAATGCAAAGCTCTTTACAAATATTACCTATAAACATGGAGGTAATGTAACTTTTGGAAACAATGCTAAAGGTAAAATTCTTGGTGTTGGCTCCATTGGTTCTATTGGTAAGGATTTAATTGAAGATGTATGGCTTGTTGATGGTTTGAAACATAACTTGCTAAGTGTTAGTCAACTTTGTGATAAAGCATACTTCGTTAAGTTTGATTCCAAGGAATGCAAAATCACAAATTCAAATGATGTTATCATATTTAAGGGTACTCGAACAAACAACACTTACAATGTTAGCATACATTCAAATCATACATGTTTAATGTCCACTAATAATGATGCATGGTTATGGCATAGAAGACTAGGACATGCTGGTATGGATCAATTGAAACATATTTGCAATGAGAATTTAGTTGATGGCTTACCTAAGATAAAATATGATAAAGACAGAATTTGTGAACCTTGTCAACATGGTAAGCAACACAAAAGCTCATTTAAAACAAAGAGTGTTATAAGCACCTCTAGACCTTTAGAGCTCATTCATTTAGATTTGTTTGGACCAAATAGAGTTACAAGCTTAGGAGGCAAATCATATGCATTTGTTCTTGTTGATGACTACTCTAGATTCACATGGGTTAATTTCTTAGCTCAAAAGAATGAAGCCTTTAATTTCTTCAAAACGTTTGCAAAAAGAGTTCAAAATGAAAAAGGATATGTGATCACATCTATTAGAAGTGATCATGGCAAAGAATTTGAAAATGAAAATTTTGAAGACTTTTGCAATGAACTTGGCATTTCACATAATTTTTCTGCTCCTAGAACTCCACAGCAAAATGGTGTAGTTGAAAGGAAAAATAGAACTTTAATCGAAATGGCTAGGACAATGCTCAATGAATATGATTTACCATCTTATTTTTGGGCGGAAGCCGTTAATACAGCTTGTTACATTGCAAATCGTGTTTATAAAAGGCATTTAACTAATAAAACTTCTTATGAGCTATGGAATGGAAGAATACCCAGAATTGGATATTTTAGAGTATTTGGATGCAAATGCTTCATATTGAATACCAAGGATAATCTTGGAAAATTCTCATCCAAATAAGATGAAGGCATATTCTTAGGATATTCATCATTTAGCAAAGCATATAGGGTATTTAACATGAAAACTCTAGTTATAGAAGAATCAATGCATGTTGTATTTGATGAGTCATCTAAACTTGATCAAAAGAAAGGTATTACTTTCAATGACCCTGCAGGTACTCTTGAACCTCTTGAATCTATTGATGCTCCAAAGATCAATCAACTTGAAGAAAAGACTCAAGATCTACCTAAGGATTGGCAATACAAGAAAGATCATCCAAAGGAACTCATCATTGGAGAAACATCAAAGGGAGTAACTACTAGATCTAAAATTAATCATGTTGATGTTAATTTTGCTTTTGTTTCTCAAATTGAACCAAAAACTGTTGAGGAAGCTTTAAATGATGAAAATTGGATAACTGCAATGCAAGATGAACTTAATCAATTTGAAAGAAATAATGTTTGGCAACTTACTCCTAGACCTATAGATCATTCTATAATAGGATGCAAATGGATTTATAGGAATAAGCTTGATGAAAATGGTCACATCATTAGAAATAAAGCAAGATTGGTAGCCAAAGGTTATAATCAAGAAGAAGGTATTGACTATGATGAAACCTTTACCCCAGTAGCCAGATTAGAAGCTATTAGAATATTACTTGCCTTTGCATGTCATATGAATTTTAAGCTTTATCAAATGGATGTTAAAAGTGCATTTATAAACAGACTCATAAATGAAGAAGTTTATGTTGAACAACCTCCTGGTTTTGAAAACTACAAATTTCCCGATCATGTTTTCAAACTTACCAAAGCTTTATATGGATTAAAGCAAGCACCTAGAGCTTGGTATGACAAACTTAGTGCATATTTACTTGAAAATGGTTTTACAAAAGGAAAAGTAGACACAACTCTTTTTGTTAAAAAGGATAAGCATAACATCTTGATTGTACAAATTTATGTGGATGACATAATATTTGGAGCTACTAATGAAACCTTGTGCAAAGAATTTGCTTCTTGTATGACTAGGGAATTTGAAATGAGCATGATGGGTGAACTCAAGTTTTTCCTTGGACTGCAAGTCAAGCAATGTAAAGATGGGATCTTCATCAACCAATCCAAATATACAAAAGAACTCATCAAGAAATTTGGAATGGATGGCTGCAAAACTAGCAAAACTCCCATGAGCACATCATTGAAATTAGGTAAAGATGAAAATGGTAAAGCAGTAGATGAGAAGAAATATCGAGGTATCATCGGATCACTACTTTACTTAACTGCTTCTAGGCCTGATATAATGTTTAGTGTATGTCTTTGTGCTAGATTTCAAACTAGTCCTAAAGAATCACACTTGAATGCCACTAAGAGAATCTTGAAATATTTGAGTGGTACAATACATTTAGGACTTTGGTATCCTAAAAACACATCATTTCATATTATAGGATTTTCAGATGCAGATTACGCTGGTAGTATATTAGATAGGAAAAGCACAACAGGAGCATGTCACTTTCTTGGTAATTGTCTAGTTTCTTGGCATAGTAAGAAACAAGCATCGGTTGCTTTATCCACAACGGAAGCTGAGTATGTTGCAGCTTGTTTTTGTTGCACACAAGTATTATGGATGAAACAACAATTGCTTGACTATGGTAAGGTTTTTAACAATATTTCCATTAAATGTGACAACACTAGTGCTATCAATTTGTCTAAAAATCCTATACAACATTCTAGATCCAAGCATATAGATATTAGACATCATTTTTTAAGGGAAAATGTGCAAAATCAGAACATAATTCTAGAATTTATTGAAACACAAAATCAACTTGCGGATGTCTTTACAAAACCCTTGAATGAAGATAGACTTAATTTTATTAAACTTAATTTAGGAATGATTGATGGAAACACTCTGAATTAATTGCCTGTCAATAAGGTTTCTATGTGCATGAATTTAATGCTTCTTAACACAATAGAAATATTCTCCATCTTTCCTTGAATCTTTCATTTTTAAGTATGTCGCGGTCGCTCCAGTATTCTTTAGCGGTCGCTATCCTGTCTGTCAGTTTCATTCAAACTAATGACTCTGTGCGCGGTCGAGAAAATTTGTGCGCGGCCGCACCAATTTGAATAGTTTCGACCGTTACAGTTACATTCCTCACTCGCGAGCATACTTATCTTGACAATGGTCGCTAGATCATAAGTCGCGATCGCACCTTGTTAAATCTGCGACCGCACCCTGTACACTCTGCTCGAAAATTTATAACCGTTGGTTGTGTGACAGGTCGCAACTCTTAACTTTCAACAGTCAAAAACGGCTATTTTCTTAAATCCATCTATTTAAGAGTGTTTTGCATCAGTTTATCTGATATTTTGCCTATTAAAGCACACAAACCTTCCTCTGAAACCCTAAAAACCTCTCAATATCATCTGTTTCTCAATCACTCTCTGTTTTCCTACTCTCTTCTGTTCTAATGGCCCCCAAAAGAAAAACCACTTCCAAAATAAAAGGTCAAGCCAAGAGAGTTCCAGGAGTCACCATTAGAGAACCCATTGTTGATCCTCCATCTCCTCCTCAATCTAAAAGAGGTGAGAAAATTCACAAACCTCACCATCAAACCACTGAAGAAGATGTTAGGTATGCCATGCTAAAGAGAAAGAAGGTTGAAGGCACCAAATCTCCTTTTGGTGGGATGCTTTCTGCCTTGAACATCAAGGACGAAATTGAGAGATTGCTGGATGTCCTTGGATGGAGAAAATTTGTCTTTCCAGAAGAGGTAGGCTACTCTAGTCTGAGTAAGGAGTTTTTAATGTCTCTTCAAATAGAGAAGAGTGCAAATTCTGCACTAGGGTGGTATGGGGTCAGATTTAAGCTCTTTGATCAATACCAAGCCCTATCTCTAGAAGATTTTGGCAGCATTTGGGACTTCCCCTCTGAAGGTATAACCTCCTACAATGACCAAATCTTCTCAAACCCAACACTTTCTGATTTCTGGAGAGAAATTTCCATTGAAACCTCTTTTGAAAAGGAATCTAAAGCTAGACATATCAAATCTCTCACCCACTGGATGCTCCATAGGATTATCACCTATACCATTCACCAAAGAGCAGATGGGAATGAGAAAGTAACCAAGAGAGACCTTATATTTCTGTATGCTTTCACCCACAACATCAAAATAAACACCACCAAGTTCTTGATTGATACTCTTTATCATCATGCTGTAACAAGAACTAGTACCTTCTTCCTATCCTCTCAAGTTACTCAAATAGCTAGGCACCTAAACCTTCTGAATGATTTGAACTTAGCTACGTTGAGGAACCCTTTCACTCTAGCCTCCAATGCTATCACAATGGATTACTTAGAGCATGCTGGTTGTGTAAGGAAGATAGAAGGGTCATATGTATACTGCTATGGCAAGAAAGGAGTTATGGATAAACAAAAGAAAAGGCCAAGGTATACAATTGAGGAAGAGGGAGATTCTGTAGAAGTTGCAGTAGAATTACATCCAAAAGCAACTTCATCAAAAGCTGCTAAAGAAACTGCTTCATCCTCCACACAACTCATTCTCCAAGCTATCAAGACTCTCTCAAGGAAACTCACTAAGTTCAAGAAAAGTGTTTCCAAGAGATTCCAGCACTTAAACAAGAGGATAGACCTTATATCCCACATGCATCATGATCTTTATGATATGCAAGGCAAATTGGACTTGCCTCAATGCAATCTTGAAGATTGGGATATAAGTGATCACACCCAAAGCGTTGCTGAAGAAGAAGAGTCCATTAGCACTAGCTCTGCCTCTGTTGCACCTCAAGATAAGGGGAAAGCTCCTTTAGTTGAAGAAGAATTAGAGTTAGATGATGACTCAGAATAGCTTAGCTTTAGTCTGTTTTTGCTTGCATTTTCATATGTTTGCTAATTTGCTTTCTGTTTTGTATTTTCCTCCACTTCAATCTATATATTTCCATGTTTATATTTCCATTTGTATTTTTCTTAACATTTATTTCATTTTGCCTATGCCAATGGGGGAGAGAAAATTATAAATGGAATGTCAATAAAATTATTGGGGAGAAATAAGAAAATTATGGGGGAGAAATAAGAACAAGAACAACAATCTGTTTGAACATTTGCAAATTAGGGAAAAATGTTTATGGGGGAGTTAATTTCTTGTTGAAATTTATTGAACATTTGCAAATAAGAAAAAATGTTTGCATCAAACAATAACATGTGCACCAAGATAATCTAATAATCACAATGCTCTTAACCATGATTGTTGCATATGTTAAGAGGGAGCATTTTAGACTTATTATTTTTCTTATCATTCCATTTGAAATTGTCAAAGTCAAAATGGGGGAGATTGTTAGACAAATGACCTTAATTTTGATCCTTGACAACTCAAATGGATGATCTATTTAACTTGTGTTTGAGAAATCTTGTTGCAGGATTAGGTTACTTCAAATAAGGTGAACAGAACACTTATAGCAGTTGCACCTCACCTGAATACGACCGCTCCATGTAATTAAAAGAAGAAATCTTATCACAGTAGGTTTCGCGGTCAGAAGTTCGACCTATGTCGCGACCGCTCCTACAGAATAGCGACTGTCCAAATATTTGCACGACCGCTACTCAAGGAACTTAAATCATTACAATCACAGTAAGGTTCGCGGTGACAAGAACGGTGAATGACTCGACCTCGCTTATCACTTTAGCGACCGCCCCATTCAGAATCGCGACCGCTCTACCATTCAAGAAGAAATTGTTTGAAGAGACAGTAGGTTTCGCGTCCTCAGGAGCGTCCAGAAGTTCGACGCGAGTTTCTCAATTCGACCTCGATAATCTACATAGGGCGACCGCGACATTCAAATTATGGCGGACATTCAATTTTGCCCTGTCAGAGAATGACACGTAATATGACCGTTATAAATCCACTTGATTATTCAAAAAGGGCGACCGCACCATTGCTAGGCGCGACCGTCCCGACAAACACAGCTGGGCAAGAAGCCGGTCCAACAAACACAGCATGGGCAAGATTCCAGCTGCAGAGCACTAAAATTCGACCGTTGAAGTCTTTTCAAAAGTAGCGACCGTCCCCTGTTAAAGGACGACCGCGAGAAGCATGAGCGCGACCATCCTTGCATGAAGGGCGACCGCGAAGTGCTTCGGGCAGTTTAAGTAAAGAAGGTCTAATCTACCAATACATTATTCTTAATGTCTATAACGGCTAGTAAGACCACAATGGCTATAAATACAATGTCTCTCTGAGAAAACAAAGAAGAGGAATAAGCAAGAAATCAGATTGTAATAGCCAAGCAACAAATTTTCATTTACTTAAACTTACAATTAAATTGTAATGTATGTTAGGTGTTAGCATTGAAAACACCATTGTATAAGTTTGAGTGTAAGCTTGGGAAACACTTGGGTTGAGAGAGTAAGCCTTGTAAAACTCTTGTTAGGTTGTGAGAGTAAGCCTTGTAAAACTCTTGTTTGGGTTGTGAGTGTGAGCCTAAGAAAAACACTTGTGAAGTTAGGTGTGAACTTGTGAAAACACCAAAGTTGGAAGTAAGCTTGTAAAAACTTCAAAGATTAGTGGAACCTTAACAAGTTGTTAAGGAAGTGGATGTAGGATTGAAGTAAATCCGAACCACTATAAATCTTGTGTGTTCTTTCTTTCTTCCATTACTCAACTAACTCTCTATTCCGCATTTCTTGATTGTTGAGTTTTTTAAATTGTCATTAATTCTTGAGAAAACCAATTCACCCCCCCTCTTGGTTGCCATCTTGGGACAACAGATATGTTTATTGTGGATGTTAAATATGTGAAAAAGAATAACGGTTTGACCAAAGAACGTGGTGCGCGGCGTAAATGGCAAAGCGCGATGAGAATTTAAAATGATTTCTTGAATCATTCTAAAATGAAGTTTGAGTCTTAAATTGAATCATTTTAATCTTTATGCTCTACTGGATAGTGGGAGTGGTAGATAAGGGTATGGTGCACTATACTAACGCATGCAGTACTGCTCATTATTGTGATATGATATTTTATTCAGTGGTGAGGCCACTGAAGCCAATGGGGAGGCCCATTGGTTATAACCAGGATGGTGAGGGCCATTCATGTGATCTGATATTGGTGGTGAGGGCCACCTATGTTACAGTGGTGAGGGCCACTGCCTTATCACTATGGTTCCCTATATACCAGTAGAGCCTGAGCCTCAGCCAAAGTCATATTTTTCGTTAAACTATGGAATGCAAAATAAGTTTGAATTATGGTTTTACATTATTGGAAGCATATCAATTTCTATAGGTTTAAGGTTGGTTAAATTATGATTTAATTATTTCCTTTTTATTTCAAATACTTTCATATGCTACTTTTATTTTTATTGGTAAAGTACCCACTGAGCGACAACGCTCAGCGAGTTAAGTTTTCCTTGACTCGTAGGTTCGGAGCAGTAGCAAATTCTTGGAAAGTGACGACCAGACCCACAGCATATCTCAGGGTAGATCTTTTAGTTTCCATTATGAGTTAGCTAGTTGTGGAATGTATATGTATATAAGATTGAGAATCAGTATGTAATACTGTATGTTATTGGTATGTAATAATAATAAATCTCTACTTTATTCTGGATTAGAAGTGTGAATTTTTCTTGCAGGTTGTAGTTGAGGGTATAAGGTGGAATCATTGAGAGTGTATTGAATTTGTTTGTATTCGCATTGGTTTGTGTAAAAATGTTTTCAAAAACTAGAAAAACCAGTTTTGTCGACACTTGGGACCCAAATTTCTAGGCGAAACTCTGGCAAAATTTCTATAAAATCGGAACTAAAATTTGACTAAGTAAAATTGGTAGCAACATTAGGATAGTGTGGCACCTCTACTCGGCTTACACATGTAGGCCGGGAAGGCGTGTTACAATCAACATCAATCAAAATAAAAAAAAATAAAAATAAACACTTCAATATACTAATAAATCTACCAAAAAAATTTATCATATAAATAAATAAATATACAAATAAAATTCCAAAAAACAATCTGCCAAAAAAAATTATTTTTTGCACAGAAATTTCATCAGTATATTCATGGGGCCAGTGATTATTTCTTCATTTTGCAAAGAAAAATTAAAAAAGAAAAAAGAAAAAATTAAAAAACCTACCAGTTTTGGAGAGAAAATTTTGACACTTCACCCAAATAAAATTTCCAATGAAATATTTAACTCCCAAGATCCGTATGTATATTTTTTTTGGGGGGGAAAAAGACAATATTAATACAAAAAAATGAATAAAAAAATACTGACAGCTAGCTGATGGTCAATGGACGGAGACATATGATGATTGCCGGTGACAGAAGTCAGTGAGACAGAGAGAGATGTCGTGCGGTGGAAGTGAGAAATTGAAGAAAAAAAAAGAGAAAATCGTATTTTTATACTTAGGGTAAATTTACCTACCGACCAAAATATAAATATTTCTGCAGAGAAATTTAAAGAACAATATTAAATAATATCGAAAAATTATACCGATGTGAAATTCAATTTTTCGATTCTAGATAGGAGCACAAACGTGTTCATTATTTTTCACTTCTAGATAGCAAGCCAACCTTTGGGTGAAATGCAATTTATATAATTATTATCTAGATAAATTATAATTTATTAAATTAATTAGAGCGATGACAAAAATATCATATAAAAAAATATAAATTTAAAATTTATTTTCACAACTATAAAATATTATTATATAAAGAGACATGAAAGCAATGTATTGTATAATAATATTATTTAATATTTAAAATAAAATTATAATAATTTTATATTATTATATTTTTTTAAAATCTTAATTTAACAAATATACTAATAGAATTCATATTTCTCTAGATGATATCGAGAGAAAAGAGAAATTGTCTTAATATTACTTGAAAAAATTAATATTTCTTTTATTCCTATCGAGAGAAAAGAAATTCTCTCAGTATTTTTTGTAGAATAAATAAATAAAAAAATTTAAATATTTGAATTAATAAAATTCAAATTTCATATTGGCTTTCCAAAATCACACAAAAAAATGAATAGTTATACAATTTCAAGTTAACTAAAAATATAAATTATTCTAAAAGAAAAAAGAAATAATTAAGAACGTGATAATTATAAACTTTAGTAGTGTGTCTACATAACTAAATCCCTAAATCTCCAAAAATTTAATACCTAACCTTTGCTTCCATGAATGATATATGAATTTATTAACTATATTATTTTTCTTGCTAATAATAGTTAACTTAGTCTAGGTATTTATAAAGTAATTTCAGTTTTCATAAAGTAAAAAAATTGCTAAGAGAATTCATATTTCCCTCGATGATACTGAAAGAAAACAAAAATTCTTTTGGCAATTTTTTTAGAATAAAAAATAAAAAAATCCAATTATTTGAATTATAAAATTCAAATTTCATATTGGCTTTCCAAAATCATAAAAAAAAAATGAATAGCTATATGATTTCAAGTTAACAAAAAGAAAATCTTTGTATCGAGAGAATCTTTGTTTACTGAGAGAAATATAAATTCCCTCGACAATTTTTTAGAATAAAAAATAAAAAATATATAAATATTTGAATTAATAAAATTCAAATTTCACATTGGTTTTAAAATCATAAAAAAAAATTGGATAGCTATATGATTCCAAGTTAACTAAAAATCCAAATGAAATAATTAAGAACGTGATAATTATAAGACTTAAATAGTATATCTACTTAATTAAATACCTAGATCTCGTGAAGTTTATTACTTAACCCATATATAATATATGAATATATTTACTATATTGTTTTCCTTGTTAATAATAGTTAACTCGGTTGGAGTATTTATAAAATATATTTTGATTGTCATAGGGTAAAAAATATTCACCTAGAGAAATATGAATTCTCTCAACAATTTTTTTTAGAATGAAAAATGAAAAATCTAAATATTTGAATTAACAAATTTCAAAAGTTCTTATTAGTTTTCAAAATCTTAAAAAAAAAATGGAGAGCTATATGATTCCAAGTTAACCAAAAAACCCAAATGTTTTAGAAGATTAAATATATCGAGAGATTCAAATTTCTCTTGGTAGTACCGAGAGAAAAAAAAAATTCTTTTGACAATGTTTTTTAGAATAAAAATAAAAAGAAATTCAAATATTTGGATTAATAACTAAAAAATCCAAATTATTCTAAAAGAAAAAAAGAAATAATTAAGAAAGTGATAATTAAAAACTTAAGCAGTGTGACTATTTAATTAAATATCTGAATCTCAAGAAATTCATTACTTAACATTTGTTTTCATGTATGATATATGAATATATTTACTATATAATTTTTCTTATTAATAATAATTAACTCGGTCGAGGTATTTATAAAATATATTTCGGTTGTCATGGAGTAAAAAATATTTTCAAGAGAAATATGAATTCTCTCAGTAATTGTTTTTAGAATAAAAAATAAAAAAAATCCAAATATTTAAATTAATAAAATTCAAATTTCATATTGACTTTTCAAAATCATTACAAAAAATTGAATAGCTATATGATTCCAAGTTAACAAAAATATCCAAATTATTCTTAAAAAAAGAAATAATTAAGAACATGACAATTTTAAGACTTAAGTATAATGTCCACTTAATTAAATCCCTGTATCTCAAGAAGTTCATTGCCTAACATTTGCTTCAATGTATAATATATGAATATATTTATTATATTATATTATTTTCCTTGTTAGTAATAGTTAACTCGGTCGAGGTACTTATAAAATATATTTTGGTTGCCATAGAGTAAAAAATATTATCGAGAGAATTCATATTTCTCTCGGTAATACTGAGAGAAAATAAAAATTCTCTTGGTATTACTGAGAAAATTTTGTGTTTTTCTCAGTAGTACCGAGAGAAAAAAAGTTTCTCTGGATAATTTTTTAAGAATAAAAAATAAAAAATCCAAATATTTCGATTAATAAAAATCTAATTCCATATTGTATTTCTAAAATCATAAATAAAAAAAATTGAATAGCTATATGATTCCATTTTAACTAAAAAATTCAAATAATTCTAAAAAAAGGAAATAATTAAGAGCGTTGTAATTGTAAGACTTAAGTACTATGTCTACTTAATTAAACTCCTACATCTTGTGAAGTTTATTACCTAACCTTTGCTTCCATGTATGATATATGAATATATTTACTATATTATTTTCCTTTTTAGTAATAGTTAACTCGGTCGAGGTACTTATAAAACATATTTTGGTTATCATAGAGTAAAAAATATTACTGAGAGAACTCATATTTCTCTTGGTATCAATTTTTTAATAAAAAAATAAAAAAATCCAAATATGTGAATTAATAAAAATCAAATTCCATATTGGCTATTCAAAATCATAAAAAAAAAATAGATAGCTTTATGATTCCATGTTAAACAAAAAAATATAAAGTGATACTTTAGGTTAAGCTTACTAAGAGATTATTTTTTTCTCTTGGTAACACCGTGAGAAACTTCTTATCACATTGTAATACCGAAAGACGCTTATTTTCTCTCAGCAAATTACTGAGATAAAGTTTTCGGTTGGAATATTTTATTGGTAAAATTTCGTGCCACATTTTTGTGCTACAAAAAATCTGTCGGTAAGGGAATTTCTCAGTAATTAGTCTATAATCTATCAGTATATTTTCTAATTTATTTTTTCAATCTATTCTCTTGATATTCGGTAGGTAAATACCTACAATATAATTTCTCTCGGTAAATATATGTCGGTAAATCGATATATTATTATAGTATTAGGTTTAGAAAATGAAACCTAAAATTGAACTTAGACTTTGGTTAGTCTAGGTTAGACTAGAAAAGTCGCAATTTTAAGTCAAAATCAACCATTGCAAAATGGTTAGAAATGCACGGGCTTTGATTCTCATTCAAAAGAGATGTGTGGGCTTACTTGGAATTTCACTCTAAGTAGCAAGTCTATTTTTCTGTAAAAAAAACTTCCTTTATATTTACGTGCTTCATTCATGAACTTTATTTTACTTTTGGTTGCTTCCTTTTGGGGAAGGTATGCTCAACCTAGAATTTATAAAGCTAGAGTTGGGATCCCCCTACTTTGAGTTTTTAACTGTAAATTTTAGAGTTTTGCACTTTTCTTTATTCTTTGTATGAATGGATGATGTATGGATGTATATTACTCTTGTATTTTACTTACTTACACAAAGACAATTGGCTCTCACACAAGCCTTTTGAGTTGCAATGTACTTAGTAGAACTATTTTTTATAAGCTTATGAGGTTTAAGTTCATGCAAAGCAATATCAAGTTCACTCCTTCCCAAAGCAAGTCCAATATCCGTCTTCCACTTTGCATAATTAACTCCATTCAAAATCTCAATATTGGCTGCTTGATTATTGTTAACAACATTAACTGTTCAAGAGATTGACCAACTCACAATATAAGCAACATGGGCAATTAAAATTCAAGATTAAGCTTTATAACCTTATTCAAAATGAGAATCCAAGAGCATCATTGTAAAATCTCATTTGGACAGAAAATATAACATGCAAATATATTTCTCCAATATTGGAGCCCACATAGGATAACCTGAACTCCCAATAAATGAAAAATCTATCTCCTTTGAGTAAATAGACTTTCAAATCCATGATCTTCTCTAATATTAAATCTTTTAGTTCTCGAATTATTATATACAATAATCTCCTTGAGGTAGATTAAATAATATGATAACTTAGAAAATTCAATCTCACATACATCACATAAAAAGAATTCATAAATTAATATAAAATAGATCACCTAAGTGATAAACATTTAAACTGATCAGTAAATTCAAATATGTGATGTCAATAATTAGAAAGTCCATAAATTATAACATTTCTATATCATTGTGACTAAACTTTTAATATCACAATTTTATATATAATTGCAAATAAGTGTTGGGTACATGCGGCAAAATAAAATAGCAAATAAAAGACAACATGTAATAAGAATAATAGCATAATATCTGATTGTAATATTCAAGAAAAAAAATTAATTAATAAAATAAAATAGCATGTCGCAAAACAGCAGATCACAAGTATGGCCATATGTTATTTTAACATCCCATTAATAGTTAGCAATAAAATAACATGGTTAACCATATATAGATATTAGCACAATTCAATAATCATCACTGTAAATAGATCCCTTTTCCATGGCATTAGAAAAAAAAAAAAAGTATGTGTTTTATTTGTATTTGCCACAATGCTTAAACTCATGGCCATGAATATTTGTTATGAATCATGGCCATGAATATTTTAAATTTCATAACATTGGTCAATAAAATTGCGATGTTTTAAAATAAAACCTATCCATAGTAATTGCAATGTTTTAAAATACAATGGCAATGGCCATAGTAATTGCAATTATTATAATATAACCATCCAATAATAATAATAATGGTCATGAATGTTTAAAATCAATAATAAGTGAGATATCAGAAATTGTGAAAAAAATAATAATGATAATCATAATATTTTGAATTTTAATTTTATGAAACTAGGCTCTGATACCTCTTTGTGAGAAAAAAAATCTAAGCCTTAGAATCATACACAAAATGAAAATTACATAATCAAGAAATTGACTTACAAGTTTTTTTATAAGGCTCCATGTTTGTCTCCATTAATGCAATCTTCAAATTAATCAACCGCACACACTTGTGAGTGAAAAGATTATGATCTTCCTCTTTATGTCTACTAATTCTTAAAGGGTAGAATAATATATTGCAGTAAATTAGAGAGAGAAGACATAACCTATATATTTATACTCATTAGAGCACTCCCATCATAATCCTAATGGGTTTTCTAATCCTAATAGGATTAGAACCAAACTTATAATACAAAGCACATAAGGGTAAAATTATTTAGGCCCATCCTATTTACATTAAATAATCACTCATTAAAACAGGATATTAATATATTATTTTGGACTATAACATTAACCCAAATATATATTTTGATAAAAAAAAATCAAGTAAAATCAATAAGCCTAATAGATAAAATTTTAACATGCAAATCACCATGTACGACCATGTACTTGAAAATATTACTGTCTGATAAAAAAAAGAGAGGTCTAGAAAAGAATTGATTTGCATGGTAATGCATTTCATTTGCATGACCATTCCAAGGAGAAACAGTGGAGAAAATTTTTGAAGATCGAGTGAAAGTGTTATGCAATGCCTTACAAGTTTATATGCATGCAAGTGCATTTAAAAGACTAGCTACAAGATGCGATTTAGCCCTGAAACAATCATAATTTCAACCCTAATCTGTCTAGGACTCTACAAATCAGTATATAAGCAAGCCTCCAGCCTTATTCTCAATCATTCTAAGTTCTATACAAGCTTTTCTATTCTTTTAGAGTTTTCCTTGGAGAAGAAGGAAAAGAAAGCTTAGTTTTGAAGAAACTCAATCAAAGTTCAAGAGTTCCATTCAATCTAAGCCTTATCTTGTGATTTGTTTCTTTTCTTTTAATCTAAGCCTTATCTTGTGATTTGTTTCTTTTCTTTGAATGCCAATTTTAATATCCAAGTTCCTATTAAATTAATATTTATTTACAATTATTGTTTTTATTTTAATTATGAATAGCTAACCCTAATTCGGGATTACATAATTCTTTTGATTAATTTATGGCGAACTTATTGCACATTTAATTCAGTATTTATTCTCTTTGATCTTTTTATTATTTTTGTATTTAATGCTTGTAATTTTCTGATCAATAATTATTAAATCTAAGATATTATATTATGGAGCGAGAGTATAATATTTATTTAAGAATATAATAATCTTAAATAATTTTTGCTTAGAGATAAAAAAATATTTACAAAGTTGTTTAAAGATCTTCAAAAAATTTTAAAAAATTGAATTAATTCTTGTGATCATAAGACTTGATATAGACATTAATATCAATATTAGTTTTAGATTTTAAAAGAGATTAAAATTTAATTTAAGAAATTTCAACTAATAATTAAAGAAAATAAAATTGAATTAATAATATAGAAATGTCATATGTAATCAATTGAAGAATCTAACCATGAACTTTTAAATATAAGAAGTCAAATTAAATTAATTTTAAGTCTAATCAATTTAGTTTTCTACAAATTCAAATCAGTTGATTTTCCTAATATTAACTAATTTAGTAATTTGATATTTGAAATTAACTTTTTCTCATAGTAATAATACTCACTCATCACTATATTGCTTGTCATAATATTATATACTTATAATAGAGTTATGAATATTCTAATATTGAAAAATTATAAATCAAACATATAGTAACTGAAAAATAGCTAATCCACTTTATGAAATTATTGTTGATAGCCAATTATATGAAAAAATAATAATTCTACAAAAAATAATAATTTTTAAAAAAAGTTTGAGACATGAGTTATATAATTTTTCTATAAATATATTATTTATTTATTAGAGTGTGTTGAATATAATTTTGCAAGTAAATAATAATAATAGAATACGTTAAAAGAAGTGAAGGCGCGTGAGTTTTGTTGGTTAGGAGAATTGGGGAGTGCGCGTACAGGTAAAGGACATAAAAGAATAGAAAAGAAAAGAAAAGAAAGAAAACGAGAAGGAAAGAAAGATTTGCAAAGACGAGTCACAAATGTCAAATCCAATTCTTGATTCCACGTAACCCGTACGCACACTCCATACTCCTCCAGGATTTATGTACTACCGCAGCTACTTACGTATATAAATAAATATATATAGCCTCTCTCTCTCTCTCTCTCTCATATATCTATATAGCCACACACACCCCTCTCTCTCTCTCTCTTTTTTGAGAAATGAATGAGGCAATATTTGTTAACTCAAAGAATCCAAAGATAAAATGGAAAAAAAAAAAAAACATAAAGATATGCTTTTTATATGGGTGCGGGACAGAGACAATCAAATACATGTATACATATATATATATATATATATAATTCTTGTGTGTTTATTAAAATTTAATTAATAAAAAATATTAAGATGCTTTTAACTGTACTGCTTCCTTTTTAATTAAGAGTTTTGAATGTTTGCGCATTTGATTTTCGAAATTAATACTCGTAAAATAATTTTTAAATGTATAGGCTAAGTGAAGGGGTGCATCTTTAAACTTCTTTAAAGAGAAATTATAATATCATTTGACTTTTAATTTGAGTTAAAAATTATTCTGACCAATAAAAATATATCGAATACATATATTAATTCCTACTTAATTTTTTTTATATATTTTTTGTTCATTCAATATTCAATAATATCAATGATTAATTATAATGCATCATATATTGTATCCGTCTTTCTTATTTGATAACAGTAGATCATAGCCGCGCTTTCAGAATTTACATAAAAAAAATATTTGCTTTAACTTGTCTAAAAAGTAACTTCTTATTTATAATTAACAAAATGAAAAAGAAACACTATGGGGCACTAACAAGAATAGATTTACTTGTACATAGTTATTATGCTTTTCTAATTTCCTTAATATTGATTTGGGTTCTATTATTTCTTTATTAATAAATTTAATAATAATTAATGTAATTTTTTCATAAATCAAACTAATCACGTATTAATATTTTAATATTTATTGCCAATATGAATATTATACTAATATTTTTTTATATTCACATTTAATTTTATATTAATTAAAATATTGTACTAATATTTTAATGCATTTGGCTTATAGCTATTTATCCAAAAAAAAGGTTATCTATATAGGTGATCATATAATTCACCATTCCTAACTTAAAAAGGAAATTAAATAATTAAAAAAAAACTGCCAAAAAATAATTGAAAAAAATAGAAGCATATACTCACCAGTCACCACCAACTACTGTTGGTAATATATTTAAAATAATTAATTAGGAGTGACCAGTGGAAAATAAAACAGAGAGAAATTGTTCAACCGCACAGGCTAGAAATCTTTTTAAAAAATGGGTATCAATCAATCACCATGGATGTTAGGAAATGTAAGGTAAAACAAGACTGCAAGTTGGAATTGTGTAAGAAGAGACAGAAGGAGTCACATGCGGTTCAAAGTCAAAGACAGAGAGAAAGAGAGATGCAACTTTTATTACTATCACTTGCTCCTTGCCATTGGGAATTGCTTTCTCTTTCACTTTCTCCCCTTAAATTCCGGAGAGAGACTCTTTAATCTATCAATCCAATGCTTCTCTCTCTCTCTTTGCAACTTATACCTGCTCCCATATTCACCCTTTTTTTTTATTCTTTTACTGAAAACAAAAAATTCAAAATCAATGAATCCCAAAAGTCCAAAATAAAATCCAAGAGCTAACTTAGGATTTCAGAAAATTGACCAAAAAATTAAGGAAAATCTTGTTATTGTTGTTAGAATTAGGATATGTTCTAGAGCCATATCTATAATGTATTTGTAAATTACATCCCTTAATGGCATAAAATTATATTCTTTTAATTAGATATTTATTTAATTATTAAATAAATATTTATTTATTTTATAGAATATAAGCTCATAAGTAATTTGTTAGAGAATTTATTTATAAGTGTTATAAATATGAATGACAAATTTTCTAGTACAAATACTTTAAATGTTCATGGTCGTAGGATATTTTATTTGAGCGTAATTTATCCAAAAGACCATCACCTCTGTTTATTTCCAAGATTAATATGAGATATTAATGATATGGAAGTAGTGAGTCATATGCTACTTGAATAAAGATTCTAAATAAATATGTGAACACTCATAGTGATGAGTAGGTTGAACATGTGACGCAGGATAATAATAACATGAAGTTTTACTGTTTGTCAATTATTAATTATCCTGATCATAAATGAATTAATCCTTAGACCTGAGGGGATATTATATTTCACATATAGATAATTAAAATTTGTTACTGCTTCCATACATGTACAATGTATGTGTATATGGGCATGTGGTGTTTTTAATTATTTATATGTAGGAAATAAATAATCCGCCAAAATGGAATTTATACCTTGAGTAAACAAGGATAAGATCCTATACAATTTGGTTATTCTTAATAAAGAAGTCCTTGGCCAAGGCGGTGAGATATTTACTAAGAGAAGTGTTTTTAGTAAAAATCAATTTTATTAAGAATTAGAACCATGATAGAAGTATAGTATATATTCGGGTTTGACAAAATCATGACCTTGAATTAATTCGGGATCTTTATAAAGGGATTAATCATTAATATGATAATTTGGTTCGAATATCCCATTTAACTTGACAGGTTAAATATATTCATTTTTAATTAGGTAATTATAGTGCATGTTATGCTAGACACTGACTATGATTTATGAGACCGAAAGATAATTGGGATAATCTTTTGGAGAGAAAATATTTTCTCGCAATTATCAAGAGTTGATATTGTATCTCATTGCTAATTAAATATGAACCTAGAGAGTCACACACAATACAACTCTAAATTATCTAGTAAATATTATTTTGATAATTAATTAAAATGTTTAATTAATTAATCAAAATTAATTGGATTAAATTTGTAATGAGATTACAAAGACCCTAGCATGTCTTAAATATTTAATCCATGTAGAGTAAAAATTAGTTACAATACTTGTATATGATACATGTTATGTAGATTAATTTTTGGACTTAAAATAATAAATTGATTAATTATTTATTTAATTAAAAGTTAATTAATTAATTAATTAATTTTTTTTTCTTTTATGAGTGGAAGACCATTTTAATGGGTGAGTGGCTACATTAATTAGTGGAGTATTATTTTATTAAATTGGTGGATACTTTAATTAGTGGAGTATTATGTAAAGAAAAATAATAAAACCACTTGTTAAAAAAAATATAATGGAGATGTGATCTCATTTATGTTTTTGTTAGTAGCATTCATTAAGTTGGAATTTTCACATGAGAGGTCCTTTCCTCTCTTTCAACGTGAATTGAAGAAAAAAAATTAATATTTTTATTTTATTTTTCTTTTAAGTCCAATTTTTCAAGAAAGAGTTCTTGAAAATAAAATCTCTACATATCATCCATACTAGAGTTTTAATCTTGGTTTTGGGCAATAACAATAAATCAAGATTTAATCTTTGAAGCTTGGAGGATCTAGATCAAAGGAGTTGGTGTGAGATATCTAGAGGCCACACTTTTGGGTGGTTTGGAGAAATTGTGGAAACACCTAGTCTTCAAGAGGTAATTTCTAATATCTCCTCCTATGTATATTTGGTATTTTGTAAATCAATTAGATTTTACTTATTTGGATTTTTTGTTAAATTCTAAAATTAGAACTTAGAATTGAAAAGTTCAATTCTAGTGTTAAAAGTTAACACATGATATTTAATTAATAAACTAATTGTGAAAATTTTTGAAATTTACCACAGTAATTTATTAATTAAATTACGCTTCCGTTGCTCTAATTCTAGTATTTATCGAATCCTAACAGTGGTATCAGAGCCGGCTAATTGATTTGCAAGATCTAATTTTATGGCCAAATTCTTAATTTTATAATATTTAATAATTTTATTTAGTGTATGTGATATGCTAAATTAATTTTTGAATATATATAAAATTTAAGAAGTGTAGTAATTCTTAAATATTTGATATTTGGGAAATTAAAATTAAATATGTGATATTCAATTTAAATAAAAAATTGTATATAAGATATACAATTGGTTTATGGAAGTGTTCCATATGGTCCAAAAATAAAATAATGAACTTTTAGTTATTATTTATTTATTTATGGATGTGAAAGGCATAATGGATGATCATGGACTTAGGATCATTTTTATACATACATGTGATGAATGTATATATTTGATTTGATGATTTTGTAATAATTATTCTTTTGATGGAATGTAATTATTAATTAGAAAATAAGATTTATTTTATTCCCTTTATAGGCTTTTGTAAAATTAATTGTATGATTAAAATGTATTTATCAAAGATGGAGGGAGACCAAATTTTACAAATATGCCTAGTGGAAGCAAGGAATTCAAGTGTTGAAGACTTTGTAATTTATTTATTTATTTTAATTCTAATTTGTAATTTAATGCATTCATGCATAAATTCATTTATCACCATATTCTTTCCGGCTAAGAATATGGAAATCATAGTAGTCCATGATCATACCTTTTATATTATATTTTCCATTCTTCAATATATATGATGCATGTAAAATGGTGAATGTGCAAAGTGAGACTAATAAGTATTAATTAAATAATTGATTAAAAGTTAATTAATCACTTAATTAAAAAATATTGTCCAAAAATCTTCCAATTAAAAATTAAGTCTAGTAGCTCTCCACTAAAGCAATAAATTTAAAATTTTAATTAATTTTTCACTGGCTATGGACACATAGGAGTGATTTATTAATTAAGAGATTTTGAAATTAATTGTTAATCATGAGATGATGTGAATATATGGATACATTATTTTACAAGAACGGCAATGGGCACCTGAGTTTCTTAATGTTTAAATCCATATGTATGCTGATTTAGTGGTTATAGACTTAACTAATATAAAAGGCTAAGAATGGCACTAGGCACCTGAGGCCCGTAATATTAGGAGCAAAAATGATTAAGTTTCACATGAGATGTGATATTAGAGGAAGTTAATAATTAGTAAGAGTTACTAATTAATAAAACTGGCTAATAGGTAAAAGTTACTAGTTTAATCACCCACTAGAAATCTATCCTTATAAAGATTTCCGTTTTTCACTTGAAAGTGTGAAATTTGAAATAAATAGTGGGAGGATCATAATTGATTAAAGACCAAATCATTATGATAGTTTTACATTACATGATTCTAATAATTTATTTTATTTTCTGCAGTGTCTTAAATCTCTAATAAAATGAAAAACTCAAATCCACTCGCAAGCATTCTTGATAAAAACATGCTCACGGGGCCTAATTACACTGATTGGTTAAGAAACATTAAAATCATCTTGATTTCTGATCGCATAAAGTATGTGATTGATTCTCCTATTCCAAGTTTATCTGAAGGAGCTTCAGAAGAAGAAACTGAGACGTGGAGAAAGTGGAAATTGGATGATGAGCAAGCTAGAATGTATATGCTTGCTTCTATGAATAGAGATTTGCAGAAGCAACATGAAAATTATTCTACTGCTCAGGAAATTATTATGCACTTGGAAGAATTATATGGTGAGACAAGCAGGAATGTTAGATATGAGATATCTAAGGAATTATTCCGTTCTACCATGAAGGAAGGTATGGATGTTGGAGAACATGTTCATAAAATGATTCGACTCATTGAAAGTCTAGAAAGTTTAGACTTTGGAATTGATCAACATCTCCAAATTGATTTGATCCTCTCATCCCTTCCTGATTCATATGGTAGGTTCATATCTAATTTTTATATGAACAAAATTGACTGCACATTAGCTAGTCTCCTTAATATGCTTGTCACCGAACAAAATACCTTTAAAAATAGTAAGGATAAAGAAGTTTTAGTTGTTGCTTCTACCACTTCTTCTAGTAAGACTAAGAAGAAAAAGGGAAAGAAGAAGAAAGCTTCCAAACTTAAACCAAGTGGCGGAGTTTCTAAACCAAAATCAAATAAGGCATCCAGTTCTAATGACAAAGGAAAATGTTTCCATTGTAAGGAAGAAGGCCATTGGAAGAGAAATTGCCCTAAGTACTTGGAGTCAATAAAGGGCAAGAACAAGCCTTCGGAAGGTATGTTCTATTATTCTAATCCTTCTAATAACTCATCTATTGCTTGGATTCTTGACTCAGGTGCAAGTAATCACATTTGTGCATCTTTGCAGGATCTAGTAAGCAGTGAGCCTTTGGAACAGGATGAGGTAATTTTAAAGCTTGGTAATGGAGCAAGCGTTGCAGCCAAAGCTATTGGATCTACCTCAATTGACTTAAGAAGTCATATTTTATTATTACATGATGTTTTATATGTACCTAATGCTTATAAAAACATTATCTCTATTTCTAGTTTGACTAGTATGGGTTATGAACTCTATTTTAAAAGAGATTCTTGTTTAATATATTATTGTAATAATATAATAGGCACTGGTTATATTATAGATGGCCTTTATTATTTGGATAATAATGGTAGTTGTAATAATAAAATTGTTCCACACAATGCCACACATATAAATGTTATTCATAAAAATAAATCTAGTCTAAAATACTTATGGCATTTAAGACTAGGTCATATTGGAGAGGATAGAATCACTAAGTTGGAAAGGTTAGGAATTTTAGATCCTTTGGATCAAAATTCTATTCCGACTTGTGAATCATGTCTTCAAGGAAAAATGACTAGATCACCTTTTGTTGGACAAAAGGAAAGGGCCAAAGAAGTTTTAGAACTCATACATAGTGATGTATGTGGTCCATTAAGTATAATGGCTAGAGGAGGTTTTTCATACTTCATCACTTTTACAGATGATTTCTCTAGATTTGGATATGTTTATCTTTTGAAGCATAAACATGAATCTTTTGAGAAATTTAAGGAGTTTAAAAATGAAGTAGAAAATCATTTGGGTAAAAGAATCAAAACTCTACGATCAGATCGTGGTGGAGAATATCTATCTAATGAGTTTAATCTTTTTCTCAAAGAAAATGGCATTGTATCACAATTAACACCTCCAGGGACACCTCAATTAAATGGAGTGTCTGAAAGGAGAAATCGAACCTTAATGGACATGGTTCGTTCTATGATGAGTTATACTGATTTGCCTAATTCTTTATGGGGATATGCACTCCAGACTGCATGTTATATCCTTAATAGAGTTCCATCTAAATCTATTCCAACCACTCCCTATGAGATATGGAATGGTAAGACACCAAGTCTTAAGCACATTAAGATTTGGGGATGTCCATCTTATATTAAGAAGGTAAAATCTGATAAGTTGGAACCTAGATCTATTAAAGGAAGGTTTGTTGGATTTCCTAAAGGTAGTTTAGGATTTATTTTCTATCTTCCAGAAGATCAAAGTTTTGTAATTAGTAGAGATGTTATTTTTCTTGAGAAAGAGTTTCTTCAAGAAAGTGGCAAAGTAAGGAAGATAGAATTAGATGAGGTATCATCTAAAGATATCCAACAAAATGATCATATGCAAATTGATCAACCACAAGAAATATGTCAACCAATTAATGATGTATCTACATCAGTACCTCGAAAATCTAGCAGAATTTCTCATCCACCAGAGAGATTAGACTTGTTGCTTGATAAGAAAGAGTTATTTATTCATGCACAAGTTGATCATACAATTGATCCTGCTACATATGAAGAAGCTATATTAGATATAGACTCTTCTAAATGGAAAGAGGCAATGAAAGTTGAAATGGATTCCATGTATGCAAACCAAGTCTGGGAACTTGTGGATCCACCTGAAGGTATTGTACCTATAGGAAATAAATGGATCTTCAAGAGAAAGATTGGTGCAGATGGAAAGGTTGAAACCTTTAAAGCAAGGTTGGTGGCTAAAGGTTATAGTCAAAGAGAAGGAATTGACTATGAAGAGACTTTTTCACCTGTTGCCATGCTTAAATCCATTAGAATTTTACTTGCCTTAGCCGCACACTATGATTATGAGGTTTGGCAAATGGATGTCAAAACTGCTTTTCTTAATGGATATATTGAAGAAAATATATTCATGGTACAACCAAAAGGTTTTGAATCTACGGATAGTACTAAAGTGTGTAAGCTTAAGAGGTCCATTTATGGTCTTAAGCAAGCTTCGAGGAGTTGGAATCATCGTTTTGATGAAGCTGTAAAGAGTTATAGTTTTATCAAAAATGAAGATGAACCATGTGTATACAAAAAGGTTAGTGGGAGTGCACTCACTTTCTTAGTTTTGTATGTGGATGACATTCTTTTAATTGGAAATGATGTTGGTATGCTTACTGATGTAAAACTATGGTTATCAAATACATTCTCTATGAAAGACTTAGGAGAAGCAATCTATATTCTTGGTATTAGAATCTATAGAAATAGATCTAAGAGATTAATAGGGCTCTCCCAAAGTCAATATTTGGAAAGGGTGTTGAAGAGGTTCAACATGCAAGATTCCAAGAAAGGATTGTTGCCAGTTAGGCATGGTATCCATCTTTCAAAGGAAAAGTCTCCCAAGACTCCAGAAGATAGAGAAAAAATGGCCAAAGTTCCTTATGCTTCGGCTATAGGAAGTCTAATGTATGCAATGTTGTGTACTAGGCCGGATATTGCTTATGCTGTTAGTATGACTAGCAGATTTCAATCCAATCCAGGTTTGGAACATTGGATAGCAGTTAAAGTAATCCTAAAGTACTTGAGAAGAACTAAGGATTTAGTTTTAACATATGGAGGATGTGATCTTAAACTTGATGGTTTTACTGATTCTGATTTTCAATCAGATGTGGATGATAGAAAGTCTATCTCAGGATTTGTTTTTATTTGTAATGGAGGAGCAGTAAGTTGGAAGAGTTCTAAACAAAGTACAACTGCGGACTCCACTACAGAAGCTGAATATGTTGCTGCATCAGATGCTGCAAAAGAAGCTGTTTGGATTAAAAAGTTCGTAACTGAGCTTGGAGTGGTTCCATCCATAGAATCACCTGTTACATTGTATTGTGACAATAATGGAGCTATTGCTCAGGCAAAAGAACCAAGGTATCATCAAAAATCCAAACACATTGAAAGACGGTATCATATTATTAGAGAAATAATTAGCAAAGGATATGTAGCAGTGCAGAAAGTATTGTCAGCAGAAAACGTGGCTGATCCCATGACTAAAGCTATGACACAACGTCAATTGGATTTACATCTTGAGAAGATGGGTCTAAGATATTGTAAAGAATGGCTCTAGTGCAAGTGGGAGATTGTTAGAATTAGGATATGCTCTAGAGCCATATCTATAATGTAATTGTAAATTACATCCCTTAATGGCATAAAATTATATTCTTTTAATTAGATATTTATTTAATTATTAAATAAATATTTATTTATTTTATAGAATATAAGCTCATAAGTAATTTGTTAGAGAATTTATTTATAAGTGTTATAAATATGAATGATAAATTTTCTAGTACAAATACTTTAAATGTTCATGGTCGTAGGATATTTTATTTGAGCGTAATTTATCCAAAAGACCATCACCTCTGTTTATTTCCAAGATTAATATGAGATATTAATGATATGGAAGTAGTGAGTCATATGCTACTTGAATAAAGATTCTAAATAAATATGTGAACACTCATAGTGATGAGTAGGTTGAACATGTGACGCAGGATAATAATAACATGAAGTTTTACTGTTTGTCAATTATTAATTATCCTGATCATAAATGAATTAATCCTTAGACCTGAGGGGATATTATATTTCACATATAGATAATTAAAATTTGTTACTGCTTCCATACATGTACAATGTATGTGTATATGGGCATGTGGTGTTTTTAATTATTTATATGTAGGAAATAAATAATCCGCCAAAATGGAATTTATACCTTGAGTAAACAAGGATAAGATCCTATACAATTTGGTTATTCTTAATAAAGAAGTCCTTGGCCAAGGCGGTGAGATATTTACTAAGAGAAGTGTTTTTAGTAAAAATCAATTTTATTAAGAATTAGAACCATGATAGAAGTATAGTATATATTCGGGTTTGACAAAATCATGACCTTGAATTAATTCGGGATCTTTATAAAGGGATTAATCATTAATATGATAATTTGGTTCGAATATCCCATTTAACTTGACAGGTTAAATATATTCATTTTTAATTAGGTAATTATAGTGCATGTTATGCTAGACACTGACTATGATTTATGAGACCGAAAGATAATTGGGATAATCTTTTGGAGAGAAAATATTTTCTCGCAATTATCAAGAGTTGATATTGTATCTAATTGCTAATTAAATATGAACCTAGAGAGTCACACACAATACAACTCTAAATTATCTAGTAAATATTATTTTGATAATTAATTAAAATGTTTAATTAATTAATCAAAATTAATTGGATTAAATTTGTAATGAGATTACAAAGACCCTAGCATGTCTTAAATATTTAATCCATGTAGAGTAAAAATTAGTTACAATACTTGTATATGATACATGTTATGTAGATTAATTTTTGGACTTAAAATAATAAATTGATTAATTATTTATTTAATTAAAAGTTAATTAATTAATTAATTAATTTTTTTTTCTTTTATGAGTGGAAGACCATTTTAATGGGTGAGTGGCTACATTAATTAGTGGAGTATTATTTTATTAAATTGGTGGATACTTTAATTAGTGGAGTATTATGTAAAGAAAAATAATAAAACCACTTGTTAAAAAAAATATAATGGAGATGTGATCTCATTTATGTTTTTGTTAGTAGCATTCATTAAGTTGGAATTTTCACATGAGAGGTCCTTTCCTCTCTTTCAACGTGAATTGAAGAAAAAAAAATTAATATTTTTATTTTATTTTTTTTTTAAGTCCAATTTTTCAAGAAAGAGTTCTTGAAAATAAAATCTCTACATATCATCCATACTAGAGTTTTAATCTTGGTTTTGGGCAATAACAATAAATCAAGATTTAATCTTTGAAGCTTGGAGGATCTAGATCAAAGGAGTTGGTGTGAGATATCTAGAGGTCACACTTTTGAGTGGTTTGGAGAAATTGTGGAAACACCTAGTCTTCAAGAGGTAATTTCTAATATCTCCTCCTATGTATATTTGGTATTTTGTAAATCAATTAGATTTTACTTATTTGGATTTTTTGTTAAATTCTAAAATTAGAATTTAGAATTGAAAAGTTCAATTCTAGTGTTAAAAGTTAACACATGATATTTAATTAATAAACTAATTGTGAAAATTTTTGAAATTTACCACAGTAATTTATTAATTAAATTACGCTTCCGTTGCTCTAATTCTAGTATTTATCGAATCCTAACAATTGTTTGGTGCAAGAGTAGAGAAAATTTATATATTCTCTGCAATATTAACTATTAGAATTAAACTAACTAATCATCATTACTTGCAAGCTTATAACAGTAAGTCAATAGTGTTACTACATGTCCAAATGCATTAACAATTATATTAATCATGTAATAACATGTTTATAACAGTGTTAGAAAATTTTAATTTTAATCCGTTTTACAAATATTAAGGGGTAGTGCGCACTAATTCTTATTAGCATTAAGGATTTTTTTTACTTTATCAGTATGATCTTCATGCTTTTAAAAAGAATATTACTAACAGTGATTAATGTAAATAAAACATGTGGATTTAGCTTACTATATATGAGCCAACTAGAAAATAATAATTAAAAAAATATAAATATGTATTGCTCTGTATAAATTTTTACTGAATTTATAGAAGGTCCAATACATCAATTGTCCCAAGAACATAGGCACTTGGCAGCTTTTATAATTTTTGATATAAATATAGAGTAAAATGATTGAATATGCCAAATTCAGAGGATAATTAATGTATTAAGTCTTTATAGAAATAGAATGATGAGAAAAAAGAAAATTAATGAGATAATTTGATATAAATTTAATTTTTGAGATAGTTAATTAACATAGGGTGAATTTTTTTTAAATAATGCTTGATTTGAATTTTATTGTAGATATAAATGTAATTTTTTTCAATTTAAATTATAAAGAAGTTAATTTTTTATTCATTTTGAGCAAAAAAAATTCGATCTAATTGTTGTGAAAATATAAGCTCAGACGCCAATTTTAAAAACCATAAAACAAATTTTGAGTTTGATTTGATGAAGTTTTAAATAAATAAAATAGTTATTTTTACTTGTTATCCTTTAAAAATTGAAAATAAATTGATAAATTTTATTAAGAATAACTATGGATTTCTAAATTCTTCAAAATGAGTTTTAAAATTTTTTAATGAGCTTCTTGAAAGTGAGTTGTTATATATTAGTAAATAGTAAAAAAAAAAATAAAACAATGACTGGCATATCATCTGAAGACTTTTAAAATGTGCTGATTAGGGTAGAGATCAAGTTTAAAGCATTAATGTGCTTCAGTTTTGGATTCTTACAAGTAATATGACAATTTAATATTTAATATTAGTTTTCCTAATTCTATTGGCTACTATCAATAAACAATTAATTCAGACGTCTAACTAACAATTAATTTAGAAAAAAATTCATAAACTAACAAAGAGAAAAATAAGAAGTTTTAACCAAATCATATTATTATAATTAAAATGCATCTTTTTTTTTTATTTACTAATTAAAAATTATTAATTACTATAATTATAATTTGTAAATTATTTAATTTTATTTAAATTAATCAATGAATCAATTATTTATTCGTTAGAAAAGTTAAATATACATTAATATATATTTGCTAATGACCTTTTATTTTGGTATGAGAAAATAAAAAAATAAAATATTCAAGTGTGATAATCCTTGAAAAGTGAAGAGACAGAAGACAAAGAAAAGCTGGACTTGGGTTGATGAGACCCAATCCGTCCTTGAAAGATCCATCGACTCTCCCCATAATCCTCACATTTCTCAATTACACAGGTCTGAGAAAATAGAAAATGTCAATGCACTGGCTTTGGCTTAAACTTGGTGTTATGGAGATTAATGGAATGAATGAATGGTATTTGCCCAACTTACAAATTAAGAACGCGCGCATTCCCGGACTTTCAAACACCTACTCCTCAAGGGTTCCATGCTATCACCTTTGCCTATAAGACCTATATTCAATCTTAATGTTCATTTTCCTCATTACCCAAATTCTAGGTTTTCTCCATTAACTCTCGCAAGATTTAAGATTTTTGTGTCGGATATGTTTTAATTAGTAGATATTGGTAGGTCATATAAAAAAATAAACATGGTCAGTGATCACCATATATAAGCATCCAATTGATTTTTTTTGAAATAAAATAGATATATAATAATAAAAATTATTGAAACTTATAAAATCTACCTAGCTATCAAAGTCTTTAATCTGCATACACTACTGCCATTGAACCGCATACATATTGTCACGATTTCGAACATAAAGGCATATTACTAGCACTAAAGAATGAGAAAAAAAAAACAAAATTTTTAGAACTCGCAGTTAGTCTCACTAATCACTAACCGACTTGGTTGAATAATAAAATAAACTCTACTGGCGAAAAATGAAAGACAATAGGTAACTCAGTTAATATTTACTTCACACTCAACTTGCAACTTGAAAAAAAAAAGGGAGACATGAATGAATATCTCATATTCAACCAGTGAATGATAGTATATAATATAAAAACCCAGTGTCTTATAATCATCCTACCAATAAGCATGCCCATGCACCATGCCAAGTGTACAAAAAATCACATAATCGTATTGTTAAGAAATATAAGATTATTTTATTTTATTATTTATTAAGGGTAGAATAGTCTTTTCAATTTTCTTTGTCTAGCTATATATAGTTTTCTTATATTTAGATTATACTTATTCTTTTATATTTTGAAATATACTATGAAATCCCAACATCCTCCTTTGTTACTATTGCACCTTTTTTTTTTTATTTCTTTTGAATAGTTTAACATAATATCTGTAACACTCTTATATCCTATATACATACAATATATATTTTTAGCATATGTAAAATATGCATATACGGTATAAAAATGTCACAGACTTGTTTAATAAAAATTTTCATATTTCTGATTTAAAATTTTAAATACTAAACATATAAAATTAAATAGTATATAAATATTTTTTACTTGTTATAAGAACCCAAAATAAACATTTTATATGAAAATCTTTGAAAAAAATTCGCCAGAGTTTTGTCTGTAATTTGGTCATCCTAAAATTTAGCAAAATAAAACCTCCATCAGAAAACATTCCCAAATAATTTCAAATCACCATTTCACCCATACTCCTCAATTTCACCAAGTTTCTCAAACATATATATATATATATTATTTAGAACACATTTATACCCCTATTTTAAATAACTTAACGTAAACATTCTTTATAGTTTATGGTACATAAAATTTAAAAAAATGATATAATATGCATAATACCCAAAATATACAATAACATAAAATATATACATGTTGTTGATAATGTTTCTGATATTGATATCAACTCTATAAGCACAACCACAAGTCTAGACCCGACCTGGTCTAGAAGAACTCTCCAACTCAGTCGAATCTATCTTGTCACCTGAGCAATGTAAACAATCACGCTAAGCCAAAAACCTAGTAATACAAACTTGATAACAATAAAATTTAAATGCAATGCCAATGCACAATGCATATGGATATCACATCATTCCATTTTCTCATACTTTTCAAATATTTCACAATCCACAATTCACATAAAAACAAATACAAACATGGGCCCAAAGATAACTAATATGCTATTCAAATTTCAGAATTACTGTTTTAGTCTATAATGACACTATGTGTCTAGCCCTGTAGGTAAAATATCAATGTAATAGTCTAACTAGATCTGAGCTTACGGCCCGGTCATTTCACCCAGCCCAGCTTCAAGGATTTTTGAGGCTTATGACCCGGTCATTTCACCTCAAAAATATTTTTACAGTGACGCCCGGCGTCTAGCCCGTAGGCACATCATAGGCATGCATGCCTCCTGTAACACCCCGATACCCTATATAAGTACTATGCATATACCTAGTATACATACAGTAAATATATAAAGTATAAGGATGTCACTTTTCGTTACCTTTTAAAAACCTGTAACAGAGTTCAAACCATAATACATTAATTTAAATAACATTTACAAAATCATTATCTTTATCAAAAACTTCATTTATACATATAAATACTCTCTCGTCAGAAATACATCATAATTAAAGTTTATACATGTATGCATTACCCTCTAGTTGGTCTCGACAAACTTTACTCTTCTTGTGGCATAACAAAAGACTTCATATCTTCCATCTATATACCTGCGCGAATAAACACCTGCGCTAAGCCCGAGAGCTTAGTAGTCCAACTATAAAATATAAACATATAGTATAGAAGTATTGACATATAATGATACATCAATTCAATATATAATTAGTTCTTATCATATCTTCTTTTCTTTTTAATTTCATCTTTAATATATCCTAGCTAATTTCAAATATGATGTACATATATACATAATATTATCACCAACCCCAATGCATCACCAATACTCAAAACCAATATATTAATACCCCTACATTATATATACCATACCAATCATTATTGCAATACACAAATTATATATCATACAAATCATAAATCACATTTACAATAAAGACAACCTTTATCATCAACCACAATTCATTTACATATTACACTTAATAACATTATATTATTCACAATTCACCAAGCATAATTCATTATTAATACTCACAATCAATATTTCAATACTTGCAATTCACATTGACAATAAAGACAGACTCGGGCCCAAAACACTAATATGTTATTCAAAGTTCAGAGTTACTGCTTTGGTTCATAGTCACAATCATCACGCCCATAGGCAATGTATATACATGTATCTCTATCCATGGATAGTGTAACAGACCCAGTCTCTTGGACCATCAACTCAACACATATGAGGAGATCCTCAACCCGGCAAGACTGTTACAAATCATATATCTCATATTCACAATTCTCATAGTGTAACAGACCCAGTCTCTTGGACCATCAACTCAACACATATGAGGAGATCCTCAACCCGGCAAGACTGTTACCTTTCATCATTTCTTAGGCATGCCACCCAAATCCAGAACTCTGAAACTGAATAACATATTAAACAAACAATTCATTTATTATTTCATTATCAATCTCATCATCAATTAGGCCAACATGCCTTATCTCTTTCAATTGAATTATCATAGCCAATCACAATGGCTTCATATCATATCATATCTCAATCCATATGATACATATAGCATCATTGATATCACATTTCAAAGTATATTATTCATATAATACATTTCCATACACAAGATTCACAATGCATATAACATAACATTTTCTCACTTCTCAAAACACATTAACATCATTCATTACTAGAGCATTTATCATAACAAATTGCACATACCTTAAGAATGATCCTCATTTCTTCCTACCTTTCCCATTTCATATTTCATCCTTTATATATATTCTTCATTTACATTCACAATATAATAGCTTATTTAACACTTTCATCCCAATGTGTTAATGTTCAAAGACATATAAGGATATACAATCAAATAGGGTTTATGCTTACCTTGTTAATGATCTTCACATCCTTCACATCATTCAATCATCACCTTAGTCCAATTATGTTAACAATATAATAGATCACTTAACACATTTGCAAACAAATGTGTTAAGCCTCAAATTATGTAATTAAATACAATCATATGTATTGGTACTTACCTCAAGAACTAGTCCCATCAATCTATACATTTTTTTTCTTTCCAAGAATTCTCCACATTTAGGTTAATGCAACCCAATCTCTTCAAAACCTAATCCAAAGGAATATTAGCAAAATGACCATATGAATAGTACATTCTGGTTTAAGACTCCATTTTATCCTTATTTTGAAAAATTGTATAAAATAATCTACTTGACTAAAAATTCTAAACTTTTTACAGAATTTAGTTTTGTATCTTAAAATCATTCCTTTAAAATTTCAGATCAAACTGAACACAAAATCTTGGTCAAATAGTTCACCTAACCAGACTGCCCCAATTGCCCTGCATCCTGGCAGCAGTTCTGAACTTTGTGAATTCCATAAATCAAATTCAATCAACGTGGTTCCAAATTATTTTTCTCAAATACTAGACTCACTAAGAAACAACATATCCAAAATTCACTTCAAGAACATTTTTCTATAATTAATTAAAAATCATACAAGTAACAGCCTTTACTAATTGTAAAACAGAAAAAAATTCACTAAACACAACTCTTACTCTTCCATCACCAACACCAACCTAGCTTCTTATCTTTAATTCCATTTCAACACTTTTACACACACCATACACAAACACACTCCATCAACCATCCATATCAACTCACCAATCCCAAACACAATTTCAAAAGAACAAAGGAAAATCAAGAGAAAGAACTTACCTAAGTTGTTGAATTCCACAAATCTTCAATTAAATCCTTTGATTCTCCCTTCAATTTGATGTTAGAATTAAACAAATCTCACTTTGCTCTCTCTTGTCTAAGGAGGAGCCAACCAACTTGGAGAAGAGAAGAAGAAGAAGAAGGAAATGAAGAAAAGACAAAATATCACCTCTTTAAATCTCCACCAAGTGATTCAACAAGAGTAATTACCTAAACACCCTTATACCATTTGTCTTGATTACCATTCATTACATGCCCTTTATAGTAACTTCACACTTAACAAAAATAAATATCTTCTTTCCTTGACTCTTCATTTTGACCAACTTATATGTTATATATATATCATCATATACACAACATATACCATTCTCTCTAAACCCTAAATTCTTTCCCAAATCACATATACATAAACATTCTTTTCTCTATTTCTTTTCTCTTGTAATTTAACACATATATTCAATCCAATTATATAACAACAACAACAACATAATCACAACTTCTAGGGCATATATGAGGATATTACACCTCCAAACACAGAACTCTGAAAATTGAATTGCATACAAGGCACACAATTTATTCACATTTCTCATTATATCGATATCAATTTATTTTATTATGTTTCCACGTATCTCATTACATTATACCACATTTTTTTTTCATTTACAACACATTACCCAATTACTTTGGATATTTTCACATAATTCACATATTAATCACATTTAATGTAATCCAGCCAATATCAATGACTTTTTAACAATGCACTTAATGCCTACACAACAAATGACATTACCCAAATACTTTGGGTCATTTTCACATGGTCTACATATTTTACAATTTACATAATTTAGCCATTATCAATGGCTTTTCACACTGCATTTAACACATATATGACATTACAAATGTCATAGCACATTATTCATACATAACCAATGTATCAAGTAGCTTAACACATTTTTCAACCAAAATGTGCTAAGCCCAAATGTCATACAAACATAACCAATGTATTCAAAGTTTGTACTTACCTCAAATAGCAACCAAAACAAGCTTAAAACAACATCCAATCCTATCCTTCCAACTTGCCTTTCACCACTTGGATGAAGCAAATCAACATTCCTTAATGCCTAAACCCAATGTGATAGCAAATAATCATTTAGTATCATATTTAATAGTGTTTTCAATAGTAAATCATAATTAAACCCCATCCAAGAAAAAATCCAAAATTTAAGGCTAACATCACTTTAACTTTGAATTCTCATACTAGGCTATTCATTTTAATATATTAAGTTTATTTATATTATTAGAAATATATTTTAATACATTTAAATCATTTACATTACAAAATTACACTCTTATACACAAAATCCTAAAATGGCATAACCTTCCCCCATTGAAGGTTTTCCATTTCAACATAATTTATTAATCATTTTAAGCTTATATTCATCACTTATATCACCAAACAACAAGATTAAACCAATAAAATTATACAATTCAAGAACTTTGGAAAAATTATTTTCCAAAACCCTAAATCACACTTCCATTCTCAAACTCCAATCAAACACAACCAAATCTAATATTTGACTTTAAAATACTTGTTTAAGCACCAAACAACTCATTTAGAACCAATTTGCACAATTAAAACACATGATTCTAAGAATCCAAATTTTCCATAACCCTAAATTCTCTCTCTTCACTCAACTAATCCCAAACTTAATTCTTTCTTCCATTTAACTTGAAAATCATTAATAATTAATCAAAATAGCTTCATTCATACCCAATTAAACAATAAAATCATGCTAATAGAAAAATCCCAAAATCCACATATTCATACTTTCATAAAAAATCAAAAATTAAGAAAAGAAGCTTACTAACCTATTGGAAATCCACCAGAACTTCAATTAATTCTTGAAAATTCTTGTCAAAATGAGTATTTGGATGAAAAAAATCACTCCCATGGCCATGGATTTTTTTTTGAAGAAGACTTATTTTAATTTTCTCTTTCTTTCCACTTAAAAAAATATGACCATATATAAATATTATTTTATTTTAATAAATAAATAATTATTTAATTATTTTAAAATCCCAAATTACCTCTTCCAACCAAAAATAATTTATTTTTAATTTATTTAAATAATTTTAAGTTTATAAGATATAATTACCATTTTGCCCTTAGACTTTAGACTTTTCTTTTTAAAAGTATTGACTTTTATATGTTATGTATATTTTACATATATATCACATATATATTCCACTTTTTCATTCAAAATCTCTTCATTTTTCATTTAAAATCATTAATTTAATTTATCCAATTTAATTATAATATATTTTTTTTATCAAATTTCCAAAAATTAAAAATTTTTTAAAAATTTTGGGATATTACAATTCTCTCCCCCTAAAATAAATTTCGTCCTCGAAATTACCTGCTCTCAAGTCTGAAACAATTGAAAAAACTGACTCTGCATCGTCTGCTCACTCTCCCATATCGCCTCTTCAGTGGCATGATTCCTCCAAAGGACTTTCACAATTGGCACATTTTTATTCCTCAATTCTTTAACCTCTCATGCCAAAATCGTCACTGGTTGTTTCTCGTAAGTCAGATCTGGACTCACCTCAATAGACTCTACTAATAGAATATGAGATGGGTCAGACATGTATCTCCGAAGCATCGAGACATGAAAGACTTTATGTATTTGATCCAACTCAAGCGGTAAAAATAGTCTATAAGCCACTGGACCAACTCTCTCCAAAACCTCATATGGTCCTATAAAATGAAGACTCAACTTCCCTTTTTGACTAAACCTCTAAATCTTCTTCCATATAGACACCTTCAGAAACACTTTATCTCTCACACTGAACTCTATGTCTCTTCTCTTCAAATCTAAATATGATTTCAGTCAGTCTGAAGCTGCTTTCAAATGAACCCGAATCACCTTCACTTTCTCTTCTATTTCCATAATCAAATCGGGACCGACCAATTTACCTTCTCCAACCTCATTCCAACACAAAGGTGTCCTGCATCTCCTTCCATACAAGGCCTCATAAGGAGCCATCCCAATACTGGACTGATGACTATTGTTATAAGCAAACTCAATTAGTGGCAAAAATCTATCCCAATTCTCGGTAAAATCAATGATACAGCTCCTCAACATATCCTCTAGAATCTGTATCACTCTTTCTGACTGCCCATCTATCTAAGGATGAAAAGCATTACTAAAATACAACTGAGAACCCAAAGCATCATGCAAACTCTTCCAAAACCTTGAAGTAAATCGGGGATCTCGATCCAACACCAAAGAAACTGGGACTCCATGCAACGTCACTATCTTACTGATATACAGCTCAACCAACTTCTCAAGAGAATAATCCATCCGAACTGGAAGAAATGAGCTGTCTTCATCATCCGGTCAACTATCACCTAGATTGCATCATGTTTCTTCTAGGTCAAAGGCAGTCCAGTCACAAAATTCATTGTCACTCACTCCCATTTTCACTCGGGCACTGATAAAGGTTAGAGCAACCCTCAAGGAACCTGGTGCTCAACCTTCCCTCTCTGGCAAGTGAGACATCTGGATACAAACTCTGCTATGTCCCTCTTCATATCCGACCACCAATAATGTCATTTCAAGTCCTGATACATCTTGGTACTCCTAGGGTGCATAGCATAAAGTGACTTATGTGCTTCCTCTAATATCATCCTTTTCAATTTTGCATCATTAGGAATACACAACCTATCTCTGTACCATAGACTTCCATCATTCCTCACATAAAAGTCGCAACTTTCCCCCTTCTGACAAACCAATATAATCTTCTGAATTCTCTCATTTGCCAACTGAGCCTCCCTAATATGATCCAACAAGACTAGCCTCAACTACAATTGAGTCATCAAAGCACCATCATCACAAGACTCAAATCTAGCATGCAACACTCTCAACTCAACAAGCAACGAGAGAGAATAAGCAGTCAAACCTGCCAAAGACTTCCGACTCAAGGCATCAACAACAACATTGGCCTTACCAGGATGAAAATCAATCAAACAGTCATAGTGTGAGCGGGGATTTTTGGCCCCACTCCCGGTGGAATGGTTCTTGCGACTTCGGCACTGTTTAGGCTCAGGGCCTTAAAGAACACGGACATAAGTCCGGAGAAAATAGAGTCGCCACCCGGATGGGCCGGGAAAAAGAAAGGGGTGGATGACTCGATTCCTAAGGAATCCCCAACCCCTTAATGGGTTTGGAAAGTTGGGTACGTGTGGGGAAGGTGAGAAATGGCCCAACACCCCCACAACGCTCGGTTCATTGGAACCGGCCTCCTTTACAGGTCTTAATATTATAAAATTCTTAAATATAATAACATTATCCATATTACACACAATAATTAAAAGAAAGCATCAATATATTAAAATCAAAGCAATGTCCAAACAAAGCAAATAAATGGACACCCATCCAAGGATGGAAATATGTCCTTATATCACATGCCTAAATAGGACACCCACCAAAAGGTAGAAACATGCCCTTTACATAGGTTCTAAAATAGAAAAGCAAATTAAATTACATGATGTTTAACTAATGAGGTACCCACCATGTGGAAACATACCTCTTACAACTTTTGGAAATCTAAATTAATTGATAAAAGTAAATAATCATTCATCATAAATAAATCATTCATCAAAGCTATTAATCAAAATATAAAATAAACATCCATCCATGATAAATTAAATAAACCAAGTATTGAAATTAAATAAATTAAAGCATAAGAAATAAATCAAAGCATAATCAAGTATGGAATTGAATAAAGCAAATAAAAATCCAATTATGGCTACTGCGACTCTTTATGGAATTAAAATAAATTAGGGTTTTATGTTTTAAAGGGTTGGTAAGACTCTTTGATTAACAAAATTAAGGCTTGAATGATGATATCATGAAACTAGAGTTTTAAATACTTTAAAATACTTTAATTTGTGATTTTTGGTTATTGGGTTCCTAAGCTACTGTGTAAAATTTAGGTTTTTATGTTTTTATATTTTTTAATATTTTAAAAGGATTAGGGTTCATAAAAATTAGGGTTTAAGGTTTTTAAAGGGTTAGTGTTCATTATTTTGGGTTTAAAAGTTGAATTTTGGATTTTAGGATTTAGAAGTAGGGTCACGGGTGGTGAATAATTTTTAGGGTTTTAGAAATCAATTTGATAATTTCATGAAGTTTTATGAATTTTAACAAATAAATTAAAGTTTTTATAAGTAGAAAAGATGTTTTAGAAGACTTTTTGAATGAAATAGAACCTACTTTAAGATTTTAAAAGAAGCAGAATTTACATCCTAGTTTTGTTGAAAAATATATTCAATTAGAGTTTTAAGGTTTTTAAGAAGAAAAAATAACAATTTTAAGCCTTTTGGAAGATAAACCAACGAAATAAGGTTTTTTTTTTCCTTTAGAAAAACTAAATTAAAGTTCAAAGGTTTTTAATTTTGATTTCATAGATTTGCTACTGTGTAAAAAAAAAATAATTAAAGAAAATTAATTAACACATACCTTCTTTTGATGATTTCTCCAAAAACAATTCTTCTTGGATGAACTAGCTCCAAAGACAAGTTTTTTTTTGCCTTTGAATCCTCTAAATTGTGCTACTGCTGTTCCAGAAAAAGTTGAATTGAATTTCTTCTTTTCCTTCCTTGATTTGGTTTCAAAATTTTCAAACTCCTCTTGGATTTTTGCCTCCCCTTTTGTAATTGTCTTTGGTCCTTATTTATAGTGGTTTGAGGTTGTTTATTCCTAATTAGTTAAGGTAAGTAATTTTAATAAAAAAAAGAAACCAAAACCTAATTGGATTAGGTTTCAAAAAATTTACGTCGAAAAATTTGCGCTGCTGAAAAAAATTCTACCCCAGAAATCTGTGTCAGCGCGTGCGGAGCGGGCCCGTAAGCTATTTCGTAGGCAGAAAATTTCTGCGTGCGAAATAGCACAATGATTTCGCCCGCAGGAATTTCCTACGGGCGAAATGCCCATGGGTCCGCGCGACGATTTTTTCGTTGCCGATTTTTCTGACTCCGACTTTTATTTTTATTTTTATTTTTTAATTTTTATTTGTTTATTTCTATTTTTTATTAAAAAAATTAGATACTAAAGTAAAAATTATTTAATAAAAATTATTTTGGACCAATTAGACAACAAAAATTATTTTAGACTAAATAAAACATATTGGACCGGATTGGGTCAAAAATTAAGGATCTACAGTTTGCCCCCTGCTTGAATGATCTGAAACCTTAGTGAAAGAGAGTGAAAAGCAATAAGACTTAATTTTTGATGAAACGGTTGAGGTTTTGAGTTATGGACCCGGTTCGAGTTCTGGACTTCTAGGTTTTGGACCTAAAGAAAATTTGGGTTCTGGACCCGGTTCGAGTTCTGGACTCAAGGATAATTCTAGGTTCTGGACCTAAGGAAAATTTGGGTTCTGGACCCGGTTCGAGTTCTGGACTCAAGGATAATTCTAAGTTCCGGACCTAAGAAAAATTTGGATTTTAGACCCGATTCGAGTTCTAGACTCAAGGATAATTCTAAATTCTCGACTTAAAGAAAATTTGGGTTATGGACCCGGTTCGAGTTTTGGACTCAAGGATAATTCTAGGTTCTGGACCTAAGAAAAATTTGGGTTCTGGACCCGGTTCGAATTCTGGACTCAAGGGAGATTCTAGGTTCTGGACCTAAGGAAAATTTGGGTTTTGGAACCAGTTCGAGTTCTGGACTCAAGGATAATTCTAGGTTTTGGACCTAAGGAAAATTTGGGTTTTGGACCCGGTATTGGGTACTTGGACCCGAGATTGATTTGATTTGGGTACATGGACTTGAGATTGATTTGATTTGGGTACTTGGACCCGAGATTGATTTAATTTGGGTACTTGGACTCGGGATTGGGTACTTGGACCTGAGATTGATTTGATTTGGGTACATGGACCCGAGCTTGGGTACTTGGACCCGAGAATGGGTGCTTGGATCTGAGATTGAGTTTGAATGACCTTTTATCATGTCAGAAGTCTGACTGCTCCGGCTGTTTTATGCATTGTGATTCTTCACCATCAAAATGGATCTTCACCCTTTGAGATCGGGTCTTCACCCTTAAAAATGGATCTTCATCCTTTGAGATCGGGTCTTCACCTTAAAATGGATCTTCATCCTTTGAGATCGGGTCTTCACCCTTGAAAATGGATCTTCATCCTTTGAGATCGGGTCTTTACCCTTGAAAATGGATCTTCATCCTTTGAGATTGGGTCTTCACCCTTGAAAATGGATCTTCACCCTTTGAGATTGGGTCTTCACCCTTAAAAATGGGTCTTCATCCTTTGAGATCGAGTCTTCTTTGTTCTTTGAAGATGGGAGTGACACGGCTAGTGGCTTGGCCGTGTCCCCTGGGTGTGTTAGCTTCTGTGTTTTTTCTTTGGTTCTTCTTTATTCTTGGCTTATGATGGGACACGGCCAAGCTTGTGGCTGTGTCATGTGACACGACCAATGGCTTAGCCGTGTCGCCTGTCAGTGTCACCTACTGCTTCCCTTCTCTCTTTGCTTGGTCTTTCTTGGCTTTGCCCTTTAGGTGAGACACGGCCAGTGGCTTGGCCGTGTCTCCTGCCCGTGTCATGTTCTGCCAAGATTTCCTTTGAGGCGACACGGCCAAGCTTGATTTGGCTTGGCCATGTCTTGCTTGATCCATGTTCTTCTTTCCTTGTTTTGATCGTCCAAGGGAGTTTTTGCACTTTAACCACTTTTCCCTTGCAACTGTTTTTCCTTTTTTCTCCAATTTTGATTGGATCTTATATCCTCTCCTTGCCCCCAAGGATTTTTTCTTTCATGCAAGCTTTGATTGATGTTTTTCTTGTCTTATTCTTTAAATAAGCACGCATTTCTTCTCTTTGCAGAGTGACTGGGGCTTGCACAAATGAATAGGCTTTCCATGCCCCCTTGATTCAATATCTTCTTTTGATTCTTTAATTCGCAGGGTGTTTTCTGTTCATTAAGACAAGAAAGTACAATGTAATATGCTCATGTATGCATGATATGCATGAATAATACTTACAATCATTCCATCGACTCACAGACCGAGGTGATTAGCAGAAGTGTTCTCATTGGTTCCTTTTTGACGCTCGTTCAAGTCTCGCATTGAAATGATCAAAAGCTTTGCATTTGGCTTTTATCTTCAAAACATTGAAAACATGAGTGGTGGAGACCCTAAGCAGCAGAGTCAGGGATGTATCCATTTCAAACTATGTTTCAGCTTGTCAATTGGTAGTTTCTTCATGACCTTGCCAATAATCAATTCAACATACTTCCCTTAACTTGAAGGTTTTGTATGACAAAACACTCTTTTTTTTTTAATTTTGATTTTGAAATCAAATGTTGGTTTTGCCAAATCGATGTCAATGTACCTCAGGACTTGATTTTTCCAAATTAATATATCTATAACATGACAACCATAGTTACTGTACTAAACTCAGGAATCATTTCTATTTAAGCAAGAACTGTTGCACTTCAGATAGGCACATACACATTGCTTGGCCAAAGGTCTCATTTGAGTTTAAATATTGTCTATCTCATATAAATGCTTTTCCAAACTATCTCCACTAATAGACTCTACCTACCAAGAGAGATCAACAGGTCTTTGATAGGCTTGAAACGGGATTTATAAGGGACATAGGTTAAAGTGGAGGTCATTTTGAGATTGGAGCTGGTGTGACACAATGGACAAACCCTCACACTACAAATTTCTTGTTGGAACTTTAGACAGTTGGGAGAAATCTTTCTAGACTCCAAATTCCTTCTATCTTCTTGGCATTAATCTGGATCTTGATTAGGACAGTTTTTGTCCTTGCAAAAAGTTTAAGACCCAAATCCGTTTCTTTTCTTCTTTTCCCTTTTTTATTTTTCTTACTCTTCCCTTTTCTTTCTCTTTCCTTACTCTTCCCTTTCTTTTATCATTTTGTCCTTCTTTCTTGTAGGACTATCAAGTACAGAACTTTCAAGAACTGGATGGTCTTCCTCCTTTTTCTTTGATTTTGATTGAATCTTTTGGTTGTGTTGGGACCAATTCAAGTCAATCCATAAAATGGAAGCCTTTTGTTGTCTTAGGTAAAAGAGAACTCAGTTGGCTTTTTGAACCACCTTTTTAGATTTTATCTTTCTTCCTTTTCTTTTTTTTTTCTTTTGTTTTCTTCTTTTTTCTTTTTTTTTTGTTTTTTTAGCTTTAAAAAGAGTTGTCTTGGTTTGTACTAACTTGGGCTTCCAATAATGGATAAGTGGAGTAACATAAATCTTCTTTAATAGGGATAAATCATTTGTTACTCTGATGTTGATGTTGATATATTAGAGATATTAGGAAAACTTCAACTACCCTTATGGTTTTGAGAACATTAACTATCCTTATGATCTTGAGTACTTCAACTATCTTCATGCTTTTGAGAACTTTAACTATCTTCATGGTCTTGAAACTTCAATTATCCTCATGATCTTGACTAATCATTGCTTTCTTTGATCTTCTTGCCTATTCATCATAGTGATCATAAGACTTTTCAAAAGTATCACAATAGCTCAGGTAGGTTATTGGGGTTTGTAAGCCAATGAAAAGAAAGCTAAAATTTTATGAAGGCTCAAAGGGACAACTAGGGATTGATATTTAATTGGGTGGATACTAGTTGTTGGCTAACCAAACAATGCCTAGATCATTTCTCTCTTAAATAAGTAGAGTTCAATTTTGCCTTGAAAATTTGTCAAAGCATGTTCTAAGACTGACTAGGATCCAAACAAAGGTAATTATGCAGGAGCCCTCTCTAAGTAAGCATACACAACTCAATGCTATAGAGCCATTCCCTCACCTAGTAAGGTCATTCAAGTCATGATGCATAAATATATTAATTCATGAATTATCAAGCTAGATTCCTCATTGGTCGAGCACCAAAATGAATAAAGACCAATAAAATTTTGATGAAAGTAATTTATTCAAACAACTTTAAATTTGAAAAACACAATAGTTCCAAAATATTAAATAAAGTAAGATTGAAAAGCAACATTCGAGCTAAGGAAAGTTCATTGAGTTAGGCTTCTTTTCCTTTCACATCTTTAACATTCTCATCTTGAAAAGAGGATAAAACAAAATCTTCATCCAATCCTTTTCCCACCATAAAGGTTGTTAGTGGTGGCACTCTTCCAAATTTAGGCAAAGGGTTATCTTTGGTATTGGGCTTATCCGGCTCAGGTAGCTTGCCACTATCAATCAAATCTTGGATCTCATGCCTTAATCGGGTACACCTATCAGTCTCATGTCCTTAAGTCTGATGAAATTGACAAAAAGCCTTAGTATCAAATTTTGGGGGGTAATGGACTAGGTAAAGGTCGAGGAGCCAATGGTTGTAACAACCCTTTCTTTTGTAGCTTATCGAAGACCCAAGACAAAGGCTTCCCCAGATCTGAAAACTGCCTTCTATTTGCTTGACCGGTTACATTAACATCAACTCCTTTTTGTGTGCTTTGATTGTTAGGCTGGTTGTTCCCTTTCTCATTCCTTCTTATTGAAAAGCAATTCTTCTCCCTTTCCCACTCTTCAATTTGTAGACCAGCTTGGAGAAGATCTTTGAAATCATGGATGAGTGTATGAGACATCCTCTCACGAAGATTAGGTAACACCCCTCTCACAACCATCCTTATTTGATCGGATTCATTGGGCCTCTTCTTAAGTAAAGCGGCCTTGTTTCTCCATCGCTTCACATAGTCCACAAAATTCTCTTTCGGCCTTTGTCTAATGGACTCCACTTCCATTAAAGTAACTTCTAACTCAACATTATATCCGTATTGTTGTATGAAGGCTTTGTAAAGTAGATCCCAACTCTTTTGTGTTCCATCATCTAAGGTATTGAACCAATTTTGGACAACATGGTCCAATGAGAGCATGAAGTACCTTAAGGTTTAAGCCTTAGTATCTCGGGCAGATTGCATGGCAGTGATATACTGCTTCACATGGAGATGAGGATTTTTGGTGCCATTGTACTTAGCAAAGGAAGGCATCTTGAATTTATAAGGGACCTCTTCATCTTGTTCAAATAGTTTGTCGATCTCAGACTTCTCTTTGGTTTTCAGCTTCTTCTCAAATTTCTTTTCTAAATCAGCAATCATCTTTTCAACATCGGATGTCTCGGTCTTTTCAATAGTTGCCTTCTCAACAGCCTTCGGTTCTTTCTTCTTTTCTTGAACCTCTTAGTAGTATTGAGCCCAATCATCATCATCATCAATGATCACCTTTTCATCATTAAAAACCACTTCACTAACTTTAGTATTCCCTTTGTCCTTTGGTTTTTAGTGCTAGCAGATGCCTAGACATGATTCTCTAAGATTGCAGTCAATTGGTTCTTCATGGTCTCAACTAGGGCCTCTTTGATTTCTTCCATCTTGGCATTAAGGGCTTCATCCACCATCCTTTGAATTTGTTCGGGCTCCATTGTTTTTGGTGAGCAAGTGATTGAGTCGTTGCTAGATACTTCGTGAGTCGTCTCCGGCGTAGGTCATATTGTTGTAAGCTTTAGAACTATCGTAATCCAAGGCTGTGAGCCAGAGAGGATCAATGATATGAGATGCAAATGTATGCATGTATGCATGTATGCACAAACAATCAACAAATAAGGATAAATAGGACGTTCCTTCCAACCTTATAACATCCACACACGAATGGCGAGTCCCTTTTTCCTAGGTATATGGTTAACAAAATACCAACATGGGTATCTTGCTTTCGAATAATTCCCTCGGACGTTTTAACCAATAGTTATATTTTCGAAAATGGAAATCAATCCATGATAATTCCCATTAATTAGGTTTTAATCCATTCAACCAACTATAGTAGCTTTTATGCTATATTGGATTAAAACAAAATTAAGAGTTTTATTATAAATAGATTTCTCACTTGAAAAGATAACTAATGGTTCATGTCAAAAACAAGCCCATGGTTAATTTATTCCTAGTATAAACTAGGCCCACAATTGAATTTTGGTATTTCATAATTGACCTAGATATTTTTGCAAGCTCTTAGTAAAAAAGGTTAGAAAAATGGATTTTGGGCTTAGTATTTGGGCCAAGGGCCAAAGAATTTATTTATTTATTTTTTTAGAAAAGTATTATGTCCAAAGACCATCTTGAAAAATTTAAAAATAGTTTTGGTCTTTTGGATTTTAGAGAAAAGTTTATTTTGAGCTTACAATATACTTAGGTCATATTAGAAAAAAGAACAAACCAAATAAGCCATGATTTAGACTAAGATAAACTAACCAGAGTCAAACAACATGCATTTGGGGTAAAACCTAAGGAAAGTAACTAGGCCAATTACATGAGCTTTAGTCTTTGGGTTAAAAGGCTTAGGTTCCCATAGCAAGTATATACCAAATGGTACGAGGCTATGAGTGGTTATGCCATGCTCGATCTCCATACCTTGAGTGAAAGTATGGTATCCCTTACATAACATAACACGGGTAACACGGGCGTCCTAACTCACGCACACGATGCAATCTAAGATGATGCAATGGATAATATTATTATAAGAAAGAATAGAATAATATAAAGACCAATGGAATCAACTTCTCTTATCCCAGTGGAGTCGCCACTGTGAGCGGGGATTTTCGCCCCCACTCCCGGTGGAATGGTTCTTGCGACTTCGGCACTGTTTAGGCTCGGGGCCTTAGAGAACACGAACCTAAGTCCGGAGAAAATGGAGTCTCCACCTGGACGGGCCGAGAAAAAGAAAGGGGTGGATGACTCGATTCCTAAGGAATCCCCAACCCCCTAATGGGTTCGAAAAGTTGGGTACGTGTGGGGAAGGTGAGAAATGGCCCAGCACCCCCACAACGCCCGGTTCATTGGAACCGGCCTCCTTTACAGGTCTTACTATTATAAAATTCTTAAGTATAATAACATTATCCATACTACACACAATTAAAAGAAAGCATCAATATATTAAAATCAAAGCAATGTCCAAACAAAGCAAAGAAATGGACACCCATCCAAGGATGAAAACATGTCCTTACATCACATACTTAAATAGGACACCCACCAAAAGGTAGAAACACGCCCTTTACATAGGTTCTAAAATAGAAAAGCAAATTAAATTACATGATGTTTACCCAATGAGGTACCCACCAAGTGGAAACATACCTCTTACAACTTTTGGAAATATAAATTAATTGATAAAAGTAAATAATTATTCATCATAAATAAATCATTCACCAAAGCTATTAATCAAAATATAAAATAAACATCCATCCATGATAAATTAAATAAATCAAGTATTGAAATTAAATAAATTAAAGCATAAGAAATAAATCAAAGCTTAATCAAGTATGGAATTGAATAAAGCAAATAAAAGTCCAATTATGGCTACTATGACTTTTTATGGAATTAAAATAAATTAGGGTTTTATGTTTTAAAGGTTTGGTAAGACTCTTTGATTAACAAAATTAAGGTTTGAATGATGATATCATGAAACTAGGGTTTTAAACACTTTAAAATACTTTAATTTGTGATTTTTGGTTATTGGGTTCCTAAGCTACTGTGTAAAAAGTAGGTTTTTATGTTTTTATGTTTTTTAATGTTTTAAAAGGATTAGGGTTCATAAAAAATTAGGGTTTAAGGTTTTAAAAGGTTTAGTGTTCATTATTTTGGGTTTAAAAGTTGAATTTTGGATTTTTAAGATTTAGAAGTAGGGTCACGGGTGGTGAATAATTTTTAGTGTTTTAGAAATCAATTTGATAATTTCATGAAGTTTTATGAATTTAAACAAATAAATTAAAGTTTTTATAAGTAGAAAAGATGTTTTAGAACTTTTTGAATGAAATAGAACCTACTTTAAGATTTTAAAAGAAGCAGAATTTACATCTTAGTTTTGTTGAAAAATATGTTCAATTAGAGTTTTAAGGTTTTTAAGAAGAAAAAATAACAATTTTAAGCCTTTTGGAAGATAAACCAACGAAATAAGATTTTTTTTTTGGATTTAGAAAAACTAAATTAAAGTTCAAAGGTTTTTAATTTTGATTTTATTGATTTGCTACTATGTAAAAAAAAAATTAAAGAAAATTAATTAACACATACCTTCTTTTGATGATTTCTCCAAAAATAATTCTTCTTGGATGAACTAGCTCCAAAGACAAGCTTTTTTTGCCTTTGAATCCTCTAAATCGTGCTACTGCTGTTCCAGAAAAGAGTTGAATTGAATTTCTTCTTTTCCTTCCTTCACTACAAGAAAAACTGAATCAGACAACGGTCATCTAACAACAGTTAAGGAAAAAACCATTGTCTGAAAAAAACAGACAACGGTTTTTTTTTTCCCAAAAAAGCATTGTCTGATTAATTTTCAGACAACTGTTTTTGGTGTTTTTTTTAACCATTGTCTATTAGGTGTCATTTTGGTTACACCAGACAACGGATTTTTAGGGACCATTGTGTAATATATGTTCAGACAACTATTTTTCTGGTCATACAAAACCATTGTCTGATAAGATATTTCAGACAATGGTTTTTTTGAAAGTGTTGTATAATTCAGCGTTTCAGACAACGGTTAAAAAAACCATTGTCTGAAGCAAGCATACAGACAACGGTTTTTAGGGACCGTTGTGTAATATATGTTCAGACAAGTGTTTTTTTGGTAAAAAAAAACCGTTGTCTGATAAGATGTTTCAGACAACGGTTATTTAAAAAGTTGTCTGATTAACTGTTCAGACCATTGTATAATATATGTTAAGACAACGGTTTTTCGTAAGAAACTGTTGTCTGATTAACTGAGTGTTCAAAAAAAAATTGCCTTAAATGAAAGTAATCCCTATACACAAATCAAACTAAAAGCACAAATCAAATGAAATCCTCCACCGACAAGTGTTAAACCAAATCCACCAGCAAGGTGTCAGAGCAAAAACCACATGATTCAATAAATTATATAACCAAATCTTTGAACAAAGTGTCAAATAAAGATACAAATCGAATGATAGGTACAAATGAAACTTTCAACAAATTTAAATAAGAAACACAAAACTTTCAACAAAGCGTCCAACCAATCTTTCATTAAATTCTGAATGATATAAACAAAACATTCTACAGGTAGCAGGGAGTTGTGACAGGCATTAAGGATGTTGGACCTGCAAGTATAAAGGATGGAAAAATTAATGGCAGGACATAATTTCAAAATAGAACTTAAAACAAATGAAATTATTACCATCATGACAGCTGAATCAATTCTTCTTCCTCCCGCATGTAACTACTGTTTTCTTCATCGAGTTCATCAACATATGGGAACGTTGGCAAATGTAGCTCATTCTCAAGTTCTATTTCTACAGATCCCTCATTTTCATCATCACTTTCATCATAGTACTTATCAGGTAATTTTAAGACAACTGACCATAATTTTTCAAGAGGATCATCTATGTAACAAACTTGCTTGACATGTTTTCCTAACACAAAAGGATCGTTTAGAAAACCTAATTTGTTCAAATTAACCAATGTATATCCCAAGTCATCTACTTTAACCCCTTTGTTCATATCTACCCAATTACAACGAAAGATAGGAACCCTAAAGTGGTTATAGTCCAACTCCCAAATACTTGTAATAACTCCATAAAATGTATGTGAAGTATGCTCGATGTTTTTATCCTTACCCTTCACAAGCATTGTATCGGCATCTAAACAAACACCGCTGCACTGAACTTGCCGCGTATCATCACGTTCTTTGGTGCTGTAGGTAACACCGTTGATTCTATAGCCACTGAATGTAGCTACATCCTTGTTAGGCCCTGCTGCAATCCACATTATATCCTTAGTTACTGTATTCTTCTCATCAAGTAATTCTGATGCAATCTGTCCAAAAAATTAAATTGGCCATAAGTATGATATAGCCTTTGAGAGAAGATAAATATTGTAGTATTTCAAAAGAATTCACAAGTACAGGGCATTCATTATTTTTCAGTAAAATATATAAAGAAACATGCCTATTTTTTCTGCAAATTGCAGCAAAATACTTGGGCTATAAGATTTTACCTTTTTATGAAACCACTTAGGGAATGTTTCATTTTGCATGTTCTTTAGCCACTCTTTCATTTTCATGTTGTGGATATCTTGTCATCAAAGAAGCCATATGTTCACTGCAAGTAAAATCAACTTTATTAATTTTTGAAACAAAATGCAGAAAATAAGGAAATAACAAAAACAAATTGAAGTAACTTACTCAAAATATGGGCGAATGTCATTACAATTTTGGAGAAGATACAAATGTGCTAGGTGCAAGTCCTTCTTACTTGGCGTTATCACTGTTGCACCAGATAAGGGTTTGTATTTTGCGTCGTTCTTATCCCTACCATTTTTCGGCGATCCAACAGTTGCTTCTTCAAAGTTGACCAAACACTCAACGGCCTCTTCTGCAACATAGGCCCCAGCAATGCATCCTTCCGGACGAGTCCGATTCCGTACATAACCCTTGAAAGTCTTCATATATCTCTCGAAAGGGTACATCCATCGTAGGAAGATTGGCCCACAGAGCTCAACCTCTCTCACAAGATGAATTGAGAGATGGATCATTATATCAAAGAAGGAAGAGGGGAAGTACGTTTCTAGCAAGCATATGGTCTCCACCAACTGAGCTTGCATTTTTTCCAATTTATCCACCTCGATGACTTTACTGCAAATTGCCTTGAAGAAGAGGAAAAACCTAATAATAGTGCACCTAACCTATTTTTGTAGTACTGAACGAATTTTGATGGGGAGTAAGTGATGCAACATTATATGGCAGTCATGAGATTTCATTCCAACAAGTCGCAGATTTTCCATTGATACTAAACCCTTAATGTTTGAACAAAAACCATCAGGTAACTTCATGCCAACCAAGGATGAGCAGACAATCTTCTTTTCTTTATGCAATAAGTTCTAAGATGCCGTCGGGAACTTCTCTTTTTTTTTTCGGGAGTTTTTGGCCTCAGCTCCGTTCTTATTCCCATTTCAGTCATATCAAGACGGATAGACTCCTTGTCTTTTGACTTCCCTGGTATATTTAGCAAGGTACCAGTCAAAGCTTCACATATATTTTTCTCGATATACATCACATCAAGGACATGCCTAACCGGCAAAAATTTCCAATACTCAAGTTGGAAAAATATAGACATCTTATTCCAAATAGGTCGAGGTTCACCTTTATTCAATCGAGGTTAGCGTTGTGTCTTACCATAGACATAGCCCTTTAGTGGTTGTACCCTTTCAAACACCTCCTCTCCAGTTAACAAAATAGTAGCCGACAACTTCTCCACGGTGTTATCAAAGGCTAATTTTTGCCTTCGATATGGATGATAACGGGGCAACCACCTACGATGCCTCATAACCACCGTCTTACGATAATTTGCCAACCTAGTAGCTTTTGTTTTATTAACATAGACAGTACAAGCATTATACCCTTTAATGATGTTGCCTGACAAGTTGCCTAAGGTTGGATAATCACTAATTGTCCACAACAAAATTCCCCTTAGTATGAAGAACTCTTTCTTATATGCATCATACACTTGTTTCCCATTCCATAACACTTGAAGATCTTCTATAAGTGGCTGAAGGAACACATCAATATCATTTCCGGGTTGATTCGGTCTGGATATCAACAAACTTAACATAATATACTTTCTCTTCATACAAAGCCAAGGTGGTAAGTTGTAAATACATAGCAAAACAGGCTAACATGAGTAATCAATTGATAATCCATGGAAGGGATTGAATCCATCGGTAGATAAAGCTAACCGAAGGTTTCTTGTCTCCAAAGCAAACTCAGGCCACTTTTGGTCGACATCCTTCCATGTTTGTGAGTCTGCCGGATGTCTAATTTTACCATCCTTTTGTCGCCCGGTGTCATGCCAAGTCATTTCCTTTGCAATTTGAGCTGTATTGAATAAATTCCTCAACCTTGGTATTAATGGAAAATACCATAGAACCTTAGCAAGGACCCCTTCCAATTCTTTTCCTTTCTTGTCCAGCTTCCATCTAGAGGCTCCACATATGCGGCAAATTGTCTCATCTTCATCTCTCTCACCACGATATAAGAGACAATCATTCAGGCACACGTGTATTTTTTCATACTCCATACCCATAGCACATAAGGTTTTCTTGGCTTCACTGAAGGAAGAAGGGATACTATTGCCTTCTGAAAGCATTGACTCAAGCAAAAGGAGAATATCAGAGAAGCATGTATCAGAAATGCCATGCTTTGCTTTCAAGTTATATAACTTGACTAAAGCTTTCATCTTAGTATAACCCTTGCATCCCGGATAAAGGGGTTCATGTTCACCTTCAACATGGTTAATGAAATCAGAGGAATCTAATGAAATATCATCATCGTCGACATTATCATGCCCCGTTCTTATGTTTGTTTGATCAACTGATTCTGAGAAACAATCTATTTCAGCAACTAAAGGACTCCCTTCTGGATTTGACTCTCCGTGCCATATCCAGCAAGTATAGGTTTGATCAATACCATATTGGAAAAGATGATCCCTAATAGTTTGAGCCTTCCACAATTTACTGTGAGCGCATCTTAAGCATGGAAAACTAATTTTTGTTTCATCAAACCCATTCTCAAATGCAAACATTAACAACTCTTCCACACCTAATTGAAACTCTCTTATTCTTCTATCAGCCTTCAACCAAGATCTATCCATCTTTTAGTTGGACCAGTTCTGCAATTTGAGCAATAATTCAGTTAGTTGGACCAGTTCTGCAATTTTGACAGCAATAATTCAGTTAATAGCAAGAACCAGATACATAACACCTATGTGAACTCCACTGAATTATGGTGATGTCAAATAGAACCTGGAAGGGAATTATAATCACCTCATATGTGAGAGCAGATGTAGCAGCTAACTTTTATGAAGGTTTCTCGAAGACAGCTATCATATGGTTATTGTGGTTTGAATAAAGTTGCATGAGGAAGCTTGGACTGTTATGTAATTGTTCAACCTGAAGGAGAAAGAAAAAGGGTTCACATATAGAACTTAAAAGTTGTCATTGAAAAGAAAAGCTAGCACCAAGAGCAAGGAAAGGGGTATTTCTTGATTACAAGTCAGGAGTGAAAGGTTTTCTGTTTATGGATCTCACAACAAAATAAATTTTAGTCAGCATTTATTTACAGTTTCATGAGCAGTACTTTCCATATAAAACTAAACAAATACCAGTTCACACAACTGATGTTTTAACAGACATTCAACTTCAATCACAACAACCTGAATCCATAAATAATCCTCAATTCACTGACACAACTCAACATACCATTTCAACTGATAGTCATCAAACAGGGGACCAAAGACTTATAAACAAGCAGAGAAATCAGAAGCAAGGAGACATACTGTAGATCTTGAAATTTAAGCAGCAAATTGAAGGGACAGAACAACATTATAGTAATCTAAAAATACAATGCAACATTATAGTAATCTGAAAATACAATGCAATAATTCAATTAGATTAAACAGAGGAAAGAATTCTATGGTTGTGCTGAAAATCCAATGTACCAAGTTATGTATATACATACAACAGCTTAATGAACATCGACAGCAAGGAGAGTGCAGATGGGATGATTACTTACGGCTCATAGGAAAAAAAATAATCTTCTTTCGACTTATTTGGGACAATGTAGTTACTGACAAAGGAGATGGCCGACAGTAAGGAGACGACATGCATTAATGAAGACCGCAACAAGGAGAGTGGTGCTTAGGAGAGTGGTGCTTAGGGTTTGGCAGCGAGAGAACCACGACTATTGAAGTTGAAAGAGGAATGAGAGATGAAGCAGAATCAAAAGCTTGGACATTTTATGGAAGTTAGATTTTCTTAGTATAAAAACATGCTAAGGATCTAGTGGCTATTTGCAATGTATGGAAGTTAGGCTTTCTTAAGCCAAACAAACTTGACTAAGTATTAAAAGCTAAGGTTTGGATTTATAAACATTTCATAAACCCATTAGAAACTTTAAAGTCCACCATTAAATAATGATTTAGATATAATATGATATTATATAAGTAGGAATACAAGTATATATTAGTATATATATAAAAGTATACACATGTGTATACAAGTATATATATAAGTATATACAAGTATATATTAGTATATATACAAGTATATATATTAGTATATATTAGTATATATTAGTATATATACAAGTATATATTATTATATATACAAGTATATACAAGTATATATTAGTATATACAAGTATATATATTAGTATATACAAGTATATATTAGTATATATATAAGTATATACAAGTATATATATTAGTATATACAAGTATATACAAGTATATATATAAGTATATATTAGTATATATACAAGTATATATAAGTATATATTAGTATATACAAGTATATACAAGTATATATATTAATATATACAATATTGAACTAACTCTAATGTTTCTCAAATCATAATCATAATCTTCACTTCCATTTGTAAGTGTTCTTATGGACTTGCTTATTGAACTCTTGCCTTGCAATTACATGCTTTCTATCTAGATGGCTACTATATGGCTCACCATGAGCATGGTTCCTGTGTATCAAATTTAATTCTCTCAGTTGGCTATACTTTTCAATATTAGTATATATATTAGTATTGTGTAATGGCTATATGGTGACAGGGAAATCCAGAGTTGGAACTAATTTCATTAATTGCTCCTATGCATTTGATAGTAATCTTGTCTATCTGTTGCATTTCACTAGATCTTTCTACAAGCATATATTGGGAGTTAAAGTAACATATCACGATATCGAAGCATTTGATCCAGATTACTTCAATCACTTTAAGTGGATGCTTAAGGTATGTATGTTGCATTTCTTCTTTTTTTTACCTTAGAAAGAATCAATGTTAGACTTATTTAGTTTTTGCTCAATCTAATTTACATCAACACTAAATTTTATAATTATATAGGGTTCCATAGAAATTTATCACTATTAATTATTTAAATTGTATTGCCTTAAGCACTTATGGATGAATTATAAATTGAAATTTATAAGTCATCTATATAAGTGAATTTATAAAGTTAATTTAACAAAATTTTGAAAAATCCATTTTGTTTCCAAAGAGGGATGTCAAAACTTCAAAAATTTTGAACACTTAAATTCCCCCCTTTATTTCCAAAAAAAAATTTCATTTGCCCCCATTTTGCCAAAAACACGGCCGTTTTGAAATTTAGCAATAAACATAAAAAGACCTATCTCCTCCTTCCCTCTTTCGATTTCTCTCCTATCTCCTCCTTCCCTCTTTCGATTTCTCTCTGTAGACCTAATTTGTTTCTATTTTCACGGGTCCCAATAATGAGGAGGTTGTTGAAATAAAAAATGATGACATCGTTAAAAAAATGATGATGATGGGTTTGATAATCAAGTGAAATTGGCAAAGCTGGCCATAGGATCACCGAGCAATATTGTTGCTTATGCAAAGGTTGTTGAAGTCCCGGTTTTTGAAGGACATGAGCCATCTCTCCATGGAGTTAAGATTGCACAAGAGAATGCAAGAGCGTCGATCACTCGTACAATTCAAGGTTTGAGGATACTACTTACTATTTTTCAAACTTCTAATGATTATATTCAAACATATAAATAAATGTAATTTTTCCATGTTTTTTATATTTACAGACGTCAATATCCCATTCCCAGTCGGCGATGAAATTGTTACTGTGGACCAAGCCGTGGGTACTTTTATAGCATGGCCGAGAAATTTGATTGTGCTGGATGGGGTGTCTAATCCAAAGGTTAAGTTTTGAGAAATGAAAGTTTGCATAATTGCTTTTTTTTTGCTATTTACTGTGTTCACGTGCAAATTTTTTATTTTCAGAGTTTTAAAAAAGCTTGTGTGAAGAAAAAAGCCTCCAAGAAATTAAAGAAGCCTGTTGTTATAGAAGCTGATATGTTTGAGGAGGAGCTGCATGTTCAGATGGGTGCTGATTATCCAACGCCTTTGAAACGTTTGTGGCTGTGGGCAAAGGATGCCTTAAGCGATGATCGAACAGTTAGTTTTGCCCTAAGTGAAGAAGCATTTGGTGTGAGCAAAAAGCAAGTTGTGTTCTTACAAGATCTACATGCTGTGTGCGCCGGAGGTGAAATATCCGGATCCATACTTACCATATTTATTCAATAAGTTTCCAAGTACAAAAGCTTTTTATTTTCTTTGTTAATTGTGCTGGAATTAAACTGATAATATGTACCAACTATTACTTCATTTTGTATGCAGCTACTTGTATGAATATGTCAAAAGGCATAAAATGGTTGATATGATTGGCTTTGTGGATCCCAGCATGATTGGTGCCATTGGATGTGGTAATTCAGGGGGGAGGTCACGTACACTTGCGAGTCGATTTAAGGGGGCTAAAGAAGGACAATACTTTCTCTTGCCTTTCAACGATGTGTGAGTATTTCTTTACCTTTCTTTTTTATCCGCTATCGTAGCTAATGAGAGTTAGTAGCTAAATAATGCTGCTTCTGTATGTGATTGTGATTGATGTTATGAATTGAGCCTTTTTGATTGCTATTTTGGTGATTGAAATCACTGTTTCATTGTCGGTTCTGTATTTATTCAGATTTTTTAATTCTCATTTACTGCATTTGACAATCTGAATTTGTCAATATGCATTGAAGCAGTAATCGTAGTTAAACCTTATGTGCTTCTTGTTCCTGTTTAAGCAGCAGCAATTTAGTATAAAAGATATATTATGTCCGTATGTATATATAAATGTTAGTAGTATCACTTTTCATTATCAGTGTTGACCATCTTGTTCCTGTTTTCCCTCATTTGTGAAAATGACATGATATTGTTGTTTATTTAAGTTTGGCATTACTTTAAGTTTGGCTTGTTGCTGCTGTGATTGATTCATGAATTGTTTATTTAAGTTTGGCATTACTTTTTGTTCAATGAATTGTTTGGCGTTATGTTCTTCCAAATATGAAGAATTGCTTGTATTTTATTTTGTTATTTCGTAGGAATCACTGGGTATTGACTGTTGTAAATCAGACGGGAGAGGTAGTCTACCACATGGACCCTCTTAAACGTCGCATTGCTAGCCAGGAATGGATAGAGGTTGTTGACAAGTAAGTTGCGCTTCTAAAGTCTGCCTATTTAGTCTTAAGTTATAAAATTTGGGGAAAATGCAATTTTGTTGACTTATATTGTGTTTCTTATAGTGCCATAAAGTTATACAAGGAGAGTGTCAACAAGACTGTGAGGAGGAAAATTTTATGGGAGAACATGGCGGTATTGTTTTTCTCATCATTTATGATTTATACAATTTATACAATAATTTTGCCTATACTCTTTTTGCTGTTGGGAAAATGGAGCATTGGATTGGAAATTGATATGTAAATTGCTTGTTCTATGAAAGAAATATTGCTAAATTTGGACTGCATTTTTTCATTTGAGTACAAACTTGGAGTCCACAAAGCATTTTTAGTTGGTCTGCATTTTTTCATTTCAAATTGCAGCACTGCTGGCATTACTTGTATACTTGCTCGTATATATTTGGATTGCCTTTTGTGTTCTCTTGTGTCTTTGGTTTTCATATTGAATATTTCTGTTGAAGATGTTTCAGTCCGTGGCCTTGTGTTTTCTTGTTCAGTTAGTCAAAAAACAAAATCTACTATTATATATTAGTATAATAGTATATAGTATAATATATAATTCATGATGATGAAATTGATTGGGAATTTGATATTGGATTGGTATTTTTATACTATTGCTCTGGTTTCTGTTTCAACTTTTATTTTGTTTCTGGATTAAAACCAATGTCTCTATTTGCTTATCTCCGTTTGACATTCGTCAAATCTGTTTCTTCTATATTGTTATTTTGATCTATGTTGATGAATACTGTTGTGTTGATTGAGGATGACAGTGGTTTTCTTGAAGTCTTTTTGTTTGATTGATGATTAGTATGCCTATTATGATTTCTTCCCAAACTGATTTTTGTTTCAAATTGTTCAAAAAAATGCCATTCTGTTTCTTCAGATTACCTTTGTTCATGCGGATTAATATTTATAAAGAATACAGCTCTTCAAAATCAGTTTCCTCTACTTTTAAATCTAGTCTATTGTCTTGAATCTTTTAGAATAAAAATCATCTTCTTCTTATGGGTTTCAGCTTTAAGTATCACTGTAAATTTTAAAATCAATGTTGAAGTCTACTTTGTTAATCAAGCAGCATACAAATTTCTTCTTATGATATGATGGTGTGGATTTGTTAAATTTAGTACATTTATTTTGATCTTTGCAAAGGTTGGTGGCTGCTGGCATGTCTAGTTTGGGGGTTCTCTTTCAATTTAAGAAATGCCTCTAAAAGTCTAAACTATAGCAGAACCTGAAACTGATGGGATTCTTGCACTGGAGAGTTTGTTCTTATGTGATTTTTATTTTCTTTTTTCTTTTATTCTAAGCTTTGCAATATACTTTATGTGAGCAAGTTTGTCTTTTAATGTTTTAATCTTTCATTTCTTATCATTTAAAGCAAATATGCATATTATAGGTATGAGTTTGCTCGTTGAGCCTGAAATTTTATGTGGATGTGTCTTGTGTTCATTTTTCAGAATGTTTGTTCAGATTTCAGGTTAGGTTGTGTGATTAGGTTGATGTGTTGGTTTGCATATGGGTTTACATATGGATGTAGCATGTGGTACTTCATTTTTGATTTCATTTGCTATTTCAGGGGGTTCCTGTGCAGAAAGGGGCCACGGACTGCGGCCTCTTTGTCATGAGGTACATGAAGGAAATCTGTTATGACAAGGAGCTTCAGTTTGCAGCTAAGGTGAGAATTTTAATTATTTTCATTTTTTATATAATAGTTTTGTATTTACCACATGTGGCTAACCAAAATTTGATTCATTTTTCAGTGGCTACGCAGAGACAACTTGGAGTATAGTGATGCCGACATCAATGAGATTAGGATTGACTTCGCCAAATATTTCATGAAGCGTCATTCTCCTTGAAGTTAATAGTATAATTCAGTGATATATGTATAGTGTTGATTTTTATTTTAGTTTGTTAATATGTTGAATGGTTGAATTTGTGGAGGTTTTTTGATTCCCAAATTTGCAATCCTCCATTGTAAAGTGTTGTCTTATATGTATAATGTACAGTTTAACAGACAATGGTGGTGAAATGAAAATGAACATTGAAACTATTGTCTAATATTCAGTGTGCCACATTAATTAACCGTTGTATTTAGGGTCCTTCTACAACGGTTTTAGATTAATTAACCATTGTCTGAAAAATTAAAAAGCGTTGTGTAAACCTTTAATAGATAACGGTATTTAATAAGAAAGCATTGTGTAAACCTTAATTATACAACGGTTTTTAATAAGAAAGCGTTGTGTAAAACTTCATCAGACAATGGTTTTTAATAAGAAAGCGTTGTGTAAACCTTAATCAGACAATGATTTTTAATAAGAAAGCATTGTATAAACCTTCAATAGACAACGGTTTTTGTCTTCATCAGACAACGGTCAAAAACCGTTGTCTAAACCTTCATCAGACAACGGTTAAAAACCGTTGTATGATAAAACTAAAAACCGTTGTGGAAACCATCTTCAGACAATGGTTAAAAATCGTTGTCTGAAATGCTATCAGACATCGCCTCAATAGACAACGGTTTTTATCTTCATCAGACAACGGTCAAAAAGCGTTGTCCAAACCTTCATCAGACAACGGTTAAAAACCGTTGTCTGATAAAACTAAAAACCGTTGTGGAAACCATCTTTAGACAATGGTTAAAAACCGTTGTCTGAAATGCTATCAGACATCGCCTCAATAGACAATGGTTTTTGTCTTCATCAGACAACGGTTAAAAAGCATTGTCTAAACCTTCATCAGACAACGGTTAAAAATCGTTGTCTGAAAATTTAGAAATCGTTGTTTGACAATTTAAAAACTATTGTGGAAACCATCAGACAACGGTTAAAAACCATTGTCTGAAAAATTAGAAACCGTTGTCTGAACCATCATCAGACAATGGCCAAAAACTGTTGTCTGATAAAATTAAAAACCGTTGTTTCAAATTTTGATTACCTTGTCTGATAAAATTACTTACCTTGATTTGGTTTCAAATTTTCCAAACACCTCTTGGATTTTTTCCTCCCCTCTTTCAATTGTCTTTGGTCCTTATTTATAGTGGTTTGAGGTTGTTTATTCCTAATTAGTTAAGGTAAGTAATATTAATTAAAAAAAAGAAGCCAAAACCTAATTGGATTAGGTTTCGAAAATAATTTTATTTTTGACCCAATCCGGTCCAATATGTTTTATTTAGTCTAAAATAATTTTTGTTGTCTAATTGGTCCAAAATAATTTTTATTTTTGCTTTAGTATCTAATTTTTTTAATAAAAAAAATAAAAATAGACAAATAAAAATCAAAAAATAAAAATAAAAATAAAAATCGAAATCGAAAAAATAGGCGACGAAAAAATCGTCACGCGGGCCCGTGGGCATTTCACCCGCAGGAAATTCCTGCGGGCGAAATCACTTTGCTATTTTGCACGCAGAAATTTTCTGCCTGCAAAATAGCTTACGGGCCTGCTCCGCGGGCGCTGTCGCAGATTTCTGCGGCAGAATTTTTTTCGGCAACGCAAATTTTTCGACGCAAATATTTCGAAACCTAATCTAATTAGGTTTTGGTTTCTTTTTTTTTATTAATATTACTTACCTTAACTAACTAGGAATAAACAACCTCAAACTACTATAAATAAGGACCAAAGACAATTAAAAAATGGGAGGCAAAAAATCCAAGAGTAGTTTGGAAAATTTGAAACCAAATCAAGGAAGGAAAGAAGAAATTCAATTCAACTCTTTTCTGGAACAACAGTAGCATGATTTAGAGGATTCAAAGGCAAAAAAGACTTGTCTTTGGAGCTAGTTCATCTAAGAAGAATTGTTTTTGGAGAAATCATCAAAAGAAGGTATGTGTTAATTAATTTTCTTTAATTGTTTTCTTTACACAGTAACAAATTTATGAGATCAAAATTAAAAACCTTTGAACTTTAATTTAGTTTTTCTAAAGCCAAAAAAACCTTATTTCATTACTTTATCTTCCAAAAGGCTTAAAATTGTTATTTTTTCTTCTTAAAAATCTTAAAATTCTAATTGAACATATTTTTCAACAAAACTATGATGTAAATTCTGCTTCTTTTAAAATTTTAAAGTAGGTTCTATTTCATTCAAAAAGCCTTAAAAAAATCTTTTCTACTTATAAGAACTTTAATTTATTTGTTTAAATTCATAAATCTTCATGAAATTATCAAATTGATTTCTAAATTCTTAAAAATTATTCACCACTCGTGACCCTACTTCCAAAATATCAAATCCAAATTCAACTTCCAAAATTCAAAATAATGAACACTAACCCTTTTAAAACCTTAAACCCTAATTTTTATGAACCTTAATCCTTTTAAAACATTAAAAAACATAAAAACCTAAATTTTACACAGTAGCTTAGGAACCCAATAACCAAAAATCACAAAGTAAAGTATTTTAAAGTGTTTAAAACCCTAGTTTCATGATATCATCATTCAAACATTAATATTGTTAATCAAAGAGTCTTACCAACCCTTTAAAACATAAAACCTTAATTTATTTTAATTCCATAAAAAGTCACAGTAGCCGTAATTGGACTTTTATTTGCTTTATTCAATTTCATACTTGATTATGCTTTGATTTATTTCTTATGCTTTAATTTATTTAATTTCAATACTTGATTTATTTAATTTATCATGGATGGATGTTTATTTTATATTTTGATTAATAGCATTGATGAATAATTTGTTTATGATGAATGATTATTTACTTTTATCAATTAATTTAGATTTCCAAAAGTTGTAAGAGGTATGTTTCCACTTGGTGGGTACCTCATTAGTTAAACATCATGTAATTTAATTTTCTTTTCTATTTTAGAACCTATGTAAAGGGCATGTTTCTACCTTTTGGTGGGTGTCCTATTTAGGCATGTGATGTAAGGACATGTTTCCATCCTTGGATGGATGTCCATTTATTTGTTTTGATTTTAATATAATGATGCTTTCTTTTAATTATTGTGTGTAATATGGATAATATTATTATATTTAAGAATTTTATAATATTAAGACCTGTAAAGGAGGCCGGTTCTAATGAACCGGGCGTTGTGGGGGTGCTGGGCCATTTTTCACCTTCTCCACATGTACCCAACTTTTTGAACCCATTAGGGGGTTGGGGATTCCTTAGGAATCGAGTCATCCACCCCTTTCTTTTTCTCAGCTTGTCCGGGTGGCGACTCCATTTTCTCCGGACTTAGGTCCATGTTCTCTAAGGTCCCGAGCCTAAACAGTGCCGAAGTCGCAAGAATCATTCCACCGGGAGTGGGGGCAAAAACCTCCGCTCACAGTGGCGACTCCACTGGGGATAAGAGAAGTTGATTCCGTTGGTCTTTATATTATTCTATTCTTTCTTATAATAATATTATCCATTGCATCATCTTAGATTGCATCATGTGCGTGAGTTAGGACGCCTGTGTTACCCGTGTTATGTTATGTAAGGGATACCATACTTTCACTCAAGGTATGGAGATCGAGCATAGCATAACCACTCATAGCCTCATACCATTTGGTATATACTTGCTATGAGAACCTAAGCCTTTTAACCCAAAGACTAAAGCTCATGTAATTGGCCTAATTACTTTCATTAGGTTTTACCCCAAATGCATGTTGTTTGACTATGGTTAGTTTAGTTTATCTTAGTCTAAATCATGGTCTATTTGGTTTGTTCTTTTTCTAATATGACCTAAGTATATTGTAAGCTCAAAATAAATTTTTCTTTAAAATCCAAAAGACCAAAACTATTTTTAAAATTTTTCAAGATGGTCTTTGGATATAAGATTTTTTCTAAAAACAAGTCAAAATTTTTTTTTTTTGGCCCATGGCCCAAATACTAAGCCTAAAATCCATTTTTCTAAAATCTTTTACAATGGGCTTAGAAACAAAACTATTTTCACTCAACCATTTTTTACAAAGAGCTTGCAAAAATATTTAGTTCAATTATGAAATACTAAAAATCAATTGTGGGCCTAGTTTACACTAAGAACAAATTAACCATGGGCTTGTTTTTGGCATGAATCATTAGTTACTTTTTCAAGTGAGAAATCTATCTATAATAAACCTCTTAATTTAGTTTTAATCCTATTATAGTTGGTTGAATGGATTAAAACCTAATTAATAGGAATTATCATGGATTGATTCCCATTTTCGAAAATATAACTATTGGTTGAAACGTCCGAGGGAATATTCAAAAGCAAGATACCCCATGTTGGTATTTTGTTAACCATATACCTAGGAAAAGAGACTCACCATTCGTGTGTGGATGTTTTAAGGTTGGAAGGAACGTCCTATTTATCCTTATTTGTTGATTGTTTGTGCATACATGCATACATGCATACATTTGCATCTCATATAATTGATCCTCTCTGGCTCACAGCCCTGGATTACGATAGTTCAAAAGCTTACAACAATCCAACCTATGCCGGAGATGAAGTATCTAGCAACGACTCAATCACTTACTCACCTAAAACAATGGAGCCTGAACAAATTCAAAGGATGGTGGATGAGGCCCTCAATGCCAAGATGGAAGAAATCAAAGAGGCCCTAGCTGAGACCATGAAGAACCAATTGACTGCAATCTTAGAAAACCATGCCGAGGCATCTGGTAGCACTAAGAAACCAAAGGACAAAGGGAAGACCAAAGTTAGTGAAGTGGTTTTTGATGATGAAAAGGTGATCATTGATGATGATGATGATTGGACTCAATACTACCAAGATGTTCAAGAAAAGAAGAAAGAACCGAAGGCTGTTGAGAAGGTAACTATTGAAAAGACCGAGACTTCTGATGTTGAAAAGATGATTGCTGATTTAGAAAAGAAATTTGAGAAGAAGCTGAAAACTAAAGAGATGTTTGAGATCGACAAACTATTTTAACAAGATGATGAGGTCCCTTATAAGTTCAAGATGCCTTCCTTTGCTAAGTACAATGGCACCGAAAATCCCCATCTTCATGTGAAGTAGTATATCACTGCCATGCAATCTGCCTGAGCTACTAATGCTCAAACCCTAAGGTACTTTATGCTCTCATTGGACCCTGTTGTCCAAAATTGGTTCAATACCTTAGATGATGGAACACAAAAGAGTTGGGATCTACTTTACAAAGCCTTCATCCAACAATATGGATATAATGTTGAGTTAGAAGTTACCTTGATGGAAGTGGAGTCCATTAGGCAAAGGCCAAATGAGAATTTTGTGGACTATGTCAAGAGATGGAGAAACAAGGCCGCTTTACTCAAGAAGAGGCCCGATGAATCTGATCAAATAAGGATGATTGTGAGAGGGGTGTTGCCTAGTCTTCGTGAGAGGATGTCTCATACAGTCATCAGTGATTTCAAAGACCTTCTCCAAGTTGGTTTGCAAATTGAAGAATGGGAAAGGGAGAAGAGCCGATTTGCTACAAAAAGGAACGAGAAAGGGAGCTATCAACCTGGTAGCCAAAGCATGCAAAAGACCATCGGTGTTAATGCTACTAACCAAGGAACAAGGAGAAAATTTTTGAAATTGGAAAAACCGATGTCTTGGGTTCTCAACAAGCTTCAAAGAAAAGGATTGCTACAACCCTTAAATCCTCGTCCTTTGCCTAATCCTCTCCCACCTAATTTTGACACCAAAGCATTTTGTCAATTTCACCAAATGCAAGGACATGACATGGATAGATGTAAAAGGTTGAGACATGAGATCCAAAACCTAATTGATAATGGCAAGCTACCCTAGCCCAACAAGCCAAACACAAAAGATAACCCATTACCCAAATTCAATAGGGTACCACCACCGGTAACCTTCATGATTGGAGGAGGTTTGCATGAGGACTTTGTCATGTCTTCCTTTCAAGATGTGGGTGGAGAAGCAACCAAAGAAGAAGAGGCACTTGAACAAGCTATGATGGGTGAAGAAGTAGCAATTTGTGTTGTCAACGGGTTTTGGGATTCAAGTGATAGTGATGATGATATCATACTCAAGAAGGAGGAGTGGACTTGATCCGAGCCCGAAGAAGATGAGGTGATGAATACTAGATCCGGTAAGCCTTACGCAAGGCCACCATCTAAGGAGATAGAAACGAATAAGGGAAAGGAAGTTGAAGTGGAAGAAGATGATGCTGTGCTAAAGCAATTGAAAAGAACCCAAGCAAGTGTTAGCATTTGGGACTTGTTAGCTACTTCTAAAAAGCACCGAGAAACTATGGCCAAAGCCTTAGCTAGCATGCCCATTTCTACCTCCACAACACCGGAGGAGTTGATCAACTTCATAAAAATTGGGGAAGTAATGAAATGTGAAGAGGTCCAAGAAAAGAGTGAAGTTAATATGGGAGCAGTTTCTTTTTCTGATGCAGACTTACCGGAGGAGGGAAGAGACCACATCCGCCCTCTCTTTATCAAAATAGAAGTCAAGGGGAAGAGGACTCCATGTGTAATGGTCGATGATGGGTCCGTCATAAATGTTTGTCCACTTAAGATATTGCCAAAGCTGGCCATGTCAACAAGAGATCTAAACCCAACCGAGGTGACAATTCGTGCTTATGACAACACTAAGAGGCATGCCGAAGGGACTTTCAAAGCGGCCGTCAAGGTTGGTCCAATTGAATCTATTGTTGAGTTTGTTGTTTTAGATATACCAGTTACCTTCGCCTTGCTCTTGGGGCGACCATGGTTTCACCCTCTTGGTGGAGTTCCTTCCACCCTTCATCAAAAGATCAAATTCCCCAATGGAAATGAAACAGTGGTCATTAAAGCTGAAGATATTGAGATTGTTAACGCTCTAATGGTTGAGAGGCCTCTCAATGGTTTTCAAGTAGCTATAATTTCCGATGATGAAGCAGTGGACTCCAAAGTCTTGAATATGATAAAGAACATGAACTACCTTCCCGTAGCTGGTCTTGGAAAGGGTAAGGCCGGTTTAACAAAGTTGCCAGATTTTAGAACTCAAGCTTCCAAGAAGGGGTTGGGATATGATGAAGCCAATGATGTTCAACCAAAGAAGAATGAGAAGATGAGCTTCCCACCACTCGAAGAGATTTTTGTCAAAGCCCCAGATATGGGACCACTCCAAGGAAAGCCCGAGCCAATCATGTTCATGGGTAAGTTAATCCCCGGTTTTGAAATTTTTGCTGATGTTGCTGAGCTAGTGGAGCAAGTGAAGAAAGAGCTCACCTTGTCAATCAACAAAGAGAAGAATGAAGCTGCCCTGAAAGCTGAGAAGACTCCGGAAGAGATTGCTGCCCTGGTTGAAGAAAAGTTTGAAGACATCCTGCTTTATGATTCTGAGAACAATGATTTTGATTTTGATTTTAATTTGTTTGCTTTGTTTGAGGATGATGATGTTTTCTTTTCCAAAATGAATGCAATAAAGTCTGATTTTGCTTACTTGTGTGATGTTTCTCCTGATGGTTGCATACATTCAAATAGCAGTTACAAGAGCATCTTTAATATTAATTCTGTTAACACACAATCATTAAATTTGGGAACAATTGAAAATCCTAAAAACATTAGCATAGCATCTGACCTTACTCCTAATGAGAGAGAGAGAGATTTGAAAAAAATATTCAAAAAATATGAAGAAGTGTTTGCTTGGTCTTATGAGGATATGCCTGGGATAGATCGAGACATAGCTGAGCATCATATTCCTACTTACACTCACATTAAGCCTATCAAACAAAAGCTTAGGCGACTAAGACCTGAGTGGGCTGAATTGGTTAAAGAAGAGGTCACTAAGAAAATACAAGTGAAGTTCCTTGAAGTGATAGAATATCCAGATTGGTTAGCCAACATTGTACCCGTGCCAAAGAAAGATGGAAGGATAAGGGTCTACGTGGACTATAGAGATTTAAACAAAGCTTCCCCTAAGGATGGTTTTCCTTTACCTCATATAGATGTTCTCATTGATAGTGCAGCCTCTAGCGTGCTACACTCGTTTGTAGATGGATTTTCCGGATACAATCAAGTGTTAATGGTCCAAGAGGATAAAGCCAAAATTTCCTTCACTACTACATGGGGTATATTTTGTTATAGGGTGATGCCTTTCGGCTGAAAGAATGCTGGAGCAACATACCAAAGGATGGCCACCACACTATTTCATGACATGATGCACAAAAAAGTTGAAGTATATGTTGATGATATGATGGTGAAGTCGGATACGAGGGAGCAGCACTTCCAGAATTTAGAATTATTCTTCGATAGAGCTTTGAAGTATAAGCTGAGATTAAACCCGAAGAAGTGTGTATTCGGTGTTACTTCAGGAAAATTATTGGGACATGTAATTGGTCCAAATGGTATTGAGATTGATCCTGACAAAGTTAAAACAATAAGGGATATGCCAGCCCCAAAGACGGAGAGAGAAGTTCGGGGATTCATTGGTAAACTGCAGTACATTAGCAGATTTATAGCAAAGCTCACAACAATCTATGAGCCTATCTTTAAATTGCTTAGAAAGAATCAGCCGGTCGTATGGAATGAAGAATGTCAAAAGGCCTTTGACCGAATAAAAGAGTATTTGTTGAATCCACCTGTTTTGAAACCACCTAAACCTGGAAAACCTCGATTACTATACTTAGCAGTAGAAGAAGAGTCGATAGGAGCCATGCTAGCCCAAACAGATGAGTTGGGGATTGAGCATGCCGTTTACTATTTGAGTAGAAAGCTCCTACCTTATGAAATTACATATAGTATCATTGAAAAGACATGTATAGCCGTGGTTTGGTCTTCTAAGAAGTTGCAGCATTACTTTCAATCGTATAGTGTGCAAGCAATTTCCAGGTTGGATCCAATGAAGTACTTAAGGGAGACACCCTCTTTAATTGGGAAATATGGTTGATGGTTGATAATATTAGAAGAATTTGAGATCGAGTATGTAACCAGGAAAACAATCAAGGGTAGAACGGTGGCAGAATTCCTGGCTCAACAACCATTTCCAGAAAGTGAAGAGGTAATCTTAGAATTTCCAGATGAACATTTAGAAGCAATTGAAGTACAAGGGTGGAAAATGTATTTTGATGGAGCAGTAAACAGGAAAGGAGCAGGTTTGGGAGTTATACTAGAATCGCCCGAAGGGGGAACTTATCCCTTTAGCCAAGAAGTTGAAATTTAGGGCAACTAATAACATGGTGGAGTATGAAGCGTGTATTTTCGGTTTGGAAACCCTAATGATTATGAAGGTGGATAAGGTGAAAGTTTATGGTGATTCATTGCTAGTAGTATCCCAAGTAAATGGAGAGTAGGAGTTGAAAGAGGAAAAATTAAAACCATACCACCATTATTTGACCATGATGAGGAGGAATTTTAAGGAGTGTAGGTTTATACACCTGTCAAGAGAAGAAAATCAGATGGCTGATGCCCTAGCCACATTGGCTTCGGTATGGGAAAATCCTGCCAGCCTATTCCTTAAGCCTCTGATCTTGACCAGTTCATCAACTCCTTGCTATGAATATGAGACAATCATTGAAGTTGATACGAACGATGATGCATGGTATGATACTATAAGGCGATTTTTGGAGGAAAGAGAATACCCGCCAGGGGCAACAAAGAAAGAGAGAAGAGCCATAAGGAGGTGGTCATTGTAATACATCACTTTCCATGGAGAGTTATACCGAAGATGGCCTGATGGAGTGCATTTGAAATGTTTAAGAAAGCCTGAAGTGGAGCGCATCATGTCTGAAATACATGCGGGAAGTTATGGTCCGCACATGAGTGGTTTGGCCCTAGTTAAGAAGATTATCCGACAAGGTTACTATTGGTTGACCATGGAGAAAGACTGTATTGAATTTGTAAAGAAGTGCCAGCAATGTTAGATGTATGGTAACTTGAATCATATGCCTCCTGAAGAAATGCACTCAATGTCTTCACCCTGGCCATTTGCCACCTGGGGTATCGACATTATAGGAGAAATACATCCAATAGCCTCAATCGGTCACCGTTTCATTGTAGTAGCAGTTGATTATTTTTCAAAATGGGTCGAAGCCGAATCCTTCAACAAGCTGGGTGCAAGTCAAATGGATAGGTTTATTGAAAAGAATCTCATCTGCAGATATGGGGTCCCGCAAAGCGTGATATCAGACAATGGGGTACAGTTTCAAGGAGCAGTTAAGGATTTATTCTCCAAGTACCAAATCCATCATCATCGATCCTCTCCTTATAGACCAAAGGCTAATGGTGCCGTGGAAGCAACAAACAAGACAATTAAGCAAATTCTGTCCAAGATGACCAAGACTTACAAGGATTGGTCGGAAATGCTTCCCTTTGCTTTATGGGGATATAGGACGAGTGTGCGAACACCTACTGGGATGACACCATTCTCTTTGGTTTATGGCATGGAAGCGGTATTGCCAATTGAAATTGAGATCAAGCCATTGAGAGTAGTCTTGGAAGCGGAGCTACCTGAAACGGAATGGGTAATAAGCAGATACACACAGTTAGCTCTACTGGAAGAGAGAAGGTTAAAGGCACTGTATCATCACCAACTGTATCAAAAGAAGATAGCTCGGGCCTACAATAGAAGGATCAAGGTCAGAAAATTCAGAGTTGGGGATTTGGTGTTGAAGCAATGTAAGCCTAATGTATCCGATCCAAGAGGGAAGTTTAGACCTAGCTGGGAAGGGCCATATGTCGTGAAACATGTCATGAGCAAAGGTGCGGTGAAGTTATCGGACATGGATGGGAATGAATTTAGTGAGCTAGTAAATATTGACAGGTTGAAGAAGTTTTATGTATGAAAAATAAAAAAGAGAGAGCTCGCTAGGTTAAAAACCCAAAAAGGGCGGCCTAGGCAAAAGTTAGAGCAGTTCGCTAGTTTTGAAAACCCGAAAGGGCGGGCTAGGCAACAATTAGGGCTAGTGAGAGAAAATTGTCAATTAGAAAACCCGAAAGGGCTAATTGGCAACAGGAGTGATCTTGTGTATGCTGGCTTTATGTTTGGTTGTTCCCGAATTTAATAAAATAGAATTAATGATTAAATTTGTTCTATGTGCACTGTTATAAGTATTTGACCAGATATGGATGAAATAAATAATCATGATTGCAAAAGGTGATGACAAATTATAAATGGAAAAGAAATATCTTTCATTACTTTAGTTATTTTTCATCCTAACAAAACACTTTCTGAATTGACAAATGTAAAATCTATGGCAGTCTATAAGTGTAACGTGCAGGCCAGCTTTGCCTTAACCGATCCAAGTAGGCTTCAGTCAAGCAAGGCATGTCTAGGTCAGGAGCAAAGTCAGAATCACGAGGCTCAACTCCATATTGATGCCTAAGTCGGTGAGGATCATAGCATGTATCTTGATGAAGAGTAGCAAGAGGAACGTACATCAAGTATGTCCGCATGGTGATATGAGAAATCTTCCACCAAGGTACTAATCAACGGATATTGACTTCAAAGCGTGAGTGAATCTAGTCAACCCAGTCAGCATATGAAGAAATAGGATGGAGTAGCTTCCTAGCAGAATGATGATGTGGCGGATATCTGGCAAAATCCATGGAGGGAGTATCAAGTAAACAAAGATGCTCCTGAAGCCAAATCTGTGAAGAAAGAATTAAGTTAAAAAAAAAGAAGTCCGCTGAGTTGAAAACCCGCAAGGGCAGCTTAGGCAAAAATTAGGACAGCTTGCTAGTTCCGAAAACCCGCATGGGCGGACTAGGTAAAAGTTAGAGCAATAAAAAAAAGAGCCTAAATTGAAAACCCGAAAGGGCAGTTTAGGTAATTACCTGAAGCAGTAACGGACTTCCAGTCAGTCTCTTTGACAATCCTAATTTAAATCGGTCTAATCCAACTAAGGTCTCTGCTAAAATCACAAGCACCGGCGACAAGCCTCCTTCCATTTGATCCATGATATCCAATACTCGTGGATCAATATCGCCGTCAGAAGAAATAAGCAAGAATTGGCCGAGCAAGCAAAGACAAAGCATGCATCCCCATGCCTTAGTAGGAGCCAAATGAGAGAAACAAAAGTCAATCAAAGGAGCAAGTAGAATTTTTTCACATCTCATCAACTGAAGAACTTCGGGTTTTGAAATTTGAAATAACATTTGCATCTTCTGTTGAGTATTGGAAATCAATGTGGGTAATGCCATTTGTTGATTATTGGGATGTCCAAGGATGGCCTCAAATTCTTCAATCAAGGAACACATTTCAAAGCCATTAATTCTAAATACCCTAGAATCCGTATCCCACAGGAAAGCCATGACATGTAAGAAGAAGTGGTCCAATTTGACATTTTGAAAGCATTTTAAAACATCAAGCTTTGACCATGAAATTTGCTTCCAATGGTTGGCATCCATATTCTTAAATAGAATTTTTATTTTCTTTAAATGGTGCTCGGTCATGGTTAATGAATAAAGGGGAACCAAAATTGCTAAAGGGAGTCTTCACGTTGAAAGAGAGAGATTTTTGGTTTCTGAATTGAAATATGGCATGCAAGGTGATTTATATAGAAGAAAATAAACCTTTTCCAAAAGTGAAATGGAAAAGATGATGGGAAAGGATAAGACGATATGGCATAAGGAAAGGAAGTGGCAATGAATTTCCTTTACCATATTGGATTTGGTTTAATAAAAGAAGTGGATATTAATTATGATGTACTATATATATAAAAAAATATATAATACTAAAAAATAAATAATTTTGGCAGTAAAAAAAAAAGAGTTAAAGTAAAGAGGAAAATTGTATATTTTTCATTATTGTATAATATTTTACAATTGCTACAATATTTACATATTACTAAGAGGGTGGTGGTAGGTCACCAAATAAAGACTTGAAAAAAAAATCATCGCCTGTTGGAGGAGGGGGTAAATTACTCATCCCGGGATCATCCGAAGCAGAAGCACTAAAATCCCTATTGCCTTGGAGTTCCGATTTATCATGGTCCTCATCAGAAGCAGACGAAAGGATCTCATGGTCATCAGTCTGGAAGCCTCTCGATGAAGAAGCACCGGGATCCCTCATTCCTTGAAATCGAAAGTCAGAAATTTTGTTCGGATTGATGATATAAACTTTCAAAATGAGAAGCTTGCCAACGAATTACAGCCAACTCTTCTTGAAGTTTCTTATTTTGTTCTTCAAGCATCCGCTGTGAGCGAAGAGAGAAAAAGGTAAGAGCATACATAATCATGCATACATATAGCATAAACTTTTATGAAATGAGGAACGTACCAGCTAGTTCACATTGATACCCTGCGAATGAGATGGCGTATCTGGCAGGCTAGAATGAGCAAATGAAGGGGCAGTGAAAGAAGGTCCAGCCTCATGATCAAACGAGCCAACAGCCTGCAACAATCATTAAAGAAGCAAACAAAGAAAAGAAACAATAGGTGACACTGGCAGGCGACACGGCCAAGCTACTGGCCGTGTCTCTCTTAAGGGGCAAAGTCAAGAAGGACTAAGCAAAGAAAGAAGAGAAATAGTAGGTGACACTGGCAGGAGACACAGCCAAGCTACTGGCCGTGTCTCTCTTAAGGGGCAAAGTCAAGAAGGACCAAGCAAAGAAAGAAAAGACACAGAAGTTGAAACACCCAGGAGACACGGCCAAGCCACTGGCCGTGTCACTACCATCTTCAAAGAACAAAGAAGACCCCGATCTCCAAGGATGAAGATCCATTTTCAAGGGTGAAGACTCGATCTCCGAGGGTGAAGATCCATTCTGAGGGTGAAGAATCACAATGTATAGAACATCTGGAGCAGTCAGACTTCTCAACTGATAAAAGGTTAGTCAAATTCATCCTCGAGTCCAAGTACCCAAATCAAATCAATCTCGGGTCCAAGTACCCAAGTCAATTCAAGCTCCGGTTCAAGTACCCAATCTTGGGTCTAAGTGCCCGATCTCAAATCCAAGTACCCAAATCAAATCAATTTAGGGCCGAGTATCCCAATACAATTAGGATCGAATATCCCAATCCAGTTTAGGATCGAGTATTCCAGTCCAGTTTAGGATCGAGTGTCCAAATCCAGTTAGGATCAAGTATCTGAATCCAGATAGGATTGAGTATCTGAGTCTAGTTTAGGATCGAGTATCCAAATCAAACCAGGTCCAGAACCCAAATTTTTCTTAGGTCCAGAACCTAAAATTTTCCTTGAGTCCAGAACTCAAACCGGGTCCAGAGCCCAAATTTTCCTTAGGTCCAGAACCTAGAATTATCCTTAAGTCCAGAACTCGAACCAGGTACAGAACCCAAATTTTCCTTAGGTCCAGAACCTAGAATCTTCCTTGAGTACAGAACTCGAACCGGGTCCAGAACCCAAATTTTCCTTAAGTCCAGAACCTAGAATTATCCTTGAGTCCAGAACTCGAACCGGGTCTAGAACCCAAATTTTCTTTAGGTCGAGAACCTACAATTATCCTTGAGTCCAGAACTCGAACCGAGTCCAGAACCCAAATTTTCTTTAGGTCCAGAACCTAGAATCTCCCTTGAGTCCAGAACTCGAACCGGGTCCAAAACCCAAATTTTTCTTAGGTCCAGAACCTAGAATTATCCTTGAGTCTAGAACTCGAATCGGGTCCAGAACCTAAATTTTTTTTAGGTCGAGAACCTAGAATTATCCTTGAGTCTAGAACTCGAACTGGGTCAGAACCCAAATTTTCCTTAGGTCCAGAACCTAGAATTATCCTTGAGTCCAGAACTCGAACCGGGTCCAGAACCCAAAACCTCAACCGTTTCATCAAAAATTAAGTCTTATTACTTTTCACTCTCTTTCACTAAGGTTTCAGATCATTCAAGCAGGGGGCAAACTGTAGACCCTTAATTTTTGACCCAATTCGGTCCAATATGTTTTATTTAGTCTAAAATGATTTTTGTTGTCTAATTGGTCCAAAATAATTTTTATTTTTGCTTTAGTATCTAATTTTTTTAATAAAAAATAGAAATAAAAAATAAAAATCAAAAAATAAAAATAAAAATAAAAATCAGAGTCGGAGTCGGAGTCGGAAAAATCGGTGACGAAAAAATCGTCTCGCGGGCCCGTGGGCATTTCGCCCGCAGGAAATTTCTGCGGGCAAAATCACTGTGCTATTTCGCATGCATAAATTTTCTGCCTGCGAAATAGCTTACGGGCCTGCTCCGCACGCGCTGCAGCAGATTTTTGCGGCAGAATGTTTTTCGGCAACGCAAATTTTTCGACGCAAATATTTCGAAACCTAATCCAATTAGGTTTTGGTTTCTTTTTTTATTAATATTACTTACCTTAACTAATTAGGAATAAACAACCTCAAACCACTATAAATAAGGACCAAAGACAATTAAAAAAGGGAAGGCAAAAAAATCCAAGAGTAGTTTGGAAAATTTGAAACCAAATCAATGAAGGAAAAGAAGAAATTCAATTCAACTCTTTTCTGGAACAACAACAGCACGATTTAGAGGATTCAAAGGCAAAAAAGGCTTGTCTTTGGAGCTAGTTCATCCAAGAAGAATTGTTTTTGGAGAAATCATCAAAAGAAGGTATGTGTTAATTAATTTTCTTTAATTGTTTTCTTTACACAGTAGCAAATTTATGAAATCAAAATTAAAAACCTTTGAACTTTAATTTAGTTTTTCTAAAGCCAAAAAAACCTTATTTCATTACTTTATCTTCCAAAAGGCTTAAAATTGTTATTTTTTCTTCTTAAAAATCTTAAAATTCTAATTGAACATATTTTTCAACAAAACTATGATGTAAATTCTGCTTCTTTTAAAATTTTAAAGTAGGTTCTATTTCATTCAAAAAGCCTTAAAAAACATCTTTTCTACTTATAAAAACTTTAATTTATTTGTTTAAATTCATAAATCTTCATGAAATTATCAAATTGATTTCCAAATTCTTAAAAGTTATTCACCACCCGTGACCCTACTTCCAAAATATCAAATCCAAATTTAACTTCCAAAATTCAAAATAATGAACACTAACCCTTTTAAAACCTTAAACCCTAATTTTTATGAACCCTAATCCTTTTAAAACATTAAAAAACATAAAAACATAAAAACCTAAATTTTACATAGTAGCTTAGGAACCCAATAACCAAAAATCACAAATTAAAGTATTTTAAAGTGTTTAAAACCCTAGTTTCATGATATCATGATTCAAACATTAATTTTGTTAACCAAAGAGTCTTACCAACCCTTTAAAACATAAAACCCTAATTTATTTTAATTCCATAAAAAGTCACAGTAGCTATAATTGGACTTTTATTTGCTTTATTCAATTCCATACTTGATTATGCTTTGATTTATTTCTTATGCTTTAATTTATTTAATTTCAATACTTGATTTATTTAATTTATCATGAATGGATGTTTATTTTATATTTTTATTAATAGCTTTGATGAATGATTTGTTTATGATGAATGATTATTTACTTTTATTAATTAATTTAGATTTCCAAAAGTTGTAAGAGGTATGTTTCCACTTGGTGGGTACCTCATTAGTTAAACATCATGTAATTTAATTTGCTTTTCTATTTTAGAACCTATGTAAAGGGCATGTTTCTACCTTTTGGTGGGTGTCATATTTAGGCATGTGATGTAAGGACATGTTTCCATCCTTGGATGGGTGTCCATTTATTTGTTTTGTTTGGACATTGCTTTGATTTTAATATAATGGTGCTTTCTTTTAAGTATTGTGTGTAATATGGATAATGTTATTATATTTAAGAATTTTATAATATTAAGACCTGTAAATGAGGCCGGTTCTAATGAACCGGGCATTATGGGGGGTGCTGGGCCATTTCTAACCTTCCCTGTAATATCCCAAAATGTGCCCTAGAAGTTTTAGTATAATTGTTGTTTTATTTGAATTAAAATGTATATGTTATTGGAAAGAGAAAATAATTTAAAGAGGAGTGTATATGTTGTATATATGGACATATATATAACATATACACAAGTCAAATGGATGGTCAAAGGAAGAGGATATTTATTTTGGTTATGTATGAAATTACTAAAAAGGGCAAGTAAGTGAAAGGGAGTTTAATTGTATAGAAGAGGGTATTTAGGTAATTTTCTTTTTAAATTGCTTGGTGGAGGTTTAAAGAGAGGGGAAATTTGACTTTGTCTCTTCACTTTGTCATTTTTTTTCCTTTTCTCTTTGTGTTGGCCGGACCTCAAGGAAACAAGAGAGCAAGTGAGGGTTTTTGAAATTTAAGAGCTAATTGAAAGAAGAAAACAAGTTAGAAATTCAAGAAGTTCATCATTTTTGGTAAGTTTTCTCTTGTTCTATTTGTAATTTTGTTTGAGTTTGATGGAGTGTTGTTGATGGTTGGAGTGTGTTTGTGTATGGTGTGTGTAAAAGTGTTGAAATGGAATTAAAGATAAGAAGTTAGGTTGGTGTTGGTGATGGAAGAGTAAGAGTTGTGTTTAGTGAAATTTTTTCTGTTTTACAATTAGTAAAGGCTGTGACTTGTATGATTTTTAATTAAATATAGAAAAATGTTCTTGAAGTGAATATTTGATATGTTGTGCCTCTATGAGTCTAGAATGACTGAAAAATATGTTGATTCGATTTTGGAATGGTTATGATTTTGGAAAGATTATTTTTACTAAACCTGTTCCAGCAGGTACCTTAACTGAGACAGCTATATTTCGGGATTTTTAATAAAATGTAGAAAAATCATATTCAATTGAATTTTGGATATGTTGTTTCTTAGTGAGTCTAGTATTTGAGAAAAATAATTTGGAACCACGTTGATTGAATTTAATTTATGGAATTCACAAAGTTCAGAACTGCTGCCAGGATGCAGGGCAATTGGGGCAGTCTGGTTGGGTGAACTATTTGACCAAGATTTTGTATTCAGTTTGATCTCAAATTTTAAAGGAATGATTTAAAGATGTAAAATTTAGTTCTGTAAAAATTTTAGAATTTTTAGTCAAGTAGATTATTTTATACAATTTTTCAAAATAAGGATAGAGTGGAGTCTAAAACCAGAATGTACTATTCATATGGTCATTTTGCTAATACTCCTTTTGGATTAGGTTGTGAAGAGGTTGAATAGCCCTAACCTAAGTGTTGAGGATTCTTGGAAGAGTAAGTGTATAGATTGGTGTGAGTTGGTTTTAAGGTAGGTACAAATTACATTATTTCATACATTCATATGATGTTGAGATTTAACATACATTTGATTGTAAATGTGTTAAGAAATCTAATACATTGTTAATGCATATTAATAATGTATGTTTGGTATGATGTGAATGTTGTGATGAGTATGTAAAATATGTGTTAATGCCATTGATTATATCCATTTGAATGATGAAATGAAATATGGAATATGAAATGTAAAAGATGTGATGATGAAATGAAATGTGAAAGATATGATATTATGAAGAATTGTTTTATTGTGATTTGAGATCATTTTAGATATGATGCCATGGTTATTGGCTATGATATGCAAATGAAATATATAATGGAGGCATGGTTGCCTAATTAATTGTGGAATATGAAATGAGAAATAAAATGAAAATATATTGATAAACAAATAAATGAAATGATTGTGTGCCTAATATGTTTATTCAATTTTCAGAGTTCTGGTTTTGGCGGCATGCCTATGAATCACTGGATAGGTGAAATGACCGGGTCGTAAGCCGATTCCAGTTGAAAAATGTGAAATGTGATGTTTTTGGGGTGAAATGACCGGGTTGTAAACCTCAAAAACAAATTATTAAAACTAGATTGGGTGAAATGACTGGGTCGTAAACTCAAATCTAGTTGAATATCCATGGATAAATGTATTAATGATTATGATTATAGACCAAAACAGTAACTCTGAACTTTGAATAGCATATTAGATTATTTTTGGGCCCATGCTTGTGTTTGTTTAAATGTGACTATTGAATGGTGAAACAAATGAATAATGAGATGACTACCATACATACATTATTGAAACCGGTAAGATTTGAAATATAATATTCTCTTAAATTGATCTTGAATCTTGATTGCGTGACATTAGCATGGCATTAAAGCATCATAGCACTGTAATTTGTACCACTAAGCCGTTGGCTTAGCGCGAATGTGATTCTTCGCACAGGTGACAGGGAAGAACCAGAGAGTTTCTCTAGGCCGAGTCGAGTCTAGATTTTGAGGTGTTGATAGTGGGCTTAAAGATCAAAGACTGACTGCCAAAGAAATGTATAAATTTTATGGGTTGTAAAACTTGAGTTTGGATATATATGAATTTGTAAATATTGTTATTTTCCGCTGCATAGTGAACAAATATTTTATTTACTGTATTTCATAATAAACTTTTACTTTATGTTGTACTAGAAGTGTAAATCCTTTTTGCAGGTTGTAGTTGGGGTTATAAGGGGGATTTATTGGGAGTGTACTGAGAATGATTTTGTTTGCATTGGTTTGTGTAAATGTTTTAAAAATAAAAAAAAACCAGTTTTGTCGACACTTGGGACTCAATTTTTAGGCAAAATTATGGCAAAATTTCTGTAAAAATCGGAACTAAAAAAAAATTGACTGAGTAAAATTGGTAGCAACATTAGGATAGTGTGGCACCTCTACTCGGCTTACATATGTAGGTCGGGAAGGGGTGTTACATTCCCCACACGTACCCAACTTTCCAAACCCATTAGGGGGTTGGGGATTCCTTAGGAATCGAGTCATCCACCCCTTTCTTTTTCCCGGCCCGTCCGGGTGGCGACTCCATTTTCTCCAGACTTATGTCCGTGTTCTCTAAGGCCCCGAGCCTAAACAGTGCCGAAGTCGCAAGAACCATTCCACAGGGAGTGGGGGCGAAAATCCCCGCTCACAAACACTATTTTTGAATAGTAAATTTTACTATTAATCAATAGTAATACTATTTATAAATAGTAAAATTTACTATTTATCAATAGTAAAGTGTACTATTTATAAATAGTAAAATTTACTATTCGTGAACAGTTTTGAATTTTGTTTTTTGCTTGCCGTTTCTCTATAAAAACCCACCATTCGTTCATTTCATTTCACATCACGATTTTCATTTCATAATTCTCTCAAATTTCTTTCAATTTTAGCACATATTTTTCAAAAATAATGCATGCTTCGAGGCCAGGGACTCATTCTAATGCCGAGTTATTGGAGTGTATTCGGCATAATGAAGATGGAAATTTAGATATACTAGCCGGGATGCCGCTTCACCGCAATTCCAACTAAAAGAGCGCGGTAATTATTTTTCTTTTCTTTTCTCTTGATTTTTCATCTCTGTGTTTGTTTGTTTTTTTTATTTTTTTTATTTATTATTTATTATTTATTATTTTTATTTATTTTGTTTTTGTTTTTATTTTTATTTATATTATTATTCTTTTTTAGGAAAAATAAATTTATTTAAGTAGATAGGATAATATGTACTTACCTGGTATTAACTTATCTGGGTTTGTGTTAGCATGATCGTTTCGTTGTTTGGGCTGGAGGATGTATCTACAAAGCCCGACAATGGTACGATGTAGTGCCTTCTTGGGTAAGGCGGATTATTCGAAATTGCGGCTTTGAACAGTTTATCTTACAATTGCCATCCAAGGAATATCAGATAGACCAGTGCGTAGTCCAGGCGCTTGTAGAGCGATGGTTGGACACAACCCACACTTTTTACTTGCCCATTGGAGAGATGACAATTGGTTCGGTCAATTTATTGCCATAACCGGCCTTCGATATGATGGTGTTCCGGTTCCCCTGACCAACGATATTTTAACATTTGAAAAAATTCAGGAATTAATTGGTATGGAACCATCATATAAAGGGCCTTTTAAGATAAAAATTGAGCCAATTCATAATTATTGGATGAACTACGAAGGATGGGTTGGCAGAGACATGGCCGAACAATATGCTCGAGGATTTTTGTTATATCTGCTCGGGTCGACCATCTTAGGCAGCACTGAATCCTCCATTCACTTGTCAGTTCTGAGTGCCCTTTCTTATCTCATAATGGTACCATCTTTTGGCTGGGGTGAAGCATGTCTTTACCATGGTCTTGATAAGCTTTGCTGAAACAAGAAGTCTTTTGTCGGCTTGATGGCGGTTGTCGAGGTATTCTTTCTTCCACCAATGTCATTTCCACTCTTTTCTTGCATGCATGTGATCTTTATTATTATTTTTGTAGGTATGGGCATATGAACATAACATCGTGAGGGTACCCGGTATTTCTCGAGAGAGAGTTGGGTATTCGAGATTAAATTTCTGGTTGTCCGATCGTGTGGACGTTCCCGACTCTCATCATGTGCATACTCACCACTATGTATTGAGCCGCTTAGCCTGGGACCAGGTAAAATAACATTAGTATGCTTTAAATTTTATGTGAAAGTTTACTTACCTTATGTTATTTTGCAGGTGAGTTTGGCCTGGTGGAGCCCAGAAGAGCTAGCAAACTGGTCTCCTTTGATGAGGGCTGCACTGTCTTTCTAACATTCTCGCCGAGTTATTACTTGCCCAGTGTCTAGTGGCTGGTTTCTCGGGGAGAGAGTTTATGAATGGTTTCTCAGTCCAGAGCAGCGGAGGGTTCCGATGCAAATCCTGAAATATACTTTAAATATTATGTCAATGCCGGAGGATGCATGGTGGCCGACCCAGTATGGTTATGGTGCCGAGTCATTTCTACATTTACCGGGTCCATTTTATGCCCATTTTATTCAAAGAAGACTCTTGAACTTTGATGTATCTCCTATTGGTGTGCGGGAGATTTTCGACGAAAATGAGGGTAGGGATGAAGAAGAACATCACGGAGTTGCAGGAGAGTCTGTTCCACATCTCGGGGCCAGTACTTCTCAGGTAAAACTTTTACCACCTTTCCCTTGCAACTGCTTTTTTCTTTCCTTGATTCTTTAATGATTGTTGCAGGCTGTTGGCTCACTTGATCATGAGGCTGGACCTTCTTTTACTGCCCCTTTATTTGCTCATTCTAGCCCACCAGATATGCCATCTCATCCGCAGGGTATTGATTTGAATTACCTGGTATGTTCCTTATTTCATGGTAATTTAAGCTATATGCATGCATGATTATGTATGATCTTACCTTTTCCTCTTTGGCTCACAACGGATGCTTGAAGAACAAAATAGGAAACTTCAAGAAGAGTTGGCTGCAAGTCGTCAGTAGGCTTCTCATTTTGAAAGTTTATATCATCAATCCGAACAACATTTTTAAGACTTCTGATTTCAGGGGATGAGAGATCTCGGCGCTTCTTCATCAAGAGGCCCCCAGACTGATGACCATGAGATCCTTTCATCTGCTTCTGATGAGAAGCATGATGGATCAGAACTTCAAGGTAATAAAGATTTTGGTGCTTCAGCTTCGGGTGATCCCAGGATGAGTAATTTGCCGATTTTTGGTGCTCCCGCTTTGGGCGGACTCTGGACGAGTGATTTGCCCCCTCCTCCAACAGGCGATGATTTTTTCAAAGCTTTATTTGATGACCTACCACCACCCTCTTAGTGATACGTAAATATTATAGCAATTGTAAAATATTGTACAACAATGAAAAAACACAATTCCCATCTTTGCTGTAACTTTTTTTTGCGCCACTTTTTTTTTATATCACATCATAAAAATTGCATCACAACTTCCCTTTTCCACAGCCGCACCATTTGCTAAATCCAATTCCAACGCGGTAAAGGAGATTTGTTGCTAATTCCTTTCCTTATGCCATATGGTCTTACCCTTTCCCATCACCTTTTCCTTTTCACTTTTGGAAAAGGTTTGTTTCTTCTATATAAATCACCCTTCATGCCATATTTCATACAGAAACCAAAAAATAACTTTTCCATTTCAACGTGAAGATTCATTTAACAATTTTAATTTTCCTTTATTGATCCACCATGACCGAACATCATTTAAAGAGAATAAAAATTCTATTTAAGAATATGTGTAACACCCCCATACTCTATATAAGTACTATACATATACCTTGTATACATGCAATACGTATATAAAGTATAAGAATGTCACTTTTCATTTCAGATTAAAAACCTTTACTCTAGTTCCAAACAATAATACATTTAACTTAAAGAACATTTACAAAATCATTATACTTTCGATGATCTTACATATATATATAATGATCTTGTCTTTACCAAAATTCATTTATACATATGAGTACATTTTTATCAAAATACAACATAATTAAATTGTACATGTATGCACCACCTTCTAGTTGGTCTCGAAATACTCTTACCCTTCTCGTGGCATAACGACTTGACTTCAAATCAACCACCTACTCACCTGCACGATTTACACAACTGCGCTAAGTTCGAAAGCTTAGTAGTACAAATAAATATTATAAACATACATTACAGAAAATCATACTCATATGTTAACTTCAAGTATCATTATTTTCTTATCATGTTTTCCCATTTCAATTACACTCTTCATATATTTCCACTAATCTCATAATTTATATACACATACACATATATCATTTCAACAAACCACAATTCAATGACTTATCAGAACATTCATGAAATAATACTCACAATTTCCACATCCATATACATATTACACATCATATTGTATTTTCATAATCTCATCATTCAGCATAGTTTCTCAAGCCACATTCATTTTCAGTGTTTTGCTTATATATTGTATTCTTCTCATTCCATAATTATCATTATATATCTCATAACATTATATCTTATTCCATAATTCACATTAAAGCAAAGACAAGCATGGGCCCAAAAAGAATCTAATAAGTAATTCAAAGTTCAGAGTTACTGCTTTGGTCCATAATCACAATCATCAAGCCTGTAGGCGATATATACATTTATCCATGGATAATCAACTAGATTTGAGGTTACGACCCAGTCTTTTCACTCAATCTAGCTTCAAGGATTTGTTTTTGAGGCTTACGACCCAGTCTTTTCACCCCAAAAACATCACATTTATCAGCTGGACTCGGCTTACGACTCGGTCTTTTCACCTATCCAGCGATTCATAGGCATGCCGCCAAACTCAGAACTCTGAAAATTGAATAACATATTAAGCACACAAATATTTCATTTATCTCTATCATTCTCTTTCTCCATTCATTTCTTATTTCATATTCCATAATTAAATAGGCAATCATGCCCCAATTATTTCATTTGCATTATCATAGCCAACAACAATGGCTTCACATTTCATCATATCTCAATTCACATTAAAGCAATTCATCATTAAAGTATACTTAACCAAGTGCATTGAACATACATTTTGAATGATCATCATATCTTCCACATTATGCAAATCATAGCATTAATCAAATGTATTAACAATGTAATAAATTACTTAACACATTCACAACCAAATGTGTTGAATCTCAAAATCATATGAATGTATGCAATCATGCAAGTTTGTACTTACCTTAAGAACAACTCACACCAATCTATACACTTCCTTTTCCAAGAATTCTTCACTATATGGATTAGGGCAACTCAATCTCTTCACAACCTAATCCAAAAGAAATAATACACACTTATTTACAAATACACATGAATTCAAATACAATTATTCACCTATTAGTCTCATACTAGACTCATAGATCACAAATTACAAACTAAAACCACTATCTAAGTCCCCAAGGTCGTGGCATCACAACCCCACGGCCGTGGGTTAGCAAACGAATCTGCCCACTTTTCTCTAAACCCCCACGGCCGTGTCCCTCACTTGCCACGACCGTGGCACTCATTTGCCACGATCGTGGCATCCATTTTGCCTCTGTTTCGGACCAAACTCATGTATTCTATGTTTTTAACTTCAATAAACACAAACATATAGAAAATCCAAGATAATAATTGATCAAACTCATAACATACATCAATTACCAATTAATTTAACACTTATATAACTTCAACATCTCATAATAATAATCATTATATACATCATCCATATATCAATTATTCAATTCCCCAACTCATTTATATTAAACCCTTACTAAACAATTTCAACAATCCATCATCATCCTCACAAATAACCATATTATCATCATCTAAATACCAATTCAACATATATATATATATATACTTCAATCTTTCATTATCATCATCTTCACACACTAACCATATCAAATATAAACACAATCAATAGAAATCAACACAAAGAAATGAACACTTACTTGAATTCTTTGCCAAATCTTCAATATCCACCTTCAATTCTCTTAAAGCCCTTAAGAATTTGATGTGTAAGCCAACAAAATCACATCTCTCTCTCTCTCTCTCTCGTTCAATAAGAAGAAGAAGAAAGAAAGAAAACAAAGAAAATCCTCTCTTTTCCCTTTCAAACTTATCTTATAAATATATATAATAATAATATAATTAAATATCCCTAAAAATTCTCCACCACAAGATTTATTCTTCCCTTTGACTTTCTTTTCTTCTTTTTCTCTTGTCATTATTATTATTATTATTATTATTATTATTATTATTATTATTATTATTATTATTATTATTATTATTATTATTACTACTTACTTACTTACTTACTTACTTACTTTTCCTACACCAATATATACATCATGTATATGTGATTTATATGTTTCTATATGTATATCTCTTATATATTGTATTTATATTTCCTATATTTTTCAAATACCATATATACATATCATCCTTCATATACATCTATCTCTTATAATATTTCCTTTTAATTAATTTATCTTCTTTTGACTTCCATTTCTTAACTTGTATATGTTATATATATATATATATATATCTATATATACAACATATACACTCTCTCTTTACTTCTTTTCTCTTTCCATTAAACATATACATTAAATCCAAATACAACAATAATTCCAAAACTTTTAGGGTATACTTTGGGATATTACAATATGGATGCCATTCATTGGAAGCAAATTTTGTGGTCAAAACTTGATGTTTTAAAATGTTTTCAAAATGTCAAATTGGACCACTCCTTACATGTCGTGGCTTCCTTTTGGGATACGGATTCTAGGGTATTTAAAATTAATGGCTTTGAAATATATCCCTTGATTGAAGAATTTGAGGCCATCCTTGGATATCCAAATAATCAACAAATGGTGTTACCCACATTGTTTTCCAAGACTCAACAGAAGATGCAGATGTTATTTCAAGTTCCAAAACCCAAAGTTCTTCGGTTGATGAGAGGTGAAAAAATTCTATTTGCTCCTTTGATTGACTTTTGTCTCTCTTATTTGGCCCTACTAAGGCATGGGGACACATGCTCAGTCTTTGCTTGCTCGGCCAATTCTTGCTTGTTTCTTATGACGGCGATATTGATCCATGGGTATTAGATATTATGGACCAAATGGAAGGAGACTTGTCGCCGGTACCTGTGATCTTAGCCGAGACCTTAGTTGGATTAGACCGATTTAAATCAGGACTGTCAAAGAGACTGACTGGGAGTCCATTGCTGCTTTAGGTAATTACCTAAACTGCCCTTTTGGGTTTTCAATTTAGGTTTTCTTTTTTCTTCTTTTCTTTATTGCTCTAATTTTTGCCTAGTCCGCCCATGTGGGTTTTCGGAACTAGCGAGCTGTTCTAATTTTTGCCTAAGCCGCCCTTGCAGGTTTTCAACTTAGCGGACCTTTTTCTTTTTTTTTTGTTATATATTTTTTATATTTTTTATTGCTCTAATTTTTGCCTAGTCTGCCCATGTGGGTTTTTGGAACTAGCGAGTTGTCCTAATTTTTGTCTAAGCCGACCTTGCGGGTTTTCAACTTACTGGACTTTTTTTTTCTTTACAGATTTGGCTTCAGGAGCGTCTTTGTTTGCTTGATACTCCATCCTTGGATTTTGCCAGGTACCTGCCGCGTCATCATTCAGCCAGGAAACTACTCCATCCTGCTTCTTCATATGTTGACTTGGTTGACTGGATCCACTCATGCTCTGAAGTGAATATCCGTTGGTTGGTACCTTAGTGGAAGATTTCTCGTATCACCATGCGGACATACTTGATGTATGTTCCCCTTGCTGCTCTTCATCAAGGTACATGCTATGATCCTCGCTGACTTGGCCGTCAATATGGAGCTGAGCCTCGTGATTCTAACTTTGCTCCTGATTTAGACATGCCTTGCTTTACTGAAGCCTACTTGGATCGGCTGAGGCAAAGCTGGCCTACACGTTTCGACTGCCATAGATTTTACACTTGTCAATTCAGAAAGTATATTGTTACGATGAAAAAATAATTAAAGTAATAAAAGATGCTTCTTTTTCATTTATAATTTGTCATCACCTTTTGCTATTGTGTTTATTTATTTCATCCATATCCGGTCAAATACTTATACCAGTGCACATAGAACACTTTTAACATTAATTCTATTTTATTAAATTGGGGAACAACCAAACATAAAGTCAGCATACACAAGATCACTCCTGTTGCCAACTAGCCCCTTCGGGCTTTCTAATTGACGATTTTCTCTCATTTAGCCCTAAATGTTGCCTAGCCCGCCCTTTCGGGTTTTCGAAACTAGCGGACTGCTCTAACTTTTGCCTAGGCCACCCTTTCTAGGTTTTAAACCTAGCGAGCTCTTTTTTATTTTTTATACATAAAACTTCTTCAACCTATCAATGTTTACTGAATCACTAAACTCGTTCCCATCCATATCTGATAGCTTCACCGCACCCTTGTTCATGCCTTGTTTCACGACATATGGCCCTTCCCAGCTAGGTTTGAACTTCCCTCTTGGATCAGATACATTAGGTTTACATTGCTTCAACACCAAATCCCCGACTCTAAATTTTCTAATCTTAACCCTTCTATTGTAGGCCCGAGCTATCTTCTTTTGATCAAGTTGGTGATGATATAGTGCCTTTAACCTTCTCTCTTCTAGTAGAGCTAACTGTGTGTATTTGCTTGCTACCCATTCCATTTCAGATAGTTCAGCTTCCAAAACTGTAATATCCCTATGCATGCCCTAGAAGTTTTGTATGTTGTTGTTGTTGGTTTAAATTGGGAAAAGAATGTATATGTATTTGTGTTTTGGGGAAATTTAGGGTTTAGAGACAAGTTTATATGTTGTGTATATGGTGATATATATAACATATAAAATGGTCAAAAAGAGAGAGAGTCAATGCAAGAGGAGATTTTTTTTTATATGGCATGTGAAATTACTTAATTGGGTTTATAAGAGACAAAAGCTAAGTTAAGTGATGAGGGGTATATGAGTAATTGCTTGAAATGAAATGCATGGTGGAGATTAAAAGAAGAAAAGGTGTTTGACTTGTGCATTTTCTTCTTTCTTTCTTGAAGTGGCCGGCTCTCCAAATAGAAAAGAGAAAGGGAGGTGTTCTTGAGGCAAGAAGTTAATTGAAGAGGCAATCAAAGAGTTTGGTTAGAGATTTGTGGAAATTCTTCATTTAAGGTAAGAAATCTCTTGTTTCCTTTGTTAATTTTGAAGTTTTGTTTAAAGTGAAGTGTGATTTGTTGATGTAATGATTTGGTGTAGTTGATATGTGTTTGCAAGTGTTAGAATTGATTTAAAGTTAAAAATTGGAATTTGTGTTGGTTTGGTTGTGATTATGGAAAAATAAGTGAAGATTGATAGTGGAAAATCAAGAGTAAAGTTGAGTTAGGGTTTTGAGATGGTTTGTGTTCAAATGTGTTGTTTAAGTGGTTATTATGATGAATATGTGTTATGACATGAGTTATATCCATTTGAGTGATTTTGTGTTGGGAATTATATGTTAAAATGCATTTGGAAGAGGGTTGGTTACATTTAGGGTTTTGGTGATGAGTGACACGGCCAAAGGAAAGGAGAGACACGGCCAAGCCAAGGAAATTTGGGCATGTTGGTTGAGTTTTTGAGAGACACGGCCGTGTCCCTTAGCCGTGTTCACTACTGGATTTTGATTTTGGGAGACACGGTCACAAGCTTGGCCGTGTCCCTTGCCCGTGTTGCTTACTGTCCAATTGAGTTGAGTGACACGGCCACAAGCTTGGCCGTGTCCCTCAAGTGGCTGCCCGTGTCCCTCAATTGTGTGGGTTAGGGTTTTAATTCTTTATTCTTCTTGCATTGCTTTGGTTATCCAAAGGTAGGTTAGTCCTTAAACCTAACCCTAAACACTTTAAACACACTTGAATCAATGAATGATATAATCAAATGTATGTGTAAGGTCCTGAAACTATGAATCATATCAATTGTTCTTTGCCCTAATTGCATTGTTGAGATTGAACAATGTTTTGTTATGCCTTGTGAATGGTAATGTGTTCCATAAGTAATATACATTGAAATGTATATCAAAGATGCAATGATAATTCAAATAAGACATGATATGAGACAATGCCATTGTGTTTGGCTATGATGATGCAATTGAAAGAAATAAGGCATGTTTGCCTAAATGTTGTTGAGAATTGAGAATGAAAATGATAATTGAATAATAAATGAATTGTGTGGCTAATGTGTTATTCCATTTTCAGAGTTGGTTGTTGGTGGCATGCCTAATAAGTGTAACAATCTCTTGAAGTTAGGTTGGATTAAATCCTTGAAGCCTAATTGAGATGTTACCACCCTTGAAGCTAGGTTGGATTAGTTCTTGAAGCCAAGTTGGGTAGAAGCTTAGCATGCTTTGCTCCCCTTGAAGCTTGGTTGAACTTAATCCATGAAGCCTAGTTGGGTATATGATATTGATAAATGTGATAACAAAACCAAAGCTTTAACTCTGAAAATTGAATGGCATATTAGTGTGTCTTGGGACCATGCTTGTCTTTGTTTAGTGTTGATTATGAATGGTTGAATGATTACTAATGAGGTATATTAAAAGATATTGAAATGTGATATGTAATGTGAAAGTATGTTGTTAGTTTTGCATATATGATGTTACATGTATAATATGGATTGAGAAATGACATTGCATTGCACTAAGTCATATCATTTGCATGATTATCTTACTAAGCCGTTGGCTTAGCGTGATAGTGTTTAATCGCGCAGGTAATAGAGTTGATAGAGTTGAACCCGAGTGTTCATCAAGACCAAGTGAGAGTAGACCTTGAAGAATCCATTTTGGGAGCTTAAAGATCAGAGCAGACTTGCCAATCATGTATACTTCTTTATATTTTGTAAAGAAATGTTTAATATGTAAATATGTACATATTTTATAACTTCCGCTGTGTAATATTTAAATGTATATATATATAACTAATATGTTTTGTTTTATAAGTAAATGATCTACTTTTCTATAATGTATAATGATAAGGGTATTGTATCAAATTTAAAGTGTTTTGAATGTTAAGAAAACCGTAGCATCCCTATGTTTGGTGCACTTATGCTACATAGTTATGGTTGTAGTGTGTGTGCATTGGATGTAGGGGTGTTACAATTGTTTTGGTATCAGAGCCTAGGTTTGAGATTCTCAACCTAGGTAAAATGTGATAAAAAGACTATTTTGATTTTTAAAAAAAAATGGTTTTTGAATAACATATATGTTTGGGATTGGCAACCTCTGATCTTTAATAAGATGTAGTATGTTGTGTTTGCAGTGTTAGGTGTTGATGGATCCTCATTTGAGACAGTCAGTTGAGGGTAGTGAGGAGAGCGTTGCTCCTAATGAGGGAGCTAGGGTTGATAGTGTTGAGGAGGCACCTGCTTCGGTGTCGGGTAGACAAGTTGGAGAGGAGATTCTGCCAGCCTGGTTTAGACATATGATGGAAGTTATGAGACAAGCACCAGTGCAACCACCACCACCCCCTCAGCCTGTGGTACCAGTGAGGCACTATGACAAACTAAGGAAGTATGGAGCGGAGGATTTCCTTGGTACTACTGACCCAGCTGTAGCAGAACAGTGGCTTGACAAAGTTCAGAGGATCTTTATTCAGTTGCAAGCCACCCCTGAGGAAAAGTTTGACTATGCAAGATCTTTGCTGCAGAAGGATGCCTACGATTGGTGGAAGACGGTGCCCCATTCTATGGATGATCCACCAACTCTTTCCTATGCTGATTTCTTGAGAGAGTTTGAGTTGAAGTATACTCCTAGGGAGTATAAGGACAGGAAGAAGATGGAGTTTTTGAGCTTGAAGCAAGACAGCAAGACTGTTACTGAATATGAAGTTGAATTTATCCGGTTGAGTCAGTATGCTGGGGGTATTCTATTGGATGAGATTGATAGATGTAGAAGATTTGAGGAGGGACTGCGGCCTTCTCTTATGTGTCATGTGGCTGGATCAAGATATCATGATTTTTCCCAGCTAGTGGCAGCAGCTCGGAGTGTGGAGAGAGCTCAAGCTATTGCAGCTGCTTCAGAGGAAGAGGTCAGGGTTAGAAGACCTCAGTTTGAGGCAGGGTCTTCTTCAGCAAAGAGAGGTAAAGGAAGCTTTGTTCCCCGGGGTAGTAGGAGTTATAGGCCAGCTGGTAAGTCAGTGCAGTTTCAGAGGCAGAGATTTAGACCTGCAGCTTCAGTGGCGAGTGCTCCGACCCCGATGATTCAGAGATCCACCCTACCCATCTGCATCCATTGTGGTAGGCCGCATGGTGGTCCTTGTTGGAAGGCTGGTGTTGCAGGGGTATGTTTCAGGTGTGGGTCACCTGATCACTTTGTGAGAGATTGCCCTGAGAGGTAAGAGCAGATGTCAGTTGATACTGCAGCTTCTCGACCTAGTGTGAGGGGAGGTCGAGCAGGCAGAGGTAGCAGCCGGGGAGGCAGATCTGGGTTCAGTGCTAGAGGAGATGCTATATCCAGGGAGAGTAGGCCAGAGGAGGTTGGTTCTTCCCAGAGGATGTATGTTATGCAGAGGCAGCCAGATGCATCGGCAGTCATAGCTGGTACTTTTTCTTTATTTAATACTCCAGTACTTGCTTTGATTGATCCGGGTTCCACGCATTCATATATTAGTGTATCTATTTTGCCTGTATTTGATGTGCATGCTGAGTCCCTAGGATTTGATGTGTTGGTGACAAATCCGTTAGGGCATAGTGTGGTTGTGAGTAAGGTGCACCGAGATAGTGCAGTGAGGGTGCAGGGTGAGGAGTTCCTTGGAGATTTGATTGAGATGCCATTTAAGGAATATGATGTGATCTTAGGTATGGATTGGCTATCTCGACATGGAGCTGTGGTGGATTGTAAAAAGAAAATTGTTTCTTTGAGAACTGTTGATGGTAGAGAGGTGATAGTATCTAATGAGCAGGAACTGCTAGCCTCCTTATTTGTTTCAGCTGTTGCAGCCAGGAGGTTGATTAGAAAGGGGGTGTGAAGCCTATCTTGCTCATGTGGTGGATACTAGAGTAAAGGGTTCTCCCATTGATAGCATTGCCACAGTTGCAGAGTTCCCTGATGTGTTTCCAGAGGAGTTGCCAGGGTTGCCTCCTGAGAGAGAGGTGGAGTTCGGTATTGAATTGTTGCCTGGTACCACTCCTATCTCTATTACTCCTTACAGAATGGCACCAGCAGAATTAAGGGAGTTGAAAGTGCAATTACAGGAGTTATTGGACAAAGGATTTATTCACCCCAGTGTTTCTCCTTGGGGAGCTCCTGTATTATTTGTGAAGAAGAAAGATGGTACTATGAGGTTGTGTATCAATTATAGGCAATTGAACAAGTTGACTATTAAAAATAAATATCCTTTGCCTAGAATCGATGATCTCTTTGATCAGTTGAAGGGAGCGTCAGTGTTCTCCAAAATTGATCTGAGATCAGGGTACCATCAGCTGAGAGTCAGAGCTGAAGATGTTCCGAAGACAGCTTTCCGGACCAGGTATGGGCATTATGAATTTTTAGTTATGCCTTTTGGTCTGACGAATGCACCTGCAGCTTTTATGGATTTGATGAATAGGGTGTTTAGGCCCTATCTGGATCAGTTTGTAGTGGTCTTCATCGATGACATTCTGGTGTATTCGCGGAATAAAGAGGAACATGACAAGCATCTGCGGATTGTGTTGCAGATTTTGAGAGAGAAGCAGTTGCTTGCTAAATTGTCGAAGTGTGAGTTTTGGTTGGACCAGGTAGCTTTTCTTGGTCATATAGTTTCAGCAGAAGGCATTAGAGTTGATCCGAGCAAAGTTGAAGCTATATTGAATTGGAGTCCACCCAAGTCTGTGACAGAGATTAGAAGTTTTCTGGGTTTGGCAGGCTATTACCGGCGGTTTGTGAAAGGGTTTTCTTTGATAGCTACTCCACTCACCAGATTGCTTCGTAAGGGAGTGAGATTTGTATGGACGGATCAGTGTTAGGCTAGTTTTGAACAGTTGAAAGAAATGTTAACTCAAGCGCCTGTTCTTACTTTACCTGTTGAAGGCAAACCATATGTGATCTACAGTGATGCTTCACATAGAGGTTTGGGGTGTGTATTGATGCAGGAAGGGAAAGTTATAGCTTATGCATCTCGACAGTTGAAACCGCATGAGCTTAACTATCCGACTCATGATTTAGAATTGGCTGCCATTGTGTTTGCATTGAAGATTTGGCGCCACTATCTGTTTGGGGAGAAATGTTTCATCTACACTGATTACAAGAGTTTGAAGTATTTGGGTGTCCAGAAAGAACTCAATCTTCGTCAGAGGAGATGGTTAGAATTGATTAAAGACTACGACTGCTTGATTGACTATCATCCAGGTAAAGCAAATGTTGTTGCTGATGCCTTGAGTCGGAAGTCTTTAGCTGGTTTAACAGTTTACTCGCTCTCGTTGCTTGTTGAGTTGAGAGCATTGCATGCCAGTTTTGTACCTTGTGTTGATGGTGCATTATTAGCACAGTTGCAATTGAAGCCGGTTTTGTTAGATCAAATCAAAGAAGCTCAGTTGGCCGATAAGAAGATACAGAAGATTGTTTCGGATTGTCAGAGTGGGAAGACTAGAGATTTTGTTGTGAAGAGTGATGGAAGTCTCTGGTTCAAGAGCAGATTGTGTGTACCCGATGATGCTGATTTGAAAAGAGTCATTTTAGAAGAAGCTCATCAGTCGATGTTTGCTATGCATCCGGGTAATACGAAGATGTATCATGATTTGAGACAACATTATTGGTGGATTGGGTTGAAGAGAGACATTGCTGAGTTTGTATCGAAATGTCTCACTTGTCAGAAGGTTAAAGCAGAGCATCAAGTTCCAACTGGGTTGCTTCAGCCATTGTCAGTGCCTGAATGGAAGTGGGATAGAGTGACAATGGACTTTGTGTCTGGTTTACCATTGACACAAAGGAAGCATGATGCCATATGGGTGATTGTGGATAGATTGACTAAGACAACTCATTTCCTTCCGGTGCGGATGGATTACTCTTTGGAGAGGTTGGCTGAGCTGTATGTCCATGAGATTGTGAAACTGCATGGTGTTCCAACTTCTTTAGTGTCTGATCGAGATCCCAGGTTTACTTCAAGATTTTGGAAGAGTTTGCATAGTGCTTTGGGTTCTCGATTATACTTCAGCACTGCTTTTCATCCACAGACAGATGGACTGTCAGAGAGGGTGATACAGATTCTTGAAGATATGTTGAGAAGCTGTGTCATCGATTTCTCTGGAAGTTGGGATAGGTTTTTACCTCTTGTGGAGTTTGCTTACAACAACAGTCACCAATCCAGCATTGGTATGGCACCATTTGAAGCATTATATGGTAGACGGTGCAGGACACCGCTGTGTTGGAATGAACTTGGGGAAGGTAAGTTAATTGGCCCTGATTTGATTCAAGAAACAGAAGAGAAAGTGAAGTTGATTCGAGGCCGGTTAAAAGCAGCTTCAGACCGACAGAAGTCTTATGCAGATCTGAAAAGGAGAGACATAGAGTTTGATGTTGGAGATAAGGTATTTTTGAAAGTATCTCCTTGGAAGAAGATTTTGAGGTTTGGTCGGAAAGGTAAATTGAGTCCTCGTTTCATTGGGCCGTATGAAGTGTTAGAAAGAGTTGGGCCAGTGGCGTATCGACTTGCTTTGCCACCTGAGTTGGATCGTATTCATAATGTGTTTCATGTTTCTATGTTGAGGAGATATAGGTCGGATCCATTTCATGTGTTGCCAATTGAATCTATCGAAGTGAGCCCAGATTTGACTTTTGAAGAGGAATCAGTTGCTATCTTGACACGTGAAGTGAAAGAATTGAGGAACAAGAGAGTGCCATTGGTGAAGGTTCTATGGAAGAACCATTCAAAGGAAGAAGCAACTTGGGAAAGTGAACAATCGATGCGAGAGCAATATCCTCAGTTGTTTCAGCCTTGATATCAGGTAATTTCGAGGACGAAATTTTCTTTTTAGAGGGGGAGAATTGTAATATCCCTATGCATGCCCTAGAAGTTTTGTATGTTGTTGTTGTTGTTGTTGTTGGTTTAAATTGGGAAAAGAATGTATATGTATTTGTGTTTTGGGGAAATTTAGGGTTTAGAGACAAGTTTATATGTTGTGTATATGGTGATATATATAACATATAAAATGGTCAAAAAGAGAGAGAATCAATGCAAGAGGAGATTTGTTTTTATATGGCATGTGAAATTACTTAATTGGGTTTATAAGAGACAAAAGCTAAGTTAAGTGATGAGGGGTATATGAGTAATTGCTTGAAATGAAATGCATGGTGGAGATTAAAAGAAGAAAAGGTGTTTGACTTGTGCATTTTCTTCTTTCTTTCTTGAAGTGGCCGGCTCTCCAAATAGAAAAGAGAAAGGGAGGTGTTCTTGAGGCAAGAAGTTAATTGAAGAGGCAATCAAAGAGTTTGGTTAGAGATTTGTGGAAATTCTTCATTTAAGGTAAGAAATCTCTTGTTTCCTTTGTTAATTTTGAAGTTTTGTTTAAAGTGAAGTGTGATTTGTTGATGTAATGATTTGGTGTAGTTGATATGTGTTTGCAAGTGTTAGAATTGATTTAAAGTTAAAAATTGGAATTTGTGTTGGTTTGGTTGTGATTATGGAAAAATAAGTGAAGATTGATAGTGGAAAATCAAGAGTAAAGTTGAGTTAGGGTTTTGAGATGGTTTGTGTTCAAATGTGTTGTTTAAGTGGTTATTGTGATGAATATGTGTTATGACATGAGTTATATCCATTTGAGTGATTTTGTGTTGGGAATTATATGTTAAAATGCATGTGGAAGAGGGTTGGTTACATTTAGGGTTTTGGTGATGAGTGACACGGCCAAAGGAAAGGAGAGACACGGCCAAGCCAAGGAAATTTGGGCGTGTTGGTTGAGTTTTTGAGAGACACGGCCGTGTCCCTTAGCCGTGTTCACTACTGGATTTTGATTTTGGGAGACACGGTCACAAGCTTGGCCGTGTCCCTTGCCCGTGTTGCTTACTGTCCAATTGAGTTGAGTGACACGGCCACAAGCTTGGCCGTGTCCCTCAAGTGGCTGCCCGTGTCCCTCAATTGTGTGGGTTAGGGTTTTAATTCTTTATTCTTCTTGCATTGCTTTGGTTATCCAAAGGTAGGTTAGTCCTTAAACCTAACCCTAAACACTTTAAACACACTTGAATCAATGAATGATATAATCAAATGTATGTGTAAGGTCCTAAAACTATGAATCATATCAATTGTTCTTTGCCCTAATTGCATTGTTGAGATTGAACAATGTTTTGTTATGCCTTGTGAATGGTAATGTGTTCCATAAGTAATATACATTGAAATGTATATCAAAGATGCAATGATAATTCAAATAAGACATGATATGAGACAATGCCATTGTGTTTGGCTATGATGATGCAATTGAAAGAAATAAGGCATGTTTGCCTAAATGTTGTTGAGAATTGAGAATGAAAATGATAATTGAATAATAAATGAATTGTGTGGCTAATGTGTTATTCCATTTTCAGAGTTGGTTGTTGGTGGCATGCCTAATAAGTGTAACAATCTCTTGAAGTTAGGTTGGATTAAATCCTTGAAGCCTAATTGAGATGTTACCACCCTTGAAGCTAGGTTGGATTAGTTCTTGAAGCCAAGTTGGGTAGAAGCTTAGCATGCTTTGCTCCCCTTGAAGCTTGGTTGAACTTAATCCTTGAAGCCTAGTTGGGTATATGATATTGATAAATGTGATAACAAAACCAAAGCTTTAACTCTGAAAATTGAATGGCATATTAGTGTGTCTTGGGCCCATGCTTGTCTTTGTTTAGTGTTGATTATGAATGGTTGAATGATTACTAATGAGGTATATTAAAAGATATTGAAATGTGATATGTAATGTGAAAGTATGTTGTTAGTTTTGCATATATGATGTTACATGTATAATATGGATTGAGAAATGACATTGCATTGCACTAAGTCATATCATTTGCATGATTATCTTACTAAGCCGTTGGCTTAGCGCGATAGTGTTTAATCGCGCAGGTAATAGAGTTGATAGAGTTGAACCCGAGTGTTCATCAAGACCAAGTGAGAGTAGAGCTTGAAGAATCCATTTTGGGAGCTTAAAGATCAGAGCAGACTTGCCAATCATGTATACTTCTTTATATTTTGTAAAGAAATGTTTAATATGTAAATATGTACATATTTTATAACTTCCGCTGTGTAATATTTAAATGTATATATATATAACTAATATGTTTTGTTTTATAAGTAAATGATCTACTTTTCTATAATGTATAATGATAAGGGTATTGTATCAAATTTAAAGTGTTTTGAATGTTAAGAAAACCGTAGCATCCCTATGTTTGGTGCACTTATGCTACATAGTTATGGTTGTAGTGTGTGTGCATTGGATGTGGGGGTGTTACAAAAACTACTCTTAACGACTTGATCTCAATTTCAATTGGCAATACTGCTTCCATCCCATAAACCAAAGAGAACGATGTCATTCCAGTAGGTGTTCACACACTTGTCCTATATCCCCATAAAGCAAAGGGAAGCATCTCTGACCAATCCCTATAAGTCTTGGTCATCGTGGATAGAATTTGCTTAATTGTTTTGTTTGTTGCTTCAACCGCACCATTAGCCTTTAGTTTATAAGGAGAGGATCGATGATGATGGATTAACTGCTCCTTGAAACTGTACCCCATTGTCTGATATCACACTGTACGAGACCCCGTACCGGTAGATGAGGTTCTTTTCAATTAATATAGCCATTTGGCTTGCACCCAGCTTGTTGAAGGATTCAGCTTTGACCCATTTTGAAAATAGTCTACTACTACCATAATGAAACGGTGTCCGTTCGAAGCTGTCGGATGTATCTCTCCTATAATGTCGATACCCCAGGTGGCAAATGGCTAGGGTGAAGACATAGAATGCAATTCTTCAGGAGGCATGTGATTCAAGTTACCATACATCTGACATTGTTGGCACTTCTTGACAAACTCAATACAATCTCTTTCCATGGTCAACCAGTAGTAACCTTGTCGAATAATCTTCTTAACTAGAGCCAAACCACTCATGTGCAGACAGCAACTTCCCGCATGTATCTCTGACATGATGCGCTCCACTTTAGGCTTTCTTAAACACCTTAAATGCACCAAATCAGGCCATCTTCGATATAACTCCCTATGGAATGTGATGTATTGTAAAGACCACCGCCTTATGGCTCTTCTCTCTTTCTTTGTTGCCCCCGGCGGGTATTCTCTTCCTTCCAAAATTTGCCTTATAGTATCATACCACGCATCATGGTCTGTGTCAATTTCCATGATTGTCTCACATTCATAACAAGGAGTTGATGAACTGGTCAAGATAAGAGGCTTAAGGAATAAGCTGACAGGGTTTTCCCATACCAAAGCCAATGTGGCTAGGGCATCAACCATCTGATTTTCTTCTCTTGATAGGTGTATAAACCTATACTCCTTAAAGTTCTTCTTCATCATGGTCAGGTAATGGTGGTATGGTTTTAATTTTTTGTCTTTCAACTCCCATTCTACATTTACTTGGGATACTTCTAGCAATGAATTGCCAGAAACTTCCACCTTATCCACCTTCATAATCATTAGGGCTTCCAAACCAAAAATACAAGCTTCGTACTCCACCATATTATTAGTTGCCCTAAATTTCAATTTTTTGGCTAAAGGGATAAGTTCCCCTTCGGGCGATTCTAGTATAACTCCCAAACTTGCTCCTTTCCTGTTTACTGCTCCATCAAAATACATTTTCCACCCTTGTACTTCAATTGCTTCTAAATGTTCATCCGAAATTTCCAAGATTACCTCCTTGCTTCCTGGTAATGGTTGTTGGGCCAGGAATTCTGCCACTGCTCTACCTTTGATTGTTTTCCTGGTTACATACTCAATCTCAAATTCTTCTAATATTATCAACCATCGACCATATTTCCCAATCAAAGAGGGTTTCTGTGAGCGGGGATTTTCTCCCCCACTCCCGGTGGAATGGTTCTTGCGACTTCGGCACTATTTAGGCTCGGGGCCTTAGAGAACTCGGATCTAAGTCCAGAGAAAATGGAGTTGCCACCCGAATGGGCCGGGAAAAAGAAAGGGGTGGATGATTCAATTCTTAAGGAATCCCCAACCCCCTAGTGGGTTCAGAAAGTTGGGTACGTGTGGGGAAGGTGAGAAATGGCCCAGCACCCCACAATGCCCGGTTCATTAGAACCGGCCTCCTTTACAAGTCTTAATATTATAAAATTCTTAAATATAACAACATCATCCATATTACACACAATAATTAAAAGAAAGCATCATTATTGTAATATCCCAAAGTGTGCCCTAGAAGTTTTGATATAATTGTTGTTTTAATTGGATTGAATGTATATGTTAATTTGAAAGAGAAAAGAATTTAAGAGAGAATGTATATGTTGTATATATGGAAATATATACAACATATACACAAGTCAAAATGGGAAGTCAAAGAAGATATTTATCTATTTTTGAATTAATGAAATTAATTAAAAAGGAAAAATATTGAATGGAAGAGAGAAAATTTGAATATTATACAACATATACATTGTAATATCCCAAAATGTGCCCTAGAAGTTTTAGTATAATTGTTGTTTTATTTGAATTAAAATGTATATGTTATTGGAAAGAGAAAATAATTTAAAGAGGAGTGTATATGTTGTATATATGGACATATATATAACATATACACAAGTCAAATGGATGGTCAAAGGAAGAGGATATTTATTTTGGTTATGTATGAAATTACTAAAAAGGGCAAGTAAGTGAAAGGGAGTTTAATTGTATAGAAGAGGGTATTTAGGTAATTTTCTTTTTAAATTGCTTGGTGGAGGTTTAAAGAGAGGGGAAATTTGACTTTGTCTCTTCACTTTGTCATTTTTTTTCCTTTTCTCTTTGTGTTGGCCGGACCTCAAGGAAACAAGAGAGCAAGTGAGGGTTTTTGAAGTTTAAGAGCTAATTGAAAGAAGAAAACAAGTTAGAAATTCAAGAAGTTCATCATTTTTGGTAAGTTTTCTCTTATTCTATTTGGAATTTTGTTTGAGTTTGATGGAGTGTTGTTGATGGTTGGAGTGTGTTTGTGTATGGTGTGTGTAAAAGTGTTGAAATGGAATTAAAGATAAGAAGTTAGGTTGGTGTTGGTGATGGAAGAGTAAGAGTTGTGTTTAGTGAAATTTTTTCTGTTTTACAATTAGTAAAGGCTGTGACTTGTATGATTTTTAATTAAATATAGAAAAATGTTCTTGAAGTGAATATTTGATATGTTGTGCCTCTATGAGTCTAGAATGACTGAAAAATATGTTGATTCGATTTTGGAATGGTTATGATTTTGGAAAGATTATTTTTACTAAACCTGTTCCAGCAGGTACCTTAACTGAGACAGCTATATTTCGGGATTTTTAATAAAATGTAGAAAAATCATATTCAATTGAATTTTGGATATGTTGTTACTTAGTGAGTCTAGTATTTGAGAAAAATAATTTGGAACCACGTTGATTGAATTTAATTTATGGAATTCACAAAGTTCAGAACTGCTGCCAGGATGCAGGGCAATTGGGGCAGTCTGGTTGGGTGAACTATTTGACCAAGATTTTGTGTTCAGTTTGATCTCAAATTTTAAAGGAATGATTTTAAGATGTAAAATTTAGTTCTGTAAAAATTTTAGAATTTTTAGTCAAGTAGATTATTTTATACAATTTTTCAAAATAAGGATAGAGTGGAGTCTAAAACCAGAATGTACTATTCATATGGTCATTTTGCTAATACTCCTTTTGGATTAGGTTGTGAAGAGGTTGAATTGCCCTAACCTAAGTGTTGAGGATTCTTGGAAGAGTAAGTGTATAGATTGGTGTGAGTTGGTTTTAAGGTAGGTACAAATTACATTATTTCATACATTCATATGATGTTGAGATTTAACATACATTTGATTGTAAATGTGTTAAGAAATCTAATACATTGTTAATGCATATTAATAATGTATGTTTGGTATGATGTGAATGTTGTGATGAGTATGTAAAATATGTGTTAATGCCATTGATTATATCCATTTGAATGATGAAATGAAATATGGAATATGAAATGTAAAAGATGTGATGATGAAATGAAATGTGAAAGATATGATATTATGAAGAATTGTTTTATTGTGATTTGAGATCATTTGAGATATGATGCCATGGTTATTGGCTATGATATGCAAATGAAATATATAATGGAGGCATGGTTGCCTAATTAATTGTGGAATATGAAATGAGAAATAAAATGAAAATATATTGATAAACAAATAAATGAAATGATTGTGTGCCTAATATGTTTATTCAATTTTCAGAGTTCTGGTTTTGGCGGCATGCCTATGAATCACTGGATAGGTGAAATGACCGGGTCGTAAGCCGATTCCAGTTGAAAAATGTGAAATGTGATGTTTTTGGGGTGAAATGACCGGGTTGTAAACCTCAAAAACAAATTATTAAAACTAGATTGGGTGAAATGACTGGGTCGTAAACTCAAATCTAGTTGAATATCCATGGATAAATGTATTGATGATTATGATTATAGACCAAAACAGTAACTCTGAACTTTGAATAGCATATTAGATTATTTTTGGGCCCATGCTTGTGTTTGTTTAAATGTGACTATTGAATGGTGAAACAAATGAATAATGAGATGACTACCATACATACATTATTGAAACCGGTAAGATTTGAAATATAATATTCTCTTAAATTGATCTTGAATCTTGATTGCGTGACATTAGCATGGCATTAAAGCATCATAGCACTGTAATTTGTACCACTAAGCCGTTGGCTTAGCGCGAATGTGATTCTTCGCACAGGTGACAGGGAAGAACCAGAGAGTTTCTCTAGGCCGAGTCGAGTCTAGATTTTGAGGTGTTGATAGTGGGCTTAAAGATCAAAGACTGACTGCCAAAGAAATGTATAAATTTTATGGGTTGTAAAACTTGAGTTTAGATATATATGAATTTGTAAATATTGTTATTTTCCGCTGCATAGTGAACAAATATTTTATTTACTGTATTTCATAATAAACTTTTACTTTATGTTGTACTAGAAGTGTAAATCCTTTTTGCAGGTTGTAGTTGGGGTTATAAGGGGGATTTATTGGGAGTGTACTGAGAATGATTTTGTTTGCATTGGTTTGTGTAAATGTTTTAAAAATAAAAAAAAAACCAGTTTTGTCGACACTTGGGACTCAATTTTTAGGCAAAATTATGGCAAAATTTCTGTAAAAATCGGAACTAAAAAAAAAATTGACTAAGTAAAATTGGTAGCAACATTAGGATAGTGTGGCACCTCTACTCGGCTTACATATGTAGGTCGGGAAGGGGTGTTACATTCCCCGCACGTACCCAACTTTCCAAACCCATTAGGGGGTTGGGGATTCCTTAGGAATCGAGTCATCCACCCCTTTCTTTTTCCCGGCCCGTCCGGGTGGCGACTCCATTTTCTCCAGACTTATGTCCGTGTTCTCTAAGGCCCCGAGCCTAAACAGTGCCGAAGTCGCAAGAACCATTCCACAGGGAGTGGGGGCGAAAATCCCCGCTCACAAACACTATTTGTGAATAGTAAATTTTACTATTAATCAATAGTAATACTATTTATAAATAGTAAAATTTACTATTTATCAATAGTAAAGTGTACTATTTATAAATAGTAAAATTTACTATTCGTGAACAGTTTTGAATTTTGTTTTTTGCTTGCCGTTTCTCTATAAAAACCCACCATTCGTTCATTTCATTTCACATCACGATTTTCATTTCATAATTCTCTCAAATTTCTTTCAATTTTAGCACATATTTTTCAAAAATAATGCATGCTTCGAGGCCAGGGACTCATTCTAATGCCGAGTTATTGGAGTTTATTCGGCATCATGAAGATGGAAATTTAGATATACTAGCCGGGATGCCGCTTCACCGCAATTCCAACTAAAAGAGCGCGGTAATTATTTTTCTTTTCTTTTCTCTTGATTTTTCATCTCTGTGTTTGTTTGTTTTTTTATTTTTTTTATTTATTATTGTTATTTATTATTTTTATTTTTATTATTTTTATTTATTTTGTTTTTATTTTTATTTTTATTTATATTATTATTCTTTTTTAGGAAAAATAAATTTATTTAAGTAGATAGGATAATATGTACTTACCTGGTATTAACTTATTTGGGTTTGTGTTAGCATGATCGTTTCGTTGTTCGGGCTGGAGGATGTATCTACAAAGCCCGACAATGGTACGATGTAGTGCCTTCTTGGGTAAGGCGGATTATTCGAAATTGCGGCTTTGAACAGTTTATCTTACAATTGCCATCCAAGGAATATCAGATAGACCAGTGCGTAGTCCAGGCGCTTGTAGAGCGATGGTTGGACACAACCCACACTTTTTACTTGCCCATTGGAGAGATGACAATTGGTTCGGTCAATTTATTGCCATAACCGGCCTTCGATATGATGGTGTTCCGGTTCCCCTGACCAACAATACTTTAACATTTGAAAAAATTCAAGAATTAATTGGTATGGAACCATCATATAAAGGGCCTTTTAAGATAAAAATTGAGCCAATTCATAATTATTGGATGAACTACGAAGGATGGGTTGGCAGAGACATGGCCGAACAATATGCTCGAGGATTTTTGTTATATCTGCTCGGGTCGACCATCTTAGGCAGCACTGAATCCTCCATTCACTTGTCAGTTCCGAGTGCCCTTTCTTATCTCATAATGGTACCATCTTTTGGCTGGGGTGAAGCTGGTCTAGCATGTCTTTACCATGGTCTTGATAAGCTTTGCTGAAACAAGAAGTCTTTTGTCGGCTTGATGGCGGTTGTCGAGGTATTCTTTCTTCCACCAATGTCATTTCCACTCTTTTCTTGCATGCATGTGATCTTTATTATTATTTTTGTAGGTATGGGCATATGAACATAACATCGTGAGGGTACCCGGTATTTCTCGAGAGAGAGTTGGGTATTCGAGATTAAATTTCTGGTTGTCCGATCGTGTGGACGTTCCCGACTCTCATCATGTGCATACTCACCACTATGTATTGAGCCGCTTAGCCTGGGACCAGGTAAAATAACATTAGTATGCTTTAAATTTTATGTGAAAGTTTACTTACCTTATGTTATTTTGCAGGTGAGTTTGGCCTGGTGGAGCCCAGAAGAGCTAGCAAACTGGTCTCCTTTGATGAGGGCTGCACTGTCTTTCTAACATTCTCGCCGAGTTATTACTTGCCCAGTGTCTAGTGGCTGGTTTCTCGGGGAGAGAGTTTATGAATGGTTTCTCAGTCCAGAGCAGCGGAGGGTTCCGATGTAAATCCTGAAATATACTTTAAATATTATGTCAATGCCGGAAGATGCATGGTGGCCGACCCAGTATGGTTATGGTGCCGAGTCATTTCTCCATTTACCGGGTCCATTTTATGCCCATTTTATTCAAAGAAGACTCTTGAACTTTGATGTATCTCCTATTGGTGTGCGGGAGATTTTCGACGAAAATGAGGGTAGGGATGAAGAAGGACATCACGGAGTTGCAGGAGAGTCTGTTCCACATCTCGGGGCCAGTACTTCTCAGGTAAAACTTTTACCACCTTTCCCTTGCAACTGCTTTTTTCTTTCCTTGATTCTTTAATGATTGTTGCAGGCTGTTGGCTCATTTGATCATGAGGCTGGACCTTCTTTTACTGCCCCTTTATTTGCTCATTCTAGCCCACCAGATATGCCATCTCATCCGCAGGGTATTGATTTGAATTACCTGGTATGTTCCTTATTTCATGGTAATTTAAGCTATATGCATGCATGATTATGTATGATCTTACCTTTTCCTCTTTGGCTCACAGCGGTTGCTTGAAGAACAAAATAGGAAACTTCAAGAAGAGTTGGCTGCAAGTCGTCAGTAGGCTTCTCATTTTGAAAGTTTATATCATCAATCCGAACAACATTTTTAAGACTTCTGATTTCAGGGGATGAGAGATCTCGGCGCTTCTTCATCAAGAGGCCCCCAGACTGATGACCATGAGATTCTTTCATCTGCTTCTGATGAGAAGCATGATGGATCAGAACTTCAAGGTAATAAAGATTTTGGTGCTTCAGCTTCGGGTGATCCCAGGATGAGTAATTTGCCGATTTTTGGTGCTCCCGCTTTGGGCGGACTCTGGACGAGTGATTTGCCCCCTCCTCCAACAGGCGATAATTTTTTCAAAGCTTTATTTGATGACCTACCACCACCCTCTTAGTGATACGTAAATATTATAGCAATTGTAAAATATTGTACAACAATGAAAAAACACAATTCCCATCTTTGCTGTAACTTTTTTTTGCGCCACTTTTTTTTTATATCACATCATAAAAATTGCATCACAACTTCCCTTTTCCACAGCCGCACCATTTGCTAAATCCAATTCCAACGCGGTAAAGGAGATTTGTTGCTAATTCCTTTCCTTATGCCATATGGTCTTACCCTTTCCCATCACCTTTTCCTTTTCACTTTTGGAAAAGGTTTGTTTCTTCTATATAAATCACCCTTCATGCCATATTTCATACAGAAACCAAAAAATAACTTTTCCATTTCAACGTGAAGATTCATTTAACAATTTTAATTTTCCTTTATTGATCCACCATGACCGAACATCATTTAAAGAGAATAAAAATTCTATTTAAGAATATGTGTAACACCCCCATACTCTATATAAGTACTATACATATACCTTGTATACATGCAATACGTATATAAAGTATAAGAATGTCACTTTTCATTTCAGATTAAAAACCTTTACTCTAGTTCCAAACAATAATACATTTAACTTAAAGAACATTTACAAAATCATTATACTTTCGATGATCTTACATATATATATAATGATCTTGTCTTTACCAAAATTCATTTATACATATGAGTACATTTTTATCAAAATACAACATAATTAAATTGTACATGTATGCACCACCTTCTAGTTGGTCTCGAAATACTCTTACCCTTCTCGTGGCATAACGACTTGACTTCAAATCAACCACCTACTCACCTGCGCGATTTACACAACTGCGCTAAGTTCGAAAGCTTAGTAGTACAAATAAATATTATAAACATACATTACAGAAAATCATACTCATATGTTAACTTCAAGTATCATTATTTTCTTATCATGTTTTCCCATTTCAATTACACTCTTCATATATTTCCACTAATCTCATAATTTATATACACATACACATATATCATTTCAACAAACCACAATTCAATGACTTATCAGAACATTCATGAAATAATACTCACAATTTCCACATCCATATACATATTACACATCATATTGTATTTTCATAATCTCATCATTCAGCATAGTTTCTCAAGCCACATTCATTTTCAGTGTTTTGCTTATATATTGTATTCTTCTCATTCCATAATTATCATTATATATCTCATAACATTATATCTTATTCCATAATTCACATTAAAGCAAAGACAAGCATGGGCCCAAAAAGAATCTAATAAGCAATTCAAAGTTCAGAGTTACTGCTTTGGTCCATAATCACAATCATCAAGCCTGTAGGCGATATATACATTTATCCATGGATAATCAACTAGATTTGAGCTTACGACCCAGTCTTTTCACTCAATCTAGCTTCAAGGATTTGTTTTTGAGGCTTACGACCCAGTCTTTTCACCCCAAAAACATCACATTTATCAGCTGGACTCGGCTTACGACCCGGTCTTTTCACCTATCCAGCGATTCATAGGCATGCCGCCAAACTCAGAACTCTGAAAATTGAATAACATATTAAGCACACAAATATTTCATTTATCTCTATCATTCTCTTTCTCCATTCATTTCTTATTTCATATTCCATAATTAAATAGGCAATCATGCCCCAATTATTTCATTTGCATTATCATAGCCAACAACAATGGCTTCACATTTCATCATATCTCAATTCACATTAAAGCAATTCATCATTAAAGTATACTTAACCAAGTGCATTGAACATACATTTTGAATGATCATCATATCTTCCACATTATGCAAATCATAGCATTAATCAAATGTATTAACAATGTAATAAATTACTTAACACATTCACAACCAAATGTGTTGAATCTCAAAATCATATGAATGTATGCAATCATGCAAGTTTGTACTTACCTTAAGAACAACTCACACCAATCTATACACTTCCTTTTCCAAGAATTCTTTACTATATGGATTAGGGCAACTCAATCTCTTCACAACCTAATCCAAAAGAAATAATACACACTTATTTACAAATACACATGAATTCCAATACAATTATTCACCTATTAGTCTCATACTAGACTCATAGATCACAAATTACAAACTAAAACCACTATCTAAGTCCCCACGGTCGTGGCATCACAACCCCACGGCCGTGGGTTAGCAAACGAATCTGCCCACTTTTCTCTAACCCCCCACGGTCGTGTCCCTCACTTGCCACGACCGTGGCACTCATTTGCCACGATCGTGGCATCCATTTTGCCTCTGTTTCGGACCAAACTCATGTATTCTATGTTTTTAACTTCAATAAACACAAACATATAGAAAATCCTAGATAATAATTGATCAAACTCATAACATACATCAATTACCAATTAATTTAACACTTATATAACTTCAACATCTCATAATAATAATCATTATATACATCATCCATATATCAATTATTCAATTCCCCAACTCATTTATATTAAACCCTTACTAAACAATTTCAACAATCCATCATCATCCTCACAAATAACCATATTATCGTCATCTAAATACCAATTCAACATATATATATATATACTTCAATCTTTCATTATCATCATCTTCACACACTAACCATATCAAATATAAACACAATCAATAGAAATCAACACAAAGAAATGAACACTTACTTGAATTCTTTGCCAAATCTTCAATATCCACCTTCAATTCTCTTAAAGCCCTTAAGAATTTGATGTGTAAGCCAACAAAATCACATCTCTCTCTCTCTCTCTCTCTCGTTCAATAAGAAGAAGAAGAAAGAAAGAAAACAAAGAAAATCCTCTCTTTTCCCTTTCAAACTTATCTTATAAATATATATAATAATAATATAATTAAATATCCCTAAAAATTCTCCACCACAAGATTTATTCTTCCCTTTGACTTTCTTTTCTTCTTTTTCTCTTGTCATTATTATTATTATTATTATTATTATTATTATTATTATTATTACTTACTTACTTACTTACTTACTTACTTACTTTTCCTACACCAATATATAAATCATGTATATGTGATTTATATGTTTCTATATGTATATCTCTTATATATTGTATTTATATTTCCTATATTTTTCAAATACCATATATACATATCATCCTTCATATACATCTATCTCTTATAATATTTCCTTTTAATTAATTTATCTTCTTTTGACTTCCATTTCTTAACTTGTATATGTTATATATATATATATCTATATATACAACATATACACTCTCTCTTTACTTCTTTTCTCTTTCCATTAAGCATATACATTAAATCCAAATACAACAATAATTCCAAAACTTTTAGGGTATACTTTGGGATATTACAATATGGATGCCATTCATTGGAAGCAAATTTTGTGGTCAAAACTTGATGTTTTAAAATGTTTTCAAAATGTTAAATTGGACCACTCCTTACATGTCGTGGCTTCCTTTTGGGATACGGATTCTAGGGTATTTAAAATTAATGGCTTTGAAATATATCCCTTGATTGAAGAATTTGAGGCCATCCTTGGATATCCAAATAATCAACAAATGGTGTTACCCACATTGTTTTCCAAGACTCAACAGAAGATGCAGATGTTATTTCAAGTTCCAAAACCCAAAGTTCTTCGGTTGATGAGAGGTGAAAAAATTCTATTTGCTCCTTTGATTGACTTTTGTCTCTCTTATTTGGCCCTACTAAGGCATGGGGACGCATGCTCAGTCTTTGCTTGCTCGGCCAATTCTTGCTTGTTTCTTATGACAGTGATATTGATCCATGGGTATTAGATATTATGGACCAAATGGAAGGAGACTTGTCGCCGGTACCTGTGATCTTAGCCGAGACCTTAGTTGGATTAGACCGATTTAAATCAGGACTGTCAAAGACACTGACTGGGAGTCCATTGCTGCTTTAGGTAATTACCTAAACTGCCCTTTTGGGTTTTCAATTTAGGTTTTCTTTTTTCTTCTTTTCTTTATTGCTCTAATTTTTGCCTAGTCCGCCCATGTGGGTTTTCGGAACTAGCGAGCTGTTCTAATTTTTGCCTAAGCCGCCCTTGCAGGTTTTCAACTTAGCGGACCTTTTTCTTTTTTTTTTGTTATATATTTTTTATATTTTTTATTGCTCTAATTTTTGCCTAGTCTGCCCATGTGGGTTTTTGGAACTAGCGAGTTGTCCTAATTTTTGTCTAAGCCGACCTTGCGGGTTTTCAACTTACTGGACTTTTTTTTTCTTTACAGATTTGGCTTCAGGAGCGTCTTTGTTTGCTTGATACTCCATCCTTGGATTTTGCCAGGTACCTGCCGCGTCATCATTCAGCCAGGAAACTACTCCATCCTGCTTCTTCATATGTTGACTGGGTTGACTGGATCCACTCATGCTCTGAAGTGAATATCCGTTGGTTGGTACCTTAGTGGAAGATTTCTCGTATCACCATGCGGACATACTTGATGTATGTTCCCCTTGCTGCTCTTCATCAAGGTACATGCTATGATCCTCGCTGACTTGGCCGTCAATATGGAGCTGAGCCTCGTGATTCTAACTTTGCTCCTGATTTAGACATGCCTTGCTTTACTGAAGCCTACTTGGATCGGCTGAGGCAAAGCTGGCCTACACGTTTCGACTGCCATAGATTTTACACTTGTCAATTCAGAAAGTATATTGTTACAATGAAAAAATAATTAAAGTAATAAAAGATGCTTCTTTTTCATTTATAATTTGTCATCACCTTTTGCTATTGTGTTTATTTATTTCATCCATATCCGGTCAAATACTTATACCAGTGCACATAGAACAATTTTAACATTAATTCTATTTTATTAAATTGGGGAACAACCAAACATAAAGTCAGCATACACAAGATCACTCCTGTTGCCAACTAGCCCCTTCGGGCTTTCTAATTGACGATTTTCTCTCATTTAGCCCTAAATGTTGCCTAGCCCGCCCTTTCGGGTTTTCGAAACTAGCGGACTGCTCTAACTTTTGCCTAGGCCGCCCTTTCTAGGTTTTCAACCTAGCGAGCTCTTTTTTATTTTTTATACATAAAACTTCTTCAACCTATCAATGTTTACTGAATCACTAAACTCGTTCCCATCCATATCTGATAGCTTCACCGCACCCTTGTTCATGACTTGTTTCACGACATATGGCCCTTCCCAGCTAGGTTTGAACTTCCCTCTTGGATCAGATACATTAGGTTTACATTGCTTCAACACCAAATCCCCGACTCTAAATTTTCTAATCTTAACCCTTCTATTGTAGGCCCGAGCTATCTTCTTTTGATCAAGTTGGTGATGATATAGTGCCTTTAACCTTCTCTCTTCTAGTAGAGCTAACTGTGTGTATTTGCTTGCTACCCATTCCGTTTCAGATAGTTCAGCTTCCAAAACTACTCTTAACGACTTGATCTCAATTTCAATTGGCAATACTGCTTCCATCCCATAAACCAAAGAGAACGATGTCATTCCAGTAGGTGTTCACACACTTGTCCTATATCCCCATAAAGCAAAGGGAAGCATCTCTGACCAATCCCTATAAGTCTTGGTCATCGTGGATAGAATTTGCTTAATTGTTTTGTTTGTTGCTTCAACCGCACCATTAGCCTTTAGTTTATAAGGAGAGGATCGATGATGATGGATTAACTGCTCCTTGAAACTGTACCCCATTGTCTGATATCACACTGTACGAGACCCCGTACCGGTAGATGAGGTTCTTTTCAATTAATATAGCCATTTGGCTTGCACCCAGCTTGTTGAAGGATTCAGCTTTGACCCATTTTGAAAATAGTCTACTACTACCATAATGAAACGGTGTCCGTTCGAAGCTGTCGGATGTATCTCTCCTATAATGTCGATACCCCAGGTGGCAAATGGCCAGGGTGAAGACATAGAATGCAATTCTTCAGGAGGCATGTGATTCAAGTTACCATACATCTGACATTGTTGGCACTTCTTGACAAACTCAATACAATCTCTTTCCATGGTCAACCAGTAGTAACCTTGTCGAATAATCTTCTTAACTAGAGCCAAACCACTCATGTGCAGACAGCAACTTCCCGCATGTATCTCTGACATGATGCGCTCCACTTCAGGCTTTCTTAAACACCTTAAATGCACCAAATCAGGCCATCTTCGATATAACTCCCTATGGAATGTGATGTATTGTAAAGACCACCGCCTTATGGCTCTTCTCTCTTTCTTTGTTGCCCCCGGCGGGTATTCTCTTCCTTCTAAAATTTGCCTTATAGTATCATACCACGCATCATGGTCTGTGTCAATTTCCATGATTGTCTCACATTCATAACAAGGAGTTGATGAACTGGTCAAGATAAGAGGCTTAAGGAATAAGCTGACAGGGTTTTCCCATACCAAAGCCAATGTGGCTAGGGCATCAACCATCTGATTTTCTTCTCTTGATAGGTGTATAAACCTATACTCCTTAAAGTTCTTCTTCATCATGGTCAGGTAATGGTATGGTTTTAATTTTTTGTCTTTCAACTCCCATTCTACATTTACTTGGGATACTTCTAGCAATGAATTGCCAGAAACTTCCACCTTATCCACCTTCATAATCATTAGGGCTTCCAAACCAAAAATACAAGCTTCGTACTCCACCATATTATTAGTTGCCCTAAATTTCAATTTTTTGGCTAAAGGGATAAGTTCCCCTTCGGGCGATTCTAGTATAACTCCCAAACTTGCTCCTTTCATGTTTACTGCTCCATCAAAATACATTTTCCACCCTTGTACTTCAATTGCTTCTAAATGTTCATCCGAAATTTCCAAGATTACCTCCTTGCTTCCTGGTAATGGTTGTTGGGCCAGGAATTCTGCCACTGCTCTACCTTTGATTGTTTTCTTGGTTACATACTCAATCTCAAATTCTTCTAATATTATCAACCATCGACCATATTTCCCAATCAAAGAGGGTTTCTGTGAGCGGGGATTTTCTCCCCCACTCCCGGTGGAATGGTTCTTCCGACTTCGGCACTATTTAGGCTCGGGGCCTTAGAGAACTCGGATCTAAGTCCAGAGAAAATGGAGTTGCCACCCGAACGGGCCGGGAAAAAGAAAGGGGTGGATGATTCAATTCTTAAGGAATCCCCAACCCCCTAGTGGGTTCAGAAAGTTGGGTACGTGTGGGGAAGGTAAGAAATGGCCCAGCACCCCACAAGGCCCGGTTCATTAGAACCGGCCTCCTTTACAAGTCTTAATATTATAAAATTCTTAAATATAACAACATCATCCATATTACACACAATAATTAAAAGAAAGCATCATTATTGTAATATCCCAAAGTGTGCCCTAGAAGTTTTGATATAATTGTTGTTTTAATTGGATTGAATGTATATGTTAATTTGAAAGAGAAAAGAATTTAAGAGAGAATGTATATGTTGTATTTATGGAAATATATACAACATATACACAAGTCAAAATGGGAAGTCAAAGAAGATATTTATCTATTTTTGAATTAATGAAATTAATTAAAAAGGAAAAATATTGAATGGAAGAGAGAAAATTTGAATATTATATTATTAAAACACTTGGTGGAGATTGAGAGGAGACAAAATATTTGACTTTGCTTCATTTGTCTTCTTCATTTTTCTTCTTCTCCATTTGTTGACCGACTCACACAAAGACACAAGAGAGCAAGAGAGGTTTTGAGTTCTAAGAGCAATTTGAAGGAAGAATCAAGTGATTGAGTTGGAAAATTGTGAAGTTTCATCAACTTTGGTAAGTTCTCTCTTGATTTCTCTTGTTTTATTTGAAGTTGTGAATGAGTTGATTGTTGATTTGTTATAGTGTGAATAGGTTTGATTATGGTGTGTTTGTATGTGTTGGAATTGAGTTAAATATAAGAAGTTAAGTTGGTGTTTGTGATGGAAGAGTCAAGTTGTGGTGGTATTAGGGTTTTGAATTGGTGATGTTTGTTGTAGATGTTGAGTTTGGTTAATTGTTTTTGGTTTATTTTCATGGTAATTGTGTTTGATGGAGTTAGAAGCATAGAATTCTTGGATTTGGTCCGAAACAGAGGCATTTTGGATGCCACGCCCGTGGCCCTTGGTTGCCACGACCGTGGCCATTTGAAGCCATGGCCGTGGAGGTTTTGAGCAAGGGAGGCAGAACCATTTTCTAATCCACACCCGTGGGGGTTGGGAGGCCACGACCGTGGGCCCTAGTTAGTGGTGTTGAGTTGTAATTTGTGATTTAAAGGTCTAGAAAGAGGTTAGTAAGTGAATAATTGTATTGGAATTGATGTATTTTGTCATTTTTGGATTAGGTCTTGAAGAAGATAATTTGCCCTAATTCAAGTGGTGAAGAAGTGTTGGAAGAGGAAGTGTATAGATTTGTGTGAATGGTGCTTAAGGTAAGTACAACCTACATTATTGCATACATTCATATGATATTGAGACTTGATACACATTTGATTGTAAATGTGTTAAGAAATCTAATGCATTGTTGATGCATATTAATAATGTTATGTTTGATAGAATGTGAATGTTGTGATGAGCATTCAAAATGTACTTTCAATGCAATTAATTATGTATACTTAAATGATGAATTGATTTAAAATGAATTGAGACATAATGAGATGATTGAAGCATGTTTGCTTATATGAGGATGAAATGAAATATTAAATATGAAATGTGAAAGATATGATGTTATAATGAATTGCTTTATTGTGATTTGAGATAATATGAGATATGACGCCATGGTTGTTGGCTATGATAATGCAAATGAAATATATAATTGAGGCATGGTTGCCTATTTAATTATGAGAAATGAAATGAAAAGAGATTGATAAAGAGATAAATGAAATGATTGTGTGCGTAATATGTTAATTCAATTTTTAGAGTTCTAGGTTTGGCGGCATGCCTATGAATCACTGGATGGGTGAAAAGACCGGGTCGTAAGCCGAATCCAATTGAAAAATGTGAAATGATAAATGTGAAATGTGATGTTTTTGGGGGTGAAAAGACTGGGTTGTAAGCCTCAAAAACAGTAACAGTCTTGCCGGGTTGAGGTCCAAGAGACTGGGTCTGTTACACTATCCATAGATAGATATATATATATATATATATCGCCTACGGGCTTGATGATTATGATTATGGACCAAAGCAGTAACTCTGAACTTTGACTAATATATTAGATTCTTTTTGGGCCCATGCTTGTGTTTGTTTAAATGTGATTCTTGAATGGTAAAACAAGTGAATAATTAGATACCATGTTGAGTAACAAAACTATCAAAATATAATATGATGTGTAATATGTGTATGGATATGGAGCTTGTGAATACTACTTCATAAATATTGTGATAAGTTATGGTGGAATGTAAGGTTTGAAATATAGTATTCTTTTGAATTGTTTTTGAAACTTGATTGTGTGACATTAGCATGGCATTGAAACATATTAGTGCTGTAGTTTGTACCACTAAGCCGTTGGCCTAGCGCGATTATGGTTTATCGGGCAAGTGACAGGGAAGAACCGGAGAGTTCCTCTAGGCCGAGTAGAGTCTAGATCTTGAGGTGTTAATAGTTGAGCTTAAAGATCAAAGAGATACTGCCAAACATGTATATATATTTTATGTTTTGTAAAACTTGAATTTTGATGTATATGTATTTGTAAATATTTGTTATATTTTCCGTTGCGTTTTGAATTAACGTTTTATTTATTGTGTTTTATAATTTTCCTTAAATGTTTTAAATTCTTTGATATTACATTAAAGAGATGATTTGTGTGTTTTGTAAACCGTGGCATTTCTATATTCAGTATACGTATATTACGATCGTATTATCATGTTGTGTACGTATACAGGGTATAGGGGTGTTACAAATGTTTTGGTATCAGAGCCTAGGTTTGAGATTCCCAACCTAGGTCAATTGTAAGAAAAAGGAAATTTTGAGTTTTAAAATATTGTTTTTAAATAAGATACATGTTTTGGTATGGTAGTCTTTGATCTTTAATGAGGTATATTCTGCTTTGTTTGCAAATATAGGTAGAGATGGCATCTCATTCACAACAGTCTGTAGAGGGTAGTGCAGAGAGTGTAGCTCCTGAAGAGAGTAGAGAGGGAGCTAGAGTTGAGAGAGTTAGTGAGGCACCTATTTCTGTGCCAGAGAGATCAGCTGCAGAGGAGGTTCCGCTGGGTTGGTTAAGGTATATGGTAGAACTATTTAGACAAGCTCCAGTGTAGCCACCGCCACCACCACAGCCTCAGGTGCCGGTAAGACATTATGATAAGTTGAGGAAATATGGGGCTGAAGATTTCTTGGGCACTACCAATCCTGCAGTGGCTGAGCAGTGGTTGGATAAAGTGCAGAGGATATTCATTCAGTTGCAAGCTACTCCAGATGAGAAATTTGACTATGCCAGATCCCTCCTTCAGAAAGATGCCTATGACTGGTGGAAGACGGTTCCTCATGCCGTGGATGATCCACCTACATTATCCTATGGTGATTTTCTGCGGGAGTTCGAACAAAAATATACTCCGAGGGAGTATAAAGATATTAAGAAGATGGAATTCTTGAATTTGAGGCAAGACAACCAGATGGTAACAGAGTATGAGATTGAGTACATCCGATTGAGTCGTTATGCCGGGGGAATTATCTCTGATGAAATAGACCGGTGCAGAAGATTTGAGGAGGGATTGAGGCCCTCTATTATGTGCATTGTTGCTGGTTACCGGTACCAGGATTTCTCTCAGCTTGTTGCAGCAGCTAGAAGTGTTGAGAGAGTGCAGAGCATTGCAGCAGCTGCTACTGAGGAGGAGACTAGAGCAAGGAGACCCCAGATTGAGGCAAGGTCTTCATCTATGAAGAGGGGTAGAGGGAGTTTTATTCCAAGGATCAGTAGGAGTCAGAGGCAGTCAGGCAGATCAGTGCAGTATCAGAGGTAGAGGCCAAGACCGACAGCTTCTGTAGCTAGTGCCCCGACTCCAGTGGTTCATAGGTCTACTCCACCTGTATGTGAGCATTGTGGTAAGACCCATGGGGGTGTTTGTTGGAAGATTGGTGGATCAGCTGGGTGTTTTAGATGTGGGTCACCAGCTCATTTCGTTAGAGATTGTCCTGAGATGCAGGAGTATAGGTAGGCTGATACTGCAGCTTCTCGACCTAGTGTTAGCAGAGGTGGTTGAGGGGGCAGAGGTTTCAGTAGGAGTGGTAGACCTGGGTTTAGTCAGAGAGGAGGATCTTCATCCAGAGGTAGTAGGCCAGATGAGGCCGAATCTTCTCAGAGAGTATATGTGATGCAGAGGCAGCCAGATGCTTTTACAGTTATAGCGGGTACATTTTCTCTATTTAGCATTTCAGTTCTTGCTTTAATTGATCCAGGATCTACTCATTCATACATAAGTGCATCTATCTTGCCTGTGTCTGAATTGCATTTTGAGTCCTTAGGATTTGATGTCTTAGTGACAAATCCTTTAGGACATAGTGTTGTGGTGAGTAAGGTACATCGTGATAGTGTAGTTGTGGTGCAAGGTGAGGAATTTCTTGGTGATTTAATTGAAATGCCTTTTAAAGAATATGATTTGATTTTAGGCATGGATTGGTTGTCTAAGCATGGAGCAGTGGTAGATTGTCAAAAGAAATGTGTTACTTTGAGAACCAGTGATGGTAGGAGTGTGATGGTATCTGGTGAGCAGAGACAACTTGCATCCTTGTTTGTATCAGCTGTAACAGCTAGGAAATTGATTAGAAAAGGGTGTGATGCTTATCTTGCTCATGTGGTAGATACTAGAGTAGTGGGTTCTCAACTTGATAATATAACCATAGTTGTAGATTTTCCGGATGTGTTTCCTGAGGAGTTGCCAGGGTTACCCCCTGAGAGAGAGGTTGAGTTTGGTATCGATTTCTTGCCTGGTACCACTCCCATCTCTATTACTCCTTATCGAATGGCACCTACTAAATTGAGAGAGTTGAAGGTGCAATTGCAGGAGTTGTTGGATAAAGGGTTTATTCGCCCTAGTGTTTCACCGTGGGGAGCTCCTGTGTTGTTTGTGAAGAAGAAGGATGGTACTTTGAGATTGTGCATCGATTACAGGCAATTGAACAAAGTAACTATCAAGAATAAGTATCCTTTACCTAGAATTGATGATCTCTTTGATCAGTTGAAGGGAGCAGCGGTGTTTTCCAAAATTGATTTGAGATCAGGGTACCATCAATTGAGGGTTAGAGCTGAAGATGTTTCTAAGACAGCTTTCTGCACAAGATATGGGCATTATGAGTTCTTGGTAATGCCTTTTGGATTAACGAATGCACCTGTAGCTTTCATGGATTTGATGAATAGGGTGTTTAGGCCCTATCTGGATCAATTTGTGGTAGTTTTCATAGATGATATTCTGGTGTATTCGCGTAATAAAGAAGAACATGACAAGCATTTGCGGATTGTGTTACAGATTTTGAGAGAGAAGCAGCTGTATTCTAAGCTGTCAAAGTGTGAGTTTTGGCTTGACCAAGTTACTTTTCTGGGTCATATAGTTTCAGTAGATGGTATAAGAGTCGATCCAAGTAAAGTTGAAGCTATTTTGAATTGGAGTCCACCAAAGTCAGTGACTGAAGTTAGAAGTTTTCTGGGTTTGGCAGGCTATTATCGACAGTTTGTGAAAGGTTTTTCTTTGATAGTTACTCCACTCACCAGATTGCTTCGGAAGGGAGTTAGATTTGTGTGGACGGATCAGTGTCAAGCTAGCTTTGAGCAGTTGAAAGAAATGTTGACTCAAGAACCTATTCTTACTCTACCCGTGGAAGATAAACCATATGTGATTTACAGTGATGCTTCACATAATGGTTTAGGATGTGTTTTGATGCAAGAGGGTAAAGTCATAGCTTATGCTTCTCGGCAGTTGAAACCGCATGAGCTCAATTATCCGACTCATGATTTGGAGTTGGCAGCTATAGTGTTTGCTTTGAAGATTTGGCGACACTACTTGTATGGAGAGAAGTGTTTTATCTATACGGATCATAAAAGTTTAAAATATTTGGGTGTTCAGAGGGAACTGAATCTTCAGCAAAGGCGATGGTTAGAGTTGATCAAAGACTATGACTGTTTGATTGATTATCATCCTGGTAAGGCAAATGTTGTTGCTGATGCCTTGAGTCGGAAGTCTTTGGCTGGTTTGACTGTGTATTCACTCTCGTTGCTTGTTGAGTTGAGAGCGTTGCATGCTAGTTTTGAATCATGTGCTGATGGTGCATTGTTGGCTCAGTTGCAGTTGAAACCAGTATTGTTAGATCAGATTAAAGAGGCTCAATTAGCTGATGAGAAAATTCAGAAGATTGTGTCAGATTCCCAAAATGGGGAGAGCCGAGATTTCCATGTGAAAAGTGATGGTAGCCTTTGGTTTAAAGATAGGTTGTGTGTTCCTGATGATGTTAGTTTGAGAAAGGTTATTTTGGAGGAAGCACACCAATCAGTTTCTGCTATACATCCAGGAAGTACAAAGATGTACCATGATTTGAGGCAGCATTACTGGTGGTCAGGTATGAAGAGAGACATAGCGGAATTTGTATCCAAATGTCTCACTTGTCAGAGGGTGAAGGCTGAGCACCAAGTTCCAACCGGGTTGCTTCAACCTTTAACAGTGCCTGAATGGAAATGGGAGAGAGTAACAATGGATTTTGTATCTGGTTTACCATTGACTCAGAAGAAGCATGATGCTATCTGGGTGATTGTTGATCGATTGACTAAGACAGCTCATTTTCTTCCAGTTTGGATGGACTATTCTCTTGAAAGATTGGTTGAGCTGTATATAAGTGAAATAGTGAAGTTGCATGGAGTCCCAATTTCTGTAGTGTCTGATCGAAATCCCCGGTTTGCTTTGAGGTTTTGGAAGAGTTTACATGGTGCTTTGGGTTCTCGATTGCACTTTAGTATTGCTTTTCATCCACAGATAGATGGGCAGTCAGAGAGAGTGATACAGATTATTGAGGATATGTTGAGAAGCTGTGTCATTGATTTCTCTGGAAGTTGGGACAGATTTTTGCCACTTGTGGAATTTGCTTACAACAACAGTCATCAATCCAGTATTGGTATGGCACCATTTGAGGCATTGTATGGTAGAAGATGCAGAACACCTTTATGTTGGAATGAAATCAAAGAGGGCAAGTTAATTGGTCCTGATTTGGTTAAAGAAACTGAAGAGAAAGTGAGAATAATTCAAGAACGGTTAAAAGCAGCTTCAGATCGACAGAAATCTTATTCAGATTTGAAGAGGAGAGATATAGAATTTGATGTTGGAGATAAAGTATTTTTGAAAGTGTCTCCTTGGAAAAAAAATTTAAGATTTGGTCGAAGAGGGAAGCTGAGTCCTCGTTTCATTGGACCTTATGAAGTTTTAGAAAGAGTTGGACCAGTTGCCTCTCGTCTTGCTTTGCCGCCTGTGTTGGATAGAATCCATAATGTATTCCATGTTTCTATGTTGCGGAGGTATAGATCAGATCCATCTCATATCTTACCAGTTGAATCCATTGAGGTGAGTTCGGATCTGACATTTGAAGAAGAACCAGTTGCTATTTTGGCACATGAAATGAAAGAGTTGAGAAATAAGAAAGTGTCGTTGGTAAAGGTTCTTTGGAAGAATCATGGTAGAGAAGAGGCAACTTGGGAGAGTGAGCAAGCAATGCAAGATCAATATCCTCAACTGTTTCAGACTTGATATCAGGTAATTTCGAGGACAATTTTTTTTTTAGAGGGGGTGAATTGTAATATCCCAAAGTGTGCCCTAGAAGTTTTGATATAATTGTTGTTTTAATTGGATTGAATGTATATGTTAATTTGAAAGAGAAAAGAATTTAAGAGAGAGTGTATATGTTGTATATATGGAAATATATACAACATATACACAAGTCAAAATGGGAAGTCAAAGAAGATATTTATCTATTTTTGAATTAATGAAATTAATTAAAAAGGAAAAATATTGAATGGAAGAGAGAAAATTTGAATATTATATTATTAAAACACTTGGTGGAGATTGAGAAGAGACAAAATATTTGACTTTGCTTCATTTGTCTTCTTCATTTTTCTTCTTCTCCATTTGTTGGCCGGCTCACATAAAGACACAAGAGAGCAAGAAAGGTTTTGAGTTCTAAGAGCAATTTGAAGGAAGAATCAAGTGATTGAGTTGGAAAATTGTGAAGTTTCATCAACTTTGGTAAGTTCTCTCTTGATTTCTCTTGTTTTATTTGAAGTTGTGAATGAGTTGATTGTTGATTTGTGATAGTGTGAATAGGTTTGATTATGGTGTGTTTGTATGTGTTGGAATTGAGTTCAATATAAGAAGTTAAGTTGGTGTTTGTGATGGAAGAGTCAAGTTGTGGTGGTATTAGGGTTTTGAATTGGTGATGTTTGTTGTAGATGTTGAGTTTGGTTAATTGTTTTTGGTTTATTTTCATGGTAATTGTGTTTGATGGAGTTAGAAGCATAGAATTCTTGGATTTGGTCCGAAACAGAGGCATTTTGGATGCCACGCCCGTGGCCCTTGGTTGCCACGACCGTGGCCATTTGAAGCTATGGCCGTGGAGGTTTTGAGCAAGGGAGGCAGAACCATTTTCTAATCCACACTCGTAGGGGTTGGGAGGCCACGGCCGTGGGCCCTAGTTAGTGGTGTTGAGTTGTAATTTGTGATTTAAAGGTCTAGTAAGAGGTTAGTAAGTGAATAATTGTATTAGAATTGATGTATTTTATCATTTTTGGATTAGGTCTTGAAGAAGATAATTTGCCCTAATTCAAGTGGTGAAGAAGTGTTGGAAGAGGAAGTGTATAGATTTGTGTGAATGGTGCTTAAGGTAAGTACAACCTACATTATTGCATACATTCATATGATGTTGAGACTTGATACACATTTGATTGTAAATGTGTTAAGAAATCCAATGCATTGTTGATGCATATTAATAATGTTATGTTTGATAGAATGTGAATGTTGTGATGAGCATTCAAAATGTACGTTCAATGCAATTAATTATGTATACTTAAATGATGAATTGATTTAAAATGAATTGAGACATAATGAGATGATTGAAGCATGTTTGCTTATATGAGGATGAAATGAAATATGAAATATGAAATGTGAAAGATATGATGTTATAATGAATTGCTTTATTGTGATTTGAGATAATATGAGATATGAGGCCATGGTTGTTGGCTATGATAATGCAAAAGAAATATATAATTGAGGCATGGTTGCCTATTTAATTATGAGAAATGAAATGAAAAGAGATTGATAAAGAGATAAATGAAATGATTGTGTGCCTAATATGTTAATTCAATTTTCAGAGTTCTGGGTTTGGCGGCATGCCTATGAATCACTGGATAAGTGAAAAGACCGGGTTGTAAGCCGATTCCAGTTGAAAAATGTGAAATGATAAATATGAAATGTGATGTTTTTGGGGTGAAAAGACTGGGTCGTAAGCCTCAAAAATAGTAACAGTCTTGCCGGGTTGAGGATTTCCTCGGTTCAAACCGGGTTGAGGTCCAAGAGACTGGGTCTGTTACACTATCCATGGATAGAGATATATATATATATATATCGCCTACGGGGCTTGATGATTATGATTATGGACCAAAGCAGTAACTCTGAACTTTGAATAATATATTAGATTCTTTTTGGGCCCATGCTTGTGTTTGTTTAAATGTGATTCTTGAATGGTAAAACAAGTGAATAATTAGATACTATGTTGAGTAACGAAACTATCAAAATAGAATATGATGTGTAATATGTGTATGGATATGGAGCTTGTGAATACTACTTCATAAATATTGTGATAAGTTATGGTGGAATGTAAGGTTTGAAATATAGTATTCTTTTGAATTGTTTTTGAAACTTGATTTTGTGACGTTAGCATGGCATTGAAACATATTAGTACTGTAGTTTGTACCACTAAGCCGTTGGCTTAGCGCGATTATGGTTTATCGCGCAGGTGACAGGGAAGAACCGGAGAGTTCCTCTAGGCCGAGTAGAGTCTAGATTGTAACACCCCTTCCTGGCCTACATATGTAAGCCGAGTAGAGGCGCCACACTAACCTAATGTTGCTACCAATTTTACTTGGTCAAATTTTAGTTCTAGTTTTTACAGAAATTTTGCCAGAGGTTCGCCTAGAAATTTGGGTCCTAAGTGTCGACAAAACTGATTTTTCTGATTTTTGAAAACATTTTTACACAAGCCAATGCAAATACAATCAGTTTCAATACACTCCCAATGAATCCACCTTATAACCTCAACTATAACCTGCAAGAAGAATTCATACTTCTAATACAAATTAAAGTAGAGGTTTTTTTATTATTACATACTACTAACGTATGGTATAACATAGAAATTCTCAATCTTATATTTTTATATACATATACATGCCACAACTAGCTAACTCATAATATAGGAAATGAAAGGCTACTGTGAGGTGCTGTGATGTGTTGTGCTGCTCGATGCTAATCACCGAAATCTACTGCTCTGAACCTACGAGTCAAGAAACTCAACTCGCTGAGCAATGACGCTCAGTGGGTACTTTACCGATGAAAATATAAGTAAAACACGAAAGCATTTGAACTAAAAGGAAATAATTAAATAAAAAATCAACCAACATTAAACCAATGGAAGTTATTGTCCATTCAGTGTAGATATACTTTCAACAATTGTAAAAACCATAATTCAAACTCATATTGCAGTACGTAGTTTTAGAAAAACAGGACTTTGGCTCAGGCTCTACTGGCATATAGGGAACCATAGCGATAAGGCAGTAGCCCTCACCACTGTAACATAGGTGGCCCTCACCACCATGGTTATAGCCAATTCCGCTCTACGGCCTATACCCGTAGGTAACCGCCGGAGCATTCCAATCAAAATTTCACAACATCTCCACTCCACGGCCTATACCCGCAGGTAACCGTCGGGGTATATCAAACACAATAAGTGGCAGTACTGCATAAGTTAGTATAGTGCACCATACCCTTATCTACCACTCCCCACTGCCCAGTAGAGCATAAAGATTAAAATGATTCAATTTAAGTCTCAAACTTCATTTTAGAATGACTCAAGAAATCATTTTAAATTACCATCGCGCTTTGCCATTTACGCCGCGCACCACATTCTTTTGTCAAACCATTACCCTTTTTAACATATTTAACACCCACAATAAACATATCAAACATTTCAAAGCATTCCTCAAAAGATCAAAATTTGACCAAATGAATAGTGTCGCGGCACGTAAAATCGGCAACGCAAAATGGCATGACCAAATGAATAGTAAAATCTGGATTTTCGTCAAAATTTCAGTCCGTTTCAGTCATGCATTTGACTAGGTAAATGATCTTATTTTTGGCTGAAATTTTACAGGAAACTTATTTCATATGTTGACTAATTACATGTAAAATTTCGTTGAACAATTCATTCATTTGCTACCTCAAACAACTGCCACAAAAAGAGTCCAGAAAACTGCCATTTTGGGACCATTTCGGCCCAAACATATGAAATACATGGGATAGTGTATTTTTCTTTTACAAATCAATATGAAGGCTTCTTTAATGATAAAGTGAAGATTCAAACACTTCCCTTTGATAACTTTTGCATGTTTAACTTAAATCAAACTAATTAAAGTTCATCAAATCAACTTGCCAAATTTTTCTCAAAACATTTGGTTTAAATTAAATTTAAACAACTCAATTGCCATAAGAAACCAAGAACATAACTCAAACATTTAATTTAAACTCAATCAATACATTTAAGCATCAACATCAAAAATTCCATAAACCAAAGTTTGTAAGAAGAATAAAATTTCTTTTATGGCAAAGTATTTTTCCAAGGTAAAGTACCAAACCTTGTTCTTTTAAATCCCCTTGGCTTTTCCTTCTTCTCCTTCCTTAATCTTTGTTTCCCCTTCAAGAAATTCAAGAACACAACCTTAAACATAACCCTTAGCAATTTAGAACAATAAGCTATCCTCCATTTCTTTTCAAACTAAACCCTAATATAGCCTTATTAAACCTTAGAAACCTTGATTCTTCCATTTAATTTATCAATATCATCACTACTTAAAATTTTCCCCAAATCCACCATAAGAACCCTAATTTCCAATCTTCCAATAGATATATAAATACTTAAAATTGATACTAGAATTGAAATCTACATACTTGAAAACCTTAAAACTTACCTTGAAAATCAAACTTGACAAAAATTGGAACTCTTTGGTGTTCTTCCTATGGTGGCCAAAATTTTGAAGTGGGGGAGAGAGAGTTTTGTTCTTCTTGCTATGATGATATATATATAGTGGAAATGATGTCCACTTTTGGGTGAATGAATGTTTTAAGGCAAATTGTCCACCACCTTTTCTTTTCTTCTTTTTATGAACCCTAAATGGCTAATTTTCATTAGCCCAAATGTCTCTTCCTTTTATTTATTTAAAACCCAAGCCCTTAGTCTTTCTTTTAATTATATTTTGGCCCCTCCACCTCCTTGTGCCGAAATTTTTAAGGTCTAAGGTGTGAAAAGACCAAAATACCCTTCGGCGATTATTCGTTCGTAACTTTTAAACCTTACAGTTCTACGAGGCAAACTACATATGATTTTGATCCTCTCGACCTCTGCTTTCTATTTTTAAGGTCTCTTTTAAGTTTCCAAGTCATTTTGAAAAATTACCAATAAGCCCTCGACTTTTTACAAAATTACCTTTAGGTCCTTTCTTTTCTAGGGTTTTGCCCGGGCTCCGTTTCTACTGACGATCGTTTCATATTCAACCCCTCGACGTCCTCTACTCACTCGTGTTTTTATTTCCTACTTTGGATTCATGTATAATGACCAAAATGGCCCTAGTCAAAATCCCCTATATCTTCCAAACCGTGCGTTTTCTAGAAAAACCGTTACGCGTCGTTGCGACCCGATTTTTCTCTACTCTCCATTTTTGGAATCTGTTATGTGCACTATTAAGAACCTCTAGTATAACTTTTGGAAATTACAGTTACCTCCCCAAAACTTTTTAAAATTACAGTCACCTCCCCAAAACTTTGCATTTTTTTTCAATTAGGTCTCTTTGGTCCTATAGCCTTATCTAGGCCCGTTGTCAAGAATTATCTTCTCCTTTTCCCTTCTCTCACTGTGCACGTGACTACTATGCATAAATGCGGTGGGCGGATGTGACAGTTCCTCCCTCGTTAATTTAGGCTTCGCCCCGAAGCCCATCGGGTGGAAACAAATATGGGTATTACTTCCTCCACCTTGTGGTTTCTTCAGAGTACTTTGACTAATGGAATCATTTTATTCCGAAGTTCTTTCACTTCCCGTACCAAGATTTCCACTGGTTCTTCTTCATATGTCAAATCAGGCTGAACTTCAATATCCTGGGTCTTTACGATGTGTGACGGGTCCGAACGATACCGTCTTAATATCGACACGTGGAATACGTTATGTATCTTGTCTAGCTCGGATGGTAATGCTAGCCGATAAGCTACTGAACCTATACGTTCAATGACTTTGTAAGGCCCAATAACCTTGAACTTAGCTTACCCTTTTGTTTAAATCTTAGCACTTTCTTCCATGGTGAAACCTTAAGAAATACCTTATCACCAACATTGAATTCTATGTCCCTTCTCTTCAGGTCCGCGTATGATTTTTGTCTATCCGCCACAACTTTTAACCGATTTTGGATAATTTCTACTTTCTCCTCTGTCTCCTTAACTATCTCCGGCCCCAAGATCTTTGCTTCGCTTAATTTCGTCTAGCAAATTGGAGTCCTGCATTTTCGTCCTTATAGTGCTTCATAAGGAGCCATCTGTATGCTGGACTGGTAGCTGTTGTTGTAAGCGAACTCCATTAAACTTAAGTACTTTTCCTAGCTACCTTTGAATTCTAATATGCACGCTCTTAACATATCTTCCAAGATTTGGATTACCCTCTCTGACTGTCCGTCCATCTGTGGATGAAACGACGTACTCTAGTCCGTTTGAGTTTCCAAAGTTGTTTGGAACTTTTGCCAAAAGTTCGACGTGAAGCGTGGATATTTTTTCGATATGATTGATGTTGGAACTCCATAAAGTCGTACAATCTCTTTAATGTACAAGTCCGCTAACTTATCCAGGGAGTAGTCCATCCTTACTGGTAAGAATTGAGCTGACTTAGTTAGCTGGTCTACTATCACCCATATTGCATCATGTTTGTCTCTTGTCATTGGTAGTCCCGCCACAAAATCTATAGTTATGTGATCCCATTTCCATGGTGGAATCGTATTAGGTTGTAGAAGTCCCGAGGGTAGTTGATGTTCTGCCTTTACTTGTTGGCAGGTTAAACATTTCGCCACGTAATCTACCACATCTCTCTTGATCCTTGGCCACCAATAGCATTCTTTCAAATCCAATACTGCTTTTACCTTCTTAGAATCAACTCTTATTCCTTCCGCCGAAACAATATGTCCTAAAAGGCCACTTCTTCTAACCAAAATTCACACTTGCTGAATTTGGTGTATAACTGCTTCTCCCTCAATGTTTGTAACAAGATTCTCAAGTGTCGGTCATGATCCTCTGCATTCTTTGAGTAAACCAGTATGTCATCGATGAATACCACGACAAACTGGTCTAAATAAGGATGGAAAATCCGGTTCATCCAATCCATGAATACCGCAGGTGCATTCGTGAGCCCAAAAGGCATTACGATAAACTCATAATGTTCATATCGGGTTCTGAATGTAGTCTTTAGTATATCTTCATCTTTAATCTTTAGTTGATGATAGCTGGATCGCAGATCAATCTTTGAGAAAACTCCCACACCTTTCAATTGATCAAATAAATCGTCTATCCGGGGTAGCGGGTATTTATTCTTAATCGTCAGCTTATTTAACTGCCGATAATCTACACATAGTCTTAGGGATCCGTCTTTCTTTTTTTTTTCACAGTTCATTAATGCCTTATGTTTGATCAGCTCATCCATTCCAAGTATTACATCAAATTCCTGGAATGGCAACTCAAACAGATCACCTAAGAAAGTGTGTCCGTGTACTTCTATCGGACAATCCTTTATTACCTTCCTGGTAACCATCTCACTACCCCAAAGGATTTGTAACTAACATTCCATCTGTTTCAAGTTCTACTTCTAAAACCATTTGTTTTTTTATACATATATATATATATATAACTATGAAGAACCTGGATCTGTTAAAGCATAAATTGGTATTCCAAACATAAATAGCTGACCTGCTATGACGTCGGGGGCTTCCTCTTCTTCACGTGCCCTCATTGCATACATCTTGGTAGGAGCTCTAGTTTTAGGTCTGTCCATCATTTCGGATTGAACTTGCGAAGAGCTTTGTCCTCTACCTCTGCCCCTTTCCCCTTCCAGCTATGGCTCGAGATCCTTCGGTATTATCTAGTGTGTTTTGCTATCTTAAGGGGCATTCTCGTTTAAAGTGGTCCTTCGCTCCATAAATAAAACATACCCAGGCCTTGCCCCAACATTTTCCTGAATGCCTACGCCCACATTGAACACAGCGTGGATAGGTTTTTTCACTTCCTCCGATCATTTTGGGCTGAGCAAAGTTACCTCCACCTTGGCCACGCCCTCTTTCTTGTCCTCTCCCAGACCCACCAGTACTGGCTACAAATGTAGCTTGACTCGGGCTGCCCCGAATCGACCTTTGACTGGATATCCTGCTCTGATTTCCTCCCATGGAACTACCTTCTCTAAACTGTTTCCTTGATGGCTAGAAATTTTTTGAATAACTCTGGATATCCCTTCTTGGTCTTACCCTCTGTCTCCTATTTCGCTCATCCTTCTGACATTGCTCTACTTCCAGAGCCCTAGTGACCAACTCGGAAAATTCCTTGATATTAGCAGCAATTAACTGCATCCTAATCTCATTATTCAAACCATCCTGGAATTGCTTACACCTATCATGTTCGTCTTCAATTGTCTTCTTGGCATACCTACTCAGCCTAGTAAATTCCCTCTCATATTCGGCAACGGTCAGTCGACCTTGCTTTAAATGTAGAAATTCCTTTTTCTTGGCATCTAGGTAAGCCTCCGATATAAACTTCCTCTTGAACTCATTCACAAAGAAATCCCATGTCCTCTGTTCCGGTGGAACTCATTGTTGAACTGTGTCCCACCATATATATGCTTCTTCCACTAATAAGGAAGTAGCACATACCACTCGCTCCTCTGAAGTACACTGTAACTGATCTAAGGCTCGTACCGTTCCTTCCAGCCAATACTCGGCTGTAGAAGAATCATCGTCCCTTCGGGCCCTAAACTCCTTCGCCCCGTACTTTCTTATCTTTTCGATCGGGGGTTTCCTCTCCCCTCCAACAGTAGGAGCGGGTGCTGGTGCTAACGCTGGTGCCGGGGCAACGCCCGCTATCTATCACAGCGCTGCAGCCATCTGTTGCAACATTTCGTTAGGGATAGGAGCATCAGCTGGTGGTTGCTCAGATGCAGGTATCTCTGATACACGCGTTTCTATAGTATGTGACGCTCGAGATTCAACTTCCTCCTCTACGGCTCTTTGAGAGGACTCTCGCGACATCTATGTTCTAACACATAACTCACAGTCAATAACAGCACAGCTCAGCAGCACTATTAAACCCTATGTGGCATGTATATAAAGACAAAACACTTAATCAAATATATGCAAACGTACCCTTATTTAGTTTTCTATATTTCCTTCCTGAATGATGCCTACTTTTTATCTCCTATTTACTATAGGATATCTCATTTTACGTCGGTAATGGCCACTCCCGACATAAAACATACATCCTCCTATGTTGGATTACCCAGAAGCGGCCAAACCGGAGCTCTGATACCAAAATTGTAACACCCCTTCCCGGCCTACATGTGTAAGCCGAGTAGAGGCGCCACACTAACCTAATGTTGCTACCAATTTTACTTAGTCAAATTTTAGTTCCGGTTTTTACAGAAATTTCGCCAGAGGTTCGCCTAGAAATTTGGGTCCCAAGTGTTGACAAAACTGATTTTTCTGATTTTTGAAAACATTTTTACACAAGCCAATGCGAATACAATCAGTTTCAATACACTCCCAATGAATCCACCTTATAACCTCAACTATAACCTGCAAGAAGAATTCACACTTCTAATACAAATTAAAGTGGAGGTTTTTTTATTTTTACATACTACTAACGTATGGTATAACATATAAATTCTCAATCTTATATTTTCATATACATATACATGCCATAACTAGCTAACTCATAATATAGGAAATGAAAGGCTACTGTGAAGTGTTGCGCTGTGTTGTGCTGCTCGATGCTAATCACCGAAATCTACTGCTCTGAACCTACGAGTCAAGAAACTCAACTCGCTGAGCAATGACGATCAGTGGGTACTTTACCGAAGAAAATATAAGTAAAACATGAAAGCATTTGAACTAAAAGGAAATAATTAAATCAAAAATCAACCAACATTAAACCAATGGAAGTTATTGTCCATTCAGTGTAGATATACTTTCAACAATTGTAAAAATCATAATTCAAACTCATATTGCAGTACGTAGTTTTAGAAAAATAGGACTTTGGCTCAGGCTCTATTGGCATATAGGGAACCATAGCGATAAGGCAGTGGCCCTCACCACTGTAACATAGGTGGCCCTCACCACCATGGTTATAACCAATTCCGCTCTACGGCCTATACCCATAGGTAACCGCCGGAGCATTCCAATCTAAATTTCACAACATCTCCACTCCACGGCCTATACCCGCAGGTAACCGCCGGGGTGTATCAAACACAATAAGTGGCAGTACTGCATAAGTAAGTATAGTGCACCATACCCTTATCTACCACTCCCCATTGCCAGTAGAGCATAAAGATTAAAATGATTCAATTTAAGTCTCAAACTTCATTTTAGAATGACTCAAGAAATCATTTTAAATTCCCATCGCGCTTTGCCATTTACGCCGCGCACCACATTCTTTTGTCAAACCATTACCCTTTTTCACATATTTAACACCCACAATAAACATATCAAACATTTCAAATCATTCCTCAAAAGATCACAATTTGACCAAATGAATAGTGTCGCGGCACGTAAAATTGGCAACGCAAAATGGCATGACTAAATGAATAGTAAAATCTGGATTTTCGTCAAAATTTCAGTCCATTTCAGTCAAGCATTTGACTAGGTAAATGATCTTATTTTTGGCTGAAATTTTACAGGAAACGTAATTCATATGTTGACTAATTACATGTAAAATTTCGTTGAAAAATTCATTCATTTGCTACCTCAAACAACTGCCACAAAAAGAGTCCAGAAAACTGCCATTTTGGGACCATTTCGGCCCAAACATATGAAATACATGGGATAGTGTATTTTTCTTTTACAAATCAATATGAAGGCTTCTTTAATGATAAAGTGAAGATTCAAACACTTCCCTTTGATAACTTTTGCATGTTTAACTTAAATCAAACTAATTAAAGTTCATCAAATCAACTTGCCAAATTTTTCTCAAAACATTTGGTTTAAATTAAATTTAAACAACTCAATTGCCATAAGAAACCAAGAACATAACTCAAACATTTAATTTAAACTCAATCAATACATTTAAGCATCAACATCAAAAATTCCATAAACCAAAGTTTGTAAGAAGAATAAAATTTCTTTTATGGCAAAGTTTTTTTCCAAGGTAAATTACCAAACCTTGTTCTTTTAAATCCCCTTGGCTTTTCCTTCTTCTCCTTCCTTAATCTTTGTTTCCCCTTCAAGAAATTCAAAAACACAACCTTAAACATAACCCTTAGCAATTTAGAACAATAAGCTATCCTTCATTTCTTTTCAAACTAAACCCTAATCTAGCCTTATTAAACCTTAGAAACCTTGATTCTTCCATTTAATTTATCAATATCATCACTACTTAAAATTTTCCCCAAATCCACCATAAGAACCCTAATTTCCAATCTTCCAATAGATATATAAATACTTAAAATTGATACTAGAATTGAAATCTACATACTTGAAAACCTTAAAACTTACCGTGAAAATCAAACTTGACAAAAATTGGAACTCTTTAGTGTTCTTCCTATGGTGGCCGAAATTTTGAAGTGGGAGAGAGAGAGTTTTGTTCTTCTTGCTATGATGATAAATATATATAGTGGAAATGATGTCCACTTTTGGGTGAATGAATGTTTTAAGGCCAATTGTCCACCACCTTTTCTTTTCTTCTTTTTATAAACCCTAAATGGCTAATTTTCATTAGCCCAAATGTCTCTTCCTTTTATTTATTTAAAACCCAAGCCCTTAGACTTTCTTTTAATTATATTTTGGCGCCTCCACCTCCTTGTACCAAAATTTTTATGGTCTAAGGTGTGAAAAGACCAAAATACCCTCCGGCGATTATTCGTTCGTAACTTTTAAATCGTACAGTTCCACGAGGCAAACTACATATGATTTTGATCCTCTCAACCTCTACTTTCTATTTTTAAGGTCTCTTTTTAGTTTTCAAGTCATTTTGAAAAATTACCAATAAGCCCTCGACTTTTTACAAAATTACCTTTAGGTCCTTTCTTTGCTCGGGTTTTGCCCGGGCTCCGTTTCTACTGACGATCGTTTCATATTCAACCCCTCGATGTCCTCTACTCACTCGTGTTTTTATTTCCTACTTTGGATTCATGTATAATGACCAAAATGGCCCTAGTCAAAATCCCCTATATCTTCCAAACCGTGCGTTTTCTGGATAAACCGTTACGCATCGTTGCGACCCGATTTTTCTCTACTCTCCATTTTTGGAATCTGTTATGTGCACTATTAAGAACCTCTAGTACAACTTTTAGAACTTACAGTTACCTCCCCAAAACTTTTTAAAATTACAGTCACCTCCCCAAAACTTTGCATTTTTTTTCAATTAGGTCCCTTTGGTCCTATAGCCTTATCTAGGCCCGTTGTCAGGAATTATTTTCTCCTTTCCCCTTCTCTCACTGTGCACATGACTACTATGCATAAATGCGGTGGGCGGATGTGACATAGATCTTGAGGTGTTAATAGTGGAGCTTAAAGATCAAAGAGATACTGCCAAACATGTATATATATTTTATGTTTTGTAAAACTTGAATTTTGATGTATATGTATTTGTAAATATTTGTTATATTTTCCGTTGCGTTTTGAATAAATGTTTTATTTATTGTGTTTTATAATTTTCCTTAAATAATTTAAATTCTTTGATATTACATTAAAGAGATGATTTGTGTGTTTTGTAAACCGTGGCATTTCTATATTCAGTATACGATATTACGATCATATTAGCATGCTTTGTACGTATACAGGGTATAGGGGTGTTACAATTATATTAAAATCAAAGCAAGGTCAAAGCAAAACAAATAAATGGACACCCATCCAATGATGGAAACATGTCCTTACATCACATGCCTAAATAGGACACCCACCAAAAGGTAGAAACATGCCCTTTACATAGGTTCTAAAATAGAAAAGCAAAATAAATTACATGATGTTTAACTAATGAGGTACCCCCAAAGTGGAAACATACCTCTTACAACTTTTGGAAATATAAATTAATTGATAAAAGTAAATAATCATTCATCATAAATAAATCATTCATCAAAGGTATTAATGAAAATATAAAATAAACATCCATCCATGATAAATTAAATAAATCAAGTATTGAAATTAAATAAATTAAAGAATAAGAGATAAATCAAAACATAATCAAACATGGAATTGAATAAGGCAAATAAAAGTCCAATTATAGCTACTGTGACTTTTTATGGAATCAAAATAGATTAGAGTTTTATGTTTTAATAGGTTGGTAAGACTCTTTGATTAAAAAAATTAAGGTTTGAATGGTGAAATCATGAAACTAGGGTTTTAGACACTTTAAAATACTTTTGATTCATGGTTTTAAATGGTGATTTCAAGCTACTGTGTAAAATTTAAAGTATTTGTGTTTTTATGGTTTTTTAATGTTTTAAAGGATTAAAGTTTAGAAAAAGTTAGGGTTTTAAAGTTTTAAAGGAGTTAGAGTTTACTATTTTAAGTTTGGAAGTTGAATTAGGGTTTTAGGAGCTTTGAATTGAAGTTTTGGGTGATGAATTGGCTTTTGGAATTTGGAAATCAATTAGATAAATTATATGAAGTTTTATGAATTTAAACAAATGGATTAAGGTTTTTATAAATAGAAAAGATTTTTTTTAAAGCTTTTTGGAAGAAATAGAACCTAGTTTAAACCTTTGAAGAAAAAAGAATCAAATTTTGTTTTTGTTGAAAAATATTTTTATTTAAGGTTTTAAGATTTTGAAGAGGTAAAAATAACAATTTTAAGTTATTTTGGAAAATAAAGAAACGTATTAGTGCTTTTAACTTTAGAAAAACTAAATTAAAGTTCTAAGGTTTTTAATTTAAAAAACAAAATTTCATAGATTATGCTACTGTGAAATAATAAAACAAAAAGAATATAACATACCTCCTTTTGTTGATTCTCCAAAAATAATTATTCTTGGATGAACAAGAACAAAGACAATTGTTGCCTTTGAATTGCTTAAATCGTGTCCCTGCTATTCCAGAAAAAAAGAAATTGAATTGCCCCTTTTCCTTCACTAATTTGGTTTCGAATTTTCAAGCTTATGTTGGTTTTCGGCCTCTTCCCAATTTAATTGCCTTTGGCCCTTATTTATAGTGGTTTGATGTGATTTATTCCTAATTAGTCACGGCAAGTAATATTAATAAAAAAAGAAACCAAAACCTAATTGAATTAGGTTTCAAAAAATTTGCATCGGAAAAATTGCCCTGCAGAAAAAAAATTGCCCGCAGAAAAATCCTGCTTGCGACCATTTCACCCACAGGAAATGCCCACTCGCCGATTTTTCCGACTCCAATTTTTATTTTTATTTTTATTTTTTGACTTTTATTTGTTTATTTTTATTTTTTATTAATAAAAATTAGATACTAAAGCAAAAATTATTTAACAAAAATTATTTTAGACCAATTAGACAACAAAAATCATTTTAGACTAAATAAAACATATTGGACCATATTGGGTCAAAAATTAAGGGTCTACAGTTTGCCCCCTACTTGAAAAATCTGAAACTTTAGTGAAAGAGAGTGAAAAGCAATAAGACTTAATTTTTGAGATGTTGAGGTTTTGGGTTCTGGACCCGGTTTGAGTTCTGGACTCAAGGATAAATTCTAGGTTCTAGACCTAAGGAAAATTTGGGTTCTGAACCCAGTTCGAGTTCTGGACTCAAGGATAATTCTAGGTTCTCGACCTAAGGAAAATTTGGGTTCTGGACCCGGTTCGAGTTCTGGACTCAAAAATAATTCTAGGTTCTCGACCTAAGGAAAATTTAGGTTCTGAACCCGGTTCGAGTTCTGTACTCAAGGATAATTTTAGGTTCCGGACCTAAGGAAAATTTGGGTTCCTGACCAAAGAGATTCGGATACTCGATCCTAAACTAGACTCGGATACTCGATCCTAAATTAGCTTTGGATTCTCGGTCCTAAACTGGATTGGGATACTCGATCCTAACTGGATTCGGACACTCGATACTAACTGGATTTGGATACTCGATTCTAAATTGGCTTTGGATACTCAATCCTAAACTTGATTGGGATACTCGATCTTAACTGGATTCGGACACTCGATCCTAACTAGATTTGGATACTCGATCCTAAATTGGATTGGGACACTCAATCCTAAATTGGGTTTGGATACTCGATCTTAAACTTGATTTGGATACTCGATCCTAAACTGGATTGGTATACTCAATCCTAAATTGGGTTCGAATTTGGGTACTTGGACCCAGGATTGGGTACTTAGACCCGAGATTAGATTTGATTTGGGTACTTGAACCTGAAATTTATTTGATTTGGGTACTTGGACCTGAGATTGGGTACTTGGACCTGAGATTGGGTACTTAGACCCGAGATTGGATTGAATTTGATTTGGGTACTTGGACTCGAGATCGGGTACTTAGACCCGAGCTTGAATTGATTTGGGTACTTAGACTTGAGAATGGGTGCTTGGACCTGAGATGGGGTTCTTGGACCCGAGCATGAATTGATTTAGGTACTTGGACCCGAGATTGGGTGCTTGGACCTGAGATTGAGTTTGACTGACCTTTTATCATTTGAGAAATCTGACTACTCCGGTTATTCTATGCATTGTGGTTTTTTACCCTCAAAATGGATCTTCATCCTTTGAGATCGGGTCTTCATCCTTGAAAATGAATCTTCATATTTTGACATCGGGTCTTTACCCTTGCTGCTTAGGTAAAAGAGAACTCAGTTGGCTTTCTGAACCACCTTTTTAGGTTTTCTTTTCTTGTTGTTTTTTTCTTTTCTTTTTCTCTTCTTCTTTTCTTTTTCTTTTCTTTTGTCTTTTTTGTTTTCTTTTCTTCTCTTTTTTTGTTTGATTCATTTTTTTTAGCTCAAACTGATTTGTCTTGTTCGTACCAACTTTGGCTTCCAATAATGGATGAGGGGAGTAACATAAATCTTCATTAACAGGGATAAAACCATTTGTTACTCTAATGTTGTCTTGATATATTAGAGATATTAAGTGAACTTCAACTACCCTTATGGTCTTGAAAAATTCAAATACCCTTATGATCTTGAAAACATCAACTACCCTTATGGTCTTGAGAACATCAACTACCCTTATGGTCTTGAGAACATCAACTACCCTTATGGTCTTGAAACTTTAACTATCCTCATGGCCTCGACTAATCATTGCTTTCTTTGATCTTCTTGCCTATTCATCTTAGTGATCATAAGACTTGTCAAAAGTATCACAACAGCTTAGGGTAGGTTATTGGGGTTTGTAAGCCAATGAAAAGAAAGCTAAAATTTTATGAAGGCTCAAAGGGACAACTAGGGATTGATACTTAATTGGGTGGATACTAGTTGTTGGCTAACCAAATAATGCCTAGATCATCTCTCCCTTAAATAAGCAGAGTTCAATTTTGCCTCGAAAGTTTGTCAAAGCATGTTCTAAGACTGACTAGGACCTTGACAAAGGTAATTATGTAGGAGCCCTCTCTAAGTAAGCATACACAACTCAATGCTATAGAGCAATTCTCTCACCTAGTAAAGTCATTCAAGTCATGATGCATAAATATATTAATTAATGAATTATCAAGCTAGATTCCTCATTAGTTGAACACCAAAATGAACAAAGGCCAATAAAATTTTGATGAAAATAATTTATTCAAGCAACTTTAAAAAACAAGATTGTTCCAATTTAAATATTAAAGAAAGTAAAATTGAAAAGCAACATTCAAGCTAAGGAAAGTTTGTTGAATTTAAGCTTCTTTTCCCTTCACATCTTTAATATCCCCATCTTGAAAGGATGATAAAACAAAATCTTCTTCCAATCCTTTTCTCACCATGAAGGTTGCCGGTGGAGGTACTCTTCCAAACTTAGGCAAAGGGTTGTTCTTGGTATTGGGCTTATCCGGCTCGGGTAGCTTATCACTGTAGATTAAATCTTGGATCTCATGCCTTAGACGGGCACATTTATCTGTTTCATGCCCTCGCATTTGATGAAATTGACAGAAGGCCTCGACATTGAAGTTTGGTGGCAATGGATTATGTAAAGGTCGAGGAGCTAACGGTTGTAACAACCCTTTCTTTTGCAGCTTGCTAAAAACCCAAGATAGAGGCTTCCCCAGATCTAAAAATTGTCTTTTATTTCCTTGACCGGTTACATTAATATCAACTTCTTTTTGCATGCTTTGATTACTAGGTTGGTAATTCCCTTTCTCATTCCTTCTTATTGAAAAGCGATTCTTCTCCCTTTCCCACTCTTCAATTTGTAGACCAGCTTGGAGAAGATCTTTGAAGTCATGGATGAGTGTATGAGACATCTTTTCATGAAGATTTGGCAACACCCCTCTCACAATCATCCTTATTTGATCGGATTCATCGGGCCTCTTCTTGAGTAAAGCGGCCTTGTTTCTCCACCTTTTCACATAGTCCACAAAATTCTCATTTGGCCTTTGCCTAATGAACTCCACTTCCATTAAGGTAACATCTAACTCAACATTATACCCATATTGCTAGATAAAGGCTTTGTAAAGTAGATCCTAACTCTTTTGTGTTGCATCATCTAAGGTATTGAACCAATTTTGGACAACAGGGTCCAATGAGAGCATAAAGTACCTTAGGGTTTGAACCTTAGTAGCTCGGGCAGACTGCATGGCAGTGATGTATTGCTTCACGTGAAGATGAGGATTTTCGGTGCCAATGTACTTTACAAAGGATGGCATCTTGAACTTATACGGGACTTCTTCATCTTGTTCAAATATTTTATCGATCTTGGACATCTCTTCGGTTTTCAGCTTCTTCTCAAATTTCTTTTCTAAATCAGCAATCATCTTTTCAACATCAGATGTCTCAGTCTTTTCAATAGTTGCCTTCTCAACATCCTTCGGTTCTTTCTTCTTCTCTTGAACATCTTGGTAGTATTGAGCCCAATCATCATTATCATCAATGATCACCTTTTCATCATGAAAAACCACTTCACTAACTTTGGTCTTTCCTTTGTTCTTTCGTTTCTTAGTGCTAGCAGATGCCTCGGCATGGTTCTCTAAGATTGCAATCAACTGGTTCTTCATGGTCTCAGCTAGGGCCTCTTTGATTTCTTCCATCTTGGTATTGAGGGCCTCATCCACCATCCTTTGAATTTGTTCGGGCTCCATTATTTTTGGTGAGCAAGTGATTGAGTTGTTGCTAGATACTTCATCTCCTACGTAGGTCAGATTGTTGTAAGCTTTAGAACTATCGTAATCCAGGGCTGTGAGCCAGAGAGTATCAATGATATGAGATGCAAATGTATGCATGTATGCATGTATGCACAAACAATCAACAAATAAGGATAAATAGGACATTCCTTCCAACCTTATAACATCCACACACGAATGGGGAGTCCCTTTTCCTAGGTATATGGTTAACAAAACACCAACATGGGTTATCTTGCTTTTGAATAATTCCTTTGGGCGTTTCAACCAATAGTTATATTTTCGAAAGTGGAAATCCATCCATGATAATTCCTATTAATTAGGTTTTAATCCATTCAACCAACTATAGTAGCTTTTATGCTATGTTGGATTAAAACAAAATTAAGAGGTTTATTACAAATAGATTTCTCACTTGAAAAGAGTAACTAATAGTTCATGCCAAAAACAAGCCCCCATGGTTAATTTATTCTTAGTGTAAACTAGGCCCACAATTGATTTTTGGTATCTCATAATTGACCTAAATATTTTTGCAAGCTCTTTGTAAGAAAAGGTTGGGTGAAAATAGTTTTGTTTCTAAGCCCATTGTAAAATTTTTTTAGAAAAATGGTTATTGGGCTTAGTATTTGGTCCATGGGCCAAAGAATTTTTGATTTGTTTTTAGAAAAGTCTTATGTCCAAAGACCATCTTGAAAAATTTTGAAAATAGCTTTGGTCTTTTGGATTTTAAAGAAAAATTTATTTTGAGCTTACAATATACTTAGGTCATATTAGAAAAAGAACAAACCAAATAAGCCATGATTTAAGCCAAAATAAATTAACCAAAGTCAAACAACATGCATCTAGGGTAAAACCTAAGGAAAGTAACTAGGCCAATTACATGAGCTTTAGTCTTTGGGTAAAAAGGCTTAGGTTCCCATAGCAAGTATATACCAATTGGTACGAGGCTATGAGTGGTTATGCCATGCTCGATCTCCATACCTTGAGTGAAAGTATGGTATCCCTTACATAACACAACACAGGTAACACGGGTGTGAGCGGGGATTTTCGCCCCCACTCCGGTGGAATGGTTCTTGCAACTTCAGCACTGTTTAGGCTCGGGGCCTTAGAGAACACGGACCTAAGTCCGGAGAAAATGGAGTCGCCACCCGGACGGGCCGGGAAAAAGAAAGGGGTGGATGAATCGATTTCTAAGGAATCCCCAACCCCTTAATGGGTTCGGAAAGTTGGGTACGTGTGGGGAAGGTGAGAAATGGCCCAGCACCCCCACAACGCCCGGTTCATTAGAACCGGCCTCCTTTACAGGTCTTAATATTATAAAATTCTTAAGTATAATAACATTATCCATACTACACACAATAAAAGAAAGCATCATTATATTAAAATCAAAGCAATGTCCAAACAAAACAAAACAAATAAATGGACACCCATCCAAGGATGGAAACATGTCCTTACATCACATGCCTGAGTAGGACACCCACCAAAAGGTAGAAACATGCCCTTTACATAAGTTCTAAAATAGAAAAGAAAATTAAATTACATGATGTTTAACTAATGAGATACCCACCAAGTGGAAACATACCTCTTACATCTTTTGGAAGTCTAAATTGATTGATAAAAGTAAATAATCATCCATAATAAATAAATCATTCATGAAGAGTATTAACCAAAATATAAAACAAACATCCATCCATGATAAATTAAATAAATCAAGTATTAAAATTAAATAAATTAAAGCATAAGAAATAAATCAAGGTATAAATAAATATGGAATTGAATAAAACAAATAAAAGTTCAAGTATAGCTACTTTTTCTATTTAGGGTTACTTACCTCATGTGTTAAGGCTTTGGAAATTCTAAAGTTTAAGCTACTATGACTTTTTAGGTAATTAAAATAGATTAGGTTTTATGTTTTTTAAAGGTTAGCAAGACACTTTGATTAAACAAATTAAGATTTGAATGATGAAATAATAAAACTTGAGTTTTAGACACTTTTGAAATATTTTTTAATTCATGTTTTTAAAATAGTAAATTGAGCTACTGTAGCTTTTTTGAGTTTTTTATATTTTTATGTTTTTTATGTTTTAAAGGGTTTAAAGTTTAGAAAAAGTTAGGGTTTAAGGTTTTAAAGGGTTAGGGTTCATTATTTTAGGTTTAAAAGATGATTTTTGGATTTAGGCTCTTAGAATTTAGTTCACGTGTAATGTATAACTTTTAGGGTTTTTAAAAAGCAATTTGATATTTTATGAGATTTTATGAATTTAAACACATGAATTGAAGTTTTTATAAGTAGAAAAGATGTTTTTTAAGGTTTTTTGAGTGAAAAAGAGCCTACTTTAGAATCTTAAAAGATGCAGAATTTGATTTTGATTTTATTGAAAAATATGCTAAATTGGAGTTTTAAGGGTTTTTAAGAAGAAAAAATAACAATTTTAAATCTTTTTATAAAAGAGAGCCACGATTTTAATGTTCTAAACTTGGAAAAATTAAATTAAAACTCTAAGATTTTTGATTTAAAAAGATCCTAATTTTATAGATTTGGCTATTGTAAAACATAAATCAAAAGAATTAAAACATACCTTCTTTTGTTGATTCACCAAAAAATAACTCTTCTTGGATGAACTAGCTCCAAAGACAAGCTTTGATTGCCTCTTTTCTTCTCTCTTTTTCGTGCTACTGCTGCTATAAATATCAATTGAATTGAGTTTTCCCTTTCCTTCCTTGATTTGGTTTCAAAACCTAAAGCTATCGTGAAATGTTTTTTCCTCCATTTGATTTGGTTTAATTGGTCCTTATTTATAGTGGTTTTTAGGTTGTTTATTCCTAATTAATTAAGGTAAGTAATAATAATAAAAAAAAAGAAATTAAAACCTAATTGGATTAGAATTCTAAAAATTGCAGCTGAAAAATTCGCGCTGGCAAAAATTCTGGCGACGGGCCCGTGGGCGTGCCAGCCCGCGGGATCCTGCGGGCGAAACGCCCGCAGGCCTGCGGGGGAGCCACTGTTGGCCCGACGGGCCCGCGCGACCACTTTTTGCTGCCGATTTTTTTCTGACTCCGATTTTTATTTTTATTTTTATTTTTAATTTTTATTTGTTTACTTTCATTTTTTACTACTAAAAATTAGATACTAAGGTAAAAATTATTTAATTAAAATTATTTTGGACCAATTAAACAACAAAAATCATTTTGGACTAAATAAAGCACAATGGACCGGATTGGGTAAAAAATTAAGGGTCTACAACGGGCGTCCTAACTCACGCACACTATGCAATCTAAGATGATGCAATGGATAATATCATTATAAGAAAGAATAGAATAATATAAAGACCAACATAATAAACTTCTCTTATCCCAGTGGAGTCGCCACTGTGAGCGGGGATTTTCGCCTCCACTCCTAGTGGAATGGTTCTTGCAACTTCGACACTTTTTAGGCTCGGGGCCTTAGAGAACACGGACCTAAGTCCAGAGAAAATGGAGTAGCCACCCGGACGGTCCGGAAAAAAGAAAGGGGTGGATGACTCGATTCCTAAGGAATCCCTAACCCCCTAGTGGGTTCGAAAAGTTGGGTATGTGTGGGGAAGGTGAGAAATGGCCTAGCACCCTCACAATGCCCGGTTCATTGGAAGCGGCCTCCTTTACAGGTCTTAATATTATAAAATTCTTAAATATAACAACATCATCCAATTACACACAATAATTAAAAGAAAGCATCATTATCTTAAAATCAAAGCAAGGTCCAAGCAAAACAAATAAATGGACATCCATCCAAAGATGGAAACATGTCCTTACATCACATGCTTAAATAGGACACCCATCGAAAGGTAGAAACATGCACTTTACATAGGTTTTAAAATAGAAAAGTAAATTAAATTACATGATGTTTAACTAATGAGGTACCCACCAAGTGGAAACATACCTCTTACAGCTTTTGGAAATCTAAATTAATTGATAAAAGTAAATAATCATTCATCATAAATAAATCATTCATCAAAGGTATTAATGAAAATATAAAATAAACATCCATCCATGATAAATTAAATAAATCAAGTATTGAAATTAAATAAATTAAAGAATAAGAGATAAATCAAAACATAATCAAACATGGAATTGAATAAGGCAAATAAAAGTCCAATTATAGCTACTGTGACTTTTTATGGAATCAAAATAGATTAGAGTTTTATGTTTTAAAAGGTTGGTAAGACTCTTTGATTAAAAAAATTAAGGTTTGAATGGTGAAATCATGAAACTAGGGTTTTAGACACTTTAAAATACTTTTGATTCATGGTTTTAAATGGTGATTTCAAGCTACTGTGTAAAATTTAAAGTATTTGTGTTTTTATGGTTTTTTAATGTTTTAAAGGATTAAAGTTTAGAAAAAGTTAGGGTTTTAAAGTTTTAAAGGAGTTAGAGTTTACTATTTTAAGTTTGGAAGTTGAATTAGGGTTTTAGGAGCTTTGAATTGAAGTTTTGGGTGATGAATTGGCTTTTGGAATTTGGAAATCAATTAGATAAATTATATGAAGTTTTATGAATTTAAACAAATGGATTAAGGTTTTTATAAATAGAAAAGATTTTTTTAAAGCTTTTTGGAAGAAATAGAACCTAGTTTAAACCTTTGAAGAAAAAAGAATCAAATTTTGTTTTTGTTGAAAAATATTTTTATTTAAGGTTTTAAGATTTTGAAGAGGTAAAAATAACAATTTTAAGTCTTTTTCGAAAATAAAGTAACGTATTAGTGCTTTTAACTTTGGAAAAACTAAATTAAAGTTCTAAGGTTTTTGATTTAAAAAATAAAATTTCATAGATTATGCTACTGTGAAATAATAATAAAAAAAGAATATAACATACCTCCTTTTGTTGATTCTCCAAAAATAATTCTTCTTGGATGAACAAGAACAAAGACAATTACTGCCTTTGAATTGCTTAAATCGTGTCCCTGCTATTCCAAAAAAAAAGAAATTGAATTGCCCCTTTTCCTTCACTAATTTGGTTTGAAATTTTCAAGCTTCTGTTGGTTTTCGGCCTCCTCCCAATTTAATTGCCTTTGGTCCTTATTTATAGTGGTTTGATGTGGTTTATTCCTAATTAGTCACGGCAAGTAATATTAATAAAAAAAAGAAACCAAAACCTAATTGAATTAGGTTTTGAAAAATTTGCATTGGAAAAATTGCGCTGCCGAAAAAAAATTACCGCAAGAAAAAATACTCTGGCAGTGGGCGAGGCAGTCGGCCTGCGGGCGTGTCACTCACAGAAAAATCCTGCGAGCGAAATAGAAAAGCTATTTCGCCCGCAGGAATTTCCTGAGGGCAAAATGCTCACGGGCTTGCGCGACGATTTTTTCATCGCCGATTTTTTCGACTTCGATTTTTATTTTTATTTTTATTTTTTTGACTTTTATTTGTTTATTTTTATTTTTTATTAATAAAAATTAGATACTAAAGTAAAAATTATTTAACAAAAATTATTTTGGACCAATTGACAACAAAAATCATTTTGGACTAAATAAAAAATATTAGACCGGATTGGGTAAAAAATTAAGGGTCTACCGTGTCTCCCTTAAGTACTTCATTGGATCCAGCCTGGAAATTGTTTGCACACTATACGATTGAAAGTAATGCCACAACTTCTTAGAAGACCAAACCACGGCTATACAAGTCTTTTCATTGATACTATACTTAATTTCATAAGGTAGGAGTTTTCTACTCAAATAGTAATCTGCATGCTCAATCCCTGACTCATCTGCTTGGGCTAGCATGGATCCTATTGGCTCTTCTTCTACTGCTAAGTATAGTAATAGAGATTTGCCAGGTTTAGGTGGTTTTAAAATAGGTGGATTCAACAAATACTCTTTTATTCGCTCAAAGGCCTTTTGGCATTCTTCATTCCAAATGACCTGCTGATTCTTTCTAAGCAATTTGAAGATAGGCTCACAGATTATTGTTAGCTTTGCTATAAATCTGCTAATGTATTGTAATTTGCCAATAAATCCCCAAACTTCTTTCTCTGTCTTAGGGGCTGTCATATCCCTGATTACTTTTACTTTGTCAGGATCAATCTCAATGCATTCGGACCAATCACATGTCCCAATAATTGACTTGAGGTAACATCGAACACACACTTGTTCGAGTTTCATCTTAGCTTATATTTCAAAGCTCTATCGAAGAATAATTCTAAATTTTGGAAGTGTTGTTCCCTTGTATCTGATTTAACCATCATATCATAAACATATACTTCAACTTCTTTGTGCATCATGTCATGAAATAGTGTGGTGACCATCCTTTGGTAGGTTGCTCCAGCATTCTTTAAGCCAAATGCCATCACCCTATAACAAAATATACCCCATGTAGTAATGAAAGCAGTTTTGGTTTTATCCTCTTTGGCCATTAACACTTGATTATATCCTGAGAATCCATCTAGAAATGAGTGTAGCACACTAGAGGCTGCACTATCAAAGAGAACATCTATATGAGGTAAAGGAAAATCATCCTTAGGAGAAGCCTTGTTCAAATCTCTATAGTCCATACAGACCCTTATTCTCCCATCTTTCTTTGGCATGGGTACTATGTTGGCTAACCAATCTGGATATTCTATCACTTCAAGGAACTTCACTTGTATTTGCTTAGTGACCTCTTCTTTAACCAATTCAGCCCACTAAGGTCTTAATCGCCTAAGCTTTTGTTTGACAGGTTTTATGTGAGTGTGAGTTGGAATATGATGCTCGGCTGTGTCTCAATCTATCCCCGGCATATCTTTATAAGACCAAGCAAACACTTCTCCATATTTTTTGAATATTTTTTCAAATCTCTCTCTCTCTCATCAGGAGTAAGGTCGGATGTTATGCTAATATTTTTAGGATTTTCAGTTGTTCCCAAATTTAATGATTTTGTGTTAACAGAATTAATATTAAAGATGCTCACGTAACTGTTATTTGAATGTATGCAACCATCAGGAGAAACATCACACAAGTAAGCAAAATTAGACTCTATTGCATTCATTTTGGAAAAGAAAACATCATCATCCTCATACAAAGTAGACAAATTAAAATCAAAATCAAAATCATTGTTCTCAAAATCATAAAGCAGGATGTCTTCAAACTTCTCTTCAACCAGGGCAGCAATCTCCTCCGGAGTCTTCTCGGCTTTTGGGATAGCTTCATTCTTCTCTTTTGGATAAGATTCTTTGCTGGTTGGCAGGGTGAGTTCTTTCTTCACTTGCTCCACTAGCTCAGCAACATCTGCAAAAATTTCAAAACCTAGGATTAACTTACTCATGAACATGATCGGCTCAGGCTTTCCTTGGAGTGGTCCCATATCTGGAGCCTTGACAAAGATCTCTTCAAGTGGTGGGAAGCTCATCTTCTCACTCTTCTTTGGATGGACATCATTGGCTTCATCATATCCCAACCCTTTCTTGGAAGTTTGAGTTCTAAAATCTGGCAACTTTGTCAAACCAGCCTTACTCTTTACAAGACCAGCTCCGAGAAGGTAGTTCATGTTCTTCATCATATTCAAGACTTTGGAGTCCACTACTTCATCATCAGAAATTGCAGCTACTTGAAAACCATTGAGAGGCCTCTCAATCATTAGAGTGTTAACAATCTCATTATCTTCAGCTTCAATGACCACAGTTTCATCTCCATCGGGGAACTTGATCTTTTGATGAAGGGTGGAAGGAACTCCACCAAGAGGATGAAACCATGGTCCTCCCAAGAGCAAGGCAAAGGTGACTGGTATGTCTAAAACAACAAACTCAATAATAGATTCAACTGGACCAACCTTGACAGCCACTTTGAAAGTCCCTTCGGCATGCCTCTTAGTGTTGTCATAAGCACGAATCATTACCTCGGTCGGGTTTAGATCTCTTGTTGACATGGATAGCTTTGGTAATATCTTAAGTGGATAAACATTTATGGTGGACCCATCATCGACCATTACACATGGAGTCCTCTTCCCCTTGATTTCTATTTTGATCAAGAGAGGGCAGATGTGGTCTCTCCCCTCCTCCGGTAAGTTTGCATCCGAAAAAGAAACTGCTCCCATATTAACTTCACTCTTTTCTTCACATTTCATTACCCCTCCAATTTTTATGAAGTTGATTAGCTCCTCCAGTGTCTTGGAGGTAGAAATTGGCATGCTAGCTAAAGCTTTGGCCATAGTTTCACAGTGCTTTTTAGAAGTAGCTAGTAAGTCCCAAATGCTAACACTTGCTTGGGTTCTTTTCAATTGCTTGAGCACAGCATCGTCTTCCTCTTCTTTATTTCCTACTTCAACTTCCTTACCCTTATTAGTTTCTACCTCCTTAGGCGGTGGCCTTACATAAGGCTTACCGGATCTAGTGTTCATTACTTCATCTTTTTCAGGTTTGGACCAAGTCCACTCCTCCTTCTTGGATACAAGATCATCATCACTATCTCTTGAATCCCAAAACCCATTGACAACACAAATTGTCACTTCTTTACCCACCATAACTTGTTTAATTCCACCAAATACCTCTTTTTCTTTGGTTGCTTCTCCACCTACATCTTGAAAAGAAGACATGACAAAATCCTCATGCATACCTCCTCCAATCATGAAGGTTGCTGGTGGCGGTACCCTATTGAACTTTGGTAATGGATTGTCTTTGGTGTTTGGCTTGTTGGGCTCAGGTAGCTTCCCATTGTCAATTAGATTTTAGATCTCATGTCTCAACCTCACACATCTATCCGTGTCATGGCCTTGCATTTGGTGAAATTGACAAAATGCTTTAGTGTCAAAATTAGGTGGGAGAGGGTTATGCAAAGGACAAGGATTTAAGGGTTGTAGCAATCCCTTTCTTTGAAGCTTATTGAGAACCCAAGACATCAGTTTTCCCAATTCTGAAAATTGTCTCCTCGTTCCTTGGTTAGTAGCATTAACACCGATGACCTTTTGCATGCTTTGGCTACCAGATTGATAGCTCCCTTTCTCGTTCCTTTTTGTTGCAAAACGGCTCTTCTCCCTTTCCCATTCTTCAATTTGAAAACTAGCTTGGAGAAGGTCTTTGAAATCACAGATGAGTGTATGAGACATCCTCTCACAAAGATTTGGCAACACCCCTCTCACAATTATCCTTATTTGATCAGATTCATCGGGCCTCTTTTTGAGTAAAGCGACCTTGTTTCTCCATCTCTTCACATAATCTACAAAATTCTCATTCGGCCTTTGCCTAATGGACTCCACTTCCATTAAGGTAACTTCCAACTCAACATTATATCCATATTGTTGGATGAAGGCTTTGTAAAGTAGATCCCAACTCTTTTGTGCTCCATCATCTAAGGTATTGAACCAATTTTGGACAACAGTGTCCAATGAGAGCATAAAATACCTTATAGTTTGAGCCTTACTAGCTCAGGCAGATTGCATAGTAGTGATATACTACTTCATATGGAGGTGAGGATTTATGGTGCCATTATACTTGGCAAAGGATGGCATCTTGAACTTGTACGGGACTTCTTCATCTTGTTCAAATAGTTTATCGATCTCAGACATTTCTTCAGTTTTCAGCTTCTTCTCAAATTTCTTTTCTAAATCAACAATCATCTTTTCAACATCGGATGTCTCGGTCTTTTCAATAGTTGCCTTCTCAACAACCTTCGGTTCTTTCTTCTTCTCTTGAACATCTTGGTAGTATTGAGCCCAATCATCATCATCATCAATGATCACCTTTTCACCATCAAAAACCACTTTACCAACTTTAGTCTTCCCTTTGTCCCTTGGCTTCTTAGTGCTAGCAAATAACTCGGCATGATTCTCTAAGATTGCAGTCAATTGGTTTTTCATGGTCTCAGCTAGGGCCTTTTTTATTTCTTCCATCTTGGCATTGAGGGCCTCATCCATAATCCTTTGAATTTGTTCGGGCTCCATTGTTTTTGGTGAGCAAGTGATTGAGTCATTGCTAGATACTTTGTCTCCGGCGTAGGTCAGATTGTTGTAAGCTTTAGAACTATCGTAATCCAGGGCTGTGAGCCAGAAAGGATCAATGATATGAGATGCAAATGTATGCACAAACAACAAACAAGGATAATTAGGATGTTCCTTCCAACCTTATAACATCCACACACGAATGGTGAGTCTCTTCCCTTGGTATATGGTTAACAAAATACCAACATGGGGTACCTTGCTTTCGAATAATTCCCTCGGACGTTTTAACCAATAGTTATATTTTCGAAAATGGAAATCAATCAATGATAATTCCCATTAATTAGGTTTTAATCCATTCAACCAACTAAAGTAGCTTTTATGCTATATTGGATTAAAATGAAATTAAGAGGTTTATTATAAATAGATTTCTCACTTGAAAAAGTTAACTAATGGTTCATGCCAAAAACAAGCCCATGATTAATTACTCTTAGCATAAACTAGGCTCACAATTGGTTTTTAGTATTTCATAATTGACCTAAATATTTTTGTAAGCTCTTTGAAAATAATTCTATTTCTAAGCCCATTGTAAAAAGATTTTAGAAAAGATGGATTTTGGGTTTAGTATTTGGGCCATGAGCAAAAGAGATTTTAGAAAAGTCTTATGTCCAAAGACCATCTTGAAAAGTTTTGAAAATAGCTTTGGTCTTTTGGATTTAGAGAAAAGTTTATTTTGAGCTTACAATGTACTTAGGTCATATTAGAAAAAGAGCAAACCAAATAAGCCATGATTTAAGCCAAGACAAACTAATCATAGTCAAACAACATGCATTTGGGGTAAAACCTAAGGAAAATAACTAGGCTAATTACATGAGCTTTAGTCTTTAGGTAAAAAGGCTTAGGTTCCCATAGCAAGTATATACCAAATGGTACGAGGCTATGAGTGGTTATGCCATTCTCGATCTCCATACCTTGAGTGAAAATATGGTATCCCTTACATAACATAACACGGGTAACATGGGCGTCCTAACTCATGAACACAATGCAATCTAATATGATGCAATGGATAATATCATTATAAGAAAGAATAGTATAATGTAAAGACCAATGGAATCAACTTCTCTTATCCCTAGTGGAGTCGCCACTGTAAGCGGGGATTTTTGCCCCCACTCCCGGTGGAATAGTTCTTGTGACTTCGGCACTATTTAGGCTCGGGGCATTAGAGAACACTGACCTAAGTCCGGAGAAAATGGAGTCGCCACCCGAACGGGTCGGGAAAAAGAAAGGGGTGGATGACTCAATTCCTAAGGAATCCCCAACCCCCTAATGGGTTCAGAAAGTTGGCTACGTGTGGGAAAGGTGAGAAATGGCCCAGCACCGCCACAACGCCTAGTTCATTAGAACCGGCCTCCTTTATAGGTCTTAATATTATAAAATTCTTAAATATAATAACATTATCCATATTACACAATAATTAAAAGAAAGCATCATTATATTAAAATCAAAGCAATGTCCAGACAAATCAAATAAATGGACACCCATCCAAGGATGGAAACATGTCCTTACATCTCATGCCTAAATAGGACACTCACCGAAAGGTAGAAACATGTCCTTTACATTTGTTCTAAAGCAATTTAAATTACATGATATTTAACTAATGAGGTACCCACCAAGTGGAAACATACCTCTTACAACATTTGGCAATCTAAATAAATTGATAAAAGTAAATAACCATTCATATTAAATAAATCATTCATCAAAGGTATTAAATATCAATAAAAAGTAAACATCCATCCATGATAAATTAAATTAACCAAACATTGAACTTAAATAAATTAAAGCATATAAAATAAATCAAAGCATAATCAAAAATTTTTTTTGATAAAGGCGGGTGGCACCGCTAGGATTATTTTATTTATATCTAAAAAATGGTAAACCAATACATTCAGTTCTCACTAAGCCTCTTATAACCTGAGGTAGTGAAGCTTCAGAATCAAAATAAAAATGACACAAATTAAGCCTACTTAAGCTAGCAAGAGAGTGGGAGATTTGATTAATTTCCCTATAAACATGACGAACTGTAGATCCAGAGGAGATAAGAAAATCACGAATAAAGCAAAGTCTATGATTAGTTGACCTTAAGTCCCGCAAGCCAAGGAAAAGTTGAGCAAGAGCCAAGGAATCCACTTCAATTTCCACCATGCAATTGTAAGCATTTGCAAACCAGAATGTAGCAACATATAAAGCTTGAATTTCTGCTTGAAAAGGAGATGAGGCATTCAATAGGAAACCTTGGCCGACAATAAATTTGCCTAAGGAATCCCGTAATATAAAACCACCAGACTTTGTATGCTTAGTGTAGGAACCATCCACGTTCATTTTTAATCTAGCACGAGTAGGCCTCATCCATTTTACAAGCATTGGTTTCTTCTGCAAACTACCAAAACCTTTGGGCAACAAATCAACAAGCTCAAAAGGGAGTTGCTTACCATATTTTTTAGCCGAGACAGCAACCCCCCAACTGTAGAGATAAGACTCTATTTGCTGATGCAATCCACATATCCATATGCTGCCATCACCCCACCTGCAAGAACAGTACATTTTCCAAACATGCCAAATAATGATTTGAGGAATGAACCTTCTCAGCAAGCTCACAATAGAACCCGTATTCTTAACTGACCACCAACTAATCAAAGCTTGTTTGATTGAGGGACCAGTATTAATGACATCCAGGAAAAAAGAACCATAGTATCTCCATATGTTTTTCACATATTTGCAATTAAGAAAGAGATGATCCATAGAGTCCGAATCTTCATTGCATAAAGGGCACATTGAAGGTCCAGAAATATCGAACAGGTGCAGATTCACATACAATGGTAGAGCTTGATCCAGTACTCTCCAAGTGAAGAAAGATATAGTCTTTGGAATTTTTGAGTGCCAAACCGAGGAAAAGGATAAAAGAGTTGCATTACAACTTCTCACAAAATTGTAAACAGAAGGAAAATGGAATTTGGCCTCGAGGCGATCACGATGTTGATAATTCTCCTGAGATTCACAGAAAAAACCAAGAGCCAGATGATGTACCTTGCAGATGCACTTCCAAATGTTGGAATCAATAATCTGGAAGCTCATGTCACCTTTCCTATAATAACGATGCATCATGTAGTCAGCCTAAAGAGAATCTCTTTTCATTAATAGCCACCATAGCTTTACTGAGAAGGTTGGTTGAATCACATTTAGGGAGCGCAAACCGATGCCTCCTTCGTCAACCGGTTGACATAAAAGAGAGAACTTCACCCAATGCTTTTTGTCTGATCCCCATAAAAAATTTGCCATTTTTTGCTCCATGATACGGATGACACTCTTAGGAAGAGACATGGCAGCCATAACATGAAGAGGAATAGTGGATAAAACATGCTTAATCAAAGTAATACGACCTCCAACAGACAAATATTTTTTAGTCCAACCCTGTAGTTTGTCATTAAATTTCCTAAGAATGTCACCAGAATAGGAAATACGGTTAATTCCTTGATAAATTGGGGCTCCCAAATAAATGAATGGAAAATCCTTCTTTTTAATGGAAAAAGCATGCTCAATGCCATGAATACCAGCATTAGTCATATTTTTAGAACAATAAAAGGAGCTTTTGTTGAAGTTAATACATTTACCAGAAGCACTTTGATATTTGTTGAGGAAAGTTGTGAGCTGTTTAATACTATGAAGATCACCCCTTGTAAAAATCAACAAATCATCTGCAAATCCAAGATGAGTGACAACCGGACAGCCACGACCTAGGTGATAAGGCAAAATCTTTCTACTATCCACCAAGTTTTTAAGGCCCCTAGAAAAAGCTTCAGACATAATAATAAACAAATAAGGCGAGAGAGGGTTACCTTGCTTAACCCCTTTGGAAGGAGCAAAGAAACCATAAGAGATACCATTCACACAAACAGAAAGCTTAGATGAAGCCAAGTTATCCATAATAATGGAAATAAACCTACTAGAGAAGTTGAGCTTACCAAGCAGTTCCTTGAGAAAAACCCATGAAACTCTATCAAACGCTTTTTCCATGTCAAGTTTGATAGCAATGTTTCCTCCCTTTGCTTTGCGGTCAATATCGTGAATAAGTTCATTAGCTAGAAGGATTTGAGAGTGAATTGACTTTCCTTGCATGAACCCAGCTTGTTCAGGAGAAATCAAAGTGGCAAGGATAGGAACCAATCTTGAAGCTAAAATCTTTGTGCAAGCTTTACTAACAAAATTAGTAAGACAAATAGGACAAAATTCAGCAAAGGTAGTCAGACAACTAACTTTGGGAATCAGGATAATTTGAGTGCAGCTGAAGGACTGCGGGATAGAGAGTCCGAGAAAGAATTCTTTCACTGCACTACACACATCCCAACAAATAATATCCCAACAAGCTCTGAAAAAAGAACCATCATAACCATCCGGACCAGGGGCGCTATCAGGATCAAGTTGCCAAACAGAATTCTTAATTTCCAAGTCAGATGGAATAGCAGTGAGGGAAGCATTTTGATCTTCGAAAATCATGGTTGGAATATGAGCAAGCATATCAGAAAAGTCATAATGGCCATCATCGCCACGAAAAAGCTCTTGAAAATACCGAACTGCTTTCGAACCAATATCCTCTTGACAAGTCAACCAAGAGCCATCTAAAGATTTAATACGAACAATACGCCTAAAATTCCTGGCAATTTTGACATACCAATGAAAAAAACGGGTATTGGCATCCCCATCTTGAATCCATTTAACTCTCGCCTTCTGCTTCCAATAGATTTCTTCTAACCGAAGCTTTTGGGCAAGGTTAGCTTGAAGTTCTTTCAGACGTTTCCTGTTTATATCTGAAGGGTCATCAATATAAGCAGATTCAGCCATAGCAGCCTCACATTCAGCCTCCTTCACACCCTCAAAAATGTTTCCTAACACCTCTTTATTCCAATTTCGTAAAGCTTTTTTCAGGTCTCTGAGTTTCAAGTGAAGTCCCTTCATACCACCTCCATAAAAGCTCATTGACCATTGATCCCGCATAAAAGGAATAAAAGACTTGTGCTCAAGCCACATTTTCTGAAATTTGAAAGGCTTAGGAAGCTGAAATTCAGTCTTGTTACAGTAAAGAAAAAAAAGACAATGGTCCGAAGTAGTAGAGCTCAGGTGCCTCACAAATGTAACATCAAATTGTTCAAAAAATAAATCATTGGCCATGAACCGATCAAGCCGCTTCCAAACCATACCACTATTTCGATTCCCAGACCAAGTAAATGCCGGTCCCATAAAAGGAAAATCCATAAAGCCACAAGTATCACAACAGGAATTGAACTCATCAATACTGGCTTGATTAGGAACAGAAGAGCCTTTGTATTCATCAATGCCACGAGTAACATTAAAATCTCCTCCAATAAGAAAAGGACAATCAATATTATACTCAGTCAAAGCCTCCCATAAATTACTTCTCTCATGCCTTGAGTGCTTGCCATACACCATATAGCCAAGGTAAAAGAAAAATTAATGGATAAACATTGAGCCATGAAAAAAGCAACTTGCCCCTTATCAAAGAAATTTTGGAAAGTTATTGATTGAATATTCCAGAAGAGCCAAAGTTTATTATTATCATTGCCAAAAAATTGATCAAAACCCAACCTCTTAGCAAACACAGGACCTTGCTCAACATTAACCATAGGTTCAATTATTATAACTGATAAGAATTTATGAGAAATACATAAACTTTTGAGCCTAATGAAGGATGATGAAATACCTCTAATGTTCCAGCACAAACAATTCATTGATTATTGTTATTATCCAAAGAAGCATTAAGACGCGATCGATGCGTAGCAATTGGAGAGTCACGGCCAAATTTCGGCTTGCTTTTCTTCTTCCTAGTGACTTCAATAAAACCATCATCATTAGCATTCAACAATTTCCTTTCAATGATGGCAGCATCCTTCTTCAGCTGATCGATATCTTTGAGCGAAGCTGAGCCATCATCAGATTCATGACCCAACTCCTCATCTCCTTGACCCGTATCTTCAGCATCAGATGAAGAAACTTTAGCCTGTTGACTCATCACTACTTTATCAACATTTAAACAACTTGCAATTCCATGGATTACCCCCTCGATAGCCATGGACAAATTGCAAGGCTTCACAGCCATATCCAAATTATTAGCATCATTTTTTTTATCTCTATCAGAAGCAGGCTCCTCCTTATCATCAACCTTATCCTCAACAGTCATAACTAAAACTGCAGTATCACCATTATCAATTTTTAGTAGTCATAGCCTCCTTCCCGGACAAAGATTGATTGTTAGCTCTATTATCTACCATAGAAACATTCTTATCATCATCATTCTGTTGCTGCAAGGAAGCAAAAATCTTATCATTAAAAACCTGATGCTCCACAGACGAAATAGGAACCCAGGCCAAATTGGCTTTCTTAGGCGGAGCTGCAGGATGATTAGATGAAGGGACAGCCTGAACATGGGGCTTAATCTTCTCCATATCACCATAAACCTACTGATCCTTGACATCCAAATCATGAGAGCAATCATTATCCAAGTGGCCAAACCTCTGACATTGAGAACAATAAAGAGGCAAATCCTCATAAGTAATGGATTGAGGGAAGACCATTCCAGCATTGTCAATCCACAGTCTCACTGAGAGCTCTTTAGAAACATCAATCTCCATACAAATGCGAGCAACCGATGGCTGAGTTCGCTGTACAGTAGCCGAATCTAATTTTAATGGATTTCCAATCAGACGAACAATTTTAAACAAAGCTTCCTTATCAAAAAAATGCACTGGCAATCCCTCCATAGTAATCCAAATTGGCACAATGGGACAATCAACATGTGGTCTGAAATTTGGGGACCATTTAAACACGGACATGTGAAATTGATTAAACTGCCAAGACTGCTTGAGCCAACATCGGAGAAAATCCATTTCCAAATCAAAATTGATTAAAACGCAATGCTCATCAAGCAAACCCAAGGTAAAAGATCCCTTGAAACCAATAGCATAAAGAAATTTATTCAGGAGTAACATACCAGGCCTCTTAAGGCAGAATTTACTGTTTTATTAGTTTTTGTTATAAGTTTTGTGTCTTGTTTATTAGGTTAATTATTGTTTTATTTAGGCATTTCGTTAGTTTTTATCGGTTTGTCTAGTGTTTTCTTTAATTGTGTAGTTTTAGTTTATTTTTATTTTTATGTCGTTTTTGATTTAGTTTTTAGTTTGTGTTTATGTTTTGTCGGTTATTGTTTATTTACTTCGTGTTTTAAATTTGTTTTGAGTTTTGTGTTAGGTTAAAACAGGCAAGGAAATGAATTGAAGATGAAATGGGCAGTAGCAGAGGAAGGCAGAGGACACGGCCAACTCACTGGCCGTGTCCCATACCAAGTGAAAAGGAAGAACAAGTCCCAGTAGCAGACACCAGCAAGGGACACGGCCAAGTCATGTGGCCGTGTCCCTCCAAAGAAGAGCAACACAGCCAAGTCACCATCACCTGGCCGTGTCCCACTTATTACCAAAGGAAAGGAAGAGTAAAGCAGATAGAGGCAGACACTGGGAAGGGACACGGCCGTGTCACCTGGCCGTGTCCCTCAAATATGATGCAACACGGCCAAGTCAAGCTCCACTTGGCCGTGTCACTCAACAAAGAAGCAAAGAAGACCAAAAAGCAACAGAGGAGGACACATGCAGGGGACACGGCCGTGTCACCTGGCTGTGTCCCTCCATCAAGCCTCACACGGCCGTGTCCCTCATCCCTTGGCCATGTCCCTCATGAATCAATGCGCACCGAATTTTAAAGCCGACGCTTCGTATAAAAGCAAAAAGAAAGTTAGGGTTTAGGGGGTTGTTGACGATTTTGAGAGCAAGTTTAGCCGTCTGAGAGAGATCTTAGGGTTTAAACATTTGTTTTCTTGGATTTTGATTCTACTTTGGATTAAACTAGTTTAGATTAGATTGTTCATGCCATTGTTTTATCCTTCTTGCAAGATTCGATCAAGAGTTCATCAAAAGCTTCAAGGAGTTTGTAACTTGGTTTTATTCTTAAACTTTGTCTCTTTAGTTTCATTGAAATTGCGTTTATGAACATTATCATGTCTAAATTGATTTCTTTGATTATTAATGAGATGAGTATGCTTGATAACAACATGAACTAATTTAATCTAGTCTAGGGTTTGTATGGATTTGCTATGAATTGTATGAATTGGTTATTCTCTTAACTATTGATTTCTTTAGCCTTTATTGAATGAAAAATTGTTACATATAATTGATTGGCCACCAATTGTGTGTTTTAGGTATTAGATGATGGATTGAGAGATGAAATCTAATGCTGGAACAATTCAATTAAGGACTTAGGTGAATTAGAGATATAACCTATTAAAAAGATTGTTTCAATTATAACAAGATTAGTTGTAAGAGGTTTGAATGCGAGAGCTTATTTCCTTAACTCAATTAATTAAGTTGCTTGAGATTTAATCTTAGAAATTAAATTAGTTAAGTGGAATAACCGTTCATACATATGAGTAGTAAAGAAGTGCAAACCCTAGACTCTTTTTATCAAGTGAATCAAAACATAAGCTATTGTTTATTTTTATTGTTTTCAAATTAAATCATTCTTCTTCATTACTTTGCAAATTAAATTTCTTTAATTATTTGTTACTTTAAATTTGATAATCAATTACCCACTTTGGCTTCCTTGAGAGAACGACCTTGGGGCGATCACCTTTGCTACAGCTACCTCGTATACTTGCGAGTGACGCTTTGTGGTAGAGTTAATTTGAGCGCAACAAGTTTTTGGCGCCGCTGCCGGGGAAGGCTAATTGGCGTAATTGTTCATTTAAAAAAAATTACATTTCAGATTATTTTCATAGTTTTCATTTTATTTAATGTCTTTTGCTTTTGATATTTCTTTTTCTAGAAATTTTTGTTTATGCAAGGCAGGAGATCACTTGAAGGAGAACTGCATCCATTCATTCCAGAAATTCAGAGAGTAAAAAGGAGCAGAGAGGAGTTTGAGTTTTTCACAGGATTTGATACTTCAGAGGAAGACATTTCGGATTTTTAGTTAGAATCTGAAAAATCTGTAAAGATGGCTGAAGAAAGGCAAAGAACCATGAGAGATTTTGCTAGACCTGTAATTGGTACTTCCACTTCTTGCATAAGACTGACAGATGCAGCAAGGAACTATGAGTTGAAGAACATTCACTACAACATGCTGCCATCATTCTATGGAGTTCCAAATGAAGATCCTTTGAACTTTATTCGGGATTTTTACTCCACCTTCAACACTTTTCCTTTGGGAGGACTAACAGAAGATCAGTTGAGGATGAGATGTTTCCCTTATACTTTGAAGGATAGGGCAAAGAGCTGGCTCATGATGTTGCCTGAGAACTCACTGACAACTTGGGAGTAAGTTTACAATAAATTCATGGGCAAGTTCTATTCACATCAAAAGACAGCTGAGTTGAGAGGGAAGATTGCTACATTCTCTCAGTTTGAAGGAGAGCCATTTCATGAGGCTTGGGACAGATTCAAGATGCTATTGATCCAATGTCCACATCATCACTACCCACTTCAACTCCTTAATCAGTTTTTCTATGATGGTCTCACCCAGCAATTTCAGAATACTGTTGATAATGCAGCTGGGGGAGCCATGGAAGAAAAGACAGCTGATGAGACTTATGAGATTTTTGAGATGTTGGGAGCTAATTCTCAACAAAAGAGTGTAAGGGGAAGAAGCAAGGGGGTGAATCAACTGGAAGCCAATACTGAAATGGTTAGTCAAATAGCTGAGTTGACAAGACAGGTTCAGATGCTAAACATGAAGAACAATGTTTCTTCATCTACTCAAGAAGTGTGTGGAATCTGTGGGACATGTGGGCATGGAGCAAATATATGTCCCTCTGCATATGAGACTTTTGGGAATGAAGCTGAGCAAGTTAATGCTATGGGAGGATTTCAACCAAGAGCCAGGAATGATCCTTACTCTAACACTTACAATCCTGGCTGGAGGAATCACCCCAATTTTTCTTGGACAACAAATAATGCTCAACAGCCTTTCCATTTGCTCCAGAGACAGAACCAGCAGCAGGGTCAATCCTCAAATCAAATGCAGCCTAAGAGAGATAGTTTGGAGGAAAGTTTACAAGCCTTCATCAAAGTCAGTGCACAAAACCAAGAGATGAACAACAAGAGACTGGATTCCTTAGAAGTATCTTTTAAGAAGGTGGAGACCCAAGTGGGGCAACTTGCACAACAGATGCAGATTCAACAAAAGGGGAAGTTTCCAAGTCAACCTGAGTAGGCACAAGCAGTGACTGTTCTTAGGAGTGGCAAGGTAGTTAATAACAATGTTGAAAATAATTCTGTGAATGCAGGTGAGCAAGAGAAGAAAAAGGAAGGAGAAGTAGAGAACAAAGGTGCTGAAGAAAGATCAATGGAAAAGACCCCTACACCATATTTGCACAAGGCAAGCAATCCATACAGGCCACCTATACCATTCCCTAGCAGGTTGAAGGATGATAAAAAAGATAAGCAGTTTTCAGATATCTTCAACATGCTATCTAAGGTAAGTATCAACTTACCATTACTTGAAGCAATTAAGAACATGCCGACTTATGCTAAATTCTTCAAAGAACTGAATACCAAGAAAAAAAGGTATGAGATGAATGAAAAGGTGATAGTTTCTGAGGTAGCCAGTGCTGTTTTGCAGCATAAACTACCCCCTAAGCTAAAGGATCCTGGAAGCTTTATTATTCAAATTGCTATGGGGAATGGAAAATGTACTGATGGCATGTGTGATTTGGGAGCTAGTGTGAATTTAATGCCTTACTCTGTGTACCTTGACTTAGAATTAAGGGAACTTAAGCCAACAAAAATGGTGTTGCAATTAGCTGATAGATCTCTTAGATTCCCGAAAGGGGTTATAGAAGATGTGTTAGTTAAAGTTGGTGGTTTGATAGTACCTGTGGATTTCATTGTTCTTGACATGGAGGTAAGTAATTCTTCACCATCTGCACACACCATTTTGCTGGGTAGGCCTTTTATGGCGACTACCAATACTTTGATAGATGTTAAGAATGGAAAATTATCAATGACTGTTTTGGGACAAACTGTGGAATTTTCTATTTTTAACACTTCTCCTATTCCTACAAATGCTTTGTATGACGATTGTTCTTTCATTGATTGTATTGATGCAGTTGTTTCAGATGTTTTCTTGCAGACAGGTTCATCTGATAAATTGGAGCTGGCATTGACTTTAGAGAGTGATGTGGATATTTTTGATGCAGAAATAGCCAGTTGTCTTGAGACTTTAGAGTGTGCTGAAATAGAGGAACTTAAGGAGAACTCAATTTTTAAACCTTCCCCCATTGAAAAAGAAGAGAAGAACCCCTCACTAGAGTTAGAGCTGAAAGAGTTACCTAAGAACCTGAAATATGTGTTTTTAGGGGATAATAATACTTTACCTGTAATAATATCTAGTGAACTTAGTGAAGGGGAGGAGATGAGGTTAGTGAGTGAGCTTAAAAGATTGAAGAGAGCAATAGGATGGGGATTGAGTGACATCAAGGGTATTAGCCCTTCCATGTGCATGCATAGAATCACTTTAGAAGAGGGAGCTAAACCTGTGAGGGAGACCCAAAGGCGACTTAACCCAAATATGAGTGAAGTGGTTAAGAAGGAAGTGCTCAAATTGCTGGATGAAGGAGTAATTTATCCAATTGCTAATAGTGAGTGGGTGAGTCCAGTACATGTAGTTCCTAAGAAATTTGGAATCACTGTGGTGAAAAATGAGAATAATGAGTTGGTTCCTACTAGGACTACTACTGGATGGAGAATGTGCATCAATTATAGGAAGTTGAACAATGCTACAAAGAAAGATCATTTCCCTCTTCCTTTTATTGATCAGATGTTAGATAAACTTTCTGGGCACTCACATTATTATTTTCTGGATGGCCTTTCAGGTTACTATCAGGTGCCAATAGCTCCAGAGGATCAGTCCAAGACAACCTTTACTTGCCCTTTTGGGACTTATGCATTTCGACGTATGCCCTTTGGCTTGTGCAATGCACCTGCAACTTTTCAGAGATGCATGATGTCTGTCTTCTCAGATATGATCGACGATTTTATTGAGGTATTTATGGATGATTTTTCTGTTTTTGGTAATTCTTTTGATAATTGCCTCGATAAACTTGTTCGTGTACTTGAGAGATGCATTGAATGTAACCTCACTTTAAGTTGGGAAAAGAGTCATTTTATGGTTACTCAGGGCATTGTCTTAGGTCATGTGGTGTCGAGTAAAGGGATTGAGGTGGATAAGGCTAAAATTGAATTGATTGCTAAGTTACCCCCACCTACCTCTGTTAAGGGAATAAGAAGTTTTTTAGGGCATGCAGGATTTTACAGGAGGTTTATTAAGGATTTTTCCAAAATAAGCCAACCATTGTGCCATTTATTGGGGAAAGATGTTCCATTTGAATTTACAGCACTATGCATGCAAGCTTTTAATTCTCTTAAGGAAAAATTGACTAGTGCACCTGTGATTGTAGCTCCTGTCTGGTCTTTACCTTTTGAAATCATGTGTGATGCTTCTAATCATGCAGTAGGAGCTGTTCTTGGGCAAAGGGTTGACAAATACTTAAGGGTAATTCATTATGCTAGTTTAACCCTGAATAGTGCACAAATGAACTACACCACAACTGAGAAGGAAATGCTAGCTGTTGTTTTTGCTTTAGACAAATTTAGAGCTTATTTAATAGGGTCCAAAATTATTGTTCATTCTGACCATGCAGCTCTTAAATATCTTTTAACAAAACAGCATGCTAAACTGCGCTTAATTAGGTGGGTGTTGTTATTGCAAGAGTTTGATTTCCATATCAAGGATACTAAGGGTAGTGAGAATGTTGTTGCTGATCATTTATCCAGATTACCCTACTTTAGTGAAAATCTTGCATCTGATAGCATTCATAAAAATTTAGAAGCATTTCCTGATGAGCATTTGTTTGTGGTAATTAATGCACCTTGGTTTGCAGATATTGCTAACTATCTTGCTTGTGGTATTTTGAGATCTAACATGTCCTTTCAAGAAAAGAAAAGGTTTCTACACTTGAGTAAGTTTTATTTTTGGGATGAACCTTATCTATTCCGGATTTGCAAAGATGAGATAGTTCGCAGGTGTGTTTCTGAGGAAGAACAACTGAGTGTTCTTCAATTTTGTCATGACCTTCACTGTGGGGGTCATTTTGGAGGAAGAAAAACTGCAGAAAAGGTGCTTCAAAGTGGCTTTTACTGGCCCACTTTATTTAAAGATGCTCAAGACTACTGTAAGCAATGTGATCGTTGCCAAAGAGTAGGTAACATTGGAAGGAGGAATGAAATGCCCCTTCAGTCATTTATTGTTGTTGAACTGTTTGATGTGTGGGGAATAGACTTCATGGGTCCTTTCCCCAAATCCTTTGGTTATGAATACATTTTAGTTACTGTTGATTATGTTTCCAAATGGGTGGAGGCAATCCCCACCCGTACTAATGATGCTAATATTGTTGTTAAATTTGTGAAGGAAAACATTCTTAGCAGGTTTGGCACACCAAGGGTGATAGTAAGTGATGGGGGGAGTCATTTTTGCAACATGCTTTTTGAGAAGTTAATGCATAAATCCGGTGTGAAGCACAAGGTGTCAACCCCATACCATCCACAGACTTCTGATCAAGTGGAAACATCCAACAAGCAGCTAAAAGGAATTCTGGAGAAAACAGTCAACACATCCAGAAAGGATTGGGCAAGCAGATTGCACGATGCACTATGGGCATATCAGACTGCTTTCAAAACTCCTCTAGGTATGAGTCCATATCGATTGGTGTTTGGAAAAGCTTGTCACTTACCAGTGGAGTTGGAGCACAGAGCATATTGGGCAATCAAGACTCTGAATTTGGACTTGGCAAAGCGAAGAGAGAAAGATTTCTACAAATTTCAGAGTTAGATGAGCTGAGGAATGAGGCTTATGAGAGCTCAAGAATTTACAAGGATCGCACTAAAGCACTTCATGATAAAATTATAGTGCGAAAGACATTGAGTCCAGGTATGAAGGTTTTACTTTTTAACTCACGACTCCATCTTTTTCCAGGTAAACTCAAGTCTCGATGGAGTGGTCCTTTCGAGATAACACAGGTATATCCTTCTGGTGCAATTGAATTACTTAACTCTAGAACAGGTGAGACTTTCAAAGTGAATGGACAGAGAGTTAAGCCATACAATGAAGGATTTCAGGAAGTGAGGGTCATTGACAGTACTTTGATTCATGATCCCTAGGCCTTGCATGATGTCCAGCTATATGACATTAAAGAAGCGCTATATGGGAGGCAACCCATCGGTTTGCATTTATTTTTCGTAGTTGTAATTTTAAGTTTAGCGAATTTTGATTTCTGTTCGGTTTCATTAAATGGACTGTGCATTGATCGATTTTTCTTTACTTTGTGTTTCAGGGTGTTTAAAGAAGAAGGTTTGCAAAATCATTTTAAAAAAAAAATAAAAAAAAGTGTTTAAAGTTAAAAATGGCAGAAGAGGACACGGCCAAAGGACTTGGCTGTGTCCCTTGGCCGTGTCACTCACTGGACACGGCCAAAATTCTTAAAAAAAAAAGAAATATGGAATTGATCGATTTTGCACAGACTTGGACACACCCAGGGGACACGGCCGTGTCACTTGGCCGTGTCCCCCAAAAACCATGAGACACGGCCATGTGCTCTCCACTTGGCCGTGTCCCTTCACTTTCACACACAGACACGGCCAAGTCAGCACACACACGGCCGTGTCCTTCAATTTTTGCCTTTAAAAAAGCCCGATTTTGCCCAGTTTTATTTCATAAATCCCTAACTTTTCTATCTTCTTCTCTCTCGCTCTCTCATTCTCTGCAACACCAAACCCTTGATTTTTATTTTCAAATCTCCATCTCTTCCGTTAAAACTTCAAATTACTCCAACAAAACTTGAGATTATCACTTAAAACTTGCTCTTTGCTCGTATTATTTTGATTTAATTCAGTTTTGGGTGTTATTTTCTCAGATTTCATGTCGCCGAGAACTAAAATTGTACCACACCGAAAGAAGAAGAAATCTGGAACCGAAGGAGCTTCGTCATCTTCTTCCACCTTATCTCACAAGAGGGCAAGTCTTTTGGCTCGGGGGTTTTTCCCCACAAGGTATGTGAATGACGAATCTCTAGATGCTTTGCAAATGAGGACTGCTTTTTATAGATATGTGCAATATCTTGGGTGGGAGACTTTTGTTTCATTGAGACCTCTGCAGTTTGAGGAGCTCACCCTAGAATTTTTGACAACTCTTAAGGTGGAAAGGGATGATAAGAAAATTTGTAGGAGACTGATGTTTAAATTAATGGGTAGATCATTTGTGCTTACTATTGATCAGTTGAATGATATATATGGTTTTCATCACCATGGAGAAAGATCGATACCCAAAGATTTTAGACAACAATTTGCTTGGGGTGCCTTAGGCTCGGGTACTTATGTGGCCAAATCAGCCAAAGCATCTAAATTGCGGAACCCTACTTTGAGATATTTGCACAGGTTTATGTCATGTGGGTTCTTTGCAAGGAAGGAGAGCCAGGGTGTGGTTGAGTCGAGTGAGCTATTTTTCTTGGACTGTGTTTTGAATGAAATGAATATTAGTGCCGGCTATTGGTTAGCCGATATTTTTTATTCTGTAGCTAATAAAAGGAGGGGGGCTATTTGTGTTGGAGGATTGATCACTACATTAGCAGTAGCCCTTGTGGAGGATTTTGACCCGAGTACTACTCAGATGACTCGAATTTTGGGTAATGATTCCTTGGATTTAGCTATACTGGCGAAGATGCACATGGTGGTGCATAGAAGAGGGACCTTTGTGATGCCGTCAGCTGAGCCTGAAGCACCGGGGGACAGGCAGAAGAGAGCCCGGGTCGAAGAGGAGTCTGACTCGGATTCTCTTGACTTAGATGAGGATGCTCCTGTTTCAGAGAATCTAGAGATACTTCAGAGGATTCAAGCCCTGGAGGGCAAGGTAGATCGATTGGAGGGAAAGGTAGATGGACTGACAGGCACGGTGGACCGAAACCATATTGAGATGTTGCAACAGATGGATCAGATTAACGGCAACCTTGCCAAAATTCTGAGTCTTCATCCCTCGGCTGCATCATCTTCCCGCCCGCCTTTTCCTTAGACTTTGTGTTCCTTGCTTTATTTTATTTTATTTAGTGTACTTTTGTTTTATTTTTCGTTTTTGTTTTTCATGTTAAAACTTTTGTGTTTGGATATTTTATTGTACTTTTGTTATAAAACTTTTGTGTTTGTGATGGAATGCTAGGATTTTGCCTGACCAGGTACGATGGAAGACAGGTTGTCCTTTAACTCTTTTTATTTATTATTCTTGTTTTCCATTGAGGACAATGTCAATTTTAAGTGTGGGGTACTTTTTAAGCTTTCCTTTAATTCTTGTTTTGCTTATTGTGGTTTTTTTTGTTTATTGTGTTTGTTGTGCATGGTATAATTGTTGAAAATTTATTGATCTTTTCTTTGATTCTAGCATTATAGTTGAGACTTTGGTATCAGCATAGAAATGAGCATTTGAATTCATTCGGGATTAATTTTCGCATTCTGCAATTCATGACATGTAAATCTTTGTGAACCCACCTGTGTGAGCTTTGAGCCTCATAAAATTTGATATTTTTGTCAATTAATTTTCTTTTCTTAAGTGTGCACCTTCATGATTTTGCATCTCTAGAGTTTGCTTTTGCATACTGATTGAACTCACATTATGATTTAATCTCAAGTTTTAAAATGATGAAGGCAAATTAGGTTAGCCCCTTTAGCTTAAAGAGACTTCCCTTTATATTGATTTCCTTAGTGAGCCAAGTTGAGCCATTGACCGTTTCTTGTTTGATTAACACAATTCTCAACTTAACATGTTCTTATTATCATCATACCTATGCATTAAGGAATGGAGTTGTATGATTAGACAATAGGGTAGTTTATTTTAAGTGTGGGGTAAGTAAGTAAAAAAAAAAATATGGAATCCCTAATTGAGGGTTGAAATGCATACTTTGCATATTGTATTTGATTAAGAGTCAGTATTCTTTTCTTCTACATTTTAAGCTAGATGTTCCATTAAGTTTATACTTTGTATATATATATATATAAATAAAATAAAATTAATATAAAAAAAAAGTGAAAATAAAACAAAAAGAGATATATATATATATATACAAAGTTCATATATTTTCTAGCCTTAGAGGAATTTTGACTAGTGTACTTTTCTTTTAGTGTGCAAGTATGTAAGATTGTTAAGGGTTGGTGAGTATGCTAGTTGAAGGAGTTATGAAATTCTTAGCAAGAGTAGTGTCTAATTTAGATACTCCATTTCTTGATGCTTCAGCTTAAATGTCTTTTCTCACACCTTACCTTAGCCCCATTACATCCAAATAAAAGACCTTCGGATTATTTCTTGAGAAAATTAGTGAGGGAGATTGGATAATTAAGCAAGTTTATGGCAGAATGCACTCATGAGTGGTATGAGTGATTAACCTTTGAAATCGAGTGAAACACTTAGTTGAGAGATAAGATTTGTATGTCTGAATCAATGAATGAGTTAAGAAAATCTTGATTGAAGGAAATTGCAATTATTTATGTCTAATGTCTTAAAGTATTTCATCTATGTTCTAGAATTATAGTTAAGGTTGTTTGAATTTTTAATTTATGCCATGTGAATTTGCTTGAGGACAAGCAAAGTTTTAAGTGTGGGGTAGTTGTTTTATTAGTTTTTGTTATAAGTTTTGTGTCTTGTTTATTAGGTTAATTATTGTTTTATTTAGGTATTTCGTTAGTTTTTATCGGTTTGTCTAGTGTTTTCTTTAATTGTGTAGTTTTAGTTTATTTTTAGTTTTATGTCGTTTTTGATTTAGTTTTTAGTTTGTGTTTATATTTTGTCGGTTATTGTTTATTTACTTCGTGTTTTAAATTTGTTTTGAGTTTTGTGTTAGGTTAAAACAGGCAAGGAAACGAATTGAAGATGAAATGGGCAGTAGCTGACACAGGCAGAGGACACGGCCAAGTCACTGGCCGTGTCCCATACCAAGTTAAAAGGAAGAACAAGTCCCAGTAGCAGACACCAGCAAGGGACACGGCCAAGTCATGTGGCCGTGTCCCTCCAAAGAAGAGCAACACGGCCAAGTCACCATCACCTGGCCGTGTCCCACTTATTACCAAAGGAAAGGAAGAGTAAAGCAGACAGAGGCAGACACTGGGAAGGGACACGGCTGTGTCACCTGGCCGTGTCCCTCAAATATGATGCAACACGGCCAAGTCAAGCTCCACTTGGCCGTGTCACTCAACAAAGAAGCAAAGAAGACCAAAAAGCAACAGAGGAGGACACATGCAGGGGACACGGCTGTGTCACCTGGCCGTGTCCCTCCATCAAGCCTCACACGGCTGTGTCCCTCATCCCTTGGCCGTGTCCCTCATGAATCAACGCGCACCGAATTTTAAAGCCGACGCTTTGTATAAAAGCAAAAAGAAAGTTAGGGTTTAGGGGGTTGTTGACGATTTTGAGAGCAAGTTTAGCCGTCTGAGAGAGATCTTAGGGTTTAAACATTTGTTTTCTTGGATTTTGATTCTACTTTGGATTACACTAGTTTAGATTAGATTGTTCATGCCATTGTTTCATCCTTCTTGCAAGATTCGATCAAGAGTTCATCAAAAGCTTCAAGGAGTTTGTAACTTGGTTTTATTCTTAAACTTTGTCTCTTAAGTTTCATTGAAATTGTGTTTATGAACATTATCATGTCTAAATTGATTTCTTTGATTATTAATGAGATGAGTATGCTTGATAACAACATGAACTAATTTAATCTAGTCTAGGGTTTGTATGGATTTGCTATGAATTGTATGAATTGGTTATTCTCTTAACTATTGATTTCTTTAGCCTTTATTGAATGAAAAATTGTTACATATAATTGATTGGCCACCAATTGTGTGTTTTAGGTATTAGATGATGGATTGAGAGATGAAATCTAATGCTGGAACAATTCAATTAAGGACTTAGGTGAATTAGAGATATAACCTATTAAAAAGATTGTTTCAATTATAACAAGATTAGTTGTAAGAGGTTTGAATGCGAGAGCTTATTTCCTTGACTCAATTAATTAAGTTGCTTGAGATTTAATCTTAGAAATTAAATTAGTTAAGTGGAATAACCGTTCATACATATGAGTAGTAAAGAAGTGCAAACCCTAGACTCTTTTTATCAAGTGAATCAAAACATAAGCTATTGTTTATTTTTATTGTTTTCAAATTAAATCATTCTTCTTCATTACTTTGCAAATTAAATTTCTTTAATTATTTGTTACTTTAAATTTGATAATCAATTACCCACTTTGGCTTCCTTGAGAGAACGACCTTGGGGCGATCACCTTTGCTACAGCTACCTCGTATACTTGCGAGTGACGCTTTGTGGTAGAGTTAATTTGAGTGCAACATTTACCGACCAGAGCATAATGGAAAGGGGAGGATAAGATTGATACATCATCCTTTGAGAAAGAGATTGAAGGAGAACCCCTAAACTTGCCAACTGTCTCAGACAAACGGAAATTAGATTGAATTTCAGCAAAAGATCGGGCATCATCAAGAGGATTTGCTGCAATTGAAGACGATGTTAGCCCTGATTTGAGAGCAGTCGCAAAAGAGATGCCGGACGGCCCACCAGGGGCCGCCGATGGGAAGTTTTCAGTTGCCGTGTTAGGAATGTAAAAGAAATTCAGGGCTATTTTGGGGAGCAGTACTACATACATAGCATAATCAAATATAGAATTGAATAAAGCAAATAAAAGTCTAAATTATGGCTACTGTGAGTTTTTTTTAAGGAATTGAAATAGATTAAGATTTTATGTTTTAAAATTTTGGTAAAACTCTTTGATTAACCAAAATAGGGTTTGTGATGTAAAATCATGAAATTAGGATTTGGACACTTTAAAATACTTTTGATTTATGGTTTCAAGCCAACTGTGTAAAATTAAAATATTTGTGTATTTATGGTTTTTAAAGTTTTAAAGGATCAGGGTTTTAAAAAATAAGGGTTTAAAGTTTTAAAGGGGTTAGGGTTTACTATTTTGAGTTTTAGAATTGAATTAGGGTTTCAGGTAATGAATTTATTTTAGGATTTGGAAAGACAATGGACAATTTTCATGAAGTTTTATGAATTTAAACAAATGATTTAAAGTTTATAAGAGCAAAAAAGATATTTTTAAGGCTTTTGGAAGGAAACAGAACACAAATTAAAGTTTTGATAATTTGGAAAGCAAATTTTAGTTTTGGGGTTTTGAAGTAATAAAACTAATAGCTTTAAACTTTTGGAAAAATAAAGCCTCGATTTAAGATTTTCAAACCTTAGAAAAAGTGAATTGAGGTTATAAAGTTTTTGAAATAAAAGAAACCAAGGGATAATTTAGCTACTGTGAGAAGATAAAAAGAAATTAAGAATTCAAATCTTCTTTGGTAGGTTACACCAGAAATTGCTTCTTGGATGAACAAGGTCAAAGACAAGCTTTTTGCCTTTGAATTGCTTGAATTGTTTTTCTGCTCTCTAAAAAAAATCAGCTTGATTCCACTGCTTTCCTACTCAGTTTCGGTTTCAAACTCTCCCAAGTCTCTGTCCAATTTCTTCCTTATTTCTCATTGATTTTTTTTGTGTTATAATTGATCTTATTTATAGGAGTTTTTTTGTTTATTCCTAGTTGCTCACGGCATACATTATTCATTAAGAAAAGGAAACCGAAACCTAATTGCATTAGGTTTCGGAAATTTTGCGTCGGAAAAATTTCGCTGGAAAAAAAAAACTGCTGCGGAAAATTTACGCTGGCGAAAACATTTGCCACAGTTGGCTGCGGCAGGGGGCGAGGATCGGCCTACGGGCCATTTCGCCCATAGGAAACTCCTGCAGGCAAAATGGCCCACGGCCATGCCCCGCGCTGGTTTTCGTCGCCGATTTTTATTTTTATTTTTATTTTTTTTGTTTATTTTTATTTTTATTAATAAAAACTAGATACTGAAGTAAAAATTATTTAATTAAGATAACAAAAATTATTTTGGACTAATTAAAATATATTAGACAACACAAAAATTATTTTGGACTAAATAAAATATATTGGACCGGACTGGGTCAAAAATTAAGGGTCTACACTAGGGTTTTTAATAAGCTGCAAAAGAAAGGGTTGTTATAGCCACTGACGCCACGACCTCTGCCAAATCCATCTACACCAAATTTTGATGGTGAGGCCTTCTACCAATTCCACTAAGTGCAAGGACATGAAATAGATAATTGCATACGGTTAAGGCATGAGATCCAAAATCTGATTGATAGTGAAAAGTTGCCTGAGCCCAATAAACCTAGGACGAAGGACAATCCTTTGCCTAAGTTTAGTAATGTACCTCCACCAACAACCTTCATGGTAGGGGGACGATTGAAGGATGATTTTGTTTTATCCTCCTTTCAAGATGTGAGTGTAGAAGATGTGAGGAGAGAAGAGACTCAATTCAACAAACTTCCCTTGTCTTGTTTGACACTCATCTTATTTCTTTAAAACAATTATGTTTTTCATAATAAGATTGTTCAAATATATTATTTTTCTTGAATTTATAATTTTGTTGGTTTTTTCCATGTTAATGCTCAACCAATGATGAGTCTAGCTTGATATTTATAAATTAGTATATCTATGCATCAGTATTTGAATGACTTTACTAGGTGAGAGAATTGTTCTATAGCATTGACTTGTATAAGCTTACTTAGAGAGGGCTCTTGCATAATTACCTATTGTAGACCCTTAATTTTTGACTAAGTTCGGTCCAAAGATTTTAAAATAATCTAAAATAATTTTTGTGCATTTATTATTCAATATTTATTATTTATTTTTTTACTTATTGCATAATATAATATTTATTTTAATAATAATATTTATTATTATTTGTTAAATATAATATTTATTATTTATTATTTATTTTAATATAATTATTTTTACATATTTATTTTAAATATAATGTTTAGTTCTAAAAATATAAATAAAAAATAATAAAAAATAAAAATCAGAAAAATCGGCGAGTGACGCGCGGCAGTTGGCGTGGCACGCCGATTCGGCCTGCAGTAAATTGCGCCCAGCATGCTGCTGTGGACCCTTAATTTTGACCCCAATTTGATATGGTCCTAATTAAAGGATGCCAAAATAAATTTGATTCGACTTTAAAATGTTTAAACCTAGTTTATAATTTTTGAAGAAGTCAGTTCATATTAAAGAGGCATAAATTCAATTATAAAACCCTAAAATCAATTTGAATTGGCCCAAATTAAAACATTTTGGTCCATAAGTTAAAAAAGGCAAGAATAATTTGAGTCAGGCCGGCCGGGGAGATATGAGCAAATACTCGTGTCGACCTGGATGGCCCAGGTCGACATGAGTATGCCTCATGTCTATCTGGCAGAGATCAACATGAGGTTGCTCTCATGTTGACCTGGGCAGCCTAAGGTCGACATGGGGTTGGACTCATATCGACCTAGGGATTCCAGGTCAACATGGTTTCAATAAGTTTCTTAATTGAACTAAAATTTATTTTAAGGACGGATTAACATTAGGGTTAAGGATTCAGAAAGGGGAAGGGGACATTAACCAGGGTAGCAATTAACATTAAGGAGGTTGACAATTAATATTAAGAGAGATTAAACAACAAAACAGAAGAGACGACAACAAACAGAGAAGATTAGCAACAAGCATCATCAATCATCAATCCATCAAAGGCAGCAATACTGTCTTTGTTCATTGTTCATCCAAAAATCAATTTGGTGGAACCAACGACGGAGGTTTGATCTTTAATCATAAATTATTCATGCTCACAGTAGCTTCGTTTCTTTGATTAATAAGAACATGCATGCAGTAACTTGATCTTCGAACACACAGTACCTTGATCTTTGAACATGCAGTAAATTGATCTTTGTTTCAATAACTTTAATCATTTGCTTTAATTAACACACGAATCAGTTGGTATTCATAATTCCACTTGCATGCTTCATAAAAAAACTAAAAACTATCCAGTAGCTATTGAGGATTTAAATTAATTATCAGAATCTATTCTTTTACTAAAACTTCAAGAACTGTAGGTTATTTAATTGAAACTCAAAACCTTAAACTATTTTTATCTAAAAGCTTAAACCATTTCATTATTATACTCCAAAATATTGATTATTTTTCAAAAACCTTAATTTATCTCTGCAAATCCAAAATTATTTTTTAAGGCAGTAAGTTAAACCCTAAAAACCCTAATTCCAAACCCTAAATTTGCAATAAGTTAAACCTTAAAAAACCTAAATCCAAACTAATAAATTATAAAACCCTAGTTTCAAAAAACCCTAATTTCAAAACCCTAATTACAAAACTCTAGTTTCTAAAACCTTAAGTTCCAAAATCCTAAGTTCTAAAAACCCTATTCTAAGATACAAATTCTAAATTTATATATTTATTACTTTGTTTAATTTTAGATTTTATTATATGTTTTGATGGTTGATTTATTTAATTTTAATGCTTGATTTATTTAATTTACCATGGATGGATATTTTCTTTATTATTATTATTATTATTTGTTTGTTTTAGTACTAAAATTGTAAGAGGTATGTTTCCACTTTGTGGGTACCTCATTAGTTAAATTTTATGTAATTTAAATTGTTTTTATATTTTGGACCAATGTAAAGGACATGTTTCCACCTTTCGGTGGGTGTCCATTTATTTGCTTTATTTGGATATTGATTTTAATATAATGATGCTTTATTTTAATTATTGCATGTAGTATGGATAATATTGTTATGCTTAAGAATTTTATAATATTAAGACCTGCAAAGGAGGCCGGTTCCAATGAATCGGGCATTGTGGGGGTGCTGGGCCATTTCTCACCTTCCCCACACATACCCAACTTTCTGAACCCATTAGGGGGTTGGGGATTCCTTAGGAATTGAGTCATCCACCCCTTTCTTTTTTCCTGGCCCATCCGGGTGGCGACTCCATTTTCTCCAGGCTTAGGCCCGTGTTCTCTAAAGCCCCGAGCCTAAATAGTGCTGAAGTCGCAAGAACCATTCCACCGATAGGGGGGGGGCGAAAATCTCCGCTCACAGTGGGACTCCACTGGGGATAAGAGAAGTTGATTACGTTGATCTTTATATTATTCTATTCTTTCTTATCACGATATTATCCATTGCATCATATTATATTGCATCGTGTGCGTGAGTTAGGACGCCCGTGTTACCCGTGTTGTGTTATGTAAGGGATACCATACTTTCACTCAAGGTATGGAGATCGAGAAGAGCATAACCACTCATAGCTTTGTACCATTTGGTATATACTTGATATAGGAACCTAAGCCTTTTAACCCAAAGACTAAAGCTCATGTAATTGGCCTAGTTACTTTTCTTAGGATTTTACCCCAAATGCTTGTTGTTTGACTATGGTTAATTTATCTTGGTTTAAATCATGGCTGATTTGGTTTGTTCTTTTTCTAATATGACCTAAGTACATTGTAAGCTCAAAATAAATTTTTCTTTAAAGTCCAAAAGATCAAAGCAATTTTCAAAAATTTTCAAAATAGTCTTTGGATATAAAACTTTTTCATAAACAAAATACTTTTCTCAAGACTCAAACACAAAGCTCAAAATGTATTTTTTTCTAAAATCTTTTTACAATGGGCTTAAAAATAAAATTATTTTCATCCAACCTTTTCTTACAATGAGCTTACAAATATTTAGGTCATTTATGAAATACCAAAAATTAATTGTGAGCCTAGTTTATACTAAGAGTTATTAATCATGGGCTTGTTTTTGGCATGAATCATTAGTTACTTTTTCAAGTGAGAAATCTATTTATAATAAACCTCTTAATTTAGTTTTAATCCAATATAGCATAAAAGATACTTTAGTTGTTTAAATTGATTAAAGCCTAATTAATGGGAATTATCATGAACTAATTTTCATTTTTGAAAATATAACTATTGGTTGAAACGTCTAAGGAAAATATTCGAAAACAAGATGCCCCATGTTGGTATTTTGTTAACCATATACCTAGGAAAAGAGACTCGCCACTCGTGTGTGGAAGTTATAAGATTGGAAGGAACGTCCTAACTAGCTTTCTTTGTTTATTGTTTGTGCATACATACATACATGCATACATGCATCACATGACATATCATTAATCCTTTCTGGCTCAGAGACCTAAAGTATGACAAGTCAAGAGCATACAACGATATCACCTACAACATTGATTTTTGATTCAAGTGCTTCATTGGGAGGATGGATGCAAACCAACTAAGGGACATACTCGATGAAGTTGTCAAAGCTAGGATGACCGAGCTACAAGATCAATTGGTTGAAATTATGAAGACCTAGTTGATTGAAATTCTGGAGCTCATCAACAATGCTAAGGCAGCATCCATGGAGAACATGTTCACTAATGGAGATTGAATGAAAAATGAGGGACCAATCCCTATTCTACGAGACCAATCGAATCATGTGCTATCTAAGTGGGGCAATAAGGGCGGCTATCACCCCAGTGAAAAACGTCAAAGAAAAAGAGAGAAGAACTATTTTTTTGCAAAATGGAATTATCAGCCTAGCAATCAAAATATACAAAAGGAAGCTGATGTTAATGCCACCGGTCAAGGAGGAATGAGGAAATTTTTGGAATTGGGGAAGCCACTATCTTAGGTTCTCAATGAGCTATAAAAGAAGGGATTGTTACAACCCTTGACTCCTCGACTTTGCCAAATCCTTTACCCCCAAAATTTGATACTAAGGCTTTTTGTCAATTTCATCATACTCAAGGAGATGAGACTGATAGATGTACTCGATTGAATCATGAGATCCAAGATCTAATCGACATTGGTAAACTGCCTAAGCCTAATAAGCACAACACTAAAAATAATCCTCTACCTAAATTTGGAAGGGCGCCACCTCTTACGACCTTCATGAAGAGTTTTATCTTGTCATCTTATGATGACATGAATAGAGAAGCTGCTAAAGATGATGTGTTACTAAGCAGGCTTGGACTCACTGTGGATGATGAAGCAATGATCCTTGATGATGGAGAAAATCCTTGCCTTCATCTCAACAAACTTTCCTGACCTTGAATATTGCTCTATTTATTTTACTTTCTTTAAACAATTGTGTTTTTTTTAAATTTAAAGTTGTTTGAATAAATTACTTTGATAAAATTTTTGTTGGTCTTTGTTCATTTTGGTGCTCAACCAATGAGGAATCTAGCTTGATGCTCATAATGTGTCTAGCCATCATGATTTAAATGACTTTACTAGGTGAGGGAATTGCTCTATAGCATTGAGTTGTTTATGCTTACTTAGAGAGGGCTCTTGCATAATTACCTTTGTCTAGGTCCTAGTCAGTCTTAGAACATGCTTTGACAAACTTTTCTAGGTGAAATTGAACTCTGTTTATTTTAAGAGAGAGATGATCTAGGCATTGTTTGACGAGCCAACAACTAGTATCCACCCAATTAAATATCAATTCCTAGTTGTCCCTTTAAGCATTCACAACATTTTAGCTTTCTTTTCATTGGTATATAACCCCAACAACCTACCCTGAGCTGTTGTGATACTTTTGACAAGTCTTATGATCACTAAGATGAAGAGGCAAGAAGATCAAAGAAAGGAATGAATAGTCAAGATCATAAGGATTGTTGAAGTTCTCAAAACCATAAGGGTAGTTGAAGTTCATCTGAATTAGACCAAATATCACAAATAAAGTCAAGAATGAAGCATATTAATACCACTCCACTCATCCAATATTAGAAATGCAAGTTGGGACAAACAAGACAACTCTGTTAGAATTATAAAAAAAAAAAAAGAAGAAAAAAAAAGAGAAAAAAGAAAAGAAAAAAGGGACAAAAGAAGAAAAAAGGGAAAAAAGAAAAAAAAAGAAAGAAAAGAAAGAAAAAAAGAAAGATAAAATCTAAAAAGGCGGTTTGGAAGCCAACTAAGTTCTCTTTTACCTAAAGCAGCAAAAACCTTCCATTTGGTTTATAAGGAAAGTTTGACTTGAATTGGTCCAACCCCACCCAAGATTCGATCAAAATCAAAGAAAAGGGAGAAAGATCATCCTGTTCTTAAAAGTTTTGTATTTGACAGTCTTACAAGGAAGAAGGACAAAATGATAAAATGCTCAAAAGAAAGAGAAGAGTAAAAAAATAAAAAGAAAGAAAAGGGAAAAGAAGAAAAAAAAGAAAATTTGGGTACCAAACTTTTTGCAAGGACAAAGACTGTCCTAACCAAGATCCAGATTAATGCTAAGAAGATAGAAGAAATTTGGAGTCTAGCAAGATTGCTCCCAGCTGCCTAAAGTTTGAATAAGAAATTTTTAGTGTGAGGGTTTGCCCATAGTGTCACAACGGCTCCAACTTACAAATGGCCTTCATTTAACCCATGTCCCTTATAGACCCCATTTCAAGCCTATTAAAGACCCCTTGATCTCTCGTGGTAGGTAGAGTCTATTAGTGGAGATAAATTGGATAAGCATGCATATGAAATAGACCATATTCAAACTCAATGAGACCATTGACTAAGTAATGTGTATGTGTCTATCTGAAGTGTAACAGTTCTTGCTTAAATAGAAATAATTCCCGAGTTTAGTACAGTAACTAGGGCTGTGATGTTATAGATATGTTAATTTGGAAAGTCGAGTCTTGAGGTACTATGGCACTGATTTGACAAAGCTACTATATCTAATTTTTGTAAAAAAAAGCAAAAGACAAAAAAAAAGTGCACAAAACAAAAAAAATTATTATTATCATTACCATCTTTGCTTAATTACAAGTTTTATTGCAAGTTTTTTATTACAAGTTTTATATTTTTGTCACTGCGAGGAAGGAGGCAGTTCATAATCAAATAAAGCCCTAAAAAATCATCACTCGTTGGATTCTATCGGGGGCATATTATCCATCCAATATCCGCTCGAAGAAGGAATGTCTAAACCTCTAGGACTTCAAAAATCGATTCTATCATCGCCTAAACAAGGAGATGGTATATCATGGATAACAGTCCGGGATCCTCTTGATGAAGAGGCATTTGGTTCCCTCATGCTCTGAAATAGAAAGTGTTGGAAGTCCCATGCCTCTTATTAATACATTTTCTCAAAATGGGCCGCATGTCGATGACTCGCAGCTAATTCCTCCTAAAGCTTCCTGTTTTGCTCCTCAAGCATCCGTTGTGAGCCAGAAAATGAAAGGGTAAGTCCATACATTTTCATGCATACATGCAAGCATACATCATTATGGGATAGGAATGATTGACCAGGTAACTCAGATCAAATCTCTGCGAATCAGATGGAACATCTAAATGAGAAGGGGCAAATGGAGAAAACGTCACTGTATCAGGGCATCATACAGAGGGACAACCCCATAGTCAGAGGAACCAGCAGCCTACAATGGTCATATAAATAATCAGAATAGATAAACAAAGAGATAGTTGTAATGACAAAGTGATAGCTACCTAGAAAGTGCCAGCCTCGGAATTGCCATGGAATCGAGAAGAAGGCTCCTCCTCTTCCTCCTCTTCTTCATCCTCTCCTCGCTTCGCTTCTATTTCTTTTTCACCTCTAGACAGCCCATGGACACCTGCAGGTGGCACTTCAAAACTTAGCAGAAGATCCTGGATAAATTGAGCATATGTCACATTCGGTAAGAGCAGGAAGTCATGAATATCAAAACCATTACGAGAACGACTCCAAAAAGGCTCCTGTAACACCCCTATACCCCGTATACGTACTAAGCATGCTTAAACGATCGTAATATACGTATACTGAATATAGGAAATGACACAGTTTAAAAATACACAACATATATCTTTGTAAATAAGTGAAACCAATCTCAAACATTTTAAAAGAAATCCAAAAGACACCATATATATATATAGATAAAACGTTTATTAATTCACAGCGGAAGTTATTACAAATATGTTACAAAACAAAGTTTACAAAACATAGAATATAGACATGATTGGCAGCTCTTCTCTGATCTTTAAGTCCAAAAGTAAATTCTTCAATGTCTACTCTCACTTGGTCTCGAGGAACTCTCGGGTTCAACTCTGTCACTTGCGCGATCAACACTATTGCGCTAAGCCAACGGCTTAGTAATACAAAGTATGCTAACATTATGCTTCAATGCAATGCAATGTCATCCATATTAATAACACAACATTATAGGTGGAAATATAATACCACATCTTTGCATCTCACCATTCATACTCATATAGCATATCACATTTCAAAATCCATCCATGGATCACATTATTTAATCATTTTACCATCAATGACTCACATTTAAAACAAAGACAAGCATGGGCCCAAAACACACTAATATGCCATTCAATTTTCAGAGTTCATGCTTTGGTTTTGTTATCACATTTATCATTATCATAATCCCAACTAGGCTTCAAGGATTTAGGTTCAACCAAGCTTCAAGGGGAGCAAAGCATGCTAAGCATCAACCCAACTTGGCTTCAAGAACCAATCCAACCTAGCTTCAAGGGTTGTAACATCTCAATTAGGCTTCAAGGACTTAGCCAACCTAACTTCGAGAGATTGTTACTCATATTAGGCATGCCACCAACAACAAACTCTGAAAATGGAATAACACATTAGCCACACAATTCATTTATCAATTTCATTCTCAATTGAATCATCATAGCCAATCACAATGGCTTCATATCACATTGAGTTTCATAGCCAATCACAATGGCTTCATATCACATTGAGTTTCATAGCCAATCACAATGGCTTCATATCACATTTGAATTAACATAGCCAATCACAATGGCTTCATATCATATCATGTCTCAAATCATATTATAATATTTCATTATTCAATTATACATATAGCATCATTGATATAACATTACCAAGAACAATATCCATATAACACATTACCATTCACAAAATTCACAATGCATAAAACATAGCATTGTTTATGTAGTATCATATGCATCATCATTATCATCAAATGTGTATTTAATCTCAACATCATATAAATATATGCAACAATGCAAGGTTTGTACTTACCTCAATAACAATTTACACAATTCTAAACACTTTCCTTTTCCAAGATTCTTCACTTCCCAAATTAGGGCAAATCCCCTTCCTTCAAAACCTAATCCCAAAAATGATACAACACATAAGTTCCAATACAATTTATCACTTAATAACCTCTTACTAAACCCTTAAATCACAAATTACACTTCAACATCACTCACAAAGGCCCACGGTCGTGGCCACCTCAACCCCCACGGGCATGGCTTAAGGAATGGTTCTGCCACCCTTGCTCCGATCCTCCACGGCCATGGTTCTAATTGGCCACGGCCATGGCCAACCAAGGCCACGGGCGTGGCATCCACAAGGCTACTGCCCTCGGCCAAATTCTCAATTTTAAGCTTATAATTTCCACAAACCTCAACCACATGCAAATCTATGAAAATAATCAAGCAAACTCAAGTTAAACATCGATAATCACTTCAAAACCCTAAAACAAACTCAATCCAACACTTCCAATATCAACAGCAATTTAACTTCTTAACTTAACATCACTTTCAACACTTAAAAACATACCACAAACAAATCTAAACCATCATCCATATTAACTCATCAATCCCAAACACAATTTCAAAAGAACAAAGGAAAAGCAAGGAAAAGAACTTACCAAAGTTGATGAATTTCACAAATCTTCAACTTAATCCTTTGATTCTTCCTTCAAATTTGAGTTTAGAAATCACAACACCTCACTTGCTCTCTTTCCCTTTGGATAGCTGGCCACACACAAATGAGAAGAAAAAAAAATAAAGCCAAGTCAAACTTCTCTTCTTCTTTAAATCTCCACCATGCAATTCTAACAATGCAATTACCTAAATACCCTCATCCATTTAACTTAACCTCTTTTAACTTATATGACCATTTAAATAATTTCACATATCACAAAATAAAATATCTTCTTTCATTGACCATTCATTTGACTTATGTATATGTTATATATATTACCATATACCCAACATATACACTTTCTCTCTACACATTACTTCCCTTTTTAAACAATACATAAACATTCTCTTTTCAATTTCTTTTCTTATCAACATAACATATACACATAATTCAATCAACAACAATTATATCCAAACTTCTAGGGCACACATTGGGATATTACAATTCTCCCCCTCTAAAAAGAAATTTCGTCCTCGAAATTACCTGATATCAAGTCTGAAATAATTGAGGATATTGATCTCGCATTGTTTGTTCACTTTCCCAAGTTGCCTCTTCCTTTGCATGATTCTTCCACAAAATCTTCACAATTGGCACTTTCTTATTTCTCAATTCTTTCACTTCACGTGCCAAGATAGCAACTGGTTCCTCTTCAAATGTTAAATCTGGACTTACTTCGATAGATTCAGTAGGCAACACATGAAATGGATCCGATCTGTATCTCCTCAACATAGAAACATGGAATACATTATGGATCCTATCCAACTCGGGTGGTAAAGCAAGCCGATAAGCAACTGGCCCAACTCTTTCTAAAATTTCATACCGTCCAATGAAACGAGGACTCAATTTTCCTTTCCGACCAAACCTCAAGATCTTCTTCCAAGGAGACACTTTCAAAAATACCTTATCTCCAACATCAAACTCTATGTCTCTCCTTTTCAAATCCGAATAAGATTTCTGTCGGTTTGAAGCTATTTTCAACCTATCTCGAATCATTTTCACTTTCTCTTCAGTTTCTTTAATCAAATCAGGACCAATTAATTTAACTTCACCAAGTTCATTCCAACATAGAGGTGTCCTACACCGTCTACCATACAATGCTTCGAATGGTGCCATACCAATGCTGGATTGGTGACTGTTATTGTAAGCAAATTCCACAAGTGGTAAGAATCCATCCCAACTTCCAAAGAAATCAATGACACAGCTTCTCAACATATCCTCGATAATCTGTATCACTCTTTCTGACTGCCCATCTGTCTGCGGATGAAAAGCAGTGCTAAAGTGTAGTCGAGAACCCAAAGCCCCATGTAAACTCTTCCAAAACCTGGAAGTAAACCGGGGATCTCGATCAGACACTATAGAAATTGGGACACCATGCAACTTCACAATCTCATGAATATACAGCTCAGCTAACTTCTCCAAAGAGTAATCCATCCGAACCGGAAGGAAATGAGCTGTCTTAGTCAATCTATCAACAATAACCCAAATAGCATCATGCTTCCTTTGTGTCAAAGGTAAACCAGACACAAAATCCATTGTCACTCTTTCCCATTTCCATTCAGGCACTGATAAAGGTTGGAGCAATCCTGTTGGAACTTGATGCTCAGCTTTTATCCTCTGACATGTGAGACATTTGGATACAAACTCCGCTATGTCTCTCTTCATACCGGACCACCAGTAATATTGCTTCAAATCATGATACATCTTTGTATTACCCGGATGCATAGCAAATACTGAATGATGGGCTTCTTCTAAAATAATTCTTCTCAATTTAGCATCATCAGGTACACACAATCTGTTCTTAAACCAAAGACTCCCATCATCTCTCACAATAAAATCTCGACTCTTTCCATTTTGACAATCTGAAACAATCTTCTGAATCTTCTCATCAGCCGCTTGAGCCTCTCTAATCTGCTCCAACAATACCGGTTTCACTTGCAACTGTGCCAACAATTCTCCATCATCACAAGATACAAAACTAGCACACAACGCTCTCAACTCAACAAGCAACAAGAGTGAATAAATAGTCAAACCTGCTAAAGACTTCCAACTCAAGGCATCAGCAACAACATTTGCTTTGCCAGGATGATAATCAATCAAACAGTCGTAGTCTTAAATCAATTCCAACCATCTTCTCTGATGAAGATTGAGCTCTCTTTGGACACCCAAATATTTCAAACTTTTATGGTCTGTATAGATAAAACACTACTCCCCATACAAATAGTGTCGTCAAATCTTCAATGCAAACACAATAGCTGCTAACTCTAAATCATGAGTAGGATAATTGAGCTCATGCGGTTTCAACTATCGAGAAGCATAAGCTATCACTCTACCTTCTTGCATCAGCACACAACCCAAACCACTATGTGAAGCATCACTGTAGATCACATATGGTTTATCTTCCACAGGTAAAGTAAGAACAGGTGCTTGAGTCAACATTTCTCTCAACTGTTCGAAGCTAGCCTGACACTGATCTGTCCACACAAATCTAACCCCCTTTCGAAGTAATCTGGTAAGTGGAGTAGCTATTAAAGAAAACCTTTTAACAAACCGTCGGTAATAGCTTGCCAAACCCAGAAAACTTCTAACTTCAGTCACAGACTTTGGTGGACTCCAATTCAAAATAGCTTCAACTTTACTCGGATCAACTCTAATACCCTCTGCTGAAACTATATGACCGAGAAAAGTTACTTGATCAAGCCAAAACTCACACTTCGACAATTTAGCAAATAATTGCTTCTCTCTCAAAATTTGCAACACAATCCGCAAATGTTTGTCATGTTCCTCCTCATTACGCGAATACACCAAAATATCATCGATAAACACTACCAAAAACTGATCCAAATAGGGCCTAAACACCCTATTCATCAAGTCCATAAAAACTGCAGGTGCATTCGTCAAACCAAAAGGCATAACTAGAAACTCATAATGCCCATACCTGGTCCGAAAGGCGGTCTTAGGAACATCTTCAGCTCTGACCCTCAACTGATGGTACCCTGATCTCAAATCAATTTTAGAAAACATTGTTGCACCCTTCAATTGATCAAAGAGATCATCAATTCTAGGCAAAGGATATTTATTTTTAATAGTCACCTTGTTCAATTGCCTATAATCGATACACAATCTCATAGTACCATCTTTCTTTTTCACAAACAAAACAGGAGCTCCCCACAGTGAAACACTAGGGCGAACAAACCCTTTATCTAACAACTCCTGCAACTGCACCTTTAACTCTCTCAGTTCAGCTGGTGCCATTCTATAAGGAGTAATAGAGATAGGAGTGGTACCAGGCAATAATTCTATACCAAACTCCACCTCTCTCTCAGGAGGCAACCCTGGCAACTCCTCTGGAAACACATTTGGAAACTCTACAACTGTGGGTATGCTATCAATTTGAGAACCCCTTACTCTAGTATCTATCACATGAGCAAGATAAGCATCACACCCTTTTCTAATCAATCTCCTAGCTGCAACAGCTGAAACAAACAAGGATGCTAGCTGTTCCTGCTCATTAGATACTATCACATCTCTACCATCACCGGTTCTCAAGGTAACAACTTTCTTTTTACAATCTACCACAGCTCCATGTCTAGATAACCAGTCCATGCCTAGGATCACATCATATTCTTTAAAAGGCATCTCAATCAAATCTCCAAGGAACTCCTCACCTTGCACCACTACTGCACTATCTCGGTGCACCTTACTAACAATCACACTATGCCCTAAAGGATTTGTCACCAATACCTCAAATCCTAGGGATTTAACATGCATATCAGACACAGGCAAAACAGATGCACTAATATATGAATGCGTGGATCTGGGATCAATCAAAGCAAGTACTGAAATACAAAATAAAGAGAAAGTACCAGCTATGACTGCCGAAGCAACTGGTTGCCTCTGCATCACATAAATCCTCTGAGAAGATCCAACCTCCTCTGGTCTACTCTCCCTGGATGTAGAACCTCCTCTAGCACTGAACCCAGATCTGCCTCCTCTGCCGAAACCTCTGCCTCCTCGACCTCCTCTCACACTAGGTCGAGAAGCTGCAGTATCTACTGACATCTGCTCCTGTCTCTCAGGACAATCTCTAACAAAATGACCAGGAGATCCACATCTGAAACATACCCCTGCTACACCAGTCTTCCAACAAGGACCACCATGTGGTCTACCATAATGAATGCATATGGGTAAGGTGGATCTCTGCATCACTGGGGTCAGAGCACTTGCCACTGAAACTGTAGGTCTAGATCTATGCCTCTGAAACTGTACTGACCTACCAGCTGGCCTCTGAATCCTACTAACCCGAGGAACAAAACTTCCTTTACCTCTTTTCACAGATGAAGACCCTGCCTCAAACTAGGGCCTTCTAATCCTGATCTCTTCCTCTGAAGCAGCTGCAATAACCTGAGCTCTCTCCACGCTCCTAGCTGCTGCCACAAGCTGGGAAAAATCATGATATCTAGATCCAGTCGCATGACACATGATAGAGGGCCTCAATCCCTCCTCAAATCTCCTGCATCTATCTATCTCATCAGATATAATACCCCTAGCATACTGGCTCAACCGGACAAACTCTAGCTCATATTCCGTCACAGTCCGGTGATCTTGCTTCAAGCTTAGAAACTCAATTTTCTTCCCATCTTTATACTCCCTCGGAGTATACTTCAATTCAAACTCTCGCAGAAAATCAACATAGGACAATGTTGGTGGATCATCCATAGCATGGGGCACTGTCTTCCACCACTTGTATGCGTCCTTCTGCAATAAGGATCTTGCATAATCAAAATTTTCTTCTGAAGTGGCTTGCAATTGAACAAATATTCTCTGCATTTTATCTAGCCACTGCTCAGCTACAGCTGGATCAACAGTACCTAGAAAATCTTTTGCTCCATACTTCCGTAATTTGTCATAATGTCTCACTGCTATCAAAGGCTGTGGGGATGGTGGCGGTGGTTGCACAGGTGCTTGCCTCAAAACCTCTACCACATGCCTAAGCCAAACTTGTGGAACATCCTCACCAGCTGGTCCCCCCGACACAGAAACAGGTACCTCTCCAGCACTATCCACTCTAGCTCCCTCTCTAACCTCATCAGGAGCTACACTCTCCTCACTACCCTCGATAGATTGACGTATGTGAGAATCCATCACAACCTATATCTGCAAACACAGCAAAATATATCTTATTAAAGATCAGAGACTGCCAATCCCAAACATGTATATTATTCAAAAACTAACTTTTTAAATCAAAATATGCTTTTTCTTATATTTCACCTAGGTTGAGAATCTCAAACCTAGGCTCTGATACCAAAACAATTGTAACACCCCTATACCCCGTATACATACTACGCATGCTTAAACGATCGTAATATACGTATACTGAATATAGGAAATGTCACAGTTTAAAAATACACAACATATATCTTTGTAAATAAGTGAAACCAATCTCAAACATTTTAAAAGAAATCCAAAAGACACCATATATATATATAGATAAAACGTTTGTTAATTCACAGCGGAAGTTATTACAAATATGTTACAAAACAAAGTTTACAAAACATAGAATATATACATGATTGGCAGCTCTTCTCTGATCTTTAAGTCCAAAAGTAAATTCTTCAATGTCTACTCTCACTTGGTCTCAAGGAACTCTCGGGTTCAACTCTGTCACCTGCGCGATCAACACTATCGCGCTAAGCCAACGGCTTAGTAATACAAAGTATGCTAACATTATGCTTCAATGCAATGCAATGTCATCCATATTAATAACACAACATTATAGGTGGAAATATAATACCACATCTTTGCATCTCACCATTCATACTCATATAGCATATCACATTTCAAAATCCATCCATGGATCACATTATTTAATCATTTTACCATCAATGACTCACATTTAAAACAAAGACAAGCATGGGCCCAAAACACACTAAAATACCATTCAATTTTCAGAGTTCATGCTTTGGTTTTGTTATCACATTTATCATTATCATAATCCCAACTAGGCTTCAAGGATTTAGGTTCAACCAAGCTTCAAGGGGGGCAAAGCATGCTAAGCATCAACCCAACTTGGCTTCAAGAACCAATCCAACCTAGCTTCAAGGGTTGTAACATCTCAATTAGGCTTCAAGGACTTAGCCAACCTAACTTCAAGAGATTGTTACTCATATTAGGCATGCCACCAACAACAAACTCTGAAAATGGAAAAACACATTAGCCACACAATTCATTTATCAATTTCATTCTCAATTGAATCATCATAGCCAATCACAATGGCTTCATATCACATTGAGTTTCATAGCCAATCACAATGGCTTCATATCACATTGAGTTTCATAGCCAATCACAATGGCTTCATATCACATTGAGTTTCATAGCCAATCACAATGGCTTCATATCACATTTGAATTAACATAGCCAATCACAATGGCTTCATATCATATCATGTCTCAAATCATATTATAATATTTCATTATTCAATTATACATATAGCATCATTGATATAACATTACCAAGAACAATATCCATATAACACATTACCATTCACAAAATTCACAATGCATAAAACATAGCATTGTTTATGTAGTATCATATGCATCATCATTATCATCAAATGTGTATTTAATCTCAACATCATATAAATATATGCAATAATGCAAGGTTTGTACTTACCTCAATAACAATTTACACAATTCTAAACACTTTCCTTTTCCAAGATTCTTCACTTCCCAAATTAGGGCAAATCCCCTTCCTTCAAAACCTAATCCCAAAAATGATACAACACATAAGTTCCAATACAATTTATCACTTAATAACCTCTTACTAAACCCTTAAATCACAAATTACACTTCAACATCACTCACAAAGGCCCACGGTCGTGGCCACCTCAACCCCCACGGGCGTGGCTTAAGGAATGGTTCTGCCACCCTTGCTCCGATCCTCCACGGCCATGGTTCTAATTGGCCACGGCCATGGCCAACCAAGGCCACGGGGGTGGCATCCACAAGGCTACTGCCCTCGGCCAAATTCTCAATTTTAAGCTTATAATTTCCACAAACCTCAACCACATGCAAATCTATGAAAATAATCAAGCAAACTCAAGTTAAACATCGATAATCACTTTGAAACCCTAAAACAAACTCAATCCAACACTTCCAATATCAACATCAATTTAACTTCTTAACTTAACATCACTTTCAACACTTAAAAACATACCATAAACAAATCTAAACCATCATCCATATTAACTCATTAATCCCAAACACAATTTCAAAAGAACAAAGGAAAAGCAAGGAAAAGAACTTACCAAAGTTGATGAATTTCACAAATCTTCAACTTAATCCTTTGATTCTTCCTTCAAATTTGAGTTTAGAAATCACAACACCTCACTTGCTCTCTTTCCCTTTGGATAGCCGGCCACACACAAATGAGAAGAAAAAAAAATAAAGCCAAGTCAAACTTCTCTTCTTCTTTAAATCTCCACCATGCAATTCTAACAAAGCAATTACCTAAATACCCTCATCCATTTAACTTAACCTCTTTTAACTTATATGACCATTTAAATAATTTCACATATCACAAATAAAATATCTTCTTTCATTGACCATTCATTTGACTTATGTATATGTTATATATATTACCATATACCCAACATATACACTTTCTCTCTACACATTACTTCCCTTTTCAAACAATACATAAACATTCTCTTTTCAATTTCTTTTTTATCAACATAACATATACACATAATTCAATCAACAACAATTATATCCAAACTTCTAGGGCACACATTGGGATATTACAGAACCCAAACCATCCCGGGTCCAGAACCCAAGTCTTTATTTGAGTCCAGAACTCAAACCGAGTCAAGAACCCAAACCATCCTGGGTTTAGAAACCAAATCTTTTCAGAGTTCAGAACTCGAACTGGGTCCAGAACCCAAGTCTTTTTTGAGTTCAGAACTCGAACTGGGTCTAGAATCCAAACCATCGCTGGACTAGAACCTAAGTCTTTTTTGAGTCCAGAACTCGAACCGGGTCCAGAACCCAAACTATCTTGAGTGCAGAACCCAAATCTTTTTCGAGTTTAAAACTCGAACCTAGTCTAGAATGCAAACCATCTCGGTTCCAGAACCTAAGTCTTTTCTGAGTCCAGAACTCAAACCGGGTCCAGAACCCAAACCATCCCTGGTCCAGAACCCAAGTCTTTTTTTAGTCCAGAACTAGAACCAGGTCTAGAACCCAAACCATCCCGGGTTTAGATCCCAAATCTTTTTAGAGTTCAGAACTCGATCCGAGTCCAAAACCCAAGTCTTTTCCGAGTCCAGAACTCGAACTGGGTCCAAAACTCAAACCATCCTGGGTCTAGAACCCAAGTCTTTTTTGAGTTCAAAACTCAAACCGGGTCCAGAACCTAAAACCATCCCAGGTCCAGAACCCAAGTCTTTTCTTAGTCCAGAACTCGAACAAGGTCCAGAACACAAACCATCCTTGGTCTAGAACCCAAGCCTTTTTTGAGTCCAGAACTCGAACCGAGTCTAGAACCCAAACCATCTCTTGTCCAGAACCCAAGTCTTTTCTGAGTCCAGAACTTGAACTGGGTCTAGAACCTAAACCATCCCGGGTCTAGAACCTACACCATCCCGGGTCTAGAACCTAAGTCTTTTCTGAGTCCAGAACTCAAATCGGGTCGAGAACACAAATTATCCCGGGTCTAGAACCTAAATCTTTTCTAAGTCCATAACTCAAACCGAGTCCAGAACCCAAACCATCTCGGGTCTAGAACCCAAATCTCTTTCGAGTCCAGAACTATAAATACTAATCTTTTAAGGACGGATTAACATTAGGGTTAAGGATTCTGAGTGAGGTTTGCCTATAAATACTAACATTTCAGAATTTAGAAAGGGGGAGGGAACATTAACAAGGGTAGCAATTAACATTAAGGAGGTCGACAATTAATATTAAGAGCGATTAAACAACAAAACAGAAGAGACGGCAACAAACAGAGAAGATTAGCAGCAAGCATTTATCAATCATTAATCCATCAAAGGCAGCAACACTGTCTTTGTTCATTGTTGTTCTAGAAATCAATTTGGTGGAACCAACAATGGAGGTTTGATCTTTAATCATAAAATATTCATGCTCGCAGTAGCTTTGTTTCTTTGATTAATAAGAACATGCATGCAGTAACTTGATCTTTGAACACGCAGTACCTTGATCTTTGAACATGTAGTAAATTGATCTTTGTTTCAATAACTTTAATTGTTTGCTTTAATTAACACATTGATCAATTGGTATTCGTAACCCCCACTTGCATGCTTCATAAAAAAACTTAAAACTATCCAGTAGCTGTTGAGGATTTAAATTAATTATCAGAATCTATTATTTTACTAAAACTTCAAGAACCGTAGGTTATTTTATTGAAACTCAAAACCTTAAACTATTTTTACCCAAAAGCTTAAACCATTTAATTATTAAACTCTAAAATATTGATTATTTTTCCAAAACCTTAATTTATCTCTCCAAATACAAAATTAATTTTTAAGGCAGTAAGTTAAACCCTAAAAACCCTAATTCCAAACCCTGAATTCGCAGTAAGTTAAACCCTAAAAACCCTAAATCCAAATCCTGAATTCTAAAACCCTAGTTTCAAAAAACCCTAATTTTAAAACCCTAATTACAAAACTCTAGTTTCTAAAACCTTAAGTTCCAAAACCCTAAGTTCTAAAAACCCTATTCTAAGATGCAAATTCTAAATTTATATATTTATTACTTTGTTTAATTTTAGACTTTATTATATATTTTGATGGTTGATTTATTTAATTTCAATGCTTGATTTATTTAATTCACCATGGATGGATATTTTCTTTATTATTATTATTATTTGTTTGCTTTAGTACTAAAATTGTATGAGGTATGTTTACACTTTGTGGATATCTCGTTAGTTAAATTTTATGTAATTTAAATTACTTTTATATTTTGGATAAATGTAAAGGACATGTTTCCACCTTTCAGAGGGTGTCCTATTTAGTTTTAGACATGGACGATGTAAGGATATGTTTTCATCCTCGGATGGGTGTCCATTTATTTGCTTTATTTGGATATTGATTTTAATATAATGATGCTTTATTTTAATTATTGCATGTAGTATGAATAATATTATTATACTTAAGAATTTTATAATATTAAGACCTGCAAAGGAGGCCGGTTCAATGAACCGGGCGTTGTGGGGTTGCTAGGTCATTTCTCACCTTCCCCACACATACCCAACTTTTTGAACCCATTAGGGGTGTTGGGGATTCCTTAGAAATCAAGTCATCCACCCCTTTCTTTTTTCCCAGCCCGTCTGGGTGGCAACTCCATTTTCTCTGGGCTTAGGCCCATGTTCTCTAAGGCCTCGAGCCTAAACAGTGCCGAAGTCACAAGAACCATTCCACCGGATCTGCGGGCAAAAATCGCCGCTCACAACAGCCTTGGTCACTACCCAGCACCAATCCTCGTAGTTGCCCAGCACCAATCCTCGCTAGCCACGCAATGCCCCAGCAGCCCACTGTAGCCCAGCGCCTCTCAGTGTCCCAGTAGCCCGTGCCAGCGCGTTGACCGATTTTTGTCAAAACCTTATTTTACTCGAAAACCTCAATTTATTTCCTAACAAGTTTTTAATTTCCTTAACATATTATGTTTTGTTTTAATTTCCTATAAATAACAATATTAAACATAGAAACATGGACTTTTTTTGTGATAATTATTTAAGGACTTTTGGGACTTTGGCAATTATTTAGAAAGAAAGGACAAGGAATTTTTAAATCAGGATTTTTTTTTGGGGACTTTTAATTTGAAATTTTGGTAGACTTCAAAAATGAAAAAAGCAACAAGAGACAGAGAAGAATAAAGTGATCAAAAGCTTGAGACAAATATTCCATAAAAGGCAGCACACACTGTCTTTGCTATTGTTCAACCAGAATCAAATTTTGGTGGAGCCAACTCGAAGGTATTTCTCTATTTAATTCATCTAAATTTAATAGTAGTTGCTATTAATCATAATTCTTAATATTTCATCCAGTAGCCAAGTTGTTAATAATATTAAAATTGTTAGTTTCTTAAAGTCCCAACCTTGGTGCCATGTGCCCATGTTCTGCTATTATTTTCATAAACCCTAAATCCTAATTAACTTTGTTTCCAAAACTACACAGTAGCTATAACATTTCTAAAAAATAAAAATAACAACAATAGTAGTTTCTCAAAACCTTAGTTTTTGAATCTAAACCTATAAAACCCTAATTTTATTTAAGAAACCCTAATTCCATATGTAAACCTAAACTTGTATATTTATTGCTTTAGTTTTAGATTTGATTATGTAGTTTATTATATGTTTTGATGATTGATTTATTTAATTTTCATGTTTGATTTATTTAATTTATCATGGATGAATATTCTCTTGATTATTATTTATTTATTAAAATTGTAAGAGGTATGTTTCCATTATTGGGTAACTCATGTAATTTAAATTATTTTCATATTTTAGGATTAATGTAAAGGACATGTTTCCGCCTTTTGGTGTGTGTCCTATTTAGTTTTAGACATTGGATGATGTAAGGACATGTTTCCATCCTCGAATGGGTATCCATTTACTTGTTTGGTTTGAACATTGCTATAATTTTTAACAAAGTATTTGTTTATTCTTATGATTGCATGTATTATGGATAATATCATAATGTAGACCCTTAATTTTTGACCCAGTCTGGTCCGATATTTTTTATATATAGTCCAAAATAATTTTTGTGATATTTTTATTAAATAATAATATTTATTTTAATATTTATTATTTTTAATTTTTAATAAAAATAAAAATGGTGAAGTTAATAAAAAATAAAAAAATAAATAATAAAAATAAAAATTTAAAAATATAAATAAAAATAAAAATCGACAATGAAAAAATTTTACCGCCGAATATCCAATTGGCCAGGCCAATTCGCTCGCAGGAAATTGGTTGGCCGCCCAGCCAATTTCGCAAATTTCTTTGCCAGCTCTCGCAATTCTTGGCCAACGCTTGTAGTTTTCGTCAGCAAAATTTTTCCAACGTAATTTTTTCCAAAACCAAATTCTATTTGGTTTTGGTTTCTTTTCCTAATTAATTTTAGTTTTCTTAAACAATTAGAATTAGGTTGATGATTTTTCCAATAAATAACACTTTAAAACTCAGAATTAAGGGACTCTTGGATTGAAAAAAATGGGATTTTGATTAGGGTTTCAAAAATTGGTTTTACTGAGCCAAACTTTGGTACTTTGATAGATAGAAAATTGGACTTCTGATTGAGGAAAAAAGACAGAAAACCCTAGCAAGAGATATTAGCAACAATCAAGCAATCAACAATTCATCAAAGGTAGTCATACTACCTTTGTTATTGTTCATCCAGAAAGTAATTTTTGGTGGAACCAACGAACAGAGGTTTGAATCTCTATTTTCTTTATTTATTTCTTTACAGTAGCTTTATCATTCAAATTGAATTAATTGTTTCATCATGCAAATTAATCAAAACCTTAAAAACCCTAAAACGTATTTTCTAAACCTTAAAACCCTAAATTGTTTCTTCTGTTTCCAAAACCTTAAAAACCCTAAAACGTTTCTTCTAAGCTTTTGTAAGAGGAACATACATCAAGTATGTCCACATGGTGATACGAGAAATCTTCCACCAAGGTACCAACCAACGGATGTTGACTTCAGTGCGTTAGTGGATCCAGTCAACCCAATCAACATATGAAGAAGCAGGAAGGAGTAGCTTCCTAGCGGAATGATGCCGTGGCAGATATCTGGTAAAATCCATGGATGGAGTATCAAGCAAGCAGAGACTCTCCTGAAGCCAAATCTGTGAGGGAAATTAAATTTAAAAAAAGAAGGAAAAAAAAAGAGTTCGCTAAGTTGAAAACCCACAAGGGTGACTTAGGCAAAAATCAGGACAACTTGCTAGTTCCAAAAATCCACATGGGCGGACTAGGTAAAAATTAGAGTGATATAAAAAATATATAATAAAAAGAGTCCGTTAAGTGGAAAACTCGCAAGGATGGCTTAGGCAAAAATTAGGACAGCTCGCTAGTTCTGAAAACCCGCATGGGCGGACTAGGCAAAAATTAGAGCAATAAAATAAAAAAAAAGAAGAAAGAGAAAACATAAATTGAAAACCCAAAAGGGCAGTTTAGGTAATTACATGAAGCAACAATGGACTCCCGGTCAGTCTCTTTGACAATCCTGAATTAAGTTGGTATAATCCAACTAAAGTCTCAGCTAAGATCACGGGTATCTGCGACAAGCCTCCTTCCATTTAATCCATGATATCCAATACTCGTGGATCAATATCGTCGTCAGAAGAAAGAAGCAAGAATTGGCCAAGCAAGCATAGACAAAGCATACGTCCCCATGTTTTAGTAGGAGCCAAATGAGAAAGGCAAAAGTCAATTAAGGGACCAAGCAGAATTTTGTCACCCCTCATCAACTGTAGAACTTCAGGCTTTGAGATTTGAAATAACATCTGCATCTTCTGTTGAGTCTTGGAAATCAATATGGGTAAGGCCATTTGTTGATTATTTGGATTTCCAAGGATGGCCTCAAATTCTTCAATCAAGGGACATATTTCAAAGCCATTAATTTTAAATGTCCTGGAATCCACATTCCAAAAGGAAGCCACAACATGTAAAAAAGAATGGTCCAATTTAGCATTTTGAAAACATTTCAAAGTATCAATCTTTGACCAAGATATTTGTTTCCAATGAATGACATTCATATTCTTAAATAGAATTTTTATTTTCTTCAAATGGAGTTCCGTCATCTTGGAAAGCTAAAGGAAAATTAGAATTTATAGAAGGAGATAAAAGGAGTTTTAACGTAGAAGTGAAAAATATCTTAGTTTCTGTATGAAATTCTGGCGTGACAAGTGATTTATATAGGAGGATTATGCTATTCCAAGATTGATAAGGAAAAAGATATGAGACCGAGATACATGAGGAAAAAGAATTGGCGACGAAAGTTCTTTAATTGCCGCGTTGCATTTGGCTTTGTAGTGATGATGTGTAAATGTTAAAATATGAAGAGAAAAGTATAATAATTATATCATAGTAATGATGATATAAAAAAATAATAATAATTATATATTATCATTATTATTTTTATACCTATTGTACAATATTTCCTCAATTGACACAATATTTATACATCACTAAAAAGGAGGTGGTAGATCATCAAATAAAGCTCTGAAAAAATCATCGCCTGTTGGAGGAGGAGGCAAATCACCCATCCCAAGTCCGCCCGAAGTAGGAGTACCAGAATCTCTATTACCTTGGGGTTTCGATCTGTAACGGTCCTCATCATAAGTAGAAGAAAGGATCTCATGGTCATCAGTTTGAAGGCCTCTAGATGAAGAAACACTAGGATCTCTCATCCCCTGAAATCGAAAGTCTCAAAAATTTTGCTCTGATTGACGGTACAAATTTTCAAAATGGGAAACCTGTTGACGACTAGCGGCCAACTCTTCTTGAAGTTTCTTATTTTGTTCTTCAAGCATCCAATGTGACCCAGAAAGAAAAAGAGTAAGAGCATACATAATCATGCATACATATGGCCTAAATTATCATGGAACAAGAAAATCTACCAGGTAATTCATGTCAACGCCATGTGGATGAGATGGCATATCTAGTGGACTAGAATGTGTAAATGAAGGAGCAGTAAAAGAAGGTCTAGCCTCATGATCAAATGAGCCAGCAGCCTGCAACAATCATTAAAAAAGTTAAAATAAGTTTAGAAGCGATCGCAATGGCAAAAGTTTACCTGAGAAGTGCTAGCCCCGAGATGTGGAACAAACTCTCCTCCCTCTTCATGATGTTCCTCTTCATCTCTACCCTCATTTTCTTCAAAAGTTTCCTGTATGCCAACGGGAGATACGTCAAAGTTTAAGAGTCCAATTTGAATAAACTGAGTATAGGATGCACCCGGTGGATAGAGAAAGGTTTCAACATAATAATCGTGCCGAGCCAACCACCATGCATCCTCCAGCATTGATGTGATATTCAAGGTATACTCCAGACAACGCATCAGAATCCTCTACTGCTCAAGACCAAGAAACTACTCATAATACTCTCTCTCCGAGAAACCAGCCACTAGACACAGGACCGGCAATGACTCGGCGAGTATGTTGAAAAGGCAGTGCGACATTCATGGAGGAAGTCCAATTTGTCTGCTCTTCTGTATTCCACCAGGCCAAATTCACCTACAAAATGACATAAGGTAAGTAAACTTTCATATAAATTTTAAAGTATGCTAATGATATTTTACCTGGTCCCAGGTTAGACAACTCAAGACAAGGCATTGGGTATGCACATGGTGAGAGTCAGGAACTTCTACACGCTCTGACAACCAAAAATTTAATCTCGGATACCCGACTCTCTCTCAGAAAATACCAGGCAACCTCACAAGGTTGTGCTCATATGCCCATGCCTACAACAATAATAAAGATCAAATTCATGCAAGAATAAGAATGGAATTGACATTGGTGGAAGAAGAGTACCTCAACAACCACTATAAAGCCAACGAAGGACTTCTTTCTGCAAATTTTATCAAGACCATGGTAAAGACAGGCAAGACCAGCTTCACCCCAGCCGTAAAGTGGTACCATCCTCATATAAGTAAGGGCCCTCAACACTGACAAATGGATGGCGGATTCGGTGCTGCCTAAAATGGTCGACCCGAGCAAATACAACATAAATCCTAGAGCATACTGTTGGGTTGTGTCTTTGTGAACCCGTCCTTCGTAATGTATCCAATAACTATGAATTGGCTCAATTTTTATCTTGAAAGGCCCTTTAAATGATGGTTTCATACCAATTAATTGTTGAATTTCTTCAAACATCAGAATATCATTGGTAAGAGGAGCCGGAAGACCATCATACTGAATGTCGATTATAGGAGCAAAGTCAACTGGACCAATTGTCATCTCTCCAATGGGCAAATGAAAAGTATGAGTTGTGTCCAACCATTATTCTGCAAGCGCCTGGATCACACTCCAGTCTATTGGACACTCCTCGGATGGTAATTGTAAGATGAAGCTCTCAAAGCCGCAATCTCGAATAATCTGCCTTACCCAAAAATGCGCTACACCATACCATTGTTGGGCTTTGTAGATACACCCTCCGCCCTGAATAACGCAATGATCATGCTAACACGGAGCCAGGTATGTTAACACCAGGTAAATATATCATTATTCTATCTACTTAAATTCTTAAAATAATATATTTTTCCTAAATTTTCTAAAAAACAGAAAATATAAAGGAAAAAATAAACAAATACAAATAAAAATAAAAAGAAAATTGAAAAAATAAAAACAAAAAAGGAGAAAAAGAAAAAATAATAAATAAATATATTAAAAAATAAGAACAAAAGAAAACAAATAAAAGAAAAAAAAAGAAAAAGAAAAAAAGAGGAAACAAAAATAATTTGCTGTTAAAATAAATAATTACCTTGCTCTTTTAATTTGAACTACGATGAAGCGACATCCTGGCTAGTAGACCTATATTTCCATCTTCATGCCACCGAATAAATTCCAATAACTCAGCATTAGAATTAGTTCATGATCTTGAAGCATGCATTTTTTGAAAAACGTATGCTAAACTTAAAAGAATTATAGCTATGAATGAATGAAATTAACAAGTTTGCTGTGAATGAAATGAAGAAATCGGTCGTTTATATAGAGGAACGGCAAAGGAAAAAACAAAATTTAAAAAGTAAATTCCACTATTGATAAATAGTAGATTACTATTTACAAATAGTAGGTTACTATTTACAAATAGTAGGTTATTATTTAAGAATAGTAAATAGTGTATGAACAGTGGCTATACAGTAAATAAATAGAAAACTCAAATATTCAATTTAATCTTTCAAATACTTGCGTGTATATAAATATTTTTGCACTTTTAAAATATTTTTACACGCAGGGGGCAAGGAGAAGATATATGATATATGCATATGCATGGTAAAAATTAGCTAAATTTTTTGCAAATTCCTTTAGTATACTACTGACTATAATTATTTTTGCAGATAATTAAATCTCACTTAGCTCGGGTCCAGAACCCAAATTATTCTTACGTCCAGAACCTAAAATCTCTTTTAAGTCCAGAACTTAGCTTGGGTCCAGAACCCAAATTATCCTTAGGTCCAAAACCTAAAATTTCTTTTAAGTCCAGAACTTAGCACGGGTCCAGAACTCAAATTATCCTTAGGCCCAGAACCTAAAATCTCTTTTAAGTTCAGAACTTAGCTCGGGTCCAAAACTCAAATTTTCCTTAGGTCCAGAACCTAAAATCTCTTTTAAGTTTAGAACTTAGCTCGGGTCCAGAACCCAAATTACCCTTAGGTCCATAACCTAAAATTATCCTTGAGTCCATAACTCGAACCTAATCCAGAACCCAAAATCTCAACCATCTCAGAAAAATTAAGTCTTATTGCTTTTCACTCTCTTTTACTGAAGTCTCAGATCGTTTAAGCAGGGGGCAAACTGTAGAGCCTTAATTCAGGCAGGGGGCAAGCGTACCCAACTTTTTGAACCCATTAGGGGTGTTGGGGATTCCTTAGGAATTGAGTCATCCACCCCTTTCTTTTTTCCCATCCCGTCTGGGTGGTGACTCCATTTTCTCTGTGCTTAGGCCCGTGTTCTCTAAGGCCCCGAGCCTAAACAGTGTAGAAGTCACAAGAGCCATTCCACCGGAAGTGGGGGCAAAAATCTCTGCTCACAGCAGCCTTGGTCGCCACCCAGTGCCAATCCTCGCAGTTGCCCAGCACCAATCCTAGCTAGCCATGCATTGCCCCAGCAGCCCACGGTAGCCCAACAGCCCGTGCTAGTGCGTTGGCCGATTTTTGCAAAAACTTATTTTATTTAAAAACCTCAATTTATTTCCTAAAAAGTTTTTAATTTCCTTAACATATTATGTTTTGTTTTAATTTCCTTAGCTTTTGATCTCTTTCTTCTTCTCTATCACCTGTTGCTTTTTTTATTGTTGAAGTCTACTGAAATTCCAACTTAAAAGTCCCTAGAAGAAAAATCCTGATTTAAAAATTCCTTGTCCCTTCTCTCTAAATAATTTCCAAAGTCCCAAAAGTCCTTAAATAATTGTCACAAAAAAAAAGTCCAAGTTTCTGAAAAGCCAATTGGAAGAACTTTTGGGAAACATTGTCGTGGGAAACACTATCAAGGCATCTGCCAGCACTAAGAAATTGAAGGATAAAGGAAGACTAAGGTTGGTGAAGCAGCCTCTGATGATGACAAAGTAATGATTAATGATGATGAATGGGCTCAATACTTCCAAGATCCTCAAGATAAGAAGAAAGAGCCAGAGGTTGTGGAAAAGACTAAAACTTCTGATGTTGAGAAACTGATTACTGATTTAGAGAAGAAATTTAAAAAGAAGCTGAAAGATGATGAGATCTTAGAAATAGACAAGCTATTTGAATAAGATGAGGAGGCCCCTTATAAGTTCAAGATGCCTTCCTTTGCTAGGTACAATGGTACAAGAAATTCTCACTTGCATGTTAAGTAGTACATCACTATCATGCAGTCTGCTAGAGCTACTAAGGCTCAAACTCTAAGGTACTTCATACTTTCATTAGACCCTGTTGTCTATAATTGGTTAAACACCTTAGAGGATAGTACTCCAAAGAGTTGAGATTTTTTATACAAGGCTTTCATTCAATAGTATGGGTACAATGTCGAGTTGGAAGTTACTTTAATGGAAGTTGAGTCCATAAGACAAAGGCCAAACGAGAATTTTATGGACTATGTGAAGAGATGAAGGAATAAGGCAGCTTTGCTCAAGAAGAGGCCTGATGAGTCGAATTAGTTTAGGATGATTGTGAGAGGGGTGTTGCCTAGTCTTCGTGAAAGGATATCTCATACACTCATCGGAATTTCAAAGACCTTCGGCAAGCTGGTTTGCAAATTAAAGAGTGGAAAAGGGAGAAGAACCGCTTTTCAGCAAGAAGAAATGAGAAAGGGAACTACCAGTTAGGAAATCAAAGTATGCAGAAGGAAGTCAATGTTAATGCAACTAATCAAGGAAGTAGAAGATAGTTTTCAGAGTTGGGGGAACCTCTATCTTGGGTTTTCAATAAGCTACAAAAGAAGGGGTTATTACAACCCTTGGCTCCTCGACCTTGCCAAATCCTTTACCACCAAATTTTAATACCAAGGCTTTTTGTCAATTTCATTGGTCTCAAGGACATGAGACAGATAGATGCACCCATTGAAGCATGAGATCCAAGATCTGATCGACAGTGGTAAGCTGCTTGATCCCCATGCTATTATTCATCTCATTTAATTCAATTACATTACAATTCACATAATGCCACATCCGAGACCAACCTAGGTATGAATGCATATGCATGTGTTACAAATTTCATTTCAAAACTTTTCTTTTTAATTCTGTTTAAGTTTTTCAAAACTTTCTCTTTTTAATTCTACTTAGGCCGAGAATCTCGAACCTAAGCTCTGATACCAAAATAATTGTAACACCCCCATACCCTATATAAGTACTATACATATACCTGGTATACATACAATACGTATATAAAGTATAAGAATGTCACTTTTAGTTTCAATTGAAAAACCTTTATCCGAGTTCAAACAATATTACATTAATTTAAAGAACATTTACAAAATCATTATACTTTCAATGGTCTTATATATATATATTACTCTCATTCTTATTTACCAAAACTTTATTTATGCATATGAATATATTCTTATAAAAAATACAACATAATTAAATCACACATGTATGTATCACCTTCTAGTTGGTCTCGAAACACTCATACCCTTCTCGTGGCATAACAGTTTGACTTCCAGATCAACCGCATAATCACCTGCGCGATCACACAACCGCGCTAAGCCCGAGAGCTTAGTAATACAAATAATTCATGTAAACATATATTACAAAAAATCATATTTACTTGTTAACTTCATATGTCATTATTTTCTTATCATGTTTTCCCATTTTGAATACACCTTTCATATATATATATATATATATTTCTACTAATGTCTTAATTATATACATATACACATATATTATTAACACTAATCACAACTCCATGACTTATTAGAATATTCATAAAAAATATTCTCAATGTCTACATTCACATCCATATTATACTTTCATGTTGTACTTTCATTTCTCACCATTCAATATAGTTCTTTTAATCTACATTCACTGTCAATAATTTACTTATGTATTATAACCATCACATAACATTATATCTCACTCCATAGATCATCTTAAAACAAAGGCAAACATATATCTCGTTATTCATTTGTTTCACTATTCAAGAATCACATATAAACAAGCACAAGCATGGGCCCAAAAGAAACTAATATGCCATTCCACTTTCAGAGTTAATGTTTTGGTTTAATTATCACATTTATCATTATCATTATCCCAACTAGGCTTCAAGGATTTAGGTTCAACCAAGCTTCAAGGGGAACAAAGCATGCTAAGTATCAACCCAACTTGGCTTCAAGAACCAATCCAACCTAGCTTCAAGGGTTGTAACATCTCAATTAGGCTTCAAGGACTAGACCCAACCAAGCTTCAAGGGGAGTAAAACATGTTAACTTCAACCCAACTTGGCTTCAAGGATCAAGTCCAACCTAACTTCAAGAGATTGTTACTATTAGGCATGCCACCAACAACAAAACTCTGAAAATGAATAACATATTAGACACACAATTCATTTATTATTTCATTATCAATTTCATTCTTAATGCTCATCATCATCTAGGCAAACATGCCCCACATATCTCATTTGAATCATCATAGCCAATAACAATGGCTTCACATCTCATTTGAATCATCATAGCCAATAACAATGGCTTCACATCTCATTTGTTTCAATTCACATTATAATACCTCATTATTGAAATATACATAATCAAACACATTAAACATCCATTAAGAATAATCATCATTGATATACACATATATAATTTACCTTATTCTTAGATTTAGAATCCTCAATATACATTTGTTTAGGTCATCCTTGTTTTAAGTATATTTAAAATGTAGATACAAAAAGACCTTTGGAGGATCCCACAATGCAAGAATAGGAAAAAAATAAATACAGTAGCCAACACACTCAAGGGACACGGCCAAGCTTGTGGCCGTGTCTCTCAACAAAAATTCCAACACGGCCAAGACTCCCCTAGCTTTGCCGTGTCTCCCTTAAATCCAAAGAACAAAAACAAAAGAAGAAAGATGGAATCAGGCAGTAGCAGACACGGGCAAGGGACACGGCCAAGACAGTGGCCGTGCCTCCCCCAAAAATCATCCAACACGGCCAAGTTTCCCCTAACTTGTCTGTGTCTCCCATAACATGGCCGTGTCTCTCCTTAAATTTTTTGCCGTGTCTCTCAATAACCTAAAAACCAAACACGACCAAGCCTCCTTGATTGCATTAAATCACATTATACACAATATAGCATGATTCAAATGGATACAATCAATGTTCTAGGCACATATATTACATGTTTATCACAATATTCACACTATTAATACACATCAACAATGCATTAGATTCACTAACACATTTACAAATTAATGTAATTTGTACTTACCTTAAGAATCACTCACACCAATCTATCCACTTTACCTTCCAAGAACTCTTCACCACTTAAATTAGGGCAATCCACTTCCTTCACAACCTAATCCAAAAGCAATGATAAGATACATGAATTCCAATACAAGTATTCACTTATGAAACTCATTCTAAAACTTTAGATCACAACTCACAAATCACATCTCTCTCTAGGATCCAAACTCATGTATTTTATGTTTTCAACTTCCTTAAACACAACATACATCAACCATATATCAATTACTCAATTCTCCAACTCCTTTATATTAAACCCTTATTAAACAATTTCAATAATCCATCATCACTCTCACAACTAACCATATCAAATCCAAACTTAAACAATAGAAATCCATACAAGGAAATGAATACTTACTTGGATATTATGCCAAATCTTCAATAACCATCTTCAATTCTCTCAAAATCCCTTTGGATTTGATATGTATATTGATGAAATCATCTCTCTTTCTCTCTCTCTCTCTCTCTCTCTCTCTCTCTCGTGCAAGAAGAAGAAGAAGAAGAAGGGAAGAAGATCTTTTCTTCTTTTCTCATACTTATCATATATATATATATAATAATAATATAATTAATTATTTCTAAAATAATCTCCACCACCACTTTCTTCCTTTGACTTTTCTTCCTTCCTTTTTATTATTATTATTATTATTATTATTATTATTATTATTATTATTATTGTTTAATTATATAACTTACTTTACCTACACCATTTTATACATCATGTATATGTGATGTATATGTGGGTATATGTATATTTTATATATATTGCATTTATATTTCCCATATCTTTCAAATACCATATATACATTTTATCCTTCATATCCATCTAGCTCTTATAATATTTACCTTACATATTTTACCAATATATCTTCTCACTACTACAATTCCACTGTACATCAAAATCAGATATTAAATTAAATCATTGCTCTTCTTTTAGCCTTTATTAATTTAACTTATATATATTAGATACAACATATACACTCTCTTCATTTCTTTTCTCTTTCCCTTCAATATACACATTAAATCCAATTGCAACAATAATTATTCCAAAACTTTTAGAGTGTATTTTGGGATATTACAATTCTCTCCCCCTTAAATAATTTCGTCCTCGAAATTATCTAGTATAATAGTAATCCATTCATAATACAATACCATCTTAACTTCTAAATGAAGTTAAGTATATTCTTAAGTTACTATATCATCAAATCATATAACTTTTACTTTCCCCCTTAGAGTCAATCAACTTCTTTAAATTTCATAATTCATCATTATACATATATATATCTTATTACTTCTTTAACAAAGCAATCAAGATATTTTCTCACATTCCCAATGAAATTACCTTTATACCAAAAATAAAATCATCTTATAATATACTTATACCTCGTCTAATCATTATCTTCAGAATATGTTATTACTTCATCTTTTTATAATTACTCTTTCAATTTAACCCTAAAAATCATTGAGTTAAATCTTAATATGGATTATCCCGTCATTACAATCACTTTCAAAATAAGCATCTACCAAACCTTAATTGATAACAATATCCTTATTTATAGATAATCAATCTTTTCCCTTTTATCATTATTTACAACTAATATAACTCCTTTCATTCTTTTTCATTCACATTTTAGAATTCTACATTATATACATTATCACTTAAATCTTATGCTCCTAATACAACTATACACATTAAATTTCAATAACGATTCATAATTTTCATAGAATCTAGATCAATTGATCTATTTGCCACAATATACCAACGTTTCAATCTTGTTTAATTCAAATCAACAATTAATTTATTTAAACTTATCATGAAATTTCACAATATATATATATATATAACTTAATTCTATTAGAGCAAACTTATATTCAAATCCTGATCTCTTCAGATCCATATTCAGTAAAATTATCATGATTACAAATCACTTTAAATTATCTTTCAATATATACATAGTTTATTTTCTACTATCTTAGTATAATTGCCACCAACTCTCATGATCATCTCATACCATACTTTCTATCCATAGTTCACTCACTTTAACCTTAAATCCATTCACTTATTCACTTCATACCATAAACATATTCAATATAACTTTCATTCACATTTTATAATTTCTCCCTTTTTAATATTTCTTCACATTTCATACCTTTACTATATTTACAATAATTGTCTTTTTATCACATTATCCATAACTCACAACATTTTTCGTAATTCTCTTTTCTTTCCTTACTTTTCAAAATTATAACAAATTTCTAACATAAAATGATAAAGTATAACTTTACCAATCAAATCTCTTGATCATGTTTTTAGAAACATAATTATTAATCTCACCAAAACTGCATTCCAGTCATATTATCCCAATCCCAAAGCTGGGGATAACAAAACTAATCGGCCAAATATACTAAACAAATCATATAACCATAAGAGATTAACAATTATGCCTATAGCCCTATAATCAATTCTGTTCCTCTATTATTCCTGTTCTAACCTTTCCAATTACAAAGCTAAATTAGATCACAGGAATTACATATTCATTCTCTAAACTTTTGCTACATCAAGAGTTAACACACTTCAACTCCATTTCAACTCAATTTGCACTCATTTATGTGGTCATCATTAGCGTAATTCATGTTTCAACAATATTACTATTAACATCTCTTACAAATATATATTCAATCATATACAATTCTTACACAATTTCCCTTTTGTCACTCCATTTTGAATCTATTTCTAATCCATTTACAATCTCTTATTATACACAGATACATAAAACCTTCCCACATGTAAATACCTTGAGACTCAAAGTATTATATAATTATCAGATTCAGTGATTACCATAACAATTTCACCATCCAAAATTACTCAAGTCCATTCTCATTCTTAATTTCATTACATAATCTATCTAACTTTGCATAGTTCAAGACCTAATCTCTCTTAGGTCCACTAATACATGCAATATCATTCTTAATATCATTATACCAGTAATTATCACTTACATATTTATAGGCCACATCCACAATGTGACTCACTTCCCATATTCCTTACATATTACACTTACCTTCATATCGAAGAACTCATCTCACATACCCTTTACATATATACACTTATGTATTTTTTTTATTTAATTCCTCTTTCGTATACAATCTATACCAATTTAATATTTATCATCATATTTTTTTTCTGAACATTATCAATGTCATGTATTCAACCAATCAGGATCATATTTATAAATGTTACATTTCATTATTTCAATAATTATATCATCATTCATTATACTCATTCAAGTTCATCATTATAGCCAACAACCATGGCTTCATATACGAACCTTCCCCCAACCATGTCGGTAGTCCAAGTTTGGTTGCCCATCCCAGTGGGTCCGCATGGTTCCGCTGGAGGTAGATAGGTCCATTCATTAATCTTTAAACATTACTTTCTTAATTCCTTTCATTCTCATAAGCAAATTAGACAACCATGCCTCAATCATCTCATATGATCTCAAATCACAATAAAGCAACTCTTCATAACATCATATCTTTCACATTTCACATTTCATCATCATAATATACAACATCAATTACATTAACTAAACACATATATCATTATTCAATCATATCATTCACATATCTAATGTGACATCTCTTTCACACTTATCTTTTATTTCAAAATAAATTCTCATATGCAAGAATATGCATTGCAAATAGCTCATATGTTTAATATCTAAATAAGCTTTATCAACATTCCATTAAAATTCTAAATTCTCAAATCACTATTTCATTTTAAACTTCAACTTACAATTCTCATCTTTTCCTAATATCAACTTTAAAAACATCTTATATACATACCACAAAACAACATCCAAACATATAATTTTCACAATTATAAAGCTCTGTTCAAAAATCCAACTGTCGTATATTACCACTATTAACATGAGCTTTCACAATATTCAAATATGTTACATTTTTAACATTGAAATCACAATGTTGCATTACAATAACAATACAAACAATACCAATATATCTTTTTACTTAACCAACATCATCACTTTTTCTTTTAAACAAAACTTTAACTTTATACACCCAAACCTTAAATGATCACATTTTGTTTATACCGATCAACTCACTTAATATTTCACCATACTCTCTTCAATTAATAACATATCTATCTATTTTAACAATCTCACAATATTTCCTTCCTCTAATAATCCAAACATAAGGTTTATTAGAAAGAGATCCAAACTGTATAGAAAAGAGTACAAACTTTAATCTTGATTTTATTTTTAACTCCTTTCCAACTATATTCTTCTATTCATTTCTTTCTTTAATTTTCTTTTCATGCAGAACTTTATCCCCATGCTATTATTCATCTCATTTAATTCAATTACATTACAATTCACATAATGCCACATCCGAGACCAACCTAGGTATGAATGCATATGCATGTATTACAAATTTCATTTCAAAACTTTTCTTTTTAATTCTGTTTAAGTTTTTCAAAACTTTCTCTTTTTAATTCTACTTAGGCCGAGAATCTCGAACCTAAGCTCTGATACCAAAATAATTGTAACACCCCCATACCCTATATAAGTACTATACATATACCTGGTATACATACAATACGTATATAAAGTATAAGAATGTCACTTTTAGTTTCAATTTAAAAACCTTTATCCGAGTTCAAACAATATTACATTAATTTAAAGAACATTTACAAAATCATTATACTTTCAATGGTCTTATATATATATATTACTCTCATTCTTATTTACCAAAACTTTATTTATGCATATGAATATATTCTTATAAAAAATACAACATAATTAAATCACACATGTATGTATCACCTTCTAGTTGGTCTCGAAACACTCATACCCTTCTCGTGGCATAACAGTTTGACTTCCAGATCAACCGCATAATCACCTGCGCGATCACACAACCGCGCTAAGCCCGAGAGCTTAGTAATACAAATAATTCATGTAAACATATATTACAAAAAATCATATTTACTTGTTAACTTCATATGTCATTATTTTCTTATCATGTTTTCCCATTTTGAATACACCTTTCATATATATATATATATATATTTCTACTAATGTCTTAATTATATACATATACACATATATTATTAACACTAATCACAACTCCATGACTTATTAGAATATTCATAAAAAATATTCTCAATGTCTACATTCACATCCATATTATACTTTCATGTTGTACTTTCATTTCTCACCATTCAATATAGTTCTTTTAATCTACATTCACTGTCAATAATTTACTTATGTATTATAACCATCACATAACATTATATCTCACTCCATAGATCATCTTAAAACAAAGGCAAACATATATCTCGTTATTCATTTGTTTCACTATTCAAGAATCACATATAAACAAGCACAAGCATGGGCCCAAAAGAAACTAATATGCCATTCCACTTTCAGAGTTAATGTTTTGGTTTAATTATCACATTTATCATTATCATTATCCCAACTAGGCTTCAAGGATTTAGGTTCAACCAAGCTTCAAGGGGAACAAAGCATGCTAAGTATCAACCCAACTTGGCTTCAAGAACCAATCCAACCTAGCTTCAAGGGTTGTAACATCTCAATTAGGCTTCAAGGACTAGACCCAACCAAGCTTCAAGGGGAGTAAAACATGTTAACTTCAACCCAACTTGGCTTCAAGGATCAAGCCCAACCTAAGTTTAAGAGATTGTTACTATTAGGCATGCCACCAACAACAAAACTCTGAAAATGAATAACATATTAGACACACAATTCATTTATTATTTCATTATCAATTTCATTCTCAATGCTCATCATCATCTAGGCAAACACGCCCCACATATCTCATTTGAATCATCATAGCCAATAACAATGGCTTCACATCTCATTTGAATCATCATAGCCAATAACAATGGCTTCACATCTCATTTGTTTCAATTCACATTATAATACCTCATTATTGAAATATACATAATCAAACACATTAAACATCCATTAAGAATAATCATCATTGATATACACATATATAATTTACCTTATTCTTAGATTTAGAATCCTCAATATACATTTGTTTAGGTCATCCTTGTTTTAAGTATATTTAAAATGTAGATACAAAAAGACCTTTGGAGGATCCCACAATGCAAGAATAGGAAAATAATAAATACAGTAGCCAACACACTCAAGGGACACGGCCAAGCTTGTGGCCGTGTCTCTCAACAAAAATTCCAACATGGCCAAGACTCCCCTAGCTTGGCCGTGTCTCCCTTAAATCCAAAGAACAAAAAGAAAAGAAGAAAGATGGAATCAGGCAGTAGCAGACACGGGCAAGGGACACGGCCAAGACAGTGGCCGTATCTCCCCCAAAAATCATCCAACACGGTGAAGTTTCCCCTAACTTGGCCGTGTCTCCCATAACATGGCCGTGTCTCTCCTTAAATTTTTGGCCGTGTCTCTCAATAACCTAAAAACCAAACACGACCAAGCCTCCTTGATTGCATTAAATCACATTATACACAATATAGCATGATTCAAATGGATATAATCAATGTTCTAGGCACATTTATTACATGCTTATCACAATATTCACATTATTAATACACATCAACAATGCATTAGATTCACTAACACATTTACAAATTAATGTAATTTGTACTTACCTTAAAATCAATCACACCAATCTATCCACTTTACCTTCCAAGAACTCTTCACCACTTAAATTAGGCCAATCCACTTCCTTCACAACCTAATCCAAAAACAATGATAAGATACATGAATTCCAATACAAGTATTCACTTATGAAACTCATTCTAAAACTTTAGATCACAACTCACAACTCACATCTCTCTCTAGGATCCAAACTCATGTATTTTATGTTTTCAACTTCCTTAAACACAACATACATCAACCATATATCAATTACTCAATTCTCCAACTCCTTTATATTAAACCCTTATTAAACAATTTCAATAATCCATCATCACTCTCACAACTAACCATATCAAATCCAAACTTAAACAATAGAAATCCATACAAGGAAATGAATACTTACTTGGATATTATGCCAAATCTTCAATAACCATCTTCAATTCTCTCAAAATCCCTTTGGATTTGATATGTATATTGATGAAATCATCTCTCTCTTTCTCTCTCTCTCTCTCTCTCTCTCGTGCAAGAAGAAGAAGAAGAAGAAGGGAAGAAGATCTTTTCTTCTTTTCTCATACTTATCATATATATATATATATAATAATAATATAATTAATTATTTCTAAAATAATCTCCACCACCACTTTCTTCCTTTGACTTTCCTTCCTTTCTTTTTATTATTATTATTATTATTATTATTATTATTATTTAATTATATAACTTACTTTACCTACACCATTTTATACATCATGTATATGTGATGTATATGTGGGTATATGTATATTTTATATATATTGCATTTATATTTCCCATATCTTTCAAATACCATATATACATTTTATCCTTCATATCCATCTAGCTCTTATAATATTTACCTTACATATTTTACCAATATATCTTCTCACTACTACAATTCCACTATACATCAAAATCAGATATTAAATTAAATCATTGCTCTTCTTTTAGCCTTTATTAATTTAACTTATATATATTAGATACAACATATACACTCTCTTCATTTCTTTTCTCTTTCCCTTCAATATACACATTAAATCCAATTGCAACAATAATTATTCCAAAACTTTTAGAGTGTATTTTGGGATATTACATAGGCATTATTCGATGAGCCAACAACTAGTATCCACCAATTAAATATCAATCCCTAGTTGTCCCTTTGAGCCTTCATAAATTTTAGCTTACTCTTCATGGGATGGTAAACCCAATAACCTACCCTGAGCTGTTGTAACTCTTTTGACAAATCTAAGGATCACTAAGGGGAAGAGGCAAGAAGATCAAAGAAAGGAATGCATAGTCAAGACCATACGGGTAGTTGAAGTTCACCTGATACTAGACCTGATATCTTCAATTCACTAAGATGGCATCAAGACAGCAAAGTATTTATCCTCACTGAAGTAGACTTACCCTACTCCACTCACCTATAGTCAGAAGCATAGAATGGTGTAGATAAAACAATTTTCTTTAAGTTGGACCTAAAAAAGAAAGAAAGTAAAAAAAAGAAAAAAAAAGAAAAAAAAAAGAAAAGACAAAAAGAGAAAGAAAATAAAAAAATAATAATAAAATAGAAACAAAAAGAAAAAGAATAGGTCCTGAGTTTGTGCAAAAGCAAAAGAAAAGATGAAGATTGTCTTAATCAATTCTATATTTTTCCCAAGGAGATAGATGGAAATTGGAGCCTAATAAGATTTCTCCCAGCTGTCTAAGGTTTCAACAAAAAGTTTGCAGTGTGAGGGTTTGCCCATTGTATCACATCAGCTTCAATCTCAAAATGACCTTATTTTATCCCATGTCCTGTATAGACCCCGTTTTAAGCCTATCTAAGACATGCTGATCTCTCTTGGTAGGTAGAGTCTATTAGTGGAGATAGTTTGGATAAGCATCCATATGAGATAGACAATATTTAAACTCAATGAGACCTTTGGCCAAGTAATGTGCACGTGCCTATCTGAAGTGCAACAATTCTTGCTCAAATAGAAATGATTCCCAAGTTTAGTACGGTAACTAGGGTTGTCATGTTATAGATATGTTAATTTGGAAAGTCAAGTCCTGAGGTACAATGACAGTAATTTGACAAAGCCAAAATATGATTTTAAGAATTTTTTAAAAAAAAGAGTGTTTTTGTCATACCAAGCCTTCAAGTTAAGGGAAGTATGTTGAACAATCAAGCCTTGAAGGACACATTGGGCAAAGTAAATGATTATTGGCAAGGTTATGAAGAAGCTACCAATTAACGTGCTGAATCATAGTTTGAAATGGATGTATCCTCGACTATGCTGCTTGGGCCACTACTACTCATGTTTTCAACATCTTGAAGATGAGAAGCCTTTTGTCATTCCAATGCAAAACTTGAACGAGCATCTGGAAGGAGCCAATGAGAACACTTTAGTTGAGCACCTTGGTCTGTGAGTCAATGGAACCACTGTAAGTATCATTCATGCATATCATAAGCATATCACACTGCATTTTTGTCTTGTGTTATCTATTCTTTGTCAAAAATAGACAGCAATACTCTATGAAGCAAACATGAAGTGGATATGGAATCAGGGGGCATGGAAGGCCCATTGCTTGAGGAAGCTCTAGTCATTTTGCAAAGGAAAGAAGAAATGCATGCTTGTCTAAAGAACTAGACAATATATAAACTTCAATATAAACCTGTATGGGAAAATCATTGGTTTGAGCCTACATAGGGGGCATGTAACACCCCTTCCCGACCTACGTGTGTAAGCTGAGTAGAGGCGCCACCCTATCCTAATGTTGCTACCACTTTTACTTAGTCAAATTTTTGTTCCGATTTTTATAGAAATTTTGCCATAGTTTTGCCTAAAAATTCAATCCCAAGTGTCGACAAAACTGGTTTTTTTTTCTAATTTTTTTAAAACATTTTTACACAAACCAATGCAAACAAAATCATTCTCAGTACACTTCCAATAAATCCCCCTTATAACCTCAACTACAACCTGCAAAAAGGATTTACACTTCTAGTACAAAATAAAGTAAAGGTTTATTATGAAATACAGCAGATAAAATCTTTGTTCACTATGCAACGGAAAGTAACAATATTTACAAATTCATATACATCAAAACTCAAGTTTTACAACACATAAAATTTATACATGTTTGGCAGTCAGTCTTCGATCTTAAAGCCCACTATTCAATCTTCAAAATCTAGGCTCGACTCGGCCTAGAGGAACTCTCTGGTTCTTCCTTGTCACCTGCGCGAAGAATCACATTCGCGCTAAGCCAACGGCTTAGTAAGATAAAACATGCTAATGGTATGCTTTAATGTAATGCAATGCCACATATGTTATTGATAAGATCAATATCATAAATATAAAGTTAACCACATAATTATGCATTTCACAAATCATAGTCATATGAGCATACCACATTTCAACATCTTTCCACATTCAACATTAATCAATCATACTCAATAACCAACATCTCATTTCATTAACTCATAACATTATTTAGGACATTCATATAACCCTGACACCTATGGGCCCAACAAGTATTTAATACGATATTCAGAGTTCAGAGTTACTGCTTTGGTTCATAGTCACAATAATCACGCCCGTAGGCAAGTGTAACAGACCCAGTCTCTTGGATCATCAACTCAACACATATGAGGAGATCCTCAACCCGGCAAGACTGTTACAAATCATATATCTCATAGTGTAACAGACCCAGTCTCTTGGACCATCAACTCAACACCTATGAGGAGGTCCTCAACCCGGCAAGACTGTTACCTGTCATCATTTCTTAGGCATGCCACCCAAATCCAGAACTCTGAAACTGAATAACATATTAAACAAACAATTCATTTCCATTCTCAATTCTCATCACATTTAGGCAAACATGCCTTCTTTCTTTCAATTACATCATCTTAGCCAATAACAATGGCTTCACATTTCATTTCACAATATAACATCTCATTATTCAAGTATATATATATATATATCTCATCCATGATCACATTATATCTCACATAGCATCATTCATAAATATCAACATTTCATACCACATTACTCATGAAACACATTACCATTCACAATGCACAACATAACATTGTTCAATCTCAACAATGCAATTAGGGCAAAGAACAATTGATTATAACATTCGTTGATTCAAGTGTGTTTAAAGTGTTTAGGGTTAGGTTTAAGGACCAACCTACCTTTGGAAAACCAAAGCAATGCAAAAAGAACAAAGAATTAAAACCCTAACCATAAATAGTACATTCTGGTTTTAAACTCCATTTTATCCTTATTTTGAAAAATTGTATAAAATAATCTACTTGACTAAAAATTCTAAAATTTTTACAGAATTTAGTTTTGTATCTTAAAATCATCCCTTTAAAATTTCAGATCAAAATGAACACAAAATCTTGGTCAAATAGTTCACCTAACCAGACTGCCCCAATTGCCCTGCATCCTGGCAGCAGTTCTGAACTTTGTGAATTCCATAAATCAAATTCAATCAACGTGGTTCCAAATTATTTTTCTCAAATACTAGACTCACTAAGCAACAACATATCCAAAATTCGATTGGATATGATTTTTCTACATTTTATTAAAAATCACGAAATATAGCTGTCCCAGTTAAGGTACCTGCTGGAACAGGTCTAATGAAAATAATCTTTCTAAACTCATAACCATTCCAAAATCGAATCAACATATTTTTCAGTCATTCTACACTCATAGAGGCACAACATATCAAAAATTCACTTCAAGAACATTTTTCTATAATTAATTAAAAATCATACAAATCACAGCCTTTACTAATTGTAAAACAGAAACAATTTCACTAAACACAACTCTTACTCAACACAATCACTTCCAACACCTTCACCAACTCAACTTCTCATCATCAAACCAACAAACCCTAATTCCTTTCTCACACCACTTCAAAAGAATTGAAGAAATTAAAGAAAAGATCTTACCTCAAATGAAGAAATCTACAAATCTTTAACCAAAACCCTTGTTTCTTTCTTCAAAATGCTTCAAACCTCAAGATCACCTCTCTTTCTCTCTTTGTCTATGGAGAATCCGGCCACTTCAAGAAAGAAAGAAGAAAATGCACAAGTCAAACACCTTTTCTTCTTTTAATCTCCACCATGCATCTTACAAGGAAAATTACCAAAACACCCTTAACCATATAACTAACTCTTTGTCTCATATAAGCCCTTTATAGTAATTTCATTAACAACCAAAAATATCTTCTTCCACTTAACCATCACCTTGACTCTTCATTTGACCAATGTATATGTTAATTATATCATCATATAAACAACATATACATTTGTCTCTAAACCCTAAATTTCTTCTCCAAAACACATATACATATACATTCTCTTCCCATTTCTTTTCTCTTACAATTTAACACATATATGCACAAACATTCACTTCCCAATATATATATCAACAACCACAATAACAACAACATACTCAAAACTTCTAGGGCATAAATGAGGATATTACAATTCTCCCCCTCTAAAAAGAAAATTTCGTCCTCGAAATTACCTGATATCAAAGCTGAAACAATTGCGGATACTGCTCTCGCATGGTATGCTCGCTTTCCCAAGTCGCTTCTTCTTTTGCATGATTCTTCCAAAGAATCTTCACCAATGGCACTCTCTTGTTCCTTAACTCTTTCACTTCTCGTGCCAAGATAGCAACTGGTTCCTCTTCAAATGTCAAATCTGGGCTCACTTCAATAGACTCAAATGGCAACACATGAGATGGATCCGACCTATATCTCCTCAACATAGAAACATGGAATACATTATGAATACGATCCAACTCAGGTGGCAAAGCAAGTCGATACGCCACTGGCCCAACTCTTTCTAACACTTCATACGGCCCAATGAAACGAGGACTCAATTTTCCTTTCCGACCGAACCTCAAAATTTTCTTCCAAGGAGACACTTTCAGAAATACCTTATCTCCAACATCAAACTCTATATCTCTCCTTTTTAGATCTGCATAAGACTTCTGTCGGTCTGAAGCTGCTTTTAACCTGCCTCGAATCAACTTTACTTTATCTTCAGTTTCTTGAATCAAATCAGGACCAACCAACTTATTATCTCCAAGCTCATTCCAACAAAGAGGTGTCCTACACCGTCTGCCATACAATGCTTCAAACGGTGCCATACCAATGCTGGATTGGTGACTGTTGTTGTAAGCAAACTCCACAAGAGGTAAAAACCTATCCCAACTTCCAGAGAAATCGATGACACAGCTTCTCAACATGTCCTCAATAATCTGTATCACCCTCTCTGACTGTCCATCCGTCTGTGGATGAAAAGCAGTGCTGAAGTGCAGTCGAGAACCTAAAGCACTATGCAAACTCTTCCAAAATCTGGAAGTAAACCTGGGATCTCGATCAGACACTAAAGAAGTTGGAACACCATGCAGTTTCACAATCTCATGGATATACAGCTCAGCCAATCTCTCCAAAGAGTAATCCATTCGAACCGGAAGGAAATGAGCTGTCTTAGTCAATCTATCCACAATCACCCATATAGCATCATGCTTCTTTTGTGTCAATGGCAAACCAGACACAAAATCCATTGTCACTCTTTCCCACTTCCATTCTGGCACTAACAATGGTTGAAGCAACCCGGTTGGAACTTGATGCTCTGCTTTAACCTTCTGACAAGTGAGACATTTCGATACAAACTCAGCAATGTCTCTCTTCAAACCAATCCACCAATAATGCTGTCTCAAATCATGATACATCTTCGTATTACCCGGATGCATAGCAAACATTGACTGATGAGCTTCTTCTAAAATGACTCTTTTCAAATCAGCATCATCGGGTACACACAATCGGTTCTTAAACCAGAGACTCCCATCATCTTTCACAATAAAATCTCTAGTCTTCCCATTCTTGCAATCTGAAAAAATCTTCTGAATCTTCTTATCGGCCAACTGAGCTTCTTTGATCTGATCTAACAAAATCGGCTTTAATTGCAACTGTGCCAATAATGCACCATCAACACAAGGTACAAAACTGGCATGCAATGCTCTCAACTCAACAAGCAACGAGAGCGAGTAAACAGTTAAACCAGCTAAAGACTTCCGACTCAAGGCATCAGCAACAACATTTGCTTTACCTGGATGATAGTCAATCAAGCAGTCGTAGTCTTTAATCAATTCTAACCATCTCCTCTGACGAAGATTGAGTTCTTTCTGGACACCCAAATACTTCAAACTCTTGTGATCAGTGTAGATGAAACATTTCTCCCCAAACAGATAGTGGCGCCAAATCTTTAATGCAAACACAATGGCAGCCAATTCTAAATCATGGGTCGGATAGTTAAGCTCATGCGGTTTCAACTGTCGAGATGCATAAGCTATAACTTTCCCTTCCTGCATCAATACACACCCCAAACCTCTATGTGAAGCATCACTGTAGATCACATATGGTTTGCCTTCAACAGGTAAAGTAAGAACAGGCGCTTGAGTCAACAACTCTCTCAACTGCTCAAAACTAGCCTGACACTGATCTGTCCACACAAATCTCACTCCCTTTCGAAGTAATCTGGTGAGTGGAGTAGCTATCAAAGAAAACCCTTTCACAAACCGTCGGTAATAGCCTGCCAAACCCAGAAAACTTCTAATCTCTGTCACAGACTTGGGTGGACTCCAATTTAAAATGGCTTCAACTTTGCTCGGATCAACTCTGATGCCTTCTGCAGAAACAATATGTCCGAGAAAAGCAACTTGATCCAACCAGAACTCACACTTCGACAATTTGGCAAATAACTGATTCTCTCTCAAAATCTGCAACACAATCCGCAGATGCATATCATGCTCCTCTTCATTCCGCGAATACACCAGTATATCATCAATGAAGACCACTACAAACTGATCCAAATAGGGCCTAAACACCCTATTCATCAAATCCATAAAAGCTGCAGGTGCATTCGTTAGACCAAAAGGCATAACTAAAAACTCATAATGCCCATACCTGGTCCGAAAAGCAGTCTTAGGAACATCTTCACTTCTTACCCTCAGCTGATGGTACCCAGATCTCAAATCAATTTTGGAGAACACTGACGCTCCCTTCAACTGATCAAAGAGATCATCGATTCTAGGCAAAGGATATTTATTTTTAATAGTCACCTTGTTCAATTGCCTATAATCGATACACAACCTCATAGTACCATCTTTCTTCTTCACAAATAGCACAGGAGCTCCCCAAGGAGAAACACTGGGGCGAATGAATCCTTTGTCCAACAACTCCTGTAATTGCACTTTCAACTCCCTCAATTCTGCTGGTGCCATTCTATAAGGAGTAATAGAGATAGGAGTGGTACCAGGCAACAATTCAATACCGAACTCCACCTCTCTCTCAGGAGGCAACCCTGGCAACTCCTCTGGAAACACATCCGGGAACTCAGCAACTGTGGCAATGCTATCAATAGGGGAACCCTTCACTCTAGTATCCACCACATGAGCAAGATAGGCTTCACACCCCTTTCTAATCAACCTCCTGGCTGCAACAGCTGAAACAAATAAGGAGGCTAGCTGTTCCTGCTCATTAGATACTATCACCTCTCTACCATCACCCGTTCTCAAAGAAACAATTTTCTTTTTACAATCCACCACAGCTTCATGTCGAGATAGCCAATCCATACCTAAGATCACGTCATATTCCTTAAATGGCATCTCAATCAAATCCCCAAGGAACTCCTCACCCTGCACCACTACTGCACTATCTCTATGCACCTTACTCACAACCACACTATGCCCTAACGGATTTGTTACCAACACATCAAATCCTAGGGACTCAGCATGCAAATCAGATACAGGCAAAACAGATGCACTAATATATGAATGTGTGGAACCCGGATCAATCAAAGCAAGTACTGGAGTATTAAATAAAGAAAAAGTACCAGCTATGACTGCCGATGTATCTGGCTGTCTCTGCATAACATACATCCTCTGGGAAGATCCAACCTCCTCTGGTCTACCCTCCCTGGATGTAGTACCTCTTCTAGAACTGAATCCTGGTCTACCTCCCCGGCTGGCACCTCTGCCTCCTCTGCCTCCCCTCACACTAGCTCGAGAAGCAGCAGAATCAACTGGCATCTGATCCTGCCTCTCAGGACAGTCTCTCACAAAGTGGTCAGGTGATCCACACCTGAAGCATACCCCTGATCTACTATGCCTCCAACAAACGCCCCCATGTCTTCCACCACACTGGTTACACACAGGTAAGGTGGATCTCTGAACTCCAGGAGTAGGAGCACTCGCTACTGAAGCTGCAGGTCTAAATCTCTGCCTCTGGAACTGCACTGACCTACCCACTGGTCTCTGGCTCCTACTACTCCGAGGAACAAAACTTCCTCTACCCCTCTTCGCAGAAGAAGACCCTGCCTCGAACTGGGGCCTTCTAACCCTAACCTCTTCCTCTGAAGCAGCTGCAATAACTTGAGCTCGCTCTACACTTCGAGCTGCTGCCACAAGCTGTGAGAAATCCTGATATCTGGATCCAGCCACTAAGCACATGATCGAGGGCCTCAATCCCTCCTCAAATCGCCGACATCTATCAATCTCATCAGTAATGATACCCCCAGCATACTGACTCAGTCGAATAAACTCAACTTCATACTCAGTTACGGTCCGATGATCTTGCTTCAAATCTAGAAACTCTCTTTTCTTCCCATCTTTATACTCCCTAGGAGTATACTTCAACTCAAATTCTCTCAGAAAATCCGCATAAGACAAGGTTGGTGGATCATCCATAGAATGGGGCACTGTCTTCCACCAGTCGTAGGCATCCTTCTGTAGCAAAGATCTTGCATAGTCAAACTTCTCCTCTGAAGTGGCTTGCAACTGCACAAATACCCTCTGAACTCTATCAAGCCACTGTTCTGCTACAGCCGGATCAACTGTACCAAAGAAATCCTCTGCTCCATATTTCCTTAGCTTATCATAGTGCCTTACTGGTACTGAAGGCTGAGGGGGTGGTGGCGGTGGCTGTGGTTGCACAGGTGCTTGTCTCATAGCTTCCAACATAGGCCTAAACCAGGCTGGCGGAACCTCCTCCCCAGCTGGTCTACCCGACACCGAAGCAGGTGCCTCCTCAACACTATCAACCCTAGCTCCCTCAGCAGGAGCAATACTCTCGGCACTACCCTCAACAGATTGTCGTGAATGAGATGCCATCTCTACCTATATCTGCAAACACAGCAGAATATTCCTCATTAAAGATCAAAGACTGCCATACCAAAACATGTATTTTACTCAAAAACCCACTTTAAAAATCAAAATATTCTTTTTCTTACAATTGATCTAGGTTGAGAATCTCAAACCTAGGCTCTGATACCAAAAATTGTAACACCCCTTCCCGACCTACGTGTGTAAGCTGAGTAGAGGCGCCACCCTATCCTAATGTTGCTACCACTTTTACTTAGTCAAATTTTTGTTCCGATTTTTATAGAAATTTTGCCATAGTTTTGCCTAAAAATTCAATCCCAAGTGTCGACAAAACTGGTTTTTTTTTCTAATTTTTTAAAACATTTTTACACAAACCAATGCAAACAAAATCATTCTCAGTACACTTCCAATAAATCCCCCTTATAACCTCAACTACAACCTGCAAAAAGGATTTACACTTCTAGTACAAAATAAAGTAAAGGTTTATTATGAAATACAGCAGATAAAATCTTTGTTCACTATGCAACGGAAAGTAACAATATTTACAAATTCATATACATCAAAACTCAAGTTTTACAACACATAAAATTTATACATGTTTGGCAGTCAGTCTTCGATCTTAAAGCCCACTATTCAATCTTCAAAATCTAGGCTCGACTCGGCCTAGAGGAACTCTCTGGTTCTTCCTTGTCACCTGCGCGAAGAATCACATTCGCGCTAAGCCAACGGCTTAGTAAGATAAAACATGCTAATGGTATGCTTTAATGTAATGCAATGCCACATATGTTATTGATAAGATCAATATCATAAATATAAAGTTAACCACATAATTATGCATTTCACAAATCATAGTCATATGAGCATACCACATTTCAACATCTTTCCACATTCAACATTAATCAATCATACTCAATAACCAACATCTCATTTCATTAACTCATAACATTATTTAGGACATTCATATAACCCTGACACCTATGGGCCCAACAAGTATTTAATACGATATTCAGAGTTCAGAGTTACTGCTTTGGTTCATAGTCACAATAATCACGCCCGTAGGCAAGTGTAACAGACCCAGTCTCTTGGATCATCAACTCAACACATATGAGGAGATCCTCAACCCGGCAAGACTGTTACAAATCATATATCTCATAGTGTAACAGACCCAGTCTCTTGGACCATCAACTCAACACCTATGAGGAGGTCCTCAACCCGGCAAGACTGTTACCTGTCATCATTTCTTAGGCATGCCACCCAAATCCAGAACTCTGAAACTGAATAACATATTAAACAAACAATTCATTTCCATTCTCAATTCTCATCACATTTAGGCAAACATGCCTTCTTTCTTTCAATTACATCATCTTAGCCAATAACAATGGCTTCACATTTCATTTCACAATATAACATCTCATTATTCAAGTATATATATATATATATATCTCATCCATGATCACATTATATCTCACATAGCATCATTCATAAATATCAACATTTCATACCACATTACTCATGAAACACATTACCATTCACAATGCACAACATAACATTGTTCAATCTCAACAATGCAATTAGGGCAAAGAACAATTGATTATAACATTCGTTGATTCAAGTGTGTTTAAAGTGTTTAGGGTTAGGTTTAAGGACCAACCTACCTTTGGAAAACCAAAGCAATGCAAAAAGAACAAAGAATTAAAACCCTAACCATAAATAGTACATTCTGGTTTTAAACTCCATTTTATCCTTATTTTGAAAAATTGTATAAAATAATCTACTTGACTAAAAATTCTAAAATTTTTACAGAATTTAGTTTTGTATCTTAAAATCATCCCTTTAAAATTTCAGATCAAAATGAACACAAAATCTTGGTCAAATAGTTCACCTAACCAGACTGCCCCAATTGCCCTGCATCCTGGCAGCAGTTCTGAACTTTGTGAATTCCATAAATCAAATTCAATCAACGTGGTTCCAAATTATTTTTCTCAAATACTAGACTCACTAAGCAACAACATATCCAAAATTCGATTGGATATGATTTTTCTACATTTTATTAAAAATCACGAAATATAGCTGTCCCAGTTAAGGTACCTGCTGGAACAGGTCTAATGAAAATAATCTTTCTAAACTCATAACCATTCCAAAATCGAATCAACATATTTTTCAGTCATTCTACACTCATAGAGGCACAACATATCAAAAATTCACTTCAAGAACATTTTTCTATAATTAATTAAAAATCATACAAATCACAGCCTTTACTAATTGTAAAACAGAAACAATTTCACTAAACACAACTCTTACTCAACACAATCACTTCCAACACCTTCACCAACTCAACTTCTCATCATCAAACCAACAAACCCTAATTCCTTTCTCACACCACTTCAAAAGAATTGAAGAAATTAAAGAAAAGATCTTACCTCAAATGAAGAAATCTACAAATCTTTAACCAAAACCCTTGTTTCTTTCTTCAAAATGCTTCAAACCTCAAGATCACCTCTCTTTCTCTCTTTGTCTATGGAGAATCCGGCCACTTCAAGAAAGAAAGAAGAAAATGCACAAGTCAAACACCTTTTCTTCTTTTAATCTCCACCATGCATCTTACAAGGAAAATTACCAAAACACCCTTAACCATATAACTAACTCTTTGTCTCATATAAGCCCTTTATAGTAATTTCATTAACAACCAAAAATATCTTCTTCCACTTAACCATCACCTTGACTCTTCATTTGACCAATGTATATGTTAATTATATCATCATATAAACAACATATACATTTGTCTCTAAACCCTAAATTTCTTCTCCAAAACACATATACATATACATTCTCTTCCCATTTCTTTTCTCTTACAATTTAACACATATATGCACAAACATTCACTTCCCAATATATATATCAACAACCACAATAACAACAACATACTCAAAACTTCTAGGGCATAAATGAGGATATTACAGGGCAGGGCAATGTTTCTCCTTTCAATATTTTGAGTTTATGCATGCACAAAATATTTTCAGACTCACTTTCAATATTTTGGCATGTAGGGACAAGGAAAAGATATAAGGGCCATCTAAAAAATGGCTGAATTTTTTGCAAGCTAAAAAATGGTTAAATTGTTTGCAAAAGTACAAGGGAAAAAACAAAGAGAATGAAGAAAATGAAGAAAATTAGAACTCTAAAAAGAATGAAGATGCAAAAGACTAAAGATCAAACCAGCTAGAAGAGTTGAAGACAATATAAGACCCAATTCCAAGGATGAAGATCCATCTTAAAGGATGAAGATCTAATTTCAAGGGTGAAGACTCGATTTCCAAGGATGAAAAATCATTTTTAAGGGTGAAGACCCGATGCCAAGGATGAAGATTCACATTGAAGGGTGAAGACCCGATTTCCAAAGATGAAGATTCATTTTCAAGGGTGAAGTCCTGATGCCAAGGATGAAGATCCACTTTGAAGGGTGAAAACCTGATCCCCAAGGATGAAGATCCACTTTGGAGGGTGAAGACCCAATTTCCAAAGGATGAAGATCCATTTTCAAGGGTGAAGACCCAATCACCAAGGATGAAGATCCATTTTGAAGGGTGATGACCCGATGTCAAGGATGAAGATCCATGTTTTAAGGGTAAAGACTAGATATCCAGTGGATAAAGATCCACTTTTTATGGGTAAAGACCCACAATCCATTAAAGAATGGAACGACCAGTTAAGCCAGAATTCTCAACTGATAAAAGATTAGTCAAATTTAGTCCCAGGTCCAAAACCTAAATTATTTTCGAGTCCAAAACTCAACCCGGGTCCAGAACCCAAATATTTTTTAAGTCCAGAACTCACTCTCGAATCCAGAATCGTAGTTATTTTATAGTCCAGAACTCATCCTGGGTCCAGGTCCCAAATTATTTTTTAGTTCAGAACTCACCCTCGGGTCTAGAACCCAAATCATTTGGGAGTCCAGAACTCACCCAGGTTTAGAACCTAAATCATTTTCAAGTCTAGAACTCACCCCAGGTCTAAAACCTAAATCATTTTTTAGTCCAGAACCTAAATTTTTTTCAAGTCCAGAACTCACCCTCGGGTCTAGGACCCAAATTATTTTTGAGTCCAGAACTCACCCCAGGTCCAGAACCTAAATCTTTTTCTAGTTCAAACCAAACTGGGTTTAGAACCCAAATCTTTTTTGGGTCTAAATACCGAGTCTCGGGTCCAAGTATCTAATTCAAATTCAATCTCGAGTCTAAGTATCCAGTCTCGGGTCCAAGAACCCAAATCTTTTTCAGCTCCAAGTACCCAGTCTTGAGTCCATAACTCAAATGAACTTCAACCTCGGATCGAGAACCCATCCTCATCTAAAATCTGCTCAAAATCATATTGTTTTTCACTCTCTTTTGCTATAATTCTAGATCGTTCAAGTATGGGGCAAACTGTAGACCCTTAATTTTTGACCAAGTCTAGTCCAAAGATTTTAAAACAGTCCAAAATAATTTTTGTAGTATTTATTATTCAATATTTATTATTTATTTTATTATTTATTTCGCAATATAATATTTATTTTTTTAATACTTATTTTAATAATAATATTTATTATTTATTTCTTAAATATAATATTTAATATTTATTTTAATATAATTAATTTTAAATATTTATTTTAAATATAATGTTTACTTTTAAAAATAAAAAAAAAATAAAAAATAAAAAATAAAAATCGGACGAATAGGCGAGCAACGCGTAGCAGCTGACATGGCACGTAGATTCGGCCTGCAGCAAATTACACCCAGTACGTAGCCTTGCTTGCCACCCAGCGCCAATCCTCATAGTTGCCCAACGCCAATCCTAGCCAGTCTCGCAATGCCCCAGCAGCCGGCGGCAGCCCAGTCCCCCAGCAGCCCGTACCAGTGGGTTGGCCAATTTTTGCCAAAACCTTATTTTACTCAAAAACCTCAATTTATTTCCTAAACAGTTTTTAATTTCCTTAACATATTATGTTTTGTTTTAATTTCCTATAAATAACAGTATTAAGCACAGAAACAAGGACTTTTTTTTTGTGACACTTATTCAAGGACTTTTGAGACTTTGGCAATTATTCAGAGACAAGGGACAAGGAATTTTAACTCAGGATTTTTCTTTTGGGGACTTTTAATTTTGAATTTTTGCAAACTTCAACAATGAAAAAAGAAATAAGATAGATAAGAAGAAAGCGATCAAAAGCTTGAGACAAACAATCCATAAAAGGCAGCACACACTATCTTTGCTATTGTTCAACCAGAATCAAATTTTGGTGGAGCCAACACGAAGGTATTTCTCTATTTAATTCTTTTAAATTTAATAGTAGTTGTTGTTTATCATAATTCTTAATATTTCATCTAGTAGCCAAAATGTTAATAATATTAAAATTGTTAGTTTCTTAAAGTCCCAACCTTGGTGGCTTGTACCCATGTTCTGCCATTATTTTCATAAACCCTAAATCCTAATTAACTTTATTTCCAAAACTACACAGTTGCTATAATCTTTCTAAAAAATAAAAATAACAACAATATTAGTTTCTCAAAACCCTAGTTTTTGAATGTAAACCAACATAAACCTAATTTTATTTAAGAAACCCAAATTCAAGATGTAAACCTAAACTTGTATATTTATTTCTTTTGTTTTAGAATTGATTATATAGTTTATTATATGTTTTGATGATTGATTTATTTAATTTCTATGTTTGATTTATTTAATTTATCATGGATGAATATTCTTTTGATTATTATTTGTTTATTAAAATTGTAAGAGGTTTGTTTCCATGATTGGGTACCTCATTAATTAACTTTTATGTAATTTAAATTATTTTTATATTTTAGAATTAATGTAAAGGACACGTTTCAACCTTTTGGTGGGTGTCCTATTTAGTTTTAGACATTAGACGATGTAAGAACATGTTTCCATCCTCAAATGGGTGTCCATTTATTTGTTTTGTTTGAATGTTGCTATGATTTTTAACAAAGTTTTTGTTTATTCTTATGATTGCATGTATTATGGATAATATCATAATAATTAAGAATTTTATAATATTAAGACCTGAAAAGGAGGCCGGCTCCAATGAACCGGGCGTTATGGGGGTGCTAGGCTATTTCTCACCTTCCCCATATGTACCTAACTTTTTGTACCCAATAGAGGGTTGGGGATTCCTTAGGAATCGAGTCATCCATCCCTTTCTTTTTCTCGGCCTATCCGAGTGGCGACTCCATTTTCTTCGGCCTTAGGCCCCTATTCTCTAAGACCCCAAGCCTAATAGTGCCAAAGTCGCAAGACCCATTCCACACATGAGTGGGGGCAAAAATCCCCACTCACACCCGTGTCTAGGTCCAAGTCAATCTTAAAACATGCTTTGATGAAATTTTAAGGTGAAATTGAATTCGGTTTATTTAAGAGAGAGATGATCTAGGCATTATTTGGTGAGCCAACAACTAGCATCAACCCTATTGATATCAACCCCTAGTTTGTCCCTTCGTGCTTTCATAAGATTTTAGCTTGCTTTTTATTGGCTTGTAAAACCCAATAAACTACCTTGAGCTATTGTGACACTTATGACGAGTCTGATGATCACTGAAGAAAGAAATGTTCAGTCAAGACTATAAGGATAATTGAAGTTTATATGAACTAGATCTAATATCTTTGATCTATTTCATCTTTAAGGTGGAATTAGGGCAACAAAAGGATCCATCCTCATTGAAGCAGACTTGTGCTACTCCATAGATAGAAGTATAGGATAGTACAAAAAAGATTACTTTCTTAGGGCTAGGACCCAAAAAAAGAAGAAGAAAAGATAAAAGCTTGCTAGGTTGAAAACCGAAAATGGCAGCCTAGGCCTAACAATTTAGAGCAACTCTCTAGTTTTGAAAACTCGAAAGGACGGTTCAGAAAGCTAACATAGTTCTTGTTTTCAGCCAACCTAAGATTCAACTAAAATAGCAAAAGGACCATATCTAATGCATCTCTAAGTTAGAAATTATGAAAGCCCTAAAATTGATATTTCAAAAGGGGAGAAGAGTAGAATGATGAAATTTCATAAAAAAAAAAAACAAACAAAAAAAGGAAAAAGAAAAAGAAGAAGAAAAAGGGTCTGTAATTCTTACAAAAGAAAAAGGAAAAAATAAGTTTTGTCCTAGTCAAATTAGATCCAGATTTCTAGAAGAACATTCAAGCTATATATTTTTATGAAGTAATGTAACAAGATGCCCAGAGTTGAAGAACGCTCCCAGCTGCCGATGGCTCTAATAAAAAGTTTATAGTGTGAAGATCTATTAGCAGTGTCATGTCAGCTCTAATTTTACAAAAAAAAACGGCATTCACTTAAACCATTCCCTTGTAGACCCCATTTTAAGCCTATTAAAGATCTGTTGATCTCTCTTGGTAAGTGGAGTATATTAGTGGAGATTGTTTGAAAAAGCATGCATATGAGATAGACAATATTTAAATTCAATGAAACCTTTGGGAAAAGTAATGTGTATGTGCCTATTTGAAGTGCAACAGTTCTTGCTCAAATGGAAATGATTCTCGAGTCTATTATGGAAACTAGGGTTATGACGTTATAGATGTGTTAATTTGAAAGACCAAGCTTTGAGGTATATTGACACTGACTTGACAAAGCCAACATTTGATTTCAAAATTTAAATTAAATTTCAAACACAAAAAAGAAAAAAAAGCAAAAAAAAATGTTTTCTTATCACATGAGCCTTCAAACTTAGGGAATTAAGTTGTAGGACACATTAGGCAAAAGTGGACTGATAAAGAATCATTTTTAAGGTTATTTGTTGAATCATGGTTTGAAATTGATGTCTTCTGTATCTTTGACTACCTTGCTTAGGCCTAAACTACTCATGTTTTCCATATTTTGAAGATGAAGCTGTGGATGTGACATCTCCTGATGATCCAAAGCAAGACCTACACGAACACCTGGAAGGTACCAATGGGAGTGCTATGGCCTATCATCTTAGTCTATGAGTCAATATAACCACTATAAGTATCATTCATGCATATCATGCATACATGTATACATGAGCATATGACACTACATTATTGTTGTCTTGTGTTGCCCATCTTTGTCAAAGTGAATAGATGACACTCTATAAAGTAAATAATCAAAAGCAAACAAAACATCAGGGGGGGCATGAAAGGCCTATTGCTTGAGAAAGGTCCAATCACTTTGCAAAAATGGAGACGCATGCCTGTGCAAAGAATAAAAAATATCAGATGGAGCCTACATAGGAACAAAATCATTAGTTTAAACCTATACAGGGGGGCAAAGCTTCTCCTTTCAATTTTTGATTTTATGCATGTACAAAATAATTTCATACTCTCTTTCAATGTTCTGTCATGTAGGGGGCATGGAGAGGATATGAGAGCTAAAGGGCTAAAAAATAGTTGAATTTTTCATTAAGTGAAAGTCATTAAAGAACCTAAAGTAGAATTCACAATAGAATGGAATAAGTGGCTAGAAGAAAGCCAAAACTCTCAAATGACAGAAGTTGATGGCTAGAAGAAAGCCAAAACTCTCAAATGATAGAAGGTCAATCAAGCTAGAAGAGCTGAAGTTGATAGCCAGAAGAAATCCAAAACTCTCAAATAACAAAAGCTCAATCAAGCTTGAAGATCCAAAGTTAATGGTTAGAAGAAAGCCAAAACTCACAAATGACAGAAGGTTAATCAAGCTAGAAGAGCTAAAGTTAAAGGCTAGAAGAAAGCCAGAACTCTCAAATGACAAAAGGTCAATCAAGATAGAAGAGTTGAAGTTAATGGCTAGAAGAAAGCTAGAAGACCTTTGTGGGTCTAGAACCCAAATCAAATTACAAGTCCAGAACCTAAATCAACTCACTGGTTCAGAACCCATATCATTCATGGGTCTAGAATCCAAAACCAATTCTCGGGTCAAGAATCCAAATTCAATCTCAGGTCTAAAAACCTAATCTAGTCTCGAGTCCAAAATCCAAATCTAATTTCGGGTCTAGAACCCAAATCCAGTCTCGGGTCTAGAACCCAAATCCAGTCTCGAGTCTAGAACACAAATTCAGTCTCAGGTCCAAAATCCAAATCCAGTCTCGGGGTCCAGAACCTAAATCTAGTGTTAGCTCCAAAAACCAAATTCAATCTTGGGGTCCAAAATCCAAATCCAGTCTCGGGTCCAAAATCCAAATCCAATCTCAGGTCCATAACCCAAATCCAGTCACAAGTGCAGAACTAAAATCCAGTCTCTGATGCAGAACCCAAAACCAGTCTCGGGTCCATAACCCAAACCTGTTTGGGTCCAGAACCCAAACCAAAATCCACGGGTATAAAACCTGAACTAATCTATGGGTCCAAAACCTGAATCAATCCATGGGTCTAGAACTCGAACCAAATCATGGGTTCATAACCCAACCTATCAAAGCAACTCTATTTTTGTTTTGGTCCAGCTCAAAATATCCAATATCAGCTCATAACCAATTACTTTTCACTCTCTTTTACCAAAGTCTCAGATTGTTCAAGCAGAGGGCAAAACTGTAGATACTTAATTTTTGCCAAAATTAAATTTAGTCCTAATTAAAAAGTGTCAGGTCAAGTCCAAGAAGCTTAAACCTAGTCTAGTGCAATTTTAAAACCTTAAACCTAGTCTTGTTAAATTTTTAAAAGCTTGAATTGAGTTCAGTTTATTTTTAAAAGCCCAAAACGAAGATGAACCAACTTGATCTGACCCAGACCAACTTGGTTTGACTGAAAAGCAAAAGGCCATGTCGAATTGGAGAGCCAATTCGACATGGGCCTTTGTCCATGTCGAATTGGCATGGCCTTTTACCCCAATTTCAAGCAATTTTAATTTTAATAGGACTAGAATGGCTTGGATTTTCCAACATGATTGTGGACAGTTAAACTTTGCCCTAATATTGCCTATGAAAAGGCAATTAACTAATAGAAAAGGGAGGCAATAAGGATTGGCAAAAGGCAGCGACAAAAAATCAGAAACACAAAGAGCAACAAAATAATAAAATATAAAGCAAAAACAATAACCAAAGAGAAGCAGTAGCTTTGAACTCAGATCTTCAAGGAACCAATCAACACTTCCATTGATCCAAACTTTCAAGACACAAGCTTGGTTCAATAAATTAAGATTGGAGGAGCCAACAAACCCAGGTTTTAATCTCCAAACACAATCTATTTTAATTGTCATATGTTATTTTAATTCTACAACATAACTAAGTAAATATTAATTAAAGTTAGTAATTTGTATTCCAAAATCCATACAATAGGTAATGGTTTGAGTTTTTTGGTTTAAATCTTCATTACATGATTTATTTCATTTAAAACCCTAATTCATACCTTGAAACCCTAATTTGACTAGGCTAATTTCCATAACCTTAATTCATATCCGGAAACCCTAATTGTCACATCCGCCTACTGTATTTATGCAGTGTAGACACGTGCATAGCGAGAATAGAGGAAAGCAGAAGATAATTCTTGATAACAGCCCTAGATAAGGTTGTATGACCAAAGGGACCTAATTGTAATTTTTAAAAAGTTTGGGGACGTAGATGTAATTTCAAAGAAAGTTGCACCGGATGTTCTTAATAGTGCATATAACAGATTCCAAAAATGGAGTATAGAGAAAAATCGGATCGCAACGACGTGTAACGGTTTTTCCAGGAAATGTCCCGTTAAAGAAAAATGAAGAAATGTTGACTAAGGGCATTTTGGTCATTACCAATTAAAGTTATACATGAATTTAGAGTAGGAAATAAAGACGTGAGTACGTAGAGAATGGCGAGGGGTTAAATATGAAACGATCGTCAGTAGAAACGAAGCCGGAGAAAACCCGAGCAAAAATAGGACCAAAAGGGAATTTTGTAAAAAGTTGAGGGCTTACCGGTAATTTTTCAAAATGACATAGAAACCTAAAATAGATCTTATAAATAGAAAGTAGAGGTCGAGAGGATCAAAACCATATATAGTTTGACTCGTGGAGCTATACGGTTTAAAAGATATGATCGATTAATCGCCGGAACGTAATATGGGCCCGGTTTCGTGTCGGGACCGGATGGGTAACCCGGGACAACTTTATGAGATCCAATGGGAAGAGAGACAAGTGGAAAGAAGTAAAGGAAAAAGGAAGTTATAAAAATCAAAGGTTGGCCAATCAAAAGAAAGCATTTAGCATGTGTAATAAATGTGTAATAAATGAAGAAAGAGAAAAAGTGGACAAGTGGTCAAGGTGATCATCACTTCCTTTGTATATAAATATAGGTGATATGAAGAGCAAATTTCTCTCTTTTCCACTTGCAAATTTCGACCACAATAGGAAATTACCAAAGGACTTCCAAGTTTCTCCAAATTTGATTTTTAAGGTAAGTTTTTAAGGTTTTCTAGTAAGTAGACTTTGATTTTGGTATTAATTTTAGGTAGTTATATATTTATTAGAAGATTGGAAATTAGAGTCTTTATGTGGAATTAGAAAAATATTAAGTAAGTGATGAGATTAATTGATTAAATGGAAGAATCAAGATGTATAAAGATTAATAAGGTTGGATTAGGGTTTCGGTTGGAAAAGAAATGGAGGATAACTTATTATTTTGAATTTCTAAGGTTTATATTGTATCTTGAATTTATTGAAGGAGAAATAAAGAATTAAGGAAGGAGAAGAAGGAAAAGCTAAGAGGAATTAAAGAAATAAGGTTTGGTACTCTACCTTTGAATAATTAGTTTGGTACTTTACCTTTGAATAATTAATTTTGGTTTGATGCTTTACAAACTTTGGTTTATGAAAGTTTTGTTGTTGATGCTTAAATATATTGATTTGAGTTAAACATGTAAAAGTTGTCAAAGGGAAGTGTTTGAATCTTCACTTTACCATTAAAGAAGCCTTAATATTGATTTGCAAAAGAAAAATAAACTATCCTATGCATTTCATGTGTTTGGGCCGAAATGGTCCCAAAAAGACAGCTTTCTGGACCTTTTTGTGGAAATTGTTTGAGGCAGCAAACGAAGGAATTTTTCAACGAAATTTTACATGCAATTAGTCAACATATGAAATAAGTTTTCTGTAAAATTTCAGCCAAAAATAAGATCATTTACTTGGTCAAATGCATGATTGAAGTGGACTGAAATTTTGATGAAAATCCAGATTTTACTATTCATTTGGTCATGCCATTTTGCGTTGCCGATTTTTTTCGCCGCAACACTATTCATTTGGTCAATTTGTGATCTTTTGAGGAATCCTTTGAAATGTTTAATATGTTTATTGTGGATATTAAATATGTGAAAAAGGGGAATGGTTTGACTAAAGAATGTGTTGCGCGGCATAAATGGCAAAGTGCGATGGGAATTAAATTGATTTCTTGAATCATTCTAAAATGAAGTTGAGACTTAAATTGAATCATTTAAATCTTTTTGCTCTACTGGATAGTGGGAGTGGTAGATAAGGGTATGGTGCACTATACTAACGCATGCAGTACTGCTCATTATTGTGATATGATATGTTATTCAGCGGTGAGGCCACTGAAGCCAATGGGGAGGCCCATTGGTTATAACCAGGATGGTGAGGGATATTCCTGTGATCTGATATCGGTGGTGAGGGCCACCTATGTTACAGTGGTGAGGGCCACTGCCTTATCACTATGGTTCCCTATATACCAGTAGAGCCTGAATCAAAGACATATTATTTTTCGTTGAACTATATAATGCAAATGAGTTTGAATTATGATTTTACATTCTTGAAAGCATATCATACTGAATGTATCACGATTTCTATTGGTATAATGTTGGTTGATTGTTGATTTAATTATTTCCTTTGATTTCAAATACTTTCATATACTACTTTTATTTTTATTGGTAAAGTACCCACTGAGCGACAACGCTCAGCGAGTTGAGTTTTCTTGACTCGTAGGTTTGGAGCAGTAGATTTCGGTGATTAGCATCGAGCAGCACAACACAGCGCAGCACCTCAGAGTAGCCTTTAGTTTCCATTATGAGTTAGCTAATTGTGGCATGTATATGTATATATAAGATTGAGAGTCAGTATGTGATACTATACATTATTGGTATGTAAGAATAATAAATCTCTAATTTAGTCTGGATTAGAAGTGTGAATTTTTCTTGCAGGTTGTAGTTGAGGGTATAAGGTGGATTCATTGGGAGTGTATTGGAAACTGATTGTATTCACATTGGTCTGTGTAAAATGTTTTCAAAAATCAGAAAAATAAGTTTTGTCGACACTTGGGATCCAAATTTCTAGGCGGAACTATGGCAAAATTTCTGTAAAATCTAAACAAAAATTTGACTAAGTAAATTGGTAGCAACAATTTGGATAGTGTGGCGCCTCTACTCGGCTTACACATGTAGGTCGGGAAGGGGTGTTACACTAATTAGTTCTTAAAACCATAATTCTCAAAACCCTAATTCTATAAACCCAAATCCAAAAACCTAATTCCAAATTCCTAAAAACCCTAATTCAAAACCCTATCCAAGATCTCAATCCTTTAAGTTTAGCCCTAGTTTGCTTGTTTTAGCCCTTAATTGCACTTTTAACCCTAAGTTTGCATGTTTAAATTTTTATTTGTATCTTTATATCTTGATCTTGATTATTTGATTTATTTTATAATGGATGATGCACTTTGATTATTTTATTGCTTACTTTATTCAATCAAATTACGTTTGTTGGTCGAAGATGTAAAAGGCATATTTCCACTTCGTGGGTGCTTTATATATTTTACTTATGTAATTTAATTTATTTTATGGACATTGGGACTTTGTAAAGGACATGTTTCCACCTTTTTATGTGTGTCCTATTTTATTTATTCTTATAGATTTTGGATGGTTGTAAGGGCAGGTTTCCATCCTCAGATTGGATTTGTTTATTTTAATTAATAATATGATGAATATTTATTTTTAATTGCATATAATATGAATAATGTTATAATAAAATAAGAATTTAATAATATTTAGACTTGAAAAGGTGGCTGATTCCAATGAACTGGACGCTGTGGGGGTGCTGGGTCATTCTCACCTTCCCCATGCATACCTAACTTTTTGAACACAATAGGGGGTTGGGGATTCCATAGGAATTGAGTCATCCACCCCTTTTTTTTTGGCCCGTCCGGATGCCGACTCTTATTCTCCGAGCTTAGGCCCGTGTTGTCTAAGGCCTTGAGCCTAACAATACCAAAGTCACAAGAACCATTCCACCTAGAGAGGGGGCAAAAATCCCCGCTCACACTAGGGTTTAAGTTTTAGGTTCATATGTCAACCTAAGTTTGAAGAAAAATTAATTAAGGTTCTCATATGTTAACTTAAATTTGAAAAAGGATTTGATCTATGTTCTTATGCCAACCTAAGTTTGAAGAAGGATTTGATTTAGGTTTTTATGCCAACCTAAATTCAAAAAGGATTGAATTTAGGTTCTTATTCCATCCTAATTTCAAAAAAGATTAAATTAAATTAAGTTCTTATATCAACTTAATTTGAAAAAGGATGTGAATTAAATTAAGTTCTTATGCCAACTTAATTTGAAAAAGGATTTGAATTAAATTAAGTTCCTATGCCAACTTAATTTCAAAAAGGATTTAAATTAAATTAAGTTCCTATGGCAATTTAATTTAAAAAAGGATCTTGGATTTTTTATTTCTTTAAGCCTTAAGTCCAATTTTAGGTCCTTTAAAGTCTTGGGTTCAATTATCTGAGTCCAATCTAAAAGCCTAAATGATTTTCTTTTAAAGCAATTCAATCAAATCAAAGAATAAATTTTCAAAAGGAAAGGAAAATCCAAAATTATGGTTCATGCCTTCTTTGATGACCTTAGCGGTGGCAGCTTGAGTGTGTACTCAGATCGGAGTTCCACTTTTGCTAGGGTTTGTGTTAGCCAAACCATTGACCTCTATTTTGATCTTAGGCAATCAAATTGATTATGAATAATATTTATAACAAGTAACATTTTTGCAGGACTTAAATGTTTTGAAGAAAACTCAAAAGATCGATCGAACCAGAATCAAGGCCGACCGGACTCAGGAAAAGTTAGCCATATCAAGCTTATCGAGCTAAAGTCTGACTGCACCAATATCTAGTTGACGAGCATTCAAAGAACAAGGAGAAGAGAATGATCATTCCAAAATCGAGCTGACCGAACTTGAGTATGGTACAACTGGACTAAACTTGAACTACCATAACTGAGCACGAGCTGAGCTGACTAAGCTTGAGCTAAAGATATCCAGTAGAGTTCATGATCAATGTCACTCCCACATTGTGAATAGACTATATGGCACGACCAAACCTCCAAGCAGTCAGATTATACCAAACCTAAGCTAAATCCTCAAAACATCCAGTAGAGCTCACGGTCATTGTTTACTCTGAAAACTTCTACTTGTATTCTTTGAGTGTTGGGTGTGAGCATTAAAACACCATTGTAAGTTTGAGTGTGAGCTTTGAAACACTTAGGTTATAGAGTGAGCCTGGAAAATCTCTTGCTTGGGTTATGAGGAAGATTTTCAAACCTTGTAAAAGTTTGGTGTGAGCTTATTAAAACACCAAGTTATAGTTGAGCTTATAAAAACTCAAGATTAGTGGAACCCTAACAAGTTATTAAGGAAGTGGATGTAGGATTAAGGTAATTTGATCTACTATAAACTGTAATATCCCGGAATAGACCCTAAGAGTTTTGGAGTTATTGTTGTTGTATTTGGATTTAATGTATATGTGTATATGTGAAATATAAGGATAATATATGTAAGACATATACATATACATCACATATACATGGGATATATATAATGGTGAAGGATAAGTGAGTTGTATATATATTTGTATAACTAAATAATAATAATAATAATAAAGACAAAAAGAAAAGAGAAGAAGAAAATCAAAGAAAGAATATGTGGTGGAGATTTAAAGTATTATTATTATTATTACTATTGTTATTGTTATTGTTATTGTTATTATTATTATTATTATTATTATATATATATATATATGGATAAGGACAAAGGAAAGAAGTAGAAACTTCTTCTTCCTTCTACTCCTTCTTCGTCTTCTTCGTTCTTCTTGGCCGAGAGAGAGAGAGAGAGAGAGAGAGAGAGAGAGAAAGAGAGAAAGATGTGATTTTCTTACCAAATTTCTTAAGGAATTCAAGAGATTTGATGATAGAGATGAAGATTTGATAAAGGATTCAAGTAAGTATTTATTTCTTTAAATTGATTTTCATTGTTTGAGTTGGGTTTGGTATGGTTGATGTGTGATGATGATGATATTGAAAGATTTAAGTATATATATGTGTTGATTTGGTAATTGGATGATGATAATATGATTATTTGTGAAGATGATGATGAATTGTTGAATAAGGGTTGAGTTTAATGAAATTTGGGGATTTGATAAATTGGTATATGAATGAAGTTTATAATGATGATTGGTGTGTGTTTTGAGTGTTGTTGATGTTTTGGTAAGTTTGTTATGGTTTTTGGGTGTGTTTGATGAAGATTGTTTGAAGTGAGTAATGATAAAAAGATGGGTATTGTTGGATGTTGTTGTGTGTTGACCGGAATCTGGGTTTTTAGTCGGACACGCCCAGAGACACGGCCAGTTTGTTAGGCGTGTCGTTGGTTCTGTTTTCTGGAGTTGGTAGCACGAGCAGTGACACGCCCATGTTATTGAGCGTGTCATAAGTTCTGTGTGGCAGTAGAATTGACACGACCAGTAACACGCCCGTGTTATTGAGCGTGTCATAGCTACTGTGAGTTTGGAGAATTGACACGGCCATGAGCACGCTCTTGTTGATTGGACGTGTTGATGTTTTTGAGATACAGAATGTATTACACGCCCAGTGACACGCCCGTGGTTATGAGCGTGTCAATGTTTCTGTGTTGTGGAGTTAGGGCACGATCAGGAACACGCCCGTGTTGATGAGCGTGTCATGTGTTGAGTTTGCCCTAATTGATTCTTATTTGTATTACCTCATGTGTATTTCTAAGTGAGTGTGTATGATTACTTTTGGATTAGGTTTTAAGAGATGGAATTGCTCTAATCCAAGTATTGAAAGATCTATGGAAGAGAAGTTATATGGGAGTGAGTTCTTTAGAGGTAAGTACAAAACCCTATTGGATTGCATATAAGTATATTGTTAAAATAAATATTAATACTGTATACGCAATGAAAAGATAAGAGATATGATAATACATTAATACATATAAGATGTGAAGGCATTCAATATATATATGTTATGAAATGTGAAAGATGTGAGGATATGATTTGTATGATGTGTATTCCAATTTATATGGTAATGCAATTGATTGTGCATACTTGAGTAATGAATGATTATGTATATAAATATCAAAGATGAACTATGAAATGTGATAATGTGATATTGTGATGAACTATGAAATGTGATAATGTGATATTGTGATGAACTATGAAATGTGATAATGTGATATTGTGGTGAACTATGAAATGTGATATTGTGATGGAATATGAAATGTAAATTGAGAGGTGATGATGTATAAAGCCATTGTGGTTGGCTATGATATTGAGAATGAGATAAATGAGGCATGTTTTGCCTAAATGATGCCATTGTGGTTGGCTATGATGATGTAAATGATGATGAGAATGAGAATGAAATTGATAATGAAATAATAAATGAATTGTGTGACTAATGTGTTATTCATTTTCAGAGTTTTGTTGTTGGTGGCATGCCTAATAAGTGTAACAATCTCTTGAAGTTAGGTTGGATTGAATCCTTGAAGCCTAATTGAGATGTTACCACCCTTGAAGCTTGGTTGAACTTAATCCTTGAAGCCTAGTTGGGTATATGATATTGATAAATGTGATAACAAAACCAAAGCATTAACTCTGAACTTTGAATGACATATTAGTGTCTTTTGGGCCCGAGTCTGTCTTTGTTGTTAATGTGATGTATATACAAGTTGAAATAAATGAGTAATGGGATTTATGTTGCCTTTGTTGGAAATGTGAGTTGTGAATGATGAATTGTGGTTAGTGATATGATTATATAACATACATGAATTATTGAAAGGAGATATGGTTTGTGAAGTTATATGCAATATGCGATTATAAAGTATAAAATGATATATATGATATGTATGAGGTGAAATTGGTAAGTATCATAATATGAAGGTTCTATCAATTTATTGAATTATGTTTGATGGTTATGTTATATGTGTATATGTATATCCTCTATAAGGTTAATAGGATTATATGAAGAATGCATTGAAAAAGGGGAAAACAGAGTAAGAAAATGTTAAAACATGAGACTAAACATATGGGGTATGTTTCCTTTATATTGTATATTTTAATGGTTACTTGTACTACTAAGCTTTCGAGCTTAGCGCGGTTATCTTAATCGCGCAGGTATATAGGTGATGAAGCTGGAGATAAGCTACTATGTCACAACGAGGACAAGTGTAGTTCGAGACCAACTAGATGGTGGTGCATGCATGTAATTATACTGTATTTTCATAAGAATGTATTCATTTGTATAAATGAATCTTTGGAAGAAACAATGTAACTTATATTTATGTATTACCATGATAAGAATAACCATTTTGTAAATACTTTCATATGATTTAAATGTATTATGGTTTTAAAAATTAAAGTAAAGAGTTATAATGGTGATGAAAAGTGACATTCTTATACTCTATATACATATTGTATGTGTACCTGGTATATGTACAGTATTTATATGGGGTATCGGGGTGTTACATAAACTCTTTGTGTTCATTCTTCTGTACTCTACTCTTTTCTTATTTTGTTTGATTTTAAATTTTTAATTTACCATCACTTCTTCAAAACAACCAATTCATACATGCCTCTTGATTGCCATCTTGGGACAATAATTGGTATCAGAGCCTCAAAATTTCAAGAAACTTAAATGTGAAATTTGATCTATGATGGCTGCCACTTCTTCATCCACCTCCATTACTCAATCTCATGGAAATGTCAATTCTTATCTAAGACCCTACTTCGAAGGAACAGACTATTCTTGTTCGAAATACAAGATGTATTTATTTCTTGATATTGAGGGAATTGAGCTTTAGAAATTTGTGCAAAATGCATGGAAACCTCCTACGCATGAGGTTGATGGTGTTTAAGCACCTCCTTCTAGAGACAAATGGACCGATGCTCAAGAAAAGGCTCACTGTAAGAACATTAGAGAAGCCTCCATCTTAGTTTATTCCTTATCTAGAGAATAAGTTGGAAGAATCCAACACCTTACTTATGCACACAACATTTGGAAAACTCTTGAGAATTATCATTAGGACACTACCCAAGTGATATTCATAAAAACCCAAATACTTATACATGAGTATGAACTCTTTAAGATGAAGCCTAATAAAAATGTCACTAAAATGATGAATCGGTTACTTGATATTATCAATGACTTGAAGAAATATGGGAAAATATATATTCAAAGTGATGTCAATAGAAAAATATTGATAGCACTAAGAGCCAAGAAGAACTTTGAATCAAAAGTCTCTTCAATTGAAGAAGCTCATTATCTTAGCATACTAAGAACTGATGAGCTAATTATTAAGCTCCTCACCTTTGAATTGCATACCGAGAAAGAAGATGATAAGGGTGAGAAGGACAAGAAGAAAGCTATAGTTGTCAAAGCCACCAAAGAAGTTGAGAGCTCAAGTGAAGAAGATAGTGATGATGATGAAAAAATGGCCATGCTATCTAGAAGAGTAAGTGAATGTAAGAGAAAGAGGAGATTGCAAGAAAAAGGTAATCCCTCCAAATTTTCTTTCAAAGATAAGGAGAAGAAAAATGAAATAAAATGTTATGAATGTGGCAGGTTGGGTCACATCAAAATGGATTACTTCAGAATCAGGAACAAATAGAAATGGGACAAGGAGAAGAAGAAATCTCTCAAAGCCACATGGGTGATGACTTTTCAAGTGAAAAAGAAGAGGAGAAAGAGCAAGGAATTGCAAATCTTTGTCTCAGGAAAACCTTGGAAAATTGTCATCCAAATCGGATGAATCAAGTAAAGTATATAGAGTATTTAATAGGAGAACTTTAGTAGTTGTAGAATCAATGCATGTTATCTTTGATGAATCCTCTAAACTTGATCATGGGAAAGGAATTACTCTTGATGATCTTGTAGGTACATATGAAGAACTTGACACAAAAGATGATCCAAAGCAAAACAATGATGAGCTAGAAAAAATAGTAGAACAAGAAGAATCTAAGATAGATGAAACTTAAGAACTACCCAAAGATTGGAGTTATCAAAAGCATTATCCAAGAGAACTCATCATTGGTGATAACTCAAAGGGAGTAACTACTAGATCAAAATTTAAATATTTAGATTCTAATATTGCTTTTGTTTCTCAAATTGAGATAATGACTATTGAGGAGGCTCTTAGTGATGAATGTTGAGTGATTGCTATGAAAGAAGAACTCAATCAATTTGAGAGAAACAAAGTATGGGAGCTTGTTCCTAGACCCAAGGATCATCCAATTATTGGTTGCCAATGAGTATATAAGAATAAGCTTGATGAAGATGGTCTCATTACTAGAAATAAAGCTAGATTGGTAGCCAAAGGCTATAACCAATAACCTGATAGTGTTGAGGCCTAAAATGACAAATGAGCATGTACAGGCTAGGTGCTCACAGTGGTGACTCCATTGCGGACTTACTCATGAGAAAAGATTCTAATTATTCATATGTTAGTAAGAATCATTTTTAATATGAGGAATAGTTACATTGCAGTAGTTGCATCTTTATGTGTGTGTGTTAGGAAGCCCAAAATATCCATGTTATGTTATGAAAGGGATACCATATGCTTTATTCAAGATATGGAGAATAGACACTATTTAGCTACTTGCATTCCTAGTACACTTAGGTATATCTTACTGCGGGAGCCTAAGCCTATTTTTATACTGGACCAAAATGTGAATATAGGCTGACTTAGTAACATTCCTTTAGGATTACCTGGACGACTATGATTGACATGGTTTTTGCTCATTGTTTATTAAAATCCCTGTCTTTTGCCTTATTAAAATATAGGGATTTTTTAAACAAAAAGCTTGAAAACTTATCAATTATAAATTTCTTTTAATTTTGCTAAGAAACTTCCCTTTTGTATAACTAAAATATTTTTGAACCGTCTCTTAGGAATCTTCCTTTTTGGTAATTCATATAATCATAGTAAATACAAAAGGATAGAAGTTCTTAAGAGTTATAAGATCTGGTCATAGGAATTACTCTTGATGGTAAGAACTATACACCATAAAACTAGGAAAAAAGAGACTCATCATTAAATATGAGTGTGGAAGTAGTGAAAGAATCTAGAAGAAATAGGAATGTAACACCCCTATACCCCGTATACGCACATAGCATGCTAATACAATCGTAATATACGTATACTGAATATAGAAATGCCACGATATACTTAACAAATGACTCATTCCTTTACCAAAAGCATGAACAAATTTAAATCATTTAAAAGAAATTATAAAAGACAAAAGATAAAATGTTTATTTAAAAACAGCGGAAAATGTAACAAATATTTACAAATATATATATACATCAAAATTCAAGTTTTACAAAATATAAAATATATATACATGTTTGGCAGAATCTCTTTGATCTTTAAGCTCCACTATCAACACCTCAAATCTAGACGCTACTCGGCCTAGAGGAACTCTCCGATTCTTCCCTGTCACCTACGCGATAAACCACAATCGCGCTAAGCCAACGGCTTAGTGATACAAACTACAATGATATCATGCTCTAATGAAATGCCAATGTCATACTTTCCAACATACAAGTGATTCTCAAGAATCTCAATATTTATTTATTTCATCATTTATAAACCACATAGAAACAAAGACAAGCAAGGGCCCAAAAAGAAACTAATATGTTATTCAAAGTTCAGAGTCACTGCTTTGGTCCATATCATAATCATCAAGCCCGTAGGCAACATGTATACACATATATATCTATCCATGGATAGGGTAATAGACCCAGTCTCTTGGACCTCTACATAGTTAGACTCAAGGAGATCTTCAAACTGGCAAGACTGTTACCATAACAATTGTAAAAGACCTAGTCTCTTGGACCTCAACCCGACTAATCTCGAGGAGATCCTCAACCCGGCAAGACTGTTACTATAATTCATATTTCACATTTATCATTTCACATTTTTCAACTGGAATCGGCTTACGACCCGGTCTTTTCACCTATCCAGTAATTCATAGGCATGCCGCCAAACTCAGAACTCTGAAAGTTGAATAACACATTAGGCACACAATATTTTCATTTATTTATATCATTGCACATTTCTTTCTCAGATCATTTCTCATTTCATTCTCATAATCAAATAGGCAACCATGCCTCCATTATAATTCATTTACATCATCATAGCCAACAATCATGGCTTCTCATCACATCAAAATAGTACACATATATATCATCAATTACATTGAACATCATTTAGACAAACATGCCTCAATCATATCATTTTCATCAACATTCAATTGCATTGAACATCATCTAGGCAAACATGCCTCAATCACATTAATTCACATCTCAACTCATCATTTAAGTACTCACAATCAATTACATTGAACATCCATTAAGAATGGTCATCATTAATATATATGTATAGCAATTTGCATTATTCATAGATTTATAATTTTCAACATACATTCCATATAATTCACATGATGCACAATATAGCATTATTCATATGCATCATCAATGTTCACATTATATCAAACATAGCATTATAGTTATTAACATCATATGAATGTATGCAATAATGTAGTTTGTACTTACCTTAAACACCACTTATACAAATCTATACACTTCCTTTTCCCACACTTCTTCACCACTTGAATTAGGGCAAATTATCTTCTTCAAGACCTAATCCAAAAATTGATAAAATATATCAATTCCAAATACAAATATTCACTTAATAACCTCTTACTAAACCCTTAAATCACAATTTACACTTCAACACCACTCACAAAGGTCCACGGCCGTGGCCACCCCAACCCCCACGGGCGTGAGTTAGAAAATGGGTCTGCCTCCCTTGCTCAAAACCTCCATGGCCATGGCAACCAAAGGCCACGGGCGTGGCATCCAAAACGCTACTATTTCTTACCAAAATCACATATTCAATGCTTACAACTCCAACAAACATCAACAACATGAAAATCTATGAAAATAATTGATCAAACTCAAGTTAAACATCACTTACCACTTCAAAACCCTAAAACCAACAACACTCCTACTCTTCCAACACCAACATCAACCTATCTTTTTATTTTCCATTCAAAACTAACACCACAATCAATTTAAATCAAACACACACTAACATACTACCATAAACACAACCCTTCTTACAAATATCCACAATCAAATCCACAAACAACTTAAAATAAAACAAGAGAATCAAGAGAGACTTACCAAAATAATGAATCTTCTTGGATTTCCACTTAATCACTTGGAAACTCCTTCAATTTGAGCTTTAAACACCAACTCACTCTTGCTCTCTCTCTTGTTTAGGATGGCCGACCAACAATGGAGAAGAAAAGAAGAAGAAATGAAGAAAAGTCAAATTTCTCATCTCTTTAAACCTCCACCAAGTATTCCAAAATAAGAAATTACTTAAATACCCTCACCTATTTATTTTACTTCTCTTTCACTTATTACCCTATTTAGTAATTTCACAAAGAACAAAATAAATATCTTCATCCCTTGACCATCACATTTGACTTATATATATGTTGTATATATTTCCATATACACAACATATACACTTTCTTTTAAATTTCTTTTCTCTTCCAAATTAACATATACATTCAATTCCAATTAAAACAATAATATTAAAACTTCTAGGGCATACATTGGGATATTACAATTCTCCCCCTCTAAAAAGAAATTTTGTCCTCGAAATTACCTGAAATCAAGCCTAAAACAGTTGAGGATACTGATCTTGCATTGCTTGCTCGCTTTCCCAAGTTGCCTATTCTTTCCCATGATTCTTCCTTAGAAGCTTCACTAATGGCACTTTCTTATTCCTCAACTCTTTCACTTCATGTGCCAAAATAGCAACTGGTTCTTCTTCAAATGTCAGATCCGGACTCACTTCAATGAATTCAACTGGTAAGATATGAGATGGATATGATCTATACCTCCGCAACATAGAAACATGGAATACATTATGGATTCTATCCAACTCAGGCGGCAAAGCAAGACGATAAGCAACTGGCCCAACTCTTTCCAAAACTTCATAGGGTCCAATGAAACGAGGACTTAGCTTCCCTCTTCGACCAAATCTTAATATTTTCTTCCAAGGAGACACTTTCAAAAATACTTTATCTCCAACATCAAACTCTATATCTCTCCTTTTCAAGTCTGAATAAGATTTTTGTCGGTCTGAAGCTGCTTTCAACCGATCCCGAATTATTTTTACTTTCTCTTCAATTTCTTTAACTAGATCAGGACCAGTTAACTTGCCCTCTCCAATTTCATTCCAACATAAAGGCGTTCTGCATCTTCTACCATATAGTGCCTCAAATGGTGCCATACCAATACTGGATTGATGACTGTTGTTGTAAGCAAATTCCACAAGTGGCAAAAATCTGTCCCAACTTCCAGAGAAATCAATGACAGCTTCTTAACATATCCTCAATAATCTGTATCACTCTCTCTGACTGTCCATCTGTCTGTGGATGAAAAGTAGTACTAAAGTGCAATCGAGAACCCAAAGCATCATGTAAACTCTTCCAAAACCTTGAAGTAAAACGGGGATCTCGATCAGACACTAAGGAAATTGGAACTCCATGCAACTTCACTATCTCACTTACATACAACTCAGCCAATCTTTCAAGAGAATAGTCCATTCTAACAGGAAGGAAATGGGCTGTTTTTGTCAACCGATCCACAATCACCCAGATAGCATCATGCTTCTTCTGAGTCAATGGTAATCCCGATACAAAATCCATTGTCACTCTTTCCCATTTCCATTCAGGCACTGTTAAAGGTTGAAGCAACCCTGTTGGAACTTGATGCTCAGCTTTTACCTTCTGACATGTGAGACATTTGGACACAAATTCTGCTATGTCTCTCTTCATACCAGACCACCAGTAATGCTGTCTCAAATCATGGTACATCTTTGTACTTCTAGGATGCATAGCAAAAACAGATTGGTGTGCTTCCTCTAAAATGATCTTTCTCAAACTATCATCATCAGGTACACATAATCTATTCTTGAACCAAAGACTACCATCACTCTTCACATAAAAATCTCGGCTCTCCCTATTTTGGCAATCTGATAGAATCTTCTGAATTTTCTCATCCGTCAATTGATCCTCCTTTATCTGATCCAACAATACTGGTCTCAACTGCAGCTGAGCCAATAATGCACCATCATCACACACTTTCAAACTAGCATGTAACGCTCTCAACTCAACGAGCAATGAGAGCGAATAAACAGCCAAACCTGCTAAAGATTTCTGACTCAAGGCATCAGCAACTACATTCGCCTTACCAGGATGGTAATCAATCAAGCAATCGTAGTCTTTGATAAACTCTAACCATCGTCTTTGCCGAAGATTCAACTCCTTTTGAACACCCAAATATTTCAAACTTTTGTGATCCGTATAGATAAAACATTTCTCCCCATATAAGTAGTGTCGCCAAATCTTCAAAGCAAACACTATAGCTGCCAACTCCAAATCATGAGTCGGATAATTAAGCTCGTGCGGCTTCAACTGCCGAGAAGCATACGCTATGACTTTACCCTCTTGCATCAAAACACATCCTAAACCATTATGTGAAGCATCACTATAAATCACATATGGTTTATCTTCCACGGGTAAAGTAAGAATAGGTGCTTGAGTCAACATTTCTTTCAACTGCTCAAAGCTAGCTTGACACTGATCCTCCCTTCAGAAGCAATCTGGTGAGTGGAGTAGCTATCAAAGAAAAGCCTTTCACAAATCGACGATAATAATGTAATATCCTCATGTATACCTTAGAAGTTTTGATTATGTTATTGTTGTTGTTGTTATAAATTGGATTGTATATATATATATGTGTCAAATTGCAAGGGAAAAGAAATTGAGAAGAGAATGGTTATGTATTTGTGTTTTGGGAAAGAAAAGAGGGTGTAGAGAGAAGTGTATATGTTGTTTATATGGTTGTATAATTAACATATACATAAGTCAAAGGTGGAGTCAATGCAAGAGGATATTTTTGTGTGACATGTGTAATGACTATAATGGGCACATATGAGACAAAAGGTTAATTAAATGGATGAGGGCATGTTGGTAATTGTTTTGTTAAATTGGGTGGTGGAGATTTAAAGAAGAAGAAATGGTTGATTTGTATTCATTCTTCTTCTCTTCTCATGTGTGTGCCGGCCATTGAAGAAAAGAGAGAGCAAGAGAGGTGTTCTTGAAGCTAGAACCAAATTGAAGAGGCAATCAAAGGGATTGGTTAGAGATTTGTGAAATTTCTTTATCTAAGGTAAGACTTCTCTTGTTTTCCTTTGTCAATTTTGAAGTTGTGTCTAAAAGAAATTGTGATTTATTGATGTGATGATTTGGTGTGGTTGATATGTGTTTATAAGTGTTTAAAGTGATTGTAAGTTAAAAGATGGGATTTGGTGTTGGTTTGGTTGTGAATATGGTAAGATATGTGAAGGTTGATTGTGGAAGATCAAGTGGGAAGTTGGTTTTAAGGTTTGGTATTGGTGAATGTTTTAATGTAATGTTTATGTGTTGTTTAAGTGGTTAATGTGATGAATATGTAAGATATGTGTTAATAACATTGATTAGAACAAATTGAATGAAGTTATTGTTGTGCAAAGGGTGTGAAAATGCATTTGGAAGAGTGTTGGTTTTGATTAGGGTTATGTTCTTGAGTGACACGGCTAGAATCGATGAGAAACACGGCCAAGACTTGAGAAATTTGGGTGACACGGCCAAGTTGGAGGGATTTTGGCGGTGTTGGTTATGTTTTGGGGTGACACGGCCACTGGCTTGGCCGTGTCCCTTGAGTGTGTTTGCCACTGCCTGAGTTGTTTTGAGAGACACGGCCGTGTCCTTGCCCGTGTCTGCCTCGGGAAGTTTTGGTTTTGAGAGACACGGCCACAAGCTTGGCCGTGTCCCTTGGGTGTGTTTGCTACTGTGATGGTTTTGGTTCTTCATGCATTGTTTGATTCTTCAAAAGTCTTGTGCTCCTAAACATTTTATATACACCCTAAGTACTTTGTAATCAAAGAATGACCTAAACAAATGTATGTGGATGATTCTAAACCTATAAATAATGATCTTTGGATTAGGTTTTGAAGAGATTGTGTTGCATTAACCTAAATGTTGAGAATTCTTGGAAGAGGAAATGTATAGAGGAATGGGAATAGTTCTTGAGGTAAGTACCAATACATATGATTGTATTTAATTACATAATTTGAGGCTTAACACATTTGTTTGCAAATGTGTTAAATGATCTATTATATTGTTAATATAATTGGACTAAGGTGATGATTGAATGATGTGAAGGATGTGAAGATCATTAACAAGGTAAGCATAAACTCTATTTGATTGTATATCCTTATATGTTTTTGAACAATAACACATTGGGATGAAAGTGTTAAATAAGCTATTATATTGTGAATGTAAATTGCTATATATATATAGATATATATATAAAGGATGAAATATGAAATGGGAAAGGTAGGAAGAAACGAGGATCATTCTTAAGGTATGTGCAATTTGTAGTAATAAATGCTCTAGTAATGAATGATGTTAATGTGTTTTGAGAAGTGAGAAAATGTTATGTTATATGCATTGTGAATCTTGTGAATGGCAATGTATTATATGAATAATATATTTTGAAATGTGATATCAATGATGCCATATGTATCATATGGATTGAGATATGATATGATATGAAGCCATTGTGATTGGCTATGATGATTCAATTGAAAGAGATAAGGCATGTTTGCCTAATTGATGATGAGATTGATAATGAAATAATAAATGAATTGTGTAACTAATGTGTTATTCGATTTCAGAGTTCTGGGTTTGGAGGCATGACTATAAAATGAAAAAGGTAACAGTCTTGCCGGGTTGAGGATCTCTTCATTTTGAGTTGAATTGAGATCCAAGAGACTGGGTCTGTTACACTATGAGAAAGTGTGATTATGAGATATATGATTGGTAACAGTCTTGCCGGGTTGAGGATCACCTCGAGTTTAGCCGAGTTGATGATCTAAGAGACTGGGTCTGTTACGCTATCCATGGATAGAGATATTGATATATGATGCCTACGGGCTTGATAATTATGATTATAGACCAAAGCAGTAACTCTGAACTTTGAATAACATATTAGTGTTTTGGGCCCGAGTCTGTCTTTATTGTCAATGTGAAATGCAAGTATTGAAATATTGATTGTGAGTATTAATACTGAATTATGCTTGGTGAATTGTGAATAATATAATGTTATTAAGTGTAATATGTAAATGAATTGTGGTTGATGATAAAGGTTGTCTTTATTGGAAATGTGATTTATGATTTGTATGATATGTAATTTGTGTATTGCAATAATGAGAGATATGATGTGTAATGTGTGTATTGCAATAATGATTGGTATGGTATATATAATGTAGGGGTATTAATATATTGGTTTTGAGTATTGGTGATGCATTGGGGTTGGTGATAATATTATGTATATATGTACATCATATAGTAAATGAATTGTGGTTGATGATAAAGGTTGTCTTTATTGGAAATGTGATTTATGATTTGTATGATATGTAATTTGTGTATTGCAATAATGAGAGATATGATGTGTAATGTGTGTATTGCAATAATGATTGGTATGGTATATATAATGTAGGGGTAATAATATATTGGTTTTGAGTATTGGTGATGCATTGGGGTTGGTGATAATATTATGTATATATGTACATCATATATGAAATTAGCTATGATATATTAAAGATGAAATTAAAAAGAAAAGAAGATATGATAAGAACTAATTATATATTGAATTGATGTATCATTATATGTCAATACTTCTATACTATATGTTTATATCTTTATAGTTGGACTACTAAGCTCTCGGGCTTAGCGCGGGTGTTTATTCGCGCAGGTATATAGATGGAAGATATGAAGTCTTTTATTATGCCACAAGAAGAGTAAAGTTTGTTGAGACCAACTAGAGGGTAATGCATACATGTATAAATTTTTAATTGAATATGTATTTCTGACGAGAGAGTATTTATATGTATAAATGAAGTTTTGATAAAGATAATGATTTTGTAAAGGTTATTTCAATTAATGTATTATGGTTTGAACTCTGTTACAGGTTTTTAAAAAGGTAACGAAAAGTGACATCCTTATACTTTATATATTTACTGTATGTATACTAGGTATACGTATAGTACTTATATAGGGTATCGGGGTGTTACAAATAACCTGCCAAACCCAGAAAACTTCTAACTTCAGTCACAGACTTTGGTGGACTCCAATTCAAAATAGCTTCAACTTTACTCGGATCAACTCTTATTCCATCTGCTGAAACTATATGACCTAGAAAGGTAACTTTGTCAAGCCAAAACTCACACTTTGACAGTTTAGCATACAACTGCTTCTCTCTCAAAATCTGCAACACAATCCGCAAATGCTTGTCATGCTCCTCCTCACTACGTGAATACATCAAAATATCATCAATGAAAACCACCACAAACTGATCCAGATAGGGTCTAAATACCATATTCATCAAATCCATGAAAGCTGCAGGTGCATTCGTCAACCCAAAAGGCATTACTAAAAACTCATAATGCCCATATCTTGTGCGGAAGGCTGTCTTAGGAACATCTTCAGCTCTAACTCTCAACTGATGGTACCCTGATCTCAAATCAATTTTGGAAAACACTGCTGCTCCCTTCAATTGATCAAAGAGATCATCAATCCTAGGCAAAGGATATTTATTCTTGATAGTCACTTTGTTTAATTGCCTATAATCGATGCATAACCTCATAGTACCATCCTTCTTCTTTACAAACAACACAGGAGCTCCCCAAGGAGAAACACTAGGGTGAATAAACCCTTTATCCGACAACTCCTGTAACTGCACCTTCAACTCCCTCAATTCAGCTGGTGCCATTCGATAAGGAGTGATAGAGATGGGAGTGGTACCAGGCAACAATTCAATACCAAACTCAACCTCTCTCTCAGTGGGTAACTCTGGCAACTCCTTAGGAAACACATCTGGAAAACCTGCAACTATGGTTATATCATCAAGTTGAGAACCGTCTACTCTAGTATCCACCACATGAGCAAGATAAACATCACACCCTTTTCTAATCAATCTTCTAGCTGTTACAGCTGATACAAACAAGGATGCAAGTTGTCTCTGCTCACTAGATACTATCACATCTCTACCATCACTGGTTCTCAAGGTGACACATTTCTTTTGACAATCTACCACAGCCCCATGCTTAGACAGCCAATCCATGCCTAAGATCAAATCATATTCTTTAAAAGGCATTTCAATTAAATCACCAAGAAACTCCTCACCTTGCACCACAACAGCACTATCACGGTGCACCTTACTCACCATAACACTATGTCCTAAAGGATTTGTCACCAAAACATCAAATCCTAAGGACTCAGAATGCAATTCAGACACAGGCAATATGGATGCACTAATTTATGAATGAGTAGATCCTGGATCAATTAAAGCAAGTACTAAAATGCCAAATAAAGAAAATGTACCCGCTATGACTGCTGAAGAATCTGGCTGCCTCTGCATCACATACACCCTCTGAGAAGATCCGGCCTCCTCTGGCCTACTGCCTCCGGATGATGATCCTCCTCTCTGACTATATCTGGATCGACCACCCCTACTGAAACCCCTGCCTCCTCGACCACCTCTGCTGACACTGGGTCGAGAGGCTGCAGACTCAGCCTGTCTGTGCTCCTGCATCTAAGGACACTCCCTAATGAAATGGTCAGGCGATCCACACCTGAAACACACAGCTGATCTACTATACTTCCAACGAACACCCCCATGTCTTCCACCACACTGAACACATATAGGTGGAGTAGACCTCTGCATCACGGGAGTCGGAGCACTGGCATAGAAGCTGTAGGTCTCAGTCTCTGTCTCTGATACTGCACTGACCTACCTGGCTGTCTCTGACTCCTACTGATCCTCGGAACAAAACTTCCTCTACCCCTCTTCACAGATGAAGACCCTGCCTCAAACTGGGATCTCCTCACTCTAGTCTCCTCCTCAGTAGCAGCTGCTGAAATGCTCTGCGCTCTCTCAACACTTCTAGCTGCTGCAACAAGCTGAGAGAAATCCTGGTATCTAGAACCAGCCATAATGCACATAATAGAGGGCGTCAATCCCTCCTCAAACCTTCTGTACCGGTCTATCTCATCAGAAATAATTCCCCCAGCATAACGACTCAACCGGATGTACTCAATCTCGTATTCTGTCACCGTTCGATTGTCTTCCTTTAAATTCAGGAATTCCATCTTCTTAAGATCTTTATACTCCCTCGGAGTAAATTTCTTCTCGAACTCCCTCAGAAAATCCCCATATGATAATGTAGGTGGATCGTCCATAGCATGCGGGACCGTCTTCCACCAGTCATAGGCATCTTTCTGAAGGAGAGATCTGGCATAGTCAAACTTCTCATCTGAAGTGGCTTGCAACTGAATGAATATCCTCTGTACCTTATCCAACCACTACTCAGCCACTGCAGAATCGGTAGTGCCTAAGAAATCTTCAGCCCCATATTTTCTCAACTTGTCATAATGTCGTACTGGCACTTGAGGCTGTGGTGGTGGTGGCTGCACTGGAGCTCCCCTCAACAATTCTACCACATGACTTAACCAACCCGGCGGAGCCTCCTCAGCAGCTGATCTCTCTGGCACAGAAACAGGTGCCTCACTAACCCTCTCAATCCTAGCTTCATCTCTACTCTCTTCAGGAGCTACACTTTCCGCACTACCCTCAACAGACTGTCGTGAATGAGATGCCATCTCTACCTATATCTACAAACACAGCAGAATATTCCTCATTAAAGATCAAAGACTGCCATACCAAAACATGTATTTTACTCAAAAACCAACTTTTAAAATCAAAACATTCTTTTTCTTAAAAATTCACCTAGGTTGAGAATCTCAAACCTAAGCTCTGATACCAAAATAAATGTAACACCCCTATACTCCGTATGCGCACATAGCATGCTAATACAATCGTAATATACGTATACTGAATATAGAAATGCCACGATATACTTAACAAATGACTCATTCCTTTACCAAAAGCATGAACAATTTTAAATCATTTAAAAGAAATTATAAAAGACAAGATAAAATGTTTATTTAAAAACAGCGAAAAATGTAACAAATATTTACATATATATATATATACATCAAAATTCAAGTTTTACAAAACATAAAATATATATACATGTTTGGCAGAATCTCTTTGATCTTCAAGCTCCACTATCAACACCTCAAATCTAGACTCTACTCGGCCTAGAGGAACTCTCCAGTTCTTCCCTGTCACCTGCGCGATAAACCACAATCGCGCTAAGCCAATGGCTTAGTGATACAAACTACAATGATATCATGCTCTAATGAAATGCCAATGTCATACTTTCCAACATACAAGTGATTCTCAAGAATCTCAATATTTATTTATTTCATCATTTATAAACCATATAGAAACAAAGACAAGCAAGGGCCCAAAAAGAAACTAATATGTTATTCAAAGTTCAGAGTCACTGCTTTGGTCTATATCATAATCATCAAGCCCGTAGGCAACATGTATACACATATATATCTATCCATGGATAGGGTAACAGACCCAGTCTCTTGGACCTCTACTTAGTTAGACTCAAGGAGATCCTCAACCTGGCAAGACTATTACCATAACAATTGTAACAGACCCAGTCTCTTGGACCTCAACCCGACTAATCTCGAGGAGATCCTCAACCCGGCAAGACTATTACTATAATTCATATTTCACATTTATCATTTCACATTTTTCAACTGGAATCGACTTACAACCCGGTCTTTTCACCTATCCAGTAATTCATAGGCATGCCGCCAAACTCAGAACTCTAAAAGTTGAATAACACATTAGGCACACAATATTTTCATTTATTTATATCATTGCACATTTCTTTCTCAGATCATTTCTCATTTCATTCTCATAATCAAATAGGCAACCATGCCTCCATTATAATTCATTTACATCATCATAGCCAACAATCATGGCTTCTCATCACATCAAAATAGTACACATATATATCATCAATTACATTGAACATCATTTAGACAAACATGCCTCAATCATATCATTTTCATCAACATTCAATTGCATTGAACATCATCTAGGCAGACATGCCTCAATCACATTAATTCACATCTCAACTCATCATTTAAGTACTCATAATCAATTACATTGAACATCCATTAAGAATGGTCATCATTAATATATATGTATAGCAATTTGCATTATTCATAGATTTATAATTTTCAACATACATTCCATATAATTCACATGATGCACAATATAGCATTATTCATATGCATCATCAATGTTCACATTATATCAAACATAGCATTATAGTTATTAACATCATATGAATGTATGCAATAATGTAGTTTGTACTTACCTTAAACACCACATATACAAATCTATACACTTCCTTTTCCCACACTTCTTCACCACTTGAATTAGGGCAAATTATCTTCTTCAAGACCTAATCCAAAAATTGATAAAATATATCAATTCCAAATACAAATATTCACTTAATAACCTCTTACTAAACCCTTAAATCACAATTTACACTTCAACACCACTCACAAAGGCCCACGGCTGTGGCCACCCCAACCCCCACGGGCGTGGGTTAGAAAATGGGTCTGCCTCCCTTGCTCCAAACCTCCACGGCCATGGCAACCAAAGGCCACGAGCATGGCATCCCAAACGCTACTGTTTCTGACCAAAATCATATATTCAATGCTTACAACTCCAACAAACATCAACAACATGAAAATCTATGAAAATAATTTATCAAACTCAAGTTAAACTTCACTTACCACTTCAAAACCCTAAAACCAACAACACTCCTACTCTTCCAACACCAACATCAACCCATCTTTTTATTTTCCATCCAAAACTAACACCACAATCAATTTAAATCAAACACACACCAACATACTACCATAAACACAACCCTTCTTACAAATATCCACAATCAAACCCACAAACAACTTAAAATAAAACAAGAGAATCAAGAGAGACTTACCAAAATAATGAATCTTCTTGGATTTCCACTTAATCACTTGGAAACTCCTTCAATTTGAGCTTTAAACACCAACTCACTCTTGCTCTCTCTCTTGTTTAGGATGGCCGGCCAACAATGGAGAAGAAAAGAAGAAGAAATGAAGAAAAGTCAAATTTTTCATCTCTTTAAACCTCCACCAAGTATTCCAAAATAAGAAATTACTTAAATACCCTCACCTATTTATTTTACTTCTCTTTCACTTATTACCCTATTTAGTAATTTCACAAAGAACAAAATAAATATCTTCATCCCTTGACCATCACATTTGACTTATATATATGTTGTATATATTTCCATATACACAACATATACACTTTCTTTTAAATTTCTTTTCTCTTCCAAATTAACATATACATTCAATTCCAATTAAAACAATAATATTAAAACTTCTAGGGCATACATTGGGATATTACAAGGAAAGAGAAGAGTCATTAATCAAAACTAGGTACACACTCTGAAAATCTTTCTCGTGGCATATGCATACATTTTTTCATTTAAATCATCTTTTCATTTTCTAGTTTTTAGACTTGGATCTCACTAGTGTAGAAGCAATTGATGAGTCAATTGCCAACACTTCTACAATTATGGAAGAAGAAAAGATAAAGTCTTTAATAGGCTCTAAGGTAGCCAAAATTAAGAATCAAATGGCCCTGGTGATGAAGATGCTTCAAAACCTCTGTCCATTTGCTGAGCAAGTCAAGGTTTTAGCTAGTAATTCTAAGAAGAAGGGAAAGAAAATTGTCAAAATAGATGAAGAAGAAGATAGAATGTTTAATCATATGGGAGAAGAATATGCTAGAGGGGAGCCAAATATCGAGGAAGCTAAGAAAGAAATTTTTTACTTTGAGAAAGTTCTATCTAAAAGAATGGAAAATTTAGAAAAAGAAGTATCAAACCGCTTCAAAAGAAATGACAGAGCTTGACAAAATGTTCCTATAGCAAGAAATCCTACCTCCAAAATTCAAAATGCCAGATATTCTGAAGTTTGATGGTATAGGAGATATGGAAATTCATCTTAACTAGTATGTCACCATAATGAAAACCACTCCTATCATCAATGAACAAATCCTGAAAAGATTATGTTTGTCGCTAGTTAAAAATGCTACTTAATGGTACAAATGAGTTGATCTTACTATTAAGAATGATTTGAAGTTACTCCAAATATCCTTCATCAAACAGCACAGATACAATGCATATATAGAAGTATCTTTGATTGAATTAGAAGTAGTAAGGTAGAAACAAGATGAGAGTTTTTGCATGTTTCATCAAACGATGGAGGAGCATGGCTACCCCGGTTCAAGATAGGACTTCTAAAAGAGATCAAATTAGACAGATTATAAGGAATCTAAGTTCAAAAGGAATATGAATTATGCTCTTGTTAGAAGCTTTCAAAACTTGTATGACTTAGGAATTCAGATTGAGGAGAACGAGGAGACTCATTATGCAACCCAAAAGAACAAGAGTTACAAGTCATGAACCTCAAATGAAAATCCACCAAGATCAATATAGTAGCCACTTTCAAACAATTTTTTGATCTTAGGAGACCCCAATCCCAGGTATACAACTTTTTGAAAAATCAAAAATTCCTTCTACCCTTAGAACCAAAGCCATTGCTAGCCCAACTACCACCAAATTGGAACCCCCAATGCTTTTGCTAGTTTCACCAAATGCTTGGACTTGATATTGACCACTGTATGCATCTGAAGCATGAAATCCAAAAATTGATCGATAGTGGAAAAATCCCAAAACCTACTAAGCCAAAAACTAAAAGCAACCCTTTGCCTAGATTTAATAATAGACCCCCAGCAATCACACGTCTCATTGAATTCGGGCTGAGTGGGGAAGTTGTGATGATTTCTTTCCAAGTTTCATCTATAGGGATGGAAGTTTGCATGATAAATAACTTTTGGGAAATGGTGGATTCACAAGTGGAAACAAATTGGATGAAGATTCTTTTTGGGAAAAGATGTTTAACACCCTTATACCCTACATGTATAGAATAAATACACCTTGTATACATAAACTACATATATAGAATTGTTAGGATGTAACCTAGCTATCTGCAAGTGTACAGATTATAATCAAGTAATAAAGTTGTGAGTAGAGTATCGTTCCCACAAGGAAGGGTATCTAAGTACTAAACAATTAAACTAACTATTATTTGGATGGTAAATTTGTGTGAATTAAAAACTAAGTTAGCTAAAATTAAAGCTAAATTGAATTTTGAAATTAAATCTAATATTTTTGGCATTAGGGTTAAACCTATTCTTAATGATTAACTATAGATTTTCTAAACTATATCATTAAATCTAATATTTTTGGCATTAGGAAATTAAACCAAGCAATTTTATCATTTGATAAAGTAAGAATTTAGGCTTTATATCTTTATAAATCTGTATCTATCAAAGTGCATATGAATTTAGGCTTTTGAATCACTCAATTTGGACTTCAGAAGCTCAATTTATGGCCTTTTGAAGTAAATTGGTCTACATAGAAATTCTACTCCAATTTGAATTTGCACAGTTGTTTGAGGTCCAAAAGAACTCAGATTTGTATGAATAAGACCATTCTAAAAATATTGAAATGTCTTCTAAAAACTTCTTGAACAACACTTTATCATTTCAAAACTCTAGGATTGTCAAAATCTCAAGTAAAGCTTTAAAGGTCAAATCTATTACAGTCTGAAAATCCAAAAACATGTCCGGATAGTAGCTATTTGGATCCCATGGGCATGGTAATGAAAAGTCACAACCGTGGGATTAAAATTACTTCTAGATCTACCTCATTTAATTCTAATTTAAGTCCATAGGTGTGGCATTAAGTGCCATGGGCTTGGGTCTTCCTTCTGCCTTTTTGCACCTTTTCTTCAATTTTCCTCAACTGTTAATGAAAAACTTATATTTTGACATTTCCAAGCTAAAATATGATAAATTCTAACTTTATCAAAGAAAATACATCAAATTTAATTGAAAAGAAAAAAAAACATGATTAGAATTATCTAAAATAATAGTAAAAATACGACTTTATCAATAATACAAGAATGTCACCCAAATTAACAGTAGAAAATTAGTTCCCTTGATATCAAAAAACAAATATAATTTATATGAAGGTAATTTATAAGGCATACATATATAAATTTAATACTTCAATAAATTTGGTAAGAAAAATATCTAGAAAAAATTCACCAGAGTTTTGTTTATAAATTAAATTTTTAAATCAATAAAAAGACAACCTATGAAAAACAATAATACCAAAATATATATTTATCCAAACTTCAATAATCCTCCTATCAATACCAATTAATTCACAAAATCCAACATTATATTTATATATACTCAATTACTTATCAAACATAATTAATATTTAAAAAATCTTTCAAACATTACTTAATACAAACATTATACATAAGGTGTTCAAAGTATTCAAAAACCTTTATGCATTAAAAGTGAACTATGCATTTAATGATGTGCCAATGGTTCAGTCTCATGGAAAAAACCTGTAACTTCCATATCCACCCTAAGGTTAGGCCTGGTCAGGTCTGGCAGGGCTCTCTACCTCTATCCTATCACCTGCGCGATAAAATCAATCGCGCAAAACTACTAGCTTAGTGGTACATACTTTGATAAAAATAACGATTTTAAAACAATGCATTATACTTTAATATACAAATTGTTCATAAATCTCACCAACGTTTCACAATCATATACATTGGTCCCAAAAGTCCTTATACAATATTCAAGTTCTAGAAATTTTGATTTGGTCTATCACGCCACTGGGGATCTAAGTGTCATCTCCTACAGTCCAAAGAGGCATCCCCTATCGACACCAAAGATCTAAGTGTCATCTCATTCCAAAGATGCATCACCTATTGACACTGGGGATCTAAGTATCATATCATATTGCCTAAAGGCACATCCCTTATTGACACCAGTGTGTCTAGTCCTGAAGGCACATAAAAATATCATGATATATCAATGGCATGCGAAACCAAAAGTACCAAATACAATTTACTAGAATAAGATATTGTACAAGGCAAACATACATTCTACATACATTATCATTTTACCATAATTATTTTATCATTTTTCACAATTCCCACACTTTTCAATCATATAACACATGTCTCTTGACCACATTCACAATGTGCTTTAACATTACATTACAAATGCATAACCACACTTTTCTTTATTTGTACATAGCCATGTCATTAGCCATTCTACAATGGCTTAACATATTACATTTTATGCATTTCACACACTTTTTCTTATAACAATACACTTCATATATGAAAACCAATTTTAAAGTAACATAACACATTCATTAATTCACAATGTGTTATACCAAAAAAAATATAATTTAAACTATAATTATCAATGTACTAACCTCTAAAAATTCTAATTCCAAGTCTAAACTCACTCCCTGACCTTTACTTCTTTAAATGGCCTTCCTTACTTTGATTTGGCAAATGTACCTTACTCAATTCCAAACCAAATTTTAAGTAAAAATATTCCATTAACATCAAATTCCAAGCCATTTTATTCAATCAAACATTAATTATACCATTTCTACCCAAATTCCACTAAAAACCCTAATTCACCTACTACCTCTTCCAAACTTGAACGAAACCCAATCATTTCAAACAAATAACCTTAAAATCATTACATATACATTCAAAAAACTTCAAAAATTCAAAATTACTTTGAATTCCTTCGAATCCTTGTGAAATTTGGTGTGGAAGATGATGAAAAGTATCTCCTTCCTTTAGCTATAAAATTTGGTTTTCAACTTTACCCCTCACTTATATATAATTGCCATATAACTAATTAATAAAATAATATGATAATATAAATACATAACCCCATAGATATTTTAATTGTTTTTTTAAAAAATATTAATATCATATTATATTTAATTTTTAACCTTTTACTTTTAAACTTTGACTTTGACTTTTTGACCTTTTTCTTTTTAGTGAAATTTATACTTTATGCATATCTTATATATATATATCTTACATATACTCTAAGTATACATTATTCATATTCTCTTTCCAACCTATTAATTAACCCTTCCATATTATTATTTAATTATATTTTCTATAAATATGGGTGTTAGAACTTTCACTCTCATAAATAATTTGGTTCTCGAAATTACCTACTATAGTAAATATACACCACCACCATCAAACGTCAATCTCAACTCCCTGAAAAATCAACCACACTATTTCTAACCAAATAATCTCTACTCTCCCCCTTATGGATCTCCTTAATCATCTTCACAAAGCCCTAATCTAGCACAAGAAATCCTCAACTCTAACTGCATCATCAAAGAATAAATAATCAATCAATGTATATATATTAATATCAAGTTAAAAGCATTTACCTTCATCTACCTTTATGGTATTCTTTTCCCTTCGCATTTCATAAACCCCCTATGAAGTGTTGGCCTCTTCCAATCTGCCCACTAATGCAGACTCCTACCTCTGATTGAATTTTTTATCTGCTAGCTCTACCACCTATGCTGCCACCTCTAGTACTTCTATCTCCTCTACCACTAGGCCTGGACATAACAATCTCTCTCTGTCTAGCCTCTGGTTGTTCTAGGCAATCCTTAATGTAGTGATCTTGGGATCCACTTCTAGAACAAACTCTAAAACCAACTCTCTAACTAATACCCCATGTACTCTACCACACTAGATGTAAGTAGGTGGAATGAATCTCTGAAAGGAAGGGGTAGGGGTACTAGATACTAATGTCGTAGGCCCTTGCCTTTATTGAATAGGTCTACTAGTCTACTCATGACTCTTACTAAAACTCTGTAAAAGATCTTCTCGCCCCCTCTTGCGAGATGATGACTCTACCTGAGTCTGAGTTCTCCTACCATTACTCTCTTTCAATCATATAACACATATAGCCTCCTGAGCCTTTTTCACACTCCTAACAATTGATACTTGTGAGTGGGAATTTTCATCCCCACTCCTATGTTGAATGGTTCTTGTGACTTCGACACTGTTAGGCTCAGGGCCTTAGAGAACACGGGCCTAAACTTGGAGAAAATGGAGTTGCCATCTAGATAGGGCGAGAAAAAGAAAGGGGTTGATGACTCGATTCCTAAGGAATCCCTAACCCCCTATTGGGTTTGAAAAGCTGGGCATGTATGGGGAAGGTGAGAAATAGCCCAACACCCCCTTAACGCCCAGTTTGTTGGAACTGACCTCCTTTTCAAGTCTTAATATTATAAAATTCTTAAATATAATGATTTTATCCATACTACATACAATCATTAAAATAAAATATCATTGTATTAAAATCAAAGCAATGTTCAAAAAAATAAATAGGCACCCATCCATAGATGGAAACATTCCTTTACAATTGTTCAAAGTCTAAAACTAAATAGGATATCCACTAAAAGGTGAAAACATGTCCTATATATTAATCCCAAAATATGAAAATAATTTAAATTGCATAAAGATTAATTAATGAGGTATCCACAAAGCAAAAACATACCTCTTACATTATTAATAAACAAATAATAACAAAGAAAATATTCATCCATTCATTCATCATAGATTAAATAAATCAACCATCAAAATTTAAGTAAATCATTCATAGAATATATAGCCAATCACATAATCAAATCTAAAACTAAATAATGCAATAATTATATAGATTTAGGGTTTTAAAACTTTGATGACCAAACTAAGGTTTTTAGGGTTTTACATATTTGAATTAGGATTTAAATCTTAATTCTAAAACATAATATGTAAACATGCATGATCATATTTGACCTAATGGATCACTACAAAAAAAAAACAGCAATCTGCGACACCATTAACGACGAAATCAACGACCAAAATACGATAGCGACATTATCAGCGACGAACAACGAGAAAAATCGAGCGGACGGTAATGTCCTGGTCGCTAAAAAATCAACCACAAATCAGCGACCAATTGTGCGTGTCGTTGATTAGTGACAAATCAGCGACAAAACAGAGACAAATTCAACGACATTTTCATTTTTGGCAGGAATTATTTATTCCCGCTGAAAGTCGTCGCTGATTTAGCTTTGGTCGTTGAATTCATCTCTATTTGGGTCGTTAATTTAGTCGCTGAATTTGTCGCTAATTTGCTCGCTAAATTTTGTCGCTGATGTGTCGCATAATATGTCGCAATATTTTTCTCGTTGTTTCAGTCGTTGATTTGTCGCAGAATTCAATATTTTTTTGTCACCTTTGGTCGCTGATTTTGTCTCAATTTTGTCGCAATTTTGTAATTGTTTGGCTATATTTTTCCAGTATTCCAAATTTTTTTTGTCTGCACATTTTCAAGAACCTGTTGAATTTCAAATATAATAACCAAACCTGTTTATAAAATAGTCATTCATTACAATAATAATCAAATAACACAACATTCATAATTAAGTTATTAGTGGCAATAAGTATACATGAACAATTCAAATGTAAAGTTTACCCCTTAAGAAAGTATATTGAACACATAAGGTCTTAATAATCCGACACTCCAAACACAAACAAAGAGAACACCAACTTTAATAATCCGACACTCCAAACACAAACAAAAAGAACACAAACTTTAATGAAGGCATATCATCCTCCTCAGCCTCAAGTGTCTGCAACTCAGGCTCGGCATTCTTAAGTTATTAGTATTTCTCCTGCCAAAGATATATGCAAATCAAATTACAAGCAGTAAGATTATACCATAAATATGAATGATGAAATAAAAACAAACCTATTCTTTGAAGCAACGGAAGAACGATGTTTTGCTTTATCGGTACTCCAATCAGCTTTCCATTGAGTTAGTATATTTTCAGGTACGAATATGCTTTCTTTTTTAACACTGTAAATTTTTAGGTACGAATATGCTTTCCATTTAACACGGTCACGTGACGTTGCTGAAAATTGTTGGAGAATTACATTCTTGAAATGAGCAGCTGCTGTTTCACCAAAACGAGTGGCAAGCTCCAGGTAAACTACAGCTTCCATCATCTCTCCACCCTGCCAAAAATCTCACTATCAAAACCTCCATCAAAGATGTATCCCAAAGTTAATAAGCCAAAGTCGTAAAAGAAGTTTTAACTTTTGAAACACATCTCTTTCCACCACCTCTAAACCTATAAAGATGCCACGAAAGTCTAGAGTTACGCCACTGCACTGCTAATTAGCCGAAATATAGAAATAATCTATTTAAAGAAAAATAATAGGAAGAAGGGAGGGTGAATCAAAGTGGTCATCAATTTTCTCTCCAAATTTTACTCTCTTATCCACATTACGCTCCCCTTGATTATTGTTGCTTTCCCACCTCAATTCAGTCCTTCATTACTCATTGTACTTCAAGCACAAATTTAATGAATTTACTTATGTCCTACATTTCTGACAATATTCAACTAATATGGTAAATCAATATACTACATACAGAGAAGAGACCAAGCCCATGCTCAAATTGTGCTTTGTTGTGGCCACGATCAGCAGCTCGTTTCATCCATTTTCTTGCTTGTCAATGATTCTGAGACAAACCTTCCCCAACTGAGTAACACAGTGCAACATTGTACATTGCACGCACATACCCACCTGCAGCTGCCTTTAGATACCATTTAGCCTGCATCAAGAAAAACTAATAAGGACAGCCCTAAGTGCCAAACAAATTAAAGGATAGTAGAGACCACCAATTTCCCGACAAGGACACCCTCACTCCCCTCAAACACCAAGAAAAAGAAAGAACAAGAAGAAAAATTTCTCAGAAAAAATATGATAGAACAACTTGTATGTACTCACGGTACGGTCCATTGCAAGCTCAACATGTACAACTTCACCAAAGTTACCTGAGTAGCAGGATAAACAGAGATATCAAAGTAAACAACCCATTAGCCATTAAAACACAAACCTCATATCTTTTCTGAACAACAAATAAACAGGACGAAAAGAAAAAGGAAAAAATTTAGCATCCATCCAGCATTCATAAATTTGATAAGCAGAACACCAGTTAATCCATTCTTTACTATTAAAAGAAACTATATCAAATGTTTATTCCATTCTTTACTATCAAAAGAAGCTATATCAAATGTTTATTATACAAAATTGAGTTACCAGAAAAAGAACATTTTACTTCTATATCCATAGGGAATCCTGCAATAACAGAAACTTCATCAACTTCAAATTTATTGGATTGACCAACAAATCCTTAAAAGTATCTGCTTCCTAAAATTACTGCTCTTTTTACTCTCCCATTGGTCCAATCACCTTACCATATTAGCCATGGAAAGGATACTTTTCTACTTGGTAAACTTCAAACAACCTATTTACATTTGCATATTCTCAGACATAAACGCTCTCAGAAACCATGCAAGTGTATTTTGACATTCTTTTGTGGACAAATATCTTTAAAAGGAAACTCAAATATTGCATTCATACAACTAACTGAAAACCATAATAACTTATATTATTGCATAATTAGCATATAGTATAGATATAGATGCAAATCAACAAGCATTAAGGACAATCTCCAAAAATATAGAGCACGTACAATTATATGAATCATAGCCTCAATTTTTTTAAAATATAAAATAAAATAAGATAAAAAGAAAGCAGCAGAACTATAAAACTTACTAAATATTTCTTTTAAATGGCCCTCATTCACATTCCTGCTGAGTGAGTCAATATGAAGAACAAGAGACTCACGGATTGGAGAAGCTTTCCTGAATTCATATCATTCACAGAAATGTGTTAAAAATAGTGACTGTAAAATTGCTCAACCACTTCCTAAATTCTAATCTTTGTTCGTGAAATTATTTTAGCCGTGGCCCGTGGAAGAATTTCCCAAAAAGTATGAAGGACCATATTTTTATATCCCACAAGTCTCATATGGCGCAAACAAAATTTAAATAAAATTATCAATCTATCATTTCCATTCAAATTCAATCAATAGAATAAATAGCTAAACAGTGACAGCAGAAGAAAAAAAAATTATTCAGAAGTTTTAATCCCTTTGTTATTGTTCGCATAGAATGTCCTCTTTCTTAAAAACACATCAAAATGCAAGCACATATTCTTAAACATCGTTTCAATGAAAATTTCCTGAGAATGGCATTATTTTGCATTTATAAGCAACCACAAGAACTTCACTGGCAGTAACTATTTTCTACATTTGAGATTTAAGGCCCCATCACAACAAAATAACATTCTCCTTCAGAAGGACAGAGCACAACAAAACGATTCTTTTAATTTCAGTTTTTCAATAAATTAAGGTCTATTTATTAATCACAAACTAAAAGAGCTCCAAATTTCATATGATATTAAAAAAAATAAGTGGGGAAAAACAAACAAAAATATAACACAAGAAAATTGCAACACAGCTTTACCTTGGAGGTGGAGAAGCTTTTTTAGATAGTGGTGGTGGAGAGCGACCTCGCCTAGCTGCTTCAGCAGGACTGTGCAAAAAAAGAAGGGGGCCATCTGTGCTTTAGGTATATATAAAAGACTGAAAAAGGAACTACGTACCTAAAAAGAAATTAAGCCACCAAAATTTTTTTTTAAAAGATGCATTTTTAGACTTATGACATAAAAAAGGCTTATGAACTTCTCATTCTCAATTCATGTAACTTAGTCCCATCATAAAAAATTCATGTATAAAAAGTTCACATCATTAACTGATACATAAGGTAATTCTTGATTTATAGGTTCAGCATTTCACGTCAATGTAATGATTTCAATTAACAATTATAGGTGGAGATTTCTAAAGAGTCAAGCAGATAATTTCTAATAACCTCCAAAACTAACAGACAAAAAGCTCACTTCAAAAACCTAAAAGCATTTGGTGTTTCCATGTACATGTAATAAGATAATTCAACTGACAGTCCAACTAATTCTTACCTAGTCCCAGCTTTTGACTTTTACTTTCCAATTTCCCATGTTTTAGAGCATATCCAAGCAAGAAATAAACTTCTAATTCCACGAAATGAACAATTCCATGCAGCCAAGTCAAAATGTCTACAAAGGTCATAATTTAGTGAACTTTCTCTTAAACTCAAACCTTCAATTTATTACTATCCTTGTGACAAAAAACACCTCCAGAAACTAAAATTTCATAGAATCATTGATTGATTAAATTCTGAAAAACTTAAATTATGCTCATCTCATCTATGCAAAAGCTTAAATTACTCCAAATCGAGGAATTACACACAAGCATACCACTGCCCCATCACATTCGATATTTCGTTTTCCAGAAATCAACTAGACTCTCATAATTTATAAATATAAGGAACAAAAAGGCAACTAAGGTTAAGTGTATGTCATTACCTCTTCTTCTTCGGAGGGGGGCTACCGCTACCAGAGCGGAGGCTATGAGAAAGAGAAGAGGATGAAGAGAAGGATCTGGAGCGAGAGCGAGAATTGGAAGACACGGACCGGGAGCGAGAGCTGGACCGGGAATCTGAACCAGAGTACGAGCGAGACCTAGACCTGGAGCGGGATCTGGACGAAGAGCCCGCACCGGAACCAGACGGCGGCGAGGGGCGACCTCGCGTTGGCTTCTCCATGGAAGAAACCCTAGCTAAACCCCTGAATGGTGAAGACTGAAAAGTTTTAAGAGGAGAAGAAGGTAGACGGTCCGTGTGGTTTTATTCGTGCGTGTATACGATCATCTTATTTAAATTTTGAATTCGAATCTTAGAATTGTATTTATCAAAAATTAAGATTTTTTTAATTAAGGAATTACTACTTCAATGTAACTTTTAAATATTATAATTCTAAAATTTGTTAGTATTCACAATTATTTTTTCTTTTTCAATTTATTGGAGGCCTGAGGTCTAATAGGAACAACAAAGTAGCTCATTGATTTGCAGTGCTCATAATTATTTACCACTCATGATTATTTCATGATATTACAAGCTATGGAGAATGAGTATAAAAAAACCCTCTTGAAAATTCAGAAGCTCATTAAAGTTACTGAAATCATGATGCCAAAAGCAAAGTTCAACAACATTTAACTGAAATCACGGTAAATTTTGCAAAAAGCAAAGTTGGCATTTAACCAAATCATGGTACATTTTGCAAACTGTAGAGCTGGTTTGAAATTAAAATCGAGATTGAGATTGAGAAGCAACTGACTCATTCTCTTTTTTCAATTTTATAATTGGTAATGGAAGAGATTTGAAACAAGATTCGTCTAACCGAACCGGCCATGTTCTTGGCTTCATTTCCTTTCTATCTTTTCGTTTCTTTTCCTTTCCTTTATTTCCTTTCTCAGAAGGATGAAATGCGGTGAGATATTATTATTATTATTATTATTATTATTAAAAATACAATATTAATTTAATTAGCGAGCCATTTAGCGACTAATTAGCGAGAAAATTCTTTAAAAAAAATCAACAACTTTCTCGCTAATTTGTCGTAATATTCTCGCAAATCAACGATAACTCTGCGACTAACATTTTTCTAGCAAATCAGCGAGCCATTTAGCGACTAATTAGCGACCAATTACTTTAAAATAGAAAATAAAATTAATTTCTCGCTAATTGGTCGCTATATTCTCGCAAATTAAAGATAATTCTATGACTAACTATTTTTCTCGCAAATCAGCGAGCAATTTAGCGACTAATTAGCGACAAAAAACTTTCCAATAAAAAATAAACACATTCTTTGCTAATTTGTCGTAAATTAGTCGTAACGACGTCGCTGATTGTTAGCGCCAAAATTTGGCTCAAAATTCAGCGACACATTCAGCGAGAAACGACCTTTTATCGCTATTCAGCGACAGATTCTACGACCATTTTTTTTGTCTTTAATCAGCGACCCATTCAGCGACGGAATGTTGAAAAAACGCTTATCTTGATTATTTGTCATAAAGTTGTCGTTGATAAAGTCTCTAATCAGCGACAAAATAAGAGTTGTTGCAGAATGCGTAGCTGATTGCGCTTTTTTTTGTAGTGGATACATAGTTTTGAATTAAAATTGCTCGGTTATAATATATAATAAAAGTTAAACCAACCTTAAATATGCTACTGTAAATCTTAAATAAATAAAATTATAATCATGGTTACTGTAAGTTTTGGACCAATAAAATTATAAAAACTAAACCTTCGTTGTTGGCTCCACCGAATTTAAAGAGTCTAAACCAAGTTTGGTTTGATATTTACTACTGCCTGAATCAATCTACTTCTTCGGTTGAGCTTTGTAATTTGGCAATTGCCTTTATTATGGTTACTACCTTTTGTTTTGAGTTGTCAATTTTCTGTTGCTACTTTTCTTTGTTGCCATCCAAAAATCAAAAGTCCAAAATCTCTAAATAATTTCTATTGTGTGTCTCTCCAAGAAATTCCAAAAGTCTTTTTTTTTTCAAAAAACGATAGTCCAAGGTTCTGAATAATTGTAAAAGACCTAAGCCTTAGAAAAATTCAAGAGCCCCCCTAATACATTTTATCCCATTATTTATAGGCAATTCAATGAAAAAAACCTAGTATGTTAAGAAAAATCAAAATCTGTTTAGGAAATCAAATTAAAACTGAGCTTAATAAGGTTTTACAAAATCGGCAGGTGCGTTGGCACATGGGCCAGTGGGTTGCGATAACTGGCCTACTACGTAAGGGGCTGCTGCGGGGCATGAGGATTGGCCTGTTATGCGAGGGCCTACTGGAAGCATCTGTAGACGAGGCTGCACGATTCGCCGCAGGCTTGGCCTACGATTAACTGGCTTGCATCGTGCCACTCAACGATTCGTCCGTCTGATTTTTTTATTTTTATTTTTATATATTTTTTTATTTTTATTTTTATTATTAAAAATAAATATTATATTTAAAATAAATGTTTATTATTAATTATATTATTAAAATAAATAATAAATAATAAATATTATTATTAAAATAAATATTATAAAATAAATATTATATTGTGAAATAAATAATAAATATTGAATAATACAAACTACAAAAATTATTTCAGACTGTTTTAAAATTTTTGGACTGGACTTGGTAAAAAATTAAGGGTCTACATGACTAATATAGAGAAAATCCCATAATGTACTCCTGCTACCTGACATTTGATCGTAGGCCTTAATCGTTCCTCAAACCACTTGCATTTGTCTACCCCATCAAACATAATTCCACTAGCATACTTATTCAATTGCAGGAACTCTCTCTCATACTCTGTTATTGTCTTCACACCTTACTTCAAATTAAGGAATTCTCTTTTCTTCCCATCTTTATAATCTCGAGGTGTATACTTCCTTCCAAAATCTAGCAAAAAATCATCATATGTCAACACTATCGGCCTATCCAACTCGTGTGGTGTAGACCCTTAATTTTTGACCCAGTCCGGTCTAATATATTTTATTTAGTCCAAAATAAATTTTGTGTTATGTTAATTAAATAATATTTGTTTTAGTATTTAATTTTTATAAATTTTAAAAAATTATAAATAAATAATAATAAAAAAAATGAAAATAAAAATAAAAATCGGCGACCAAAAAATTCATCGCCAAAAAACAGTGTTGGACGAAATGGCCCGCAGCCCCGTCCCTCGCAATTTTTTGCCAGCACTCGCAGCCCGACACAGTTTTCGCCAGCAAAATTTTTCCGACGCAATTTTTATTGAAACTAAATTCTATTTGGTTTCAGTTTCCTTTTCCTAATTAATGATAGTTTTCGTAAACAATTTGGATTAATTATATGAAATTTCCTATAAATAAGACTAAAAAAGACACAAAAAAAAGGAAGGAGGAGGAAATTCAAGAGGACGATCGAAAAAAAAACCAGGAGATTAACAAGGGACTTCAGTAAAATGATCGGACTTTTGATAGGGATAAGCAAGCAATCAATCCATCAAAGGCAGCCACCTTGCCTTTGTCTTTGCTCATCCAGAAATTTATTTTCTTTAAAGTAGCTTCATCACTCAAAATTGAAAATTGTTTCTTTTGTTCTTCAAAACATTAAAACCCTAAATTGATTCTTCTATTTCCAAAAACCCTAAAAAAATACTTTCTGTTTCCAAGAACCTTAAGAACCTTAAAAATACTTTTCTGTTTCTTCTAAACCCTAACAACCCTAAATTTATTTCTTATATGTCCAAAAGACCTTAATTTGTTACTTTTCTTTTTCAAAAAACCTTAAACCGCTTTGCTTATCTCCAAGAACTTTATAAAACTCTAAACTGTTTTCACAAATCTTAAAACCAAACATATTTTCCAAGACACCAAAAATCCTAAATCGTTTTATTAATTCCCAAAACCCTAATCTCTATTCCAAAAGTCAGTAGCCTTATTTTTTTTAAGCATCAAAATCTTTAACCCTAATTAATCCTTCTTTCCAAACTCACACAGTAAGCATCATTCTTTTAAAAATTAACATTAGTTTCTTCCAATTTCAAAACCCTATTTTTTAAATCTTAAACCTTAAAATCTTAATTTTTCAACACCGAAACCTACAATCCTAAAAGCCAGTTTTCAAAATCTTCGGGGCCCGAAGGGGCGCTGCCTCCTTGACCCCCGCCAGCTAACCGGCTAGCTGGACCGCCGTGTGGGCTCGGGTCAATATTTATTTATGTATTATAAATCTTTATGTTTAACTTCCTTTATTATGATTATTCAAAATACAAACCTAAACCCTAATTTGATTCATGAAACCCTAATTCATTCCAATTTTCCAAAACTTTTATAGTAGGTTAAACAAATGCTAAAATACTAAAATTCCAAAACCCTAATATATTAATTAAAGAATTTTAAATAGAAACAGTAACCCTAATTTATGTCTTTACTTGCTTTATTTAATTACGTAGTTTATTATATGCTTTGATTTATTTAAGTTCAATGCTTGATTTATGTAATTTATCATGGATAGATGTTTACTTTCTATTTTGATCAATGTTTAATATCTTTGATGAATGATTTATTTATTATGAATGGTTATTTTCTTCTATCGATTTATTTAGATTTCCAAATGTTATAAGAGGTATATTTCCACTTTGTGGGTACCTCATTAATTAAGTTCTATGTAATTTAAATTGCTTTTATATTTTGAACCAATGTAAAGGACATTTTTCTACCTTTCGGTGGGTGTCCTATTTATTTTAGACATGAACGATGTAAGGACATGTTTCCATCCTCGGATGGGTGTCCATTTATTTGCTTTGTTTGGACATTTCTTTGATTTTTAATATAATGATGCTTTATTTCAATTATTGTGTGTAATATGGATAATATTGTTATATTTAAGAATTTTATAATATTAAGACCTGTAAAGGAGGCCGGTTCTAATGAACCGGGCGTTGTGGGTGTACTGGGCCATTTCTCACCTTCCCCACACGTACCCAACTTTTCGAACCTATTAGTGGATTGGGGATTCCTTAGGAATCAAGTCATCCACCCCTTTCTTTTTCCCGGCCCATCCGTGTTATCTATGGCCCCAAGCCTAAACAGTGCTTAAGTATTAAGAACCATTCCACCGGGAGTGGGGGCGAAAATCTCCGCTCACATGTGGTATTGGCTTCCACCAATCATAAGCATCCCCTTACAGAAGAGATACGACATAATCAAATTTTCTTTCTGCAGTAGCCTCCAGCTAAACAAAAACCCACTCTACCCTATCCAGGCCACTGCTCTACCCTAGTTATATTTGCAGTGCCTAAAAATTATTAGCCCCATACTTTTTGAGTTTGTCATATTTTTTACTCTACTATGGTGTTGGGGCCTAATAAAAATATTTCGTCATATGCTGCATCCATGCAAGCGGATGATCCAGTGCCACTGGCCTGGCTATCACAGAAGCCTCTCTATCTTCCTCTATACTAACTTCTAAACTGGCTCCAGCTCTACCCTCACTTGGATCATGACTCTCAACAATGTCCTCCTCAGACCTACACGTCCCCGACGCCATCTCAACCTATAACTATCACAACCAATAAATATTTCCACATCAAAGACCAATTTAGCTGCTAATGCATATGCATGTATTCTAATTTAAAATCATATTCTAAAATCCCTTTTCTATTTTAAAATCCACCTAGGTTGAGAATCTCAAACCTAGGCTATGATATCCAAATAAATGTAACACCATTATACCCTATATATGTAGAATACATACACCTTGTATATGTAAACTACATATGTAGAATTCAATAATGTCACCCAAATTAACAGTAGAAAATTAATCCATTGATTTTAAAAATAAATATAATTTATATAAAGGTAATTTATAAGGACTATATATATATATATATATATAAATTTAATACTTCAATAAATTTTGGAAGAAAAATCTCTATGAAAATTTTGCCAGATTTTTTTTCAATAAATTGAATGTTTCCAAAAAATCAATCAAAACACAACTTGTGAAAAATAACACAACCAAAATATGTATCTATCCAAACTTCAATAATCCTCTTATCAACACCAATTAGTTCACAAAATCGAACATTATATTTATATACACTCAATTACTTAGCAAAAATAATTAATATTTACAAAATCTTTTAAACATTACTTAAAACAAACTTTATACATAAGGAGTTCAAAGTATTCAAAAACCATAATGCATTAAAAGTTAACTATACATGTAATGTTGTATCGATAGTTTAGTCTCATGGAAAAAAATATGTAACTTCCTGATCCACACTTAGGCCAGGCCTAGTCATGTCTAGTAGGGCTCTCTGCCTCTGCCTTTTCACCTGTGCAATAAAATCAATAGTGCAAAACTACTAGCTTAGCGGTACATACTTTGATAACAATAACGATTTTAAAAAAATGCATTATGCTTCAATGTACACACTATTCACAAATGTCACCGAAGTTTCACAATCACATACATTAGGCCCAAAAGTCCTTATGTAATATTCAAGTTCTAAAAATATTGATTTGGTCTATCATGACATCGGGGATCCAAGTGTCATCTCATACTTTCAACAATGTGTCTCCTATCGACGAGGGTTTAAGTGTCATCTCATACCGTTCGAAGACGCGTCTCCTATGGACACCAGGAATCTAAGAGTCATATTATACTACTAAAAATCACGTCCACTATTGACACTAGTGTGTCCTAAAGGCACATAAAAATATCATCATATACAATGGCATTCCAAACCAAAAGTACCAAATACAATTCTCCGGAATAAGATATTGTACAAGGCAAACATACATTCTATACACATTATCAATTTACCATAATCATTTTATCATTTTTTAGAATTCCCACACTTTTCAATCATATAACACATGTCTCTTGGCCACATTCACAATGTGTCCTAATATCACATTACAAATGCATCACCACACTTTTTGCTATTTGTACATAAACATGTCATTAGCCATTCTACAATGGCATGACACATTACATTTTATGCATTTCACACCCTTTTTCTTATAACAACATACTTCACATATGAACACCAATTTTAAAGTAACATCACACATTCATCAATTCACAATTTGTTATGTCAAAACCAATATAATTAAAACTATAATTATCAAAGTATGTACTAACCTTTAAAAATGCCAATTCCAAGTCCAAACTCACTCCCCAACCTTTACATATTTAAATGGCCTTCCTTACTTTCATTTGGAAAATCCACCTTACTCAACTCTAAATCAAATTTTATGTAAAAATATTTCATTAGCATCACATTCCAAGCCATTTTATTCAATCACACATTAGTTATTCCATTTTTACCCAAATTCCACCAAAAACCTTAATTCACCTACTACTTCTTCAAAACTTCAACAAAACTCAATCAATTCAATCAACCAACATTAAAATTATTGCATATACATTCACACATCTTAAAATAAATCCATATTAACAATTATTGAACCCTCTATCAAAATCCCACTTTTCACATATTCATCAATTTAAAGAAGACTCCCTAAATTGGAATGAAACCTTATAGCATCCACAAATTTAAATACAACTAGATAATTAATGTGGAAGAGTAAATAGAGTGTTGGGAGAGATATATGTACAATGTATACCTAATGTACACATAAGATATACATTGACAATACAAAATATATATTTCATATATACCTAACATATACCTAATATATACACTTTTACTAAAAGACAAAGAATGGTAAAAAAAGTCAAAAAGGTAATAAGATAAAAAGTTAAATATATTAAATTAAATTAAATTAAATTAAAGACAATTATAGATAGGAAAGAAGACTATAAATATCTAAATATAATAATTAATTAATTAATTAATTAATTTATATACAAACATATATGTGGATGGGAAAAGAAGTTAGAAAATTAGAAAAAGTCTTCTTCTTCCTTCTTCCTTTAGCCAATTTTCTTGAAGAGATACAGGACAATTCTTGCTTCATTAACACACCAAATTTCATAATGTATTTAAATGGTTTAGGATGGTTTTGAAGAATAATCAAGGTTTAGGTAAGTCATGTATGTTTTAAGCTTAGTTTTAATGATTTTGATGAATATGTAGAAATTGAGATTTTGATGGGGGTGTATTTAATTGTTGTCATGCGTTATTTTGAAATTATTTTGATGTGGATGATATGATTTTATGGTTAGTTCGTGAAAATGATTGAGTTTTGATGAAGTTAGGTTTTTAGGGTTGGTTATGTGAAAATAGGGTTTTTGGTGTAGGTGTTTTTAATTGTTAAAATGAGTTGTTTTGATGTTTCTTTGATGTATAAATGATGATTTTATGATTTGATGATAGAATCAAGTTTGGTAGGAAGAAGTTTGAAGAAGTTAGTAAGGGGAGATATTAGGGTTTTGTTGGAAATTGGTTGGAAATTGAGTAATTGGTGATTAATTTGTGTAAAACTAGTATATGAATGATTCTACATTAATAATTTAAACTTATTATTTATTTAGGAGTGAAAGAACCAAAATGCCTAATTGAGGAAGGTTAGGATTTGGAAGAAGTAAAGGTAGGAGAAGAGAAATTACATTGGTTGTGGAAGTTTTGAGGTTAGTACCTACTTTGATGGCTTACATTTTAATTATATTTGATTTGACGTAGCACATTGTGATTTAGTGAACATGTTATACAACTTTGTTATTGGTTTGTATATTTTAAGTGATATTATGTGTAATGTGATTGAAAATGTTATAAATACACGTGTAAAAAATGTGATGTGTAAAGTGTGGAAAACTTGGAAAGTGTGGAAATTGTGAAAAGGATATGAAAAATGTGAATTATGCTTAATGTGATTGGAAATGATGGGAAATGAATAACGTGATGAGTAATGTTATGAAAAAATATGGAAAAATGTAAAAATTATGGTGAAAGAGTAAATGTGATGAAAATTGACAAAATATGATAATGAGATGAAAATGAGAAAATGTAATAAGTCAATATGTGTGTGATAACCTTGCACAGTAATTTATTCCAGAAAATTATATTTGGTACCATTGGTATGGCATGCCATTGATACGTAATAATCTTTTATGTGTGTTTGGGGCTAGACACGATTGTGTCACTGTTATTACTGTGCCTTTGGGCTACACACGCTAGTGTCAATAGGGGATGCGCCTTCGGTTGGTAAATGACACTTAGATTCCCACTGTCGCAGTAGGTCATATCAATATTTCTGGAACCTGAATATTTTATAAGGAGTTTTGGGCCCAATGTGTGTGTTTGTGATATGAATGTTGAACATGAGAGTTTGATGAACATTAAATAATCATTGTATTTTGAAAGTGGTATAGTGCATATTTTTTTTAATATTGCATGAAGAAATGTGTTTATTTTAAATAATTATTTGTTATCAAAGTATGTGTCACTAACCTTTTGACCTTAGCACGGTTGAATGTATTGCACAGGTGTTAGGACTACAGAGTAGAGTAGTCCACGAAGGGTGAAATTGGAGTTTCAGTTTTTCCATGAGATCAACTATGTTGGGGTTGCATACATGTATTTTTATTGTTATTTAGTACTTTTGTTTTTGTGCATTTAAAGCAAACCATATGTATAATGAATAAGTATGTGAAGATGTTATGTATATTCATGTAATTAAGGTAACTAATGTTTTTCTTTAAAATTATGAAACATTTGGATGTAAATTGGTGAAGTGATGATCTAGAGAAATGATGGATTTTGTAAATAGATATATATTTTTGGGAGTATTGTTTTATGCAAGTTGGATTGTTTGTATTTTGGGATTTGCCAAATTATAGATAAAATTTTGGTGAAATTTTCCCTAAGAATTTTTTTTTATAAATTAGTATAAATATATTTTTATCTATAAATGAATTTAAGGAGGGTGATTTTATAGTAAATTATCATACCACTCTTATATTCTATATATGTACCCTATGTATACGAGATATATGTATTATACATATATAGAATATTAGGGTGTTACATTTATTTTGATATCAAAGCCTAGGTTTGAGATTCTCGACCTAGGTGGGTTTTGAAAGAAAAAAGGGGGAATTTTAAAATTGTGATTTGAAATGTGAAACATGCATATGCATTAACACCTATACTGGTCTATATATAGAGATAAGGCTAAGGCTAGTTTGAGAATGGGTAAAGAAGATGCTGGAGAGGTTTCATTAGCTGATTGATTATTTAAAGAAGTTGTGCTTTGATTAAATAAGATTAATATTGAAGAAAGTGTTTATGAAATGATTTGTTTAGAGGATGATTGTCAAAACTTGTTCCTCTCAAAGTAAATTATTATTGCTATACATAAGGAGTGTTTGTGGGATAATTTACTTGAAACTAAGTTTGGGAATAACATTAGAATTGAATTATAAGGTTATGGAAGATTTGGTATTTAGAAAGAGAAATCCTTTATTTTGATAAATATTGTTAAAATGAAATTTGGAGTTATAAGAATGTTAAAATTAATTAATTTTGAAGGGAATTGTGTTGATGAGATTAAATGGTTACTTGAAGTACATTAGATAACTTATTTTTTTAAAAAAAATTGATATTAACCTAATGGAATTTAATGTAAGTGTATTGAATTATATTGAGTTGATTTGTTTATGAAAGTTTAAGCATGAATTTAATTAAGTTCTTGGGTGCTAAATATTATTTATTTGATTTAAATAAGAGGAGTTAGTAGTACATTGTTGATCATATCTTAAAAGTATTTGTAATTAATGAAAGTTTTGTTATAAGATTTAAGTGTGATCAATCCATTAAATAGCGAACTTAGTAAGGGAGAAAAATATGAAGAAAGTGTTGATATATGATTTTGTATATTCAATTGAGTCTATAATTAGAGAAAGGATAAATGATGAGTGCATATAATTAGTAAACTTTGAATTATTTTTGGAAAAATAAGACAGCTTGGGAACCAAGGTAGGATGATTGATAGAATAATAATTTAATAATGATTTAAAATAGTTGGTAAAAGAAGATAAAGAAAATAAAGAGGAGAAGAGGAGATAATTAAATGATGGAAGTTAAATATAGAAAATAGTATATATATATATAATATTCAAACCTATTGTATACCTAATAGCAACACTATGTGGAGATTTAATTTAATTTGTAAATTATATATGGAAGTATTTGGGAACTTAATATATATTGATCGTTAATAGTTGAGGGGGAAAATGATTATATGTAGAGGGAACATAATGAGGACCAAAATTAGTTTGTTAGGTTATTATTGGATTTGAAGAGAAAGGTATTTAAATCTTGAATTTTTTATATAATTAGATTTACAAAAGAAATTGATAGATGATTAACTCATTGGATGGAGAAATCTAGATAAAGGCAATGACATGATGAGATACTTGATAAATATATTTGAACATTTGGAGTGGTTATATGTATCAAGAGAATGGACAAATATTACTTGTACATGATTAGTAAACTAATATGATATACTATGGGAAAATTAGGAGAGGATAAGTGATAAAATGATTGATCATTAATAGCTTGAAATAATTGTAAGCAATAAGGGAAAAACTAGGAAAGGAAAAATAAAGGAACCAAATAAGTTGTACTAGTAAATGATTATAAATAAAGTTTAAATATACAGATTGTTTACCTAATGTATACCTAAGAGTAACAACATTTGGAAACTTAAAATAGTTGGATATATATATATGGAGGTGTGGGGTGGAACACCCCTATACCCAATATACGTACACCACATATACTCACAATATGTAAAATACGCATAGAAGATATAAGAATGTCACGGTTCATTTTAAACAACTCAAACAAACCTTTAAATTTAAAACATTTAATCGTATAATATAGAAAGTATAGATGAAACATCCCTGTGAGTGGGGATTTTCGACACCACTCTCGGTGGAATGGTTCTTACGACTTCGGCACTGTTTAGGCTTGGGGCCTTAGAGAACACGGACCTAAGTCCGAAGAAAATGGAGTCGCCACCCAGACGGGCCGGGAAAAAGAAAGGGGTGGATGACTCGATTCCTAAGGAATCCCCAACCCCTTAAAGGGTTCGGAAAGTTGGGTACGTGTGGGGAAGGTGTGAAATGGCCCAGCACCCCCACAACGCCCGGTTCATTGGAACCGGCCTCCTTTACAGGTCTTAATATTATAAAATTCTTAAGTATAATAACATTATCCATACTACACACAATAAAAAGAAAGCATCATTATATTAAAATCAAAGCAATATCCAAACAAAACAAAACAAATAAATGGACACCCATCCAAGGATGGAAACATGTCCTTACATCACATGCCTAGATAGGACATCCACCAAAAGGTAGAAACATGCCCTTTACAAAGGTTCTAAAATAGAAAAGAAAATTAAATTAAATGATGTTTAACTAATGAGGTACCCACCAAGTGGAAACATACCTCTTACAACTTTTGGAAGTCTAAATTAATTAATAAAGGTAAATAATCATCCATAATATATAAATCATTCAAACATCCATCCATGATAAATTAAATAAATCAAGTATTAAAATTAAATAAATTAAAGCATAAGAAATAAATCAAAGCATAAATAAATAAATATGGAATTGAATAAAACAAATAAAAGTTCAAGTATAGCTACTATTTCTATTTAGGATTCTTTATCTCATGTGTTAAGGCTTTGGAAATTCTAAAGTTTAAGCTACTATGACTTTTTAGGTAATTAAAATAGATTAGGTTTTATGTTTTTAAAAGGTTAGCAAGACACTTTGATTAAACCAATTAAGATTTGAATGATGAAATAATAAAACTTGAGTTTTAGACACTTTTGAAATATTTTTAATTCATGTTTTTAAAATAGTAAATTGAGCTACTGTAGCTTTTTTGAGTTTTTTATGTTTTTAAGTTTTTTATGTTTTAAAGGGTTTAAAGTTCATAAAAATTAGGGTTTAAGGTTTTAAAAGGGTTAGGGTTTATTACTTTAGGTTTAAAAGATGATTTTTGGATTTTAGGCTTTCAATTTGGGGTTCTCGGCCAAGGAATTTAATTTTAGGGTTTTAAATAGCAACTTGATATTTTATGAGATTTTATGAATTTAAACACATGAATTGAAGTTTTTATAAGTAGAAAAGATGTTTTTTAAGGTTTTTTGAGTGAAAAAGAGCCTACTTTAAAATCTTAAATGAAACAGAATTTTATTTTGGTTTTGTAGAAAAATATGTTAAATGAGTGTTTTAAAGTTTTTAAGAAGAAAAAATAACAATTTTGAGTCCTTTTAGAAAAGAAAGTCACGTTTTTAATGTTCTAAACTTGGAAAAATTAAATTAAAACTCTAAGAATTTTTTATTTAAAAAACTTAAATTTTATAGATTTGACTATTGTAAAACATAAATCAAAAGAATTAAAACATACCTTCTTTTGTTGATTCTCCAAAAAATAACTCTTCTTGGATGAACTAGATCCAAAGACAAGCTTTGATTGCCTCTTTTCTTCTCCCTTTTTCGTGCTACTGCTGTTTCTGTTGCTATAAATATCAATTGAATTGAGTTTTCCCTTTCCTTCCTTGATTTGGTTTCAAAACCTAAAGCTATCATGAAAAGTTTTTCCTCCTTTGATTTGGTTTAATTGGTCCTTATTTATAGTGGTTTTTAGGTTGTTTATTCCTAATTAATTAAGGTAAGTAATAATAATAAAAAAAAGAAATTAAAACCTAATTGGATTAGAATTCTAAAAATTGCAGCTGAAAAATTTGCGCTGGCAAAAATTCTGGCGACGGGCCCGTGGGCGGCGTGCCAGCCCGCAGGAGCCTGCGGGCGAGCCACTGTTGGCCCGACGGGCCCGCGCGACCACTTTTTGCTGCCGATTTTTTTCCGACTCTGATTTTTATTTTTATTTTTATTTTTTATTTATTTATTTTCATTTTTTACTACTAAAAATTAGATACTAAGGTAAAAGTTATTTAATTAAAATTATTTTGGACCAATTAAACAACAAAAATCATTTTGGACTAAATAGAGCATGTTGGATCGGATTGGGTAAAAATTTAAGGCAGCTTAGAGGTCTGGTCCCGTAAAAATGGATCTTTATCCATTGGAGGTCTGGTCTTTACCCTTGAAATATGGATCTTTATCCATTTGAAATCGGGTCTTTACCCTTGAAACAAGGATCTTTATCCTTCGAACTTTGGGTCTTTACCCTTTGAAACATGGATCTTTATCCATTGAAAATCGGGTCTTTACCCTTGAAACATGGATCTTTATCCATTGGAAATCGGGTCTTTACCCTTGGAACATGGATCTTTATCCATTGAGATCGGGTCTTTACCCTTGAAAATGGATCTTCATCCTTTGAGATCGGGTCTTTACCCTTAAAAATGGATCTTCATCCTTTGAGATCGGGTCTTTACCCTTGAAAGTGGATCTTCATCCTTGAGATCGGGTCTTCACCCTTGAAAATGGATCTTCATCCTTGAGATCGGGTCTTTACCCTTAAAAGTGGATCTTCATCCTTGAGATCGGGTCTTCACCCTTGAAAATGAATCTTCATCTTTTGACATCGGGTCTTTACCCTTGAAACGTTGATCTTTATCCATTGGAGGTCGAGTCTTTGCCCTTGAAAATGGATCTTCATCCTTTGAGATTGGGTCTTCACCCTTGAAAATGGATCTTCATCCTTTGAGATCGGGTCTTCACCCTTGAAAATGGATCTTCATCCTTTGAGATCGGGTCTTCACCCTTGAAAATGGATCTTCCCTTGAAAATGGATCTTCATCCTTTGAGATCGGGTCTTTATCCTTGAAAATGGATCTTCATCCTTTGAGATCGGGTCTTCACCCTTGAAAATGGATCTTCATCCTTTGAGATCGGGTCTTTACCCTTGAAAATGGATCTTCATCCTTTGAGATCGGGTCTTTACCCTTGAAAATGGATCTTCATCCTTTGAGATCGGGTCTTCACCCTTGAAAATCGATCTTCATCCTTTGAGAGTTCTATTGTTCCATTCTTTTGTTCTTTCTTTTTGCAAAGATTTAGTTATTTTTAATTGGACCTTATATCCTCTCTTTGCCCCCCTGTGTGGCAAAATATTTGTAAGTGAGTTTAAAAATATTTGGTATATAAACCCAAAAAATTGAAAAGGAGAAACTTTGCCCCCTGTGTAGGCTCAAACTCATGATTTTTCTATGCGGACTCTGATTGATGCTGTTGTTGTCTAGTTCTTCACACAAGCACATATTTCTTCTCTTTGCAAATTACTGGAGTTTTCTCAAGCAATGGGTTTTCTATGCCACCTGATTTGATATCTTCTTTTGATTCTTTATTTCACAAGGTGTTTGCTGTTCATTTTGCCAAAGAACAGACAACACAAGACAAGAAAGTGCGATGTGATATGCTCATGTATGCATGATATGCATGAATAATACTTACAGTGGTTCCATGACTCACAAACCGAGGCAATCAGCAGAAGTATTCTCATTGGTTCCGTTTTGACGCTTGTTCAAGTCTTGCATTAGAATGATCAAAAGCTTTGTATTTGTGGCTTTTATCTTCAAGATGTTGAAAACATGAGTGGTGGAGATCCCAAGTTGCAGAGTCACGGATACATCCTTTTTATATTTCATTATGACCTTGCCAATAATCATTTCCTTTGCCCAATATGTCCTTTGGAGGTTCAATATACTTCCCTTAACTTGAAGGCTTTGTATGAAAAAAATATTTTTGAATTTTAATTTTGAAATCAAATGTTGGCTTTGCCAAATTAATGTCAATGCACCTCAGGACTTGATTTTCCAAATTAACATATATATAACATGACAACCCTAGTTACCGTACTAAACTCAGGAATCATTTCTATTTAAGCAAGAATTGTTGCACTTTAGATAGGCACATACACATTACTTGGCCAAAGGTCTCATTGAGTTTAAATACTGTCTATCTCATATGCATGCTTATTCAAACTATCTCCACTAATAGACTCTACCTACCAAGAGAGATCAACAGGTCTTTGATAGGCTAAAAATGGGGTCTATGAGGGAAACAGGCTTATGTGAAGGCCATTTTGAGATTGGAGCTGGTGTGACACAATGGACAAACCTTCACACTACAAATTTCTTGTTGGAATTTTAGGCAGCTTAGAGGCAACCTTGCTAGACTCCAAATTTCTTCTATCTTCTTAGCATTAATTTGGATCTTACTAGGATAGTTTTTGCCCTTGCAAAAAGTTTGGTTCCCAAATTCATTTCTTTTCTTCTTTTCCCTTTTCTTTCATTTCATTTTTCTTACTCCTCCCTTTCTTTGATCATTTTATCATTTTTTCCTTCTTCCTTGTGGGACTGCAGAACTTTCAAGAACTGGGTGGTCTTCCTCCTTTTCTCTAATTTTAATTGAATCTTTGGTTGGGTTGGACCAACTCAAAAAAAAGTCTTTATGAACCAAATAGAAGCCTTTTGCTGCTTTAGGTAAAAGAGAACTCAGTTGGCTTTTTGAACCATTTTGGGGTTTTTTTTTACTCTTTTTTCTTTTTCCTTTCTTTTTCGATTGATTTTTTTTTCTTATTTTTCTTTCTTTCTCTCATTTTTTGTTTTTGGTTCTAGCTTAAACAGAGTTGTCTTATTTGTACCAACTTGGGTTTCCAATAATGGATGAGTGGAGTAACATAAATCTTCTTTAATAGGGATAAATCATTTGTTACTCTGATATTGTCTTGATATATTGGAGATATTAGGAGAACTTCAACTACCCTTATGGTCTTGAGAACTTCAACTATCCACATGATCTTGATTAATCATTGCTTTCTTTGATCTTCTTGCCTATTCATCTTAGTGATCATAAGACTTGTCAAAAGTATCACAACAGCTCAAGATAGGTTGTTGAGGTTATATGCCAATGAAAAGAAAGCTAAAATTTTATGAAGGCTCAAAGGGACAACTAGGCATTGATATTTAATAGGGTGGATACTAGTTACCGGCTTATCAAACAATGCCTAGATCATTTCTCCCTTAAATAAGCAGAGTTCAATTTTGCCTCGAAATTTTGTCAAAGCATGTTCTAAGACTGACTAAGACCTAGACAAAGATAATTATGCAGGAGCCCTCTCTAAGTAAGCATACACAACTTAATGCTATAGAGTAATTCCCTCATCTAGTAAAGTCATTCGAGTCATGATGCCTAGACACATTAATTTATAAACATCAAGCTAAATTCCTCATTGGTTGAGCACCAAAATGAACAAAGACCAACAAAATTTTGATGAAAGTAATTTATTTACAGCAACTTTAAGTTTGAAAAGCACAATAGTTCAAAATATTAAAGAAAGTAAAATTGAAAAGCAACATTGAAGCTAAGGAAAGTTCATTGAGTTAGGCTTCTTTTCCTTTCACATCTTCAATATCCCCATCTTGAAAGGATGATAAAAAAAAATCTTCTTCCAATTCTTTTCCCACCATGAAGGTTGCCGGTGGAGGTACTCTATTGAACCTTGGTAATGGATTGTCTTTGGTGTTGGGCTTATTCGGCTCGGGTAGCTTACCACTGTCAATCAAATCTTGGATCTCATGCCTTAATCGGGTACACCTATCAGTCTCATGTCCTTGAGTCTGATGAAATTGACAAAAAGCTTTAGTATCAAATTTTAGGGGTAATGGACTAGGTAAAGGTCGAGGAGCCAATGGTTGTAACAACCCTTTCTTTTGTAGCTTATCGAAGACCCAAGACAAAGGCTTCCCCGGATTTGAAAACTGCCTTCTATTTGCTTGACCGGTTACATTAACATCAACTTCTTTTTGTGTGCTTTGATTGCCCGACTGGTAGTTCCCTTTCATTGAAAAGCGATTCTTCTCCCTTTCCCATTCTTCAATTTGTAGACCAGCTTGGAGAAGATCTTTGAAGTCCCTTATAAGGGTGTGAGACATCCTTTCGCGGAGATTGGGCAGGACACCTCTCACGATCATCCTTATTTGATCAGATTCATCGGGCCTTTTCTTGAGCAAAGCAGCCTTGTTTCTCCATCTCTTGACATAATCTACAAAATTCTCATTCGGTCTTTGCCTAATGGACTCCACTTCCATCAAGGTAACTTCCAACTCAACATTATATCCATATTGTTGGATGAAGGCTTTGTAAAGTAGATCCCAACTCTTTTCTGTTCCATCATCTAAGGTATTGAACCAATTTTGGACAACAATGTAATATCCTCATTTATGCCCTAGAAGTTTTGCATATTGTTATTGCTGTTATTGTTATATATTGGATTGAATATATGTGTTAAATTGTAAGAGAAAAGAAATTGAGAAGAGAAAGTATATGTATATGTATTTTGGGAAGAAATAGGGTTTAGAGACAAATTTATATGTTGTGTATATGTTAATATATATGACATATAAAGTGGTCAAAAGGCTTGGTCAATGCAAGAGAAGATATTTATTTGAGATTGGTAAATTACTTAATTGGGCACATATAAGACAAAAAGATAATTATGTGAATAAGGGCACTTTGGTAATTGCTTGGATAAAATCATATGGTGGATATTTAAAGAAGGTTTGACTTGTGTTTTCTTCATCATTTCTTCTTCTTCTTCTTGTTGATGGCCGGCCCTCCATAGCCAAAGAGAAAGAAAGAGACAAGTGATGGTTTTGATGATTTCAAGCTTAAATTGAAGAAAGATTAAGTGTTCAAGTGTTGATTTAAGAAGTTTTTAACTAAGGTAAGATCTTTTCTCTAATTTCTTCAATTCTTTTGAAGTGGTATGATTAAGTTGCTTATGGTATGATTGTAAGTATTGATTTTTCTTGATAGATGAGAAGTTGGGTTGGTGTTGGTGATGGAAGAGTAAGATTGGTGTTTAGTGAAATTGTTTCTGTTTTAGGATTAGTAAAGGCTGTGACTTGTATGATTTTTAATTAATTTTAGAAAAATTTTCTTGAAGTGAATTTTTGATATGTTGTGCCTCTATGAGTCTAGAATGACTGAAAAATATGTTGATTCGATTTTGGAATGGTTATGAGTTTAGAAAGATTATTTTCATTAGACCTGTTCCAGCAGGTACCTTAACTGGGACAGCTATATTTTGTGATTTTTAATAAAATGTAGAAAAATCATATTCAATTGAATTTTGGATATGTTGTTTCTTAGTGAGTCTAGTATTTGAGAAAAATAATTTGGAACCACGTTGATTGAATTTGATTTATGGAATTCACAAAGTTCAGAACTGCTGCCAGGATGCAGGGCAATTGGGGCAGTCTGGTTAGGTGAACTATTTGACCAAGATTTTGTGTTCAGTTTGATCTGAAATTTTAAAGGGATGATTTTAAGATACAAAACTAAATTCTGTAAAAATTTTAGAATTTTTAGTCAAGTAGATTATTTTATACAATTTTTCAAAATAAGGATAAAATGGAGTCTAAAACCAGAATGTATTATTTATATGAATCATATCAATTGTTCTTCGCCCTAATTGCATTGTTGAGATTGAGCAATGTTATGTTATGCATTGTGAATGGTTATGTGTTTCATGAATGATATACATTGAAATTGAAATGATAATTCAAATAAGACATGATATGAGACAATGCCATTGTGATTGGCTATGATGATGATATTGAAAGAAAGAAGGCATGTTTGCCTAAATGTGATGAGAATTTGAGAATGGAAATGGTAAGTATATAATAAATGAATTGTTTGTTTAATATGTTATTCAGTTTCAGAGTTCTGGATTTGGGTGGCATGCCTAAGAAATGATGAAAGGTAACAGTCTTGCCGGGTTGAGGATCTCCTCAAATGTGTTGAGTTGATGGTCCAAGAGACTGGGTCTGTTACACTATGAGAATTGTGAATATGAAATATATGATTTGTAACAGTCTTGCCGGGTTGAGGATCTCCTCATATGTGTTGAGTTGATGGTCCAAGAGACTGGGTCTGTTACACTATGAGAATTGTGACTATGAACCAAAGCAGTAACTCTGAACTCTGAATATCGTATTAAATACTTGTTGGGCCCATAGGTGTCAAGGTTATATGAATGTCCTAAATAATGTTATGAGTTTAATGAAATGAGATGTTGGTTATGGAGTATGATTGATTAATGTTGAATGTGAAAAGATGTTGAAATGTGGTATGCTCATATGACTATGATTTGTGAAATGCATAATTGTGTGGTTAACTTTATATTTATGATGTTGATCTTATCAATAACATATGTGGCATTGCATTTCATTAAAGCATACCGTTAGCATGTTTTATCTTACTAAGCCATTGGCTTAGCGCGATAGTGTTTAATCGCGCAGGTAATAGAGTGGATAGAGTTGAACCCGAGAGTTCTTCAAGACCTAGTGAGAGTAGACCTTGAAGAATCCATTTTGGGAGCTTAAAGATCAGAGCAGACTTGCCAATCATGTATAAATTTTATGTGTTGTAAAACTTGAGTTTTGATGTATATGAATTTGTAAATATGTAAATATTTTATAACTTCCGCTGTGTAATATTTAAATATGGGGGTTGTCACAAAACCTTTATTTTATGTTGTACTAGAAGTGTAAATCCTTTTTGCAGGTTGTAGTTGAGGTTACAAGGGGGATTTATTGGGAGTGTACTGAGAATGATTTTGTTTGCATTGGTTTGTGTAAAATGTTTTTAAAAATAAGAAAAAAACCGGTTTTGTCGACACTTGGGACTCAATTTTTAGGCGAAACTATGGCAAAAATTTTGGAAAAAAATTGGAACTAAAATTTGACTAAGTAAAATTGGTAGCAACATTAGGTTAGTGTGGCGCCTCTACTCAGCTTACATATGTAGGTCGGGAAGGGGTGTTACAATTTTTGGTATCAGAGCCTAGGTTTGAGATTCTCAACCTAGGTAAAATGTAATAAAAAGAATATTTTTACTTAAAAAAGTGGTTTTGAATAACATATACGTTTGAGATTGGCAGTCTCTGATCTTTAATAAGATATAATCTGCTGTGTTTGCAGTGTTAGGTTGTGATGGATTCTCACTCACGTCAGTCGATTGAGGGTAGTGCCGAGAGTATTGCTCCTGCTGAGGGAGCTAGAGTTGATAGTGTTGAGGAGGCACCTGCTTCGGTGTCGGGTAGACCAGCTGGGGAGGAGGTTCCGCCAGCCTGGTTTAGGCCTATGATGGAAGCTATGAGACAAGCACCTGTGCAACCACAGCCACCGCCACCACCCCCTCAGCCTTCAATACCAGTAAGGCACTATGATAAGCTAAGGAAATATGGAGCAGAGGATTTCTTTGGTACAGTTGATCCGGCTGTAGCAGAACAGTGGCTTGATAGAGTTCAGAGGGTATTTGTGCAGTTGCAAGCCACTTCAGAGGAGAAGTTTGACTATCCAAGATCTTTGCTACAGAAGGATGCCTACGACTGGTGGAAGGCAGTGCCCCATTCTATGGATGATCCACCAACCTTGTCTTATGCGGATTTTCTGAGAGAATTTGAGTTGAAGTATACTCCTAGGGAGTATAAAGATGGGAAGAAAAGAGAGTTTCTAGATTTGAAGCAAGATCATCGGACCGTAACTGAATATGAAGTTGAGTTTATTCGACTGAGCCAGTATGCTGGGGGTATCATTGCTGATGAGATTGATAGATGTCGGCGATTTGAGGAGGGATTGAGACCCTCGATCATGTGCTTAGTGGCTGGATCCAGATATCAGGATTTCTCACAGCTTGTGGTAGCAGCTCGAAGTGTAGAGCGAGCTCAAGTTATTGCAGCTGCTTCAGAGGAAGAGGTTAGGTTAGGAGGCCCCAGTTTGAGGCAGGGTCTTCTTCTGCAAAGAGGGGTAGAGGAAGTTTTGTTCCTTGGAGTAGTAGGAGCCAGAGACCAGCGGGTAGGTCAGTGCAGTTCCAGAGGCAGAGATTTAGACCTGCAGCTTCAGTAGCGAGTGCTCCTACTCCTGGAGTTCAGAGATCCACCTTACCTGTGTGTAACCAGTGTGGTGGAAGACATGGGGGCGTTTGTTGGAGGCATAGTAGATCAGGGGTATGCTTCAGGTGTGGATCACCTGACCACTTTGTGAGAGACTGTCCTGAGAGGCAGGAGCTGATGCCAGTGGATTCTGCTGCTTCTCGAGCTAGTGTGAGGGGAGGCAGAGGAGGCAGAGGTGCCAGCCGGGGAGGTAGACCAGGATTCAGTTCTAGAGGAGGTGCTACATCCAGGGAGGGTAGACCAGAGGAGGTTGGATCTTCCCAGAGGATGTATGTTATGCAGAGGCAGCCAGATACATCGGCAGTCATAGCTGGTACTTTTTCTTTATTTAATACTCCAGTACTTGCTTTGATTGATCCGGGTTCCACGCATTCATATGTTATTGTATCTGTTTTGCCTGTATCTGATTTGAATGCTGAGTCCCTAGGATTTGATGTGTTGGTGACAAATCCGTTAGGGCATAGTGTGGTTGTGAGTAAGGTGCATAGAGATAGTGCAGTAGTGGTGCAGGGTGAGGAGTTCTTAGGGGATTTGATTGAGATGCCATTTAAGGAATATGATGTGATCTTAGGTATGGATTGGCTATCTCGACATGGAGCTGTGGTAGATTGTAAGAAGAAAATTGTTTCTTTGAAAACTGTTGATGGTAGAGAGGTGATAGTATCTAATGAGCAGGAACAGCTAGCCTCCTTATTTGTTTCAGCTTTTGCAGCCAGGAGGTTGATTAGAAAGGGATGTGAAGCCTATCTTGCTCATGTGGTAGATACTAGAGTAAGAAGTTCTCCCATTGATAGCATTGCCACAGTTGCAGAGTTCCCAGATGTGTTTCCAGAGGAGTTGCCAGGGTTACCTCCTGAGAGAGAGGTGGAGTTCGGTATTGAATTGTTGCCTGGTACAACTCCTATCTCTATTACTCCTTATAGAATGGCACCAGCAGAATTGAGGGAGTTGAAAGTGCAATTACATGAGTTGTTGGACAAAGGATTTATTCGCCCCAGTGTTTCTCCTTGGGGAGCTCCTGTTCTATTTGTGAAAAAGAAAGATGGTACTATGAGGTTGTGTATCGATTATAGGCAATTGAATAAAGTGACTATTAAAAATAAATATCCTTTGCCTAGAATCAATGATCTCTTTGATCAGTTGAAGGGAGTGTCAGTGTTCTCCAAAATTGATTTGAGATCTGGGTATCATCAGTTGAGAGTCAAAGCTGAAGATGTTCCTAAGACCGCCTTTCGGACCAGGTATGGGCATTATGAATTTTTAGTTATGCCTTTTGGTCTGACAAATGCACCTGCAGCTTTCATGGATTTGATGAATAGGGTGTTTAGGCCCTATTTGGATCAGTTTGTAGTGGTCTTCATTGATGATATACTGGTGTATTCGCGGAATGAGGAGGAACATGATATGCATCTGCGGATTGTGTTGCAGATTTTGAGAGAAAAGCAGTTATTTGCCAAATTTTCGAAATGTGAGTTCTGGTTGGATCAAGTAGCTTTTCTCGGACATATAGTTTCAGCAGAGGGTATTAGAGTTGATCCGAGCAAAGTTGAAGCTATATTGAATTGGAGTCCACCCAAGTCTGTGACTGAGATTAGAAGTTTTCTGGGTTTGGCAGGCTATTACAGGCGGTTTGTGAAAGGGTTTTCTTTGATAGCTACTCCACTCACCAGATTGCTTCGTAAGGGAGTGAGATTTATGTGGACGGATCAATGTCAGGCGAGTTTTGAGCAGTTGAGAGAATTGTTAACTCAAGCGCCTGTTCTTACTTTACCTGTTGAAGGTAAACCTTATGTGATCTACAGTGATGCTTCACATAGAGGTTTGGGGTGTGTATTGATGCAAGAAGGTAAAGTTATAGCTTATGCATCTCGACAGTTGAAACCGCATGAGCTTAACTATCCAACCCATGATTTGGAATTGGCTGCCATTGTGTTTGCATTGAAGATTTGGCGCCACTATCTGTTTGGGGAGAAATGTTTCATCTACACTGATCACAAGAGTTTGAAGTATTTGGGTGTCCAGAAAGAACTCAATCTTCGTCAGAGGAGATGGTTGGAGTTGATTAAAGACTACGACTGTTTGATTGACTATCATCCAGGTAAAGCAAATGTTGTTGCTGATGCCTTAAGTCGGAAGTCTTTAGCTGGTTTAACAGTTTACTCGCTCTCGTTGCTTGTTGAGTTGAGAGCATTGCATGCCAGTTTTGTACCTTGTGTTGATGGTGCATTATTGGCACAGTTGCAATTGAAGCCGATTTTTTTGGATCAGATCAAAGAGGCTCAATTGGCTAATAAGAAAATTCAGAAGATTATTTCAGATTGTCAGAATGGGAAGACTAGAGATTTTGTTGTGAAAGATGATGGGAGTCTCTGGTTTAAGAACCGATTGTGTGTACCCGATGATGCTGATTTGAAAAGGGTCATTTTGGAAGAAGCTCATCAGTCAATGTTTGCTATGCATCCGGGTAATACGAAGATGTATCATGATTTGAGACAGCATTATTGGTGGATTGGTTTGAAGAGAGACATTGCAGATTTTGTGTCGAAATGTCTCACTTGTCAGAAGGTTAAAGCAGAGCATCAAGTTCCAACCGGGTTGCTTCAACCATTGTTAGTGCCAGAATGGAAGTGGGAAAGAGTGACAATGGATTTTGTGTCTGGTTTGCCATTGACACAAAAGAAGCATGATGCCTTATGGGTGATTGTGGATAGATTAACTTAAACAGCTCATTTCCTTCCGGTTCGAATGGATTACTCTTTGGAGAGATTGGCTGAGCTGTATATCCATGAGATTGTGAAACTGCATGGTGTTCCAACTTCTTTAGTGTCTGATCGAGATCCCAGGTTTACTTCCAGATTTTGGAAGAGTTTGCATAGTGCTTTGGGTTCTCGACTGCACTTCAGCACTGCTTTTCATCCACAGACGGATGGACAGTCAGAGAGGGTGATACAGATTATTGAGGACATGTTGAGAAGCTGTGTCATCGATTTCTCTGGAAGTTGGGATAGGTTTTTACCTCTTGTGGAGTTTGCTTACAACAACAGTCACCAATCCAGCATTGGTATGGCACCGTTTGAAGCATTGTATGGCAGACGGTGTAGGACACCTCTTTGTTGGAATGAGCTTGGAGATAATAAGTTGGTTGGACCTGATTTGATTCAAGAAACTGAGGAAAAAGTGAAGTTGATCCGAGGTAGGTTAAAAGCAGCTTCAGACCGACAGAAGTCTTATGCAGATCTGAAGAGGAGAGATATAGAGTTTGATGTTGGAGATAAGGTATTTTTGAAAGTGTCTCCTTGGAAGAAGATTTTGAGGTTCGGTCGGAAAGGAAAATTGAGTCCTCGTTTCATTGGGCCGTATGAAGTGTTAGAAAGAGTTGGGCCAGTTGCATATCGACTTGCTTTGCCATCTGAGTTGGATCGTATTCATAATGTATTCCATGTTTCTATGTTGAGGAGGTACAGGTCAGATCCATCTCATGTGTTGCCATTTGAGTCTATCGAAGTGAGCCCAGATTTGACATTTGAAGAAGAACCAATTGCTATCTTGGCACGTGATGTGAAAGAATTGAGGAACAAGAAAGTGCCATTGGTGAAGATTCTTTGGAAGAATCATGCAAAAGAAGAAGCAACTTGGGAAAGTGAGCAAACTATGCGAGAGCAATATCCTCAACTATTTCAGAGTTGATATCAGGTAATTTCGAGGACGAAATTTCTTTTTAGAGGGGGAGAATTGTAATATCCTCATTTATGCCCTAGAAGTTTTGCATATTGTTGTTGCTGTTATTGTTATATATTGGATTGAATATATGTGTTAAATTGTAAGAGAAAAGAAATTGAGAAGAGAAAGTATATGTATATGTATTTTGGGAAGAAATAGGGTTTAGAGACAAATTTATATGTTGTGTATATGTTAATATATATGACATATAAAGTGGTCAAAAGGCTTGGTCAATGCAAGAGAAGATATTTATTTGAGATTGGTAAATTACTTAATTGGGCACATATAAGACAAAAAGATAATTATGTGAATAAGGGCACTTTGGTAATTGCTTGGATAAAATCATATGGTGGATATTTAAAGAAGGTTTGACTTGTGTTTTCTTCATCATTTCTTCTTCTTCTTCTTGTTGATGGCCGGCCCTCCATAGCCAAAGAGAAAGAAAGAGACAAGTGATGGTTTTGATGATTTCAAGCTTAAATTGAAGAAAGATTAAGTGTTCAAGTGTTGATTTAAGAAGTTTTTAACTAAGGTAAGATCTTTTCTCTAATTTCTTCAATTCTTTTGAAGTGGTATAATTAAGTTGCTTATGGTATGATTGTAAGTATTGATTTTGCTTGATAGATGAGAAGTTGGGTTGGTGTTGGTGATGGAAGAGTAAGATTGGTGTTTAGTGAAATTGTTTCTGTTTTAGGATTAGTAAAGGCTGTGACTTGTATGATTTTTAATTAATTTTAGAAACATTTTCTTGAAGTGAATTTTTGATATGTTGTGCCTCTATGAGTCTAGAATGACTGAAAAATATGTTGATTCGATTTTGGAATGGTTATGAGTTTAGAAAGATTATTTTCATTAGACCTGTTCCAGCAGGTACCTTAACTGGGACAGCTATATTTCGTGATTTTTAATAAAATGTAGAAAAATCACATTCAATTGAATTTTGGATATGTTGTTTCTTAGTGAGTCTAGTATTTGAGAAAAATAATTTGGAACCACGTTGATTGAATTTGATTTATGGAATTCACAAAGTTCAGAACTGCTGCCAGGATGCAGGGCAATTGGGGCAGTCTGGTTAGGTGAACTATTTGACCAAGATTTTGTGTTCAGTTTGATCTGAAATTTTAAAGGGATGATTTTAAGATACAAAACTAAATTCTGTAAAAATTTTAGAATTTTTAGTCAAGTAGATTATTTTATACAATTTTTCAAAATAAGGATAAAATGGAGTCTAAAACCAGAATGTATTATTTATATGAATCATATCAATTGTTCTTCGCCCTAATTGCATTGTTGAGATTGAGCAATGTTATGTTATGCATTGTGAATGGTTATGTGTTTCATGAATGATATACATTGAAATTGAAATGATAATTCAAATAAGACATGATATGAGACAATGCCATTGTGATTGGCTATGATGATGATATTGAAAGAAAGAAGGCATGTTTGCCTAAATGTGATGAGAATTTGAGAATGGAAATGGTAAGTATATAATAAATGAATTGTTTGTTTAATATGTTATTCAGTTTCAGAGTTCTGGATTTGGGTGGCATGCCTAAGAAATGATGAAAGGTAACAGTCTTGCCGGGTTGAGGATCTCCTCAAATGTGTTGAGTTGATGGTCCAAGAGACTGGGTCTGTTACACTATGAGAATTGTGAATATGAAATATATGATTTGTAACAGTCTTGCCGGGTTGAGGATCTCCTCATATGTGTTGAGTTGATGGTCCAAGAGACTGGGTCTGTTACACTATGAGAATTGTGACTATGAACCAAAGCAGTAACTCTGAACTCTGAATATCGTATTAAATACTTGTTGGGCCCATAGGTGTCAAGGTTATATGAATGTCCTAAATAATGTTATGAGTTTAATGAAATGAGATGTTGGTTATGGAGTATGATTGATTAATGTTGAATGTGAAAAGATGTTGAAATGTGGTATGCTCATATGACTATGATTTGTGAAATGCATAATTGTGTGGTTAACTTTATATTTATGATGTTGATCTTATCAATAACATATGTGGCATTGCATTTCATTAAAGCATACCGTTAGCATGTTTTATCTTACTAAGCCATTGGCTTAGCGCGATAGTGTTTAATCGCGCAGGTAATAGAGTGGATAGAGTTGAACCCGAGAGTTCTTCAAGACCTAGTGAGAGTAGACCTTGAAGAATCCATTTTGGGAGCTTAAAGATCAGAGCAGACTTGCCAATCATGTATAAATTTTATGTGTTGTAAAACTTGAGTTTTGATGTATATGAATTTGTAAATATGTAAATATTTTATAACTTCCGCTGTGTAATATTTAAATATGGGGGTTGTCACAATACCTTTATTTTATGTTGTACTAGAAGTGTAAATCCTTTTTGCAGGTTGTAGTTGAGGTTACAAGGGGGATTTATTGGGAGTGTACTGAGAATGATTTTGTTTGCATTGGTTTGTGTAAAATGTTTTTAAAAATAAGAAAAAAACCGGTTTTGTCGACACTTGGGACTCAATTTTTAGGCGAAACTATGGCAAAAATTTTGGAAAAAAATTGGAACTAAAATTTGACTAAGTAAAATTGGTAGCAACATTAGGTTAGTGTGGCGCCTCTACTCAGCTTACATATGTAGGTCGGGAAGGGGTGTTACAATTTTTGGTATCAGAGCCTAGGTTTGAGATTCTCAACCTAGGTAAAATGTAATAAAAAGAATATTTTTACTTAAAAAAGTGGTTTTGAATAACATATACGTTTGAGATTGGCAGTCTCTGATCTTTAATAAGATATAATCTGCTGTGTTTGCAGTGTTAGGTTGTGATGGATTCTTACTCACGTCAGTCGATTGAGGGTAGTGCCGAGAGTATTGCTCCTGCTGAGGGAGCTAGAGTTGATAGTGTTGAGGAGGCACCTGCTTCGGTGTCGGGTAGACCAGCTGGGGAGGAGGTTCCGCCAGCCTGGTTTAGGCCTATGATGGAAGCTATGAGACAAGCACCTGTGCAACCACAGCCACCGCCACCACCCCCTCAGCCTTCAATACCAGTAAGGCACTATGATAAGCTAAGGAAATATGGAGCAGAGGATTTCTTTGGTACAGTTGATCCGGCTGTAGCAGAACAGTGGCTTGATAGAGTTCAGAGGGTATTTGTGCAGTTGCAAGCCACTTCAGAGGAGAAGTTTGACTATCCAAGATCTTTGCTACAGAAGGATGCCTACGACTGGTGGAAGGCAGTGCCCCATTCTATGGATGATCCACCAACCTTGTCTTATGCGGATTTTCTGAGAGAATTTGAGTTGAAGTATACTCCTAGGGAGTATAAAGATGGGAAGAAAAGAGAGTTTCTAGATTTGAAGCAAGATCATCGGACCGTAACTGAATATGAAGTTGAGTTTATTCGACTGAGCCAGTATGCTGGGGGTATCATTGCTGATGAGATTGATAGATGTCGGCGATTTGAGGAGGGATTGAGACCCTCGATCATGTGCTTAGTGGCTGGATCCAGATATCAGGATTTCTCACAGCTTGTGGTAGCAGCTCGAAGTGTAGAGCGAGCTCAAGTTATTGCAGCTGCTTCAGAGGAAGAGGTTAGGTTAGGAGGCCCCAGTTTGAGGCAGGGTCTTCTTCTGCAAAGAGGGGTAGAGGAAGTTTTGTTCCTTGGAGTAGTAGGAGCCAGAGACCAGCGGGTAGGTCAGTGCAGTTCCAGAGGCAGAGATTTAGACCTGCAGCTTCAGTAGCGAGTGCTCCTACTCCTGGAGTTCAGAGATCCACCTTACCTGTGTGTAACCAGTGTGGTGGAAGACATGGGGGCGTTTGTTGGAGGCATAGTAGATCAGGGGTATGCTTCAGGTGTGGATCACCTGACCACTTTGTGAGAGACTGTCCTGAGAGGCAGGAGCTGATGCCAGTGGATTCTGCTGCTTCTCGAGCTAGTGTGAGGGGAGGCAGAGGAGGCAGAGGTGCCAGCCGGGGAGGTAGACAAGGATTCAGTTCTAGAGGAGGTGCTACATCCAGGGAGGGTAGACCAGAGGAGGTTGGATCTTCCCAGAGGATGTATGTTATGCAGAGGCAGCCAGATACATCGGCAGTCATAGCTGGTACTTTTTCTTTATTTAATACTCCAGTACTTGCTTTGATTGATCCGGGTTCCACGCATTCATATGTTATTGTATCTGTTTTGCCTGTATCTGATTTGAATGCTGAGTCCCTAGGATTTGATGTGTTGGTGACAAATCCGTTAGGGCATAGTGTGGTTGTGAGTAAGGTGCATAGAGATAGTGCAGTAGTGGTGCAGGGTGAGGAGTTCTTAGGGGATTTGATTGAGATGCCATTTAAGGAATATGATGTGATCTTAGGTATGGATTGGCTATCTCGACATGGAGCTGTGGTAGATTGTAAGAAGAAAATTGTTTCTTTGAAAACTGTTGATGGTAGAGAGGTGATAGTATCTAATGAGCAGGAACAGCTAGCCTCCTTATTTGTTTCAGCTTTTGCAGCCAGGAGGTTGATTAGAAAGGGATGTGAAGCCTATCTTGCTCATGTGGTAGATACTAGAGTAAGAAGTTCTCCCATTGATAGCATTGCCACAGTTGCAGAGTTCCCAGATGTGTTTCCAGAGGAGTTGCCAGGGTTACCTCCTGAGAGAGAGGTGGAGTTCGGTATTGAATTGTTGCCTGGTACAACTCCTATCTCTATTACTCCTTATAGAATGGCACCAGCAGAATTGAGGGAGTTGAAAGTGCAATTACATGAGTTGTTGGACAAAGGATTTATTCGCCCCAGTGTTTCTCCTTGGGGAGCTCCTGTTCTATTTGTGAAAAAGAAAGATGGTACTATGAGGTTGTGTATCGATTATAGGCAATTGAATAAAGTGACTATTAAAAATAAATATCCTTTGCCTAGAATCAATGATCTCTTTGATCAGTTGAAGGGAGTGTCAGTGTTCTCCAAAATTGATTTGAGATCTGGGTATCATCAGTTGAGAGTCAAAGCTGAAGATGTTCCTAAGACCGCCTTTCGGACCAGGTATGGGCATTATGAATTTTTAGTTATGCCTTTTGGTCTGACAAATGCACCTGCAGCTTTCATGGATTTGATGAATAGGGTGTTTAGGCCCTATTTGGATCAGTTTGTAGTGGTCTTCATTGATGATATACTGGTGTATTCGCGGAATGAGGAGGAACATGATATGCATCTGCGGATTGTGTTGCAGATTTTGAGAGAAAAGCAGTTATTTGCCAAATTTTCGAAATGTGAGTTCTGGTTGGATCAAGTAGCTTTTCTCGGACATATAGTTTCAGCAGAGGGTATTAGAGTTGATCCGAGCAAAGTTGAAGCTATATTGAATTGGAGTCCACCCAAGTCTGTGACTGAGATTAGAAGTTTTCTGGGTTTGGCAGGCTATTACAGGCGGTTTGTGAAAGGGTTTTCTTTGATAGCTACTCCACTCACCAGATTGCTTCGTAAGGGAGTGAGATTTATGTGGACGGATCAATGTCAGGCGAGTTTTGAGCAGTTGAGAGAATTGTTAACTCAAGCGCCTGTTCTTACTTTACCTGTTGAAGGTAAACCTTATGTGATCTACAGTGATGCTTCACATAGAGGTTTGGGGTGTGTATTGATGCAAGAAGGTAAAGTTATAGCTTATGCATCTCGACAGTTGAAACCGCATGAGCTTAACTATCCAACCCATGATTTGGAATTGGCTGCCATTGTGTTTGCATTGAAGATTTGGCGCCACTATCTGTTTGGGGAGAAATGTTTCATCTACACTGATCACAAGAGTTTGAAGTATTTGGGTGTCCAGAAAGAACTCAATCTTCGTCAGAGGAGATGGTTGGAGTTGATTAAAGACTACGACTGTTTGATTGACTATCATCCAGGTAAAGCAAATGTTGTTGCTGATGCCTTAAGTCGGAAGTCTTTAGCTGGTTTAACAGTTTACTCGCTCTCGTTGCTTGTTGAGTTGAGAGCATTGCATGCCAGTTTTGTACCTTGTGTTGATGGTGCATTATTGGCACAGTTACAATTGAAGCCGATTTTTTTGGATCAGATCAAAGAGGCTCAATTGGCTAATAAGAAAATTCAGAAGATTATTTCAGATTGTCAGAATGGGAAGACTAGAGATTTTGTTGTGAAAGATGATGGGAGTCTCTGGTTTAAGAACCGATTGTGTGTACCCGATGATGCTGATTTGAAAAGGGTCATTTTGGAAGAAGCTCATCGGTCAATGTTTGCTATGCATCCGGGTAATACGAAGATGTATCATGATTTGAGACAGCATTATTGGTGGATTGGTTTGAAGAGAGACATTGCAGATTTTGTGTCGAAATGTCTCACTTGTCAGAAGGTTAAAGCAGAGCATCAAGTTCCAACCGGGTTGCTTCAACCATTGTTAGTGCCAGAATGGAAGTGGGAAAGAGTGACAATGGATTTTGTGTCTGGTTTGCCATTGACACAAAAGAAGCATGATGCCTTATGGGTGATTGTGGATAGATTAACTTAAACAGCTCATTTCCTTCCGGTTCGAATGGATTACTCTTTGGAGAGATTGGCTGAGCTGTATATCCATGAGATTGTGAAACTGCATGGTGTTCCAACTTCTTTAGTGTCTGATCGAGATCCCAGGTTTACTTCCAGATTTTGGAAGAGTTTGCATAGTGCTTTGGGTTCTCGACTGCACTTCAGCACTGCTTTTCATCCACAGACGGATGGACAGTCAGAGAGGGTGATACAGATTATTGAGGACATGTTGAGAAGCTGTGTCATCGATTTCTCTGGAAGTTGGGATAGGTTTTTACCTCTTGTGGAGTTTGCTTACAACAACAGTCACCAATCCAGCATTGGTATGGCACCGTTTGAAGCATTGTATGGCAGACGGTGTAGGACACCTCTTTGTTGGAATGAGCTTGGAGATAATAAGTTGGTTGGACCTGATTTGATTCAAGAAACTGAGGAAAAAGTGAAGTTGATCCGAGGTAGGTTAAAAGCAGCTTCAGACCGACAGAAGTCTTATGCAGATCTGAAGAGGAGAGATATAGAGTTTGATGTTGGAGATAAGGTATTTTTGAAAGTGTCTCCTTGGAAGAAGATTTTGAGGTTCGGTCGGAAAGGAAAATTGAGTCCTCGTTTCATTGGGCCGTATGAAGTGTTAGAAAGAGTTGGGCCAGTTGCATATCGACTTGCTTTGCCATCTGAGTTGGATCGTATTCATAATGTATTCCATGTTTCTATGTTGAGGAGGTACAGGTCAGATCCATCTCATGTGTTGCCATTTGAGTCTATCGAAGTGAGCCCAGATTTGACATTTGAAGAAGAACCAATTGCTATCTTGGCACGTGATGTGAAAGAATTGAGGAACAAGAAAGTGCCATTGGTGAAGATTCTTTGGAAGAATCATGCAAAAGAAGAAGCAACTTGGGAAAGTGAGCAAACTATGCGAGAGCAATATCCTCAACTATTTCAGAGTTGATATCAGGTAATTTCGAGGACGAAATTTCTTTTTAGAGGGGGAGAATTGTAATATCCTCATTTATGCCCTAGAAGTTTTGCATATTGTTGTTGCTGTTATTGTTATATATTGGATTGAATATATGTGTTAAATTGTAAGAGAAAAGAAATTGAGAAGAGAAAGTATATGTATATGTATTTTGGGAAGAAATAGGGTTTAGAGACAAATTTATATGTTGTGTATATGTTAATATATATGACATATAAAGTGGTCAAAAGGCTTGGTCAATGCAAGAGAAGATATTTATTTGAGATTGGTAAATTACTTAATTGGGCACATATAAGACAAAAAGATAATTATGTGAATAAGGGCACTTTGGTAATTGCTTGGATAAAATCATATGGTGGATATTTAAAGAAGGTTTGACTTGTGTTTTCTTCATCATTTCTTCTTCTTCTTCTTGTTGATGGCCGGCCCTCCATAGCCAAAGAGAAAGAAAGAGACAAGTGATGGTTTTGATGATTTCAAGCTTAAATTGAAGAAAGATTAAGTGTTCAAGTGTTGATTTAAGAAGTTTTTAACTAAGGTAAGATCTTTTCTCTAATTTCTTCAATTCTTTTGAAGTGGTATAATTAAGTTGCTTATGGTATGATTGTAAGTATTGATTTTGCTTGATAGATGAGAAGTTGGGTTGGTGTTGGTGATGGAAGAGTAAGATTGGTGTTTAGTGAAATTGTTTCTGTTTTAGGATTAGTAAAGGCTGTGACTTGTATGATTTTTAATTAATTTTAGAAACATTTTCTTGAAGTGAATTTTTGATATGTTGTGCCTCTATGAGTCTAGAATGACTGAAAAATATGTTGATTCGATTTTGGAATGGTTATGAGTTTAGAAAGATTATTTTCATTAGACCTGTTCCAGCAGGTACCTTAACTGGGACAGCTATATTTCGTGATTTTTAATAAAATGTAGAAAAATCACATTCAATTGAATTTTGGATATGTTGTTTCTTAGTGAGTCTAGTATTTGAGAAAAATAATTTGGAACCACGTTGATTGAATTTGATTTATGGAATTCACAAAGTTCAGAACTGCTGCCAGGATGCAGGGCAATTGGGGCAGTCTGGTTAGGTGAACTATTTGACCAAGATTTTGTGTTCAGTTTGATCTGAAATTTTAAAGGGATGATTTTAAGATACAAAACTAAATTCTGTAAAAATTTTAGAATTTTTAGTCAAGTAGATTATTTTATACAATTTTTCAAAATAAGGATAAAATGGAGTCTAAAACCAGAATGTATTATTTATATGAATCATATCAATTGTTCTTCGCCCTAATTGCATTGTTGAGATTGAGCAATGTTATGTTATGCATTGTGAATGGTTATGTGTTTCATGAATGATATACATTGAAATTGAAATGATAATTCAAATAAGACATGATATGAGACAATGCCATTGTGATTGGCTATGATGATGATATTGAAAGAAAGAAGGCATGTTTGCCTAAATGTGATGAGAATTTGAGAATGGAAATGGTAAGTATATAATAAATGAATTGTTTGTTTAATATGTTATTCAGTTTCAGAGTTCTGGATTTGGGTGGCATGCCTAAGAAATGATGAAAGGTAACAGTCTTGCCGGGTTGAGGATCTCCTCAAATGTGTTGAGTTGATGGTCCAAGAGACTGGGTCTGTTACACTATGAGAATTGTGAATATGAAATATATGATTTGTAACAGTCTTGCCGGGTTGAGGATCTCCTCATATGTGTTGAGTTGATGGTCCAAGAGACTGGGTCTGTTACACTATGAGAATTGTGACTATGAACCAAAGCAGTAACTCTGAACTCTGAATATCGTATTAAATACTTGTTGGGCCCATAGGTGTCAAGGTTATATGAATGTCCTAAATAATGTTATGAGTTTAATGAAATGAGATGTTGGTTATGGAGTATGATTGATTAATGTTGAATGTGAAAAGATGTTGAAATGTGGTATGCTCATATGACTATGATTTGTGAAATGCATAATTGTGTGGTTAACTTTATATTTATGATGTTGATCTTATCAATAACATATGTGGCATTGCATTTCATTAAAGCATACCGTTAGCATGTTTTATCTTACTAAGCCATTGGCTTAGCGCGATAGTGTTTAATCGCGCAGGTAATAGAGTGGATAGAGTTGAACCCGAGAGTTCTTCAAGACCTAGTGAGAGTAGACCTTGAAGAATCCATTTTGGGAGCTTAAAGATCAGAGCAGACTTGCCAATCATGTATAAATTTTATGTGTTGTAAAACTTGAGTTTTGATGTATATGAATTTGTAAATATGTAAATATTTTATAACTTCCGCTGTGTAATATTTAAATATGGGGGTTGTCACAATACCTTTATTTTATGTTGTACTAGAAGTGTAAATCCTTTTTGCAGGTTGTAGTTGAGGTTACAAGGGGGATTTATTGGGAGTGTACTGAGAATGATTTTGTTTGCATTGGTTTGTGTAAAATGTTTTTAAAAATAAGAAAAAAACCGGTTTTGTCGACACTTGGGACTCAATTTTTAGGCGAAACTATGGCAAAAATTTTGGAAAAAAATTGGAACTAAAATTTGACTAAGTAAAATTGGTAGCAACATTAGGTTAGTGTGGCGCCTCTACTCAGCTTACATATGTAGGTCGGGAAGCGGTGTTACAATTTTTGGTATCAGAGCCTAGGTTTGAGATTCTCAACCTAGGTAAAATGTAATAAAAAGAATATTTTTACTTAAAAAAGTGGTTTTGAATAACATATACGTTTGAGATTGGCAGTCTCTGATCTTTAATAAGATATAATCTGCTGTGTTTGCAGTGTTAGGTTGTGATGGATTCTCACTCACGTCAGTCGATTGAGGGTAGTGCCGAGAGTATTGCTCCTGCTGAGGGAGCTAGAGTTGATAGTGTTGAGGAGGCACCTGCTTCGGTGTCGGGTAGACCAGCTGGGGAGGAGGTTCCGCCAGCCTGGTTTAGGCCTATGATGGAAGCTATGAGACAAGCACCTGTGCAACCACAGCCACCGCCACCACCCCCTCAGCCTTCAATACCAGTAAGGCACTATGATAAGCTAAGGAAATATGGAGCAGAGGATTTCTTTGGTACAGTTGATCCGGCTGTAGCAGAACAGTGGCTTGATAGAGTTCAGAGGGTATTTGTGCAGTTGCAAGCCACTTCAGAGGAGAAGTTTGACTATCCAAGATCTTTGCTACAGAAGGATGCCTACGACTGGTGGAAGGCAGTGCCCCATTCTATGGATGATCCACCAACCTTGTCTTATGCGGATTTTCTGAGAGAATTTGAGTTGAAGTATACTCCTAGGGAGTATAAAGATGGGAAGAAAAGAGAGTTTCTAGATTTGAAGCAAGATCATCGGACCGTAACTGAATATGAAGTTGAGTTTATTCGACTGAGCCAGTATGCTGGGGGTATCATTGCTGATGAGATTGATAGATGTCGGCGATTTGAGGAGGGATTGAGACCCTCGATCATGTGCTTAGTGGCTGGATCCAGATATCAGGATTTCTCACAGCTTGTGGTAGCAGCTCGAAGTGTAGAGCGAGCTCAAGTTATTGCAGCTGCTTCAGAGGAAGAGGTTAGGTTAGGAGGCCCCAGTTTGAGGCAGGGTCTTCTTCTGCAAAGAGGGGTAGAGGAAGTTTTGTTCCTTGGAGTAGTAGGAGCCAGAGACCAGCGGGTAGGTCAGTGCAGTTCCAGAGGCAGAGATTTAGACCTGCAGCTTCAGTAGCGAGTGCTCCTACTCCTGGAGTTCAGAGATCCACCTTACCTGTGTGTAACCAGTGTGGTGGAAGACATGGGGGCGTTTGTTGGAGGCATAGTAGATCAGGGGTATGCTTCAGGTGTGGATCACCTGACCACTTTGTGAGAGACTGTCCTGAGAGGCAGGAGCTGATGCCAGTGGATTCTGCTGCTTCTCGAGCTAGTGTGAGGGGAGGCAGAGGAGGCAGAGGTGCCAGCCGGGGAGGTAGACCAGGATTCAGTTCTAGAGGAGGTGCTACATCCAGGGAGGGTAGACCAGAGGAGGTTGGATCTTCCCAGAGGATGTATGTTATGCAGAGGCAGCCAGATACATCGGCAGTCATAGCTGGTACTTTTTCTTTATTTAATACTCCAGTACTTGCTTTGATTGATCCGGGTTCCACGCATTCATATGTTATTGTATCTGTTTTGCCTGTATCTGATTTGAATGCTGAGTCCCTAGGATTTGATGTGTTGGTGACAAATCCGTTAGGGCATAGTGTGGTTGTGAGTAAGGTGCATAGAGATAGTGCAGTAGTGGTGCAGGGTGAGGAGTTCTTAGGGGATTTGATTGAGATGCCATTTAAGGAATATGATGTGATCTTAGGTATGGATTGGCTATCTCGACATGGAGCTGTGGTAGATTGTAAGAAGAAAATTGTTTCTTTGAAAACTGTTGATGGTAGAGAGGTGATAGTATCTAATGAGCAGGAACAGCTAGCCTCCTTATTTGTTTCAGCTTTTGCAGCCAGGAGGTTGATTAGAAAGGGATGTGAAGCCTATCTTGCTCATGTGGTAGATACTAGAGTAAGAAGTTCTCCCATTGATAGCATTGCCACAGTTGCAGAGTTCCCAGATGTGTTTCCAGAGGAGTTGCCAGGGTTACCTCCTGAGAGAGAGGTGGAGTTCGGTATTGAATTGTTGCCTGGTACAACTCCTATCTCTATTACTCCTTATAGAATGGCACCAGCAGAATTGAGGGAGTTGAAAGTGCAATTACATGAGTTGTTGGACAAAGGATTTATTCGCCCCAGTGTTTCTCCTTGGGGAGCTCCTGTTCTATTTGTGAAAAAGAAAGATGGTACTATGAGGTTGTGTATCGATTATAGGCAATTGAATAAAGTGACTATTAAAAATAAATATCCTTTGCCTAGAATCAATGATCTCTTTGATCAGTTGAAGGGAGTGTCAGTGTTCTCCAAAATTGATTTGAGATCTGGGTATCATCAGTTGAGAGTCAAAGCTGAAGATGTTCCTAAGACCGCCTTTCGGACCAGGTATGGGCATTATGAATTTTTAGTTATGCCTTTTGGTCTGACAAATGCACCTGCAACTTTCATGGATTTGATGAATAGGGTGTTTAGGCCCTATTTGGATCAGTTTGTAGTGGTCTTCATTGATGATATACTGGTGTATTCGCGGAATGAGGAGGAACATGATATGCATCTGCGGATTGTGTTGCAGATTTTGAGAGAAAAGCAGTTATTTGCCAAATTTTCGAAATGTGAGTTCTGGTTGGATCAAGTAGCTTTTCTCGGACATATAGTTTCAGCAGAGGGTATTAGAGTTGATCCGAGCAAAGTTGAAGCTATATTGAATTGGAGTCCACCCAAGTCTGTGACTGAGATTAGAAGTTTTCTGGGTTTGGCAGGCTATTACAGGCGGTTTGTGAAAGGGTTTTCTTTGATAGCTACTCCACTCACCAGATTGCTTCGTAAGGGAGTGAGATTTATGTGGACGGATCAATGTCAGGCGAGTTTTGAGCAGTTGAGAGAATTGTTAACTCAAGCGCCTGTTCTTACTTTACCTGTTGAAGGTAAAACTTATGTGATCTACAGTGATGCTTCACATAGAGGTTTGGGGTGTGTATTGATGCAAGAAGGTAAAGTTATAGCTTATGCATCTCGACAGTTGAAACCGCATGAGCTTAACTATCCAACCCATGATTTGGAATTGGCTGCCATTGTGTTTGCATTGAAGATTTGGCGCCACTATCTGTTTGGGGAGAAATGTTTCATCTACACTGATCACAAGAGTTTGAAGTATTTGGGTGTCCAGAAAGAACTCAATCTTCGTCAGAGGAGATGGTTGGAGTTGATTAAAGACTACGACTGTTTGATTGACTATCATCCAGGTAAAGCAAATGTTGTTGCTGATGCCTTAAGTCGGAAGTCTTTAGCTGGTTTAACAGTTTACTCGCTCTCGTTGCTTGTTGAGTTGAGAGCATTGCATGCCAGTTTTGTACCTTGTGTTGATGGTGCATTATTGGCACAGTTGCAATTGAAGCCGATTTTTTTGGATCAGATCAAAGAGGCTCAATTGGCTAATAAGAAAATTCAGAAGATTATTTCAGATTGTCAGAATGGGAAGACTAGAGATTTTGTTGTGAAAGATGATGGGAGTCTCTGGTTTAAGAACCGATTGTGTGTACCCGATGATGCTGATTTGAAAAGGGTCATTTTGGAAGAAGCTCATCAGTCAATGTTTGCTATGCATCCGGGTAATACGAAGATGTATCATGATTTGAGACAGCATTATTGGTGGATTGGTTTGAAGAGAGACATTGCAGATTTTGTGTCGAAATGTCTCACTTGTCAGAAGGTTAAAGCAGAGCATCAAGTTCCAACCGGGTTGCTTCAACCATTGTTAGTGCCAGAATGGAAGTGGGAAAGAGTGACAATGGATTTTGTGTCTGGTTTGCCATTGACACAAAAGAAGCATGATGCCTTATGGGTGATTGTGGATAGATTAACTTAAACAGCTCATTTCCTTCCGGTTCGAATGGATTACTCTTTGGAGAGATTGGCTGAGCTGTATATCCATGAGATTGTGAAACTGCATGGTGTTCCAACTTCTTTAGTGTCTGATCGAGATCCCAGGTTTACTTCCAGATTTTGGAAGAGTTTGCATAGTGCTTTGGGTTCTCGACTGCACTTCAGCACTGCTTTTCATCCACAGACGGATGGACAGTCAGAGAGGGTGATACAGATTATTGAGGACATGTTGAGAAGCTGTGTCATCGATTTCTCTGGAAGTTGGGATAGGTTTTTACCTCTTGTGGAGTTTGCTTACAACAACAGTCACCAATCCAGCATTGGTATGGCACCGTTTGAAGCATTGTATGGCAGACGGTGTAGGACACCTCTTTGTTGGAATGAGCTTGGAGATAATAAGTTGGTTGGACCTGATTTGATTCAAGAAACTGAGGAAAAAGTGAAGTTGATCCGAGGTAGGTTAAAAGCAGCTTCAGACCGACAGAAGTCTTATGCAGATCTGAAGAGGAGAGATATAGAGTTTGATGTTGGAGATAAGGTATTTTTGAAAGTGTCTCCTTGGAAGAAGATTTTGAGGTTCGGTCGGAAAGGAAAATTGAGTCCTCGTTTCATTGGGCCGTATGAAGTGTTAGAAAGAGTTGGGCCAGTTGCATATCGACTTGCTTTGCCATCTGAGTTGGATCGTATTCATAATGTATTCCATGTTTCTATGTTGAGGAGGTACAGGTCAGATCCATCTCATGTGTTGCCATTTGAGTCTATCGAAGTGAGCCCAGATTTGACATTTGAAGAAGAACCAATTGCTATCTTGGCACGTGATGTGAAAGAATTGAGGAACAAGAAAGTGCCATTGGTGAAGATTCTTTGGAAGAATCATGCAAAAGAAGAAGCAACTTGGGAAAGTGAGCAAACTATGCGAGAGCAATATCCTCAACTATTTCAGAGTTGATATCAGGTAATTTCGAGGACGAAATTTCTTTTTAGAGGGGGAGAATTGTAATATCCTCATTTATGCCCTAGAAGTTTTGCATATTGTTGTTGCTGTTATTGTTATATATTGGATTGAATATATGTGTTAAATTGTAAGAGAAAAGAAATTGAGAAGAGAAAGTATATGTATATGTATTTTGGGAAGAAATAGGGTTTAGAGACAAATTTATATGTTGTGTATATGTTAATATATATGACATATAAAGTGGTCAAAAGGCTTGGTCAATGCAAGAGAAGATATTTATTTGAGATTGGTAAATTACTTAATTGGGCACATATAAGACAAAAAGATAATTATGTGAATAAGGGCACTTTGGTAATTGCTTGGATAAAATCATATGGTGGATATTTAAAGAAGGTTTGACTTGTGTTTTCTTCATCATTTCTTCTTCTTCTTCTTGTTGATGGCCGGCCCTCCATAGCCAAAGAGAAAGAAAGAGACAAGTGATGGTTTTGATGATTTCAAGCTTAAATTGAAGAAAGATTAAGTGTTCAAGTGTTGATTTAAGAAGTTTTTAACTAAGGTAAGATCTTTTCTCTAATTTCTTCAATTCTTTTGAAGTGGTATAATTAAGTTGCTTATGGTATGATTGTAAGTATTGATTTTGCTTGATAGATGAGAAGTTGGGTTGGTGTTGGTGATGGAAGAGTAAGATTGGTGTTTAGTGAAATTGTTTCTGTTTTAGGATTAGTAAAGGCTGTGACTTGTATGATTTTTAATTAATTTTAGAAACATTTTCTTGAAGTGAATTTTTGATATGTTGTGCCTCTATGAGTCTAGAATGACTGAAAAATATGTTGATTCGATTTTGGAATGGTTATGAGTTTAGAAAGATTATTTTCATTAGACCTGTTCCAGCAGGTACCTTAACTGGGACAGCTATATTTCGTGATTTTTAATAAAATGTAGAAAAATCACATTCAATTGAATTTTGGATATGTTGTTTCTTAGTGAGTCTAGTATTTGAGAAAAATAATTTGGAACCACGTTGATTGAATTTGATTTATGGAATTCACAAAGTTCAGAACTGCTGCCAGGATGCAGGGCAATTGGGGCAGTCTGGTTAGGTGAACTATTTGACCAAGATTTTGTGTTCAGTTTGATCTGAAATTTTAAAGGGATGATTTTAAGATACAAAACTAAATTCTGTAAAAATTTTAGAATTTTTAGTCAAGTAGATTATTTTATACAATTTTTCAAAATAAGGATAAAATGGAGTCTAAAACCAGAATGTATTATTTATATGAATCATATCAATTGTTCTTCGCCCTAATTGCATTGTTGAGATTGAGCAATGTTATGTTATGCATTGTGAATGGTTATGTGTTTCATGAATGATATACATTGAAATTGAAATGATAATTCAAATAAGACATGATATGAGACAATGCCATTGTGATTGGCTATGATGATGATATTGAAAGAAAGAAGGCATGTTTGCCTAAATGTGATGAGAATTTGAGAATGGAAATGGTAAGTATATAATAAATGAATTGTTTGTTTAATATGTTATTCAGTTTCAGAGTTCTGGATTTGGGTGGCATGCCTAAGAAATGATGAAAGGTAACAGTCTTGCCGGGTTGAGGATCTCCTCAAATGTGTTGAGTTGATGGTCCAAGAGACTGGGTCTGTTACACTATGAGAATTGTGAATATGAAATATATGATTTGTAACAGTCTTGCCGGGTTGAGGATCTCCTCATATGTGTTGAGTTGATGGTCCAAGAGACTGGGTCTGTTACACTATGAGAATTGTGACTATGAACCAAAGCAGTAACTCTGAACTCTGAATATCGTATTAAATACTTGTTGGGCCCATAGGTGTCAAGGTTATATGAATGTCCTAAATAATGTTATGAGTTTAATGAAATGAGATGTTGGTTATGGAGTATGATTGATTAATGTTGAATGTGAAAAGATGTTGAAATGTGGTATGCTCATATGACTATGATTTGTGAAATGCATAATTGTGTGGTTAACTTTATATTTATGATGTTGATCTTATCAATAACATATGTGGCATTGCATTTCATTAAAGCATACCGTTAGCATGTTTTATCTTACTAAGCCATTGGCTTAGCGCGATAGTGTTTAATCGCGCAGGTAATAGAGTGGATAGAGTTGAACCCGAGAGTTCTTCAAGACCTAGTGAGAGTAGACCTTGAAGAATCCATTTTGGGAGCTTAAAGATCAGAGCAGACTTGCCAATCATGTATAAATTTTATGTGTTGTAAAACTTGAGTTTTGATGTATATGAATTTGTAAATATGTAAATATTTTATAACTTCCGCTGTGTAATATTTAAATATGGGGGTTGTCACAATACCTTTATTTTATGTTGTACTAGAAGTGTAAATCCTTTTTGCAGGTTGTAGTTGAGGTTACAAGGGGGATTTATTGGGAGTGTACTGAGAATGATTTTGTTTGCATTGGTTTGTGTAAAATGTTTTTAAAAATAAGAAAAAAACCGGTTTTGTCGACACTTGGGACTCAATTTTTAGGCGAAACTATGGCAAAAATTTTGTAAAAAAATCGGAACTAAAATTTGACTAAGTAAAATTGGTAGCAACATTAGGTTAGTGTGACGCCTCTACTCAGCTTACATATGTAGGTCGGGAAGGGGTGTTACAAACAAGGTCCAATGAGAGCATAAAGTTTTGAGCCTTAGTAGCTCGAGCTGATTGCATGGCAGTGATATATTGCTTCACATGGAAATGAGGATTTCCAGTGCCATTGTACTTTGCAAAGGAAGGCATCTTGAATTTATAAGGGACCTCTTCATCTTGCTCAAACAATTTGTCGATCTCAGACTTCTCTTCGGTTTTCAGATTCTTCTCAAATTTCTTTTCTAAATCAGCTATCATCTTTTCAACATCGGATGTTTCAGTCTTTTCAATAGTTGCCTTCTCAACAACCTTTGGCTCCTTTTTATCTTGAAGATCTTGGTAGTATTGAGCCCAATCATCATCATCAATGATGACCTTCTCATCATCACAAGCCACTTCATTAACTTTAGTCTTCCCTTTGTCCTTCGGTTTCTTAGTGCTAGCAGATGCCTCGACATGATTCTTTAAGATTGCAGTCAATTGGTTCTTCATGGTCTCAGCTAGGGCCTCTTTGATTTCTTCCATCTTGGCATTGAGGGCTTCATCCACCATTCTTTGAATTTGCTCGGGCTCCATTGTTTTAGGTGAGCAAGTGATTGAGTCGTTGCTAGATACTTCGTCTCCGGCGTAGGTCGGATTGTTGTAAGCTTTTGAACTTTTGTAATCCAGGGCTGTGAGCCAGAGAGGATTAATGATATGAGATGCAAATGTATGCATGTATGCACAAACAATAGACAAACAAGGACAAATTAGGACGTTCCTTCCAACCTTATAACATCCACACATGAATGGCGAGTCTCTTTTCCTAGGTATATGGTTAACAAAATACCAACATGGGGTATCTTGCTTTCGAATAATTCCCTAGGACGATTCAACCAATAGTTATATTTTCAAAAATGGAAATCAATCCATGATAATTCCTATTAATTAGGTTTTAATCCATTTAACCAACCAAAGTAGCTTTTATGCTATGTTGGATTAAAACAAAATTAAGAGGTTTATTATAAATAGATTTCTCACTTGAAAAAGTAACTAATGATTAATGCCAAAAACAAGCCCATGGTTAATTTGTTCTTAGTGTAAACTAGGCCCACAATTGATTTTTGGTATTTCATAATTGACCTAAATATTTTTGCAAACTCTTTATAAGGAAATGTTGGGTGAAAATAGTTTTGTTTCTAAGCCCATTGTAAAAGATTTAAAAAAAAAATGGATTTTGGGCTTAGTATTTGGGCCACGAGCCAAAGGATTTTTTATTTATTTTTAGAAAAGTCTTATGTCCAAAGACCATCTTAAAAAGTTTTGAAAATAGTTTTGGTCTTTTGGATTTTAAAGAAAAATTTATTTTGAGCTTGCAAATGTACTTGGGTCATATTAGAAAAAGAACAAACCAAATAAGCCATGATTTAGGCTAAGATAAACTAACCATAGTCAAACAACATGCATTTGGGGTAAAAACCTAAGGAAAGTAACTAGGCCAATTACATGAGCTTTAGTCTTTGGGTAAAAAGGCTTAGGTTCCCATAGCAAGTATATACCAAACGGTACAAGGCTATGAGTGGTTATGCCATGCTCGATCTCCATACCTTGAGTGAAAGTATGGTATCCCTTACATAACACAACACGGGTAACACGGGCGTCCTAACTCACGCACACAATGCAAACTAATATGATGCAATGGATAATATCATTATAAGAAAGAATAGAATAATATAAAGACCAACGGAATCAACTTCTCTTATCCCCAGTGGAGTGGCCACTGTGAGCGGGGATTTTCGCCCCCACTCCCGATGGAATGGTTCTTGCGACTTCGACACTATTTAGGCTCGGGGCCTTAGAGAACACGGACCTAAGTCAGGAGAAAATGGAGTCGCCACCCGGACGGGCCGGGAAAAAGAAAGGGGTGGATGACTCGATTCCTAAGGAATCCCCAACCCCTTAAAGGGTTCGAAAAGTTGGGTACGTGTGGGGAAGGTGAGAAATGGCCCAGCACCCCCACAACGCCCAGTTCATTGGAACCGGCCTCCTTTACAGGTCTTAATATTATAAAATTCTTAAGTATAATAACATTATCCATACTACACACAATAAAAAGAAAGCATCATTATATTAAAATCAAAGCAATATCCAAACAAAACAAAACAAATAAATGGACACCCATCCAAGGATGGAAACATGTCCTTACATCACATGCCTAGATAGGACATCCACCAAAAGGTAGAAACATGCCCTTTACAAAGGTTCTAAAATAGAAAAGAAAATTAAATTAAATGATGTTTAACTAATGAGGTACCCACCAAGTGGAAACATACCTCTTACAACTTTTGGAAGTCTAAATTAATTAATAAAGGTAAATAATCATCCATAATATATAAATCATTCAAACATCCATCCATGATAAATTAAATAAATCAAGTATTAAAATTAAATAAATTAAAGCATAAGAAATAAATCAAAGCATAAATAAATAAATATGGAATTGAATAAAACAAATAAAAGTTCAAGTATAGCTACTATTTCTATTTAGGATTCTTTATCTCATGTGTTAAGGATTTGGAAATTCTAAAGTTTAAGCTATTATGACTTTTTAGGTAATTAAAATAGATTAGGTTTTATGTTTTTTAAAGGTTAGCAAGACACTTTGATTAAACCAATTAAGATTTGAATGATGAAATAATAAAACTTGAGTTTTAGACACTTTTGAAATATTTTTAATTCATGTTTTTAAAATAGTAAATTGAGCTACTGTAGCTTTTTTAAGTTTTTTATGTTTTAAAGGGTTTAAAGTTCATAAAAATTAGGGTTTAAGGTTTTAAAAGGGTTAGGGTTTATTACTTTAGGTTTAAAAGATGATTTTTGGATTTTAGGCTTTCAATTTGGGGTTCTCGGCCAAGGAATTTAATTTTAGGTTTTTAAATAGCAACTTGATATTTTATGAGATTTTATGAATTTAAACACATGAATTGAAGTTTTTATAAGTAGAAAAGATGTTTTAAAGGTTTTTTGAGTGAAAAAGAGCCTACTTTAAAATCTTAAATGAAACAGAATTTTATTTTGGTTTTGTAGAAAAATATGTTAAATGAGTGTTTTAAGGTTTTTAAGAAGAAAAAATAACAATTTTGAGTCCTTTTAGAAAAGAAAGTCACGTTTTTAATGTTCTAAACTTGGAAAAATTAAATTAAAACTCTAAGATTTTTTATTTAAAAAACTTAAATTTTATAGATTTGACTATTGTAAAACATAAATCAAAAGAATTAAAACATACCTTCTTTTGTTGATTCTCCAAAAAATAACTCTTCTTGGATGAACTAGCTCCAAAGACAAGCTTTGATTGCCTCTTTTCTTCTCCCTTTTTCGTGCTACTGCTGCTTCTGCTGCTATAAACATCAATTGAATTGAGTTTTCCCTTTCCTTCCTTGATTTGGTTTCAAAACCTAAAGCTATCATGAAAAGTTTTTCCTCCTTTGATTTGGTTTAATTGGTCCTTATTTATAGTGCTTTTTAGGTTGTTTATTCCTAATTAATTAAGGTAAGTAATAATAATAAAAAAAAAGAAATTAAAACCTAATTGGATGAGAATTCTAAAAATTGCAGCTGAAAAATTTGCGCTGGCAAAAATTATGGCGACGGGCCCGTGGGCGTGCCAGCCCGCAGGAGCCTGCGGGCGAGCCACTGTTGGCCCGACGGTCCCGCACGACCACTTTTCGCTGCTGATTTTTTTTCGACTCTGATTTTTAATTTTAATTTTTTTTTTAATTTTTAATTGTTTATTTTCATTTTTTACTACTAAAAATTAGATACTAAGGTAAAAATTATTTAATTAAAATTATTTTGGACCAATTAAACAACAAAAATCATTTTGGACTAAATAAAGCATGTTGGATCGGATTGGGTAAAAAATTAAGGGTCTACAATCCCTTAATAAAATACATTTACATATATCTTCATTATCTTAAAAGTTTATCCAAAATATTTTTTTAATAAGCAGCGAAATATACATTAAAATCAATAAATACAAAAATATGAAATTTATACATGCTGGCAGTTCGTCTCTGATCTTGATGTCCAAAATCAACACTTCTCAAGGGATCACAAGCCTAGACTCGACTCGGTCTAGCTGAACTCTACGGCTCAACCGGATCTACCCTGTCACCTGCGCGATAAATCACAATCGTGCTAAGCCAAAGGCTTAGGGGTACAAACCTTGGTAACAATATGATTCAAATGTAATACTAATGTCACACTTTCAAGAATTAGAAACAATATACAAGGATCTCATATTTCATATCATTCAATATCATTACATTGTTCAATTGTTCCATTATTCACAATTCACATTAAAGCAAAGACAAGCATGGGCCTAAAAGAAACTAATATGCCATTCAAATTCTAGAGTTACTGTTTTGGTCTAATAATCACATTAATCAAGCCCGTAGGCGAATCATTATCACAATGAGGATTACCTCATATGTAACATCCCAACTAGGCTTCAAGGACTAGGCCCAACCAAGCTTCAAGGGGAGCTTAGCATCAACCCAACTTGGCTTCAAGGACCAAGCCCAACCCAGCTTCAAGGGATTGTTACTTTTAGGTATGCTACCAACAACAAAACTTTAAAAATTGAATAACATACCAGGCACACAATTCTTTCATTATTCCATTATCAAATCTTTTCTCATTTTTTCGTGATCATCATAAGCACAATACTTCAAATATCCCATGTATATCAATATAGCCTTCACCAATGGCTTCATATATCATCATTAGGGTATACATAACGAACTGCATTATTCATATATTCCAAATCCTCAACATATGTTTCAAATAGTTCACATAATGCAAATCATAACACCATTCTCATACACTAACAATATAATAGGTAACTTAACACATTTTCCTACCAAATGTGTTAAGTCCCAAAGTCTTGTAAATGTATACAATCATGTAAGGTTTGTACTTACCTCTAAGAGTAATAAACACCAATCTAACAACCTCCTCTTCCAAGAATCCTTCAAAACTTAGATTAGGCAAACTCAAATCTCCTCAAAACCTAATCCAAAAGTGATTATACAAACTCACTTAGCAATACACATAAGAAAATAAGAATAAGAACTATCTAGGGCAAACTCTACACATGACACGCTCAACAATACGGGCGTGTCCCTGATCATGCCCTAAACCGACAACACAGAAGCTTTGACACGCTCAGTGACATGGGCGTGTCACTGGATGTGTCAATCCTCCTCCAACTCAGAAACTATGACACACTCAGTGACATGGGAGTGTCACTAGACGTGTCAATCTTCCAACAACTCAGTAGCTATGACACGCTCAGTGACATGGGCGTGTCACTGGTCGTGTCAATACTACTCCAACATAGAAGCTGTGACACGCTCCGTGACATGGGCATGTCACTGGTCGTGTCACCCCGTAGTGAAAACAGAACCATCACCACCAAAAACACCACATCTAACTATCATCTTTCTTTTACCCTTTCCACTCCAAACAAACTAACCAAAGACATCAATATACCATAATTAACTTACATAACAACAAAACAACTCAATTACATGCATCAACACACAATCACAACCAAAATTCACAACTCAAAGTCACAACACCCACAACTCTTGTCTCTTTCACCAAACTTAACCCTTTCTCTTCAATCCAACCCCAAAAATCAAAGTTAACAAAACAAAACAACCTCAAACACATCAAAATCAACCATACACACAACTACACCAACCATCCACCAAGCTCACATACACAAACTCAAAAGAAAACAAAGAAACAAGTTGGAAACTTGCCAAATGTGAAGAAAATCCTTAAAACTCCAACTTGATCTCTTGAAATCCTTCAATTGCTTGAGTTAGGAAGAACAAAATCTCTCTTTCCTCTTGTCAATGGTGGTGGCTGGCCCTCTTGGAGAAGAAAGAAGAAGATCATGAAAATAGTCAAACCAACCTCCACTCTTAACCACTTAAATCTCCACTAAAACTCCACCAAGCAATTAATATATTATAATATTATAAATATCATCTTCCACTCACTTTAAATTTCTATTTTATATAATTAAATATATCATTTACCACTAATAAATATTGACCTGTATATGTTGTATATATCTTCATATGTACAGCATATACACACTTCCCTTTTCCTTTCTTTCCACTTAATCAAATATACACACTATATCATATAATTCAATTTCAACAACAAGCATTTCCAAAATTTTAGGGTATTCAAGAGTTATAAAGATGCATCAAGACTTCCTTATCCCTAAATCCGCAATCAATATCGAATCAAACAAAATCGACACCCATGCAATTAAATGGTTTTCCATGCATAACCTATGTTGTCGCTCCCTCACCAACTCTTACAAGTGTTTGATCATGGTGGTGTTTACACTCATAACAATCAATGAAAGATTATTACCATAGGCTTGTTTATCAATCAAATCTCCACCACAAATAACAATCAAGCATCAATCAAAAGGTCTTTTTTGGGTTGTAATGGAGCTAAGGTAAAGGCATGGAATTTAGGAAATGTGAGCTTAATCATTAAGTTCAAGAGCACTTTAAGAATGAAGTACCTGATCATATACATAACCCAACAATCCCAAAACACCTTCCTCTCATCTACCCCTTGACATTAAAGAGCTTTTCTAGGGAACTCACTTATTGAATCTTGTAATGATACATTTCAACCCTTTCAACAAGAATAACAATTATTCTTATTATTATTATTATATATATATTATTATATTTTTTTCTCTTTTTCTTCTCTCTTTTGACTTATTATTAACTCAGGCTTACATTTCAACCCTTTTTTTTCTTTTTTTTTCTTTTATTTTGCTTTGCAATCTTAAACCTACTAAATTTAACCCCACACTTAATTCAACACAACACTCGGTTATAGACGCTCTTAAAATGCTCTTGACCTAATGAAAGGGTAAGAGTTAAACAACAAGGTTCAAGCTAATGGTGTTGTGAAAAAGAAAGAAAAGGAAAAATAAAATAAGCTCAAAATTGGCTAACTAAGATTGAATATAGGGGTGGTCTTTTTAAGCCAAAGTGGTTCACCTAATTGCCTTAATCATTTTGATGCCAAATTGAAATTTTTATGTAGTCTTAAAATGCATTTCAAAGCAAGTTCTAGTAATTCATCAATCAAAGATGTTCACCCACAATAAGAATGATAAGTTGATGGCTCAATTCCGCACTAGGTTAATGGCAATGCAAGGAAAAACCAACAAAATTGACAATAAGCACCAATTCTACTCAATTCTCCAATTCATGCTTCAAAAATTCAAAGGTCATCTATCAACAATTTTATAACAATTGAACTTTCTAAAATTCATTTATTCAAAGAAAAACATTAAAAACATTAACTAAAACTTAAACAAAAACAAATTAAAGGTAAAAACACAAAAACACAAAATGCAATTAAAAGTAAAAACATAAAACATAAAATGTACCCCACACTTAAAGATTCACATTGTTCTCAATGTGAGCATGCATACTACAGAGGGGGTTTAGATGAAACCTGATTTCCATCGTTCCCATATATGATGCGTAGGGCTCCTTCCACCCATAATGCAATTGGAGCCCATGACTGAGAGGATGAACAACATGTAACTTTGAAATGTACCCAATGTACGGCAACCCCTAAATAGTATTCCTTGAAGAGAACATGTCTCAAAGGGACATGTGAAAGTCGCCTCGGGGTGATCCTCCAGTGCTATAGGAACGTGGTAATAATCTTTGTCTTTGTGCAACCTGGGCACATCAGATTTCTGCTCTTCCTTACCACCAAGAGTAGTAGAAATGACTTTTGGGGACTCTTTAAGTTCAACCAAGTTTGGTTGAATCACTTCTTCATCCACTTTAACAATGTCAAGTCCCATCTCAACAACCTCAGCCTCTAAAATTAGCTTACACTCCTCAATTTCTAAATTGGGCATTTCATGCTCTTCTTCTAGGGTCTTAGTCATCTCAATCTTATTTCCACTATCTCCTTGGGAGTGCATATTATAGATGTCAGGAAGTTGCTTACCTTGATCCTCATCCTTTAAGCTACATGGAAATGGATTTGGTGGCCTATCAGGATCGGAAGATCCATGCAACTTTGGTGAGGTTGATGCCTCCAAATTCTCCTCCTCCATTGATTGGCTTGGCTCCTCTATGTTGGGTTGTATCTCCTCACCATTATCTTCTTGATTAGTGCCTGCATCCAAAGAATCACAAAATTTGTTATATATTACCTGTTCACTCCTCAGATTTGTGATTACCTTGACTTGCTCCAATTGGCTAGGAAATTCCTCTTCTTGGTGTGCTTGGAGTTGATGTGCCAGTTGCCTAACTTGCTTTTGCATCCTCTTCAATGATTCCTCCAAAAAATTTAACGTCTCATTGATCCCTTCCTGATTTTGTGTGCTAATTTGAATGTAAGCATTCAAATCATCTTCCACTGTGGATTTCTTGTATTGAATCTGATTTTGTACACTAATTTGAATGAAGGCATTCAAACTATCTTCCAAAGTGGGTTCCTTAAGTCGATCTTGATTTTGTGCGCCAGTTTGAATGAAGGCATTCAAACTATCTGCCAATGTGGGTTTCTTAAGGAAATCTTGATTTGAATATTGTTCTTGAGAGTAAGAACTTCTCTGGTAAGGTTGAAAACAATTTTGAGGTGGAATGTGTTGCTTATTTTCCCAAGAAAAATTTGGTTGGCTTCCCAAGCTTGGGTTGTAAGGATTAGAATATTGGTCATTTCTACCCATTTGCTGGAAACCTTGATAGTCATATTCTTTCTCTTGCCATTCTTGGTAATGTGTGAAGCCGAATGAGCATGTATTTGCATTGTGTCCTGCACTGCCACATGCTGCACATATCTCTTGGCGTGGCATAGGTGCTCTTCCTCTTGCATTTAGCACCTTAAGTTGATTAGTCAATTCTGCTAATTGCCATGCCATTTCAGAATCATCATTCCTATAATAAACTTCCTTGTGCCTTGAAAACTGCATCTTTACAAAAGGCACTTAGCAACTTAAAGAAAAATAAATAAATAATTAAATTAAAAGACAAGTAAACAAAACAAACAAACAATTAAAAGAAAAACAAACAAATAATTAAATAAAGAAAAATCAAACTAAACAACCTTCCCCAGCAGCTGCGTCAAAAACTTGTTACGCTGGAATTAAGTTCTACTACAAGCGTCACTCGCAAGTATACGAGGTAGCTGTAGCAAAGGTGATCGCCCCAAGGTTGTTTCCCCAAGAAGGTGTGGTTCATAATAGTTTGATTGACAAATTATTTAAACGCGAGAGTTTGTTGTGTTGGAATGTAAAATAACAATTTAAACCTAAGATTAAGGAGTGTAGGGTTTATGTATGAAGGTTATACAAGATCAAATCGATTCTTGGAAATATACCTAGGGTTATAGGTCCATTCAATCAAAGCTCAATTCTCAATTATCCATTAACATAACCTTATAAATCAATCATAGCACCCCACAACGCCCCGGTTCATTGGAACCGGCCTCCTTTGCAGGTCTTAATGTTATAAAATTATTAAATATAACAATATTATCCATATTACATGCAACAATTAAAATAAAGCATCATTTTATTAAAATTAAAGTAATGTCCAAACAGCGCAAATAAATGGACACCAATCCGAGGATGGAAACATGTCCTTACATCATCCATGTCTAAAACTAAATAGGACACCTACCTAAAGGTGTAAATATGCCCTTTGCATTAATCCCAAAAAAATGAAATAAATTAAATTACATAAGGTTTAACTAATGAAGTACCCACAAGGTGGAAACATACCTCTTATAGTTTTAATACTAAAATGAACAAATAATAATCATAATAATAAAGAAAATATCTATCCTTGAAATTAAATAAATCAACCATCAAAATATATAATAAATTATATAATCAAATCTAAAACTAAATAAAGTAATAAATATATAAATTTAGAGTTTTAAATAATTTAGGGTTTTTAGAATTTAGGGTTTTGGAACGTAGGGTTTTAGAAATTAAAGTTTTGTAATTAGGGTTTTGAAATTAGGGTTTTTAGGGTTTTTGAAACTAGGGTTTTGGAATTCAGAGTTTGGAATTAGGGTTTTAAATTGGAATTCAAAGTTTGGAATTAGGTTTTAAAATTAGGGTTTTTGGAATTCAAATTTTGGAATTAGGGTTTTAAAATTAGGGTTTTTGGGTTTAACTTACTGTCTTAAAAACATAATTTTGGATTTGGAGAGATAAATTAAGGTTTTGGAAAAATAATCAATACTTTGGAGTTCAATAATGAAATGGTTTAAGCTTTTGGACAAAAATAGTTTGAGGTTTTGAGTTTTAATAAAGTAATTTATTGTTCTTGAGATAAAGTAAACAAAATAAATTTTAACAATTAATATAAATCCTCGACTGCTACTAAATAGTTTTATATTTTTTTATGAAACATGCAAGTGGGGTTACGAATACCAACTGATCAATGTGTTAATTAAAGGAAACAATTAAAGTTATTAAAACAAAGTTCAATTTACTACATGTTCAAAGATCAAGGTACTGCGTATTCAAAGATTAAGTTACTGCATGCATGTTCTTATTAATCAAAGAAACGAAGCTACTATGAGCATGAATAATTTATGATTAAAGATCAAACCTCCATCGTTGGTTCCTCCAAAAAATTGATTTCTGGGGAACAATAACAAAGACAGCGTTGCTGTCTTTGATGGATTGATGATTGATGAATGCTTGCTGCTAATCTTCTCCGTTTGTTGCCGTCTCTTCTCTTTAATGTTTATTGCTACCCTTATTCATGTTCATTGATATCTGTTAATATTCCTTCCCCTTTTTGAATTCTGAAACATTATTATTTATAGGCCTTAAACTCACTCAAAATCCTTAACCTAATATTAATCATCCCTTAAAACAAATTCTAGTTGAATTAGGAAACTTATTAAAACCATGTTGATCTGGGGCAACTAGGTTGACATGGACCAAAGCCATGTTGACCTAGTTGCCCTTGGTCGACATGAGTTCAACTCATGTCTACCTAGGCTTCCCATGTCGACATGAGTCCAACCTCATGTCGATCTGGGCTATCAGATCGACATGAGGCATGCTCATGTCGACCTGGTCCCTGCAGGTCGAAATGAGCAATTGCTCATGTCTCCCCGACCAATCTGACTCAAATTATTCTTGCCTTTTTTAACTTATGGACCAAAAAGTTTTAATTTGGGCTGATTCAAATTGATTTTAGGGTTTTATAATTGAATTTATGTCACTTTAATCTGAACCTACTTCTTTAAAAATTATAAACTAGGTTTAAACATTTTAAAGTCAGATCAAATTTATTTTGGCATCCTTTAATTGGGACCATATCAAATTAGGGTCAAAAGTAAGAGTCTACAGACGGCTATCATCCCAGTGGAAAAAGTCAAAGAGAAAGAAAGAAGAACCTTTTTTCTGCAAAGTGGAATTATCAGCCTAGCAATCAAAATACACAAAATGAAGCTGATGTTAATGCCATCGGTCAAGGAGGAATGAGGCAGTTTTTAGAATTGGGGAAGCCGCTACCTTGGATCCTCAATAAGCTACAAAAGAAGGGATTGTTACAACCCTTGACTCCTCGACCTTCTCCAAATCCTTTACCCCCAAAATTTGATACTAAGGCTTTTTGTCAATTTCATCAGACTCAAGGACATGAGACCGTTAGATGTACTCGATTGAGGCATGAGATCCAAGATCTAATCGACAATGGTAAACTAAGTGAGCCTGATAAGCACAATGCTAAGAATAATCCTCTACCTAAATTTAGAAGGGCGCCACCGCTTACAACCTTCATGAAGTGTTTTATCTTGGCATCCTGTAATGATATGGATAGAGAAGCTACTAAAGATGATGTGCCACTAAGCAAGCTTGGACTAATTGTGGATGATGAAGCAATAATCCTTAATAATGGAAAAAATCCTTGCCTTCAACTCAACAAACTTTCCTTAGCTTGAATATTGCTGTATTTATTTTGCTTTCTTAATATTTAATTGGAACAATTGTGTTTTTTAAATATTGTTTGAATAAATTACTTTCATCAAAATTTTTGTTGGTCCTTTTGGTGCTCAACCAATGAGGAATCTAGCTTGATAATTCATGAATTAATATATTTATGCATCATGACTCGAATGACTTTACTAGGTGAGGGAATTACTCTATAGCATTGAATTGTGTATGCTTACTTAGAGAGGGCTCCTGCATAATTACCTTTGTCTAGGTCCTAGTCAGTCTTAGAACATGCTTTGACAAACTTTTGAGGCGAAATTGAACTCTGCTTATTTTAAGAGAGAGATGATCTAGGCATTGTTTGACGAGCCAACAACTAGTATCCACCTAATTAAATATCAATCCCTAGTTGTCCTTTTGAGATTTCATAAAATTTTAGCTTTCTTTTCATTGGCTTACAAACCCCAACATCCTACCCTGAGTTGTTGTGATACTTTTGACAAGTCTTATGATCACTAAGGTGAAGAGGCAAGAAGATCAAAGAATGGAATGCATAGCCAAAGCCATAAGGGTAGTTGAAGTTTTCCTAATATCTCCAATATATCAAGACAACATCAGAGTAACAAATGATTTATCCTTGTTAAAGAAGATTTATGTCACTCCACTCAACCATTATTAGAAACCCAAGTTGGTACAAATAAGACAACTCTTTTAGAGCTAGAGCCAAAAAAAAAAAAGAGAAGAAAAGAAAACAAAAAAAAGACAAAAAAAAAAGAAGACAAAAAAAAAAGAAAAGAAAACCCAAAATGGTTCAGAAATCCAACTGAGTTCTCTTTTACCTAAGGCAACAAAAGGCTTCCATTTGGTTTATAAGAACAGTTGGACTTTAATTGGTCCAATCCAACCAAAGATTCGATCAAAATTCAAGAAAAAGGAGAAAGACCATCCAGTTCTTGAAAGTTCTATTCTTGACAGTCCTACAAGGAAGAAGGACAAAATGATAAAATGCTCGAAGAAAGGGAAGAGTAAGAAAAATAAAGAGAAAGAGAAGGGAAGAGTAAGAAAAAGAAATAGAAAGAAAAAGGGAAAAGAAAAATAATGATGGGTACCAAACTTTTTGTAAAGCCAAAGATTGTCCTAATCAAGATCCAAATTAATGCCAAGAAGATAGAAGGATTTTGGAATCTAGCAAGATTGCTCCCAGCTACCTAAAGTTCGAATAAGAAATTTGTAGTGTGAGGGTTTGTCCATAGTATCACAATGGCTCCAACTTATAAATGGCCTTCATTTAACCCATGTCCCTTATAGACCCCATTTCAAGCCTATCAAAGACCTGTTGATCTCTCTTGGTAGGTAGAGTCTATTAGTGGAGATAGTTTGGATAAGCATGCATATGAGATAGACAATATTCAAACTTAAATGAGATCTTTGACCAAGTAATGTGTATGTGCCTATCTGAAGTACAACAATTCTTGCTTAAATAGAAATAATTCCCAAGTTTAGTATGGTAACTAGGGCTGTGATGTTATAGATCTGTTAATTTTGAAAGTCGAGTCCTGAGGTACTATAGCACTGATTTGACAAAGCCAATGTATCTAATTAAAAAAAAGTGTACAAAACAAAAAAAATATTATTATCATTACCATTTTTGCTTAATTACAAGTTTTATTGCAAGTAATTTTTGTCACTACGAGGAAGGAGGCGGTTCATAATCAGACAAAGCCCTAAAAAAATCATCACCCGTTGGAGGAGGGGCATATTATCCGTCCAATATCTACTCCTCAAGCATGTCGATGACTCGCAACTAATTCTTCCTGAAGCTTCCTATTTTGCTCCTCAAGCATCCGCTGTGAGCCAGAAAAGGAAATGGTAAGTCCATATATTTTCATGCATACATGCAAGCATACATCATTATGAGATAGGAATGACTGACCAGGTAACTCAAATCAAAGCTCTGCGAATCAAATGGCACATCTAAATGAGAAGGGGCAAATGGAGAAAACTGTCATTGTATTGGGGTATCATACAGAGGGACTACCCCATAGTCAGAGGAACCAGCAACCTATAATGATCATATAAATAATCAGAATAGATAAATGAAGAGACAGTTGTAATGACAAAGTGATAGCTACCTAGAAGCGGAATTGCCATGGGATTGAGAAGAAGGCTCCTCCTCATCTTCTTCTCCATCCTCATCCTCATCCACTCCCTCATTTTCTTCATCCTCTCCTCACTCCACTTCTATTTCTTCTTCACCTCCAGACAGCCCACGGACACCAGCAGTTGACACTTCAAAACTTAGCAGATGATCCTTGATAAATTGAGCATATGACAAGTCCGGTAAGAGCAGGAAGTCATGAATATCGAAACCAATATGGGAAGGACTCTAAAAGGGCTCTGGCATTTCTATAGTGTTCATAACAAATGATGGAATATCAACTGGTACTCTACGCCAGTTATGTCCAAGGAACTTGTAACACCCTTATACCCTATATAGGTACAATACATATTTTTAGCATATGTAAAATATGCATATACGGTACAAAAATGTCACAGACCGATTTAATAAAAAATTTTACATTTCTGTTTTAAAATTTCAAATAGTAAATATATAAAGTAAAATAATATATAAATATTCTTTACTTGCTATAGTAACCCGAAATAACATTTTTTATAAAAATCTCTGGGAAAAATTCGCCATAGTTTTATTTGTAATTTTGACGTTTCCAAAATTCAACAAAACACAACATGCATAAAACAAACACTCCAAATAAAATCAATTCACCATTTCACCTTTTCAAATCGGAATAAGATTTCTGTCGGTCTGAAGCTGCTTTTAACCGATCCCGAATTATCTTCACTTTCTCTTCAGTCTCTTTTACCAAATCAGGACCAATTAACTTGCCCTCTCCAATTTCATTCCAACATAAAGGCATTATGTATCTTCTACCATACAATGCCTCAAATGGTGCCATACCAATACTGGATTGGTGACTGTTGTTATAAGCAAATTCCACAAGTGGCAAAAATCTGTCCCAACTTCCAGAGAAATCAATGACACAGCTTCTTAACATATCCTCAATAATCTGTATCACTCTCTCTGGCTGCTCATCTGTCTGTGGATGGAAGCAGTACTAAAGTGTAATCGAGAACCCAATGCACTATGCAAACTTTTCCAAAACCTTGAAGTAAATCAAGGATCTCGATCAGACACTAAAGAAATTGGGACTCCATGCAACTTTACTATCTCCCTGATATACAGTTCAGCCAATCTTTCAAGAGAATAATCCATTCTAACAGGAAGAAAATGAGCTGTCTTAGTCAATCGATCAACAATCACCCAGATAGCATCATGCTTCTTCTGAGTCAATGGCAAACCCGATACAAAATCCATTGTCACTCTATCCCATTTCCATTCAGGCACTATCAAAGGTTGAAGCAACCCTGTTGGAGCTTAATGCTCAGCTTTCACCCTCTGACAAGTGAGACATTTGGACACAAATTCCGCTATGTCTCTCTTCATACCAGACCACCAGCAGTGCTGTTTCAAATCATGGTACATCTTTGTACTTCCAGGATGCATAGCAAAAACTGATTGATGTGCTTCTTCCAAAATGATCTTTCTCAAACTATCATCATCAGAAACACACAACCTATCCTTGAACCAGAGACTACCATCACTTTTCACATGAAAATCTCGGCTCTCCCCATATAAGTAGTGTCGCCAAATCTTCAGAGCAAACACTATAGCTGCCAACTCCAAATCATGAGTCAGATAATTAAGCTCGTGCGGCTTCAACTGCCGAGAAGCATAAGCTATGACTTTACCCTCTTGCATCAAAACACATCCTAAACCATTATATGAAGCATCACTATAAATCACATATGGCTTATCTTCCACGGGTAAAGTAAGAACAGGAGCTTGAGTCAACATCTCTTTCAACTGTTCAAAACTAGCTTGACACTGATCTATCCACACAAATCTAACTCCCTTCCGAAGCAATCTGGTGAGTGGAGTAGCTATCAAAGAAAAACCCTTCACAAACCTTCGATAATAACCTGCCAAGCCCAGAAAACTTCTAACTTCAGTCACAGACTTTGGTGGACTCCAATTCAAAATAGCTTCAACTTTACTTGGATCAACTCTTATACCATCTTCTGAAACTATATGACCCAGAAAAGTAACTTGGTCAAGCCAGAACACTTTGACAGCTTAGCATACAACTGCTTCTCTCTCAAAATCTGTAACACAATCCGCAAATGCTTGTCATGTTCTTCTTCATTACGCGAATACACCAGAATGTCATTGATGAAAACTACCACAAACTGATCCAGATAGGGCCTAAACACCCTGTTCATCAAATCCATGAAAGTTGCAGGTGCATTCGTCAATCCAAAAGGCATTACCAAAAACTCATAATGCCCATACCTTGTGCGGAAAGCTGTCTTAGGAACATCTTCAGCTCTAACCCTCAACTGATGGTACCCTGATCTCAAATCAATCTTGGAAATCACTGCCGCGCCCTTCAATTGATCAAAGAGATCATCAAATATAGGCAAAGGATACTTATTATTGATAGTTACTTTGTTCAATTGCCTATAATCAATGCATAACCTCAAAGTACCATCCATCTTCTTCACAAACAACACAGGAGCTCCCCATGGTGAAACACTAGGGCGAATAAACCCTTTATCCAACAACTCCTGTAACTGCACCTTCAACTCTCTCAATTCAACAGGTGCCATTCTATAAGGAGTGATAGAGATGGGAGTGGTACCAGGCAACAAATCGATACCAAACTCAACCTCTCTCTCAGGGGGTAACCCTGGCAACTCCTCAGGAAACACATCCGAAAAATATGCAACTGTGGTTATACTATCAAGTTGAGAACCCACCACTCTAGTATCCATAACATGAGCAAGATAAGCATCACACCCTTTTCTAATCAACCTTCTAGCTGTTACAGCTGATATAAATAAGGATGAAAGTTGTCTCTGCTCACTAGATACTATCACACTTCTACCATCAATAGTTCTCAAAGTAACATATTTCTTTTGACAATCTACCATAGCTCCATGCTTAGACAGCCAATCCATGCCTAAAATCAAATCATATTCCTTAAAAGGCATTTCAATCAAATCACCAAGAAACTCCTCACCTTGAACCACAACTGCACTATCACGATGCACCTTACTCACCACAACACTATGTCCTAAAGGATTTGTCACTAAAACATCAAATCCTAAGGACTCTGAATGCAATTCAGACACAGGCAAGATAGATACACTAATGTATGAATGAGTAGATCCTGGATCAATCAAAGCAAGTACTGAAATGCCAAATAAAGAAAATGTACCCGCTATAACTGCTGAAGCATCTGGCTACCTCTGCATCACATACACTCTCTGAGAAGATCCGGCTTCATCTGGCCTACTGCCTCCAGATGATGATCCTCCTCTCTGACTATACCCGGGTCGACCCCCTCTACTGAAATCTCTGCTCCCTCGACCACCTCTGCTACCACTGGGTCGAGAAACTGCAGTATCAGTCTGCCTATCATCTTGCATCTCAGGGCAATCTCTAATAAAATGATCTGGTGATCCACATCTAAAGCATACTCCGGGTACACCAGTCTTCCAACAAACACCCCCATGGGGCCTCCCACAGTGAACACATACAGGTGGAGTAGACCTCTGAACTACTGGAGTCGGGGCACTGACTACAGAAGCTGTAGGTCTCGGTCTCTACCTCTGATACTGCACTGACCTACCTGACTGTCTCTGACTCATACTGATCCTCGGAACAAAACTTCCTCTACCCCTCTTCACAGATGAAGACCCTGCCTCAAACTGGAGTCTCCTTACCCTGGTCTCCTCCTCAGTAGCAGCTGCCGCAATGCTCTGTGCTCTCTCAACACTTCTAGCTGCCGCAACTAGCTGAGAGAAATCCTGGTACCGGGAACCAGCCACAATGCACATAATAGAGGGCCTCAATCCCTCCTCAAATCTTCTGCACCGGTCTATTTCATCAGAAATAATCCCCCCGGCATAGCGACTCAACCGGATGTACTCAATCTCATACTCTGTTACCGTCCGGTTGTCTTGCCTCAAATTCAAGAATTCCATCTTCTTAATATCTTTATACTCACTCGGAGTATATTTCTGCTCGAACTCTCTCAGAAAATCCCCATAAGATAATGTAGGTGGATCATCCATGGCATGAGGAACTGTCTTCCACCAGTCATAGGCATCTTTCTGTAGGAGGGATATGGCATAGTCAAATTTCTCAACTGAAGTAGCTTGCAACTGGATGAATATCCTTTTCACTTTGTCCAACCACTGCTCAGCCACTGCAGGATCAGTAGTGCCCAAGAAATCCTCAGCCCCATATTTCCTCAACTTATCATAATGTCTTACTGGCACCTGAGGCGGTAGTGGTGGTGGCTGCACTGGAGCTGGCCTTAATAGTTCTATCACATGCCTTAACCAACCCGGCGGAGCCTCCTCTGCAGCTGATCTCTCCGGCACAGAAACGGGTGCCTCACTAACTCTATCAACTCTAGCTCCATCTCTACTCTCTCCTGGAGCTACACTCTCAGTACTTCCTTTTACAGTTTGACGTGAATGGGACTCCATTACTACCTATATCTGCAAACACAACAGAATATTCCTCATTAAAGATAAAAGACTGCCATACCAAAACATGTATTTGACTCAAAAACCAACTTTTAAAATCAAAATATCCTTTTTCTTAAAATTCACCTAGGTTGAGAATCTCAAACCTAGGCTCTGATACCAAAACAATTGTAACACCCCTATACCCCGTATACGTACACAGCATGCTAATACGATCGTAATATATGTATACTGAATATAGGTATGCCACAATTTATTTAAACATACAAATAATCCATTCTCAATAATATGAATAAATTTAAAACATTTATAGAAAATTTTAAAAAGAAGAACAATAGATAAAATGTTTATTCAAAACACAGCGGAAAATATAACAAATATTCACAAATACTTATACATCAAACTCAAGTTTTACAAAACATAAAATATATACATGTTTGGCAGTATGTCTTTGATCTTTAAGCTTCACTATTAACACCTCAAGATCTAGACTCTACTCGGCCTATAGGAACTCTCCGGTTCTTCCCTGTTACCTGCACGATAAACCATAACCGCGCTAATCCAACGGCTTAGTGGTACAAACTATAATAATACTATGTTTCAATGCAATGCCAATGTCACACAATCAATTTCATACACCATTCAAAAGAATATTATATTTCAACATTTTACCATGCCACATTCATTCTCAATAAGATACTTATGAATTATTACCACCTCATTATCAATTAGTGTCACCATTCAAAAATCACATTGAAAACAAAGACAAGCATGGGCCCAAAGACACTAATATGCCATTCAACTTTCAGAGTTAATGTTTTGGTTTAATTATCACATTTATCATTATCATTATCCCAACTAGGCTTCAAGGATTTAGGTTCAACCAAGCTTCAAGGGGAACAAAGCATGCTAAGTATCAACCCAACTTGGCTTCAAGAACCAAACCCAACCTAGCTTCAAGGGTTGTAACATCTCAATTAGGTTTCAAGGACTAGACCCAACCAAGCTTCGAGGGGAGTTAAGCATGCTAAACTTCAACCCAACTTGGCTTCAAGGATCAAGCCCAACCTAACTTCAAGAGATTGTTACTATAGGCATGGCACCAACAACAAAACTCTGAAAATGGAATAACACATTAGACACACAATTCATTAATTATTTAGTTATCAATTTCATTCTTATTTACTCATCATCATCACTTAGGCAAACATGCCTCCATCATCTCATTCACATTATTTTAGCCAACAACAATGGCTTCTCATCTCATCAAGAGAGTATATATCATAAATTGCATTGAACATCATCATTTAGGCACACATGCCTCAATTATGTCATTTACATCATTATAACCACTCACATTGATTTCACATCTCATGATATCTCAATTCACATTCAAGTGTATGTAACCAATGGTATTAACACATATTTTAGATGTTCATCAATCATTCACAATATACAAAACATAACATCAATCAAATGTATGAACAATGTAATAGATTACTCAATACATTTACAACCAAGTATATTAAGTATCAAAACATGTAAATGTATGCAACCATGTAGTTTGTACTTACCTCAAGAACACTCACACAACTCTAAACTTTTCTTCTTCCAAGAATTCTTCACTTTTTAAATTAGGGCAAATCACCTTCTTCCCAAAACCTAATCCAAAAATGATACAATACATGAATTCCAATACAATTTATCACTTATTAACCTCATCTTAGACCTTTAGGTCACAAATTACAAATCAACTCTCATCCTAGGACCCCACGGTTGTGGCCACCCCAACCCCACGGGCGTGGGTTAGAAAACACTTCTGCCCCAAATTGTTCAACACCCCCACGGGCATGGCATCTAAGGGCCACGGGCATGGCATCCAAGATGCTACTGCCTCCAACCAAAATCATGTATTCTAAACTTCTAACTTCATAAAACACAAACAACTTGAAGACCAACAAAGAAATAATTAACCAACTCAACATATATAACAATCACCAACTCAAAACCCTACTACAAACTCAACTCAAACACTTCCAATATCAACACCAACTTAACTTCTTATCTTAAAATCAATTTCAACACTTATAAACACACCACAAACAAACCTAATCATACCATCAACAATAATTCATCAACCTCAAACACAACTTCAAAAAGAACAAAGGAAATCAAGAGAGAGAACTTACCAAAGTTGATGGAACTTCACAAATATCCAACTTAATCACTTGAATCTTCCTTCAATTTGATCTTAGAACTCAAAACCTTCCTCTTGCTCTCTTGTCTTGATAATGTCCAGCCACCAAAGGAGAAGAAAAGAAAATGAAGAAACAAAGTCAAACTTTTCATCTCTTTAAACCTCCACCAAGCATTCCAAATAGGAAATTACTTAAATACCCTCTTCTATTTATTTTAACTCCCTTTCACTTACTTGCCCTTTTTAGTAATTTCATAAATAACAAAATAAATATCTTCTTCCTTTGACCATCCATTTTGACTTGTATATATGTTGTATATATTTCCATATATACAACATATAAACTCTCTCTTCAATTCTTTTTCTTTCCAATTACACATATACATTTAATTTAAATAAAACAACAATTATATCAAAACTTCTAGGGCACACTTTGGGATATTAAAATGTCAATGCACAACACATATCTATATCACAACTCATAACATTATATGTCATTATATTGCTCAATTGTATCACAATTCATAATTCACGTTAAAGCAAAGACAAGCATGGGCCCAAAAGGATCTAACGTGCTATTCAAATTTTAGAGTTACTGCTTTGGTCCATAATGACACCTTGTGTCTAGCCTTGTAGGCAATATATCCATGGATAATGTAACAGCCCCAGTCTCTTAGACCTCAACCCGGCTAGACCCTTAGGCCCTAGTAACTTGGTCCTCAACCCTGCTAGACTGCTACAGTTTTTGAGACTTACGACCCAGTCTTTTCACCCCCAAAATTATCATATTTATCAGCTAGCCTGGCTTACGACCCAATCTTTTCACCATTACAGCGTTTAGCTCGTAGGCAATCATAGGCATGCCACCAAACCCAGAACTCTAAAAATTGAATAACATACTAGGCACACAATTTATTCATATTTCTCATTATCAAATTCTTTCATAATTCCTTTATCAAAACTTTTCTCATTTTCTCATTATCAAACTAGGCACATTGCCTTATTTTATCATCTTTTTCTCATTTTTTTTTTTCATTTATTCAATTTTCTCATTATTAATCTCTTTCTCATTGTCACATATTCAATCTAGGCACATTGCCTTATTTTCACTTTTTTTTTCTCATTTTTCTCGTTTTTCACATCTTTCTCATTTTTCTCACTTTTCTCATTTTTATCAATATCAATTTATTTCATTATACCACATATCTCATTTTTGCATTCACAACACATTACCCAATTACTTTGGGTATTTTCACATAATATACATATTTCACATTTTACATAATTTAGCCATTATCAATGGCTTTTCACAACGCATTTAACACATATATGACATTATAAATGTCATAGCATATTATTCATACACAATCAATGAACCAAGTAGCTTAACACATTTTCCAACCAAAATTTGTTAAGTCCAAATGTTATGCAAATATAAACATTATATTCAAAGTTTGTACGTACCTCCACTAGCAACCCAAAAGCAAGCTTAACACAACCTCCAATACTATCCTTTCAACTTGCCCTTCACCACTTTGATGAAGCAAATCAACCTCCCTCAATGCCTATATCAAATGTGATCATAAACAATCATTTCATTTCACATTCTAAGGCATTCTCAACATCAAACCTTAATTTAACAACACTCCTACAAAATTTCAAAAATTAAGTCTTTCCTTACTTTAATTTAGCAAATCTATATTAACCCATTAAATTATTGTTTTGAGTTTATTTTTGTCATTACAAACATATTTTAACATGTTTAAACCAATTGCATTAATTAACCACATGCTTATGTTCAAAACACTAAAATGGCATAACCTTCACCATTGAAGGATCTCCATTCCAACTCAATCCAATTATTATTTCAATCTTATTTCCACCAGTTATATCATTAAATAACACGATTTAGGCACTAAAATCAAGCAATCAATCATTCTTTAAAAATTCACTTTTCAAAAACCCTAAATCAATACTACCATCTTCAAAATCTATCCAAACTTAACTAAATTTATTATTTGATTTTATTATGCATCAAAATAACACATTTGGAACCAATTTGCACAATTAAAACTCATGATTTCAAAAACTCAAATGTTCCATAACCCTAAATTCTCTCTCTTCACTAAACTCAAGTTAAATTCTACCATTTCTTAAATCTAACCTTAAAATCATTAATAACCAATCAAAACAACTTCATTCATATCCAATTAAGCAATTAAATCATGCTACTATGAAATCCAAAAATTCACATAACACACTTTTCAATAGAATAGGCAAACTTGGTAAAGAGGCTTACCAATTTATGAAGAATCTTCTAAAACTTCACTTAAATCCTTGTAATCTCTTCAATTATGGTTTCTTGGAAGAAGGAAAATCCTCTCTTGAAGCCATGAAAGTTGGCCTTGAAGGAAAGAAGAAGAAGAAGATGAAAAAAATGATTTTCTTTTTCCTCACACACATTTTCAACCTTATATATATATTATTATTTTAATATATTTTTAATTAATTAATTAATTTTTTATTTAATTAATTAAAATTCCAAAATATTATCTTTCATCCAAAATTATTTATTTTTGAATTATTTTAATAATTTTAAATTTCTAGGATTTAATTACCAAAATACCCTTTTACTTTTGACTTTTCTTTTAAAAAGTATTGACTTTTATATGTTGTATATAGTTTACATATATATCACATATATATTCCACTTTTTCATTTAAAATCCCTTCATTTTTCATTTAAAATAATTAATTTAATTTATCCATTTTAAATTATAATTTATTTTATTAAATTTCTAAAAATTAGAACTTTTCAAAATATTTGGGATATTACACATATGCACAAGTAATGTGTATCTTATATACACATCAAATGTACCTTATATGTGTATTAAATAAGTTAAGTATGTAATGTATTAATCCAATATATACAATTAATATACCATATGTATTGTTATATATATACTCTAGATATATATATATATATATTGAGTATATATAAAATTTTATATCTCCAAAATTACGGATGTGACAGAACTAGACATGTACTCTCTCGCTTAGAAACCACCCACTAGAGACCGAGCAAGCAATAATTCGACGAGAGTTGTGCAAAGGCATTATTTCGGTCATGCATATAATCTAGCCATTTTTCTCTTCGGCTCACCACCAGGCTGTATCTACCTGCAGAAAAGCAAACCAATAATTTATCTTTTATCATAGGTTTGATATTAATATTAACATTTTTCTTACTTGATCCCAGGTCAGATGACTCAAGTGTAATGGTGAGAGTGCACATTATGACTCCCGGACACTTCGCTGCGACCCGACAACCAAACACCCAACCTTGGAAAATTGACTCGTGGCTCTATAATGTTTGGAACCCTCACCAAGTTATGCTCGTATGCCCAGACCTGTACATGAAAGAGAAAATCAAGCCTATGCACATGCATTGTGTAGATTAATAATTTTAAAGGAAGTAGCACCTCAGCAATGGCTGTAAAACCAATAAAGGATCTTTTCTTCCTACAGAGCACATCAAAATCGTGATAAAGACAAGCTAGACCAGCTTCCCCCCATGCATAAGAAGATACGTGATCCAAGTCAGAAAGAGCACGCAACATAGATAAGTGAATGGCAGACTTGGTGCTACACAAATTGGTTGCCCCGAATAAATATAACAAAAATCCCCGAGTATATTGTTTTGCTCTCTCACCCTGCACAGGTCGAGTGTACTTTACCCAATACTCTCGGATGGGCTCATATCTAATCTTATACGACCTCCTATATCGGGGCTTGACACCGATCAACTGTCGAATTTCTTCTTCTTTCAAAATATTGCTAGTCAAAGGGACGGGGGTTCCATCACATCGGAGGCTGGTTATAGCAGCAAAGTCAAATGGACCAATTGTCATCTCTCCAATGGGCAAATGAAAAGTATGAGTTATGTCCAACCATCGTTCTGCAAGCGCCTGGATCACGCTCTGGTCTATTTGATAGCCCCGTGCTGGTAATTGCAAAACGAAGTCCTCAAAACCACTTTTCCCCACGATTCTCTTTACTACAGACGGGGCCTGGTCATACCACTTACGGGCCTTGTGAATATTTCCTCCCACTTTAATATCGCAACCATCATACTGTCCAAATACAGGTAAGTACACACGTAAGTTTCCTCACACACTTTTGAAAAAGTATAACTATAATAATTAATAAATAAAAAGTAATAATAGTAACATAAAATAGTAAATAATATAGAATATGTAATATGGTAATATATAAAATAATTTTCTACAAATATATGAAGCAATAAATTTATGTAAAAAATAATAAAATAAAATAAATATATAATAAAAAAATTAAAATAAAAATAAAAAAAGGGACACAGGCAAATAATTTCTCGCACAACAATTGATGTGTTTCATTCTTATACAATCATTTTACATTAGAAGTTTCATACAATTATAGATTTTGTTATACAAATAAATTATGCTACATAGATATTTATTTATATCAATTTTCATACTTATTCTTGTATAATCTACATGAATATAATTATACTAATAAATCTTGCAATAAATTACTTATATATACGGAAAAGTACCACTTACCGATGTTTTATCTTTGGAACTCCGATGGAGATACATGCCAGGTAATATCAGAATTTGCACAATTTCATTATCTCGAAGGCAAAAAATCAATTCATTATTTGATCGAGTCCTATGCCTTGAAGAGTGTTGGATGCCTGCCATGGTAACTGCTTGAGCTTTACGAATCTTACAATTCTGAGTAACAATATTTAGTTTGCAAGGAAAGAAATAATACGAACTCTTTATAAATAATGAAATGAAGAAATGAGTTGCAAGTTTTATATAGAGAAATGGCAAAGGAAAATGACAAAAATCAAAAAGAAAAAACAATATTCTCGTGAAAAAAAAATTAAATTTTACTATTGATAAATAGTAAATGACTATTTACTATTTATAAACAGTAAATAAATAGTTGGTAAATAGTGCATAAATAGTAACTGCACAGTAAATAAATAGGAAACTCAATTATTCAATTCAATCAATCAGATATTTGCATGTATATAAATATTTTTGCACTTTTAAAATATTTTTACACGCAGGGAGCAAGAAGATATTAGCTAAATTTGTGCATGGTAATTATTTTTTGCATATAATTAAATCTCTCTTAGCTTAGGTCTAGAACCTAAATTTCCTCTTAAGTCCAGAACTTAGCTTAGGTCCAGAACCTAAACTCCCTCTTAAGTTCAGTACTTAGCTCGGGTGCAGAACCCAAGTCTTTTTCGAATCTAAAACTCGAACCGGGTCTAGAACCTAAATCATCCCGGGTTTAGAACCTAAGTCTTTTCGAGTTCAGAACTCAAACCGAGTCCATAACCCAAACCATCTCGGGTCCAGAACCCAAATCTTTTTCAAGTTAGAACTCAAATCGGGCCCAGAACCCAAACTATCTCGGGTCTAGAACCCAAGTCTTTTTCGAGTCCAGAACTCGAACCTAGTCCAGAACCTAAACTATCTCAGGTCCAAAACCCAAGTCTTTTTTTAGTCCAAAACTCAAATCGGGTTCAGAACCCAAGACTTTTTAGAGTCCAGAACTCAAATCGGGTCCAGAACCCAAACTATCTCCGGTCTAGAACCCAAGTCTTTTTGAGTCTATAACTCAAACCGGGTCCATAAACCCAAGTAATTTTTGAGTGCAGAACTCAAACCGAGTCTAGAACCCAGACCATCCTGCATGCACAACCCAAGTCTTTTCCGAGTCCATAACTTAAACTGGGTCCAAAACCCAAACCTTCCTGGGTTTAGAACCCAAGTCTTTTTTGAGTCCAGAACTCGAACCGGGTGCAAAATCCAAACCATCCCGGGTCTAGAACCCAAGTCTTTTCCGAGTCTAGAACTTGAATAGGGTTCATAATCCAAACCATCCCGGGTCCAGAACCCAAGTCTTTTCCGAGTCCAGAACTCGAACAGGGTCCAGAACCCAAACCATCCTAGGTCCAGAACCCAAGTCTTTTTCTAGTCCAAAACTCGAATCGAATCCAGAACCCAAACCATCTTAGGTCCAGAATCCAAATCTTTTTTGAGTCCAGAACTCGAACCGGGTCTAGAACCCAAACCATCTAGGGTCTAGAACCCAAGTCTTTTTCGAGTCCAGAACTCGAACCGGGTCCATAACCCAAACTATCTCAAGTCCAGAACGCAAGTCTTTTCCAAGTCCAAAGCTCAAACCGAAACCAGAATCTAAGTCTTTTTCTAGTCAAAAACTCAAACCGGGTCCAAAACCCAAACTATCTCGAGTCCAGAATCCAAGTCTTTTCCGAGTCCAAAACTCAAACCAGGTCCAGAACCCAAACTTTCTCGGGTCCAGAATCCAAGTCTTTTTCGAGTCTAAAACTTGAACTGGGTCCAGAACCCAAACCATCTTGGGTCTAGAACCCAAATCTTTTTCGAGTCCAAAACTTGAACAGGGTCCAGAACCTAAACCGTCTAGAGTCCTAAACCCAAAACCAAAACCATCTCAAGAAAATAAAGTCTATTTTTTCCAAAATTAAAAGTCTTGTTTCTTTTCACTCTCTGAATCAATTCAAGATCGTTCAAGTAGGGGGCAAACTGTAGACCCTTAATTTTGACCCCAATTTGATATGGTCCTAATTAAAGGATGCCAAAATAAATTTCATCCAACTTTAAAATGTTTAAACCGAGTTTATAATTTTTAAAGATGTCGGTTCGGATTAAAGAGGCTTAAATTCAATTATAAAACCCTAAAATCAATTTGAATCAGCCCAAATTAAAATTTTTCAGTCCATAAGTTAAAAAAGGCAAGAATAATTTGAGTTAGGCCTGCCGGGAGACATGAGCAATTGCTCATGTCGACCTGGAGGGACCAGGTCGACATGAGTATGCCTCATGTCGATCTGGCAGCTCAGATCGACATGAGGTTGGACTCATGTCGACCTGGGCAGACCAGGTCGACATGAGCATGCCACATGTTGACCTGGGTAGCCCAAGGATGACATGAGGTTGGACTCATGTCGACCTAGGGCAACAAGGTCGACATGGTTTCAATAAGTTTCTTAATTGAATAAAAATTTGTTTTAAGGACGGATTAATATTAGGGCTAAGGATTCTAAATGAGGTTTGCCTTTCAAAATTCAGAAAGGGGGAGGAACATTAACAAGGATGACAATGAACATTAACTAGGGTAGTTAGGAACATTAAAGATAGCAAAAAGAAATCAACAATTAAATGGCAAAGCAGAAGAAAATGAAGAAAGATTAAATGGCAAAGTAGAAGACACAACAAAAAGAAATCAACAACGAGCAGCACTGATCAGTCATCAATCCATTAAAGACAGCAACGCTGTCTTTGTTCATTGTTCATCCAGAAGTCAATTGTGGAGGAACCAATGATGGAGGTTTGATCTTTAATCATAAATTATTCATGCTCACAGTAGCTTCATTTCTTTGATTAATAAGAACATGCATGCAGTAACTTGATCTTTGAACACGCAGTGTCTTGATCTTTAAACATATCCTTAATTCAATAACTTTAATCATTCACTTTAATTAGCACATTGATCGGTTGGTATTTGTAACCCCACTTGCATGTTTCATAAAAAAACTTAAAACTATGCAGTAGCTGTTGAGGATTTAAATTAATTATCAGAATCTATTCTTTTACTAAAACTTCAACAACCGTTGGTTATTTTATTGGAACTCAAAACCTTAAACTATTTTTATCCAAAACTTAAACCATTTTATTATTAAACTCCAAAATATTGATTATTTTTCCAAAATCTTAATTTATCTCTCCAATTTAAAAATTATTTTTTAAGGCAGTAAGTTAAACCCTAAAAACCCTAATTCCAAACCCTGAATTTCAAAAACCCTAATTTCAAAACCCTAATTACAAAGCTCTAGTTACTAAAACCCTACATTCCAAAACCCTAAGTTCTAAAAACCCTATTCTAAGATGCAAATTCTAAATTTATATATTTATTACTTTATTTAATTTTAGATTTAATTATGTAGTTTATTATATGTTTTGATGGTTGATTTATTTAATTTCAATGCTTGATTTATTTAATTTACCATGGATGGATATTTTTCTTTATTATTATGATTATTATTTATTCATATTAGTATTAAAATTGTAAGAGGTATGTTTCCACCTTATGGGTACCTCATTTGTTAAGTATTATGCAATTTAAATTATTTTAAAGATTTTTGGACCAATGTAAAGGACATGTTTCCACCTTTCGGTGGGTGTCCTATTTAGTTTAGACATGAACGATGTAAGGACATATTTCCATCCTCGGATGGGTGTGCATTTATTTGCTTTGTTTGGACATTGCTTTGATTTTAATATAATGATTCTTTTTTTTAATTATTGCATGTAATATGGATAATATTATTATATTTAAGAATTTTATAATATTAAGACCTAAAAAGGAGGCTGGTTCTAATGAACTGGGCGTTGTGGGGGTGCTGGGCCATTTCTCACCTTCCCACACGTACCCAACTTTTTGAACCCATTAGGGGGTTGGGGATTCCATAGGAATCGAGTCATCCACCCCTTTCTTTTTCCCGGCCCTTTCGGGTGGCGACTCCATTTTCTTCGAGCTTAGGCTCGTGTTCTCTAAGGCCCTGAGCCTAAATAGTGCTGAAGTAGCAGGAACCTTTCCATCGGGAGTGGGGGCAAAAATCCCCACTCACAGTGGCGACTCCACTAGGGACAAGAGAAGTTGATTCCGTTGGTCTTTTTATTATTCTATTCTTTCTTATCATGATATTATCCATTGCATGATTTAGATTGCATCGTGTGCGTGAGTTAGGACGTTCGTGTTACCCATGTTGTGTTATGTAAGGGATACCATACTTTCACTCAAGGTATTGAGATCGAGCATGGCATAACCACTCATAGCCATGTACTTTTTGGTATATACTTGCTATGGGAACCTAAGCCTTTTAACCCAAAGAAGGCTATGACTGAGTGGTTATGGGTACATGGCTATGACTGATTCACATAAATATGAGAGATATGTCAATCAAACCACTCATAGCCTTGTACCTTTTGGACCCAAGATGGTTTGGGTTTTGGACCCAATTCAAGTTCAAACTAGTCATTTGATTGCTGTTATGAGTAAAATGTGCAACTTTTGAAGCTGCCAAACAGCTAGAATATTTGAAAAGTTTTGAGTCTTCCCGATTGGACAACTTTTAGTATGGTTGGACCAAACCAAACATTTGATCATCTGAGTGTTCACAAGGGAGTCTGGACCCACCAAGAGGATGGTAACATAATGGTCAAAAAGTTTTGAAAGTGCTCGATTAGACTAGGTCTCAGCATGTTCAGTGGAGCGGGATGAGCTGTGGTACGGTTGGACCAGTGTTAGTCTGGTCGTAATGACACATAGTCTGGGCAGACTAAAAACAATTTTCAAAAAGAAATAAAAAATTATAGATCTCAATTTGTGGCCTTTAATATATGATCAAAATAGATGTAAATGAGAAATTAGGTCAAGTTAAAATATATACTTTTGTAAGTAATTCTTATTCCATCACTGATATGCACATTCAAAAGAATTAAGAAAATTTTTAATTTAAAGTGATTCCATCTATCATTCCTATATGTTATTTTATAAAATTTAGTCTCTCTTCACTCAAGGATTTTGTAAAGGTGTCAACAAGTTGATTTTAAATGTTTATAAAATCTAGAACTACATTTTGATTTTAAAAATTATATCTTAAGAAATGATGCCTAATATCTATATGTTTTGATCTATAATATTGTATTGAATTTTTTGATAGATTAATGGTACTTGTATTGTCACATTTAATGGGAATGTGATCAAAATTTTTACCATAATTTAGCAATTGTTACTTCATCCATAAAACTTGTGCACAACAAAAACATATGGCAACATATTCGGCTTCCACAGTAGAAAGAGCAATCGACACTTATTTTTTGCTAAACCAAGAAACTAGGCAATTACCAAGAAAATGGCATGCACTGGTTATGCTTTTTCTATCCAATAGGTTACCGACAAAATTCGCATTTGAAAAAACTAAAATGTAAAATGATGTATTTTAAGGATACCAAAGTCCTAATTGCAATGTTGCACTCAAATATTTTAAAATCCTTTTAGGGGCATTGAAATGAGATTCTTTAGGGCATGATTGAAATCTAGTACATAAACAAACACTATACATTATATCAGGTCTAGAAGCAGTTAAGTAAAGAAGTGATATAGTAATACCTTAATATTTCTTCTCATAACTTTCTTACCACTTTCATCTTTGTCCAATTTTAAGGATGACTCTTTGGACCGTCCTTGCATTGCTTAACTTGTAGACAAAGAAAGAATTTAAGTTCACCTATAATGCTCATTTCAAATTCCTTAGTCATACAAGAGGCAAATTCTTGGAACAAAGATTCATTAGTAGCACCAAAAATAATGTCATCAACATAGATTTGTACAATTAAAATGTTATACAATTTCTTTTTAACAAAAAGTGTAGTATCAACATTGCCTTTTGTAAGACCATTTTCCAATAAATAAGTACTAAGTCTATCATACCAAGCTCTTGGAGCTTGCTTTAATCCATATAGTGCTTTGGTTAATTTAAAGACATGATTTGGAAGTTTATAATCTTTAAAACCAAGGGATTGTTCAACATAGACTTCTTCATTAGTAAAGCCATTCAAAAAAGCACTTTTGACATCCATTTGAAAAAGTTTAAAATTTATATGACATGCAAATACAAGCAAAATTCTAATTACTTCTAATCTTGCTACGGGGGCAAATGTCTCATCATAATCTAACTTTCTTTCTAGTAATGAGTCCATCTTCATTAAGCTTATTCCTTTATACCCATTTGTAACCAATAATTGGATGATCCTTGGGTCTAGGAACAATCTCCCATACTTTGTTTCTCTCAAGTTGGGTGAGTTCATCTTGCATGGAAATTACCCAACATTCATCACTAAGAGCCTCCTCAATGGTCCTTGGCTCAATTTGAGAAACAAAAGTAATATTAGAATCTAAATATTTAACTTTTGATCTAGTAGTTACTCCTTTTGAAGTATCATCAATGTTGAGTTCCCTTGGATGATCTTTTTGATAATTCCAATCTTTGGGTAGTTCTTGAGTTTCATCTATCTTAGATTTGTCTTGTTCTATAATTTGTTCCAACTCATCATTATTTTACTTTGGATCATCTTTTATCAAAAATTCTTCAAATGTACCTATAAGATCATTAATAGTGCTACCCTTCCCATGATTAAGGTTAGAGGATTCATCAAAGATAACATGCATTGATTCTTTAACTGCTAAAATTCTCCTATTAAATACTCTATATGCTTTACTAGAAGATGAGTACCCTAAGAGTATACCTTCATCTGATTTGGATGAGAATTTTTCAAGCTTGTCCTTGGTATTTAATATGAAGTATTTGCATCCAAATACTCTAAGGTAAGATATTTTGGGATTTTTCCATTCAATAGCTCATAAGAAGTTTTATTTTTTAATGTTCTTTTGAACACACGATTTGAAATATAACATGCAGTAAATAACGGCTTCTGTCCAAAAGTAAATAGGTAAATTATACTCATTGAACATTGTTCTAGCCATTTTCCACTAATGTTCTATTTTTCCTTTCAACCACACCATTTTGTTGTGGTGTTCTAGGAGCTAATAAATTATGTGAAATTCTATGTTCATTCTAAAAATTTTCAAAGTTATCATTTTCTCACTTCTAAAAAATGTGATCGCATAGCCTTTTTCATTTTGAACTCCTTTTGCAAAAATTTTAAAATGATTAAAAGCTTCATTCTTTTGAGCTAAGAAATTAACCCATGTAAACCTTGAGTAATCATCAACAAGTACAAATGCATACAACTTTCCTCATAGACTAGCAATTCTATTAGGACCAAACAAATCTAAATGAATTGCTTCTAAGGGTCTAGATGTACTCACATCATTCTTTGATTTGAAGGAACTCTTATGTTATTTTCCAAATTAACAAGGATCACAAATTTTATCTTTATTAAATTTTATTTTAAGGAGACCATCTACAAGTTATTTTTTACTTATACATTGCAATTGGTCCATATTAGCATATCCTAATCTTCTATGCCAAAGCCAAGTATCATTGGTAATAGTGACTAAACATTCAAAAGCATTATTAGAGTGTAGGTCAATTTTATATATGTTACAAACTCTAATTCCATTGAATGCAAGTTCACCACTAGAATAGGTAATTTTGCATGCCTTAGAATTAAAATTGACATTATATCCTTTGTCACACAATTGACTAATACTAAGTAAATTATGTTTCAATCCATCAACTAGCCAAACATCATCAATTAAATTTTTACCAAGCATACATATAAAACTAATGCCTATAATTTTTCCTTTAGCATTATTCCAAATGTCACATTACCTCCTTGTGTGTAAGTAAGAGTTGTCAAAAGTTTTGCATTACCGGTCATATGCCTTAAATATCTACTGTCTACAAGCCAAACACTTTCGTTGATAGTGGACTTTAGGCATACCTATAAGACAATAAGGTTTATCTTCTTTTAGGTAGCCATTAACTTGGGTCTTAGGGGGTTAGTTGTAAAAGAATCCTTTAATTTGAGGTGTGCCTTTCTAATGTAACAAAATGTACTTTTATGTCCAAATTTCATGCAATATTGGCAATGATACAAAATTTTATGCTTTTGCATTCTTTGCCTATTAAACCTTGAAGAATTAAATTGACAGTCACAAGTATGTGTGGGATAGGACTGTCTATGTGCATACTTGTGGTTGTGTTCACGCCTTGTGTATATGTTTGCATAATTTGCTCTTGGAACCTTAGTTTTAGAGCCTAGTGAGCCTAGTGTTGTCTTTTTAGGATTTTTAGGCTTAGTGTGTGCATGTGCATTTTTTACAACTTCAACACTTGAGGTTTGAGTTGTAGATGGTTTAAAAAATGTTGATGCATTTGTATGAAGTAGTATAAGAACCATTGAACCCTAAGCCATATTTGGAGGAAGGTGACCTTTGGATAGTAATCAATGTATCCAAGGCTTCCTTACCTTTGTAAAACTTTGAAATAAAATTCTTTAGTTCATTTATTTCTTCTTTCAAAGTGTTATTTTCCTTGATTATCTTTTATAAGCTATGTGAATTTCTAGACATTTCATCAATGGATTTCAACAATTGTTCATTTGAGATCATTAATTCTAATGTATAATTTTTTAAAGAAACAAAATCCTTTTCTAACTTAGAGTATTTTTCTTTATAAGATTTCATCTTAGAAAAATATTTTTGGACTCTTAGGTTCATATGCTCAACTAGATCACTATCATCTAAAGCATCATCAACATTATCAGTATATGCATTTAAGTTCAAGGATTGAGTACCTACCTCATTGGTGTGATCATCATAATCTCTAATATCCATGAGACAAAGATTTGCAATTCCTTGCTCTTCCTCCTCTTCTTCTTCACTTGAAGAGTCATCATCCCATGTGGCTTTGAGACATTTCTTCTTCTCCTTGTCCCTTTTCTTTTTGTTCTTGATTTTGAAGTAATTCATTTTGATGTGACCCGGCTTGCCACATTCATAATATTTTACTTCATTTTTTCTCCTTATCTTTGAAAGAGAATTTGGAGGAATTACCTTTTGCTTGCAATCTCCTCTTTCTCTTCCATTTACTTACTCTTTTAGATAGCATGGCCATATCTTCATCATCATCACTATCTTCTTCACTTGAGCTCTCAACTTCATTGGTGACTTTGAGAACTATTACTTTCCTCTTGTCTTTCTCATCTTTCTCATCTTCTTTTTCAGTATGCAATTCAAAAGTGAGGAGTTTTCCAACAAGCTCATCGGTTCTTAGTGTGCTAAGATCATGAGCTTCTTCAATTGAAGAAACCTTTGATTCAAAATTCTTCTTGGCTCTAAGTGCTCTCAATATTTTACTATTAACATCACCTTGATAATAGATTTCTCCATATTTATTCAAATCACTGACAATAACAAGTAGCCAATTTGTTATCTCGGTGACATTTTCATTTGGCTTCATTTTGAAAAGTTCATATTTATGCACATGCATTTGATTTTTGGTGAACCTCACTTGGGTAGTTCCCTCATGATAATTCTCAAGAGTTTTCCAAATTCTATGTGCACAAGGAAGATGTTGGATTCTTCCAACTTCTTCTCTAGACAAGGAGTTCACCAAGATGGAAACTGCTTTAATATTCTTGTAGTGAGCTCTTTATTGAGCTTTCATCCATTTGTCTTTAGGAAGAGGCACTTGAACACCATCAACTTCATGAGTAAGAGATTTCCACTCATTTGGTACACATTTCCAAATCTCAATTCCCTCACTATCAAGAACAAATACATCTTGTATTTCCAACAAGAATATTCTATTCTATAAAAGTAAGGTCTTAGATAAGAATTCATATTTCCATTTGATTGAGCGATGGAGGTAGATGAAGGAGTGGCTGCCACTATGGATTAAATTTCACAATTAAGCTTCTTCAAATTTTGATGCTTTGATATCAATTGTTATCCCAAGATGGTAACCAAGAGAGGGGGTGAATGGGTTATTTTTAAGAAGTGATGATACATTAAAAATTTAAAATCAGACAAAGTAAGAAAGATTAGAGTAGAGAAGAATGAACATAAAGAGTTTATAATAGTTTGGATTACCTCAATCCTATGTCCACTTCCTTAACGACTTCTTAAGGTTCCACTAATCTTGAGTTTTTGCAAGCTCAACTCAAACTTGGTGTTTTCACAAGCGCACACCAAACTTTTACAAGGTTTTAGAATCTTCCTCACTACCCAAACAAGAGTTTTCCTAGGCTCACTCTATAACCTAAGTGTTTCAAAGCTCACACTCAAACTTACAATGTGTGAGTGGGGATTTTCACCCCTACTCCCATGTGGAATGGTTTTTGTGACTTCAACACTGTTAGACTCCGGGCCTTAGAGAACATGGGTCTAAACCCGAAGAACATTGAGTCGTTATCCAGATGAGCTAGGCAAAAAGAAAAGGGTGGATGACTCGATTTCTAAGGAATCCCCAACCCTATTGTGTTCCAAAAGTTGGGTACATATGGGGAAGGTGAGAATGACCCAGCACCCCCATAATTCCCGGTTCATTTGAACCGGCTGCTTTTCAGGTCTAAATAGGATTAAATTCTTAACTTTTTGAAATATCATCCATACTATATACACATTAAAGTAAATAAATATTCATTGTATTAAAATCAAAGAAGGTCCAAACAAACAAACAAATAATAATGGGCATCCATACATGATAGAAACATGCCCTTACGATAATGTCGAATGTCCAAAACTAGCCAAAATAGGACACCGATCATTTGGTTGAAACATGCCCTTTGTATTAATCCCAAAACTTGAAATAAATAAAATTACATTGAACTTAATAAATGAGGTACCCACGAAGTAAAAACATACCTCTTACATCCTTGACGTTTTAATAATTAACCAAATAAAATCAAGTCATTAAAATTTCACCACAAAAAATAGAATAAATTATCCATAATAAGTAAAACACCAATAAATTATTCATCACAGTCATAAAAAAATCAAATCTAAATTTTAATCTTAAATAAAGCATCAAATATAGAAATTTAGTGTTTACATACTAAATTAGGGCTTTTATATGGTTTTTAAAATTTTTATGATTAAATTAGGGTTTTTTGGATAAAATTAGTGTTTTAGGGTTTTCTAAAATAAATGTAGGGTTTTTTGAGATGAAAATTAGGGTTTTAGTATAAGAATTAGTATTTTAGGGTCTATGGATAAAAATTGGCATTTTAGGGTTTTGAAAATAAGATTTGGTTTTTTAAGTGAGAACTAGGGTTTGATTCTTGAAATAGGGTTTGGGGTTTTTGAAGGCAAAATTAGGGTTTATAAATGATGATTAGGGTTTTGGAAATAAATCTAGGTTTTTTAAGGTTAGAACATGATTTTAGGGTTTTGAATATTGGAAACTAAGGTTTTTATGATGTTAGGGTTTTAAAACTATAATTTAAGATATTGGATTTTCAAAATAATCTAGTAGGGTTTTAGGTAATTTGATGTTTAAATTAAATCCTAAGTCCAGAAACAATATTGAATGAATTAATATATGGTGACTTTGCAAACAATGAAAAGAAGCTACTGGATGTTTGTATATAAATTAAAAGGTAAAAGAATGAACTACTAAACAAAGGCAATTTAATAGATGAAATAATAATAAATTAACTTATTGTAAATTTAAATGAATTAAGTTACAAAGACAAACCTCCATTTGTAGATTCCACCCAAATAGAGAGTATATTGATTCAAGCCTTCTTCCATCACCAATTTTTAGCTTTAGTTGGATTAAGCAAACTTGAGACAATGGTCACTGCCTCCTCAATTGCTATATGTTAATTGTGTTTTTCATATGCTTTTCTCTCCTGCTTGTTAATTGTTTATGGCTACTAGGTCGTTAATCAAAATTTTTCCCTCTCTGTTTAATTGTTAATCGCCTATTTATAGGAAACATACTAGGTTAAAATAGGTCCACCCGAGCTTAATTAGGATTTGTAAATTCATAATTCATAAGACTGTAACCATATCAGATTAAAACAAAATAAACTCAACATGAAACTAAGGCCATATTGAATTAATCCTTATTTAATTTGATATGGGCCAACAATATCGAATCAATTTACATCCAATTCGATATTGATGGTGTCCATATCAAATTTGGATGGCCTCCAATTCGATATGGAGCCATCCATATCAAATTGGAGGCCTCCATATCAAATTAGATGGCCTCCAATTAAATATGGAGCCACCCATATTGAATTGAGTGGCTCCAATTAGATATGGATACTACCCATATCAAAATGGCTTGGCCCAAACCCATTTAAACCTAATCAAATTCCAAATCAGACCATTTTAAGGCTTTAAAGGTTAAAATGGCTTATTTTAGACCTCATAAAACTTTACTAATCTAATTAAAAGCTTTAAAATGGATTTAAGCTTTTAAGATTGGACCAATCATGACTTAGGCCTTCTTGAATTAGGATCGAACTAGCTTAGGAAAAAAATTAAGGGTCTACAGTTTGCCCCCTCCTTGAACGATCTTGAATTCATTAAGAGATTGAAAAGCAACTTGAATTTGGGCTAATTTTTGGATAATGATGGGTTATGGACCCAGGGGATTGATTTGTTGGGTTCTGGACTCGAGGTTGGTTGGGCTTTGGACCTAAGATTGGATTAGTTGGGTTACGGACCCGAGGTTGGTTGGGTTCTGAACTCGAGACTAGATTTGGGTTCTCAATTCGATATTGAGTTTGGGTTCTCAACCTAAGAATTAGATTTGGGTTCTAGACTCGAGACTCGATTTGGGTTCTCGACTCGATACTAGGTTTGGGTTCTTGACCCGAGACTTTGTTTTGGGTTCTTGACCTGATAGTATATTCGGGTGGGTTCTAGACCCGAGACTAGATTTTATACTTCAATGGATTATTGGGCGACTGTAATATCCAGATGAAATCCACCAAGTGACAACAAAAAACTGAGCGACTCTGATATCTCAACAAGTCATTGGGCAATTCTAATATCTGAATGGGTTCATCAGGAAACTCTAATATCCTGATGACCAAGCAACAGAACTATTGAGCAACTCTCATATCTCAATGGGTCATTGGGTAATTCTAATATCCTAATTGGTTTATCAAGCGAATCTAATATCTCGATAAAATTACCAAGCGATTCTAATATCTTGGTGAGCGAAAATGGTCATATAGAGACTCTAATATCCCGATGACAACTACCAAGCGACTATGATATCTTGGTATGATAGTGAGCAATTGTAATATCTCACTAGAAATAAACTTTGATATTCCAACATATCAAGGAAAGCTATGTCATCAGGATACTTTAATAAATCCAATATAGGCTAGAGATTGCATAGTTAGGATACTTCAATAAATCCAATATAGGCTGGGTAGTGGATGCTTCAACAAATCCTCTTGAAAATGTCTACCTTGATAGAAATGAATCTTCATCTTGATTCTCTATTATTGAACAAAATTTCATCTATTTTTTAGTTAGCCCTCATATCATCTCTTTGCCCCTTGCGTAGCAAAATATTGAAAGTTAAAATTTTTTTATACATGCATAAACTCAAAAATTGCCCCCATGTGTAGGCTCAAACCAATGATTTTGTTCCTATGTAAGCTTTGATTGATGTTTGTGTTGCTAGTTCCTTGCACAAGCATGCATCTCTTCTTTCTTTTGTAATAGCCCCGTCACTCCTCCTAATTTCATATCTGCTTTTGATAGTTTATTTCATAGGGTAACTGATGTTTACTTTAACAAAGAATAGGTAGCACAAAATAACAAAATATGATGTGACATGCTCATGTATACGTGTATGCATATTATGCATGGATGATACTTATAGTGGTTCTATTGACTCACAGACTGAGGTGATAAGCCAAATCATTTGTTTAGGTCTTGCATTAAAATAATAGAAGCCTTCACATCCATGGCTTTTATCTTCTAGATGTACAAAGTATGAGTGACGAGGGACCCAGCAGGGTAGAGACACGAGAGATGTCCATTTGGTTGGTAACTTCTTCATGACATGTCATTACATGTGGTCCTTTCATTAGCCCTCTTTTTCCCATTTTGTACTTTGAGGTTTCACAATGCAGCATACTTTCCTTAACTTGAAGTCTTTGTAGGCCAAAATTTTTTTAAAATCTTAAAATCATATTTTGGCTTTGTTAAATCAGTACCATACTAAACTTGGGAATCATTTCCATTTAAGCAAGAACTGTTGCACTTCAGACAGGCACATACACATTACTTGGACAAAGGTCTCATTGAGTTTAAATATTATCTACCTCATATGCATGCTTATTCAAAAAATCTCTACTAATAGACTCCAACTACCAAGAGAGATCAACAGGTCTTTAATAGGCTTGAAATGGGGTCTATAAGGGATATGAATTAAGTGAATGCCATTTTTAAACTGGAGATGACGTGACACTGCTGACAAACCTTCACACTATAAACTTCTTGTTAGAACTGTATACTGTTAGAGGTTCCATTTTCACCTCCTAGGCATCATTTCCTTCTGACTTCATGAAAATACAAAGCTTGAATGTCCTTCCATCTTCTTGACAGAAATATGGATCCAATCGGTACTATCTTGATCTTTAGACCACCTTTTTCTTCCTCTTTCTTTCTGTCCTTTTCCCTTTTGGAGTATCATGTCTAAGACTTTCAATTTTTGTTGACTTGGAGCTACGTTGGATAAAACAAAAGATCGTATTTCCCTAATTCTTTGATTTTATTTGAATCTTTGGCTGGATTGGACCAATTCAAGTAAATTTGTGCTCATAAACTAAGTGGAAGTCTTTTGATGCTTTAGGTAAAAAAAACTCGGTTGGCTTTTTGAACCGCCCTTTTGGGTTTTATTTTCTTTTCCTTTTTTCCCTTCTTCTTTTTCTTTTTCTTTTTCTTTTCTTCTTTTCTCTTTTTTTTTTTCCTTTTTTTTGGGTCCTAACTCTAAGAGAGTTGTACCATTTTATGCTTCTGACTATGGATGAATGGAGTAGGATGAGTTTACATCAAAGTGGATGAACCCTTTGTTACCCTCATGTTATAGATATGAGATATTAGGTCCGATTCAGATAAACTTCAACTATCCTTATGATCTTGATAATACACACTTTTCTTTGATTTTCTTTCCCCTTTGTTTCTTAATGATCATCGGACTTGCCATAAGTATCACAATAGCTTAAGGTAGGTTATTGGGTTTTACAAGCCAATAAAAAGCAAGCTAAAACCTTAAAAAAGCTCAAAGGGATAAACTTGGGGTTGATATCAATAGGGTTGATACTAGTTGTTGGTTACCAAACAATGTCAAGATCATCTCTCTCTTAAATAAGCAGAGTTCATTTTCGCATCAAAATTTTATAAAAACATGTTATAAGATTGACTAGGACCTAGACAAAGATAATCATGCAAGAGCCCTCTCTAAGTAAGCATACACACCTCAATGCTATAAATCAACTCTGTCACCTAGTAAAGTCATTCTGATCATGATGCATAGATGCACTAATTGATAAATATTAAGCTAGATTCATCATTGGTTGAGCACCAAAATGAACAAAGACATACAAAAACTTAATGAAAATAATTTATTTAAATAATCATAATTTTAAAAACATAATTGTTCCAATTAAATACCAAAGAAAGCAAAATAAAATGAGCAACACTCAAGCCAAAGGAGGTTTGCTAAATTGAGCCTCTTCTATCTTCACATCTTCTACACTCTAATCCTGAAAGGAGAATAAAAAAAATCTTCCTGTAATCCTCCCTCTACCATAAAGGTTGTTGGTGGAGGTACTCTACCAAACTTAGGCAAAGGATTGCTCTTGGTATTAGGCATTTCAGGCTCAGGCAGCTTTCCACTGTCTATCAAAAATTGCATCTTGTGCGTGTAGACCTTTAATTTTTGACACAATCCTATCAAAAGATTTTAAAATAGTTCGAAATAATTTTTGTGGTATATATTATTAATTTTAATAATTATTATCTATTATTTATTTTACTTATTATTTATTTTATTTATTATTTATTTATTTTATTTTAATATAATATTTATTTTATTTTTCATTTATTTATTCATCATTTTTTTAAAAATAATAATATATAAATAAAAATAATAAATAAATAATAAAAATCGGCGATGGGCAAAATCAACGACGAAATTTTTCATCGCTCGCGATGAATTGGCTTAGGCCAATTCACTGTAAGAAATACCTGCGATGAATTGGCCACAGGCCAATTAGCTACAAGTAAAACTTGCAGCGAATTGGATGCGGGCCAATTTTGTTGTAGGCAAATTTGCCGCAGAAACGCGCGCAGCCCGCCCGTCCAGCCAGCAGCGCCCCGCATCAATTTTTGCCAGCGTAATTTTCACCAGTGCAATTTTTCCAAACCCTATTCTACATGGTTTTTAATTTTATTTCCTAAATGGTTTTTATTTCCTTAACCAATTAGTATTAGATTTTTATTTTTTCTTATAAATACCTCATTAAAGACAGAAAAAATGATTGGGATTTTTCAGCCAGAGAGAGGATGGGACTGTAACACCCTTATACCCTATATACATACAATATATATTTCTAGCATATGTATAATATGCATATACGGTATAAAAATGTGACTAACCGGTTTAATAAAAAAATTTACATTAAATTTAAAATTTCAAATGCTAAATATATAAAATTAAATAATATATAAATATTCTTTGGTCGTTATAGGAATCCAAAATAAACTTTTTATATGAAAATTTCTGAAAAAAATTTGTCAGAGTTTTGTCTGTAATTTGGACATTTCCTAAATTTAGCAAAACACAACCTGCAAAAACCCAAATAATTTCAATTCACCATCTCAACCATAGTCCTCAATTTCACCAAGTTTCTCAAACATTTATATATATATATGTATATATATATAATTTAGAACACATTTACACTCCCACTTCAAATAACTTAACCCAAAATTTCTTTATAGTTTACAATACATAAAATCCAAAACATAATATATTATGCATAATACTCAAAATATACAATAACACAAAATATATACATGTTGCTGATAGTGTTTAGGATCTCGATATCAACTCTACATGCTCAACCACAAGTCTAGACCCGATCTAGTCTAGAAGAAGTCTCTAGCTCAGTTGAATCTACCCTGTCATCTGCATGATGTAAACAATCGTGCTAAGCTTAAGTCTAGTGGTACAAGCTTTGATAATAACAAAAATCAAATGCAATACCAATGCACAATGCTTATGAATATCATATCATTCCATTTTCTTATACTTTTCAAATATTTCACATAAAAACAAACACAAACATGGGCCTAAAGATAACTAATATGCTATTCAAATTTGAGAGTTACTGTTTTGGTCTATAATGACACCATGTGTCTAGCCTCATAGGCAATATATCAATGTAATAATCCAACTAGGCCTGAGCTTAAGATTCGGTCATTTCACCCAGCCTAGCTTTAAATATTTGTTTTTGAGGCTTACGACCCGGTCATTTCACCTCAAAAACATTTTCACAATGACGCCCAGCGTGTAGCCCGTAGGCAATCATAGGCATGCCACCAAACACAGAACTCTGAAAATTGAATAACATACTAGACACACAATTTATTCATATTTCTCATTATTAATCTCTTTCTCATTGTCACATATTCAATATAGGCACATTGCCTTATTTTCTTAATTTTTTTCTCACTATTATCATTTTTCTCATTTATCTCAATATTAATTCATTTCATTATATTTCCACATATCTCATTACATTATATCACATTTTTTTTATTCACAACACATTACCCAATCACTTTGAATATTTCTGAATAATACACATTTTAATCACATCTACACAATTTAGCCATTACAAATGGCTTTTCACAATGCATTTAACACATATATGACATTACAAATGTCATAGCACATTATTCATGCACAACCAATGTACCAAATAGCTTAACACATTTTTCAACCAAAATGAGTTAAGCCCAAATGTCATGCAAACATAACCAATGTATTCAAAGTTTGTACATACCTCAAATAGCAACCCAAAGCAAGATTAAACAACCTTCAACCCTATCTTTCCGACTTGCCCTTCACCACTTGGATGAAGCAAATCAACCTCCCTCAATGCCTAAACCAAATGTGATAACAAATAATCATTTAGTATCACATTTAATGGCATTTCCAATATTAAACCATAATTAAACATCACTCCTACAAATTTTCAAAAATTTAGCCTTTCCTTACTTTAACATTAGAATTTTATTCTATTCCATTTAAAATAGTGTTTTAAGTTTATTTATATTATTAAAAACATAATTTAATACATTTAAACCATTTACATTACAAAAACACATTCTTATACACAAAACCCTAAAATGGCATAACCTTCCCTGTTAACAGTTTTCCATTCCAACAAAACCCATTAATCATTTCAAGCTTATTTTCATCAGTTTTAACACTAAACAACATGGTTAAACAAATAAAATCATACAATTCAACAACTTTGGAAAATTACTTTTCCAAAACCCTAAATCTCCACTTTCATTCTCAAACTCCAACCAAACACAACCAAATCCAATATTTGACTTTAAAATACTTGTTTATCCATCAAAACAACTCATTTGGAATCAAATTACGCAATTAAAGCTCATGTTTTCACAAACCCAAAAGTTCCATAACCCTAAATTCTCTCTCTTCACCATTTTTTATCCAAACACCATCATCTCTTCAATATAACCTTAAAATCATTTTTAACTACCCAAAATAACATCATACACACCAATTCCAACAATTATAACATACTACTTCAAAAATCCAAAACTCACATAATTCAATTTTCCATGGAATTTAAAGAAAAGAGTTGGAAACTTACCAATTGATGAAGAAACTTCTAAAACTCCACTTGAATCCTTAAAATTCTTTCAATCCTTGGTGTATGGAAGAAGAAAAAAAATCTCCCCTTGTTGGCTATGGACTTTCGGCCTAGATGAAGAAGAAGAAGAAGATGAAGACCTTTTTTTAATTTTCTTTTTTCCTTTCATCTTTATTTTAAACCATATATATATATATTAAAATAATTTAATAATTAATTAATTATTTATTTATTTAATAAATTAAAAGCCCTAAATTCCCTCTTCCATTAAAAAATAATTTATTTTTGAATTATTTTATTAATTTTAAATTTCTAAAATTTATTTACAAAAATACCATTTGGACTTTGACTTTTCTTTTAAAAGGTGTTAAGTTTTATATGTTATGTATATTTTACATATATATCACATATATATTCCACTTTTTCATTTAAAATCCCTTCAATTTTCATTTAAAACCATTAATTTAATTTATCCTTTTAATTAATAATTTATTTTATCAAATTTTCAAAAAATTAGAAATTTTCAAAAATTTTGGGATATTACAGGGACTTTTGGAAGGAGTTGGACTTTCTCAGAATATATTCAGAACCTTGGATTTGAAGGAGGAAGGGGTAGTCAGTAAGTGAAAAATAATCCATCAAAGGCAGCCCACACTGTCTTTGTTATTGTTCAACCAGAATTCAAATTGTGGTGGAACCAACAACGTAGGTTTGAGTTTCTATTGACTTATTTATGTTTACAGTAGCTTCATCATTCAAATTGATCAATTTTTTAAACATACAATAGATGACTTTTTTGTTATTTGATCAATTGTTCAACTTACCATCTAAACTCTATTTAAAACCCTAAAAGTGTTTTTTCAAAACCCTAATAACTTAATACCCATAAAACTAATTTCTGAAATCTAAAACCCTAATTACACTTTTCTAAAACCACAAAACAATAATTTGTTTCCTTAAAACCCTAACCAAATCTATTTTTCTAAAGATTCACAATTACTTATTCTTTCCAAATACCTAACTTAAAATACTATTTTCATGATCTTCAATCTTATTTACTTAAACCTTAAACTTTAATATTATTTCATATACAACTTTCGAAATCCTAAATCCAAAATATCCATTCTTTAGATTCAAACCCTAACTTATTTCAAACCTAATCTCTAATTCAAACATCTAGTAGCCTTATTTTTTCAAATATCAAAAGCTTTAACCCTAATTAATTCTTCTTTCCAAAATCACACAGTCGCATTATTCTTTTAAAAATAACATTAGTTCCTTAAAATCTTTAAACCCCTAAAATCTTAATTTTCAACACCAAAACATATAACCTAAAAGCCAGTGATCATGTTTTTGTCGAAACCTTAAACCCTAGCACTGTTTTCATAAAAGTTCCAAGTTTTTATCAAAACTCTAATCCTAATTTCTAAACTAAAAATCTTCTGGGTCATTGCCCCCAACCCCGCAAGGGACGCTGCCCCCTTGACCCCTGCCCGCTAACCGGCTAGCGGGACCACCGTATGGGCTCATCGAAGGGGTCAATATTTATTTGTGTATTATAAGCCTTTATGTTTAACTCTCTTTATTTAAAAACCCTAATTTGGTTATTAAAATTTTAAAATCCTAAATTTATACATTTATTACTTTATTTAATTTTAAATTTGATTATGTAGTTTATTATATATTTTTATGATTGATTTATTTAATTTCCATATTTGATTTATTTATCATAGATGGATGATTTCTTTAATATTATTATTATTTGTTAAAATTGTAAGAAATATATTTCCAAGATTGGGTACCTCATTAATTAATCCTTATGCAATTTAATTTATTTTCATATTTTGGAATTAATGTAAAGGACATGTTTTCACCTTTCGGTGAGTGTCCTATTTAGTTTCAGACATAGACGATATAAGGACATGTTTCCATCCTCGGATATGTGTCCATTTATTAGTTTTTTATACATTGTTGTGATTTTAATAAAACATTTATTTATTCTTATGATCACATGTAGTATGGATAATATCGTTATATTTAAGAATTTTATAATATTAAGACCTACAAAGGAGGTTGGTTCTAATGAATCAGGCGTTGTGAGGGTGTTGGGCCATTTCTCACCTTCCCCACATGTATCCAACTTTCTAAACCCATTAGAGGGTTGGCGATTCCTTAGGAATTGAGTCATCCACCCCTTTCTTTTTTCTCAGCCTGTCTGAGTGGTGACTTTATTTTCTCCGGGCTTAGGCCCATGTTCTCTAAGGCCCTGAGCTAAACAGTGCTGAAGTCTCAATAACCATTCCACTGGGAGTGGGGGCAAAAATCTCTGCTCACAATGGCGACTCTACTGGGGATAAGAGAAGTTGATTCCGTTGGTCTTTATATTATTCTATTCTTTCTTATCATGATATTATCCTTTGCATCATAATAGATTGGCATCGTGTGCGTGAGTGAGGATGCCCATGTTACTCGTGTTATGTTATATAAGGGATACTATACTTTCACTCAAGGTATGGAGATCGAGCATGGCATAACTACTCATAGCCTTGTACTTTTTGGTATATACTTGCCATGGGAACCTAAGCCTTTTAACCCAAAGACTAAAGCTCATGTAATTCTGAAAATTGAATAACATACTAGACACAAAACTATTTCATATTTCCCATTCTCAATTCCTTTCTCATATTCCATTTTTCTCATTCATATCAATGTTATTTCATTTCATCACATCACAGGGTACTTCATTAGGAAATCACATTCCATACAATTTAGCCATTTACAATTGCTTTTCACAATGCTTATAATGCATACACATCAACTCACATGCCATAACATAATGTATATGGATTTTCAAATGATCAAGTAGCTTAACACATTTTTTCACTTAAAATGTGTTAAACCAAAATTAAATGCAAGTACTTTAAAACTATCAAAGCATATGCTTACCTCACTAAGCACTCAAATGCAAGCTTAAAATCTCCCACCAACCTTCTCTTCCAAATTGCTCTTCAACACTAGGGTTGAGCAATTCACTTCTCCTTAATGCTTATACACAATGTGATTAAATACAATCATTTAATATCACATTTTAAGGCATTTTCAACATTAAACCCTAATTAAACATCACTCCTACAAATTTCAAAAATTTAGCCTTTCCTTGCTTTAACATTAGAATTCCATTCTATTCCATTTAAATTAGTGTTTTAAGTTTATTTATATTATTAAAAACATATTTAACATGTTTCATTCATACACATTACTTAAATACTCACTCTTATTCAAAACCCTGAAATGACATAACCTTCACCAATCAAGGTTCTTCACTCTAACCCATTCCAATTATTAATCCAAGCTTATTTCCTTCACTAATACCATGAATTAACAAGATTTAAACATTAAAATTCAACAATTCACCATTCTTTAAAAATTCTATTTCCAAAACCCTAAACTTAACACTACCTCATCCAATCTCTAACCAAACTTAATCAAATCTATCATTTGAGTTTAAAATCCTTGTTTATGCATCAAAACAACACATTTGGAATCAATTTTCACAATTAAAACACATGATTCCAAAAGTCTAAATTTTTCATAACCCTAAATTTTCTCTCTTCACCCAACTCATCCAAAACTTAATCCTTTCTTCCATTTAACTTGAAAATCATTAATAACTAATTGAAATAGCTTCATTCACATCCAATTAAATAATTATAACACACACACTTAAAAACCCAAATTCCACATATTCATAATTTCATTAAATTCCAAAGAAAGAGATGGAAAACATACTATTTATGGAGAAAATCACTAAAACTTCATTTAAATCTTAAAAATCTCTTCAATTATGGATTCTTGGAAGAAGAAAATTCTTTGCTCCCATGACTATGGAATTTCAGGTTCTAAGGAAGAAGAAGAAGAAGAAGTTTAATTTTTAATTTTCTCTTTTCTTTTACTTCAAAAAATACGACCATATATATAATATTTTATTTTTAATAAATAATTAATTATTTAAAAACCCCAAATTATCTCTTTCAACCAAAAATAATTTATTTTAATTTATTTAATTAATTTTAAGTTTATAAGGTATAATTATCATTTTACCATTAAACTTTTGACTTTTCTTTTAAAAGAGTTGACTAATGTATATGTTAAGTATATGTTAGGTATATTTCACATATACATTCTACTTTTTCACTTAAAATCCTTTCACTTTCCATTTAAATCATTTATTTAATTTATTTAAATTTAAATTTATTTAATTTTATTTAATTTCAAAAATTTCAGGGATGTTACAATTCTCTCCCCCTAAGAAAAAATTTTGTTTGCAAAATTACTTGCTTTCAATTTTGAAACAACTGGGGAAACTGACTTTGTATCATTTACTCACTATCCCATGTCGCCTACTCAGTTGCATGATTCCTTCAAAGGACTTTCATAAGTGGCACCTTCTTGTTCCTCATCTCTTTTACCTCTCGTGCCAAAATCGCCATTAGTTCTTCCTCGTAAGTCAAATCTAGGCTCACCTTAATAGACTCCACTGATAGGATATGAGATGGGTCTGACGAAACATAGAGACATAGAAGACATTATGTATCTGGTCTAACTCAGGCGGCAGAGCCAATCTGTAAGCCACTGGACCAACTTTATCCAGAATCTCATATGGTCCTATGAAACGACGACTCAACTTCCCTTTGCGACTGAATCTCAAAATCTTTTTCCATGGAGACACCTTTAGGGACACTTTATCTCCCACACTGAACTCTATATCCTTCATCTTTAAATCTGTATAGGGTTTCTATCATTCTGAAGCTGCTTTCAGATGACCCCGAATCAATTTCACTTTCTCTTCTGCTTCTTTAATCAAAACAGGACCGACCAATTTACCTTCTCCAGCCTCATCCCAACACAAAAGTGTCTTGCATCTCTTGCCATACAAGGCCTCAAAAGGTGCCATCCCAATACTAGATTGATAACTATTGTTATACGCAAACTCAATCAGTGGTAAGAATATGTCCCACCTCTCATTAAAATCAATGATACAACTCCTCAACATAACCTTTAAAATTTGTATCAGTCTCTATAATTGCCCATCTGTCTGAGGATTGAAAGCAGTATTAAAATGCAATCAAGAACCCAATGCATCGTGCAAACTCCTCCAAAATCATGATGTAAATTGAGGATCTCGATGTAATATCCCAATGTATGCCCTAGAAGTTTTAATACACTTGTTGTTGGATTTGAATAGAAGGTATACATATGTTTTTGCAAAGGAAATGATTGTGTTAATGGAATGTATATGTTGTATATATGTTAATATATATAACATATAAGTGGGTCAAAAGAAAAGTCAAGAGAAGGAAAGGTGTGGTGGAGGATTTTTGGAAATAATTGATTATTATTATTATTATTATTATTATTATATATATGTGGTTAACGTGAGAACAGGAAAGAAATGAAAAGAAGGAAAAGATATTTTCTTTCTTTCTTCTTCTTTTTCTTCTTCTTTTGGTTCTTGCACGAGAGAGAGAGAGAGAGATGGAGAGATGTGATGATCTTCATCAAAATTTTAGGGCTTTAAGAGATTTGAAGGAAGAGATTGAAAATTGGACAAGATATTCAAGTAAGTATTCAATTCTTTGTTTTGATTCCTATTGTTTGAGTTGGATTTAATAGGATTGGTGCGTGATGGTGATGTTAATGAAAGATTAAAGTTATAGATATGTTGAATTGATAGTTAGATGATGTTAATATGATTAATTGTGAGGGTAATAATGGATTATTGAAATTGAAAGAATAAGAATGATGTTGTTTTAGGGTTTTGAAGTGTTACATGATGTTTTGCTTGAGTTTGCTTCATTATTTTCATAGATCTTCATGTGGTTGATGTTTGTTGGAATTTTAGGCTTTGGAATGAGATTTTGGCCGAAGGAAGTAGCCTTCTGGATGCCACGCCCGTGGCTTTGGTTGGCCATGGTCGTGGCCATTTGTAGACTTTTGGTGCCATGGCCGTGGGAGGATGAACACTTTTGGGCAGAAGTGGTTTGTATCCCACGCCCGTGGGGGTTGAGTTGACCACGGCCGTGGGCTACTATGTGTGATGTTGAATGATATTTTGTGATTTAAAGGTCTAGTAAGAAGTTATTAAGTGATTAAATGGTACTAGAATTGATGGATTGTATTATTTTTGGATTAGGGTTTGAAATAAAGTGAATTTCACTAATTTGGGAAGTGAAGAATCTTGGAAAAAGGAAAGTGTTGATAGTGTGCGGAGTGTTATTGAGGTAAGTACAAACTTACCTAGATGTATTCTTTTATATGATTTTATATTTAAAACAATGTTAAGAAATTTATTATGTTGTTAATATAATGTGACTTGTATAGTGTGAAAGAGAAGAGGATCATTCAAAAAGGTATGTGCAATGCAATTTATTATGATGAATTACTTTAATGTAAATTGAGACATAAAGAGATGTGAAACTAATGTTATGAATTATAATAATGTGAGTGATAAAATTGAATAATGATATGTTTGTTTGGTTAATGTAATTGATGTAGTGTATTATAATGATGATGCATATGAACAATGTTATGTTTTATGTATTGTAAATCTTGTGAGTGGTATTGTGTTATATGAATAATGTACTTTGTAATGTTATAGCAATGATGCTATATGTATAATGTGAATGAGGTGATGAGGTAATTGGTTATGGATACTTGAATAATGAAATATCATAATATGAGTTGAGACATAATGTGATGTGAAGCCATTGTGATTGGCTATGATAATTCAAATGTGATATGAAGCCATTGTGAGTGGCTATGTTGATTCAATTGAAAAAAAAAAATAAGGCATGTTTGCCTAGATGATGATGAGATTTGAAAATGATATTGATGATGAAATAATCAATGAATTGTGTGACTAATGTGTTATTCTATTTTCAGAGTTTGTTGTTGGCGGCATGCCTAATGATAGTAACAATCTCTTGAAGTTAGGTTGGATTGATCCTTGAAGCCAAGTTGGGTTGAAGTTTAACATGTTTTACTCCCCTTGAAGCTTGGTTGGGTCAAATCCTTGAAGCCTAATTGAGATGTTACAACCCTTGAAGCTAGGTTGAATTGGTTCTTGAAGCCAAGTTGGGTTGATACTTAGCATGCTTTGTTCCCCTTGAAGCTTGGTTGAACCTAATTCTTGAAGCCTAGTTGGGATAATGATAAATGTGATAATGAAAACCAAAGCATTAACTCTGGAAATTGAATGGCATATTAGTGTCTGTTGGGCCCGAGTCTGTCTTTATTGTCAATATGATATACAAATGTTGAAATAAATGGTTAATGAGATCTATGGTTGACTTTGTTGGCAATGTGACTTATGATTGGTGAATTGTGAACAAAATAATGCTATGAAGTATGATGTGAAATGTGTATATTGGCATACTAATTATGAGTATTAATGATGGAGTGCAAATAATGATTCAATTGAATGGTATAATGATTATCTTTGTTGAAAATGTGATTTATGAATATTGAACTGTGGATAATGATTTAATTGAATGGTGTAATGAAATATAAGGTTATGAAGTATGGAATGATAATATGGTATAAATGAGTTTTTGAAAAGAGATTTGATTTTAAGAAGCTATGTGGAGATATATGATTCTGGAAGTGTAATATAATATGTAATATGTATATGAGGTAGCAATGGTAAGTATAGTTTTGTGAATGTTTTATGTATATATATATAATCTATGAGATTAGTGGGAGTATATGAAGAATGCAATAAGAAAGGAAAAACAGGATAAGAAAACAATAAAACATGATGCTAAAAATATGAGGTATGATTCTTTTGTAAAGTATATTTTAATAATTATTTTGTACTACTAAGCTCTCGGGCTTAGCGCGGATGTGTAATCGCACAGGTGACTAGGTGGAAGATATGAAGTCTTTTGTTATGCCACGAGAAGAGTAAGAGTTTGTCGAGACCAACTAGAGGGTAATGCATACATGTATAACTTTGTAACTATGATGTATTTTTGACAAGAAGGTATGTATATGTATAAATGAAGTGTTAATAAATATAATGATTTGTAAATCTTCTTTAAATTAAAATATTGTGATTTGAATTCTGTTAAAGGTTTTTGAAATGTAACGAAAAGTGACATCTTTATACTTTATATACTTACTGTACGTATACTCAGTGTATGTATAGTACTTATATGGAGTATCGGGGTGTTACAATTATTTTGGTATCAGAGCTTAGGTTCGTGATTCTCGGCCTAAGTAGATTTAAAAAGAAAAAGCTTTGAAACGCTTAAAATGAATTAAAAAGAAGAGTTTTGAAATGCAATTGGTAATACATGCATATGCATTAACACTTAGGTTGGTCTCGGATGTGGCATTATGTGACGTGGGATAAATTTGAATGATATGAGAGGAATGATAATGTCTGAATGAGGTTTTTACTTGAAAGTAAAAACTAGAGAAAGAAATGATACGAAAACTAAAATAAAATAAAATAAAAATATTGGTTAATGTAAGGAAATATAACGGTGTTGTTTGCATTGTTGTTTTAATGCAAACATTGTGAATTTAATGTGATAATGTGATGTAATATGTTAGTGATCAAAGATTGAGTTGATCACTTGAAAATGTAATGTACGTATAGTATTGCATGTTTATAACCTATATAATTACTTGTCTATTAATGTTGAGAATGATTACGCTTGCATTGATAAACTTGTGCAAAACTAGGTCATGTGATAAGATTGATAGTGAGAATTGGATTGAGCAACATTGGTTCAAGAAACTGAGATTTGTGATAACTAGATTTGAAAAGTGTATAAAGGTTATTGGGCTCAATGTATATATGATTGGATGTAATGTACATGTGTAAATATATGTGAGGGATATATATATATATGTTGAATGGTAAACAAATGGATATGTAAAGTTAAGGTTTTGTTTAAAGGAAAAAGAGATGATATTGGTTGAGTAAGGATATAAGTTGGTATTTTTATTGTAATGCAAATATTGTGAATTCAATGTTAGAAATGTGAGATGCTTGGATATTGTGAAAGCTCATGGTAATGGTGATAATATGTGATATTTGAGATTTTTGAAGTGAGCTTTATACTTGTGGAAATTATATGTTTTGATATTGCTTTGTGATATACATTGGTAAGATGTTTTAAAGTGATATTAGAAAGATGAGTTTGGCAAATTGAAGTTTAAGTAAAGTAGTAAGTTGAGAAGCTAAAGTTTTAGTGGCATTTGATAAAGATTATTTGGATATTGATGGTTTAATGTGCATGCAATACATGAGCTAGATGAAGTGATTAATATTGCATATGAAAGTATTATGAATTGAGTAATGTAATTGATAGTGTGAGAATTTGTCTTGAAGTAAAAAGGGAAATGGATAAGTAAATGAAGATGAGCTATTTTAAGTCATTATATTGAAAAGGGTAAAAAAAAATAAAAAATAAAAATGGATATGGAAATATATTAAATGCTTTTAAAGATGAAAGTGAAAGAGATGTTATATTGGGAATGTGGCTAAAATGGATGTAAAATGTTATTATAGTCAGAATATATATATGTGTGTTGTATGAATAAATACTTTACATCATATTGAAAGAATGGGAATGACAGTGTTTAAAAGAAAGTGATAAACATTAAATTTGTATTGAACGTATGAAAAAGGAAAAGAAAATAAGAGCATATAATTAAGTGTGTACATGTATATGTTATGTGAATTGAGTTATTCAATATGAATGAAATTATGATATATATATACAAAGGTGTGAATCATATTATAAAGGTGACTTATGAATATGTATATGGTATAATTATATAATTAATGATATAGAAAATGATGTTGTTGGTATTAGTGGACCTAAGAGAGATTAGGTCTTGAACTGTGTAAAGCTAGATAGATTATATAAAGGAAGTAAGTATAGAATGGACTTCAGTAATATTGAATAGTGGAAATTGTTATGGTAAGCATTGAACTTAATAATCATATGAGTTCCAAAGTAATCACATGTGGAAAGTTTTATGTAACTAGATATTATAAGAGATTATGAATGGATTAGAAATGAAGTGACAAATAGAAATTGTACAGAAATTGCATATGATTGAATATGAATATAGTAATACTGTTGAAATATGAATTAAGTTGATAAAGATCATATGATCGAGTGCAAATTGGTTGAAACAAAGTTGGAATGTGATAACTTCTGATATAGCAAAAATGTAAAGAAGGAATATATATAATTCTTGATTGAGAATAGAATTATAAAAGAATATTATTGATTTGGAAATTTCAGGCTTGAATATTAATTTCTTAAAGCCATGTGTTTTGTTTAATATATGTGATTGGTTAATGTGTTATCCATAGTTTTGGATCTTAGATAACATGATTGTAATACATATTTGGTGAGATTGAAAATTTTGTTTGAGAAGTATAGTTAAACGTTATGATGGATAAAGTTGTACCTTATCATTTTTATGTTAAGAATTTGGTTATAATTATGAAGATAAAGAGAGAAAAGGAAATTTTGGAAATGTTTTGAGTTATGGATAATATGACAAAAAGGTAATTAAAATAAATATATCAATGATATGAAAGGTGAGGAGATATTAATAAGGGAGAAATTATAAATGTAACTGGAAGTTATACTGAATATGTTTATGGTATGTAATGAATGAACTATAAATAGTAATTATAGTATAAATTATTATGAGAATTGGTGGGAATTACATTATGATAATTTGACTGAATATGGATCGAAAGAGATCAGGAATTGTATATAAGTTTGTTCTAATGGAATTAAGTTATAAGTATACATATATGAAAATTGTGAAATTTCATGATAAGTTAAATTAATTACTTGTTGGTTGATATTGGAACGTGGATATATTGTAATAGATAGATCAATTGATCTGAATTTGATTAAGATTATGAATCATTATTGAGATTTAACGTGTATTGTTGTGTTAAGAGTATAAGTATTTACATGATAATGTATATGATGTAAAAAAAAAATTTAAGTGGGATTGGATATGAATGAATGGAACATAGCAGTTATTAATCATGAGAATAAGGAAAAAGATTGATTATGTATGAAATAAGTTGGAAGGTAATGTATTAATACGTAAGTGAAGCGAAAGCATGCTAAAGAAGTAACTCCATTTGTGAAAAATAAGGATCTTATTATCCATTAAGGTTTGTAAAATGTCTAATTAGACAGTGATAGTGATGACGGGATAATTAATGCTCAGATATAAACCAATGGTTTCTAAGGTTAAAGCTATGAGAGTAATATTAAAGAGATGAAAAAGCAATATATATATATATATTAAAAATAAAGATTGGACGAAGTATAAGTGTATTATATGATGATCTAATTCTTGTATAAAGATATTAATAGGAATTATAATAAGATCTTTTGAATGTTTGATCAAGGAAGTAATAAGATGTATAAATGTATAGAATGATAAGTTATGGAATTTAAAGAAGGTGGTTGATTCTAAAGAGGAGAGTTGAAGTTATATGATTTGATGATATAATAACTTAAGTATATAATTAACTTCATATGGAAGTTAAGATAGTATTTTGTTAAGAATGGATTGTTATGGTACTGATAATTTCGAGGATGAAATTATTTAAGGGGGAGAGAATTGTAATATCCCAATGTATACCCTAGAAGTTTTAATACACTTGTTGTTGGATTTGAATAGAAGGTATACATATGTTTTTGCAAAGGAAATGATTGTGTTAATGGAATGTATATGTTGTATATATGTTAATATATATAACATATAAGTGGGTCAAAAGAAAAGTCAAGAGAAGGAAAGGTGTGGTGGAGGATTTTTGGAAATAATTGATTATTATTATTATTATTATTATTATTATATATGTGGTTAACGTGAGAAGAGGAAAGAAATGAAAAGAAGGAAAAGATATTTTCTTTCTTTCTTCTTCTTTTTCTTCTTCTTTTGGTTCTTGCACGAGAGAGAGAGAGAGAGATGGAGAGATGTGATGATCTTCATCAAAATTTTAGGGCTTTAAGAGATTTGAAGGAAGAGATTGAAGATTGGACAAGATATTCAAGTAAGTATTCAATTCTTTGTTTTGATTCCTATTGTTTGAGTTGGATTTAATAGGATTGGTGTGTGATGGTGATGTTAATGCAAGATTAAAGTTATAGATATGTTGAATTGATAGTTAGATGATGTTAATATGATTAATTGTGAGGGTAATAATGGATTATTGAAATTGAAAGAATAAGAATGATGTTGTTTTAGGGTTTTGAAGTGTTACATGATGTTTTGCTTGAGTTTGCTTCATTATTTTCATAGATCTTCATGTGGTTGATGTTTGTTGGAATTTTAGGCTTTGGAATGAGATTTTGGCCGAAGGCAGTAGCCTTCTAGATGCCACGCCCGTGGCTTTGGTTGGCCATGGCCGTGGCCATTTGTAGACTTTTGGTGCCATGGCCGTGGGAGGATGAACACTTTTGGGCAGAAGTGGTTTGTATCCCACGCCCGTGGGGGTTGAGTTGACCACGGCCGTGGGCTACTATGTGTGATGTTGAATGATATTTTGTGATTTAAAGGTCTAGTAAGAAGTTATTAAGTGATTAAATGGTACTAGAATTGATGGATTGTATTATTTTTGGATTAGGGTTTGAAATAAAGTGAATTGCCCTAATTTGGGAAGTGAAGAATCTTGGAAAAAGGAAAGTGTTGATAGTGTGTGGAGTGTTATTGAGGTAAGTACAAACTTACCTAGATGTATTCTTTTATATGATTTTATATTTAAAACAATGTTAAGAAATTTATTATGTTGTTAATATAATGTGACTTGTATAGTGTGAAAGAGAAGAGGATCATTCAAAAAGGTATGTGCAATGCAATTTATTATGATGAATTACTTTAATGTAAATTGAGACATAAAGAGATGTGAAACTAATGTTATGAATTATAATAATGTGAGTGATAAAATTGAATAATGATATGTTTGTTTGGTTAATGTAATTGATGTAGTGTATTATAATGATGATGCATATGAACAATGTTATGTTTTATGTATTGTAAATCTTGTGAGTGGTATTGTGTTATATGAATAATGTACTTTGTAATGTTTTAGCAATGATGCTATATGTATAATGTGAATGAGGTGATGAGGTAATTGGTTATGGATACTTGAATAATGAAATATCATAATATGAGTTGAGACATAATGTGATGTGAAGCCATTGTGATTGGCTATGATAATTCAAATGTGATATGAAGCCATTGTGAGTGGCTATGTTGATTCAATTGAAAAAAAAAAATAAGGCATGTTTGCCTAGATGATGATGAGATTTGAAAATGATATTGATGATGAAATAATCAATGAATTGTGTGACTAATGTGTTATTCTATTTTCAGAGTTTGTTGTTGGTGGCATGCCTAATGATAGTAACAATCTCTTGAAGTTAGGTTGGATTGATCCTTGAAGCCAAGTTGGGTTTAAGTTTAACATGTTTTACTCCCCTTGAAGCTTGGTTGGGTCAAATACTTGAAGCCTAATTGAGATGTTTCAACCCTTGAAGCTAGGTTGAATTGGTTCTTGAAGCCAAGTTGGGTTGATACTTAGCATGCTTTGTTCCCCTTGAAGCTTGGTTGAACCTAATTCTTGAAGCCTAGTTGGGATAATGATAAATGTGATAATGAAAACCAAAGCATTAACTCTGGAAATTGAATGGCATATTAGTGTCTGTTGGGCCCGAGTCTGTCTTTATTGTCAATATGATATACAAATGTTGAAATAAATGGTTAATGAGATCTATGGTTGACTTTGTTGGCAATGTGACTTATGATTGGTGAATTGTGAACAAAATAATGCTATGAAGTATGATGTGAAATGTGTATATTGGCATATTAATTATGAGTATTAATGATGGAGTGCAAATAATGATTCAATTGAATGGTATAATGATTGTCTTTGTTGAAAATGTGATTTATGAATATTGAACTGTGGATAATGATTTAATTGAATGGTGTAATGAAATATAAGGTTATGAAGTATGGAATGATAATATGGTATAAATGAGTTTTTGAAAAGAGATTTGATTTTAAGAAGCTATGTGGAGATATATGATTCTGGAAGTGTAATATAATATGTAATATGTATATGAGGTAGCAATGGTAAGTATAGTTTTGTGAATGTTTTATGTATATATATATAATCTATGAGATTAGTGGGAGTATATGAAGAATGCAATAAGAAAGGAAAAACAGGATAAGAAAACAATAAAACATGATGCTAAAAATATGAGGTATGATTCTTTTGTAAAGTATATTTTAATAATTATTTTGTACTACTAAGCTCTCGGGCTTAGCGCGGATGTGTAATCGCGCAGGTGACTAGGTGGAAGATATGAAGTCTTTTGTTATGCCACGAGAAGAGTAAGAGTTTGTCGAGACCAACTAGAGGGTAATGCATACATGTATAACTTTGTAACTATGATGTATTTTTGACAAGAAGGTATGTATATGTATAAATGAAGTGTTAATAAATATAATGATTTGTAAATCTTCTTTAAATTAAAATATTGTGATTTGAATTCTGTTAAAGGTTTTTGAAATGTAACGAAAAGTGACATCTTTATACTTTATATACTTACTGTACGTATACCCAGTGTATGTATAGTACTTATATGGAGTATCGGGGTGTTACACTCGATTTGACACCAAAGAAACTGGGACTCCATGTAACTTCACTATCTCACTGATATATAGCTCATCAAACCTCTCAACTGAATAATCCATCCTAACTGGAAGAAAATGAGTTGTTTTCATCATCCGATCAACTATCACCCAGATTGCATCATGCTTCCTCTGGGTCAAAGGCAGTCCAGTCATAAAATCCATTGTCACTCACTTCCATTTTCACTTTGGTACTAATAATGGCTGAAGCAACCCTGAAGGAACTTGTTGTTCAGCCTTCACATTCTGGCAATTGAGACATCTGAATACAAACTCTGCTATGTTCCTCTTCATACTTGACCACCAATAATACTGTTTCAAATCCTAATACATCTTGGTACTACTAAGGTGCATAGCATAAACTGACTGATATACTTCCTCTAATATCATCCTCTTCAATCTTGCATTATCAAGAATGCACAACTTATCTTTGTACCATAGAGTACCATCATCTCTCAAATGAAAGTTTGGACTCTCCCCCTTTTGTAATCTAACACAATCTTCTGGATCTTCTCATCTGCCAACTGGGCTTCCCTAACCTGATCCAACAACATTGGCCTTAATTGCAAATGAGCCATCAATGCACCATCATCATAAGACTCAAATATGGCATGCAACGCTCTCAACTCAACAAGTAACGAGAGCAAATAAGAAGTCAAACCTGCCAAAGACTTTCGACTCAAGGCATCAACAACAACATTTTCCTTGCCAGGATGATAATCAATCAAACAGTCATAGTCTTTAATCAGCTCTAACCATCATCTCTACCAAAGATTCAACTCTCTCTGAAGACCCATATACTTTAAACTCTTATGATCAGTATAAATGAAGCATTTCTCTCAATATAAGTAATGCTGCCAAATCTTCAATGCAAAAACTATAGCTGCTAACTCCAAATCATGAGTTAGGTAATTCAACTCTTTTGGCTTCAACTGTCGAGATGCATAAGCAATGACTCTACCCTCCTACATCAGAATATAACCTACACCACTATGTGAAGCATCACTGTATATCACATATGGTTTACCTTCCACAAGCAGAGTAAGAACAGGAGTGTAGACCCTTAATTTTTGACCCAATCCGATCCAATATGCTTTATTTAGTCCAAAATGATTTTTGTTGTCTAATTGGTCCAAAATAATTTTAATTAAATAGTTTTTGCTTTATTATGTAATTTTTATTAATAAAAAATAAAAATAAACAAATCAAAAATCAAAAAATAAAAATAAAAATAAAAATCCGAGTCGGAAAAAAAATTAGAAGCGAAAAGTGGTCGCGCGGGCCCGTCGGCCGAGCAGCAGCTCACCCGCAGGCCTGCGGGCGAAATAACTTCTTGCAGGAATTTCCTGCGGGCTGGAACGCCCAGCCACGGGCCCGCTGACACAGTTTTTGCCAGCGCAAAATTTTTCAACGCAATTTTTTAAAACCTAATCCAATTAGGTTTTAATTTCTTTTTTTTATTAATATTACTTACCTTAATTAATTAGAAATAAATAACCTTAAACCACTATAAAAAGGACCAAAAGGCATAGAAAAAGAGGGGGGTGGCCGAGAGAGAGCAAATCCAAAGGGATTTTGGAAAGTTTGAAACCAAATCAAGGAAGGAAAAGAAGAAATTCAATTTAAATCTTTTCTGGACAGTAGCATCACGATTAAAGGGACTCCAAAGGCAACAAAGGCTTGTCTTTGGAGCTAGTTCATCCAAGAAGAAGCAATTTTGGAGCAACTTACAAAAGAAGGTATGAAATTCTAAATTCTAATTTTTACACAGTAGCTAAAACTAGGATTTTTTTTTGTGTTTTTCAAAAGTTAAAATCTTAGAACTTTAATTTAGTTTTCCAAAGTTAAAACACTAAAAACGTGACCTTATTTTCTAAAACGACTTAAAATTGTTATTTTTTCTTCTTAAAGACCTTAAAACATTAATTGAACATATTTTTCAACAAAACCAAAATCAAATTCTGTTTCTTTTAAGATTTTAAAGTAAGTTCTATTTCATTCAAAAAGCCTTAAAAAACATCTTTTCTACTTATAAAAACTTCAATCCTTTTGTTTAAATTCATAAAACTTCATACAATATCAAATTGATTTCTAAAACCCTAAAAATTCTTCATTACCCGAGGCTCAAATTTCAAAAGCCTAAAATCCAAAATTCAACTTTTAAACCTAAAATAATGAACCTTAATCCTTTTAAAACCTTAAACCCTAATTTTTATGAACCCTAATCCTTTTAAAACATTAAAAAACATAAAAACATGAAAACCCAAAAATTGCACAGTAGCTTAAAATTCAATAACCAAAAATCACAAATTAAAGTATTTTAAGGTATTTAAAACCCTAGTTTCATGATTTCATCATTCAAACCTTAATTTGGTTAATCAAATAGTCTTACCAACCTTTTAAAATATAAAACCCTAATATATTTTAATTCCATAAAAAGTCACAGTAGCTATAATTGAACTTTTATTTGCTTTATTCAATTCCATATTTATTTATACCTTGATTTATTTCTTATGCTTTAATTTCAATACTTGATTTATTTAATTTATCATGGATGGATGTTTATTTTATTGATATTTAAATACTTTTGATGAATGATTTATTTATGATGGATGATTATTTACTTTTATCAATCAATTTAGACTTCTAAAAGTTGTAAGAGGTATGTTTACACTTGGTGGGTACCTCATTAGTTAAACATCATGTAATTTAATTTTCTTTTCTATTTTAGAACCTTTGTAAAGGGCATGTTTCTACTTTTTGGTGGGTGTCCTATCTAGGCATGTGATGTAAGGACAAGTTTCCATCCTTTGATGGGTGTCCATTTATTTGCTTTGTTTGGACATTGCTTTGATTTTAATATAATGATGCTTTCTTTTTATTGTGTGCAATATGGATAATGTTATTATACTTAAGAATTTTATAATATTAAGACCTGTAAAGGAGGCCGGTTCCAATGAACCGGGCGTTGTGGGGGTGCTGGGCCATTTCTCATCTTTCCCACACGTACCAAACTTTCAAAACCCATTAAAGGGTTGGGGATTCCTTAGGAATCGAGTCATCCACCCCTTTCTTTTTCCTGGCCCGTCCGGGTGGCGACTCCATTTTCTCCGGACTTTGGTCCGTTTTCTCTAAGGCCCCGAGCCTAAACAGTGCCGAAGTCACAAGAACCATTCCACCAGGAGTGGGGGCTAAAATCCCCGCTCACAGTGGCGACTCCACTGGGGATAAGAGAAGTTGATTTCATTGGTCTTTATATTATTCTATTCTTTCTTATAATGATATTATCCATTGCATCATCTTAGATTACAACGTGTGCGTGAGTTAGGACGCCCGTGTTACCCGTGTTATGTTATGTAAGGGATACCATACTTTCACTCAAGGTATGGAGATCGAGCATGGCATAACCACTCATAGCCTCGTACCATTTGGTATATACTTGCTATGGGAACCTAAGCCTTTTTACCCAAAGACTAAAGCTCATGTAATTGGCCTAGTTACTTTTCTTAGGGTTTTACCCCAAATGCATGTTGTTTGACTATGGATAATTTATCTTGGTTTAAATCATGGCTTATTTGGTTTTTTCTTTTTCTAATATGACCCAAGTACATTTGCAAGCTCAAAATAAATTTTTTCTTTAAAATCCAAAAGACCAAAACTATTTTCAAAAATTTTTAAGATGGTCTTTGGACATAAGACTTTTTCTAAAAATAAATCAAAAATCCTTTGGCTCATGGCCCAAATACTAAGCCCAAAATCCATTTTTCTAAAATCTTTTACAATGGGCTTAGAAACAAAACTATTTTCACCCAACCTTTCTTATAAAGAGCTTGCAAAAATATTTAGGTCAATTATGAAATACCAAAAATCAATTGTCGGCCTAGTTTACACTAAGAATAAATTAATTATAGGCTTGTTTTTGGCATGAACCACTAGTTACCTCTTTTCAAGTGAGAAATCTATTTATAATAAGCCTTTTAATTTCGTTTTAATCCAATATAGCATAAAAGCTACTTTAGTTGGTTGAATGGATTAAAACCTAATTAATGGGAATTATCATGGATTGATTTCCATTTTCAAAAATATAACTATTGGTTGAAATGTCCGAGGGAATTAATCGAAAGCAAGGTACCCCATGTTGGTATTTTGTTAACCATATACCTAGGAAAAGAGACTTGTCGCTCGTGTATGGATGTTATAAGGTTGGAAGGAACGTCCTATTTATTCTTATTTGTTGTTTGTGCATACATGCATACATGCATACATGTGCATCTCATCTCATTAATCACTTGCTCACCAAAAACAATGGAGCCCGAACAAATTCAAAGGATGGTGGATGAGGCCCTCAATGCCAAGATGGAAGAAATCAAAGAGGCCCTAGCTGAGACCATGAAGAACCAATTGACTGCAATCTTAGAAAACCATGCCGAGGCATCTGCTAACACTAAGAAGCCAAAGGGCAAAGGGAAGATGAAAGTTAATGAAGTGGCTTGTGATGATGAGAAGGTGATCATTGATGATGATGATTGGGCTCAATACTACTAAGATCTTCAAGATAAAAAGGAGCTAAAGGTTGTTGACAAGGCAACTATTGAAAAGACCGAGACATCTGATATTGAAAAGATGATTGCTGATTTAGAAAAGAAATTTGAGAAAAAGCTGAAAACTGAAGAAATGTCCGAAGTTGACAAATTATTTGAGCTAGATGAAGAGGTCCCATACAAGTTCAAGATGCCATCTTTTGCAAAGTATAATGGCACTGGAAATCCTCATCTCCATGTGAAGCAGTATATCACTGCCATACAATCTGCCCGAGCTACTAAGGCTCAAACTCTAAGGTACTTCATGCTCTCATTGGATCCTGCTGTCCAAAATTGGTTCAATACCTTAGATGATGGAACACAAAAGAGTTGGGATCTACTTTACAAAGCCTTCATCCAACAATATGGATATAATGTTGAGTTGGAAGTTACCTTGATGGAAGTAGAGTCCATTAGGCAAAGACCGAATGAGAATTTTATAGACTATGTCAAGAGATGGAGAAACAAGGCTGCTTTGCTCAAGAAAAGGCCCAATGAATCTGATCAAATAAGGATGATTGTGAGAGGTGTCCTGCCCAATCTCCGCGAAAGGATGTCTCACACCCTTATAAGGGACTTCAAAGATCTTCTCCAAGCTGGTCTACAAATTAAAGAATGGGAACGGGAGAAAAATCGCTTTTCAATAAGAAGGAATGAGAAAGGGAATTACCAGTCGAGCAATCAAAGCACACAAAAAGAAGTTGATGTTAATGCCGCTAGTGAAAGAGGAATGAGGCAGTTTTCATATCTGGGGAAGCCACTGTCTTGGGTTCTCAATAAGCTACAAAGGAAGGGATTGTTACAACCTTTGACTCCTCATCCTTTGCCTAATCCTCTTCCACCTAACTTTGATACTAATGCATTTTGCCAATTCCATCAAAGGCCTGGACACGAAACAGACAATTGCATGAAGTTGAGGCATGAGATGCAGAATTTAATTGATAATGGCAAGTTGCCCGAGCCGGACAAGCCCAACACCAAAGATAATCCATTTCCAAGGTTCAACAGAGTGCCACCACCAGCAACCTTTATGGTACGAAAAGGATTGGAAGAAGATTTCATTTTATTCTTTTTTCAAGATGGGAATGTTGAAGATGTGAAAGGAAAAGTAGCCTAACTCAATGAACTTTCCTTAGCTTGAATGTTGCTTTTCAATCTTACTTTATTTAATATTTTGGAACTATCGTGTTTTTCAAATTTAAATTTGTTTGAATAAATTACTTTCATCATAAATTTTTGTTGGTCTTTGTTCATTTTAGTGCTCAACCAATGAGGAATCTATCTTGATAATTCATAAATTTATCTATGCATCATGACTTGAATGACTTTACTAGATGAGGGAATTACTCTATAGCATTAAGTTGTGTATGCTTACTTAGAGAGGGCTCCTGCATAATTACCTTTGTCTAGGTCTTAGTCAGTCTTAGAACATGCTTTGACAAGCTTTCAAGGCGAAATTGAACTCTACTTATTTAAGAGAGAAATGATCTAGGCATTGTTTGGTTAGCCAACAACTAGTATCCACCTTGTTAAATATCAATCCCTAGTTTACCCTTTGAGCCTTCATAAAATTTTAGCTTTCTTTTCATTGGCTTACAAACCTCAATAACCTACCCTGAGCTGTTGTGATACTTTTGACAAGTCTTATGATTACTAAGATGAATAGGCAAGAAGATCAAAGAAAGCAATGATTAGTCAAGATCATGAGGATAGTTGAAGTTTTAAGACCATGAAGATAGTTGAAGTTCTCAAGACCATAAGGGTAGTTGATGTTCTCAAGACCATAAGGGTAGTTGATGTTTTCAAGACCATAAGGATAGTTGATGTTCTCAAAACCTTAAGGGTATTTGAAGTTCCCTTAATGTCTCCAATATATCAAAACAACATCAACATTAGAGTAACAAATGATTTATCCCTATTAAAGAAGATTTATGTTACTCCACTCATCCATTATTGGAAGCCCAAGTTGGTACAAACAAGACAACTATGTTTGAGCTAGAACTAAAAAAGAAAAAAAGAAAAAAGAGAATAGAAAAAGAAAAGAAAGAATAAAAAGAATAAAAAAAAGAAGAAGAAGATAAAACCTAAAAAGGTGGTTCATAAAGCCAACTGAGTTATCTTTTACCTAAAGCAGCCTCCAAAACAAAAAAGGGGGGCTCGTCTATTTTGAGTCGCCTTGGCGGTATAATTGCTTAACTGTGTGTGTAATGCCGACGCCCTAATACCTTATGACCGAGTCTTTCTGGCCCCCTGTGAAATCAAAAATTTCACTTCGAATTTCGGACCTCAACATCCTGCTGCGGCTTCCATTTGGTTCATAAAGACATTTTTACTTGAATTGGCCCAACGCAACCAAAGATTTAATCAAAATTGGAGAAAAGGAGGGAGACCATCCAGTTCTTGAAAGTTTTGTAATGATAGACCAACTAGAGAGAAGGACAAAATGATAAAATGCTCAAAGATAGGGAAGATTAAGAAAAGGGAAGAGTAAGAGAAATAAAGAAAAGGGAGAAGAAGAAAAGAAATGAATTTTGGGTCTTAAACTTTTTGCAAGAGCAAAGACTGTCCTGATCAAGATCCAGATTAATTCCAAGAAGAATTTGAAGTCTAGAAAGATTGCTCCAAGCTGCCTAAAATTCGAACAAGAAATTTATAGTGTGAGGGTTTGTCCATTGTGTCACACCAGCTCCAATCTCAAAATGGCCTCCACTTTAACCCATGTCCCTTATAGACCCCATTTCAAGCCTATCAAAGACCTGTTGATCTCTCTTGGCATATAGAGTCTATTAGTGGAGATAGTTTGGATAAGCATGCATATGAGATAGACAATATTTAAACTCAAATGAGACCTTTGGCCAAGCAATGTGTATGTGCCTATCTAAAGTGCAACAATTCTTGCTTAAATAGAATTGATCCCCGAGTTTAGTACGGTAACTAGGGTTGTCACGTTATAGATATGTTAATTTATCAAGTCCTGAGGTACATTGACATTAATTTGGCAAAGCCAACATTTGTTTTCAAAATCAAAATTCAAAATTCAAAAAAAAAGAAAAAAAAAAGAGTGTTTTGTCATACAAAGCCTTCAAGTTAAGGGAAGTATGTTGAACCTCCAAAGGACATATTGGGCAAAGGAAATGATTATTGGCAAGCTGCCAATTGACATGCTGAAACATAATTTGAAATGGATGCATCCCTGACTCTACCATCAGGGGTCTCTACCACTTATGTTCTCAACATATAGAAGATAAAAGCCACAAATGTAAAGCTTTCGATCATTCCAATACAAGACTTGAACAAGCATCAAAACGGAACCAATGAGAACACTTCTGCTGATCACCTCGGTCTGTGAGTCATTGGAACAACTGTAAGTATTATTCATGCATTTCATGCATACATGAGCATATCACATCGTACTTTCTTGTCTTGTATTGTCTATTCTTTGTCAAAGTGAACAGCAAACACTCTGTGAAGTGAAGAATCAAAAGAAGATATCAAATCAGGGGGGCATAGAAAGCCCATTGCTTGAGAAAGCTCCAGCAATCTTGCAAAGAGAAGAAATGCATGCTTATGCGAAGAACAAGATGGCAAAAACATCAATCAAAGCTTGCATGGATAAAATCTTTGGTTTGAGCCTACACAGGGGGCAAAGTTTCTCCTTTTCAATTTTTTGAGTTTATATACCAAATATTTTTACACTCACTTACAAATATTTTGCCACACAGGGGGGCAAGGAGAGGATATAAGGTCCAATTAAAAATAGCTAAATCTTTGCAAAAAGGAAGAACAAAAGAATGGAACTTTAGAACTCTCAAAAGAATGAAGATGCAAAAGACAAAAGACCAATCCAGCTAAAAGAGCTGAAGCCAGGGTAAAGACCCGACCTCCAATGGATAAAGACCCTATCTCAAAGGATGAAGATCCATTTGCAATGGTGAAGACCCGATGTCAAAAGATGAAGATTCATTTTCAAGGTTGAAGACCTGATCTCAAAGGATGAAGATCCATTTTGAGGGTGGAAAACCACAATGCATGGAATAACCGGAGCAGTCAGATTTCTCAAATTATAAAAGGTCAGTCAAACTAAATCTCAGGTCCAAGCACCCAAATTCAAATCAATCTTGGTTCCAAGCACCCAATCTCGGGTTCAAGTATCCAAATCTATTCAAGCTCGGGTCCAAGAACCCAATCTCAGGTCCAAGCACCCATTCTCGGGTCCAAGTACCCAAATCAAATCAATCTCGAGTCCAAGCACCCATTCTCGGGTCCAAGTATCCAAATCAAATCAATCTCGGGTCCAAGCACCCAAATTCAAATCAGCCTCGGGTCCAAGTACCCAATATCGGGTCCAAGTACCTAATCTCGGGTCCAAGTACCCAATCTCGAGTCCAAGTACTCAATCTTGGGTCTAAGTACCCAAATCAAATCAATCTCGGGTCCAAGTATCCAATTTTGGGTCCACGTACCCAATCTCGGGTCCAAGTACCCAAATCAAATCAAGCTCGGGTCCAAGTACCCAATCTCTGGTCCAAGTACCCCAAAATCAATTCAAGCTTGGGTCCAAGTACCTAAGCTCGGGTCCAAGTACCCAATCTCGGGTCCAAGTACCCAAATCAAATCAATCTCGGGTCCAAGTACCCAATCTCGGGTCCAAGTACCCAAAATCAATTCAAGCTCGGTCTAAGTACCCAATCCCGGGTCCAAGTACCCAATCTCGAGTCCAAGTATCCAAAATCAATTCAAGCTCGGGTCCAAGTACCCAAGCTCAGGTCCAAGTACCCAAAACAAGTCGCCATCTCAAAAATTAAGTCTTATTGCTTTTCACTCTCTTTCACTAAGGTTTCAGATCATTCAAGCAGGGGGCAAACTGTAGACCCTTAATTTTTTACCCAATCCGATCCAATATGCTTTATTTAGTCCAAAATGATTTTTGTTGTCTAATTGGTCCAAAATAATTTTAATTAAATAGTTTTTGCTTTATTATCTAATTTTTATTAATAAAAAATAAAAATAAAAATAAAAATCGGAGTCGGAAAAAAAATCAGCAACGAAAAGTGGTCGCGCGGGCCCGTCGGCCAGCAGCAGCTCACCCGCAGGCCTGCGGCGGGCGAGTTATTTCACCCGCAGGAAATTCCTGCGGGCGAAATAACTTCCGGCAGGAATTTTCTACGGGCTGGCACGCCCATCCACGGGCCCGCTGCCACAGTTTTTGCCAGTGCAAAATTTTTCAATGCAATTTTTTGAAACCTAATCCAATTAGGTTTTAATTTCCTTTTTTTATTAATATTACTTACCTTAATTAATTAGGAATAAATAACCTTAAACCAATATAAAAAGGACCAAAAGGCATAGAAAAAGAGGGGGGTGGCCGAAAGAGAGCAAATCCAAAGGGATTTTGGAAAGTTTGAAACCAAATCAAGGAAGGAAAAGAAGAAATTCAATTTAAATCTTTTCTGGACAGCAGCATCACAATTAAAGGGACTCCAAAGGCAATAAAGGCTTATCTTTGGAGCTAGTTCATCCAAGAAGAAGCAATTTTGGAGCAACTTACAAAAGAAGGTATGAAATTCTAAATTCTAATTTTTTACACAGTAGCTAAAACTATGATTGTTTTTGTGTTTTTCAAATGTTAAAATCTTAGAACTTTAATTTAGTTTTCCAAAGTTAAAACACTAAAAACGTGACCTTATTTTCTAAAAAGACTTAAAATTGTTATTTTTTCTTCTTAAAGACCTTAAAACATTAATTGAACATATTTTTCAACAAAACCAAAATCAAATTCTGTTTCTTTTAAGATTTTAAAGTAAGTTCTATTTCATTCAAAAAGCCTTAAAAAACATCTTTTCTACTTATAAAAACTTCAACCCTTTTGTTTAAATTCATAAAACTTCATAAAATATCAAATTGATTTCTAAAACCCTAAAAATTCTTCATTACCTGAGACTCAAATTTCAAAAGCCTAAAATCAAAAATTCAACTTTTGAACCTAAAATAATGAACCTTAATCCTTTTAAAACTTTAAACCCTAATTTTTATGAACCCTAATCCTTTTAAAACATTAAAAAAACATAAAAAACATGAAAACCCAAAAATTGTACAGTAGCTTAAAATTCAATAACCAAAAATCACAAATTAAAGTATTTTAAGGTATTTAAAACCCTAGTTTCATGATTTCATCATTCAAACCTTAATTTGGTTAATCAAAGAGTCTTACCAACCTTTTAAAACATAAAACCCTAATCTATTTTAATTCCATAAAAAGTCACAGTAGCTATAATTGAACTTTTATTTGCTTTATTCAATTCCATATTTACTTATACCTTGATTTATCTCTTATGCTTTAATTTCAATACTTGATTTATTTAATTTATCATGGTTGGATGTTTATTTTATTGATATTTAAATAATTTTGATAAATGATTTATTTATGATGGATGATTATTTACTTTTATCAATCAATTTAGACTTCCAAAAGTTGTAAGAGGTATGTTTCCACTTGGTGGGTACCTCATTAGTTAAACATCATGTAATTTAATTTTCTTTTCTATTTTAGAACCTTTGTAAAGGGCATGTTTCTACTTTTTGGTGGGTGTCCTATCTAGGCATGTGATGTAAGAACATGTTTCCATCCTTGGATGGGTGTCCATTTATTTGCTTTGTTTGGACATTGCTTTGATTTTAATATAATGATGCTTTCTTTTTATTGTGTGTAATATGGATAATGTTATTATACTTAAGAATTTTATAATATTAAGACCTGTAAAGGAGGCCGGTTCCAATGAACCGGGAGTTGTGGGGGTGCTGGGCCATTTCTCACCTTCCCCACACATACCAAACTTTCCGAACCCATTATGGGGTTGGGGATTCCTTAGGAATCGAGTCATCCAGCCCTTTCTTTTTCCCGGCCCCGTCTGGGTGGCGACTCCATTTTGTCTGAACTTAGGTCCGTGTTCTCTAAGGCCCCGAACCTAAATAGTGTCGAAGTCTCAAGAACCATTCCACCAGGAGTGGGGGCAAAAATCCCCGCTCACAAGGAGCCTGAGTCAACATCTCCCTCAGCTGCTCAAAACTTACCTGACACCGATTTGTCCACACAAATATTACTCCTTTCTAAAGTAATCTGGTGAGTGGTGTAGCTATTATAGAAAAATCCTTCGCAAACCAACGATAATAGCTTGCCAAACCCAGAAAACTTCTAACCTCTGTCACTGTCTTTGGTGGACACCAATTCAAGATAGCCTCAACTTTACTCGGATCAACTCTAATACCCTCTGCTGATACCACATGACCGAGAAAAGCCACCTAATCGAGCCAAAACTCACACTTAGATAGCTTAGCATATAATTGCTTCTCTCTCAAAGTCTACAGTATAATCTGCAAATGCCTACCATGATCTTCCACATTACGTGAATACACCAGAATATCATCAACGAAGACCGGCACAAACTGATATAAGTATTGTCCAAACACCTTGTTCATCAAATCCATAAATACTGCTAGTGCATTCGTCAATCCAAAGGGCATCACCAGAAACTCATAATGCCCATACCTTGTGTGGAAGGCTGTCTTGGGTACATCAACATCTCTAACTCTCAATTGATGGTACCCTAATCTCAGATCAATCTTAGAGAATACTGCTGCTCTTTTCAACTGATCAAAGAGATTATCTATCTGAGGTAATGGATTCTTTTTCTTGATGGTCACCTTATTCAACTGCCTATAATCAATACATATTCTCAAGGTGCCATCCTTCTTCTTCACAAATTAAATAAGTGATCTCCATGGAGACACACTAGAGCGAATGAACTCTTTATCAAGTAACTCCTGCAACTGCACCTTTAACTCCTTTTATTCTGTAGGTGCCATCCGATAAGGGGTAATGGAGATGGGAGTGGTACTAGGAAAAAAATCAATACCAAACTCCACCTCTCTCTCGGTGGGTACCCCTGGCAACTCATCAAAAAAAATATCTAAAAACTCGGCAATTATAGGTATACTATTAAGCTGGGACCCCACTACTCTAGTATCTACTACATGAGCAAGATATGCCTCACATCTCTTCCAAATTGTCCTCCTAGCTGAAATAGCTGACATAAACATGGATGAAAGATGTCTCTGCTCAATAGATACCACCACATAACAACAATCATGTATTTTTAGGGTAACACTTTTTTGCTGATAGTCTACCATAACCCCATGCATGGATAACCAATCCATGCTCAGAATCAGATCATACCCCCTAAAAGGCATCTCAATCAGGTCATCGAGAAATGCCTAATCCTGAGCAACAACTGGACTATCTCGGTGCACCTTGCTAACCACAACACTATGCCCTAAAGGATTTGTAACCAAAACATCAAATCCTAGGGACTGAGAATGCAAATCACTCACAGGAAGTATGGATGCACTAATGTAAGAATGAGTCGACCCAGGGTCTAACAATGCAAGAACTGAAGTACCGAATAATGTAAAAGTATCGGAAATAACAGCTAATGTATCTGGCTGCTCTTGTATCACATAAACCCGCTGTGATGGCCCTATATCCTCTGGTCCACTACGTGATGTAGAACCTCCTCTCTGACCAAACCATCTCTGACCCCCTCTGCCAAAACCTCTACCACCATGACCCCTTTAACACTGGATCTAGAAGCTGTTGTATCAGTCTACCTGTCCTCTAGTGGCTCTGGATAATCTCTCCAAAAGTGGTCTGGTGATCCACATCTGTAGCACACTGCTGGTGCACCTGTCCTACAATAAGCACCTCCATGTATCCTACCATAATGAACACAAGTAGGTTGTATGGGCCTCTGAGTCACTGGAGTCGGGGGACTAGCCACTAAGCCTGCAGGTCTCTGTCTCTGCTGTTGTGATGACCTGCCAGACTTCCCCTAGCTCCTACTGAATATCTGAGGATATCCCCCTTGACCTATCTTCACTGATGAAGACCCTACTAAGAGCGGGGATTTTCACCCCCACTCCCGGTGGAATGGTTCTTGCGACTTCGGCACTGTTTAGGCTCGGGGCCTTAGAGAACACGGACCTAAGTTCGGAGAAAATGGAGTCGCCACGCGGACGGGCCGGGAAAAAGAAAGGGGTGGATGACTCGATTCCTAAGGAATCTCTAACCCCCTAATGGGTTTGGAAAGTTGGGTACATGTGGGGAAGGTGAGAAATGGCCCAGCACCCCCACCCCCACAATGCCCAGTTCATTGGAACCGACCTCCTCTACAGGTCTTAATATTATAAAATTCTTAAATATAACAACATTATCCATATTACACGCAATAATTAAAATAAAGCATCAATATATTGGAAATCAAAACAATGTCCAAGCAAAACAAATAAATGGACACCCATCCGAGGATGGAAACATGTCCTTACATCCCATGCCTAAATAGGACACCCACCGAAAGGTAGAAACATGTCCTTTACATTGGTTCTAAAATAGAAAAACAATTTAAATTACATGATATTTAACTAATGAGGTACCCACCAAGTGGAAACATACCTCTTACAACATTTGAAAATCTAAATAAATCGATAAAAGTAAATAACCATTCATCATAAAAAAATCATTCATCAAAGGTATTAAACATCAATAGATAGTAAACATCCATCCATGATAAATTAAATAAACAAAGCATTGAACTTAAATAAATTAAAGCATATAAAATAAATCAAAGCATAATCAAATATAAAATTGAATAAAGCAAGTAAAGATTCAAATTAGGGCTACTGTTTCTATTTAAGATTCTTTATTTAATATGTTTAGGGTTTTGGGAATTCATGGGTTTAAACTACTGTGAATTTTAAATGAATTGAGATGGAGCCAAGTTTTAGAATTTAATAGGTTGATAAAGTTCTTTGAATAACTAAATTAGTGCTTGAGAAGTGAAATCATGAAACTAGGGTTTGGACACTTCAAAACATTTAGATTATGACTATTAGCTACTGAATTATAATTTTAAGCTTACTAAGCAAAATTATAACATTTATGTTTATATGGTTTTTTAAAGTTTTAAAGGATTAGGGTTTAGAAAAAATTAGGGTTTAAGGTTTTAAGGGGGTTAGGGTTCAAGTTTTGGGTTATGGAGTTGAATTAGGGTTTTAGGATTTTTGAATTAGAGTTTCGGAGAATGAATTAGTTTTTTAGAATTTGGAAAAAAATTGATAATTTATGAAGTTTTATGAAAATAAAAAAAAAGATTTAAAGTTTATAAAAGCAAAAAAGATATTTTTAGGTCTTTTGGAAAGAAACGTAACTCAATTTAGGATTTTGAAAATTTGGAAAGCAAATTAGGGTTTTGAGATTTGAAGAAACAAAAACAACAACTTTAAACTTTTTGGAAAACAAAGCAACGAATTAAGGTTTTAAACTTTAGAAAAAGCGAATTGAGGTTCTAGGGTTTTTGAATTAAAAGAAACAATGGGGCGATTTAGGCTACCGTGAAGAATAGAATTTAGACAATTGATGCATACCTCTGTTTGTTGGTTTCACCAAAAATTTCTTCTTGGATGAACAAAAATAAAGATAAGCTTTGTTGCCTTTGAATTGCTTGAATTGTTTGTTGGCTCTCTCAAAAAATCAGATTGATTCAAGCTTTTCCTCCTCAGTTTCAATTTCAATTTTTCTTCAAATTTCCGTCCAATTTTCTTCATTTTTCCCTTTTTCCCTTTTTGTATTGTTTAGTCCTTATTTATAGAAGAATTTTATGTATAATTCTAGTTATTTACGGAAGCTAATATTGATTAAGAAAAGGAAACCGAAACCTAATTGCATTAGGTTTCGGAAAATTTACATTGAAAAATTTTCGCTGGCGAAAAAAAATTGCTGAGGAAAAAATGCGCTGGCGAAAAAGCTGCCGCAGTTGGCTGCTGCAGTAGCAGGCGAATTGGCCTGCGGGCCATTTCGCCGCAATGGTTTTCGGCGATGATTTTTTCATCGCCGATTTTTCCGTGGCCGATTTTTACTTTTATTTTTTATTTTCACTTTTTGTTTATTATTATTATTTTTTATTTTTTATTGATAAAAATTAAATACTAATGCAAAAATTATTTAATTAAGATAACAAAAATTATTTTGGACTAATTAAAATATATTGGACAACACAAAAATTATTTTAGACTAATTAAAATATATTGGGTCGGACTGGGTCAAAAATTAAGGGTCTACAGTTTGCCCCATGCTTGAATGATTTGAGACTTTAGTGAAAGAGAGTGAAAAGCAACAAGACTTAATTGTTGAGATGGTTGAGGTTTTGGGTTCTGGACCTGGTTTGAGTTCTGGACTCAAGGATAAATTTTAGGTTATGGACCTAAGTGTAATGCTAGGTTCTGGACCTAAGGGTAATTTGGGTTCTGGACCCGAGCTAAGTTCTGGAGTTATAAAAGATTCTAGGTTCTAGACCTAGAGGTAATTTGGTTTCTGGACCCGAGCTAAGTTCTGGACTTAGAAAAGATTCTAGGTTCTGGACCTAAGAAAAATTTGGGTTCTGGACCCGAGCTAAGTTCTAGACTTAGAAATAATTCTAGGTTCTGGACTTAAGAAAAATTTGGGTTCTGGACCTGGTTTGAGTTTTGGACTCAAGGATAATTTTAGATTCTGGACTTAAGGAAAATTTTGGGTTCTGGACCTGAAATAAGTTCTGGAGTTAGGAAAGATTCTAGGTTCTGGACCTAAAAAAAATTTGGGTTCTAGACCCGATCTAAGTTTTGGACATAGAAAAGATTCTAAGGGTAATTTGGATTCTGGACCCAAGCTAATAATAATTTTTATTTCAAAAAGTTTGGCTAATTTTTATGCACATGTATTCTTTTTGCCCCCTGCGTGTAAAAATATTTAAAAATACGCAAGCATTTGAATGATTAAAGTGAATAATTGAACTTACTGTTCATTTACTGTGTAATAAATGTTCATGCACTATTCACTATTCATAAATAGTCACTTACTATTTGTAAATAGTAATAAATAGTATTTACTATTTATAAATAGTGGGAAATAGTATTTACTATTGGAAATAGTAAAATTTACTATTTATCAATAGTAATTACTAATCATGAATAGTAAAATTTACTATTTATGAATAGTACAGTTTACTATTCATAAACAGTAAAGTTTACTATGCATGAACAGTAAAAACTTACTTTTGAATTTTTGTTTTTTTGCTTGCCATTTCTCTATTTAAAAGAGCTGATTCTTTCATTCAATTCACATCATAACTCCTCAATTCTATAATTCTCTCAAATTATTTCAATTTTAGCATATATTTTTCAAAAACAATGCATGCTTCGAGGTCAGAGACTCATTCTAATGCCGAGTTATTGGAGTTTATTCGGCATCATGAAGATGGAAATATAGATATACTGGCCGGGATGCCGCTCCATCGCAGTTCCAATGAAAAGAGCGCGGTAATTTTTCTTCTTTTTTATTTTGATTTTTGATCTTTCTGCCCCCCTTTTTTTATTGTTGTTTTTTTTCTTCATTTTTTCTTTCATCATTATTATTATTATTATTGTTGTTGTTTGTTTTTTTATATTATATTTTTTTGCTCTTTTATTATTATTATTGTGTTTGCCTTTATTTTTTATTTATATTTTATATTATTCTTCTTTAGAAAATTTAGGAAAAATAAATTAATTTAAGCAAATAGAATAGTATGTATTTACTTGGTATTAACTTACCTGGCTCCGTGTTAGCGCGATCGTTGAGTTGTTCTGGCCGGAGGGTGTATTTACAAAGCTCGATAATGGTACGATGTAGTGCCTTCTCGGGTAAGGCAGATTATCCAAGATTGCGGCTTTGAGCAGTTCATTTTACGAATTGCCATCCGAGAAATATCAGATAGACCGGAGCGTAGTCCAGGTGCTTGCAGAGCGATGGTTGGACATAACCCACACTTTTCACTTGCCCATTGGAGAGATGATAATTAGTCCGGTCGATTTGAATGCTATAACCGGCCTTTGATATGATGGTGTTCCGGTTCCTCTGACCAATGACATTTTAACATTTAAAGAAATTCAAGAATTAATTGGTATGGAAACATCATATAAAGGGCCTTTTAAGATAAAAATCGAGCCAATTCATAGTTATTGGATGAACTACGAAGGATGGGTTGGCAGAGACACGGCCGAACAATATGCTCAAGGATTTTTGTTATATCTACTTGGGTCAACCATCTTAGGCAGCACTGAATCCTCCATCCACTTGTCATTGTTGAGTGCCCTTTCTTATTTCAGAATGGTAGCGTCTTCTGGCTAGGGTGAAACAGGACGTGCATACTCACCGCTTTGTGTTGAGCCGCTTAACCTAGGACCAGGTAAAATAATATTAGTATGCTTTAAATTTTATGTAAAAGTTTACTTACCTTATGTTATTTTACAGGTGAATTTGGCCTGGTGGAACTCAGAAGAGCGGACAAACTGGTCTCCTTTCATGAGGGCTGCGCTATCTTTCCAACATTCTCGCCGAGTCATTGCTGGCCCAGTGTCTAGTGGTTGGTTTCTCGAGAAGAGAGTTTATGAATGGTTTCTTGGTCTAGAGCAGCGGAGGGTCAAGATGCACATCCCGGAATATACTTTAAATATTATGTCAATGCCAGAGGATGCATGGTGGCTGGCTCAGTATGGTTATGGTGTTAAGTCATTTCTTCATCTACCGGGTCCATTTTATGCCCATTTTATTCAAAGAAGACTCTTGAACTTTGATGTATCTCCTGTTGGTGTGCAGGGGATTCCCGAAGAAAATGAGAGTAGAGATGAAGAGGAACATCACGGAGATGCAGGAGAGTTTGTCCTACATCTCGGGGCTAGTACTTTTGAGGTAAAACTTTTACCATTTTTCCCTTGCAACTGCTTCTTTCTTTTTTTATTCTTTAATGATTGTTGCAGGCTATTGGTTCATTTGATCATGAGGCTGGACCTTCTTTCACTGCCCCTTCATTTGCTCATTCTAGCCTGCTAGATATGCCATCTCATCCACAGGCATTGATATGAACTACTTGGTATGTTTCTTATTTCATTGTAATTTATGCTATATGTATGCATGATTATGTATGCCCTTACCTTTTTCCTTCCTGGCTCACAGCGGATGCTCGAAGAGAAAAATAGAAAACTTCAAGAAGAGTTGGCTGCAAATCGTCAGCACGCTTCTCATTTTGAAAGTTTATATCATCAATCTGAAAAAAAATTTGGAGACTTCTGATTTCAGGGGATGAGGGATCCTGACGCTTCTTCATCAAGAGGCCTCCAGACTGATGACCATGAGATCCTTTCATCTGCTTCTGATGAGGATCGTGATGGATCAGAACTTCAAGTTAATAGGAATTTTGGTGCTCCTACTTCGGGTGATCCTGGGATGAGTAACTTGCTGAATTTTGGTGCTCCCGCTTCGGGCGGACTCGGGACGAGTGATTTACCCCCTCCTCCAACAGGTGACAACTTTTTCAAGTCTTTATTTGATGACCTACCACCACCCTATTAGTGATATGTAAATATTGTAGCAATTGTAAAATATTGTACAATAATGAAAAAAATACAATTTCCATCTTTACTGTAACTTTTTCTTTCTTTTTTTTACTGCGCCACTTTTTTTATATATATCACATCATAAACAGTGCATCACAACTTTCCTTTTCACAACCGCACCATTTGCTAAATCAAATCCAATGCGGTAAAGGAAATTTGTTGCTAATTCCTTTCCTTATGCCATACTATCTTATTCTTTCCCATCACCTTTTCCTTTTCCCTTTTGGAAAAGGTTATTTCCTCTGTATAAATCACCTTTCATGTCATATTTCATACAAAATCCAAAATTCTTTCCATTCCCACGCAAAGAACTCCCTTTAAAAATTTTAATTTTTCTTTATTCATCCACCATGACCAAACATCATTTAAAGAAGAGAAAAATTCTATTTAAGAATATGGATGCCATTCATTGGAAGCAAATTTCGTAGTCAAAACTTGATGTTTTAAAGTGTTTTCAAAATGTTAAATTGGACCACTCCTTCTTACATGTCGTGGTTTCCTTTTGGAATACGGATTCTAGGGTATTTAAAATTAATAGCTTCGAAATATGTCCCTTGATTGAAGAATTTGAGGCCATCCTCGGATGTTCAAATAATCAACAAATGGCGTTACCCCTATTGATTTACAAAACTCAACAGAAGATGCAGATGTTATTTCAAATTCCAAAACCCGAAGTTCTTCGGTTGATGAGAGGTGAAAAAATTCTACTTGCTCCCTTGATTGATTTTTGTCTCTCTCATTTGGCTCCTACTAAGGCATGGGGACGCATGCGTTGTCTTTACTTGCTCAGCCAATTCTTGCTTGTTTCTTCTAACGGTGATATTGATCCACGAGTATTGGATATTATGGACCAAATGGAAGGAGGCTTGTCGCCGGTACCTATGTTCTTAGCCGAGACCTTAGTTGGATTAGACCGACTTAAATCAGGATTGTCAAAGAGACTGACCGAGAGTCCATTGCTGCTTCAGGTAGTTACTTAAACTACCCTTTCGGGTTTTCAATTTAGGTTTTCTTTTTTCTTTTTATTGCTCTAATTTTTGCGTAGTCCGCCTATGAGGGTTTTCAGAACTAGCTTTTCGGAACTAGCGAGCTGTCCTAATTTTTGCCTAAGCTGCCCTTGCGGGTTTTCAACTTAGCGGACTCTTTTCTTTTTTTAAATTTAATTCTTTCTTCATAGATTTGGCTTAAGGAGCGTCTTTGTTTGCTTGATACTCCATCCATGGATTTTGCCAGATACCTGCCACGTCATCATTCAGCTAGGAAACTACTCCATCCTACTTCTTCATATGCTGATTGGGTTGACTAGATCCACTCACACTCTAAAGTCAATATCCGTTGTTTGGTACCTTGGTGGAATATTTCTTGTATCACCATGTGGACATACTTGATGTATGTTCCCCTTGCTACTCATCATCAAGGTACATGCTATGATCCTCGCCGGCTTGGCCGTCAGTACAGAGCTGAGCATCGTGATTCTGACTTTACTTCTGATTTAGACATGCCTTGCTTGACTGAAGCCTACTTGGATCGGCTGAGGCAAAGATGGCCTGCACGTTACACTTATCGTCTGCTATAGATTTTACATTTATCAATTCAGAAAGTGTATCATTAGGATGAAAAATAATTAAAGTAATAAAATATGCTTCTTTTCCATTTATAATTTATCATCACCTTTTGCTATTGTATTTATTTATTTCATCCATATCCGATCAAATACTTATAACAGTGCACATAGAACAATTTTAACATTAATTCCGTTTTATTAAATTGGGGAACAACCAAACATAAAGCCAGCATACACAAGATCACTCCTGTTGCCAACTAGCCCTTTCGAGTTTTCTAATTGATGAATTTCCCTCATTTAGCCCTAATTGTTGCCTAGCCCGCCCTTTTGGGTTTTTGGGACTAGCAGACGGCTCTAACTTTTGCCTACGCCGCCCTTTTTGGGTTTTCAACCTAGCGAGCTCTCTTCTTCTTCTTTTTTTTTATCATACATAAAACCTCTTCAACATGTCAATGTTTACTGGCTCACTGAACCTGTTCCCATCCATGTCTAATAGCTTCACCGTACCTTTGTTCATGACTTGTTTCACGACAAATGGCCCTTCCCAGTTAGGCCTGAACATCCCTCTTGGATTAGATACATTAGGCTTACATTGCTTCAACACCAAATCCCCAATTCTAAATTTTCTAATTTTAACCCTTCTATTGTAGGCCCGAGCTACCTTCTTTTGATACAGTTGGTGATGATACAACGCTTTTAACCTTCAATCTTCTAGTAAAGCTAACTGTGTTTATATGCTCGCTACCCATTCCATTTCAAGCAGTTCAGCTTCCAAGACTACTCTGAATGACTTGATCTCAATTTCAATTGGCAATACTACTTCCATCCAGTAAACCAAAGAGAACGGTGTCATTCCAGTGGGCGTTCGAACACTTGTCCTATATCCACATAAAGCGAAGGGAAGCATCTCCGACCAATCTCTATAAGTCTTGGTCATCTTGGACACAATTTGCTTAATTGTCTTGTTTGTTGCTTCTACTGCACTATTAGCCTTTGGTCTATAAGGAGAGGATCGATGATGGTGGATTTTGTACTTCGAGAATAAATCCTTAACTGCTCCTTGAAACTGTACCCCATTGTCTGATACCACACTGTACGGGACCCTGTATCTGCAGATGAGGTTCTTTTCAATAAATCTAGCCATTTGCCTTGCACCCAGTTTGTTGAAGGATTCGGCTTCAACCCATTTTCAAAAATAATCTACTGCTACCACAATGAAATGGTGACCATTTGAGGATGTCAGATGTTTCTCTCCTATAATGTCAATACCCCAGGTGGCAAAGGGCCAGGGTGAAGACATAGAATGCAGTTCTTTAGGAGGCATGTGATTCAAGTTACCATACATCTGACATTGTTGGCACTTCTTTACAAACTCAATACAATCTCTCTCCATGGTCAACCAGTAGTAACCTTGTCGAATGATCTTCTCAACTAACGCCAAACCACTTATGTGTGGACCGCGAATTCCCGCATGTATTTCTGACATGATATGCTCCACTTCAGGCTTTCTTAAACATCTCAAGTGCACCCCATCAGGCCACCTTCGATATAACTCTCCATGGAATGTGATGTATTGCAAAGACCACCGCCTTATGGCTCTTCTCTCTTTCTTTGTTGCCCCCAGTGGGTATTCTCTTTCCTCCAAAAATCACCTTATAGTATCATACCACGCATCATGGTCTGTATCAATTTCCATGATCATCTCATATTCATAGCAAGGAGTTGATGAACTGGTCAAGATTAGAGGATTAAGGAATAAGGTGACAGGGTTTTCCCATACCGAAGCCAATGTGGCTAGAGCATTAGCCATCTAATTTTCTTCTCTTGATAGGTGTATAAACCTACACTCCTTAAAGTTCTTCTTCATCATGGTCAAGTAGTGGTGGTATGGTTTTAATTTTTCTTCTTTCAACTCCCACTCTCCATTTACTTGGGATACTACTAGCAATGAATCGCCAAAAACTTTCACCTTATCCACCTTCATAATCATTAAAGTTTCCAAACCGAAAATAGAAGCTTCGTACTCCACCATATTATTGGTTACCCTAAATTTCAACTTTTTGGCTAAAGGGATGAGTTCCCCTTCGGGCGATTCTAGTATAACTTCCAAACCTGTTCCTTTCCTCTTTACTGCTCCATCAAAATACATTTTCCACCCTTGTACTTCAATTGCTTCTAAATGTTCATCCGAAAATTTCAAGATTACCTCTTTGCTTTCTGGTAATGGTTGTTGGGCCAGGAATTTTGCCACCATTCTACCTTTGATTGCTTTCCTGGTTACATATTCAATCTCAAATTCTTCTAATATTATCAACCATCGACCATACTTTCCAATCAAAGAAGGTGTCTACCTTAAGTACTTCATTGGATCCAACCTTGAAATTGCTTGCACACTATACGATTGAAAGTAATGCCGCAACTTCTTAGAAGACCAAACCACAGATATACAAGTCTTTTCAATGATACTATACTTAATTTCATAAGGTAGGAGCTTTCTACTCAAATAGTAAACCGCATGCTCAATCCCTGACTCATCTGCTTGGGCTAGCATGGCTCCTATTGACTCTTCTTCTACTGCTAAGTATAGTAATAGAAGTTTGCCAGGTTTAGGTGGTTTTAAAATAGGTGGATTCAACAAATACTCTTTTATTCGCTCAAAGGCTTTTGACATTCTTCATTCCATATGACCGACTGATTCTTTTTAAGCAATTTGAAGATAGGCTCACAAATTGTTGTCAGTTTTGCTATGAATCTGCTAATATATTGTAATTTACCAATAAATCCCTAAACTTCTCTCTCCGTCTTAGGGGCTGGCATATCCCTAATTGCTTCAACTTTGTCAGGATCAATCTCAATGCCATTTGGACCAATTACATGTCCCAATAATTTACCTGAGGTAACACCGAACACACACTTCTTCGGGTTCAATCTTAGCTTATAATTCAAAGCTCTATCGAAGAATAATTCTAAGTTTTGAAAGTGTTGTTCCCTTGTATATGATTTCACCATCATATCATCAACATATACTTCAACTTCTTTGTGCCTCATGTCATGAAATAAAGTGGTGGCCATCCTTTGATAGGTTGCTCTAGCATTCTTTAAGCCGAATGGCATCACCCTATAACAAAATATACCCTATTTAGTAATGAAAGCAGTTTTGGCTTTATCCTCTTGGGCCATTAACACTTGATTGTATCCAAAAAATCCATCTAAAAATGAGTGTAGCACACTAGAGGCTGCACTATCAATGCGGACATCTATATGAGGTAAAAGAAAATCATCTTTAGGGGAAGCCTTGTTTAAATCTCTATAATCCGCATAAAACCTTATCCTTCCATCTTTCTTTGGCACGGGTACTATATTGGCTAGCCAATCTGGGTATTCTATCACTTTGAGCAACTTCACTTGTATTTGCTTACTGACCTCTTTAACCAATTCAGCCCACTCAGGTCTTAATCGCCTAAGCTTTTGTTTGATAGGTTTCATGTGAATGTAAGTAGGAATATGATGCTCGGCTATGTCTAGATCTATTCCAGGCATGTCCTCATAAGACCAAGCAAACAATTCTTCATATTTTTTGAATATTTTTTCAAATCTCTCTCTCATTAGGAGTAAGGTCAGATGCTATGCTAATGTTTTTAGGATTTTCGGTTGTTCCCAAATTTAATGATTGTGTGTTAACATAATTAATATTACAGATGCTCATGTAACTACTATTTGAATGTATGCAACCATCAGGAGAAACATCGCACAAGTAAGCAAAATCAGACTTTATTGCATTCATTTTTGAAAAGAAAACATCATCATCTTCATACAAAGTAGACAAATTAAAATCAAAATCATTGTCATTGTTCTCAAAATCATAAGGCAGGATGTCTTCAAACTTTTCTTCAACCAGGGCAGCAATCTCCTCCGGAGTCTTCTTAGCTTTCAGGACAACTTCATTCTTCTCTTTTGGATTGGGTTCTTTGTTGGCTAACAGGGTGAGCTCTCTCTTCACTTAGTCGACTAGCTCGGCCACATCTGCAAAAATCTCAAAACCTGGGATCAACTTTCCCATGAACATGATTGGCTCGGGCTTTCCTTGGAGTGGTCCCATATCTGGAGCTTTGACAATAATCTCTTCAAGTGGTGGGAAACTCATCTTCTCATCGTTCTTTGGTTGGACATCATTGTTTTCATCATATCCCAACCCTTTCTTAGAAGTTTGAGTTCTAAAGTCTGCCAGCTTTGTCAAACCGGCTTTACCCTTTCCAAGACCAGCTCCGGGAAGGTAGTTCATGTTCTTCATCATATTTAAGACTTTGGAGTCCACTACTTTATCATCAAAAATTGCAGCTACTTGAAAACCATTGAGAGGCCTCTCAATCATTAGAGCGTTAGTAATCTCATTATCTTCAGCTTCAATGACCACTGTCTCATCTCCGTTGGGGAACTTGATCTTTTGATGAAGGGTGGAAGGAACTCCACCAAGAGGATGAAACCATGGTCACCTCAAGAGTAAGGCGAAGGTAACCGGTATGTCTAAAACAACAAACTCAATAATAGATTCAATTGGACCAACCTTGATAGCAGCTTTGAAAGTCCCTTCGACATGTCTCTTAGTGTTGTCATAAGCCCGAATTTTTACTTCAGTCGAGTTTAGATCCCTTGTTGACATGGCTAATTTTGGCAATATCTTAAGTGGACAAACATTTATGGCGGACCCATCATCGACCATTACACATGGAGTCCTCTTCTCCTTGACTTCTATTGCGATAAGGAGAGGGCGGAAGTGGTCTCTCCCCTCCCATATTAACTTCACTCTTTTCTTGAACCTCTTCATGTTTCATTACCCCTTCAATTTTTATGAAGTTGATCAGATCCTCTGGTGTCGTGGAGGTAGAAATTGGCATGCTAGCCAAGGCTTTGGCCATAGTTTCTCGGTGCTTTTTAGAAGTAGCTAATAAGTCCCAAATGCTAACACTTGCTTGGGTTCTTTTCAATTGCTTGGGTACAACATCATCTGGTGGCCTTGCATAAGGCTTACCATATCTAGTGTTCATTACTTCCTCTTCTTCGGGCTCGGACCAAGTCCACTCCTCCTTCTTGGATACTATATCATCATCACTATCGCTCGAATCCCAAAACCCATTGACAACATAAATTGCTACTTCTTTACCTTCCATAACTTGTTTAATTTCACCAAATTCCTCTTCTTCTTTGGTTGCTTCTCCACCCATATCTTGAAAAGAAGACATGACAAAATCCTCATGCAAACCTCCTCCAATCATGAAGGTTGCCGATGGTGGTACCCTATTGAACTTTGGTAATGGGTTGTCTTTGGTTTTTGGCTTATTGGGCTCGGGCAGCTTCCCATTATCAATTAAATTTTGGATCTCATGTCTCAACCTCACACATCTATCCGTGTCATGCCCTTGCATTTGGTGAAATTGACAAAATGCTTTAGTGTCGAAATTAGGTGGGAGAGGGTTAGGTAAAGGGTGAGGGTTTAATGGTTGTAGCAATCCCTTTCTTTGAAACTTATTGAGAACCCAAGACATCAGTTTCCCTAATTCTGAAAATTGTCTCCTCGTTCCTTGGTTACTAGCATTGATACCTACTGCCTTTTGCATGTTTTGGCTACCAGATTGATAGTTCCCTTTCTCATTCCTTCTTGTTGAAAAATAGTTCTTCTCTCTTTCCCATTCTTCAATTTGCAAACCAGCTTGGAGAAGGTCTTTGAAATCCCTTATAAGGGTGTGAGACATCCTTTCATGGAGACTAGGCAACACCCCTCTCACAATCATCCTTATTTGATCGGATTCATCGGGTCTCTTCTTGAGCAAAGCGGCCTTGTTTCTCCATCTCTTCACATAGTCCACAAAACTCTCATTCGACCTTTGCCTAATGGACTCCACTTCCATTAAGGTAACTTCCATCTCAACATTATATCCATATTGTTGGATGAAGGCTTTGTAAAGTAGATCCCAACTCTTTTGTGTTCCATCATCTAAGGTGTTGAACCAATTTTGGACAATTGGGTCCAATGAGAGCATAAAGTACCTTAGGGTTTGAGCCTTAGTAGCTCGGGCAGACTGCATGGTAGTGATATACTGCTTCACATGGAGATGAGGATTTCTAGTTCCATCAAACTTCCCGAAAGATGGCATCTTGAACTTGTACGAGACTTCTTCATCTAGCTCAAATAATTTGTCAACTTCGGACATTTCCTCAGTTTTTAGTTTCTTCTCAAATTTCTTTTCTAAGTCAGGAATCATCTTCTCAACATCAGATGTCTCGGTCTTTTAAATTGTTTCCTTAACAACCTTCGGTTCTTTTTTCTTCTCTTGAGTATCTTTGTAGTATTGAGCCCAATCATCATCATCATCAATGATCACCTTTTCATCATCAAAAACCACTTCACCAACTTTAGCCTTCCCTTTGTCCTTTGGTTTCTTAGTTCTAGCAAATGCCTCGGCATGATTTTCTAAGATTGCAGTCAATTGGTTCTTCATGGTCTCAGCTAGGGCCTCTTTTATTTCTTCCATTTTGGCATTAAAGGCTTCATCCACCATTCTTTGAATTTGTTCAGGATCCATTATTTTTGGTGAGCAAGTGATTGAGTCGTTGCTAGATTCTTCATCTCTGGCGTAGGTCGGATTGTTGTAAGCTTTTGAACTATCGTAATCCAGGGCTGTGAGCCAAAAAGGATCAATGATATGAGATGCAAATGTATGCATGTATGCACAAACAATAAACAAACAAGGATGAATAGGATGTTCCTTCCAACCTTATAACATCCACACACAAATGGCAAGTCTCTTTTCCTAGGTACATGGTTAACAAAATACCAACAAAGGGTATCTTATTTTTGAATATTTCCCTCGAATGTTTCAACCAATAGTTGTATTTTCGAAAAAGGAAATCATTTCATAATAATTCCCATTAATTAGGTTTTAATCCATTTAACCAACTATAGTAGCTTTTATGCTATATTGGATTAAAACTAAATTAAGAGGTTTATTATAGATAGATTTCTCACTTGAAAAAGTAACTAATGATTCATGCCAAAAACAAGCCCATGATTAATTATTCTTAGTATAAACTAGGCTCACAATTGATTTTTAGTATTTCTTAATTGACCTAAATAATTTGCAAGCTCTTTGTAAGAAAAGGATGAATGAAAATAATTTTGTTTCTAAGCCCATTGTAAAACAATCTTAGAAAAAATGGATTTTGGGCTTAGTATTTGGGCCATGAGCAAAAGAATTTTTTATTTGTTTTTAGAAAAGTTTTATGTCCAAAGACCATCTTGAAAAATTTTGAAAATAGCTTTGGTCTTTTGGATTTTTTAAGGAAAAATTTATTTTGAGCTTACAAATGTACTTGGGTCATATTAGAAAAAGATCAAACCAAATAAGCCATGATTTAAGCCAAGATAATTTAACCATAGTCAAACAATATGCATTTGGGGGTAAAACCTAAGGAAAGTAACTAGGCCAATTACATTAGCTTTAGTCTTTGGGTAAAAAGGCTTAGGTTTCCATAGCAAGTATATACCAAGTGGTATAAAGCTATGAGTGGTTATGCCATGCTCGATCTCCATACCTTGAGTGAAAGTATGGTATCCCTTACATAACACAACATGGGTAACACGGGCGTCCTAACTCACGCACACGATGCAATCTAATATGATGCAATTGATAATATCATTATAAGAAAGAATAGAATAATAAAAAGACCAACAAAATCAACTTCTCTTATCCCAGTGGAGTCGCCACTGTGAGCGGGGATTTTCCCCCCACTCCCGGTGGAATGGTTCTTGCGACTTTGGCACTGTTTAGGCTCGGGGCCTTAGAGAACACGGACTTAAGTCCAGAGAAAATGGAGTCACCACCCAGACGGGCTGAGAAAAGAAAGGGGTGAATGACTCGATTCCTAAGGAATCCCCAACCCCCTAACAGGTTCGAAAAGTTGGGTACATGTGGGGAAGGTGAGAAATGGCCCAGCATCCCCACAACGCCCGGTTCATTGGAACCGACCTCCTTTACAGGTCTTAATATTATAAAATTCTTAAATATAACAACATTATCCATATTACACACAATAATTAAAATAAAGCATCAATATATTGGAAATTAAAACAATGTCCAAGCAAAACAAATAAATGGACACCCATCCGAGGATGGAAACATGTCCTTACATCCCATGCCTAAATAGGACACCTACCGAAAGGTAGAAACATGTCCTTTACATTGGTTCTAAAATAGAAAAGCAATTTAAATTACATGATATTTAACTAATGAAGTACCCACCAAGTGGAAACATACCTCTTACAACATTTGAAAATCTAAATAAATCGATAAAAGTAAATAACCATTCATCATAAATAAATCATTCATCAAAGGTATTAAACATCAATAGATAGTAAACATCCATACATTATAAATTAAATAAACCAAGCATTGAACTTAAATAAATTAAAGCATATAAAATAAATCAAAGCATAATCAAATATAAAATTGAATAAAGCAAGTAAAGATTCAAATTAGGGCTACTGTTTCTATTTAAGATTCTTTATATAATGTGTTTAGGATTTTGGGAATTCATGGGTTTGAACTATTGTGAATTTTAAAAGAATTGAGATGGAGCCAAGTTTTAGAATTTAATAGGTTGATAAAGTTCTTTGATTAACTAAATTAGTGCTTGAGAAGTGAAATCATGAAACTAGGGTTTGGACACTTCAAAACATTTAGATTATTACTATTAGCTACTGAATTATGTTTTTAAGCTTACTGATTAAAATTATAACATTTATGTTTATATGGTTTTTTAAAGTTTTAAAGGATTATGGTTTAGAAAAAATTAGGGTTTAAGGTTTTAAGGGGGTTAGGGTTCACTGTTTTGGGTTTTGGAGTTGAATTAGGGTTTTAGGATTTTTGAATTAGCGTTTCGGAGAATGAATTAGTTTTTTAGAATTTGGAAAAATAATTGATAATTTTATGAAGTTTTATAAAAATAAACAAAATGATTTAAAGTTTATAGAAGTAAAAAAGATGTTTTTAGGGCTTTTGGAAAGAAACATAACTCAATTTAGGATTTTGAAAATTTGGAAAGCAAATTAGGGTTTTGAGATTTGAAGAAATAAAAACAACAACTTTAAACTTTTTAGAAAAAAAAGCAATGGATTAAGGTTTTTAAACTTTAGAAAAAGCAAATTGAGGTTCTAGGGTTTTTGAATTAAAAGAAACAATGGGGCGATTTAGGCTACTGTGAAGAATAGAATTTAGACAATTGATGCAATCTCTGTTTGTTGGTTCTACCAAAAATTTCTTCTTGGATGAACAAAAACAAAGACAAGCTTTGCTGCCTTTGAATTGCTTGAATTGTTTGTTGGCTCTCTCAAAAAATCAGATTGATTCAAAGATTTTCCTCCTCAGTTTTGGTTTCAATTTTTCTTCAGATTTCCGTCCAATTTTCTTCCTTTTTTCCTTTTTCCCTTTTTGTGTTGTTTAGTCCTTATTTATAGAAGAATTTTATGTATAATTCTAGTTATTTACGAAAGCTAATATTGATTAAGAAAAGAAAACGAAACCTAATTGCATTAGGTTTCGGAAAACTTGTGTCGAAAAAATTTTTCTGGAGGAAAAAAACTGCTGCGGGACAACACTGGTTTTTGGCGACGATTTTTTCATCGCCAATTTTTATTTTAATTTTTTGTTTATTATTATTTATTTATTATTGATAAAAATTAAATACTAAAGCAAAAATTATTTAATTAAGATAACAAAAATTATTTTGGACTAATTAAAATATATTGGACAACACAAAAATTATTTTAGACTAATTAAAATATATTGGATCGGACTGGGTCAAAAATTAAGGGTCTACACCTGCCTTACCTTGGAGTCTCCTAAATTGAATAACATACTAGACACATAACTATTTTATATTTTCCATTCTCAATTCCTTTCTCATATTCCATTTTCTCATTCATGTCAATGTTAATTCATTTCATCACATCACAAGGTATTTCATAATAAAACTACATTCCATACAATTTAGCCACTTACAATGGCTTTTCACAATGCTTATAATGCATACACATCAACTCACATGCCATAACGCAACATATATGTATTTTCAAATGATCATGCAGCTTAACACATTTTTCCACTTAAAATGTGTTAAACCAAAATTAAATGCAAGTACTTTAAAACTATCAAAGCATGTGCTTACCTCACTAAGCACTCAAATGCAAGCTTAAAATCTCCCACCAACCTTAACTTCCAAATTGCTCTTCAACACAATGTGATTAAATACAATCATTTAATATCACATTTTAAGGCATTTACAACATTAAACCCTAATTAAACATCACTCCTACAAATTCTAAAAATTTAGCCTTTCCTTACTTTAATATTAGAATTTCATTCTATTCCAATAAAATTAGTGTTTTAAGTTTATTTATATTATTAAAAACATATTTTAACATGTTTCATTCATACACATTACTTAAATACTCACTATTATTCAAAACCTTAAAATGGCATAACCTTCACCAATGAAGGTTCTTCATACTAACATATTCCAATTATTAATCAAAGCTTATTTCCTTCACTAATATCATGAATTAACATGATTTAAACATTAAAATTCAACAATTCACCATTCTTTAAAAATTCTCTTTCCAAAACCCTAAACTCAACACTACCTCATCCAATCTCTAACCAAACTTAACCAAATCTATCATTTGACTTTAAAATCCTTGTTTATGCATCGAAACAACACATTTGGAATCAATTTGCATAATTGAAATACATGATTCCAAAAGTCCAAGTTTTCCATAACCCTAAATTCTCTCTCTTCACCCAACTCATCCCAAACTTAATCCTTTCTTCCATTTAACTTTAAAATCTTTAATAACTAATTAAAATCGCTTCATTCATACCCAATTAAATAATTATAACACACACACACTCAAAAACCCAAATTCCACATATTCATAATTTCATGAAATTCCAAAGAAAGAGATGGAAAACTTACTATTTATGGAGAAAATCACCAAAACTTCACTTGAATCTTGAAAATCTCTTCAATTATGGATGCTTAGAAGAAGAAAATTCCTTGCTCCCATGGCTATGGAATTTGATGTTCTAAGGATGAAGAAGAAGAAGAAGTTTAATTTTTAATTTTCTGTTTTCTTTTACTTTAAAAAATATGACCATATATATATATAATATTATATTTTTAATAAATAATTAATTATTTAAAAATCCCAAATTATCTATTCCAACAAAAAATAATTTATTTTTAATTTATTTAATTTATTTAAGTTTATAAGATATAATTACCATTTTGCCGTTAAACTTTTGACTTTTCTTTTAAAAGAGTTGACTAATGTATATGTTAAGTATATATGTTAGGTATATTTCACATATACATTCTACGTTTCCACTTAAAATCCTTTTATTTTCCATTTGAATCATTTATTTAACTTATTTAAATTTAAATTTAATTTATTTTATTTAATTTCAAAAATATTAGGGATGTTACATGTTGTGACACTTGTGTCAAGTCATGATCACTAAGTTACTAAAGAGTAAGAAGATCGAAGAAAGGGATGTTTAGTCAAGACTATAAGGATAGTTAAAGTTTACATGAACTAGACGTAATATCTCAATTTATTAGGATAACAAAATGATCCATCCTCATTGAAGCACACTTGTGCTACTCTATAGTTAGAAGTATAAGATGATACAAACAAGACAACACTCTTAGAGCTAGGATAGAGAAAAAAAGTGAAAAATAAGAAAAAAGAAAGAAAGAAAAAAGAAGAAAGAAAAAAGAAAGGAAAAAAGAGAAAATAAAAAAGTTTGAATTGAAAACCCAAAAGGAATGTTTATAAAGCCTGTTAGACAAATGATCTCAATTTTGATCCTTGACAACTCAAATTGAATGATCCATTTAACATGTGTTTGAAGAATCTTGTTGCAGGCTAAGATTTCTTCAAATAAAGCTGAACAGAACACTTATAGCGGTCGCACAACACATGAATACGACCACACCATTCAATTAAAGGATGAAACCTTATCACAGTAGGTTTCGCGGTCAGAAACCCGACCTTAGTAACGACCGCACTTAATGAAGAGCGACCGTCCCAAGTTATGGACTACCGCTACCCAAGGAACTCAAATCATTCTAATCACAGTAAGGTTTACGGTGACAAGAACGGCGAATGATACGGCCTCGCTTATCACTTTAGCGACCGCCCATTTATATTCGCGACCGCTCTAGCAATTCAAGAGAAATTTGCTTGAAGAGACAGTAGTGTTCGCGTCCTCAGGTGCGTCCAGAAGTTCGACGCGAGTATCTCACTTTGACCGCGAGATGTTACCGAGGGTGACCGCGACATTCATATTTTGGCGGACTTCTTTTCTGCCCAGTCAGAGAATGCCACGTGTGATGACCGTTATAAACCCACTTCAATATTCAAAAAGGGCGACCACACCTTTGTGATGCGCGACCGTCCCGACAACCACAGCATGGGCAAGATTCCTACTGTAGAGCACTCAAATTCAACCATTGAAGCATTTTTAAATTCAGCGACCATACCTTGTCCAAGGACGACCGCGGATGACAATAGCGCGACCATCCTTATATGAAGGACGACCGCGAAATGCTTCAGACAGTTTAAAGAAGAAGGTCTAAACTACCAAGACTTTATTTTCACTATCAATAACGGCTAGTAAGACCACATTGGCTATAAATACATTGCTTCTATAAGAAAAGAAAAAAAGAAGCAAGAAAAAAAGAATTTCATAGCCAAGTAACAAACTTTCTTTTACTTAAACTCACATTTGAATTGTAATGAATGTTAGGTGTAAGCATTGAAAACACCATTGTATAAGTTTGAGTGTGAGCTTGGAAAAACACTTGGGTTGTGATAGTAAGCCTTGTAAAACTCTTGTTTGGGTTGTGAGAGTGAGCCTTAAAAACTCCTTTAAAGGTTCTTGAGTGTAAGCCTTAGAAAAAACACTTGTGATGTTAGGTGTGAACTTGTGAAAAACACCAAAGTTGGAAGTGAGCTTGTAAAAACTTCAAAGATTAGTGGAACCTTAACAAGTTATTAAGGAAGTGGATGTAGGATTGAAGTAAATCCGAACCACTATAAATCTTGTGTGTTCTTTCATTCTTTCATTACTCAACCATCTCTTTATTCCGCATTTATATTTTGTTGAGTTTTTTAATTGTCATTATTTCTTGAGGAAACCAATTCACCCCCCCCCCCTCTTGGTTGCCATCTTGGGACAACAATTGATATCAGAGCCTGAGATTTCTTAAACTTAATTGTGAAATTTGATCCACTATGGCAACTTCTTCTTCATCAAACTCTCATGGAAATCTTAACACTATTCTTAGACCCTACTTTGATGGAACTGATTATTCATACTGGAAACACAAAATGTATTTGTTTCTAGACAGTGAAGGGATTGAACTATGGGATTTCGTGGAAAGTGAGTGGAAACCTCCCACTTATGAAGTTGACGGTATTCAAGTTCCACTTCCCAAAGCACAATGGTCAACTAGCAATGTCAAAGATCGATTCAAGAACAATAGACCGCTTCCATCTTGATGAATTCCATTTCAAGAGAAGAAGGTGGAAGAGTTCAACATTTAACTTGTGCACATTGCATTTGGAAAACACTCGAAAACTACCATGAAGGTATGACTCAAGTGAGATTTACCAAGAAACAAATGCATGTCCATGAGTATGAGCTATTCAAGATGAAATCAAATGAAAATGTCACCGACATGACCAATCGCTTGCTTACTATTGTCAATGAACTAAAGAAGTATGGCAAGGTATATGATCAAGGTGATGTAAACAGTAAAATCTTGAGAGCACTAAGAGCTAGAAAAAACTTTGAATCAAAAGTATCATCCATAGAAGAAGCTCATGATCTCAGCACATTAAGAACCGACGAGCTAGTTGGAAAACTACTCACATTTGAGCTACACAGTGAGAAAGAAGAAGATCAAGGTGAAAAAGAAAAGAGAAAACCAATTGCACTCAACACAATCAAAGAAGTTGAGAGCTCAAGCAATGAAGGTACTGATGATGAAGATGAAATGGCAATGTTCTCAAAAAGAATCAATGAATGGAAAAGGAAGAAAAGATTACAAGCAAACAAAGGTACACTTCCTAAATTCTCCTTCAAAGATAAATAAAAGAAAAATGAGGTAAAGTGCTATGAATGTGGAAAAACTGGTCGCATTAAATCGAATTGCTTAAAAATTAAAGAACAAAAAGAAATGGGATAAAGAAAAGAAAAAGTCTCTCAAAGCCACATGGGATGACTCTTCTTCAAGTGAAGAAGAAGAAGAAGAAGGAATTGAAAATCTGTGTCTCATGGCTATTGAAGATGACTCCAATGAGGTAAGTACTCAATCCTTTGATTTAGCAGCACATAATGATATAGATGATAGTGATTTGATTGAGCACATGAACTTTAAAAATGAAAAATATTTTTCTAAAATGATGCTCTATAAAGAGAAAAACTCTAAGTTAGAAAAGGATTTTATATGCTTAAAGAACTCTACCTTGGAATTAAAAACCTCAAATGAACACTTGATGAATACGATAGGAGAGTTAAATAAAAACTCACATGACTTAGAAAAAGTTATTAAAGAAAATGAAACATTGAAGCATGAACTAAAAGAACTAAAAGAATCAATTTCAAGATTTCATAAAGGAAAGGAAGCATTAAACACATTAATTAATAACCAAAGATCACCTTCCTTAAAATATGGATTAGGATTCAATGGCTCAACCAACATTGCACCAAGCAAACCAACATTTGTAAAAGCATCTACAATTGAAATCTCTGATGTTCATATCAAAGATGCTTGCACCAAGTCTAAAAGTACCAAAAGAACTTCTTATGGTTCACTAGAAAATAAAGCCAAAAATAATTATGCATTTTTGTACACTAAACTTGCACAACAGAAATCACATACTTGTAGCTGTATGTATAATATGTTAAATACAAAAAGAAAAATGCAGAAGTATAGAATGCCATGGCAATGCACATATTGCATGAAATTCGGACACAAAAATTTTTCTTGTTATATAAGAAAGGCTCATCTCAAGTTAGAAGGCACTTTTACTACTAACCATCAAGGACCCAACTTCATGTGGGTACCTAAAAGAAGATGATCACTATTTCCTTGCAGGTATGCCTAAAATCTTCTATCAACGAAAGCACATGGCTTGTGGATAGTGGATGCTCAAGGCATATGACTTGAAATGCAAAGCTCTTTACAAGTATTACCTACAAACATGGAGGTACTCTTGAACCTCTTGAATCTATTGATGCTCCAAAGATCAATCAGTATGAACTTGAAGAAAAGACTCAAGAACTACCTAAGGATTGGCAATACAAGAAAGACCATCCTAAGGAACTCATCATTGGAGAAACATCTAAGGGAGTAATTACTAGATCTAAACTTAATCATATAGATGTTAATTTTGCTTTTGTTTCTCAAATTAAGCCAAAGACTATTGAGGAGGCTTTAAATGATGAAAATTGGATAACTGCAATGCAAGATGAACTTAATCAATTTGAAAGAAATAATGTTTGGCAACTTACTCCTAGACCTACAGATCACTCTATAATAGGATGCAAATGGGTCTATAGGAATAAGCTTGATGAAAATGGTCACATTGTTAGAAATAAAGCAAGATTGGTAGCCAAAGGCTATAATCAAGAAGAAGGTATTGACTATGATGAAACTTTTGCCCCTGTAGCTAGATTAGAAGCTATTAGAATATTACTTTCTTTTGCATGCCACATGAACTTTAAACTCTTTCAAATGGATGTTAAAAGTGCATTTCTAAACGGACTTATAAGCGAAGAAGTTTATGTAGAACAACCTCCTGGTTTTGAAAACTACAAATTTCCTGATCATGTTTTCAAACTTACCAAAGCTTTATATGGATTAAAACAAGCACCAAGAGCTTGGTATGATAAACTTAGTGCATATTTACTTGAAAATGGGTTTTCAAAAGGAAAAGTAGACACAACTCTCTTTGTTAAAAAGGACAAGCATAACATTTTGATTGTACAAGTTTATGTGGATGACATAATATTTGGAGCTACTAATGAAGCCTTGTGCAAAGAATTTGCTTCTTGTATGACTAGGGAATTTGAAATGAGCATGATGGGTGAACTCAAGTTCTTCCTTAGACTGCAAGTCAAGCAATGTGAAGATGGGATCTTCATCAACCAATCCAAATATACAAAAGAACTCATCAAGAAATTTGGAATGGATGGCTGCAAAACTAGCAAAACTCCTATAAGCACATCCTTAAAATTAGGTAAAGATGAAAATGGTAAAGCAGTAGATGAGAAGAAATATCGAGGTATCATCTGATCACTACTTTACTTAACTGCTTCTAGACATGATATAATGTATAGTGTATGTCTTTGTGCTAGATTTCAAACTTGTCCTAAAGAATCACACTTGAATGCCACTAAGAGAATTTTGAAATATTTGAGTGGTACAATGCATTTAGGTCTTTGGTATCCTAAAAACACATCATTTCATATCATAGGCTTTTCAGATGCAGATTATGCTGGTAGTATCTTAGATTGGAAGAGCACTACAGGAGCATGTCACTTTCTTAGTAATTGTCTAGTTTCTTGGCATAGTAAGAAACAAGCATCGGTTGCTTTATCCACAATGGAAGCCGAATATGTTGCAGCATGTTTTTGTTGCACACAAGTATTATGGATGAAACAACAATTGCTTGACTATGGTAAAGTATTTAAGAATATCTCCATTAAATGTGGCAACACCAGTGCTATCAATTTGTCTAAAAATCCTATCCAACACTCTAGATCCAAACATATAGATATTAGACATCATTTCTTGAGAGAAAATGTACAAAATCAGAATATAATCCTAGAATTTATAGATACACAAAATCAACTTGCTGATATCTTTACAAAACCCTTGAATAAAGATAGACTTAACTTCATTAAACTTAATTTAGCAATGATTGATGGAATCACTTTGAATTAAAAAAATTTGCCTATCAATGAAGTTTCTATGTGCATAAACTTTTTGCCTAAACATTAGAAAAATCCTCCATCTTTCCTTGACTTTGTCATTTCTAAGTCTGTCGCGTTCGCTCCAGTGTCCTTAGCGTTCGCTCCAGATTCATTCAAATAAAAATCTCTGTGCGCGGTCGAGAAAATTTATGCATGGACGCAATAATTTGAATAGTTTTGACCATTACAGACAGTTTCTTCACCCGCGAGCACACTGATCTTTCTAATGGTCGCTAGACCACATTTCGCGATCGCACCCTTTTAAATCTGCGACCACACTCTGTACACTCTGCTTGAAATTTTGTAATCGTTGGCTGTGTGATAGGTCACAACTCTTAACTTTCAACAGTCATAAACGGCTATTTTCTTAATTTCTTCTATTTAAGAGTATGATACATTAGTTTCTTAGATATTTTGCTTCTTACAACACCCTTTGTTTTCTTAAACTTCCCTCTGAATCTCGAAAATCCTCTCAAAATCATCTGCTTCTCAAAACACCCTCTGTTTTCCAGTTTTCTTCTTTTTCTTCCTATCCTGATGGCTCCCAATAAGAAGATAACCTCCAAAGTAAAAGGAAAAGGAAAGAGATCTTCAGGAATCACAATAAGAGAACCTATAGATGATCCTCCATCTCCTCCACAGTCTAGAAGAGGTGAGAAAATTCACAAACCTCACCACCAAACCTCTGAGGAAGATGTGAGATATGCCATGCTGAAGAGAAAGAAAGTTGAGGGAACCAAATCTCCTTTTGGTGGGATGCTCTCTGCCCTGAATATCAAGGATGAGATTGAAAGATTATTAGATGTTCATGGATGGAGAAAGCTTGTATTTCCTGAGGAGGTAGGTTATTCCAGTTTGAGCAAGGAATTCCTTATGTCTTTCCAAATGGAGAAGAGTGCTAACTCTGCACTGGGATGGTATGGAGTTAGATTTAAGCTATTTGATCAATACCAAGCCTTAACCCTAGAAGACTTTGGCAAAATCTGGGACTTTCCTGCTGATGGTATAACCTCTTACAATGATCAAACCTTTTCCAACCAAACTCTCTCTACATTCTGGCAAGAAATTTTTGTGGAAACATCCTTTGAAAAAGAATCAAAAGCCAGACACATCAAATCCCTCACCCATTGGATGCTTCATAGGATTATCACCTACACCATCCATCAAACAGCTGATGGGAATGAAAAGGTAACAAAAAAACACCTCACATTTTTATATGCTTTCACCCACAACATCCAAACGAACACCACCAAGTTCTTGATTGACACCCTCTATCATCATGCAGTTACAAGAACTGGAACTTTCTTCTTATCCTCACAAATAACTCAAATAGCTAGGCACCTGAACCTACTAAATGATTTGAACTTAGCTACATTGAGAAACCCTTTCAATCTTGCCTCTAGTGCCATCACTATTGACTATCTAGAACATGCTGGATGTGTAAGGAAGATTGAAGGTACATATGTGTATTATTTTGGCAAAAAAGGAGTTGTGGATAGACAAAAAAAAGGCCAAGGTACAAAATTGAGGAAGAAGGAGACTCTCTGGAAGTTGCTGTGGAATTACCTCCAAAAGCTGCTTCATCAAAAGCTACTCAAGAAACTACTTCATCCTCTACACAACTCATCCTCAATGCTATCAAATCTCTCTCTAGGAAACTCTCTAGATTCAAGAAAAGTGTCTCCAAGAGATTCCATCACTTGAACAAGAGAATCAACCTTATATCTCACATGCATCATGATCTCTATGATATGCAAGGCAAACTTGACTTGCCTCAATGCAATCTTGAAGATTGGGATATAAGTGATCATACACAAAGTCTTCCTGAAGAAGGAGAGTCCATTAGTACTAGCTCTACCTCTTTTGCTCCTCTTGATAAAGGAAAAGCTCCTTTAGTGGAAGAAGAGATAGATGAGGATGATGATTCTAAATAGTTTACACTTTCAAGATGTTTAGTCTCACTAGTTTACATTCTCATGTTTATTGCTTAATATGTTTTCTATATATTTGTAGCTTAATATGTTCACTTTCCTCTATCTTTTAATAAACAAGATGTTTACTTTCCTCTATTTGTAGCTTGATATGTTTACTTCTTATGCATTTTGCCTATGACAATGGGGGAGAAATAGTAAACAACTTGGAACTTACAAATAATATCAATGCACCAAGATATACTTAACCATGATTCATGCATATGTTAAGGGGGAGCATTTTAGACTTAATATTTTTTTTTATCATTCCATTTGAATTGTCAAAGTCAAAATGGGGGAGATTGTTAGACAAATGATCTCAATTTTGATCCTTGACAACTCAAATTGAATGATCCATTTAACATGTGTTTGGAGAATCTTGTTGCAGGCTTATATTGCTTCAAATAAAGCTGAACAAAACACTTATAGCGGTCGCACAACACCTGAATACGACCGTACCATTCAATTAAAGGATGAAACCTTATCACAGTAGGTTTCGCGGTCAGAAACCCGACCTCAGTAACGACCGCACTTAATGAAGAGCGACTGTCCCAAGTTATGGACGACCGCTACCCAAGGAACTCAAATCATTCTAATCACAGTAAGGTTCACGGTGACAAGAACGGCGAATGATACGGCCTCGCTTATCACTTTAGCGACCGCCCATTTATATTCGCGACCGCTCTAGCAATTCAATAGAAATTTGCTTGAAGAGACAGTAGTGTTCGACGCGAGTATCTCACTTTGACCACGAGATGTTACCTAGGGCGACCGCGACATTCATATTTTGGCGGACATCTTTTCTGCCCAGTCAAAGAATGCCACGTGTGATGACCGTTATAAACCCACTTCAATATTCAAAAAGGGCGACCGCACCTTTGTGATGTACGACCGTCCCGACAACCACAACATTGGCAAGATTCCTACTGCAGAGCACTCAAATTTGACCGTTGAAGCATTTTTAAATTCAGTGACCATACCTTGTCCAAGGACGACCGTGGATGACAATAGCGCGACCATCCTTATATGAAGGACTACCGCGAAATGCTTCGGACAGTTTAAAGAAGAAGGTCTAAACTACCAAGACTTTATTTTCACTATCAATAATGTCTAGTAAGACCACATTGGCTATAAATACATTGCTTCTATAAGAAAAGAAAAAAAGAAGCAAGAAAAAAAGAATTTCATAGCCAAGTAACAAACTTTCTTTTACTTAAACTCACATTTGAATTGTAATGAATGTTAGGTGTAAGCATTGAAAACACCATTGTATAAGTTTGAGTGTGAGCTTGGAAAAACACTTGGGTTGTGATAGTAAGCCTTGTAAAACTCTTGTTTGGGTTGTGAGAGTGAGCCTTAAAAACTTCTTTAAAGGTTCTTGAGTGTAAGCCTTAGAAAAAACACTTGTGAAGTTAGGTGTGAACTTGTGAAAAACACCAAAGTTGGAAGTGAGCTTGTAAAAACTTCAAAGATTAGTGGAACCTTAACAAGTTGTTAAGGAAGTGGATGTAGGATTGAAGTAAATCCGAACCACTATAAATCTTGTGTGTTCTTTCTTTCTTTCATTACTCAACCATCTCTCTATTCCGCATTTATAGTTTGTTGAGTTTTTTAATTGTCATTATTTCTTGAGGAAACCAATTCACCCCCCCCCCTCTTGGTTGCCATCTTGGGATAACAAAGCCAACAAAGTTATTTTACCTATATCAGCAGAAGACTTCCACACAACTTACGAGAAGAGTGTAGACCCTTATTTTTTAAATTAGTCCAGTCTAATATTTTAAAATAATCTGAAATAATTTTTATAATATTTATCATTATTTTGATCTAATATTTATTATTTAATATATTAAAAGAAAAAAAGAAATTATAAATATTTATTTTAAATATAATATTTATTTTTAATAATAAAAATAAAAATAAAAAAAAATATAATAATAACAAAAAATAAAAAATCGGACAAATCAGTGAGCGACGTGCAGCAGCGGCAGCGGCTGCATGGCAGGCAATTCTCGGCCTGCGGCAAATTGCGAGCCCAGCTCGCCCCACTCTCTTGCAGCTCACCCCCATCTCTACCAACGCAGTCTCATCCAGAAAGCGCAGCCCAACTTTCCAAACCCAATAGGGGAGGCCGGTTCTAATGAATCGGGTGTTGTGGGGGTGCTGGGTCATTCTCACCTTTCCTACGCATACCCAACTTTCCAAACCCAATAGGGGGTTAGGGATTCCTTAGGAATCCAGTCATCTACCCCTTTCTTTTCCCGGCCCGTTTGGGTGGCGACTCCATTTTTCTTGGAATTTAGGCCCGTGTTCTCTAAGGCCCTAAGCCTAACAGTGCCGAAGTCACAATAACCATTCCACATGGGAGTGGGGCAAAAAATCCCCACTCACAGTGGTGATTCCACTGGGGATAAGAGAAGTTGATTCCATTAGTCTTTATATTATTTTATTCTTTCTTATTATGATATTGTCCATTGTATCATTTAGATTGCATTGTGTGCGTGAGTAAGGGATACCATACTTTCACTCAAGGTATGGAGATCGAGTATGGTATAACCACTCATAGCCTTGTACCTTTTGGTATATACTTGCTATGGAAAGCTTAAACCTTTCAACCTAAAGACTTAAGCTCATGTAATTGTTCTAATTATTTTTCTTAGGTTTTCACCCAAAATGCTTGTTGTTTGACTATGGTTAATTTATCTTGGTTTAAATCATGGCTTATTTAGTTTGTTCTTTCTTCTAATATGACCTACCTATATTGTAAGCTCAAAATAATTTTTTCTTTAAAATCCAAAAGATCAAAACTATTTTCAAAACTTTTCAGGATGGTCTTTGAACATAACAACTTTTAAAAATGGATAAAAAAAATTCTTTTTTCACCTTATAGCCCAAGTTCAAAGAACAAAAATTCATATTTTTTTAAAAAATCTTTTTCATGGGCTTTGAAACAAAATTATTTTTTACTTCATTGCAACATTCCCTAAAATGAGATTATAAATACTTAGGTCAATTATAAAAATGCCAAAAATTAATTATGAGCCCAGTTTATACCAAAGAATTATTGATCATGGGCTTATTTTTGGCATGAATCAATAGTTACATTTTCAAATAAGAAATCTATTTATGATAAAACCTCTTAATTTAGTTTTAATCCAATATATAATAAAAGCTATTTTAGTTGAGATTCAATGGATTAAAACTTAATTAATAAAAATTATCATGGACCGACTTTTATATTAGAAAATGAAACTATTGGTTAAATCATTCGAGGGGATTTTTCAAAAATAAAATATCCCATGTGGGTATTTTGTTGACAATATACCTAAGAAAAGAGACTCACCATTCGTGTATGGAAGTTATAAGGTTGGAAGGAACTTCCTAATTATCTTTGTTTGTCTTTTGTTTGTGCATACGTTGTAGACCCTTAATTTTTGACCCAATCCGGTCCAATATATTTTAATAAGTCCAAAATAATTTTTGTGTGGTCCAATATATTTTAATTAGTCCAAAACAATTTTTGTGTTATCTTAATTAAATAATATTTGATTTAGTATTTAGTATTTATAATTAATAAAAAATAAAAAATAATAATAATAAACAAAAAATAAAAATAAAAATAAAAATCGGCGATAAAAAATTTCGTCGGCAAAAAGGGGTCGGACGAAATGGCCAAAGCCATTTCGCCCGCAGATTTTTCCTGTGGGCGAAATGGCCCGCAGGCAATTTTTGCCCCCGCAGCCCATAAGTTCCTGCAGCAACTTTTTCTCACCAGTGAAATTTTTTCGCAGCAATTCTTTTTCTCCAGCAAAATTTTTTCGACGCAAATTTTTTCGAAACTAAATTCAATTCGGTTTCGGTTTCGGTTTCCTTTTCTTAATTAATGTTAGATTCCGTGAACAATTAAGATTAATCATATAAATTTTCTATAAATAAGACCAAAAGCAACACAAAAAGGGGGATAGAAATGGAGGAGAAAATTTTGAGAGGACTTTTGGAGAAAAACTTTGAGGGATCGGACTCGAATTCTTTTTGAACTCAAAACTTTGGGAGACTTTTGATTAGGTGGTCAAAACTCAGCAAACCGAAACAATAAGCAAGCAAATCTATAATTCATCAAAGGCAGCAAAGCTTGTCTTTGTTCTTGTTCATCCAAGAAATAATTTTTGGTGGAACCAACAAATGAAGGTATGAATTTCTTTATTTATTTTTCTTTACCGTAGCTTCATCACTCAAGATTGAAAATTTATGTTTCTTCAAAATCTTAAAACCTTAATCTACTTTCTAACTTTTCAAAACCTTAAATCGTTTCAAAATTTACTAAAACCCTAAACATCATCCTTCCGTTTCCCTAAAAACCTCAACAACCTAATTTATTCCTTCTGTCCCCAAAACCCTAAATTGTCTCTTTTGTTTCCATAAACCTTAAATCATTTTGTTTATTTCCAAAAACCCTAAAAAATATCTCTTCTGTTTCTATAAACCTTAAATCATTTTGTTTATTTTCATAAAGCTTCATAAAACTATAAATTGTTTTTCCAAATTCTAAAATCTAATACATTCTCCGAAACACTAAAAACCCTAATTCAACTTTAAAACCAAGACAGTAACCTCAAACCAATTATTCTAAACCCTAGTTTTCTTAAACCCTAATTCCCTTAAAACCTTAAACCCTAGTTTTCCTAAACCCCAACCCTTTAATCTTTAAAACCTTAAAACCTTATAAACCTAAAACATTCAAACCCTATATAGTAAATCCAAAATAATAATCCAGTAACTGTAAATCATAAATATAATGTTTTAAAGTGTCCAAACATTATATTTGGTTAATGTTTTAAAGTGTCCAAACATTGTATTTGGTTATATTTGAATGTCCAAACATTCAAAATTTCATGATTTCACTCCTCAAACACTAATTTGGTTAATCAAAGAATTTTATCAACCTCTTAAATTATAAAACTTTAATCCATTTCAATTCCTTTAAAACTCACAGTAGCTTAAACCCATAAATTCCAAAACCCTAAACACATTAAATAAAGAATCTTAAATAGAAATAGTAGCCCTTATTTGAATCTTTACTTGCTTTATTTAATTTTATATTTGATTATGTAGTCTATTATATGCTTTAATTTATTTTCAATGCTTTGCTGGTTTATTTAATTTCAATAATTGATTTATTTAATTTATCATGGATGGAAGTTTATTTTATATTTTGATTGATATCTTTGATGAATGATTTATTTATGATGAATGGTTATTTACTTTTATCGATTTATTTAGATTTCCAAATATTGTAAGGGGTATGTTTCCACTTGGTGGGTACCTCATTAGTTAAATACCATGTAATTTAAATTGCTTTTATATTTTAGACCAATGTAAAGGACATGTTTCTACCTTTCGGTGGGTGTCCTATTTAGGCATGGATTATGTAAGGTCATGTTTCCATCTTCGGTTGGGTGTCTATTTATTTGTTTTGCCTGGACATTGTTTTGATTTTCAATATATTGATGCTTTATTTTAATTATTGTTTGTAATATGGATAATATTGTTATATTTAAGAATTTTATAATATTAAGACCTATAAAGGAGGCCGGTTCCAATGAACTGGGCATTGTGGGGGTGCTGGGCTATTTCTCACCTTCCTCACATATACCTAACTTTCTGAACCCTCAATGCCAAAATTGTTCAGAAGAACCAATTGACTGCAATCTTAGAAAATCATGTCGAAGCATCTGCTAGCACTAAGAAGCCAAGGGACAAAGGGGAGACTAAAGTTGGTGAAGTGGTTTTTGATGATGAAAAAGTGATCATTGATGATGATGATGATTGGGCTCAATACTACCAAGATGCTCAAGAGAAGAAAAAAGAACCGAATATTGTTAAAAGCTCAACTATGGAGAAGACCAAAACTTGTGATGTTGAAAAGATGATTGCTGATTTAGAAAAGAAATTTGAGAAGAAACTGAAAACCGAGGAAATGTCCGAAGTTGAAAAATTATTTGAGCTAGATGAAGAAGTCCCGTACAAGTTCAAGATGCCATCTTTTGCGAAGTTTGATGGAACCGAAAATCCTCATCTCCATGTGAAGCAGTATATCACTGCCATGCAGTCTGTCCGAGCTACTAAGGCTCAAACTCTATAGTACTTCATGCTCTCATTGGATCCTATTGTCCAAAATTGGTTCAATACCTTAGATGATGGAACACAAAAGAGTTGGGATCTGCTTTACAAAGCCTTCATCCAACAATATGGATATAATGTCGAGATGGAAGTTACCTTAATGGAAGTAGAGTCCATTAGGCAAAGCTCAAATGAGAATTTTGTAGATTATGTGAAGAGATGGAGAAACAAGGCCGCTTTGCTCAAGAAGAGGCCCGATGAATCCAATCAAATAAGGATGATTGTGAGAGGGGTGTTGCCTAGTCTTCCTGAGAGGATGTCTCATGCACTCATCCGTGATTTCAAAGACCTTCTTCAAGCAGGTTTGCAAATTGAAGAATGGGAAAGAGAGAAGAACCATTTTTCAACAAGAAGGAGCGAGAAAGGAAACTATCAATTTGGTAGCCAAAGCATGCAAAAGGTAGTCGGTGTTAATGCTACTAACCAAGGAAAAAGAAGATAGTTTTGGGAATTAGGGAAGCCGATGTCTTGGGTTCTCAATAAACTTCAAAGAAAGGGATTACTACAACCCTTAAATCCTCATCCTTTGCCTAACCCTCTCCCACCTAATTTTGACACTAAAGCATTTTGTCAATTTCACCAAATGCAAGGGCATGACACGGATAGATGTGTAAGGTTGAGACATGAGATCCAAAATTTAATTGATAATGGGAAGCTTCCCGAGCCTAATAAGCCAAACACCAAAGAACAACCCATTACCAAAGTTCAATAGAGTACCATCGCCGGCAACCTTCATGATTGTAGGAGGTTTACATGAGGATTTTGTCATGTCTTATTTTCAAGATGTGGGTAGAGAGTCAACCAAAGAAGAAGAGGTATTTGGTGGAGTTAAACAAGTTATGGTGGGTAAAGAAGTAACAATTTGTGTTGTCAATGGGTTTTGGGATTCAAGCGATAGTGATGATGATCTTGTATCCAAGAAGGAGGAGTGGACTTGGTTCGAGCCCAAAGAAGATGAAGTAATGAACACTAGATCCAGTAAGCCTTATGCAAGGCTGCCACCTAAGGAGGTAGAAACTAATAAGGGTAAGGAAATTGAAGTATGAAATAAAGAAGAGGAAGATAATGTTGTGATCAAGCAATTGAAAAGAACACAAGCAAGTGTTAGCATTTGGGACTTATTAGCTACTTCTAAAAAGCACCGAGAAACTATGGCCAAAGCCTTGGCTAGTATGCCAATTTCTACCTCCGCGACATCGGAGGAGCTGATCAACTTCATAAAAATTGGAGGAGTAATGAAATGTGAAGATGTTCAAGAAAAGAGTGAAGTTAATATGGGAGCAGTTTCTTTTTCAGATGCAGACTTACCAGAGGAGGGGAGAGATCACATCCACCCTCTCTTTATCAAAATAGAAGTCAAGGGGAAGAGGACTCCATGTGTAATGGTCGATGATGGGTTCGCCATAAATGTTTGCCCACTTAAGATATTGCCAAAGCTAGCCATGTCAATAAGAGATCTAAACCCGACCGAAATAACAATTCGGGCTTATGACAACACTGAGAGACACGCGGAAGGGACTTTCAAAGCTGCTGTCAAGGTTGGTCCAATTGAACCTATTGTTGAGTTTATTGTTTTAGACATACCGGTTACCTTCGCCATACTCTTGGGGCGACCATGGTTTCATCCTCTTGGTGGAGTTCCTTCCACCCTTCATCAAAAGATCAAGTTCCCCAACAGAGATGAGACAGTGGTCATTGAAGCTGAAGATATTGAGATTGTTAATGCTCTAATGATAGAGAGGCCTCTCAATGGTTTTCAAGTAGCTGCAATTTTTGATGATGAAGTAGTGGACTCCAAAATCCTGAATATGATGAAGAACATGAACTACCTTCCCAGAGCTGGTCTTGGAAAGTGTAAGGCCGGTTTGATAGAGCTGCCAAACTTTAGAACTCAAACATCCAAGAAAGGGTTGGGATATGATGAAAACAATGAGGTCCAGCCAAAGAAGAGTGAGAAGATGAACTTCCCACCACTTGAAGAGATCTTTGTCAAAGCTCCAAATATGGGACCACTCCAAGGAAAGCCCGAGCCAATCATGTTCATGGGAAAGTTAATCCTGAGTTTTGAAATTTTTGTAGATGTGGCTGAGCTAGTGTACCAAGTGAAGAAAGAGCTCACCCTGTCAGCCAATAAAGAATCCAATCCAAAAGAGAAGAATGAAGCTGTCCTGAAAGCTGAGAAGACTCCAAAGGAGATTGCTGCCCTGGTTGAAGAAAATTTAGAAGACATCTTGCCTTATGATTTTGAGAACAATGATCTTGATTTTGATTTTAATTTGTCTGCTTTGTATGAGAATGATCATATTTTCTTTTCCAAAATGAATGCAATAAAGTTTGATTTTGCTTACTTATGTGTTTCTCCTGATGGTTGCATACATTCAAATGGCAGTTACATGAGCATCTTTAATATTAATTCTATTAGCACACAATCATTAAATTTGGGAACAACCAAAAATTCTAAAAACATTAGCATAGCATCCGACCTTACTCCTGATGAGAGAGAGAGATTTGAAAAAATATTCAAAAAATATGAAGAAGTGTTTGCTTGGTCTTATGAGGATATGCTTGGAATAGATCGAGAGATAACCGAGCATCATATTCCTACTTACACTCACATGAAACCTATCAAACAAAAGCTTAGGCGATTAAGACCTGAGTGGGCTGAATTGGTTAAAGAAGAGGTCATTAAGCAAATACAAGTAAAGTTCCTTGAAGTGATAGAATATCCAGATTGGCTAGCCAACATAGTACCCGTGCCAAAGAAAGCTGGAAGGATAAGGTTCTATGTGGATTATAGAGATTTAAACAAGGCCTCCCCTAAAGATATTTCCTTTTACCCCATATAGATGTCCTTATTGATATTGCAGCCTCTACCGTGCTACACTCATTTGTTGATGGATTTTCTGGATACAATTAAGTGTTAATGGCCCAAGAGGATAAAGCCAAAACTGCTTTCATTACTACATGGGGTATATTTTGTTATAGGGTGATGTCATTCGGCTTAAAGAATGCTGGGGCAACCGACCAAAGGATGGCCACCACACTATTTCATGACATGATGCACAAAGAAGTTGAAGTATATGTTGATGATATGATGGTTAAATCAGATACAAGAGAACAACACTTCCAAAACATGGAATTATTCTTCGACAGAGCTTTGAAATATAAGCTAAGATTGAACCTGAAGAAGTGTGTGTTCGGGGTTACCTAAGGTAAATTATTGAGACATGTGATTGGTTCGAATGGCATTGAGATTGATCCTGACAAAGTTAAAGCAATCAGGGATATGCCAGCCCCTAAGACAGAGAGAGAAGTTTAGGGATTTATTGGTAAATTACAATACATTAGCATATTCATAGCAAAACTCACAACAATTTGTGAGCCTATCTTCAAATTGCTTAAAAAGAATCAACCTATCATATGGAATGAAGAATGTCAAAAGGCCTTTGAGCGAATAAGAGAGTATTTGTTGAATCCACCTGTTTTAAAACCACCTATACCCGGCAAACCTCTATTACTATACTTAGCAGTAGACGAAGAGTCAATAGGAGCCATGCTAGCCCAAGCAGATGAGTCAGGGATTGAGCATGCAGTTTACTATTTGAGTAGAAAGCTCCTACCTTATGAAATTAAGTATAGTATCATTGAAAAGACCTGTATAGCCATGGTTTGGTCTTCTAAGAAGTTGCGACATTACTTTCAATCGTATAGTGTGTAAGCAATTTACAGGCTGGATCCAATGAAGTACTTAAGGGAGACACCCTCTTTGATTGGGAAATATGGTCGATGGTTGATAATATTAGAAGAATTTGAGATTGAGTATGTAACTAAGAAAACTATCAAAGGTAGAGTTGTGGTAGAATTCCTGGCCCAACAACCATTACTAGATAGCAAAGAGGTAATCTTGGAATTTTTGAATGAACATTTAAAGGAAATTGAAGTACAAGGATAGAAAATGTATTTTGATAGAGCAGTGAACAGGAAAGGAGCAGGTTTGGGAGTTATACTAGAATCGCCTGAAGGGGAACTCATCCCTTTAGCCAAAAAGTTGAAATTTAGGGCAACCAATAATATGGTGGAGTACGAAGCTTGTATTTTTTATTTGGAAACCCTAATGATTATGAAGGTGGATAAGGTAGAAGTTTTTGGCGATTCATTGCTAGTAGTATCCCAAGTAAATGGAGAGTGACAGTTGAAAGAAGAAAAATTAAAACCATACCACCATTACCTGACCATGATGAAGAAGAACTTTAAGGAATGTAGGTTTATACACCTATCAAGAGAAGAAAATTAGATGGCTGATGCCCTAGCCACATTGGCTTTGGTATGGGAAACCCTATCAGCTTATTCCTTAAGCCTCTGATCTTGACCAGTTCATCAACTCCTTACTATTAATATGAATCAATCATGGAAACTGATACAGACCATGATGCATGGAATGATACTATAAGGCAATTTTTGGAGGAAAGGGAATACCTGCCGGGGGTAACAAAGAAAGAAAGAAGAGCCATAAGGCAGTGGTCTTTGCAATACATTACATTCCATGGAGAGTTATATCGAAGATGGACTGATGTGGTGCATTTGAGATGTTTAAGGAAGCTTGAAGTGGAGCATATCATGTCAGAAATACATGCAGGGAGTTACGGACCGCATATGAGTGGTTTGGCCCTAGTTAAGAAGATTATTCGGCAAGGTTACTACTGGTTGACCATGGAGAGAGATTATATTGAGTTTGTAAAGAAGTGCCAACAATGTCAGATGTATGGTAACTTGAATCACATGCCTCCTGAAGAATTACATTCTATGTCTTCACCCTGGCCATTTGCCACTTGGGGCATCGACATTATAGGAGAGATATATCCGACAGTAGATTATTGAAGTGGCCATTTGCCACTTGGGCCACCGCTTCATTGTGGTAGCAGTAGATTATTTTTCAAAATGGGTTGAAGCTGAATCCTTCAACAAACTGGGTGCAAGTCAAATGGCTAGATTTATTGAAAAGAACCTCATCTGCCGGTACGGGGTCCCGTACAGTATGATATCAGACAATGGGGTACAGTTTCAAGAAGCAGTTAAGGATTTATTCTTGAAGTACCAAATCTGTCATCATAGATCCTCTCCTTATAAACCAAAGGCTAATGGTGCGGTAGAAGCAACAAACAAGACAATTAAGCAAATTCTGTCCAAGTTGAATAAGACTTACAAGGATTGGTCAGAGATACTTCCTTGCTTTGTGGGGATATAGAACGAGTGTGCAAACACCTACTGGAATGACACCGTTCTCTTTGGTTTACGGGATGGAAGCAGTGTTGCTAATTGAGATAGAGATCAAGTCGTTGAGAGTAGTCTTGGAAGCTGTTGTCCCAAGATGGCAACCAAGCGGGGGGGGGGGGGGGGTGAATTGGTTTGCTCAAGAAATAATGACAATTTAAAAAACTCAACAAATAAGATATGCGGAATAGAGAAATGGTTGAGTAAGGAAAGAAAGAAAGAACACACAAGATTTATAGTGGTTCGGATTTACTTCAATCCTACATCCACTTCCTTAACAACTTGTTAAGGTTCCACTAATCTTTGAAGTTTTTACAAGCTCACTTCCAACTTTGGTGTTTTCACAAGTTCACACCTAACTTGACAAGTGTTTTGCTAAGGCTTACACTCAAGAACCTTTGAAGGAGTTTTGAAGGCTCACTCTCATAACCTAAACAAGAGTTTTACAAGGCTTACTCTCACAACCTAAGTGTTTTCCAAGCTCACACTCAAACTTATACAATGGTGTTTTCAATGCTTACACCTAACATTCATTACAATTCAAATGTAAGTTTAAGTAAAAGAAAGTTTGTTGCTTGGCTATGAAATTCCCTTTTTTTACTTCTCATATATATTTTTTCTTATAGAAGCAATGAATTTATAGCCAATGTGGTCTTACTAATCGTTATGGATAGTGAGAATAAAGTCTTGGCAGTTTAGACCTTCTTCAGTAAATTGTCTGAAGCATTTCGCGGTCGTCCTTCATATAAGGATGGTCGCGCTAATGTCATATGCGGTCATCCTTGGACAAGGTATGGTCACTTGAATTTAAATATGCTTCAACGGTCGAATTTGAGTGCTCTGCAGCAGGAATCTTGCCCATGTTGTGGTTGTCGGGACGGTCGCACATGTCAAAGGTGCGGTCGCCCTTTTTGAATGTTGAAGTGGGTTTATAACGGTCATCACACATGACATTCTTTGACTGGGTAAAAATGATGTCCGCCTAAATATGAATTTTGCGGTCGCCCTAGGTGACATCTCGAGGTCGAGTTGAGATAATCGTGTCAAACTTCTGGATGCACCTGAGGACGCGAACACTACTGTCTCTTTAAGCAGATTTCTCCTGAATTTGTAGAGCGGTCGCGAATACTAACAGGCGGTCGCTAAAGTGATAAGCGAGGCCGTATCCTTCTCCGTTCTTGTCACCGCGAACCTTACTGTGATTAGGATGATTTTGGTTCCTTGTGTGGCGGTCGTCCATAACTTGGGACTGTCGCTCTTCTTTAAGTGCGGTCGCGACTAAGGTCGGGTTTTTGACCGCGAAACCTACTGTGATAAGGTTTCATCCTTTGATTGAATGGTGCGGTCGTGTTCAGGTCTTGTGCGACCGCTATAAATGTTCTGTTCAACTTTATTTGGAGCAACCTAAGCATGCAACAGGAGTCTTCAAACACATGTTAAATAGATCATTCAATTTGAGTTGTCAAGGATCAAAATTGAGATCATTTGTCTAAAAATCTCCCCCATTTTGACTTTGACAATCAAATGGAATGATAATATAAATTATCAAAATAACTTTGCTCATTAGGATAGATTAACAAGTCTAATCATTTGCTTATGTGTTGAATGTTAATGAATTGTTTTAATGCTCCCCCTTAACATATGCATGAATCATGGTTATCTTGGTGCATTGATGCATTAGAAAGGTATCATTTGATTATCTTGCATTAGTTAAACAATCATTCCAAGTTGTTTACTATTTCTCCCCCATTGTCATAGGCAAAATGCATAACAGAAAGCAAGAAGTTAAGCTACTAAACATCTTGTTTATAAAAGATAGAGGAAAGTACAAGGATATAGTAAACATATCAAGCAACAAATGTAGGATAAAGCAACATATCAAGTCATAACACAAAAAAAAAATGTAAACTATTTAGAATCATCATCCTCATCTATCTCTTCTTCTACTAAAGGAGCTTTTCCTTCATCAAGAGGAACACAAGAGGTAGAGCTAGTACTAAGAGATTCTTCTTCTTCAGGAAGGCTTTGTGTATGATCACTTATATCCCAATCTTCAAGATTGCAATGAGGCAAGTCCAGTTTGCCTTGCATATCATAGAGATCATGATGCATGTGAGACATAAGGTCAATTCTCTTGTTCAAGTGATGGAATCTCTTGGAGATAGTTTTCTTGAATCTGGAGAGTTTCCTGGAGAGAGATTTGATAGCATTGAGGATGAGTTGTGTAGAGGATGAAGTAGTTTCTTGAGTAGCTTTTGATGAAGCAGCTTTTGGAGGTAATTCAACAGCAACTTCCAGAGAGTCTCCTTCTTCCTCAATTGTGTATCTTGGTCTTTTCTTTTATCTATCCACAATTCCTTTTTTGCCAAAATAATACACATATGTACCTTCAATCTTCCTTACACATCCAGCATGTTCTAGATAGTCAATAGTGATGGCACTAGAGGCAAGATTGAAAGGGTTTCTCAATGTAGCTAAGTTGAGATCATTTAGTAAGTTCAGGTGCCTAGCTATTTGATTTATTTGTGAGGATAAGAAGAAGGTTCCAGTTCTTGTAACTGCATGATGATATAGGGTGTCAATCAAGAACTTGGTTGTGTTCATTTGGATGTTGTGGGTGAAAGCATATAAAAATATGAGGTCTCTTTTTGTTACTTTTTCATTCCCATCAGCTCTTTGATGAATGGTGTAGGTGATGATCCTATGAAGCATCCAATGGGTGAGGGATTTGATGTGTGTAGCATTTGATTCTTTTTCAAAAGATGTTTCCACAGAAATTTCTTGCCAAAAGGTAAAGAGTGTTTGGTTGGAGAAAGTTAAGTCATTGTAGGAGGTTATACCATCAGCAAGAAAGTCCCAGACTTTGCCAAAGTCTTCTAGGATTAAGGCTTGGTATTGATCAAACAACTTAAATCTAACCCCATACCATCCCAGTGCAGAGTTAGCACTCTTTTCAATTTGAAAAGACATAAGGAATTCCATGCTTAAACTAGAATAACCTACCTCCTCAGGAAATACAAATTTTCTCCATCCAAGAACATCCAGTAATCTTTCAATCTCGTCCTTGATATTCAGGGCAGAGAGCATCCCACCAAAAGGAGATTTGGTTCCCTCAACTTTCTATCTCTTTAGCATGGCATATCTCACGTCTTCCTCAGAGGTTTGGTGGTGAGGTTTGTGAATTTTCTCACCTCTTCTAGACTGTAGAGGAGATGGAGGATCATCTATTGGTTCTCTTATTGTGATTCCTGAAGATTTCTTTCCCTTTCCTTTTAATTTGGAAGTTATCTTCTTTTTGGGAGCCATCAGGATTGAAGAACAGGAAGAAAACTGGAAAACAGAGGGTGCTTTGAGAAGAAGATGATTTTGAGAGGATTTTCAAGATTTAGAGGGAAGTTTGTATGTTGTAAGAAGCAAAATATCCAAGAAACTGATGTATTATACTCTTAAATAGAAGAAATTAAGAAAATAGCCATTTATGACTGTTGAAAGTTAAGAGTTACGACCTGTCATACAGCCAACGGTTACAAAATTTCGAGCAGAGTGTACAGAGTGCGGTCACAAATTCTCAAGGATGCGATCGCGAAATGTAATCTAGCGACCATTATCAAGATTAGTGCGCTCGTGGGTGCAGAAGTTGTCTGTAACGGTCGAAAATGTTCAAATTATTGCGTCCGCGCATAAGATTTCTCAACCGCGCACAGAGATTTTTATTTGGATGAATCTGGCAGACAAGATAGCGATCGCTAAGGACACTGAAACGAACGAGACTGACTCAGAAATGAAAGAGTCAAAAAAAGATGGAAGATTTTTCTAATATTTAGGCAAAAAGTTTATGCACATAGAAACTTCATTGATAGGCAATTTTTATTAATTCATAGTAATTCCATCAATCATTCCTAAATTAAGTTTAATGAAGTTAAGTCAATCTTCATTCAAAGGTTTTGTAAAGATATCAGCAAGTTGATTTTGTGTATCTATAAATTCTATGATTATATTCTGATTTTGTACATTTTCTCTCAAGAAATGATGTCTAATATCTATATGTTTGGATCTAGAGTGTTGGATAGGGTTTTTAGACAAATTGATAGCACTAGTGTTGTCACATTTAATGGAGATATTGTTAAATACTTTGCCATAGTCAAGCAATTGTTGTTTCATCCATAATACTTGTGTGCAACAAAAACATGCCGCAACATATTCAGCTTCCGTTGTGGATAAAGCAACCGATGCTTGTTTCTTACTATGCCAAGAAACTAGGCAATTACCAAGAAAGTGACATGCTTCTGCAGTGCTCTTCCTATCTAAGATACTAACAGCATAATCTGCATCTGAAAAGCCTATGATATGAAATGATGTGTTTTTAGGATACCAAAGTCCTAAATGCATCGTACCACTTAAATATTTCAAAATCCTCTTAGTAGCATTCAAGTGTGATTCTTTAGGACAAGTTTGAAATCTAGCAAAAAGACATACACTATACATTATATCAGGTCTAGAAGCGGTTAAGTAAAGTAGTGATCCGATAATACCTCGATATTTCTTTTCATCTACTGCTTTACCATTTTCATCTTTACCTAATTTCAAGGATGTGCTCATAGGAGTTTTGCTAGTTTTGCAGCCATCCATTCCAAATTTCTTGATGAGTTCTTTTGTATATTTGCATTGGTTGTTGAAGATCCCATCTTCACATTGCTTGACTTGCAGTCCAAGGAAGAACTTGAGTTCACCCATCATGCTCATTTCAAATTCCCTAGTCATACAAGAAGCAAATTCTTTGCACAAGGCTTCATTAGTAGCTCCAAATATTATGTCATCCACATAAATTTGTACAATTAAAATGTTATGCTTGTCCTTTTTAACAAAGAGGGTTGTGTCTACTTTTCCTTTTGAAAAACAATTTTCAAGTAAATACGCACTTAGTTTATCATACCAAGCTCTTGGTGCTTGTTTCAATCCATATAAAGCTTTGGTAAGTTTGAAAACATGATCAGGAAATTTGTAGTTTTCAAAACTAGGAGGTTGTTCCACATAAACTTCTTCGCTTATAAGTCCATTTAGAAATGCACTTTTAACATCCATTTGAAAGAGTTTAAAGTTCATGTGACATGTGAAAGCAAGTAATATTCTAATAGCTTCTAATCTGGCTACAGGGGCAAAAGATTCATCATAGTCAATACCTTCTTCTTGATTATAGCCTTTGGCTACCAATCTTGCTTTATTCCTAACAATGTGACCATTTTCATCAAGCTTATTCCTATAGACCCATTTGCATCCTATGATAGAGTGATCTGTAGGTCTAGGAGTAAGTTGCCAAACATTATTTCTTTCAAATTGATTAAGTTCATCTTGCATTGTAGTTATCCAATTTTCATCATTTCAAGCCTCCTCAACAGTCTTTGGCTCAATTTAAGAAACAAAAGCAAAATTAATATCTATATGATTTATTTTAGATCTAGTAATTACTCCCTTAGATGTTTCTCCAATGATGAGTTCCTTAGGATGGTCTTTCTTGTATTGCCAATCCTTAGGTAGATCTTGAGTCTTTTCTTTAAGTTCATACTGATTGTTCTTTGGAGCATCAATAGTTTCAAGAGGTTCAAGAGTACCTGCAGAGTCATTGAAAGTACTACCTTTCTTTTGATCAGGTTTAGATGATTCGTCAAATACAACATGCATTGTTTCTTCTATAACTAGAGTTTTCATGTTAAATACTCTATATGCTTTGCTATATGATGAATATCCTAGGAATATGCCTTCATCTAATTTGGATGAAAATTTTCCAAGATTATCCTTGGTATTCAATATGAAGCATTTGCATCCGAATACTCTAAAATATCCAATTCTGGGAATTCTTCCATTCCATAGCTCATAAGAAGTTTTATTAGTTAAATGCCTTTTGTAAACACGATTTGTAATGTAACAAGCTGTATTTACGGCTTCCGCCCAAAAATAAGATGGTAAATCATATTCATTGAGCATTATTCTAGCCATTTCAATTAAAGTTCTATTTTTCCTTACAACTACACCATTTTGCTGTGGAGTTCTAGGAGTAGAAAAATTATGTGAAATACCAAGTTCATTACAAAAACCATCAAAATTTTCATTCTCAAATTCTTTGCAATGATCACTTCTAATAGATGTGATCACATATCCTTTTTCATTTTGAACTCTTTTTCCAAACGTTTTGAAGTAATTAAAGGCTTCATTCTTTTGAGCTAAGAAATTAACCCATGTGAATCTAGAGTAATCATCAACAAGAACAAATGCATATAATTTGCCTCCTAATCTTGTAACTCTATTTGGTCCAAACAAATCCAAATGAATGAGCTCTAAAGGTCTAGAGGTGCTTATAACATTCTTTGATTTAAATGATCTTTTATGTTGCTTACCATGTTGACAAGGTTCACAAATCCTATCTTTATCATTTTTATCTTAGGTAGGCCATCAACTAAGTTTTCATTACAAATATATTTTAATTGATCCATACCAGCATGTCCTAGTCTTCTATGCCATAACTATGCATCATTATTATTGGACATTAGACATTTAAATGCATGATTTGAATGTATGTTGATATTATAAGTGTTGTTAGTTCTAGTACCCTTAAATATGATAATATCATTTGAATTCATGATCTTGCATTCTTTGGAATCAAAATTAACAAAGTATGCTTTATTACAAAGTTGACTAACACTTAGCAAGTTATGTTTCAACCCATCAACAAGCCATACATCTTCTATTAAATCTTTACCAATAGAACCAATGGAGCCAACACCAAGAATTTTACCTTTAGCATTGTTTCCAAAAGTTACATTACCTCCATGTTTGTAGGTAATACTTGTAAAGAGCTTTGCATTCTCAGTCATATGCCTTGAGCACCCACTATCCACAAGCCATGTGCTTTCGTTGATAGTAGATTTTAGGCATACCTGCAAGGCAATAGTGATCATCTTCTTTTAGGTACCCACATGAAGTTGGGTCCTTGATGGTTAGTAGTAAAAGTGCCTTCTAACTTGAGATGAGCCTTTCTCATATGACAAAAAAAATTTTTGTGTCCTAATTTCATGCAATATGTGCATTACCATGGCATTCTATATTTCTGCATTTTCCTTTTTGTATTCAAAGTATTATGCATACAACTACAAGTATGTGATTGCTTTTGTGCAAGTTTAGTGTACAAAAATGCATAATTATTTTTGGCTTTATTTCCTAGTGAACCATAAGAAGTTCTTTTTGTACTTTTAGTACTTGGTGCAAGCATCTTTGATATGAACATCAGAAATTTCAATTGTAGATGCTTTTATAAATTTTTGTTTGCTTGGTGCAATGTTGGTTGAGCCATTGAATCCTAATCCATATTTCAAGGAGGGTGATCTTTGGTTATTAATTAATGTGTTTAATGCTTCCTTTCCTTTATGAAATCTGGAAATTGATTCTTTTAGTTCTTTTAGTTCATGCTTCAATGTTTCATTTTCTTTAATAACTTTTTCTGAGTCATGTGAGTTTTTATTTAACTCTCCTATCGTATTCATCAAGTGTTCATTTGAGGTTTTCAATTCTAAGGTAGACTTCTTTAAGCATATAAAATCCTTTTCTAACTTAGAGTTTTTCTCTTTATAAAGCATCATTTTAGAAAAATATTTTTCTATTTTAAAGTTCATGTGCTCAATCAAATCACTATCATCTAGCTCATTTATATCATTATGTGCTACTAGATCAAAGGATTGAGTACTTACCTCATTGGAGTCATCTTCAATAGCTATGAGACACAAGTTTGCAATTCCTTCTTCTTCTTCTTCTTCACTTGAAGAAGAGTCATCCCATGTGGCTTTGAGAGACTTTTTCTTTTCTTTATCCCATTTCCTTTTGTTCTTTAATTTGAAGCAATCCGATTTAATGTAACTAGTTTTTCCACATTCATAGCATTTTACCTCATTTTTCTTTTCTTTATCTTTGAAGGAGAATTTAGGAAGTGTACCTTTATTTGCTTGTAATCTTTTCTTCCTTTTCCATTCGTTGATTCTTTTTGAGAACATTGTCATTTCATCTTCATCATTAGTACCTTCATTGCTTGAGCTTTCAACTTCTTTGATTGCTTTGAGTGCAATTGGTTTTCTCTTTTCTTTTTCACCTTAATCTTCTTCTTTCTCACTGTGTAGCTCAAATGTAATTAGTTTTCCAACTAGCTCGTCGGTTCTTAATGTGCTAAGATCATGAGCTTCTTCTATGGATGATACTTTTGATTCAAAGTTTTTTCTAGCTCTTAGGGCTTTCAAGATTTTACTGTTTACATCACCTTGATCATATATCTTGCCATACTTCTTTAGTTCATTGACAATAGCAAGCAAGCGATTGGTCATGTCGGTGACATTTTCATTTGATTTCATCTTGAATAACTCATACTCATGGACATGCATTTGTTTCTTGGTGAATCTTACTTGAGTCGTACCTTCATGGTAGTTTTCGAGTGTTTTCCAAATGCAATGTGCACAAGTTAGATGTTGAACTCTTCCACCTTCTTCTCTTGAAATGGAATTCATCAAGATGGAAGCGGCTCTATTGTTCTTGAATTGATCTTTGACATTGATAGTTGACCATTGTGCTTTGGGAAGTGGAACTTGAATACCGTCAGCTTCATAAGTGGGAGGTTTCCACTCACTTTCCACGAAATCCCATAGTTCAATCCCTTCACTGTCTAGAAACAAATACATTTTGTGTTTCCAGTAGGAATAATCAATTCCATCAAAGTAGGGTCTAAGAATAGTGTTAAGATTTCCATGAGAGTTTGATGAAGAAGAAGTTTCCATAGTGGATCAAATTTCACAATTAATTTTAAGAAATTTCAGGCTCTGATACCAATTGTTGTCCCAAGATGGCAACCAAGAGGGGGGGTGAATTGGTTTCCTCAAGAAATAATGACAATTTAAAAAACTCAACAAATAAGATATGCGGAATAGAGAAATGGTTGAGTAATGAAAGAAAGAAAGAACACACAAGATTTATAGTGGTTTGGATTTACTTCAATCCTACATCCACTTCCTTAACAACTTGTTAAGGTTCCACTTTCAATCCTACATCCACTTCCTTAACAACTTGTTAAGGTTCCACTAATCTTTGAAGTTTTTACAAGCTCACTTCCAACTTTGGTGTTTTCACAAGTTCACACCTAACTTGACAAGTGTTTTGCTAAAGCTTACACTCAAGAACCTTTGAAGGAGTTTTTAAGGCTCACTCTCACAACTTAAACAAGAGTTTTACAAGGCTTACTCTCACAACCTAAGTGTTTTCCAAGCTCACACTCAAACTTTTACAATGGTGTTTTCAATGCTTACACCTAACATTCATTACAATTCAAATGTAAGTTGAAGTAAAAGAAAGTTTGTTGCTTGGCTATGAAATTCCCTTTTTTTTACTTCTCATATATATTTTTTCTTATAGAAGCAATGAATTTATAGCCAATGTGGTCTTACTAACCGTTATTGATAGTGAGAATGAAGTCTTGGCAGTTTAGACCTTCTTCAGTAAATTGTCCGAAGCATTTTGCGGTCGTCCTTCATATAAGGATGGTCGTGCTAATGTCATATGCGGTCGTCCTTGGACAAGGTACGGTCGCTTGAATTTAAATATGCTTCAACGGTCGAATTTGAGTCCTCTGCAGCAGGAATCTTGCCCATGCTGTGGTTGTCGGGACGGTCGCTCATGTCAAAGGTGTGGTTGCCCTTTTTGAATGTTGAAGTGGGTTTATAACAGTCATCACACGTGGCATTCTTTGACTGGGCAAAAATGATGTCTGCCTAAATATGAATTTCGCGGTCGCCCTAGGTGACATCTCGCGGTCGACTTGAGATACTCGCATCGAACTTCTGGATGCACCTGAGGACGCGAACACTATTGTCTCTTTAAGCAGATTTCTCCTGAATTTGCAAAGCGGTCGCAAATACTAACAGGCAGTCCCTAAAGTGATAAGCGAGGCCATATCCTTCGCCGTTCTTGTCACCGCGAACCTTACTGTGATTAGGATGATTTTGGTTCCTTGTGTGGCGGTCATCCATAACTTGGGACAGTTGCTCTTCTTTAAGTGCGATCGCGACTAAGGTCGGGTTTCTGACCGCGAAACTTACTGTGATAAGGTTTCATCCTTTGATTGCATAGTGCGGTCGTGTTCAGGTCTTGTGCGACCGCTATAAATGTTCTGTTCAGCTTTATTTGGAGCAACCTAAGCCTGCAACAAGAGTCTTCAAACACATGTTAAATAGATCATTCAATTTGAGTTGTCAAGGATCAAAATTGAGATCATTTGTCTAACAGAAGCCAAACTGCCTGAAATGGAATGGGTAGCAAGCAGATATACACAGTTAGCTTTACTAGAAGAGAGAAGGTTAAAGGCACTGTATCATCACCAACTGTATCAAAGGAAGATAGGTCGGACCTACAATAGAAGGGTTAAGATTAGAAAACTCAGAGTCGGGTATTTGGTGTTGAAGCAATGTAAACCTAATGTATTGATCCAAGAGGGAAGTTCAGGCTTAGCTAGGAAGGGCCATATGTTGTGAAACAAGTCATGAACAAAGGTGCAATGAAGTTATCAGACATGGATGGGAACGAGTTTAGTGAGCCAGTGAACATTGACAGGTTGAAGAGGTTTTATGTATATATATAAAAAAAAGAGCTCGCTAGGTTGAAAACCCAAAAAGGGCGGCCTAGGTAAAAGTTAGAGCAGTATGCTAGTTCTAAAAACCCGAAAGGGCTGGCTAGGCAACAATTAGGGCCAAAAGAGAGAAAATCATCAATTAGAAAACCTGAAAGGGCTAGTTGGCAACAGGAGTGATCTTGTGTATGCTGGCTTTATGTTTGGTTGTTCCCCAATTTAATAAAATAGAATTAGTGTTAAAATTGTTCTATGTGCACTGTTATAATTATTTGACTAGATATGGATTAAATAAATAAACACAATAGCAAAAGGTGATAACAAATTATAAAAAGGAAAAGAAGCATCTTTTATTACTTTAATTATTTTTCATCCTAACAATACACTTTCTGAGTTGCCAAATGTAAAATCTATGGTAGTTGATAAATGTAACGTGCAGGCCAACTTTGCCTCAGCCGATCCAAGAAGGTTTCAGTCAAGCAAGGTATGTCTAAATCGAGAGTAAAGTCAGAATCGCAAGGCTCAGCTCCATACTGATGGTCAAGTTGACGAGGATCATAGCATGTACCTTGACGAAGAGCAGCAAAGGGAACATACATCAAGTATGTCCACGTAGTGATACGAGAAATCTTCCACCAAGGTACCAACCAATGGATATTGACTTCAGCGCGTGAGTGGATCCAGTCAACCTAGTCAGCATATGAATAAGCAGGATGGAGTAGTTTCCTACCAGAATGATGATGTGGCAGATATCTAGCAAAATCCATGGATGGAGTATCAAGCAAACAAAGACGCTACTGAAGCCAAATTTGTGAAGAAAAAATAAAGAAAAAAAAGTCCTCTAAGTTGAAAACCCGCAAGGGCAGCTTAGGCAAAAATTAGGACAGCTCGCTAGTTCTGAAAACCCACATGGGCAGACTAGGAAAAAATTAGAGTAATAAATATATATATAATAATAAAAAAATATCCGCTAAGTTGAAAACCTGCAAGGGCAGCTTAGGCAAAAATTAGGACAGCTTGCTAGTTCCGAAAACCCATATGGGCTAATTAGGCAAAAATTAGAGCAATAAAAAGAAGAAAAAAGAAAACCTAAATTGAAAACCCAAAAGGGCAGTTTAGGTAATTACCTAAAGCAGCAACGAACTGTTAGTCAGTCTCTTTGACAATTCTAATTTAAGTCGGTCTAATCCAACTAAAGTCTCGGCTAAGATCACAGGTACCGGTGACAAGCCTCCTTCCATTTGGTCCATAATATCCAATACCTGTGGATCAATATCACCGTCAGAAGAAACAAGCAAGAATTGGCCAAGCAAGCAAAGACAGAGCATGCGTCCCCACGCCTTAGTAGGAGCCAAATGAGAGAGACAAAAATCAATCAAGGGAGCAAGTAGAATTTTTTCACCTCTCATCAATTGAAGAACTTCGGGTTTTGAAATTTGAAATAACATCTGCATCTTCTGTTGAGTTTTGGAAATCAATATGGGTAATGCCATTTGTTGATTATTTGGATATCCAAGGATGGCCTCAAATTCTTCAATCAAGGGACATATTTCAAAGCCATTAATTTTAAATTCCCTAGAATCCATATTCCAAAAGGAAGACATGACATGTAAGAAGGAGTGGTCCAATTTAACATTTTTAAAACACTTTAAAATATCAAGTTTTGACCACAAAATTTACTTCCAGTGAATGGCATCCATATTCTTAAATAAAATTTTTATCTTCTTTAAATGAAGTTCGGTCATGGTGGATCAATGAAAGAAAATCAAAATTGTTAAAGGAGTTTTTACGTTGAAATGGAAAGTATTTTGGCTTCTGTATGAAATATGGCATGAAAGGTGATTTATATAGAAGAAACAAGCCTTTCCAAAATTGATAAGGTAAAGGTGATAGAAAAGGAAGAAACCATGTTGTGTAAGGAAAGGAATTGGCGAAAAATTTACTTTACCATGTTGCATTTAGCTTTTGTGGTGTTAACTGTATAAATATTGAAATATGAAAAAGAAAGTTTAATAATTGTGATGCAGTAACGATGAAAAGTAAAAAAAAAAAAGAAGAGAAAGTTAGTTACAATAAAGGCAGAAATTATGTATTATTATGCTTATTGTACAATGTTTATACAATTGATACAATTTATACATTACTAAGAAGGTGGTGGTAGGTCATCAAATAAAGCCCTGAAAAAGTCATCGCCTGTTGGAGGAGGAGGCAAATTTCTCATCCCGGGATCGCCCGAAGCGGGAGCATTAAACTCCCTATTACCTTGGAGTTTTGATCTATCATGGTCCCCATCGGATGCAGACGGAAGGATCTCATGGTAATCAGGCTGGGGGCCTCTTGATGAAGAAGCACCAGGATCCCTCATCCCCTGAAATTGGAAGTCTTGGAAATTCTGTTCTGATTGATGATACAAATTTTTGAAATGAGAAGCCTGCTGATGACTTGCTTCCAACTCTTCTTGAAATTTCTTATTTTAATCTTCAAGCATCCGCTGTGAGCTAGATAGGAAAAAGGTAAGAGCATGCATAATCATGCATACATATAGCATAAATTACCATGAAATAAGAGAATTCACCAGGTAATTCATATCAATGCCCTACGGATGAGATGGCATATCTGGTGGGCTAGAATGAGCAAATGAATGGGTAGTAAAAGAAGGTCCAGCCTCATAATCAAATGAACCAACAGCCTAAAACAATCATTAAAGAATCAAAAAGAAAGAAGTAGATGCAAGGAAAAAATGGTAAAGTTTTACCTGAGCAGTACTAGCCCCGAGATGTGGAGCGAACTCTCCCGCATCTCCATCCCTACCCTCATTTTCTTTATGAATTTACCGTACGTCAACAGGAGATACATCAAAGTTCAAGAGCCTTCTTTGAATAAAATGGGCATAAAATGCACCTGGTAGATGGAGAAATGACTCTACACCATAACCGTACCGAGCCGACTTCCCTTGTGTCCGATTTCACCATCATATCATCAACATATACTTGAACTTCTTTGTGCGTCATGCCATGAAATAGTGTGGTGGCCATCCTTTGGTAGGCTGCTCCAGCATTCTTTAAACCAAATGGCATCACCCTATAACAAAATATACCCCATGTAGTAATAAAAGCAGTTTTGGCTTTATCCTCTTAGGCCATTAGCACTTGGTTGTATTCAAAAAATCCATCTACAAATGAGTGTAGCACGCTAGAGTCTGCACTGTCAATGAGAACATCTATATGGGGTAAAGGAAAATCATCTTTAGGGGAAGCCTTATTTAAATCTCTATAGTCCACACATACCCTTATTCTTCCATCTTTCTTTGGCACGGGTACTATGTTAGCTAGCCAATCTGGATATTCTATCACTTCAAGGAACTTTACTTGTATTTGTTTAGTGACCTCTTCTCTAATTAATTTAGCCCATTCAGGTCTTAATCACCTAAGCTTTTGTTTGACAGGTTTCATGTGAGTGTAAGTAGGAATAAGATGTTTGGCTATGTCTCGATCTATTCCAGGCATATCTTCATAAGACCAAGTAAATACTTCTTCATATTTTTTGAATATTTTTTCAAATCTCTCTCTCTCTCTCATCAGGAGTAAGGTCGGATGCTATGCTAATGTTTCTAGGATTTTTTATTGTTCCCAAATTTAATGATTGTGTGTTAACAGAATTAATATTAAAGATGCTCATGTAACTGCTATTTGAATGTATGCAACCATCAGGAGATGAGCTCTTTTTTCACTTGCTCCACTAGCTCGGCAACATCTGCAAAAATTTCAAAAACCTGGGATCAACTTTCCCATGAACATGATTGGCTCAGGCTTTCCTTGGAGTGGTCCCATGTCTGAAGCTTTGACAAAGATCTCTTCAAGTGGTGGGAAGCTCTTCTTCTCATTCTTCTTTGGTTGGACATTGTTGGCTTCATCATAACCCAACCCCTTCTTGGAAGTTTGAGTTTTAAAATCTAGCAGTTTTGTCAAACTGGCCTTACCCTTTCCAAAACCAGCTCCGGAAAAGGTAGTTCATGCTCTTCATCATATTTAAGACTTTGGAGTCCACTACTTCATCATAAAAAATTGCAGCTACTTAGAAACCATTGAGAGCCCTCTCAATCATTAGAGCGTTAACAACTTCATTATCTTTGGCCTCGATGTTCACTGTTTCATCTCCGTTAGGGAACTTAATCTTTTGATGAAGGGTGGAAGGAACTCCACCAAGAGGATGAAACCATGGTCATCCAAGAGTAAGGCAAAGGTAACATGTATGTCCAAAATAACAAATTCAACAATAGATTCAATTGGACCAACCTTGACAGCAGCTTTGAAAGTTCCTTCGGCATGTCTCTTAGTGTTGTCATAAGCCCGAATGGTTACCTCGGTTGGGTTTAGATCCCTTATTGACATGGCTAGCTTTATCAATATTTTAAGTGGACAAAAATTTATGGCGGACCCATCATCAACCATTACACATAGAGTCCTTTTCCCTTTGATTTCTATTTTGATAAAGAGAGGGTGGATGTGATCTCTCCCCTCTTTCAGTAAATCCGCATCTGAGAAAGATACAGCTCCCATATTAACTTCGCTCTTCTCTTGAATATCCTCACATTTCATTACTTGCTCAATTTTTATGAAGTTGATCAACTCCTCTGGTGTTATGGAAGTGGAAATTGGCATGCTAGCTAAGGCCTTAGGCATAGTTTCTTGGTGCTTTTTAGAAGTAGCCAATAAATCCCAAATGCTAACACTTGCTCAGGTTCTTTTCAGTTGTTTGAGCATGGTATCATCTTCCTCTTCTTTATTCCCTACTTCAACTTCCATTCCCCTATTAATTTCCACCTCCTTAGGCGATGGCCTTGCATAAGGCTTACTGGATCTAGTGTTCATTACTTTTTCTTCCTTCAGCTCGGACCAGGTCCACTCTTCCTTCTTGGATACAAGATCGTCATCACTATCGCTTGAATCCCAAAACCATTCACAACACAAATTACTGCTTCTTTACCCACCATAGCTTGTTTAATTTCACCAAACACCTCTTCTTCTTTGGTTGCTTCTCCACCCACATCTTGAAAAGAAGACATGACAAAACTTTCATGCAAACCTCCTCCAATCATGAAGGTTGACGATGGTGGTACTCTATTGAACTTCGGTAATGGGTTGTCTTTGGTGTTTGGCTTGTTGGGCTCGGATAGCTTCCCACTATAAATCAAATTTTAGATCTCATGCCTCAACCTCACACATCTATCTATGTCGTGCCCTTGCGTTTGATGAAACTGGCAAAATGCTTTAGTGTCAAAATTAGGTGGGAGAGGATTAGGCAAAGGACGAGAATTTAAGGGTTGTAACATTCTCTTTCTTTGAAGCTTATTGAGAACCCAAGACATCGATTTCCCCAATTCTGAAAACTGCCTTCTTGTTCCATGGTTAGTGCCATTAACACCGACTGCCTTTTGCATACTTTGACTAGCAGATTGATAGTTTCCTTTCTCATTCCTTCTTGTTGAAAAATGGTTCTTCTCTCTTTCCCATTCTTCAATTTGCAGACCAGCTTGGAGGAGATCTTTGAAATCACGGATGAGCGTATGAGACATTCTTTCATGAAGACTAGGCAACACCCCTCTCACGATCATCCTTATTTGATCGGATTCATCGGGCCTCTTCTTGAGCAAAGAAACCTTATTTCTCCATCTTTTTACATAGTCCACAAAATTCTCATTTGACCTTTGTCTAATGGACTCAATATCCATTAAGGTAACTTCCATTTCAACATTATATCCATATTGTTGGATGAAGGCCTTGTATAGCAGATCGCAACTCTTTTGTGTTCCATCATCTAAGGCATTGAACCAATATTGGATAACAGGATCCAATGAGAGTATGAAGTATCTTAGAGTTTTAGCCTTAGTAGCTCGAGCAGACTGCATAGTAGTGATATACTGCTTCACATGGAGATGAGGATTTTTGGATCCATCAAACTTCGCAAAAGATGGCCTGTTGAACTTGTACGAAACCTCTTCATCTATCTCAAATAATTTGTCAACTTCAGACATTTCTTCGGTTTTTAGTTTCTTCTCAAATTTCTTTTCTATGTCCACAATTATCATTGTAACATCAGAAGTTTCAATTTTCTACATAGCTGATCTTTCAACAATCTTTGGTTCTTTCTTCTTGTCTTGAGGATCTTGGTAGTATTGAGCCCAATCACAATCATCATCAATGATCACCTTTTCATCATCAAAAACCACTTCACCAACTTTAGTCTTCCCTTTTTCCTTTGGCTTCTTAGTGCTAGTAGATGCTTTGGCATGATTTCCTAAAATTACAATTAATTGGTTCTTCATGGTCTCAGCTAGGGCCTCTTTTATTTCTTCCATCTTGGCATTGAGGGCATCATCCACCATTCTTTGAATTTGTTCATGCTCCATTGCTTTTGGTGAGCAAGTGATTGAGTCGTTGCTAGATTCTTTGCTTCCTGCGTAGGTCGGATTGTCGTAAGCTTTTGAACTGTCTTAATCTAGGGCTATGAGCCAAAAAGGACCAATGATATGAGATGCAAATGTATACATGTATGCACAAACAATAGACAAAGATAAGTAGAACGTCCCTTCCAACCTTATAACATCCACACACGAATGGCGAGTCCCTTTTCCTAGGTATATAGCTAACAAAATACAAACATGGGGTATCTTGTTTTTGAATATTTCCCTCGAACGTTTCAACCAATAGTTATATTTTCAAAAATGGAAATCAGTTCATGATAATTCCCATTAATTAGGTTTTAATCCATTCAACCAACTAAAGTAGCTTTTATGCTATATTAAATTAAAACTAAATTAAGAGGTTTATTATAAATAGATTTCTCACTTGAAAAAGTAACTAATGATTCATGCCAAAAACAAGCCCATGATTAATTGTTCTTAGTACAAACTAGGCTCACAATTGATTTTTGGTATTTCATAATTAACTTAAATAATTTGCAACCTCTTTGTAAGAAAATGTTGAATGAAAGTAATTTTGTTTCTAAGCCCATTGTAAAAAGATTTTAGAAAAAAATAGATTTTGGGCTTTGTATTTGAGTCTTGAGAAAAGTAATTTGTTAATTGAAAAGTTTTATATCCAAAGACCATTTTGAAAATTTTTGAAAATTTCTTTGGTCTTTTGGACTTTAAAGAAAAATTTATTTTGAGCTTACAATGTACTTAGGTTATATTAGAAAAAGAACAAACCAAATAAGCCATGATTTAAACCAAGAAAAATTAACCATAGTCAAACAACAAGCATTTAGGGTAAAAACCTAAGGAAAGTAACTAGGCCAATTACATGAGCTTTAGTCTTTGGGTAAAAAGGCTTATGTTCCCATTACAAGTATATACCAAATGATACGGGGCTATGAGTGATTATGCCATGCTCGATCTCCATACCTTGAGTTGAAGTATGGTATCCCTTACATAACACAACACGGGTAACATGGGCGTCCTAACACACGCACACGATACAATCTAATATGATGCAATGGATAATATCATTATAAGAAAGAATAGAATAATATAAAGACCAACAGAATCAAATTCTCTTATCCCCATTGGAGTCGCCACTTTGAGCGTGGATTTTCGCCCCCACTCCCGGTGGTATGGTTCTTGCGTCTTTGGCATTATTTAGGCTCGGGGCCTTAGAGAACACGGACCTAAGCCCGGATAAAATGGAGTCGCTGCACAAACGGGCCAAAAAAAAGAAAGGGGTGGATGACTCAATTCCTAAGGAATCCCCAACCCCTAATGAGTTCAAAAAGTTGGGTACATGTGGGGAAGGTGAGAAATGGCCCAGCACCCCCACAACTCCCAGTTCATTGGAACCGGCCTCCTTTGCAGGTCTTAATATTATAAAATTCTTAAATATGACAATATTATCCATATTACATGCAACAATTGAAATAAAGCATCATTATATTAAAATCAAAGCAATGTCTAAGCAAATCAAATAAATGGACACTCATCCGAGGATGGAAACATGTCCTTACATCGTTTATGTCTAAACTACATAGGACACCCACCGAAAGGTAGAAACATGTCCTTTACATTGGTCCAAAATATAAAAGCAATTTAAATTACATGATATTTAACTAATGAGGTACCCACAAAGTGGAAATATATCTCTTACAATAAATACTAAAACAAACAAATAACAATAATAATAAAAAGAATATTGTTGACCGTTAATTTTTTACCCAGTGCAGTTTAATATATTTTATTTAGTCCAAAATAATTTTTGTGTTACCTTAATTAAATAATATTTGTTTTAGTATTTATTTTTTATAATTTTTTAAAAAACTTTATTATAATAAATAATAATAATAATAATAAACAAATAAATAAATATAAAAATAAAAATTCGCAATGAAAAAATCGGTGACGAAAAAATTCATCGCCGCAAGCGTTGGACGAAATGGCCTGCAGCCAATTTCGCTCGTGCGCCGAGCAATTTTCCATGCCAGCTCTCGCAGCCCGTCGCAGTTTTCGACAGTGAATTTGGTTTCCAACGCAATTTTTTCTGAAACCAAATTCTATTTGGTTTCAGTTTCCTTTTCCTAATTAATGATAGTTTTTTATAAACAAATTGAATTAATCATCTAAATTTCCTATAAATAAGACTAAAAAGACACTGAAAAAGGGGAAAACTTTTAGATAAAAACTTTGAGAGATCGGACTAGATTTTGAGGAGAAAAACTTTTGGATTTGGACTGGAACTTAAGACTTCAGATTTGAGAGGAGCAACAAGCAAGCTGTTTATAATTCATCAAAGACAGCAACCTTGCCTTTGTATCTGTTCATCCAAGAAGCAATTTTTGGTGGAACCAACAAATGAAGGTTTGAATCCCTAATTTCTTTTTATTTTCTTACGGTAGCTTTTTTTTTATTCATAAGATCATACACACAAAACCTTGATCTATAAACATGTAGTAACATTGATCTTCATTTCAACAACATAAAAATACTTTTTTGTTTCCAAATACCTTAAAAACCCTAAATCGTATTTTCTATTTCCAAAAACCCTAAAAATAATACCTTCTATTTCCAAGAATTTAAGAACCCTAAAAATACTTTTTTGTTTCTTCTAAACCCTAAGAACCCTAAATTTATTTCATCTATGTCCAAAAGACCTTAATTCGTTACTTTTCTATTTCCAAAAACCTTAAACCATTTTGCTTATTTCCAAAAACTTTATATGTTTTCACAAATCTCAAAACCAAACATATTACCAAAAACCCTAAATCATTGTATTAATTCCCAAAACCATAATCTCTATTCCAAAAGTCAGTAGCCTTATTTTTTAAGCATCAAAAGCTTTAACCCTAATTAATCCTTCTTTCCAAAATCACACAATAAGCATTATTCTTATAAAGGGGTCAATATTCATTTGTGTATTATGAGTCCGCGTATTTAACTTTTCTTTTTCCAAAGCCCTAATTTAGTAATTAAAATTCTAAAATCCTATTTTCAGATGCGAACCCAAAATTTTATAATTATTGCTTTATTTAATTATGTAGTTTATTATATTCTTTGATTTATTTAAGTTCAATGCTTAATTTGTTTAATTTATCATGGATGGATGTTTACTTTCTATTTTGATTGATGTTTAATACCTTTGATGAATTATTTATTTATGATGAATGGTTATTTTCTTCTATCGATTTATTTAGATTTCTAAATGTTGTAAGTGTTGCGCTCGAATTAAGTACTACTACAAGCGTCACTCGCAAGTATACGAGCTAGTTGTAGCAAAGGTGATTGCCCCAAGGTCATTTTCCCAAGAAGGTGTGGTTCGTAATAGCTTGATTGACAAGTATTTAAATGCGGAAGTTTGTTGTGTTGGAATGGTGCGAGAATGATTTAAACCTAAGATTAAGGAGTGTAGGATTGATGTGTGTGATGGGTGTACAAGATCAAATCGATTCTTGGGAAGGTTCCTAGGGGTATAGGTCCATTCAATCAAAGCTCAATTCTCAATTATCCATTAACATAACCTTGTAATTAATTTGTTCCTTAAGGTTAATTAGTCAATTACCAATTAATTAGTTCTCACATTCATGAATTAGCATTAACCAATTATTTTACATTACCAAATTAAATAACCCTAGAACTTATATTTCTAATTCATTCATAGGGTAGTCGATTGCATAATTCCGATATCAAATTTCTCCTCTCGGTCCTTCATTCAATATCTAGAGGTCAATAGGTAGCTAATCTATCAACCTAGCATACAATCCAATGTAATCAACTAACAACAAAGTACATCAATGTAAATACCAAATCAAAGCATTCAATCAAATATAATAAAAACCCTAGGAATGGGTATTTAGTCTCAACATCATCAATTTAAAACATTCATTCAACTCAATATAAAATAAATACAAATTGTCTAAATTAGCTCATGGCCAATTCACCGCAAGCAAAACTTGTGGCAAATTGACTTGTGGCCAATTCACCTTAAGTAAAACCTACGGCAAATTGGCCTATGGCCAATTCGTCGTAAATGTTCCTGCGGCGAATTGGCCTAAGCCAATTCATCGCCGATTATGCCGTCGCTGATTTTGCCATCGCTGATATATTTTTTTATTTTTTAATTTCATTATTAAAAATAAATATTATAATTAATAATTATCAAAATAAATAATAAATATTAAAATACCACAAAAATTATTTTGGACTGTTTAAAATATCGGACTCGACTGGGTTAAAAATTAAGGGTTTACAGTTTGCCCCCTGCTTAAGTGATCTAAGACTACAACAAAAGAAAATGAAAAGCAATGTGATTTATGATTTGGTTTAGAGCCAAATTAGACTTCATACCCAAGGTTGGTTTGAGTTATGGACGCAAGAATAATTTGGGTTCTGAACCTGGGGTAAGTTTTGGACTTAAAAATTAATTTGGGTTTTGGACCCGAGGTAAGTTCTGGACTTTAAAAATAATACCGGGATAAGTTCTGGACTTAAAAAATAATTTGGGTTCTAGACTCGGGATAAGTTCTGAACTTAAAAAATAATTTTAGTTTTAAACCCGAGATAAGTTTTGGACTTAAAAAATAATTTTGGTTCTGGACCCGAGGTAAGTTATGGACTTAAAAGTAATTTGGGTTCTGGACCCAAGATGAGTTCTTGACTCAATAATAATTATAGTTCTGGGCCCAAGATGTGTTCTGGATTTGGGTTCTGGACCCGAGGTAAGTTTTGGACTTAAAATTAATTTGGGTTCTAGACCCGAGATAAGTTACGGACTAAAAAATAATTTGGGTTCTAGACCCGAGATGCATTCTGGACTAAAAAATAATTTCGGTTATGGACCTGAGCCGAGTTTTGGACTCAAGAATAATTTGGGTTCTGGACCCGGGGTAAGTTCTAGACTTAAAAAATAATTTGGATTCTCGACCCGAGGTAAGTTCTGGACTTTAAAAATAATTTCGATTATGGACCCGAGATAAGTTCTGGACTTAAAAAATAATTTGCCGAGATAAGTTCTGGAGTTAAAAAATAATTTGGGTTCAAGACCTGAGATAAGTTCTGAACTTAAAAAATAATTTGGGTTTTGGACCCGAGAAAAGTTTTAAACTTAAAAAATAATTTGGATTATCTACAAAAAATGATTGCAGTAAGTAGGATATCAAAGAAATTTGCAAAAAATTTAACTACTTTTATGTTTTACCATTCTTATATTCTCTTGCCCCCTAAGTGTAAAATTATTTTAAAAGTACGAAAATATTTTTAAACATGCAAATATCTGAATAATTAAATTTACTATTTATTCACTATGTATTACTATTTACTCACTATTCACTAACTATTTATTTACTATTTATCAATAGTAATATTGATTTTTTTTTCACGAGAATTACTGTTTTTCCCTTTTTGATTCTTGTCTTTTGCCTTTGCTATTTGACTATATAAATGACTCATTTCTTCAATACTCATCCACACTTACATATTTTCATAGTTGAATCAAAGAGTTTAACAGACTGTTGAGGAGAAGATGCATGCTTCGAGATCAGGGCCTCGATCCAATGTTGAGTTGTTGGAATTTATTCAACGGTATGAAAATGGAACTGTAAGTCTACTAGCTAGGATGCAGCTTCATCATAGTTCAAATCAAAAAACCAAGGTAACAATGCAACTTAATATTTTAATAGCACAAATATATATGTAAACCCTTAATTTTTTACCCAGTCCAATCCGTTATTGTTTATATAGTCCAAAATAATTTTTGTGATATTTTAATTAAATAATATTTATTTTAGTATTTATTATTTATAATTTTTAATAATAATAATAATAAATAAAAATAAGAATCAGCGATGGAAAAAATGGAATTGGCCAAGGCCAATTCGCCCGCAGGAATTTCCTGCGGGCGAAATGGCTTTGGCCCATTTCACAGCAAGAAATTTCTGCGGTGAAATGGCTGGCCGCCCAGCCAATTTCGCACCAGCTCTCACAGTTTTGGCCAACGCTCACATTTTTCGTAGGCAAAATTTTTTCAACGCAATTTTTTTCGAAACCAAATTCTATTTGGTTTCTGTTTCTTTTCCTAATTAATTTTAGTTTCCTTAAAAATTATAATTAGGTTTATGATTTTTCCTATAAATAACACTTTAAAACTCAGAATTAGGGGACTGGGGATGAAAAGGAAAAATTGGTGATCGAGAATTGGACTATTAAACTAGGATTGTGTCGGAGCAAAAAACTGAAAACCCTAGCAAGAGATTAGAAACAAGCAAGCAATCAACAATTCATCAAAGGTAGCCACAATGCTTTTGTCTTTGTTCATCCAGAAGTCAATTTTGGTGGAACCAACTATGCAGGTTTGATCTTTAATCATAGATTATATATTTACGATAGCTTTGTTTCTTTGATTAATAAGAACATGCACAAAGTATTTTGATCCTTATATATGTAGTAATTTGATCATTGTTTCAATAACTTAAATTGTTCCTTCTGTTTCCAAAAACCATAAAATGTACTCTTCTGTTTCCAAAAAAAATCTTAAGAACCCTAAATTATTTCTTCTTATTCCAAAAACCTTAAAACCCTATATTATTTCTTATATTTCCTATAAACCTCAAAAACCTTAATTTATTTCTTTTGTTTCCAAAAAACCTTAAAAATCTTAAATCATTTTTTCTGTTTCCAAAAACTCCAAAAACCCTAAACTGTTTTCCTCTAACTTTTTCCAAAATTTCCAAATGTTTTCTTAAATCTCCAAACCTTAATCTTCTTTATGTTTTCTAAAAATTATAATTATTTTATAAGACTCTAAACTATTTTCTTAAATCCTAAAATCAAATATATTTTCCAAAATGTCAAGAACCATAATTCTCTCAAAACTAATACACAAACCCTAGTTTTCCTAAACCCTATTTCTTAAAACCTTAAAATCATATAAACCTAAAGGCATAATCTTATAAACCTTAAATCACAATCCAGTAGCTAAGAATTATAAACCCTTATATCTTAAGACTCCAAAACCCTAATTTCATAAGATTACTCCTAAACCCTAATTTGATTAACCAAAAAACCTTACTACTTTCTTAAATTCATAAAACCCTAATCCATTCCAATTTTCTTAAACCTTTATAGTAGGTTAAATAAATAACAACCATAATACTAAAATCCCAAAACCCTAAAATGTTAATTAAAGAGCTTTAAATAGAAACATTAAACCCTAATTTGTATCTTTACTTGCCTTATTTAATTTTTGATTTGATTATGTTGTTTATTATATGCTTTGATGGTAGATTTATTTAATTTAAATGCTTGATTTATTTAATTTATCATGGATGGATGTTTTCTTTATTGTTATTATTTATTTGTTTTAGTATTAAAATTGCAAGAGGTATGTTTCCACTTTGTGGGTACCTCATTAGTTAAATACCATGTAATTTAAATTGCTTTTATATTTTACACCAATGTAAAGGACATGTTTCTACCTTTCTGTGAGTGTCATATTAGTTTAGACATGGATGATGTAAGGACATGTTTTCATCTTCGGATGGGTGTCCATTTATTTTCTTTGCTTGGACATTGCTATGATTTCAATATAATGATACTTTATTTTAATTGTTGCATGTAATATGGATAATATTGTTATACTTAAGAATTTTATAATATTAAAACCTACAAAGGAGGCCGGTTCCAATGAACCTGGCGTTGTGGGGGTGCTGGGCCATTTCTCACCTTCCCCACATATACCCAACTTTTCGATCCCATTAAGGGATTGGAGATTCCTTAGGAATCGAGTCATCAACCCCTTTCTTTTTCCCTGTCTGTCCGGGTGGTGACTCTATTTTCTCCGAGCTTAGGCCCGTGTTCTCTAAGGCCCTGAGCCTAAATAGTGCTGAAGTCGCAAGAACCATTCCACCGGGAGTGAGGGCAAAAATCCCCGCTCACAGTGGCGACTCCACCGGGGAAAATGGAGAACATTGATTTTGATTTTGATTTTAATTTATCTTCTTTGTATGAGGATGATGATGTTTTCTTTTCCAAAATGAATGCAATAAAGTCTGATTTTACTTACTTGTGTGATGTTTCTCTTGATGGTTGCATACATTGAAATAGTAGTTACATGAGCATCTTTAATATTAATTTTGTTAACACACAATCATTAAATTTGGGAACAATTGAAAATCCTAAAAACATTAGCATAGCATCTGAACTTACTCCTGATGAGAGAGAGAGATTTGAAAAAATATTCAAAAAATATGAAGAAGTATTTGCTTGGTCTTATGAGGATATGTCTGGAATTTATCGAGACATAGTCGAACATTTTATTCCTACTTACACTCACATGAAACCTGTCAAACAAAATCTTAGGCGATTAAGACCTGAGTGGGCTGAATTGGTTAAAGAAGAGGTCACTAACCAAATACAAGTAAAGTTCCTTAAAGTGATAGAGTATCCAGATTGGCTAGCCAACATAGTACCCATGCCAAAGAAAGATGGAAGAATAAGGGTCTGTGTGGACTATAGACATTTAAAAAAGGCTTTCCCTAAAGATGATTTTCCTTTACCCCATATAGATGTTCTCATTGATAGTGCAGCCTCTAGCGTGCTACACTCATTTGTAGATGGATTTTTCGGATACAACCAAGTTTTAATGGCCTAAGAGGATAAAGCCAAAACTGCTTTCATTACTACATGGGGTATATTTTGTTATAGGGTGATGCCGTTCTGCTTAAAGAATGCTGGAGCAACCTACCAAAGGATGGCCACCACACTATTTCATGACATGATGCACAAAGAAGTTGAAGTATATGTTGATGATATGATGGTGAAATCGGATACAAGGGAACAACACTTCCAAAACTTAGAATTATTCTTTTATAGAGCATTGAAATATAAGCTAAGATTAAACCCGAATAAGTGTGCATTCAAGGTTACCTCAGGCAAATTATTGGGACATGTGATTGGTTCGAATGGCATTGAGATTGATCTTGACAAAGTTAATGCAATCAGGGATATGCCAGCCCCTAAGATGAAGAGAGAAGTTTGAGGATTTATTGGTAAATTACAATACATTAGCAAATTCATAGCAAAGCTCACAACAATCTGTGAGCCTATCTTCAAATTACTCAAAAAGAATCAGCTAGTCCTGTGGAATGAAGAATGTCAAAGGGCCTTTGAATGAATAAAAGAGTATTTGCTGAATCAACCTGTTTTAAAACCGCCTAAACCCAGCAAACCTCTATTACTATACTTAGTAGTAGAAGAAGAGTCAATAGGAGCCATGCTAGCCCAAGCAGATTAGTCAGGGATTGAGCATGCAGTTTACTATTTGAGCATAATATCAAATAGTACAGTGTTGTGAGCTTATGAAATTAAGTATAGTATTATTGAAAAGACCTGTATAGCCGTGGTTTGGTCTTCTAAGAAGTTGCAGTATTACTTTCAATCGTACAGTGTGCAAGCAATTTCTAGGTTGGATCCAATGAAGTACTTAAGGGAGACACCCTCTTTGATTAGGAAGTATGGTCGATGGTTAATAATATTAGAAGAATTTGAGGTTGAGTATGCAACCAGAAAAACAATCAAAGGTAGAGCAGTAGCAGAATTCCTGGCCCAACAACCATTACCAGATGGCGAAGAGGAAGTCTTGGAATTTTTGGATGAACATTTAGAGGCAATTGAAGTACAAGGGTGGAAAATTTATTTTGATGGAGTAGCAAATAGGAAAGGAGTAGGTTTGGGAGTCATAGTAGAATCGCTTGAAGGGAAACTTATCCCTTTAGCCAAAAAGTTGAAATTTAGGGCAACCAATAATATGGTGAAATACGAAGCATGTATCTTTGGTTTGGAAATCCTAATGATTATGAAGGTGGATAAGGTGGAAGTTTTTGGCGATTCATTGCAAGTAGTATCCCAAGTAAATGGAGAGTGGGAGTTGAAAGAAGAAAAATTAAAAACAATACCACCATTACTTGACCATGATGAAGAATAACTTGAAGGAGTGTAGGTTTATACACCTATCAAGAGAAGAAAATTAGATGGCTAATGCCCTAGCCACATTGGCTTCGGTAAGGGAAAATCCTGTCAGTTTATTCCTTAAGCCTCTTATTTTGACCAGTTCTTCAACTCCTTGCTATGAATATGAGACAATCATAGAAATTGATACAGACCATGATTCGTGGTATGATACTATAAGATAATTTTTGGAGGAAAGGAAATACCCGTCGGGGGCAACAAAGAAAGAAAGAAGAGCCATAAGTCGGTGGTCTTTGCATTATATCACATTCCATGGAGAGTTATATCAAAGATGGCCTGATGGGGGTGCATTTGAGATGCTTGAGGAAGCCTGAAGTGGAACATATCACATCAGAAATACATTCGGGAAGTTGCGGTCCGCACATGAGTGGTTTGGCCCTAGTTAAGAAGATAATTCGACAAGGTTACTATTGGTTGACCATGGAGAGAGATTGTATAGAGTTCGTAAAGAAGTTCCATCAATGTCAGATGTATGGTAACTTGAATCACATGCCTCCTGAAGAATTGCATTCTATGTCTTGACCATGGGCCTTTGCCACTTGGGGTATCAACATTATAGGAGAGAAACATCCGACGGCCTCAAACGGTCACCATTTCATTGTAGTAGCAGTGGATTATTTTTTGAAATGGGTCAAAGTTGAATCCTTCAACAAACTGGGCGCAAGTCAAATGGCTAGATTTATTGAAAAGAACCTCATCTGCAGATATGAGGTCCCACACAGTGTGATATCAGACAATGGGGTACAGTTTCAAGGAGCAGTTAAGGATTTATTCTCGAAGTACCAAATCCATCATCACAGATCCTCTCCTTATAGACCAAAGGCTAATGGTGCAGTAGAAGCAATAAACAAGACAATTAAGCAAATTCTGTCCAAGATGACTAGGACTTACAGGGATTGGTCAGAGATGCTTTCTTTTGCTTTGTGGGGATATAGAACAAGTGTGCGAACACCGACTAGAATGACACCGTTCTCCTTGGTTTATGGGATGGAAGCAGTGTTGCCAATTGAAATTGAGATTAAGTCATTGAGAGTGATCTTGAAAGCTGAACTGCCTGAAATAGAATGGGTAGTGGCAGATACACACAGTTAGCTTTACTAGAAGATAGAAGGTTAAAAGCACTATATCATCATCAATTGTATCAAAGGAAGATAGCTCAGGCTTATAGTAAAAGAGTTAAGATCAGAAAACTCAAAATCGGGGATTTAGTGTTGAAACAAGGTAAGCCTAATGTATCTGATCCAAGAGGCAATTTTAGGCCTAGGTGGGAAGGGCCATATGTTGTGAAACAAGTCATGAATAAGGGTGAAGTGAAGTTATCAGACATGGACGGGATTGAGTTTAGTGAACCAGTGAACATTGAGAGATTGAAGAGGTTTTATGTATTAAAAAAAGAAAAGAAAAGAGCTCGCTAGGTTGAAAACCCAAAAAGGGCGGCCTAGGCAAAAGTCAAAGTAGTCTGCTAGTTTAAAAAACCCGAAAGGGCGGGCTAGGCAACAATTAGGGCTAAATGAGAGAAAATCATCAATTAGAAAACTCAAAAGGGCTAGTTGGAAATAGGAGTGATCTTGTGTATGATGACTTTATGTTTGGTTGTTCCCCAATTAATAAAATAGAATTAATGTTAAAATTGTTCTATGTGCACTGTTATAAGTATTTGACCAGATTTGGAAGAAATAAATAAACACAACAGCAAAAGGTGATGACAAATTGTAAAAGGAAAAGAAGCATCTTTTATTACTTTTATTATTATTTTTTCATCCTAATAATACACTTTTTGAATTAACAAATGTAAAATCTATGGCAGACAATAAGTGTAACATGTAGGCCAGCTTTGCCTCAGCTGATCAAAGTAGGCTTCAATCAAGCAAGGCATGTCTAAATCGGGAGTGAATTCATAATCATGAGGCTCTGCTCTGTACTGACGGCTAAGCTGGCGAGGATCATAGCAAGTACCTCAATGAAGAGCAGCAAGAGGAACATACATCAAGTATGTCCGCATGGTGATACAAGAAATATTCCACCAAGGTACCAACCAACGGATGTTGACTTCAGTGCGTGAGTGGATCCAGTCAATCCAGTCAGCATATGAAGAAGCAGGATGGAGTAGCTTCTTAGCAGAATGATGCCGTGGCATATATCTGGCAAAATCCATGGATGGAGTATCAAGCAAGCAAAGACGCTCCTGAAGCCAAATCTGTGAGGGAAATTAAATTAAAAATAAAGTCCGCTAAGTTGAAAACCCACAAGGGCGACTTAGGCAAAAATCAGGACAACTCACTAGTTCCAAAAACCCATATGGGCGGACTAGGCAAAAATTAGCGTAATATAAAAAGTATAATAAAAGAGGTCCGCTAAGTTGAAAACCCACAAGGGAAGCTTAGGCAAAAATTATGACAGTTCGCTAGTTTCGAAAACCTGCATGCGCGGACTTGGCAAAGATAGGTTTTAACATCATAGCCACTCTAAGCTAATAATCATGAATTCTTTGGCATTGCTGTAATATTCAAAGTATATGCTGGGTAGTTCATCAGAATCCTCCTTCACTCGGGACCAAGGAACCAGTCATACACCATCTCCCCAAGAAACCAGCCACTGAACATAGGGCCAGCAATGACTCGACGAGTATGTTAGTAAGGCAGTGCAGAATTCATGGAAGGAGTCTAGTGCTCTAGCTCTTCAGCTTTTCCACCAAGCCAAATAGACCTAGAAAGATGACAAAAAGTAAGTAAACTTTTTACATAAATTTTAGAGTATATTGACATTATTTTACCTAAACCCAGGTTAAGCGACTCAAGTGATAGCGCTGGGTGTGTACATGGTGAGAGCCAGGAACCACCGTGCAATCGGCCAACCAAAAATTCAACCTTAGATGCTCGACTCTCTCTTGAGAAATGCTAGGCACCCTCACAAGATTGTGCTTGTAATATCCCAAAGTGTGCCCTAGAAGTTTTGGTATTATTGTTGTAATTGGATTAAGTGTATATATTAAATTGGAAAGAGAAAAGAATTAAAGAGAGAGTGTATATGTTGTATATATGGAAATATATACAACATATACAAGTCAAATTGTTATGTGGTCAAAGGAAGATATTTATTGATTTTATTTAATTAATGGAAAATGGGAAAAATAAAATGAGTGGAAGAGAATTATTTGAATATTTTATTGATATTGCTTGGTGGAGATTTGAGTGGAGATTAGATATTTGACTTTGCTTCTTCTTCTTTTTCATTTTTCTTCTTCTTTCTTTGTGGTTTGGCCGGCACTCACCAAAGACAAGAGAGCAAGAGAAGGTTTTTGATTTCTAAGAGTAAATTGAAGGAAGATTCAAGAGATTAAGTTGAAATTGTGAAGTTTCATCAACTTTGGTAAGTTCCCTCTTGATTTCTTTTGTTTAGATTGAAGTTGTGTTTGAGTGTGATTGTGGATAGTATGTGTTTGTTTGATTTTGGTGTGTTTAAGAGTGTTTGGTTCAATTGATTTTGGATTTTGGGGTTGGATTGAAGGAAAGAGTAAGTTTGTTGGAAGAGAAAGTGTTGTGGTTGTGTTTTAAGTTTGTGATGATGATTACGAAGTGTGTTTGATGTATGTTTGAGTTGTTTTGAGTGTTTTTGTAAGTTATTATGGTTTTTGGGTGTGTTTAGTTAAGTTTGTTTGAAGTGGAAGATGATGGAAATAAGTGGTTTGTTGGATGTAGTGTTGATGTTGCCGGAATCTGCATTTTTGGCCTGACACGCCCATGAGCACGTCCAAGTCTTTGGGCATGTCAATGGTTCTATGTTGCAATAGCATTTACATGTCAGTGACACGCCCCTGTCACTGAGCATGTCATAACTACTGTGTGGGTGAAGGATTGACACGGCCATGAGCACGCCCGTGTTGTTGGACGTGTCAATATTTCTGTGAGACAGAATGTATTACACGTTCAGTGACACGCCCGTGGTTCTGAGCGTGTCAAAGCTTCTGTATTATGGAGTTAGGGCACGGTCCGGGACATGCCCGTGTTATTGAGCGTGTCATGTTTAGAGTTTGCCGTAGTTGGTTTTTAGCTTTATCATCTTATATGTATTTCTAAGTGAGTGTGTATGATTACTTTTGGTTTAGGTTGTGAAGAAGTTGAATTGCCCAAACCTTAGTATTGAGGATTCTTGGAGGAGGAAGTGTATAGATTGGTGTGAGTTGGTTTTGAGGTAAGTACAAACTACATGATTGTATACATTTACATGATTTTGATACTTAACATATTTGGTTGTACATATGTTAAGTAATTGATTACATTGTTAATACATATGATTAATGTTATGATTAGTATAATGTGAATGATTGATGAGCATCTAAAATGTGTGTTAATGCTATTGGTTATGTACACCTAAATGATGAATTGACTTAATGTGAATTGAGATATAATGAGATATGAAGCCATTGTTGTTGGCTAAAATAATGTAAATGAGAGGATTAAGGCATGTTAGCCTAAATGATAATGAGAAAATGAGAATGAAATTGATAATGAAATAATAAATGAGTTGTGTGTCTAATGTGTTATTCCATTTTCAGAGTTTTTTTGTTGGTGGCATGCCTATAGTAACAATCTCTTGAAGTTAGGTTGGGCTTGATCCTTGAAGCCAAGTAGGGTTGAAGTTTAACATGTTTTACTCCCCTTGAAGCTTGGTTGGTTCTAGTCCTTGAAGCCTAATTGAGATGTTACAACCCCTGAAGCTAGGTTGGGTTTGGTTCTTGAAGCCAAGTTGGGTTGATACTTAGCATGCTTTGTTCCCCTTGAAGCTTGGTTGAACCTAAATCCTTGAAGCCTAGTTGGGATAATGATAATGGTAAATGTGATAATTGAACCAAAACATTAACTCTGAAAGTTGAATGGCATATTAGAGTCTTTGGGCCCATGCTTGTCTTTGTTTTCAATGTGATTCTTGAATGGTGAAACCAATGAATAATGAGATAAATGTCTATGAGGTATAATGTTATGAGATGATTATAATAAATAAGTATCTTATTGAAAATGAATGTGGCTTGGGTAGCTATGTTGAGTAATGAAACTATGAAGATACAACATGAATGTTTTAATAAGATATTGAACAATGTAAGGTTTTGAAATATAATATTCCTCTGAATGGTGTATGAAAATTTATTGTGTGACATTGGCATTGCGTTGAAGCATAGTATTATTGTAGTTTGTACCACTAAGCCATTGGCTTAGCGCGAGTGTGATTCATTGCGCAGGTGACAGGGAAGAACCGGAGGGTTCCTCTAGCCCGAGTATAGTCTAGATTTTAAGGTGGTGATAGTGGAGCTTAAAGATCAAAGACATACTGCCAAACATGTATATATATATTTTATGTTTTATTTAAAACTTGAGTTTTGATGTATATGTATTTGTAAATATTTGTTATATTTTTTGCTGCATTTTGAATAAACATTTTATCTATTGTGTTTTTATAATATAACTTAAATGTTTTAAATGTGTTCATATTATTGAAAAGGGATGATTTATGTGTTTTGTAAACCATGGCATTCCTATATTCAGTATACGTATATTACGATCGTAGTAGCATGCTGTATACGTATATGGGGTATAGGGGTATTACAATTGTTTTGGTATCAGAGCCTAGGTTTGAGATTCTCAACCTATGTCAATTGTAAGAAAAATAATATTTTGATTTTAAAAGTTGGTTTTCAATTAAGATACATGTTTTGGTAATGGCAGTCTTTGATCTTAAATGAGGTATAATCTGCTGTGTTTGCAGATATAGGTAGTGATGGCGTCTCATTCACATCAGCCTGTAGAAGGTAGTGCGGAGAGCGTAGCTCCTGAAGAGGGTAGAGATGGAGCTAGGGTTGAGAGAGTTAGTGGGGCACCTATTTCTGTGCCAGAGCGATCAGCTGCTGATAAGGTTCCACCGGGTTGGTTAAGGCATATGGTCGAATTGTTGAGGGAAGCTCCAGTGCAGCCACCACCGCCACCACAGCCTCAAGTGCCGGTGAGGCATTATGATAAGTTGAGGAAATATGGGGCTGAGGATTTCTTGGGTACTACAGATCATGCAGTAGCTGAGCAGTGGTTGGATAAAGTGCAGAGGATATTTATTCAATTACAAGCTACTCCAGATGAGAAATTTGATTATGCTAGATCCTTATTGCAGAAGGACGCTTATGATTGGTGGAAGATGGTTCCTCATGCTATGGATGATCCACCTACATTATCTTATGGTGATTTTCTAAGGGAGTTCGAGCAGAAATATACTCCGAGGGAGTATAAAGATGTTAAGAAGATGGAATTCTTGAATTTGAGGCAAGACAACCGGACAGTGATAGAATATGAGATTGAGTACATCCGGTTGAGTCACTATGCCGGTGGGATTATCTCTGATGAGATTGATCGATGCAGGAGGTTTGAGGAGGGGTTGAGGCCCTCTATTATGTGCATTGTTGCTGGTTCTTGAAACCAGGATTTTTCTCAATTGGTTGTAGCAGCCAGAAGTGTTGAGAGAGCACAGGGTATTGTAGCAGCTGCTACCGAGGAAGAGACCAGAGTTAGGAGACCCCAGTTTGAGGCATGGTCTTCATCTATGAAGAGAGGCCGAGGAAGTTTTGTTCCGAGAATTAGTAGGAGTCAGAGGCAGTCGGGCAGATCAGTTCAGTATCAGAGGCAGAGGCCAAGACCGACAGTTTCTGTAGCGAGTGCTCCGACTCCAGTGGTTGAGAGATCTACTCCACCTGTATGTGTTTATTGTGGTAGGACCCATGGGGGTGCTTGTTGGAAGACGGGTGGATTAGGTGTATGCTTTAGATGTGGGTCACCAGCTCATTTTATTAAAGATTGCCCCGAGATGCAGGATTATAGACAGACTGATACTGTAGCTTCTCGACCTAGTGTCAGCAGAGGTGGTCGAGGGGGCAGAGGATTCAGTAGAGGTGGTAGATCTGGGTTTAGTTAGAAAGGGGGATCTTCATCCAGAGGCAGTAGGCCAGATGAGGCCGGGTCTTCTCAGAGAGTATATGTGATGCAGAGGCAGCCGGATACTTCAGCAGTTATAGTGGGTACATTTTCTTTATTTGATATTCCAGTTCTTGCTTTGATTGATCCAGGATCTACTCATTCATATATAAGTGCATCCATATTGCCTGTGTCTGAATTGCATTCAGAGTCCTTAGGATTTGATGTCTTGGTGAAAAATCCTTTAGCACATAGTGTAGTGGTGAGCAAGGTGCATCGTGACAGTGCAGTGGTAGTGCAAGGTGAAGAGTTTCATGGTGATTTAATTGAAATGCCTTTTAAGGAATATGATTTGATCTTAGGCATGGATTGGTTGTCTAAGCATGGAGCTGTGGTAGACTGTCAAAAGAAATGTGTTACTTTGAGAACCAGTGATGGTAGAAATGTGATGATGTCTAGTGAGCAGAGACAACTTGCATCCTTGTTTATTTCAGCTGTAACAGCTAGAAGGTTGATTAGAAAAGGGTGTGATGGTTATCTTTCTCATGTTGTGGATACTAGAATAGTGGGTTCTCAACTTGATAGTATACCCACAGTTGTAGATTTTCCAGATGTTTTTCCTGAGGAGTTGCCAGGGTTACCCCCTAAGAGAGAGGTTGAGTTTGGTATCGATTTGTTGCTTGGTACCACTCCCATCTCTTTCACTCCTTATCGAATGGCACCTGCTGAATTAAGAGAGTTGAAGGTGCAATTGCAGGAGTTGTTGGATAAAGGGTTTATTCTGTAATATCCCAAAATGTACCCTAGAAGTTTTGGGATAATTGTTGTTTTGTTTGAATCAAATGTATATGTGTAGTGGGAAAGGAAAGAATGTATAGAGAAAATGTATATGTTGTGTATATGGCAAGATATATAACATATATGTTGGTCAAAATGGTGGGTCAAGGGAAGAAGATATTTAATTTGTGATTTGTGAAATTACTAAAAAGGGTATGTTAATGAAATGAAGTTAAATTATATGGAAGAGGGTATTTAGGTAATTTTCTTTTGAAATTGCTTGGTGGAGGTTTAAAGAGAAGAGAAAGTTGACTTTGCTTCTTCATTTTCTTTTCTTTCCCTTTGGTGGCCGAGCCTCATCAAGACAAGAGAGCAAGAGGAAGGTTTTGAGTTCTCAGATCAAATTGAAGGAGTTTTCAAGTGATTAAGTGGAAATCCAAGAAGATTTATTATTTTTGGTAAGTCTCTCTTGAATTCTCTTATTTTATTTTAAGTTGTTTGTGAGTTTGATTGTGGATATTTGGAAGTAAAGTTGTGTTTATGGTAGTTTGTTGGTGTGTGTTTGATTTAAATTGATTGTGGTGTTGGTTTTGAATGAGAAATAAAAAGATGGGTTGTTGTTAGTTTTGAAAGGGTAGGAGTGTTGTTGATTTTAGGGTTTTGAAGTGGTAAGTGATGTTTAACTTGAGTTTGATCAAGTATTTTCATAGATTTTCATGTTGCTGATGTTTGTTGGAGCTATAAGCATGGAATAGGTGAATTTGGTCAGAAACAGTAGAGTTTTGCATGCCACACCCGTGGCCTTGGTTGCCATGGCCGTGGCCATTTTTAGCCATGGCCGTGGAGGTGTGGAGCAAAGGAGGCAGAACCATAATCTAACCCACCCCCGTGGGGGTTGGGATGGCCATGGCCGTGGGCTATAATGTGTGTTGTTGGATTGTTAATTGTGATCTAAAGGTCTAAGAGGAGGTTAACAAGTGATAAATTGTATTGGAATTGATGTGGTTCATCATTGTTTTGGTTTAGGTTGTGAAGAAGGTGATTTGTCCTAATTTGAGAAGTGAAGAGTTCTTGGAAATAAGAAGTGTATAGAGTTGTTTAAGTGGTGTTTAAGGTAAGTACAAACTACACTATTGCATACATTCATATGAGGTTGAGATTGAACATACATTTGATGATATTGATGATGTATATGAATAATGTATTGTTGTGTATAATATGGGACATAATGTGAACATTGATGATGCATATGAATACTTTTATGATGAATTACCTTAATGTAAGTTGAGACATAAAGAGATGTGAAATTAATGTTATGAGTTATAATGATGTGAATGATATGATTGAAGCATGCCTAGATGATATGATTGAATAATGATATGTTTGTTTAGTTAATGTAATTGATATTGTGTATTATAATGAGAAATGAATTGAGAAAGTAATGTTTAAAGAGATAAATGAACAGACCTATCTGCCTCCTGCGGAACCATGCGGACCCAGAGAGCTGGGCAACTGAACTTGGACTACCGACCTGGTTGGGGGAAGGTTCGATTTAGTCAGTATTACGTACCTATCTGCCTCTGCGGAACCATGCGGACCCAGTGGTTGGGCAACCGAACTTGGACTGCCGACCTGGTTGGGGGAATGTTCGTTACTGATAGTCTTATACGTGCCTATCTGCCTCCTGCGGAACCATGCGGACCCAGAGAGCTGGGCAACCGAACTTGGACTACCGACCTAGTTGGGGGAAGGTTAGTATATGAAGCCATGGTTGTTGGCTATAATGAAAAACTTTGAATATCATATTAAATGAGTATAATGGATGATGATATAATTATTGAAATAATAAAATGTCAAATTTATAAGTATGATCTTTATTGGTTGAATGTATGACATTGATATTGATATTGCATATTATCATTATGGTTTGTACTACTGAGTTGTTGGCTCAGCGCTATTGTGATTCATCGCGCAGGTGATAGCGTTGATAGGGTTGAGACAGAGGATTCTTCTAGACCTAGTTGAGTTTGTGATGAAGAGTTGGATTAGAGCTTAAAGATCAGAGAGTCAAGCTGCCAATCATGTATATAATCTATGTTTTGTAAATATCAAATTTTTATGTATTTATACTTGTAAGTACTTGTTATAACTTCCGCTGTGTATTAATAAACGTTTTCATCTATTATATTTTATGAATTTCTTTTAAATGATTGATATTTGTTTTGTTTCTTTTTCGAGATATGATTTGTGTATTTTTAAATTGTGGCATTTTCTATATTCAGTATACGTATAAGATGATCGTATAAGCATGCTTTGTACATATACTGGATATAGGGGTGTTACAATTATTTTGGTATCAGAGCCTAGGTTTGAGATTCTCAACCTAGGACTATTGTAAGAAAAGTAATATTTTGATTTTAAGAGGTTGGTTTTTGAATAAAATACATGTTTGGTATTGGCAGTCTCTGATCTTTAATGAGGTGTATCCTGCTATGTTTGCAGATATAGGTTATAATGGATCCTCATTCACGTCAATCTGTTGAGGGTAGTGCCGAGAGTGTAGCTCCTGATGATGGTAGAGACGGAGCTAGAGTGGATATAACAGGAGAGGCCCTTGTTTCTGTGTCAGGGAGACCAGCTGGTGAGGAGGTTCAGCCAGTTTGGCTTAGGCATATGGTTGAAATATTGAGACAGGCACCAGTGCAACAACCACCACCACCACCCCAACCAATGGTACCAGTGAGGCACTACGATAAATTAATAAAGTATGGAGCAGAAGATTTTCTGGGTACTATTGATCCAGCGGTAGCTGAGCAGTGGCTAGATAAGGTATAAAGAATCTTCATTCAGTTGCAAGCCACTCCAGAAGAAAAATTTGATTATGCTAGATCATTGCTACAGAAGGATGCATATGATTGGTGGAAGACAGTGCCCCATGCTATGGATGATCCACCAACATTATCCTATGGTAATTTCTTATGGGAGTTTGAGTTGAAATATACTCCGAGGGAGTATAAAGATGTGAAGAAGATGGAGTTTCTGACTTTGAGACAAGATCACCGGTCGGTGACAGAGTATGAGCTAGAGTTCATCCGGTTGAGCCATTATGCCTGGGGAATTATTTATGATGAGATCGATCGGTGTAGAAGGTTTGAGGAGGGGTTGAGACCCTCAATTATGTGTCTTGTGGCTGGTTCTAGATACCAGGATTTTTCCCATTTGGTTACAGCAGCTAGGAGTGTGGAGAGAGCCCAGGGTATTGCAGCAGCTGCTACCGGGGAAGAGATCAGGGTTAGGAGACCCCAGTTTGAGACAGGGTCTTCATCTGTGAAGAGAGGTAGGGGAAGTTTTGTTCCCAGGATCAGTCAGAGTCGGAGGCAAGCTGGTAGGTCAATTCAGTTTCTGAGGCAGAGATTGAGACCTATAGTTTCAGTAGCGAGTGCTCCTACTCAAGTAGTTCAGAGATCCACTCCACCTGTGTGTGTTCAGTGTGGTGGAACACATAGGGGTGCTTGTTGGAAGAATAGTGGACCAGCTGTATGCTTCAGATGTGGATCTCCTGATCATTTTATTAGAGAGTGTCTAGAGATGCAGGAGCAGAGGCCGGCAGATTCTGCAGTTTCTCGACCTAGTGTTAGAGGTGGTCGAGGGGGCAGAGGTTTTAGCAGAGGGGGTAGACCTGGGTATAGTCATAGAGGAGGATCTTCATCCAGGGATACTAGGCCAGATGAGGCTGGGCCTTCTCAACGAGTATATGTGATTCAAAGACAACTTGATGCTTCTGCAGTAATTGCGGGTACTTTTTCTTTATTTGGCATTTCAGTTCTTGCTTTAATTGATCCAGGCTCTACTCATTCATATATTAGTGCATCTATCTTGCCTGTGTCTGAGTTGCATTCTGAGTCCCTAGGATTTGATGTGTTGGTGACAAATCCGTTAGGGCATAGTGTGATTGTTAGCAAGGTGCACCGAGATAGTGCGGTTATGGTTCAAGGTGAAGAGTTTTGTGGAGATTTGATTGAAATGCCTTTTAAAGAGTATGATTTGATTTTAGGCATGGACTGGTTATCTAGACATAGAGCTGTGATAGATTGTCAAAAGAAATGTGTCACTTTGAGAACTAGTGATGGTAAGAGTGTGATGGTGTCTAGTGAGCAGAGACAGCTTGCATCCTTGTTTGTATCAGCTGTAACAGCTAGAAAGTTGATTAGAAAAGGGTGTGATGCTTACCTTGCTCATGTTGTGGATACTAGAGTAAGGGGTTCTCAACTTGATGATATAACCACAGTTGCAGATTTTCCAGACGTGTTTTCAGAGGAGTTGCCAGGGTTGCCCCCTGAGAGAAAGGTTGAGTTTGGTATCGAATTGTTGCCTGGTACCACTCCCATCTCTATCACTCCTTATCGCATGGCACCTGCTGAATTGAGAGAGTTGAAGGTACAGTTATAGGAGTTGTTAGTTAGAGGGTTTATTCGCCCCAGTGTTTCACCGTGGGGAGCTCCTGTTTTGTTTGTGAAAAAGAAGGATGGTACTATGAGATTATGTATCGATTATAGGCAATTGAATAAAGTGACTATCAAGAATAAATATCCTTTGCCTAGGATTGATGATCTCTTTGATCAATTAAAGGGAGCATCAGTGTTTTCCAAGATTGATTTAAGATCAGGGTACCATCAGTTGAGAGTCAGAACGGAAGATGTTCCTAAGACAGCCTTCCGCACCAGGTATGGGCATTATGAGTTTTTAGTAATGCCTTTTGGATTGACCAATGCACCTGCAGTTTTTATGGATTTGATGAATAGGGTATTCAGGCCCTATTTGGATCAATTTGTGGTGGTTTTCATTGATGATATTTTGGTGTATTCGCGTAATGAAGAGGAGCATGACAAGCATTTGCGGATTGCATTGCAAATCTTGAGAGAAAAGCAATTGTATGCTAAGCTGTCAAAGTGTGAGTTCTGGCTTGACCAGGTGACTTTTCTGGGTCTTATAGTTTCAGCAGATGGTATTAGAGTCGTCCCAAGTAAAGTTGAAGCTATTTTGAATTGGAGTCCACCGAAGTCTGTGACTGAAGTTAGAAGTTTTCTGGGCTTGGCAGGCTATTACCGACGTTTTGTGAAAGGTTTTTCTTTGATAGCTACTCCACTCACCAGATTGCTTCGGAAGGGAGTTAGATTTGTGTGGACGGATCAATGTCAAGCTAGCTTTGAACAGTTGAAAGAAAAGTTTACTCAAGCACCTGTTCTTACTTTACCCGTGGAAGATAAACCATATGTGATTTATAGTGATGCTTCACATAATGGTTTAGGGTGTGTTTTGATGCAAGAAGGTAAAGTCATAGCTTATGCTTCTCGGCAGTTGAAGCCGCATTAGCTTAACTATCTGACTCATGATTTGGAGTTGGCAGCCATAGTGTTTGCTTTAAAGATTTGGCGACATTACTTGTTTGGAGAGAAGTGTTTCATATACACTGATCATAAAAGTTTGAAATATTTGGGGGTTCAGAGAGAGCTTAATCTTCGGCAGAGACGATGGTTAGAATTGATTAAAGATTATGATTGCTTAATTGATTATCATCCTGGTAAGGCAAATGTTGTGGCTGATGCCTTGAGTCGAAAGTCTTTGGCAGGGTTGACTGTCTATTCGCTCTCGTTGCTTGTTGAGTTGAGAGCGTTGCATGCTAGATTTGTACCTTGTGATGATGGTGCATTGTTAGCGCAATTGCAGTTGAGGCCAGTATTGTTAGACCATATTAAGGAGGCTCAATTGGCTGATGAGAAAATCCAAAAGATTGTTTCAGATTGTCAAATAGGAGAGAGCCGAGATTTTCTTGTGAAAGGTGATGGTAGTCTTTGGTTCAAGGACAGATTATGTGTACCTGATGATGCTAATTTGAGAAGGATTATTTTAGAAGAAGCACACCAGTCAGTTTTTGCTATGCATCCAGGCAATACAAAGATGTACCATGATTTGAAACAACACTACTGGTGGTCTGGTTTGAAGAGAGACATAGCGGAATTTGTGTCCAAATGTCTCACTTGTCAGAGGGTGAAAGTTGAACATCAAGTTCCAACAGGGTTGCTTCAACCTTTAACAGTGCCTGAATGGAAATGGGAAAGAGTAACAATGGATTTTGTATCTGGTTTGCCATTGACTTAGAGAAAACATGACGCTATTTGGGTGATTGTTGATAGATTGACAAAGACAGCTCATTTTCTTCCGGTTCGGATGGATTATTCTCTTGAGAAATTGGCTGAGCTGTATATTCATGAGATTGTGAAGTTGCATGGAGTCCCTACTTCTTTAGTATCTGATTGAGATCCTAGGTTTACTTCAAGATTTTGGAAGAGTTTTCAGAGTGCTTTGGGTTCTCGATTGCACTTTAGCACTGCTTTTCATCCACAGACAGATGGGCAGTTAGAAAGGGTGATACAGATTATAGAGGATATGATGAGAAGCTGTGTTATTGATTTTTCTGGAAGTTGGAACAGATTTTTACCACTTGTGGAATTTGCTTACAACAACAGTCATCAATCCAGTATTGGAATGGCACCATTTGAGGCATTGTATGGTAGACGGTGTAGAACGCCTCTATGTTCAAATGAGATTGGAGAGGGCAAGTTAATTGGTCCTGATTTGATTAAAGAAACTGAAGAAAAAGTGAAGATGATTCGGGATCGGTTGAAAGCAGCTTCAGAACGACAGAAATCTTATTCAGATTTGAAAAGAAGGGACATAGAATTTGATGTTGGAGATAAAGTATTTTTGAAAGTGTCTCCTTAGAAGAAAATATTGAGATTTGGTCGGAAAGGAAAGCTGAGTCCTCGTTTTATTGGTCCGTATGAGATATTAGAAAGAATCGGACCAGTTGTCTATCGTCATGCTTTACCACCTGAGTTGGATAGAATCCATAATGTATTCCATGTTTCTATGTTGCGGAGGTATAGATCAGATCCATCTCATATCTTGCCAGTTGAATCCATTGAAGTGAGCTCAGATCTAACATTTGAAGAAGAACCAGTTGCTATTTTGGCACATGAAGTGAAAGAGTTGAGAAATAAGAAAGTGCCATTGGTGAAGGTTCTATGGAAGAATCATGGGAGAGAAGAAGCAACTTGGGAGAGCGAGCAAGCAATGCAAAAACAGTATCCTCAACTGTTTCAGAGATAATATCAGGTAATTTCGAGGACGAAATTTCTTTTTAGAGGGGGAGAATTGTAATATCCCAAAATGTACCCTAGAAGTTTTGGGATAATTGTTGTTTTGTTTGAATCAAATGTATATGTGTAGTGGGAAAGGAAAGAATGTATAGAGAAAATGTATATGTAGTGTATATGGCAAGATATATAACATATATGTTGGTCAAAATGGTGGGTCAAGGGAAGAAGATATTTAATTTGTGATTTGTGAAATTACTAAAAAGGGTATGTTAATGAAATGAAGTTAAATTATATGGAAGAGGGTATTTAGGTAATTTTCTTTTGAAATTGCTTGGTGGAGGTTTAAAGAGAAGAGAAAGTTGACTTTGCTTCTCCATTTTCTTTTCTTTCCCTTTGGTGGCCGAGCCTCATCAAGACAAGAGAGCAAGAGGAAGGTTTTGAGTTCTAAGATCAAATTGAAGGAGTTTTCAAGTGATTAAGTGGAAATCCAAGAAGATTTATTATTTTTGGTAAGTCTCTCTTGAATTCTCTTGTTTTATTTTAAGTTGTTTGTGAGTTTGATTGTGGATATTTGGAAGTAAAGTTGTGTTTGTGGTAGTTTGTTGGTGTGTGTTTGATTTAAATTGATTGTGGTGTTGGTTTTGAATGAGAAATAAAAAGATGGGTTGTTGTTAGTTTTGAAAGGGTAGGAGTGTTGTTGATTTTAGGGTTTTGAAGTGGTAAGTGATGTTTAACTTGAGTTTGATCAAAGTATTTTTATAGATTTTCATGTTGTTGATGTTTGTTGGAGCTATAAGCATGGAATAGGTGAATTTGGTCAGAAACAGTAGAGTTTTGCATGCCACGCTCGTGGCCTTGGTTGCCATGGCCGTGGCCATTTTTAGCCATGGTCGTGGAGGTGTGGAGCAAAGGAGGCAGAACCATAATCTAACCCACGGCTGTGGGGGTTGGGGTGGCCACGGCCGTGGGCTATAATGTGTGTTGTTGGATTGTTAATTGTGATCTAAAGGTCTAAGAGGAGGTTAACAAGTGATAAATTGTATTGGAATTGATGTGGTTCATCATTGTTTTGGTTTAGGTTGTGAAGAAGGTGATTTGTCCTAATTTGAGAAGTGAAGAGTTCTTGGAAATAAGAAGTGTATAGAGTTGTTTAAGTGGTGCTTAAGGTAAGTACAAACTACACTATTGCATACATTCATATGAGGTTGAGATTGAACATACATTTGATGATATTGATGATGTATATGAATAATGTATTGTTGTGTATAATGTGGGACATAATGTGAACATTGATGATGCATATGAATACTTTTATGATGAATTACCTTAATGTAAATTGAGACATAAAGAGATGTGAAATTAATGTTATGAGTTATTATGATGTGAATGATATGATTGAAGAATGCCTAGATGATATGATTGAATAATGATATGTTTGTTTAGTTAATGTAATTGATATTGTGTATTATAATGAGAAATGAATTGAGAAAGTAATGTTTAAAGAGATAAATGAACGGACCTATCTGCCTCCTGCGGAACCATGCGGACCCAGAGAGCTGGGCAACTGAACTTGGACTACCGACCTGGTTGGGGGAAGGTTCGATTTAGTCAGTATTACATACCTATCTGCCTCCTGCGGAACCATGCGGACCCAGTGGTTGGGCAACCAAACTTGGACTACCGACCTGGTTGGGGGAAGGTTCGTTACTGATAGACTTATACGTGCCTATCTACCTCCTGCGGAACCATGCGGACCCAGAGAGCTGGGCAACCAAACTTGGACTACCGACCTGGTTGGGGGAAGGTTAGTATATGAAGCCATGGTTGTTGGCTATAATGAAAAACTTTGAATATCATATTAAATGAGTATAATGGATGATGATATAATTTTTGAAATAATAAAATGTAACATTTATAAGTATGATCTTTATTGGTTGAATGTATGACATTGATATTGATATTGCATATTATCATTATGGTTTGTGCTACTGAGTTGTTGGCTCAGCGCGATTGTGATTCATCGCGCAGGTGATAGAGTTGATAGGGTTGAGACAGAGGATTCTTCTAGACCTAGTTGAGTTTGTGCTTGAAGAGTTGGATTAGAGCTTAAAGATTAGAGAGTCAAGCTGCCAATCATGTATATAATCTATGTTTTGTAAATATCAAATTTTTATGTATTTGTACTTGTAAGTACTTGTTATAACTTCCGCTGTGTATTAATAAACGTTTTCATCTATTATATTTTATGGATTTCTTTTAAATGATTGATATTTGTTTTGTTTCTTTTTCGAGATATGATTTGTGTAATTTTAAATTGTGGCATTTTCTATATTCAGTATATGTATAACACGATCGTATAAGCATGCTTTGTACGTATACGGGATATAGGGGTGTTACATATTCACCCTAGTGTTTCACCGTGGGGAGCTCCTATTTTGTTTGTGAAGAAGAAGGATGGTACTATGAGGTTGTGCATTGATTATAGGCAATTGAACAAAGTGACTATTAAGAATAAGTATCCTTTGCCTAGGATTGATGATCTCTTTGATCAATTAAAAGGAGCAGCAGTATTTTCCAAGATTGATTTGAGATCAGGGTACCATCAGTTGAGGGTTAGGGCTGAAGATGTTCCTAAGACAGCGTTTCGCACAAGGTATGGGCATTATGAGTTTTTAGTGATGCCTTTTGGGTTGACGAATGCACCTGCAGCTTTCATGGATTTGATGAATAGGGTGTTTAGGCCCTATCTGGATCAGTTTGTGGTGGTTTTCATCGATGATATTTTGTTGTATTCGCGTAATGTGGAGGAGCATGACAAACATCTACGGATTGTATTACAGATTTTGAGAGAGAAGTAGTTGTATGCTAAGCTGTCAAAGTGTGAGTTTTGGCTTGACCAAGTAACTTTTCTTGGTCATATAGTTTCAGCAGATGGTATAAGAGTCGATCCAAGTAAAGTTGAAGCTATTTTGAATTGGAGTCTGCCAAAGTCAGTGACTGAAATTAGAAGTTTTCTGGGTTTGGCAGGGTATTATTGACGTTTTGTGAAAGGTTTTTCTTTGATAGCTACTCCACTTACCATATTGCTTTGGAAGGGAGTTAGATTTGTGTGGACAGATCAGTGTCAAGCTAGTTTTGAGCAATTGAAAGAAATGTTGACTCAAGCACCTGTTCTTACTTTACCCATGGAAGATAAACCATATGTGATTTACAGTGATGCTTCACATAATGGTTTAGGATGTGTTTTGATGCAAGAGGGTAAAGTTGTAGCTTATGCTTCTCGGCAGTTGAAGCCACATGAGCTTAATTATCCGACGCATGATTTGGAGTTGGTAGCTATCGTGTTTGCTTTGAAGATTTGGCGACACTACTTGTATGGGGAGAAGTGTTTTATCTATACGGATCATAAAAGCTTAAAATATTTGGGTGTTCAAAGGGAGTTGAATCTTCAGCAAAGACGATGGTTAGAGTTGATCAAAGACTATGACTGCTTGATTGATTATCATCCGGGTAAGGCGAATGTTGTTGCTGATGCCTTGAGTCGGAAGTCTTTGGCAGGTTTGACTGCGTATTCGCTCTCGTTGCTTGTTGAGTTGAGAGCATTACATGTTAATTTTAAATCATGTACTGATGGTGCATTGTTAGCTCAGTTACAGTTGAGACCAGTTTTGTTGGACCAGATAAAAGAGTCTCAATTGGCAGATGAGAAAATTTAGAAGATTGTTTCAAGTTGCCAAAATGGGGAGAGCCGAGATTTCTTTGTGAAAAGTGATGGTAGCCTTTGGTTTAAGGATAGATTGTGTGTTCCTGATGATGCTAGTTTGAGAAGGATTATTTTAGAGGAAGCACACCAATCGGTCTTTGCTATGCATCCTGGAAGTACAAAGATGTATCGGGATTTGAAGCAGCATTATTGGTGGTCGGGTATGAAAAGAGAAGTAGTGGAATTTGTATCTAAGTGTCTCACTTATCAGAGGGTAAAAGCTGAGCATCAAGTTCCAACAGGGTTGCTTCAACCTTTAACAGTGCCTGAGTGGAAATGGGAGAGAGTGACAATGGATTTTGTATCTGGTTTGCCATTGACTCAGAAGAAGCATGATGCTATCTGGGTGATTGTTGATCGGTTGACAAAGACAGCTCATTTTCTTCCAATTAGAATGGATTATTCTCTTGAGAGACTGGCTGAGCTGTATATTATTGAGATAGTGAAGTTGCATGGAGTCCCAATTTCTTTAGTGTCTGATCAAGATCCTAGGTTCACTTCGAGGTTTTGGAAGAGTTTACATGGTGCATTGGGTTCTTGATTACACTTTAGCACTGCTTTTCATCCACAAACAGATGGGCAGTCAGAGAGAGTGATATAGATTATTGAGGATATGTTGAGAAGTTGTGTCAATAATTTCTCTGGAAGTTGGGACATATTTTTGCCACTTGTGGAATTTGCTTACAACAATAGTCATCAATCCAGTATTGGTATGGCACCATTTGAGGCATTGTATGGTAGACGATATAGGATGCCTTTGTGTTGGAATGAACTTGGAGAAGGCAAGTTGATTAGTCCTGATTTAATGAAAGAAACGAAAGAAAAAGTGAAGATAATTCGGGATCGGTTGAAAGCAGCTTCAGATCGACATAAATCTTATTCAAATTTGAAGAGGAGAGACATAGAATTTGATGTTGGAGATAAAGTATTCCTAAAAGTGTCTCCTTGGAAGAAGATTTTAAGATTTGGTCGAAGAGGGAAGCTGAGTCCTCGTTTTATTGGTCCGTATGAGATATTAGAAAGAGTTGACCAGTTGCTTATTGTCTTGCTTTGCCGTCTGAATTGGATAGAATCCATAATGTTTTCCATGTTTCTATGTTGCGGAGGTATAGATCAAATCCATCTCATATTGCGCCAGTTGAATCTATTGAGGTGAGTCCGGATCTGACATTTGAAGAACCAATTGCTATTCTGGCACATGAAGTGAAAAAGTTTAGACATAAGAAAGTGCTACTAGTGAAGGTTCTTTGCAAGAATCATGCAAAGGAAGAAGCAACATGGGAAAGTGATCAAGCAATGCGAGAACAATATCCTCAACTGTTTCGGACTTAAGATCAAGTAATTTCGAGGACAAAATTTCTTTTTAGAGGGGGAGAATTGTAATATCCCAAAGTGTGCCCTAGAAGTTTTGGTATTATTGTTGTAATTGGATTAAGTGTATATGTTGAATTGGAAAGAGAAAAGAATTAAAGAGAGAGTGTATATGTTGTATATATGGAAATATATACAACATATACAAGTCAAATTTTTATGTGGTCAAAGGAAGATATTTATTGATTTTATTTAATTAATGGAAAATGGGAAAAATAAAATGAGTGGAAGAGAATTATTTGAATATTTTATTGATATTGCTTGGTGGAGATTTGAGTGGAGATTAGATATTTGACTTTGCTTCTTCTTCTTTTTCATTTTTCTTCTTCTTTCTTTGTGGTTTGGCCTGCACTCACCAAAGACAAGAGAGCAAGAGAAGGTTTTTGATTTCTAAGAGTAAATTGAAGGAAGATTCAAGAGATTAAGTTGAAATTGTGAAGTTTCATCAACTTTGGTAAGTTCCCTCTTGATTTCTTTTGTTTAGATTGAAGTTGTGTTTGAGTGTGATTGTGGATAGTATGTGTTTGTTTGATTTTGGTGTGTTTAAGAGTGTTTGGTTCAATTGATTTTGGATTTTGGGGTTGGATTGAAGGAAAGAGTAAGTTTGTTGGAAGAGAAAGTGTTGTGGTTGTGTTTTGAGTTTGTGATGATGATTATGAAGTGTGTTTGATGTATGTTTGAGTTGTTTTGAGTGTTTTTGTAAGTTATTATGGTTTTTGGGTGTGTTTAGTTAAGTTTGTTTGAAGTGGAAGATGATGGAAATAAGTGGTTTGTTGGATGTAGTGTTGATGTTGTCGGAATCTGTATTTTTGGCTTGACACGCCCATGAGCACGTCCAAGTCTTTGGGCGTGTCAATGGTTCTGTGTTGCAGTAGCATTTACATGTCCAGTGACATACCCATGTCACTGAGCGTGCCATAGCTACTGTGTGGGTGAAGGATTGACACGGCCATGAGCACACCCGTGTTGTTGGACGTGTTAATGTTTCTGTGAGACAGAATGTATTACACGTTCAGTGACACGCCCATGGTTCTGAGCGTGTCAAATCTTCTATATTGTGGAGTTAGGGCACGGTCCGGGACACGCCCGTGTTATTGAGCGTGTCATGTTTAGAGTTTGCCCTAGTTGGTTTTTAGCTTTATTATCTTATATGTATTTCTAAGTGAGTGTGTATGATTACTTTTGGTTTAGGTTGTGAAGAAGTTGAATTGCCCTAACCTTAGCATTGAGGATTCTTGGAGGAGGAAGTGTATAGATTGGTGTGAGTTGGTTTTGAGGAAAGTACAAACTACATGATTGTATACATTTACATGATTTTGATACTTAACATATTTGGTTGTACATATGTTATGTAATTGATTACATTGTTAATAAATTTGATGAATGTTATGATTGGTATAATGTGAATGATTGATGAGCATCTAAAATGTGTGTTAATGCTATTGGTTATGTACACCTAAATGATGAATTGACTTAATGTGAATTGAGATATAATGAGATATGAAGCCATTGTTGTTGGCTAAAATAATGTAAATGAGAGGATTAAGGCATGTTTGCCTAAATGATAATGAGAACATGAGAATGAAATTGATAATGAAATAATAAATGAATTGTGTGTCTAATGTGTTATTCCATTTTCAGAGTTTTGTTGTTGGTGGCATGCCTATAGTAACATTCTCTTGAAGTTAGGTTGGGCTTGATCCTTGAAGCCAAGTTGGGTTGAAGTTTAACATGTTTTACTCCCCTTGAAGCTTGGTTGGGTCTAGTCCTTGAAGACTAATTGAGATGTTACAACCCCTGAAGCTAGGTTGGGTTTGGTTCTTGAAGCCAAGTTGGGTTGATACTTAGCATGCTTTGTTCCCCTTGAAGCTTGGTTGAACCTAAATCCTTGAAGCCTAGTTGGGATAATGATAATGATAAATGTGATAATTGAACCAAAACATTAACTCTAAAAGTTGAATGGCATATTAGAGTCTTTGGGCCCATGCTTGTCTTTGTTTTCAATGTGATTCTTGAATGGTGAAACCAATGAATAATGAGATACATGTCTATGAGATATAATGTTATGAGATGATTATAATACATAAGTATCTTATTGAAAATGAATGTGGCTTGGGTAGCTATGTTGAGTAATGAAACTATGAAGATACAACATGAATGTTTTGATAAGATAATGAATAATGTATGGTTTTGAAATATAATATTCCTTTGAATGGTGTATGAAAATTTATTGTGTGACATTGGCATTGCATTGAAGCATAGTATTATTGTAGTTTGTACCACTAAGCCGTTGGCTTAGCGCGAGTGTGATTCATTACGCAGGTGACAGGGAAGAACCGAAGGGTTCCTCTAGCCCGAGTAGAGTCTAGATTTTGAGGTGGTGATAGTGGAGCTTAAAGATCAAAGACATACTGCCAAACATGTATATATATATTATGTTTTATTTAAAACTTGAGTTTTGATGTATATGTATTTGTAAATATTTGTTATATTTTTCGCTGCATTTTGAATAAACATTTTATCTATTGTGTTTTTATAATATAACTTAAATGTTTTAAATGTGTTCATATTATTGAAAAGGGATGATTTATGTGTTTTGTAAACCATGGCATTCCTATATTCAGTAAATGTATATTACGATCATAGTAGCATGCTGTGTACGTATACGGGGTATAGGGGTGTTACAGTGCTCGTATGACAATACCTGCAATAATAATGAAAATAAAATTCATAGAAGTATATGAATGGGAAGGCCAAATAGTGGGACATGGTACCTCGACAATCACCATAAAGCCAGTGAAAGTCTTTTTTTTTTAGTAAATCTTGTCGAGACCATGATAGAGACAAGCAAGGCCAGCTTCACCCCAGCCGTAAAGCTGTACCAGATCCATATCAACAAGGGCTTTCAACACAAACAAATGGATGGCGAATTCACTGCTGCATAAAATGGTCAATCCTATCAAATATAGTGAAAATAGCCGAGCCTATTGCTTGACTGTTTCTCTATGCACCCGTCCAGCATAGTTAATCCAATGATTCTGAATCGGTGCAATCTTTATCTTAAATGGTTCTTTCAGTGAGGGTTCCATACTGATTAACTATTAAATTTCATCGTGTGTTAGGATATCATTAGTGAAAGGGACTAGAACACCATAGTATCAGAGACCAGTTATGGCTATAAAATCGACTGGGTTGATGGTCATCTCTCCCATAGGTAGGTGGAAAGTATGAGTCATGTCCATCCACTGTTCTGACAATGCTTGAACTACACTCCTGTTTATTGGTCATTCCACAAATTGTAATTGTAAAATAAAGCTTTCAAACATGCACTCTCGGATGATTTGTTTTACCCTAGAGGGTGCTACGTCATACCATTGCCAGGCATTATAGACACACGCTCAGCCCCAGACAACATAGCGATCACGCTAACACCGAACTAGGTAAGCCAATACGATGTAAGTATATCATCTCACGAATACTATTATTTCAAAGTCTAAATATTACTCGTTACTTTCTATTTAAATTTATTTATTTATTAAAATTTTATTATTGGTCTATTAGTTAATTTATTATTAATATACTATTAATAATTAAATTATAGCTAAATAATTACAATAATAATAATGAAATAAAAACAAATAAAGAAATAAAAATAAAATAAAATAAATATATATATTTGTGCTGTTAAAATATTAAATTGCAGTATTACCTCAGTTTTTTTACTTGAACTGCGGTGAAGTTGCATCCCAGCTAGTAGGTTGACATTTCCATTTTCATGTTGCCAAATAAATTCTAACAACTCAGCATTAGATCGAGTCCCTGATCTCAATGCATGCATCCTCTCCATTTGCTCTCTGCTTAACTCTCTTCTCATTTAAGCTATGAAAATATATAAGTAATTTTTTGAATGAATGTAAGTGTGCATAAATGATGAAGAATGAACCATTTATATAGGCAAATGATAAAGGAAAAGACAAAAGGAAATATTTTAAAACAGTCCGAAATAATTTTTATAATATAATATATATTATTTAATATATTAGAAAAAGAAATTACAAATATTTATTTCAAATATAATATTTATTTTTAAAAATAAAAATATAAAAAATAATTAACAAATTATTAACAAATTAAAAAATCGAACGAATCGGCAAATTGCGAGCCCAGCTCGCCCCCAGCATGCCCAATGTAGCCTCTCCCAGCGACCGCAGCTAGCCCAATCCTTGTAGCAGCCCTCACAATCCTTGCAGGGGCAATAGGCCTAATCCTCGCAACCAATGCTCGTAGCCCGCATTTGCCAATTTTTGCCTAAACCTATTTTTACTCGGAAATCTTAATTTATTTCCTGAACACATTTTATCTCCTTAATAAAGTAGATTTTTCTTTTAATTTGCCTATAAATAATAGCACTTTCAACGTAAACAGAGGATGGGAAAATTTTGAAGCTTAGAATCAAGAAGCTAAAACCTTTAAACCTTTGAACGGCCAATAACAATTCAGCAATAAAAAATCAAACACTATCCAATTCACAAGGCAGCAAAGTCTTAATATTGCTCGGCCAAAATTTATGCATTGAGGCAGACAAAAGCTTGGCTCAATTTCTTAAATTTGGTGGAGCCTTCAAATGTAGGTAAGTTCTCTAAATTCAGTTTATTAAATCAATAATCATTTTCACTTTTCAAACTCTCATCACAACATATTGATTACTTGATTTCTTTTTTAATTCAATTCATACAATAGCTAAGGTTTTAATTAAAGTGAATAATATAATCATTCAAAACACAAATCTAATTTCTTAAATCCTAATTTATTCAAACCCTATATCTTAATTAATTTTATTTTTAAGCCTCCACAATAGCTATTTTGTTATAATTTTATTTAGTGAGTTATTTTAATCTTTCAACAATAAATTTGGCCTTCTATGTTTGTTTAACCTAAAAATACTTAAGTAGTTGTTGTAGTCAACATTAAAACCACACTTAATTTTGACCATGGTAAAGCATCAAATCCTAAATTCAAAATCATAATCTATAAAACCAAGGTTTCAAACCTTGGAACCCTAATATCTTAATGTCCAGTGAACTAAGTTTTGAAATTCAAAACAATATTTTCTAAATTAAAAACCCTAGCCTTATTTTTTAAAAATCCTAATTTGGTTATTAAGTTCTAAAACCCTAAATTTATACATGTATTGGTTTGTTTAGTTTTAGATTTGATTATGTGATTGGTTATATATTTTATGAGCAAGTTACTTAACTTTTGATGATTGATTTATTTAATTTATGATGAATGAGTGGATGAATATTTATTTATTATTACTTGTTTATTAATAATGTAAGAGGTATGCCTCCACTTTGTGGAAACCACATTAATTAAGCTTCATGTAATTTAAATTGTTTTCATATTTTGGGATTAATGTAAAGGGCACGTTTCTATGATTCAATGCCACGACCGTGGCCCACCTTACCAACCATTTTACAGCTCTAAAGTGCTCAACCAACCAATCCAACTTAGGCCATGACCGTGGCACTCAAAAGCCATGACTGTGGGGCCAAAATTCATGACTTTGAGTAGACAATTGGGTAGGTGGTTGTTGCGCTCAAATTAACTCTACCACAAAGCGTCACTCGAAAGTATACGAGGTAGCTGTAGCAAAAGTGATCGCCCCAAGGTCGTCTCACAAGGAAGCCAAAGTGGGTAATTGATTATCAAATTAAAAGTAACAAATAATTGAAGAAATTTAAATTGCAAAGTAATAAAAAGATTTAATTGAAGTTGAAAAGAATAAAATAAACAAAGCTGATGTTTTGATTCACTTGATAAAAGGGTCTAGGGTTTGCACTTCTTTACTACTCATATGTATGAACGGTTATTCCACTTAACTAATTTAATTTCTAAGATTAATTCTCAAACAACTTAAGTAATTGAGTCAAGGAAGTAAGCTTTCGCATTCAAACCTCTTACAACTAATCTTGTTATAATTGAAACAATCTTTTTAATAGGTTATATCTCTAATTCACCTAAGTCCTTAATTGAATTGTTTCAGCATTAGATTTCATCTCTCAATCCATTATCTAATACCTAAAACACACAATTGGTGGCCAATCAATTATATGTAACAATTTTTCATTCAATAAAGGCTAAAGAAATCATTAGTTAAGAGAATAACCAATTCACACAATTCATAGCAAATCCATACAAACCCTAGACTAGATTAAATTAGTTCATGATGTTATCAAGCATACTCATCTCATTAATAATCAAAGAAATCAATTTAGACATGATAATGTTCATAAACACAATTTCAATGAAACTAAAGAGACAAAGTTTAAGAATAAAACCAAGTTACAAACTCCTTGAAGCTTTTGATGAAACTCTTGATCGAATCTTGCAAGAAGGATGAAACAATGGCATGAACAATCTAATCTAAACTAGTGTAATCCAAAGTAGAATCAAAATCCAAGAAAACAAATGTTTAAACCCTAAGATCTCTCTTAGACGGCTAAACTTGCTCTCAAAATCGTCAACAGACTCCTCAACCCTAACTTTCTTTTTGCTTTTATACGAAGCGTCGGCTTTAAAATTCGGTACGCGTTGATTCATGAGGGACACGGCTAGGTGATGAGGGACACGGCCGTGTGAGGGCTTGATGGAGGGACACGGCCAGGTGACACGGCCGTGTCCCCTGCATGTGTCCTCCTCTGTTGCTTTTTGGTCTTCTTTGCTTCTTTGTTGAGTGACACGGCCAAGTGGAGCTTGACTTGGCCGTGTGAGTGAGTTGGGAGGGACACGGCCACAAGACACGGCCGTGTCCCTTGCCTGTGTTCACTTCTGTGTAATTGTTGATCTCCCTTTCCTTTCGTAACAAGTGGGACACGACCAGGTCATGGTGACTTGGCCGTGTTGCTCTTCTTTGGAGGGACACGGCCACATGACTTGGCCGTGTCCCTTGCTGGTGTCTGCTACTGGGACTTGTTCTTCTTTTAACTTGGTATGGGACACGACCAGTGACTTGGCCGTGTCCACTGCCTGTGTCAGCTACTGCCCATTTCATCTTCAATTCGTTTCCTTGCCTGTTTTAACCTAACACAAAACTCAAAACAAACTTAAAACACTAAGTAAATAAACAATAACCGACAAAACATAAACACAAACTAAAAACTAAATCAAAAACGACATAAAACTAAAAATAAACTAAAACTACACAATTAAAGAAAACACTAGACAAACCGATAAAAACTAACAAAATACCTAAATAAAACAATAATTAACCTAATAAACAAGACACAAAACTTATAACAAAAACTAATAAAACAACTACCCCACACTTAAAACTTTGCTTGTCCTCAAGCAAATTCACATGGCATAAATTAAAAATTCAAACAACCTTAACTATAATTCCAGAACATAGATGAAATACTTTAAGACATCAGACATAAATAATTGCAATTTCCTTCAATCAAGATTTTCTTAACTCATTCATTGATCCAGGCATACAAATCTTATCTCTCAACTAAGTGTTTCACTCTATTTCAAAGGTTAATCACTCATACCACTCATGAGTGCATACTGCCATAAACTTGCTTAATTATCCAATCTCCCTCACTGATTTTCTCAAGAAATAATCTGAAGGTCTTTTATTTGGATGTAATGGGGCTAAGGTAAAGGTGTGAGAAAAGACATTTAAGTTGGAGCATCAAGAAATGGAGTATCTAAATTAGACACTACTCTTGCTAAGAAACTCATAACTCCTTCAAATAGCATACTCACCAACCCTTGATACCTCACATACTTGCATACTCAAAGAAAAAATACATGAGTCGACATTCCTCTTTTGATGACCAATGCTAGAACATATTTGACTTTTGTATATATATATCTCTTTTTATTTTATTTATTTTCTCTTTTTCTTTTTCTTTTATCATTTTTTTTAAATATATATATACAAAATATAAACTTGCATAGAACATCTAGCTTAAAATGTAGAAGAAAGGAATAATCAACTCTTAATCCAACACAATGTGCAAAGTATGCATTTCAACCCCAAATAGCAATACCATTTTTTATTTATTTATTTTTTTTTACTTACCCCCACACTTGAAATAAACTACCCTATTGTCTAATCATACAACTCCATTCCTTAATGCATAGGTATGATGATAATAAGAACATGTTAAGTTGAGAATTGTGTTAATCAAACAAGAAACGGTCAATGGCTCAACTTGGCTCACTAAGGAAATCAATATAAAGGGAAGTCTCTTTAAGCTAAAGGGGCTAACCTAATTTGCCTTCATCATTTTAAAACTTGAGATTAAATCATAATGTGAGTTCAATAAGTATGCAAAAGCAAACTCTAGAGATGCAACATCATGAAGGTGCACACTTAAGAAAAGAAAATTAATTGACAAAAATATCAAATTTTATGAGGCTCAAAGCTCACACAGGTGGGTTCACAAAGATTTACATGTCATGAATTGCAGAATGCGAAAATTAATCCCAAATGAATTCAAATGCTCATTTCTATGCTGATACCAAAGTCTCAACTATAATGCTAGAATCAAAGAAAAGATCAATAAATTTTCAACAATTATACCATGCACAACAAACACAATAAACAAAACAACACAATAAGCAAAACCAGAATTAAAGGAAAGCTTAAAGAGTACCCCACACTTAAAATTGACATTGTCCTCAATGGAAAACAAGAATAATAAATAAAAGAGTTAAAGGACAACCTGTCTTCCATCGTACTTGGTGAGGCAAAATCCTAGCTTTCCATCACAAACACAAAAGTTTTATAACAAAAGTACAATAAAATATCCAAACACAAAAGTTTTAACATGAAAAACAAAAACGAAAAATAAAACAAAAGTACACTAAATAAAATAAAATAAAGCAAGGAACACAAAGTCTAAGGAAAAGGCGGGCAGGAAGATGATGCAGCCGAGGGATGAAGACTCAGAATTTTGGCAAGGTTGCTGTTAATCTGATCCATCCGTTGCAACATCTCAATATGGTTTCGGTCCACCGTGCCTGTCAGTCCATCTACCTTTCCCTCCAATCGATCTACCTTGCCCTCCAGGGCTTGAATCCTCCGAAGTATCTCTAGATTCTCTGAAATAGGAGCATCCTCATCTAAGTCAAGAGAATCCGAGTCAGACTCCTCTTCGACCCGGGCTCTCTTCTGCCTGTCCCCCGGTGCTTCAGGCTCAGCTGACGGCATCACAAAGGTCCCTCTTCTATGCACCACCATGTGCATCTTCGACAGTATAGCTAAATACAAGGAATCATTACCCAAAATTTGAGTCATCTGAGTAGTACTCGGGTCAAAATCCTCCACAAGGGCTACTGCTAATGTAGTGATCAATCCTCCAACACAAATAGCCCCCCTCCTTTTATTAGCTACAGAATCAAAAATATCGGCTAACCAATAGCCGGCACTAATATTCATTTCATTCAAAACACAGTCCAAGAAAAATAGCTCACTCGACTCAACCACACCCGGGCTCTCCTTCCTTGCAAAGAACCAACATGACATAAACCTGTGCAAATATCTCAAAGTAGGGTTCAGCAATTTAGATGCTTTGGCCGATTTGGCCACATAAGTACCCGAGCCTAAGGCACCCCAAGCAAATTGTTGTCTAAAATCTTTGGGTATCGATCTTTCCCCATGTTGATGAAAACCATAAATATCATTCAACTGATCAATAGTAAGCACAAACGATCTACCCATTAATTTAAACATCAATCTCCTGCAAATTTTCTTATTATCCCTTTCTACCTTAAGAGTTGTCAAAAATTCTAGGGTGAGCTCCTCAAACTGCAGGGGTCTCAATGAAACAAAAGTCTCCCACCCAAGATATTGCACATATTTATAAAAAGCAGTTCTCATTTGCAAAGCATCTAGAGATTCGTCATTCACATACCTTGTCGGGAAAAAACCCCGAGCCAAAAGACTTGCCCTCTTGTGAGATAAGGTGGAGGAAGATGACGAAGCTCCTTCGGCTCCAGATTTCTTCTTCTTGCGGTGTGATACAGTTTTAGTTCTTGGCATCTTGAGATCTGAAAAATTAACACCCAAAACTGAAGTAAATCCAAATAATATGAGTAAAGATGAAGTTTTAAGTGATTATCTCAAGGTTTGTTGAAGAAATTTGGAGTTTTAATGGATGATTTGAAGTTTTGAAATATCAAAATTGGCTATGGCGATACAGAGAGTGAGAGAGAAGACGAAAGAAAAGTTAGGGATTTACGAAAAGAATTTGGGCAAAATCGGTTTTTAAAAGGGCAAAACATGAGGTGACACGACCGTGTGTGTGGTGACTTGGCCGTGTCTGTGTGTGCAAGTGAAGGGGCACGGCCAAGTGGAGAGCACACGGCCGTGTCTCATGGTTTTTTGGGGACACGGCCAAGTGACACGGCCGTGTCCCCTGGGTGTGTCCAAGTCTGTGCAAAATCGATCAATTCCATTTTTTTTTAAAGAATTTTGGCCGTGTCCAGTGAGTGACACGGCCAAGGGACACGGCCAAGTCCTTTGGCCGTGTCCTCTTCTGCCATTTTCAACTTTAAACACTTTTTTTTCCAACGATTTTGCAAACCTTCTTCTTTAAACACCCTGAAACACAAAGTAAAGAAAAACCGATCAACGCACAGTCCATTTAATGAAACCGAACAGAAATCAAAATTCGCTAAACTTAAAATTACAACTACGAAAAATAAATGCAAACCAATGGGTTGCCTCCCATATAGCGCTTCTTTAATGTCATATAGCTGGACATCATGCAAGGCCTAGGGATCATGAATCAAAGTACTGTCAATGACCCTCACTTCCTGAAATCCTTCATTGTATGGCTTAACTCTCTGTCCATTCACTTTGAAAGTCTCACCTGTTCTAGAGTTAAGTAATTCAATTGCACCAGAAGGATATACCTGTGTTATCTCGAAAGGACCACTCCATTGAGACTTGAGTTTACCTGGAAAAAGACGGAGTCGTGAGTTAAAAAGTAAAACCTTCATACCTGGACTCAATGTCTTTCGCACTATAACTTTATCATGGAGTGCTTTAGTGTGATCCTTGTAAATTCTTGAGCTCTCATAAGCCTCATTCCTCAGTTCATCTAACTCTGAAATTTGTAGAAATCTTTCTCTCTTCGCTTTGTCCAAGTCCAAATTCAGAGTCTTGATTGCCCAATATGCTCTGTGCTCCAACTCCACTGGTAAGTGACAAGCTTTTCCAAACACCAATCGATATGGACTCATACCTAGAGGAGTTTTGAAAGCAGTCCGATATGCCCATAGTGCATCATGCAATCTACTTGCCCAATCCTTCCTGGATGTGTTGACTGTTTTCTCCAGAATTCCTTTTAGCTGCTTGTTGGATGTTTCCACTTGTCCAGAGGTCTGTGGATGATATGGTGTTGACACCTTGTGCTTCACACCGGATTTATGCATTAATTTCTCAAACAGTCTGTTGCAAAAATGGCTCCCCCCATCACTGACTATCACCCTTGGTGTGCCAAACCTGCTAAGAATGTTTTCCTTCACAAATTTAACAACAATATTAGCATCATTAGTACGGGTGGGGATTGCCTCCACCCATTTGGAAATATAATCAACAGCAACTAAAATGTATTCATAACCAAAGGACTTGGGGAAAGGACCCATGAAGTCTATTCCCCACACATCAAACAGTTCAACAACAATATATGACTGAAGAGGCATTTCATTCCTCCTTCCAATGTTACCTACTCTTTGACAACGATCACAATGCTTACAATAGTCTTGAGCATCTTTAAATAAAGTAGGCCAGTAAAAACCACTTTGAAGCACCTTTTCTGCAGTTTTTCTACCTCCAAAATGACCCCCACAGTGAAGGTCATGACAAAATTGAAGAACACTCAGTTGTTCTTCCTCAGAAACACACCTGCGAACTATCTCATCTTTGCAAATCCGGAATAGATAAGGTTCATCCCAAAAATAAAACTTACTCAAGTGTAGAAACCTTTTCTTTTCCTGAAAGGACATGTTAGATCACAAAATACCACAAGCAAGATAGTTAGCAATATCTGCAAACCAAGGTGCATTAATTACCACAAACAAATGCTCATCAGGAAATGCTTCTAACTTTTTATGAATGCTATCAGATGCAAGATTTTCATTAAAGTAGGGTAATCTGGATAGATGATCAGCAACAACATTCTCACTACCCTTAGTATCCCTGATCTGGAAATCAAACTCTTGCAATAACAACACCCATCTAATTAAGCGCGGTTTAGCATGCTGTTTTGTTAAAAGATATTTAAGAGCTGCATGGTCAGAATGAACAATAATTTTTGACCCTATTAAATATGCTCTAAATTTGTCTAAAGCAAAAACAACAGCTAACATTTCCTTCTCAGTTGTGGTGTAGTTCATTTGTGCACTGTTCAGGGTTAAACTAGCATAATAAATTACCCTTAAGTATTTGTCAACCCTTTGCCCAAGAACAGCTCCTACTGCATGATTAGAAGCATCACACATGATTTCAAAAGGTAAAGACCAGACAGGAGCTACAATCACAGGTGCACTAGTCAATTTTTCCTTAAGAGAATTAAAAGCTTGCATACATTGTGCTGTAAATTCAAATGGAACATCTTTCCCCAATAAATGGCACAATGGTTGGCTTATTTTGGAAAAATCCTTAATAAACCTCCTGTAAAATCCTGCATGCCCTAAAAAACTTCTTATTCCCTTAACAGAGGTAGGTGGGGGTAACTTAGCAATCAATTCAATTTTAGCCTTATCCACCTCAATCCCTTTACTCGACACCACATGACCTAAGACAATGCCCTGAGTAACCATAAAATGACTCTTTTCCCAACTTAAAGTGAGGTTACATTCAATGCATCTCTCAAGCACACGAACAAGTTTATTGAGGCAATTATCAAAAGAATTACCAAAAACAGAAAAATCATCCATAAATACCTCAATAAAATCATCGATCATATCTGAGAAGACAGACATCATGCATCTCTGAAAAGTTGCAGGGGCATTGCACAAGCCAAAGGGCATACGTCAAAATGCATAAGTCCCAAAAGGGCAAGTAAAGGTTGTCTTTGACTGATCCTCTGGAGCTATTGGCACCTGATAGTAACCTGAAAGGCCATCCAGAAAACAATAATGTGAGTGTCCAGAAAGTTTATCTAACATCTTATCAATAAAAGGAAGAGGAAAATGATCTTTCTTTGTAGCATTGTTCAACTTCCTATAATCAATGCACATTCTCCACCCAGTAGTAGTCCTAGTAGGAACCAACTCATTATTCTCATTTTTTACCACAGTGATTCCAGATTTCTTAGGAACTACATGTACTGGGCTCACCCACTCACTATTAGCAATTGGATAAATTACTCCTTCATCCAGCAATTTGAGCACTTCCTTCTTAACCACTTCACTCATATTTGGGTTAAGTCGCCTTTGAGTCTCCCTCACAGGTTTAGCTCCCTCTTCTAAAGTGATTCTATGCATGCACATAGAAGGGCTAATACCCTTGATGTCACTCAATCCCCATCCTATTGCTCTCTTTAATCTTTTAAGCTCACTTACCAGCCTCATCTCCTCCCCTTCACTAAGTTCACTAGATATTATCACAGGTAAAGTGTTATTATCCCCTAAAAACACATATTTCAGGTTCTTAGGTAATTCTTTCAGCTCTAACTCTAGTGAGGGGTTCTTCTCTTCTTTTTCAATGGGGGAAGGTTCAAAAATTGGGTCATCCTTAAACTCCTCTATTTCAGCATCCTCTAAGGTCTCAAGACAACTAGCTATTTCTACATCAAAAATTTCCAAATCACTATCCAAAGTCAATGCCAGCTCCAATTTATCAGAGGAACCTGTCTGCAAGAAAACATCTGAAACAACTGCATCAACACAATCAATGAAAGAACAATCCTCATATAAAGCAGTTGTAGGAATAGGAGAAGTGTTAAAAATAGAAAATTCCACAGTTTGTCCCAAAATAGTCATTGATAATTTTCCATTCTTAACATCTATCAAAGTATTGGTAGTCGCCATAAAAGGCCTACCCAGCAGAATGGTGTGTGCAGATGGTGAAGAATTACTTACCTCCATGTCAAGAACAATGAAATCCACAGGTACTATCAAACCACCTACTTTAACTAACACATCTTCTATGACCCCTTTCGGGAATCTAAGAGATCTATCAGCTAATTGCAATACCATTTTTGTTGGCTTAAGTTCCCCTAATTCTAAGTCAAGGTACACAGAGTAAGGCATTAAGTTCACACTAGCTCCCAAATCACACATGCCATCAGTACATTTTCCATTCCCCATAGCAATTTGAATAATAAAGCTTCCAGGATCCTTTAGCTTAGGAGGTAGTTTATGCTGCAAAACAGCACTAGCTACCTCAGAAACTATCACCTTTTCATTCGGCTCATACCTTTTTTTCTTGGTATTAAGTTCTTTAAAGAATTTAGCATAAGCCGGCATGTTCTTAATTGCTTCAAGTAAGGGTAAATTAATACTTACCTTAGATAGCATGTTGAAGATATCTGAAAACTGCTTATCTTTTTTATCATCCTTCAACCTGCTAGGGAATGGTATAGGTGGCCTGTATGGATTGCTTGCCTTGTGCAAATCTGGTGTAGGGGTCTTCTCCATTAATCTTTCTTCAGCACCTTTGTTCTCTTGATCTCCTTCCTTTTTATTCTCTTGCTCACCTGCATTCACAGAATTATTTTCAACATTGTTTTTAATTACCTTGCCACTCCTAAGAACAGTCACTGCTTGTGCCTGCTCAGGTTGACTTGGAAACTTCCCCTTTTGTTGAATCTGCATTTGTTGTGCTAGTTGCCCCACTTGGGTCTCCACCTTCTTAAAAGATGCTTCCAAGGAATCCAGCCTCTTGTTGTTCATCTCTTGGTTTTGAGCACTGACTTTGATGAAAGCTTGTAAACTTTCCTCCAAACTATCTCTCTTAGGCTGCATTTGATTTGAGGATTGACCCTGCTGCTGGTTCTGTCTCTGGAGCAAATGGAAAGGCTGTTGAGCATTATTTGTTGTCCAAGAAAAATTGGGGTGATTCCTCCAGCCAGGATTGTAAGTGTTAGAGTAAGGATCATTCCTGGCTCTTGGTTGAAATCCTCCCATAGCATTAACTTGCTCAGCTTCATTCCCAAAAGTCTCATATGCAGAGGGACATATATTTGCTCCATGCCCAAATGTCCCACAGATTCCACACACTTCTTGAGTAGATGAAGAAACATTGTTCTTCATGTTTAGCATCTAAACCTGCCTTGTCAACTCAGCTATTTGACTAGCCATTTCAGTATTGGCTTCCAGTTGATTTACCCCTTGCTTCTTCCCCTTACACTCTTTTGTTGAGAATTAGCTCCCAACATCTCAAAGATCTCATAAGTCTCATCAGCTGTCTTTTCTCCCATGGCTCCCCCAGCTGCATTATCAACAGTGTTCTGAAATTGCTGGGTGAGACCATCATAGAAAAACTGATTAAGGAGTTGAAGTGGGTAGTGATGATGTGGACACTGGATCAGTAACATCTTGAATCTGTCCCAAGCCTCATGAAATGGCTCTCCTTCAAATTGAGAGAATGTAGCTATCTTCCCTCTCAACTCAGCTGTCTTTTGGTGTGAATAGAACTTGCCCATGAATTTATTGTAAACTTGCTCCCAAGTTGTCAGTGAATTTTCAGGCAACATCATGAGCCAGCTCTTTGCCCTATCCTTCAAAGTATAAGGGAAACATCTCATCCTCAACTGATCTTCTGTTAGTCCTCCCAAAGGAAAAGTGTTGAGGGTGGAGTAGAAGTCCCTAATAAAATTCAAAGGATCTTCATTTGGAACTCCATAGAACGATGGCAGCATGTTATAGTGAATATTCTTCAACTCATAGTTCCTTGCTGCATCTGTCAGTCTTATGCAAGAAGTGGAAGTCCCAATTACAGGTCTAGCAAAATCTCTCATGGTTCTTTGCCTTTCTTCAGCCATCTTTACAGATTTTTCAGATTCTAACTCAAAATCCGAAATGTCTTCCTCTGAAGTATCAAATCCTGTGAAAAACTCAAACTCCTCTCTGCTCCTTTTTACTCTCTGAATTTCTGGAATGAATGGATGCAGTTCTCCTTCAAGTGATCTCCTGCCTTGCATAAACAAAAATTTCTAGAAAAAGAAATATCAAAAGCAAAAGACAAATTAAATAAAATGAAAACAATGAAAATAATCTGAAATGTAATTTTTTTTTATTTTTAAATGAACAATTACGCCAATTAGCCTCCCCGGCAACGACGCCAAAAACTTGTTGCGCTCAAATTAACTCTACCACAAAGCGTCACTCGCAAGTATACGAGGTAGCTGTAGCAAAAGTGATCACCCCAAGGTCGTCTCACAAGGAAGCCAAAGTGGGTAATTGATTATCAAATTAAAAGTAACAAATAATTGAAGAAATTTAAATTGCAAAGTAATAAAAAGGTTTAATTGAAGTTGAAAACAATAAAATAAACAAAGCTGATGTTTTGATTCACTTGATAAAAGGGTCTAGGGTTTGCACTTCTTTACTACTCATATGTATGAACGGTTATTCCACTTAACTAATTTAATTTCTAAGATTAATTCTCAAACAACTTAATTAATTGAGTCAAGGAAGTAAGCTCTCGCATTCAAACCTCTTACAACTAATCTTGTTATAATTGAAACAATCTTTTTAATAGGTTATATCTCTAATTCACCTAAGTCTTTAATTGAATTGTTCCAGCATTAGATTTCATCTCTCAATCCATCATCTAATACCTAAAACACACAATTGGTGGCCAATCAATTATATGTAACAATTTTTCATTCAATAAAGGCGAAAGAAATCATTAGTTAAGAGAATAACCAATTCATACAATTCATAGCAAATCCATACAAACCCTAGACTAGATTAAATTAGTTCATGATGTTATCAAGCATACTCATCTCATTAATAATCAAAGAAATCAATTTAGACATGATAATGTTCATAAACACAATTTCAATGAAACTAAAGAGACAAAGTTTAAGAATAAAACCAAGTTACAAACTCCTTGAAGCTTTTGATGAAACTCTTGATCGAATCTTGCAAGAAGGATGAAACAATGGCATGAACAATCTAATATAAACTAGTGTAATCCAAAGTAGAATCAAAATCCAAGAAAACAAATGTTTAAACCCTAAGATCACTCTCAGACGGCTAAACTTGCTCTCAAAATCGTCAACAGACTCCTCAACCCTAACTTTCTTTTTGCTTTTATACGAAGCGTCGGCTTTAAAATTCGGTACTCGTTGATTCATGAGGGACACGGCCAGGTGATGAGGGACACGGCCGTGTGAGGGCTTGATGGAGGGACACGGCCAAGTGACACGGCCGTGTCCCCTGCATGTGTCCTCCTCTGTTGCTTTTTGGTCTTCTTTGCTTCTTTGTTGAGTGACACGGCCAAGTGGAGCTTGACTTGGCCGTGTGAGTGAGTTGGGAGGGACACGGCCACAAGACACGGCCGTGTCCCTTGCCTGTGTTCACTTCTGTGTAATTGTTGATCTCCCTTTCCTTTGGTAACAAGTGGGACACGGCCAGGTCATGGTGACTTGGCCGTGTTGCTCTTCTTTGGAGGGACACGGCCACATGACTTGGCCGTGTCCCTTGCTGGTGTCTGCTACTGGGACTTGTTCTTCCTTTTAACTTGGTATGGGACACGGCCAGTGACTTGGCCGTGTCCTCTGCCTGTGTCAGCTACTGCCCATTTCATCTTCAATTCGTTTCCTTGCCTGTTTTAACCTAACACAAACTCAAAACAAACTTAAAACACTAAGTAAATAAACAATAACCGACAAAACATAAACACAAACTAAAAACTAAATCAAAAATGACATAAAACTAAAAATAAACTAAAACTACACAATTAAAGAAAACACTAGACAAACCGATAAAAACTAACAAAATACCTAAATAAAACAATAATTAACCTAATAAACAAGACACAAAACTTATAACAAAAACTAATAAAACAGTGGTGAACCAAACAACATGTGGCCTAACCTTTTCAGTTTTTCCCCACTAATGAAGCTTCCAAACATTCTATGTAAACACACTTCCTCTAAGTGGAAGAGGTATGTAAGAATTAGATTAGATTCATCCAAATAAATTTAGTTTAGAGTTTCTTAGAAAAGAAGTGTGAAATTTTGGTTCAAGGAGGAGTTCAAGATTCAAGTCAAGATCTTCTTCAAAGAAATAGAGTTTGATATTTCTTGTTCCTTTTAATTATGTCTTCATTTACCATTTTTAATATTTGTAATGTTTTTACTTCAATAATGAAGAATTAACCCTTTTTAGGGTTGGTCCCTTTAATTGAATTTATCTTGGAGTTATAAATGTCTATTTGGTTAATTTAGTTATCCTTTGATTATTTTGTTGTCTTTTATCTTAATGCTTTGGTTATCTGGCCAATGATTAATTGATTTGAGTTGCTGTGTGATGGAGCGAGAGTGGAAGCATGACATTAGTCCAAGGAGAAAACAATCTTAAGTAACACTTAGAGATAAGGTTAAATCCTTAAGAGGTTGATTCCAGATTTTCATAAAACGTAATGAATTGATTTTATTACTTATGATCACGAGAGTAGACGTAAGGATTAAAGTCAATATTAGTTCTAGTACTTGAGAAAGACTTGAACTTAATTTAGGAAAATCTAATCATTAATCAAAGGAAAACTAAATTAAATCAATTCCTTAGAAAAGCCATGATAAATCAATAAAGGTGACCAAACCCTAAGTCTTAAATTATTAGAAATTTATTCTTGATTCATTGTCATTTTAGCTAGTTAAGTCATAAAATTAAATTTGATTATCCAAATATTAATCAGTTTAATTGTTTGGTACTTAGAATTAACCTCCTCATTGTAACACCCCTATACCCTGTATACGTACACAGCATGCTAATACGATCGTAATATACGTACACTGAATATAGAAATGCCACGGTTTACAAAAAAACATACAAACCATCCCTTTAATATAATATGAACAATTTTAAAACATTTAAAGAAATTCATAAAACACAATAGATAAAATGTTTATTCAAAACACAGCGGAAAATATAACAAATATTTACAAATATATATACATTAAAACTCAAGTTTTACAATACATAAAATTTATACATGTTTGGTAGTATCTCTTTGATCTTTAAGCTCCAATATCAACACCTCAAAATCTAGACTCTACTCGGCCTAGAGGAACTCTCCGGTTCTTCCCTGTCACCTGCGCGATGAATCACACTCGCGCTAAGCCAACATCTTAGTGGTACAAACTACAATACTATTATGCTTCAATGCCATGCTAATGTCATACAATCAAGTTTCAAAAACAATTCATACATATATTACACATCATGTTATATTTTCAAAGTTTAATTATTCAACATAGTCTCCCAAGCCACATTCATTTCCAATGAGTTGCTTATGTATTAAAATCATCTCTCAACATTATATTTCACTCTATAATTCATATTCAAACAAAGACAAACATGTATCTCAATATTCATTTATTTCACCTTTCAAGAATCACAATTAAACAAAAACAAGCATGGGCCCAAAAGAAATCTAATATGTTATTCAAAATTCAGAGTTACTGCTTTGGTCCATAATCACAATCATCAATACATTTATCCATGGATAATCAACTTGATTTGAGCTTACGACCCAGTCATTTCACTCAATCTAGTTTCAATAATTTGTTTTTGAGGCTTACGACCCAGTCATTTCACCCCAAAAACATCACATTTCACATTTTTCAACTGGAATCGGCTTACGACCCGGTCATTTCACCTATCCAGTAATTCATAGGCATGCCGCCAAACCCAGAACTCTGAAAATTGAATTAACATATTAGGTACACAATCATTTCATTTATCTTTTTATCAATCTCTTTTCATTTCATTTCTCATAATTAAATAGGCATCCGTGCCTCAATTATATATTTCATTTGCATTATCATAGCCAACAACCATAGCTTCATATCTCATATTATCTCAAATCACATTAAAGCAATACATCATAATATCATATCTTTCACATTTCATATTTCATTTTATCATCATAAAGGCAAACATACTTCAATCATCTTATTTACATCATTATAACCAACCACATTGGTTTTACATTTCATTATACCTCAATTCATTATTCAAGTGTATACAACCAATTGCATTAACATACATTTTACATGCTCATGACAACATTAACATTATACCAAACATGACATTATTAATATGCATCAACAATGCATTAGATTTCTTAACACATTTACAATCAAATGTGTATAAAGTCTCAACATCATATGAATGTATGCAATAATGTAGTTTGTACTTACCTTAAGCACCACTCACACAAATCTATACACTTCTTCTTCCAACACTTCTTCACCACTTGAATTAGGGCAAATTATCTTCTCCAAGACCTAATCCAAAAATGATAAAATAGATCAATTCCAATGCAAATATTCACTTAATAACCTCTTACTAGAACCTTAAATCACAAATTACAAATCAACATCTCCCTCTAGGACCCCACGGTCGTGGCCTCCCAACCCCCACGGGCATGGGTTAAAAAATGGTTCTGCCTCCCTTGCTCAAAACCCCACGGCCATGGCTTCCAATGGCCACGGTCGTGGCAACCAAGGGCCACGGGCGTGGCATCCAAAATGCCTCTGTTTCAGATCAAATCCAAGAATTCTATGCTTCTAACTCCATCAAACACAATTTCATGAAAATAAACCAAAAACAATTACCCAAACTCAACATCTACAACAAACACCACCAATTCAAATCCCTAATACCAACACAATTTGACTCTACCAACACAAACACCAACTTAACTTCTTATCTTTAACTCAATTCCAACACATACAAACACACCACACTCAAACCTATTCACACTATCACAAATCAACAATCAACTCATTCACAACTTCAAATAAAACAAGAGAAATCAAGAGAGAACTTACTAAAGTTGATGAAACTTCACAATTTTCCAACTCAATCACTTGATTCTTCCCTCAATTTGCTCTTAGAATTCAAAAACCCTCTCTTGCTCTCTTGCCTTTGTGATATCCGGCCAAGCAATTGGAAAAGAAGAAAATGAAGAGTAAAAGAAGTAAAGTCAAATATTGATTCTTCAATTAAATCTCCACCAAGCAATATTTAATATTAAAATATTCCATTTAATCTCTTCCATTCATTTTATCTCTTTTAATTAATTCATTTAATTCAAAAATAAACAAATATCTTCTTTATTTGACCATCCATTTTGACTTGTGTATATGTTGTATATATGTCCATATATACAACATATACATTCTCTCTTCACTTCTTTTTCTTTCCAATTACACATATACATTCAACCCAAATAAAACAACGATTATATCAAAACTTCTAGGGCACACTTTGGGGTATTACAATTCTCCCCCTCTAAAAAGAAATTTCGTCCTCGAAATTACCTGATATCAAGTCTGAAACAGTTGAGGATGTTGATCTCCCATTGCTTGCTCACTTTCCCAAGTTGCCTCTTCTCTACCATGATTCTTCCAAAGAACCATCACCAGAGGCACTTTCTTATTTCTCAATTGTAACACCCCCATACCCTATATAAGTACTATACATATACCTGGTATACATACAATACGTATATAAAGTATAAGAATGTCACTTTTAGTTTCAATTTAAAAACCTTTATCCGAGTTCAAACAATATTACATTAATTTAAAGAACATTTACAAAATCATTATACTTTCAATGGTCTTATATATATATATTACTCTCATTCTTATTTACCAAAACTTTATTTATACATATGAATATATTCTTATAAAAAATACAACATAATTTAAATCACACATGTATGCATCACCTTCTAGTTGGTCTCGACAAACTCTTATTCTTCTCGTGGCATAACGAAAGACTTCAGATCTACCATCTACTCACCTGCGCGATTACACATTCGCGCTAAGCCCGAGAGCTTAGTAATACAAATAAATAGTATAAACATATAGTACAGAAATTCTAACATACAAATATATTAACCTTATATACCAATAGTTTCTTATCATGGTTTTTCCCTTTTCAATTACACCTTTCATATATCTCTACTAATCTCATACATCATATATACATATGCATATACATCATTTCAACAAATCACCAATCAACGACTTATCCAACCCTTTGTGAAAACAATACTCACAAGTTCCACATTTATATCCATTTTACACATCATATTATATTTTCATAAACTCATTTCTCAACATAGCTCCTCAAGCCATATTCACTTTCAATAATTTACTTATGTATTGTATACATCTCATTCCATGATTATCATCATAAATCACATAACAATACATTTTTCATTCCATAATTCACATTTAAGCAAAGACACGCATTGGCCCAAAAGACACTAATATGCCATTCAACTTTCAGAGTTAATGTTTTGGTTGAATTATCTCATTTATCATTATCATTATCCCAACTAGGCTTCAAGGATTAGGTTCAACCAAGCTTCAAGGGGAACAAAGCATGCTAAGTATCAACCCAACTTGGCTTCAAGAACCAATCCAACCTAGCTTCAAGGGTTGTAACATCTCAATTAGGCTTCAAGGACTAGACCCAACCAAGCTTCAAGGGGAGTAAAACATGTTAACTTCAACCCAACTTGGCTTCAAGGATCAAGCCCAACCTAACTTCAAGAGATTGTTACTATTAGGCATACCACCAACAACAAAACTCTGAAAATAAATAACATATTAGACTCACAATTCATTTATTATTTCATTATCAATTTCATTCTCAATGCTCATCATCATCTAGGCAAACATGCCCCACATATCTCATTTGAATCATCATAGCCAATAACAATGGCTTCACATCTCATTTGAATCATCATAGCCAATAACAATGGCTTCACATCTCATTTGTTTCAATTCACATTATAATACCTCATTATTGAAATATACATAATCAAACACATTAAACATCCATTAAGAATAATCATCATTGATATACACATATATAATTTACCTCATTCATAGATTTAGAATCCTCAATATACATTTGTTTAGGTCATCCTTGTTTTAAGTATATTTAAAGTGTAGATACAAAAAGACCTTTGGAGGATCCCACAATGCAAGAATAGAAAAAAAAAATAAATACAGTAGCCAACACACTAAAGGGACACGGCCAAGCTTGTGGCCGTGTCTCTCGACAAAAATTCCAACACGGCCAAGACTCCCCTAGCTTGGCCGTGTCTCCCTTAAATCCAAAGAACAAAAACAAAAGAAAAAAGATGGAATCAGGCAGTAGCAGACACGGGCAAGGGACACGGCCAAGACAGTGGCCGTGTCTGTCCAAAAATATTCAACACGGCCAAGTTTCCCCTGACTTGGCCATGTCTCCCATAACATGGCCGTGTCTCTCCTTAACTTTTGGTCGTGTCTCTCAATAATCTAAAAACCAAACACGGCCAAGCCTCCTTGATTGCATTAAATCACATTATACACAATATAGCATGATTCAAATGGATATAATCAATGTTCTAGGCACATATATTACATGCTTATCACAATATTCACTCTATTAATACACATCAACAATGCATTAGATTCACTAACACATTTACAAATTAATGTAATTTGTACTTACCTTAAGAATCATTCACACCAATCTATCCACTTTACCTTCCAAGAACTCTTCACCATTTAAATTAGGGCAATCCACTTCCTTCACAACTTGGATATTATGCCAAATCTTCAATAACCATCTTCAATTCTCTCAAAATCCCTTTGGATTTGATATGTATATTGATGAAATCATCTCTCTCTTTCTCTCTCTCTCTCTCTCTCTCTCTTTCTCTCTCTCTCTCGTGCAAGAAGAAGAAGAAGAAGAAGAAGAAGGGAAGAAGATATTTTCTTCTTTTCTCATACTTATCATATATATATATATAATAATATAATTAAGTATTTCTAAAATAATCTCCACCACCACTTTCTTCCTTTGACTTTCCTTTCTTCTTTTCCTTTTATTATTATTATTATTATTATTATTAATATTAATATTATTATTATTATTATTATTTAATTATATAACTTACTTTTCCTACACCATTTTATACATCATGTATATGTGATGTATATGTGGGTATATGTATATTTTATATATATTGCATTTATATATCCCATATCTTTCAAATACCATATATACATTTTATCCTTCATATCCATCTAGCTCTTATAATATTTTCCTTACATATTTTACCAACATATCTTCTCACTACTACAATTCCACTGTACACCAAAATCAGATATTAAATTAATTCATTGCTCTTCTTTTAGCCTTTATTAATTTAACTTCTATATAATTCCATAGATACAACATATACACTCTCTTCACTTCTTTTCTCTTTCCCTTCAATATACACATTAAATCCAATTGCAATAATAATTATTCCAAAACTTTTAGAGTGTATTTTGGGATATTACATCAACTCTTTCACTTCATGTGCCAAAATAGCAACTGGTTCTTCTTTAAATGTCAAATCCGAACTCACCTCAATAGATTCAACTAGCAAGATATGAGATGGATCTGATCTGTACCTCCGCCACATAGAAACATGAAATACATTATGGATTCTATCCAACTCAGGCGGCAAAGCAAGACGATAAGCAACTGGCCCAACTCTTTCTAAAACTTCATACGGTCCAATGAAATGAGGACTCAGCTTCCCTTTTCGACCAAATCTTAAAATCTTTTTCCAAGGAGACACTTTCAAAAATACTTTATCTTCAATATCAAACTCTATGTCTCTTCTCTTCAAATTTGAATAAGATTTCTCCTTATCTGAAGATGCTTTTAACCGATCCCGAATTATCTTCACTTTCTCTTCAGTTTCTTTAACCAAATCAGGACCAATTAACTTGCCCTCTCCAATTTCATTCCAACATAAAGGCGTTCGGCATCTTCTACCATACAATGCTTCAAATGGTGCCATACCAATACTAGATTGATGACTGTTGTTGTAAGCAAATTCCACTAGTTGTAAAAATTTGTCCCAACTTCCAGAGAAATTAATGACACAGCTTCTCAACATATCCTCAATAATCTGTATCACTCTCTCTGATTGCCCATCTGTCTGTGGGTGAAAAGCATTACTAAAGTGTAATCGAGAACCCAAAGCACCATGTAAACTCTTCTAGAACCTCGAAGTAAACCGGGGATCTTGATCAGAAACTAAAGAAATTGAGACTCCATGCAACTTCACTATCTCACTCATATACAGCTCAGCCAATCTTTCAAGAAAATAGTCCATCCGAACTGGAAGAAAATGAGCTGTCTTAGTCAATCGATCAATAATCACCCATATAGCATCATGCTTTTTCTGAGTCAATGGCAAACCAGATACAAAATTCATTGTTACTCTCTCCCATTTCCATTCAGGCACTATTAAAGGTTGAAGCAACCCTGTTGGAACTTGATGCTCAGCTTTCACCCTCTGGCAAGTGAGACATTTGGATACAAACTCTGCTATGTCTCTCTTCATACGTGACCACCAGTAATGCTGCTTCAAATCATGGTACATCTTTGTACTTCCCGGATGCATAGCAAAAACCGATTGGTGTGCTTCTTCTAAAATAACCTTTCTCAAGCTATCATCATCAGGAACACACAACCTATCCTTGAACCAAAGGCTACCCTCACCTTTCACATGGAAATCTCGGCTCTCCCCATTTCGGCAATCTGATACAATCTTCTGAATTTTCTCATTAGCCAATTGAGCCTCTTTAATATGATCCAATAATACCGGTCTCAAATGCAACTGAGCCAACAATGCACCATCATCACAAGATTCAAAACTAGCATGCAATGCTCTCAACTCAACAAGCAACGAGAGCGAATACACAGTCATAACTACTAAAGACTTTCGACTCAAGGCATCAGCAACAACATTAGCCTTACCAGGATGATAATCAATCAAACAGTCATAGTCTTTAATCAACTCTAACCATCGCCTTTGCCGAAGATTTAGCTCCTTATGAACACCCAAATATTTCAAACTTTTATGATCCGTATAGATAAAACACTTCTCTCCATACAAGTAGTGTCGCCAAATCTTCAAAGCAAAGACTATAGCTGCCAACTCCAAATCATGCATCGGATAATTAAGCTCATGCGGCTTCAACTGCCGAGAGGCATAAGCTACAACTTTACCCTCTTGCATCAAAACGCATCCTAAACCATTATTTGAAGCATCACTATAAATCACACAAGGTTTATCTTCCACGGGTAAAGTAAGAACAGGCGCTTGAGTCAACATCTCTTTCAACTATTCAAAGCTAGCTTGACACTGATCCGTCCACACAAATTTAACTCCCTTTCGAAGCAATCTAGTAAGTGGAGTAGCTATCAAAGAAAAACCTTTCACAAACCTTCGATAATAGCCTGCCAAGCCTAGAAAACTTCTAACTTCAGTTACAGACTTTGGTGGATTCCAATTCAAAATAGCTTCAACTTTGCTTGGATCAACTCTAATGCCATCTGCTGAAACTACATGACCCAGAAAAGTAACTTGATCAAGCCAGAACTCACACTTTGACAGCTTAGCATACAACTGCTTCTCTCTCAAAATCTGTAATACAATCCGTAAATGCTTGTCATGATCTTCCACATTACGCGAATACACCAAAATATCATCGATAAAAACCACCACAAACTGATCCAGATAGGGCCTAAACACCTTATTCATCAAATCCATGAAAGCTGCAGGTGCATTCATCAATCCAAAAGGCATTACCAAAAACTCATAATGCCCATATCTTGTGCCGAAAGCTGTCTTAGAAACATCTTCAGCTCTAACCCTCAATTGATGGTACCCTGATCTCAAATCAATCTTGGAAAACACTGCTGCTCCCTTCAATTGATCAAAAAGATCATCAATCCTATGCAAAGGATATTTATTCTTGATAGTTACTTTGTTCAATTGCCTATAATCGATGCATAACCTCAAAGTACCATCCTTCTTCTTTACAAACAAAACAGGAGCTCCCCACGGTGAAACGCTAGGGCGAATAAACCCTTTATCCAACAACTCCTGCAACTGCACCATCAATTCTCTCAATTCAGCAGGTACCATTCTATAAGGAGTAATAGAGATGGGAGTGGTACCAGGCAACAAATCGATACCAAACTCAACCTCTCTCTGAGGGGGTAACCTTGGCAACTCTTCAGGAAACACATCCGGAAAATCTGCAACTGTGGTTATACTATCAACTTGAGAACCCACTACTCTAGTATCCACCACATGAGCAATATAAGCATCACACCCTTTTCTAATCAACTTTCTAGCTGTTACAGCTGATACAAACAAAGATGCAAGTTGTCTCTGCTCACTAGATACCTTCACACTCCTACCATCACTGGTTCTCAAAGTGGCACACTTCTTTTGACAATCTACCACAGCTCCATGCTTAGACAACCAATCCATGCCTAAGATCAAATCATACTCCTTAAAAGGCATCTCAATCAGATCACCAAGAAACTTTTCACCTTGTACCACAACTGCACTATCACGATGCACCTTATTCACCACAACACTATGTCCTAAAGGATTTGTCACTAAAACATTAAATCCTAAGGACTCAGAATGCAATTCATACACAGGCAAGATAGATGCACTTATATATGAATGAGTAGATCCTGGATCAATCAAAGCAAGTACTAAAATGCCAAATAAAGAAAATGTACCCGCTATAACTGCTGAAGCATCCGGCTGCCTCTGCATCACATATACTCTCTGAGAAGACCCGGCCTCATCTGGCCTACTGCCTCTAGATGAAGATCCCCCTCTCTGACTAAACCCAAGTCTACCACCTCTACTGAAACCTCTGCCCCCTCGACCATCTCTGCTGACACTAGGTCAAGATGCTGCAGTATCAGCCTGCCTATACTCCTGCATCTCAGGACAATCTCTAATGAAATGAGCTGGTGACCCACATCTAAAACACCCAGCTGATCCCCCCAACTTCCAACAAACACCTCCTTGGGTCTTACCACAATGCTCACATACAGGTGGAGTAGACCTTTGAACCATAGGAGTCGGTGCACTAGCTACAGAAGCTGTCAGTCTTGGCCTCTGCCTCTGATACTGTACTGATCTGCCCGACTGTCTCTGGCTTCTACTGATCCTCGGAACAAAACTTCCTCTTCCCCTCTTCATAGATGAAGACCTTGCCTCAAACTGGGGTCTCCTAACTCTAGTCTCCTCCTCAGTAGCAGCTGTTGCAATGCTCTGCGCTCTCTCAACACTTCTAGCTGCTGCAACAAGCTGAGAGAAATCCTGGTACCGAGAACCAGCCACAATGCACATAATAGAGGGCCTCAATCCCTCCTCAAATCTTCTGCACCGGTCTATTTCATCAGAGATAATTCCCCCAGCATAGTGACTCAACTGGATATACTCAATCTCATACTCTATTACCGTCCGGTTGTCTTGCCTCAAATTCAAGAATTCTATCTTCTTAATATCTTTATACTCCCTTGGAGTATATTTATGCTCGAACTCCCTCAGAAAATCACCATAGGATAATGTAGGTGGATCATCCATGGCATGAGGAACTGTCTTCCACCAGTCATAGGCATCCTTCTGAAGGAGGGACCTGGCATAGTCAAATTTCTCATCTGAAGTAGCTTGCAATTGAATGAATATCCTCTGCACTTTATCCAACCACTGCTCAGCCACAGCAGGATCGGTAGTACCCAAGAAATCCTCAGCCCCATACTTCCTCAACTTATCATAATGTCTCACCGGCACCTGAGGCTGTGGTGGTGGTGGTGGCTGCACTGGAGCTTGTCTAAATAATTCTACCATATACCTTAACCAACCCGGCGGAGCCTCATCTGCAGCTGATCTCTCTGGCAAAGAAACAGGTGCCTCACTAACTCTATCAACTCTAGCTCCATCTCTACTCTCTTCAGGAGCTACACTCTCAGCACTTCTTTCTACAAACTGACGTGAATGAGACGCCATTACTACCTATATCTGCAAACACAGCAGAATATTCCTCATTAAAGATCAGAGACTGCCATACCAAAACATGTATCTTATTTAAAAATAATATTTTAAAACTCAAAATTTTCCTTTTTCTTACTATTGACCTAGGTTGAGAATCTCAAACCTAGGCTCTGATACCAAAATAATTGTAACACCCCTATACCCCGTATATGTACACAACATGCTAATACGATCGTAATATACGTATACTGAATATAGAAATGTCACGGTTTACAAAAAAAACATACAAACCATCCCTTTAATATAATATGAACAATTTTAAAACATTTAAAGAAATTCATAAAACACAATAGATAAAATGTTTATTCAAAACACAGTGGAAAATATAACAAATATTTACAAATATATATACATCAAAACGCAAGTTTTACAATACATAAAATTTATACATGTTTGGTAGTATCTCTTTGATCTTTAAGCTCCAATATCAACACCTCAAAATCTAGACTCTACTCGGCCTAGAGGAACTCTCTGGTTCTTCCTTGTCACCTGCGTGATGAATCACACTCGCGCTAAGCCAACAGTTTAGTGGTACAAACTACAATACTATTATGCTTCAATGCCATGCTAATGTCATATAATCAAGTTTCAAAAACACTTCATACATATATTACACATCATGTTATATTTTCAAAGTTTAATTGTTCAACATAGTCTCCCAAGCCACATTCATTTCCAATGAGTTGCTTATGTATTAAAATCATCTCTCAACATTATATTTCACTCCATAATTCATATTCAAACAAAGACAAACATGAATCTCAATATTCATTTATTTCACCTTTCAAGAATCACAATTAAACAAAAACAAGCATGGGCCCAAAAAAAATCTAATATGTTATTCAAAATTTAGAGTTACTGCTTTGGTCCATAATCACAATCATCAATACATTTATCCATGGATAATCAACTAGATTTGAGCTTACGACCCAGTCATTTCACTCAATCTAGTTTCAATAATTTGTTTTTAAGGCTTACGACCCAGTCATTTCACCCCAAAAACATCACATTTCACATTTTTCAACTAGAATTGGCTTACGACCCGGTCATTTCACCTATCCAGTGATTCATAGGCATGCCGCCAAACCCAGAACTCTGAAAATTGAATTAACATATTAGGCACACAATCATTTCATTTATCTTTTTATCAATCTCTTTTCATTTCATTTCTCATAATTAAATAGGCATCCGTGCCTCAATTATATATTTCATTTGCATTATCATAGCCAACAACCATGGCTTCATATCTCATATTATCTCAAATCACATTAAAGCAATACATCATAATATCATATCTTTCACATTTCATATTTCATTTTATCATCATAAAGGCAAACATACTTCAATCATCTTATTTACATCATTATAACCAACCACATTGGTTTTACATTTCATTATACCTCAATTCATTATTCAATTGTATACAACCAATTGCATTAACATACATTTTACATGCTCACGACAACATTAACATTATACCAAACATGACATTATTAATATGCATCAACAATGCATTAGATTTCTTAACACATTTACAATCAAATGTGTATAAAGTCTCAACATCATATGAATGTATGCAATAATGTAGTTTGTACTTACCTTAAGCACCACTCACACAAATCTATACACTTCTTCTTCTAACACTTCTTCACCACTTGAAATAAGGCAGATTATCTTGTTCAAGACCTAATCTAAAAATGATAAAATAGATCAATTCTAATGCAAATATTCACTTAATAACCTCTTACTAGACCCTTAAATCACAAATTACAAATCAACATCTCCCTCTAGGACTCCATGGTCGTGGCCTCCCAACCCCCACTGGCGTGGGTTAAGAAATGGTTCTGCCTCCCTTGCTCAAAACCCCACGGCCATGGCTTCCAATGGCCACGGTCGTGGCAACCAAGGGCCACGGGCGTGGCATCCAAAATGCCTCTGTTTCAGATCAAATCCAAGAATTCTATGCTTCTAACTCCATCAAACACAATTTCATGAAAATAAACCAAAAACAATTACCCAAACTCAAATCCCTAATACCAACACAATTTGACTCTACCAACACAAACACCAACTTAACTTCTTATCTTTAACTCAATTCCAACACATACAAACACACCACACTCAAACCTATTCACACTATCACAAATCAACAATCAACTCATTCACAACTTCAAATAAAACAAGAGAAATCAAGAGAGAACTTACCAAAGTTGATGAAACTTCACAATTTTCCAACTCAATCACTTGATTCTTCCCTCAATTTGCTCTTAGAATTCAAAAACCCTCTCTTGCTCTCCTGCCTTTATGATATCCGTCCAAGCAATTGGAAAAGAAGAAAATGAAGAGTAACAGAAGTAAAGTCAAATATTGATTCTTCAATTAAATCTCCACCAAGCACTATTTAATATTAAAATATTCCATTTAATCTCTTCCATTCATTTTATCTCTTTTAATTAATTCATTTAATTCAAAAATAAACAAATATCTTCTTTATTTGACCATCCATTTTGACTTGTGTATATGTTGTATATATGTCCATATATACAACATATACATTCTCTCTTCACTTCTTTTCTTTCCAATTACACATATACATTCAACCCAAATAAAATAACAATTATATCAAAACTTCTAGGGCACACTTTGGGGTATTACACTCATAGGAAAGATACTCTACTCATCATTATATTACACTTTAACGATCTGTGCACTTGTAGATAGTTAGGCTGAGTCTGCAATAAGTTTTTGGCGCCGTTGCTGTGGAGGCAATCATTATAATATTAATAATATTAAATTTTTATTACTTTGGATTTTTATTTTATCTGCATTATTTCTTTAAATTTTAAGGGTTACATGCGTAGCAATCCACACACTCAACTTGTACCCTATAATCCTGAAATTGAAAAATTTTGTAGAAAGCGAAGCAAGTAAAGAAGAGAAAGACAAAGAGGAGAAGAAACTTCAGTTGAAATCATTGTAGAAGAAGGAGAGCTTTCATCATCATCAGAAGAAGAAATCATGGGAGACCAACAACAAAGAACTCTACGAAACTATGCCTCTACCACCACATAATCAAGCATTACAAAGTCACCAGTCCAAGCTAACAATTTTGATCTCAAGCAAGCACTCATCAACCTAATCCAACAATCTTTGTTCCATGGCTTGACTCATGAAGATGCCTATGCTCACATCTCCAACTTCTTAGAGATGTGTGACACTTTCAAGATAAATGGTGTTTTTGATGATGCCATTAGACTAAGGCTTTTTCCTATCTATTTAAAAGACAAGGCTAAAGAATGGCTCAATTCTAAACCACTGGACACATTTACCACATGGGATCAATTGGCTACAGCTTTTCTTGCAAAATACTTTCCACCTGCAAAAACTGCCAAGCTGAGAAATGATATTACAAGCTTCACACAAAATGATGGCGAAAGTCTTTATGATGCTTGGGAGAGATTCAAAGTTCTTCAAAGAATATGTCCTCACCATGGAGTACCAAATTGGCTTTTAATCCAAACTTTCTATAATGGATTAATTCCACCTATTAAAGCCACAATTGATGCCGCAGCTAGAGGAACAATAATGAGCAAAGTACCTTCTGATGCTTATGAGTTAATCGAAGAAATGGCAGCAAACAACTACCATTGGGCATATGAAAGAAGTACTCCTAAAAAGGTAGCTGGTTTATATGAAGTTGATAATCTATCCTTACTTTTAGCTAAGGTAGATACGATTGCTAAAAAATTAGAACACATCAACTTCTCGTCTTCTTTTATTTGTGAGACTTGCGGAGGTAATCATCAAACTATACTTTGCCAAAAGCATGAACAAGTACAGTCTGTGGGAAACCAAGGTAGACCTCAAAATCTTTCTTATGGTAACACTTACATCCCCACATGGAAGAATCATCCAAATCTATCTTAGGGTAATCAAAATAAGGTGCCCTATCAACCTCCATACATGAAAAATCAAAACCAAGGCCAAATTCATCAACCTAAAAGTAAACCATCCTATGAATTGGCTTTGGAAAAATTTATTGGTGCAACTTCAGAAAGGTTCGACAAGTTGGAAAAATAATATGACAAGCTTGAATCAAGAATGGAATAAATTACAGTTCAAAATAGAAATCTTGAAATTCAAGTTGGTCAAATAGCAAGTTCTCTTAATACTCGACAACAAGGAGCACTTCCAAGCCAACCAGAAATCAATCCAAGAGAACATTGTAATGCTATTTTCCTAAATCGTATACAACTTGAAGATTCTTCACTAGAGCCCCAAATTTATCAAATTTCTTCTTCTAAAATAAAAGAAAGTGAAGCTAAACAAGAGAAGGCACCATTAAAGCCAGAGGTCAGACCTTATGTGCCACCTATTCCTTTTCCTCCTATTCTTTTTCCTCAAAGGTTAAAGAAAAAGATGGAGGAAAATGCAATGATTGCACTTACTGAGGAGTGCAACAATCTTCTTCAGGATAAGATCCCTTCTAAACTTGAAGACCCAGGGTGTATTTTGATTCCTTGTCAAATTGGTAGATTAAATTTTCAAAATGCATTATGTGATTCAGGTGCTAGTATTAATTTGATGCCTTTATCTATTTTCAGGAAATTAAAACTTGCACAAATGAAACCTATCAATTTAGTATTTCAGCTTGCAGATAAATCAGTCAAATGCCCAAAAGGACTTGTATAAAATGTGCTTGTAAAAATGGAAAAATTTTACATCCCTATTGATTTAATGATAGTTGATTTAATTAAGGATGAAGATGCTCGATTGATTTTTGGGAGACCCTTCTTAGCCACGATTGGAGCTGTAATTGATGTGAAAAATAGTAAACTCACTTCAAAGACTGAAGATGAACAAGTGGAAATTAACATGATCAAATCTCCAAATGCACTCAAGGATTGCCAAATTCAAAACTCCAATCTAAAGGAGGGAAAATACAATTTAGCCTCATCAAGCTCACAAGCACAATTTGAAGGGTAAAATGAACTTGGGAAGCAAAATTTCAAGTCAACTATAGCCAGCAACATAGTGGGAAAGGAAGTAATTTGTGATCTTCCACCTTGAGGATTAGAAGTTATAGTCAAGCTAAAGACTATAAATTAGCTCTTTTTATGAGGCAACCCAATGTTTTATTTAAACTTTGTCATTTATTTTTGGTTTTATTTTTGTATTTTGATTTTGTGTTTTGTGTTTTTGTTTTAGGATGAACTTGGATGGAAATGAGCTTTTGATGGATTCTTCTTCCAAAAGGCAAAATTAAGAATGGACATGCACACCACCTCCACCACCCAATGCCTAAACCACTGAGGACAGTGGAAAGCTTCAAGTTTGGGGGAGTTTAACCCAAAATTTAGTAATGTATTCTATTCCCTTTTGAATTTAATTACTCTTTCATAAATGTTGGGATATAGGGTGCCTACGAAAAAATTTTTGATATATATAAAAAAATTATGTTTTTTGTAATCTTGCACTTGAATGATTGAATTCATCAGGCTAATAAAATTTTGTGATTTAATGATGCTAAATGTATTGATATACTTAAATTTATCTTTTAAAATAAAGATGTTGTCAAGAACTGTACTTTATAGTTTTTGACCTGAATGCATTCTTGATTTTAGTTGAAAGTGATCATTGGTATATGCTTACTTAGAGATGACTCCTACTCTTTTGTCATTTATTTTTTATTATCTTATGCCTAAGCCTAGAACATGATTGAAAGAACTTTTGAGGCAAAATTGAACCTTGACAAGTAGGGGAAAAGATGATTTAGGCATTGTTTGTGTAGCCAAGTTCTTATATCCACCATATTTGAACATTGCCTCTAGTTGTCCCCTTTGAGCCAAATGGAATCTTCTAGCTTGTTGTTCTTTCTCATTAAACACTTATATCTACCTTTTTTGGTTAGTTTTCTTTTTGTATATCTTCCTATTATATATGCTTAATTGGTGAGAGAAAATAAAATGGGAAAGCTCCTTCAGATTTCTCATATTTCAAGTTTTGGGGGAAAATTTAAAATAAAAAAAATAAAAAAAAAAGAGATAGTAAAAATAAAATTTCCCTGCTAGTGTGCTAAACCAATTGAGGAAAAGTCATATCTATTAAAGAATTCCCTAAAACCATTAAGAAGAGCTGCAATCGAAACCTTGGAAGGTATTCAAAAAGTTAAGCGTCACTTTAGCCTCAACCCTTTTAAACCACATTACAAGCTTAAAAAGAACTTTTGATTTTCCTTGAGTTAGCAAGGTCTATTAGTGGAGAAGGTTTTATTAAGCATGCATATGAGATAGGAAAATTTCTTTAAACTATATAAAATTTTTAATGAATGCAGAGGGTATGTGTTTATCTAAAGTGAAACAATTGGTTACAATTGGCTAACTTCTTGAATGAAGGAAGGGAGAATGAAGTAAGTACAGTTATAAAAATTGATTTATAAATGAATTTTAAAAATTTTATTTGTTTAAAATTTTGTATATCAAAATCTTTGGAATGTTTTAATGAGGCCTGTTGTGAATGAGATTATTCTTGTTCCTTGAGGACAAGCAATGATTTAAGTTTGGGGGAGTTGATAGGACTATATTTTGCACATAATTTAATGATTATTCTAGTTATAATTTTATTTTTATCAATTGAATTTGATCAATTTTTATTGTGAAAGCTAGAATATTCATCATTTCAAGTATAGAGTTGCAAGTATGAAGAAAAATCTTATCTAAAAATCTTGGAAAAATGGAAAAGGATGTCAAAACAAGCTCAAAAATGGAAGAAAATGAATTTACATGGTCTTATAAATCATGATACGTGATTTTGAACTTGAAAAAGGAATTAAAGATGAGAAATCAAGAGGTCCAGATTCGTTTTGAATTCCAGGGCCATAGCTCTCAAAAAGCCATGGCCATGGGATTTGATTTGAAGCTGTCCAAATTTTTCAATGACAGAAAATTTCAAGGGCAGAAGCATATTGAAAGCCACGATTATGGGGCTCAAAAGCCACGATTGTGGCATGGATTTTGGCTCTATTTTGAAGAAATTTTGTGTAACACCCCTATACCCCGTATACGTACATAGCATGCTAATACGATCGTAATATACGTATACTGAATATAGAAATGTCATGGTATACTTAACAAATGACTCATTCCTTTTCAAAAACATAAACAAATTTAAATCACTTCAAAGAAATAATAAAAGACAAAAGGTAAAACGTTTGTTTAAAAGCAGCAGAAAATGTAACAAATATTTACAAATCTTTATATAATAAAACTCAAGTTTTACAAAGCATAAAGCATATACATGTTTGGCAGTATGTCTTCAATCTTTAAGCTTCACTAGGTACACCTCAAGATCTAGCCTCTACTCGGCCTAGAGGGACTTCCCGGTTCTTCCCTGTTACCTGCGCGATAAATCATAATCGCGCTAAGCCAACAGCTTAGTGGTACAAACTACAATAATAATATGTTTCTATGCAATGCCAATGTCATACATTTCAACAATTCATATAATATTCATAAATGACATGTACACATTGTTTATAAAATTATATTAATCATCATCTTATAATTAACATTGACACTAAGACACGTATGGGCCCACAGAACACTAATTTGTTATTCAAAGTTCAGAGTTACTGCTTTGGTTTATAATCATAATCATCAAGCCCGTAGGCATCATATATATATCTCTATCCATGGATAGTGTAACAGACCCAGTCTCTTGGACCATCAACTCGGCTAAACTCGAGGAGATCCTCAACCCGGCTAGACTGTTACTAGTAACAGACCCAGTCTCTTGGACCATCAACCCAGATAAATCCGAGGAGATCCTCAACCCGGCTAGACTGTTACTTTTAATTCACATTTATCATTTCACATTTTTCAACTGGAATCTGCTTACGACCTGGTCTTTTCACCTATCCAGTAATTCATTGGCATGCCACCAAACTCAGAACTCTGAAGGTTGAATAACACATTAAACACAATATCTTTTCATTTATATCCTTATACATTTCTCATTCATTCTCAAAATCTAATAGGCAACCATGCCTCCATTCTAATTCATTTGCAACATCATAGCCAACAATCATGGCTTGTCATCATATCAAAATGGTATACACATATATATCATCAATTACATTGAACATCATTTAGACAAACATGTCTCAATCACATTAATTCACATTTCAACTCATCATTTAAGTACCCACAATCAATTACATTGAACATCCCTTAAGAATGGTCATCATATATATATATATATATATGTATAGCAATTTGCATTATTGATAGATTTATAATCTTCAACATACATTCCATATAATCCACATGATACACAATATAGCCTTATTCATATGCATCATCAATGTTCACATTATATCCAACATACCATTATCAACAAGCATCAACAATACATTAGATTTCTTAACACATTTACAATCAAATGTATGCTAAGTCTCAACATCATATGAATGTATGCATTAATGTAGTTTGTACTTACCTTAAACACCACTTATACAAATCTATAAACTTCCTTTTCCAACACTTCTTCACCACTTGAATTAGGGCAAATCACTTTCTTCCAAAACCTAATCCAAAAATGATACAATACATGAATTCCAATACAATTTATCACTTAATAACCTCTTACCAAACCCTTAAATCACAAATTACACTTCAACACCACTCACTAAGGCCCACGGCCGTGGCCACCTCAACCCCCACGGGCGTGGGCTAGAAACCACTTCTGCCTCCTTTGCACCAAACCTCCACGGCCATGGCTACAATTGGCCACGGCCATGGCAATCAAGGCCACGGGCGTGGCATCCCAAATGCTACTGCCTTCGACCAAAATCACATATTCTATGCTTACAACTCGAACAAACAACAACAACATGCAAATCTATGAAAATAATTAATCAAACTCAAGTAAAACATCATTTAACACTTCAAAACCCTAAAACCAACAACACTCCTACTCTTCCAACACCAACATCAACCCATCTTTTTATTTTCCATTCAAAATCAACACCACAATCAATTTAAATCAAACACACACCAATATACTACCATAAACACAACCCTACTTTCAAATACTCGTAATCAAACTCACAAACAACTTAAAATAAAACAAGAGAATCAAGAGAGACTTACCAAAATTAATGAATCATCTTGGATTTCCACTTAATCACTTGAAAACTCCTTCAATTTGAGCTTCAAACCCCAACTCACTCTTGCACTCTCTCTTGTTTAAGATGGCCAGCCAACAATGGAGAAGGGAAGAAGAAGAAATGAAGAAAAGTCAAATTTCTCATCTCTTTAAACCTCCACCAAGTATTTCAAAAAGAAAATTACTTAAATAACCTCACCTATTTAATTTTACTTCTCTTTCACTTATTACCCTATTTGGTAATTTCACAAAGAGCAAAATAAATATCTTCATCCCTTGACCATCCCATTTGGCTTGTTTATATGTTATATATATTTTCATATACACAAAATATACACTTTCTTTTAAATTTCTTTTCTCTTCCAAATTAACTTATACATTCAATTCCAATTAAAACAATAATATTAAAACTTCTAGGGCATACATTGGGATGTTACATTTTGCGTATTTCAGAAGCATATTGAAAGCCATGATCGTGGCATTCAAAATCCATGACCATGGGATTGATTTCTCTACTGCTCGAGCCAAGAAAGAGAAGAAAATTCAAGTTAGCAGTTTCAAATTCATTGCCACGACTGCAGCATTGAAAAGCCATGATTGTGGCCCACCATACCGACCATTTTACAGCTCTAAAGGCTCAAACTGGCCAATCCAACTTAGGCCACGACCATGGCATTCAAAAGCCATAACCGTGGGGCCAAAATTCATGACTTTGAGCAGACAATTGGGTAGGTGGTGAACCAAACAACATGTGGCCTAACCTTTTTAGTTTTTCCCCACTAATGAAGCTTCCAAACACTCTATTTAAACACACGTCCTCTAAGTGGAAGAGATATGCAAGAATTAGATTAGATTCATCCAAATAAATTTAGTTTAGAGTTTCTTAGAAAAGAAGTGTGAAATTCTGCTTCAAGGAGGAGTTCAAGATTCAAGTCAAGATCTTCTTCAAAGAAATAGAGTTTGATATTTCTTATTCCTTTTAATTATGTCTTCATTTACCATTTTAAATATTTGTAATGTTTTTATTTTTAATAATGAAGAACTAATCCTTTTTAGGGTTGGTCCCTTTAATTGAATTTATCATGGAGTTATAAATATCTATTTGGTTAATTTAGTTATCGTTTGATTATTTTGTTGTCTTTAATCTTAATGCTTTGATTATCTGGCCAATGATTAATTGATTTGAGATGTTGTGTGATGGAGCGAGAGTGGAAGCATGACATTAGTCCAAGGAGATAACAATCTTAAGTAAGTTTCTCACTTAGAGATAAGGTTAAACCCTTAAGAGGTTAATTCAAGATTTTCATAAAACCTAATGAATTGATTTAATTACTTATGATCATGAGAGTAGACGTAAGGATTAAAGTCGATATTAGTTCTAGTAATTGAGAAATACTTGAACTTAATTTAGGAAAATCTAACCATTAATCAAAGGAAAACTAAATTAAATCAATACCTTAGAAAAACCATGATAAATCAATAAAGGTTGCCAAACCCTAAGTCTTAAATTATTAGAAATTTATTATTGATTCATTGTCATTTTAGCTAGTTAAATCATAAAATTAAATTTGATTATCCAAATATTAATCAGTTTAATTGTTTGGTACTTAGAATTAACCTCCTCGTGGGAACGATACTCTACTCATCATTATATTACTTGTTAACGATCTGTGCACTTGCAAATAGTTAGGCTGAGTCCGCAAACATAAAGCTTCTCCTTTTGATTTTTAATTTTATGCATGTATAAAATATTTTTAGACTCTCTTTTAATATTCTGTGATGCAGGGGGCAATAGAGGATATGAGGGCTAATGAGTTAGAAAATAGCTGAATTTTTCACAAAATGAAATCCATTAAAGAAAGAAACAAGTGGCTAGAAGAAAGCTAGAACTCTCAAATGAATGAAGATAAAAATGATAGAAAGTTAATCAAGCTAAAAGAGCTAAAGTTGATGGCTAGAAGAAAGCCAAAACTGTTAAATGATAGAAGGTTAATCAAGCTAGAAGAGCTTAAGTCAATGAAATTCATGGGTCTAGAACCTAAATCAATTCATGGGTCTAGAACCCAAATTAATTCACGGGTTATGAATTTAAATTAATTCACAGGTCCATAACCCAAACCATTCACAGGTCTAGAACCCAAATCAATTCACGAGTCTAGAGCACAAATTAATTCCAGGGTTAAAAACCTAAACCATTCATGGGTCCAAAACCCAAATCAATGCACGGGTCTGGAACCCAAATCAATTCATAGATCTAGAACCCAAATCAATTCATGAGTTCATAAAGAAAATCAATTCATGGGTCATGAACCCAAATTAATTCACGGGTTCAAAACCCAAATCAATTCACGGATCAAGAACCCAAACCTTTCACAGGTCCAGAATGAAAATCAATTCACAGGTCTAGAACTAATGTCAATTCACAGGTCCAAAACCCAAATAAATTCATGGGTCCAGAACCCAAATCAATACACGGGTCTAGAACCCAAATCAATTCATAGGTCCAGAACCTAAACCATTCGCAGATCTAGAACCCAAATCAATTCACGGGTCCATAACCCAAATCAATTCATAGGTATAGAACTCAAATAATTCACGGGTCGAGAACCTAAATTAATTCACAGGTCCAGAACTCAAATCGATTCATGGGTCCAGAACACAAACCATTCATGAGTCCAGAACCTAAATCAATTCATGGGTCCAAAACCCAAACCATTCATGGGTCAAGAACCCAAATCAATTCATGGTTTTGAAACCCAAACCATTCACGAGTCCATAACCCAAATTAAATCATGAGTCCAGAATCCAAATTAATTCATGGGTCCAAAGCCCAAACCATTCATGGGTCGAGAACCCAAATCAATTCATGAGTCCAAAACCCATATAAATTCACGGGTCTGGAATCCAAATCACTTCATGGGTCCAGAACCCAAACTAGTATGTTGAGGCCTAGAACCCATCCTATCAAAGCATCCAAGATCAGGTTTAATTGACCACGGCAAATTGCTTTTCACTCTCTAAATAAATTCAAGATTGCTCAAGCATGAGGCAAGACTGTAGACCCCTAATTTTTGCCCTAAATAAATTTGATCCCAATTAAAAAGACCAAGCCAAATTCGGTTCGATTTTGAAAGCTAAAAGTTAGTTAAAAGGCTTAAATTTGATCGGTCCAATTTTAAATGCCCAAATCAAACATGATTCAATTTGTGAAAGCTTGAATTAAGTCCAATCCAAAAATAAAATTGGTTCAGTTTGGTTGAACTTGATATGGGTTTTGACCATATCTAATTGGAAACTCCAATTCGACATGAGTAAGCTCATGGACATGGTCCATTTCGAATTGGATATGGGACAAAGCTCATATCAAATTGGCCATATTCCATTTTGATATGATCTTTGCTCATATCAAAATGACAATGGTCTAATTTGACATGAGCCCTTGATTTAGTATTTAATCCAAGCTATATTTAGTATTAATTTGGTTTAAACTCGAATTGTGTTCTGATGAGCAAAAAAGGGGCATGAATGGACGAGGATTATTGAACCTGATTAACCCGAGGATTGCCTATAAATAGGAAAACAAGAAATGAGGGCAACCACAATTAGAAAAGAATTTAGAGTGTAGCAACTCAGACAGTAAAACAAAAAGTCACAGAAACAAAATAGCAAAAGCAATTAGCAAAAAGTCAAAGAAATAGAAAGCCGGAGACATAACTTCGAGCGAATTGCATAGGAGCAAGGCAGAATCTGTGAGATTGTGTTCAATCATGGATCAACGCAATTACTTTGTTCAACCAGCAAACAAAGGTATGTTTTTGATATAGTTTAAATCCCTTTAATTGATCATTCTCATAAATAGTTTATTTACTGTTTTAAATTAATATTGCAACGTTTATAGTTCAAAACCCTAGTTGCATTTTATAATCTTACTTTTATAGTTCAAAACCTTAATTTTTAGTTGAAACCCTAATTTGTTTAGTAAAAAACCTTAAAACCCTAAAAAACTGCAAGCGAGACCGCCATGTGTGTTGCACACTACAATTTATTAAGGGGTTAATATTAAGATTTGCTCATGGATTGCACTTTTTTGTGATTTCATTTTATTTAAGGCCTAATTTATTATTATTTAATGAGTATATGTATGATTATTCTTTATTATGTGGATTGCAATTTCTTAATATTTGTGATTTAAAGATATACAAGGCATGTTTCCACATTGTGGGTGCCTTGGTTATTTAATTTTTCTTTTATGTTATTTGTATTTGAGAATTAATGTAAGGGGCATGTTTCCACTAATTGGTAGGTGTCCTATTTCTATTTACAAATGTTTTAGATGTTGGACATTGTAAGGGCATTTAACATGTAGCATGGACACCCATTTTATTTAGTTATTTTGATTTTAATTCAATGAATATTTTTTTTATAATTGCATGTAGTGTGAGTAATATTATAATAATTTAAGAATTTATTAATATTTAGACCTGAAAAGAAGGCCGATTCCAATGAACTAGGCATTATAGTGGTGGCCATTCTTAACTTCCCCATGCATATCCAAATTTTTGAACCCAGGTGAGGGTTGAGTATTTTTTAGGAATCAAGTCATCCACCCCTTTCTGTGTTCCCAGCCTGTCTTGGTGGCGACTCCAAATTCTTTAGGTATATGCTCATGTTCTCTAAGGCTCGGGGCATAACAGTGTCGAAGCTGCTAGAACCATTCCACTAGGAGTGGGAGAGAAAATCCCCACTCAAAGTATGGCTAACTTCTCCTGAGTCTAGTCGGCTTTGATTCTGGTCTGGTTGGTCTTTTGAGTTTTCTTCAAAAAATTAAAGTCTTGCAAAAATGTTACTTGGTACAAATATTCGTCCTATTCAATTTGGTTGCCTATGATCAAAATAGAGGCCAATGGTTTGGCTAACATCCTAGGTTTTCAATAAGCTGCAAAGGAAGGGGCTATTGTAGCCATTGGCTCCTTGACCACTATCAAATCTTGTGACACCAAACTTTAATGCCAAGACCTTCTATCAATTCCACCAGACACAAGGGCATGAAATGGATAATTGCATTAAATTAAGGCATGAGACCCAAAATCCAATTGACAGTGGGAAACTGCCCAAACCTAACACACCTAGCAGGAAGGACAATCCCTTACCTAAGTACAACAGCGTACCACCAGTAACCTTCATGATTGGGGCAAGATTGAATAAAAAGTTTGTCTTGTCATCTTTTTAAGATATTGATGAAGAAACTATGAAAGAGGAGTTTTTGCTTGGACCAACTATGGGTGAGAAAAAATTGACCATCCGCATTGTGAATGAATTTGGGGACTCAACTGATAGTGATAACGAGTTAGTGTCTAAGGAAGAATTGGCTTGGTCTGAACCTGAAGAAAAAGTGCAGAATACCCACTCTAGCAAGCCTTATGGCAAGGCTCCTCCAAAAAAAGTAGAGGCTGACAAGGGGAAAGATGCTGAGATAGAAAGAAAAGAAGATGAAAATGATGTTGTTCTTAAGAAATTAAAAAGGACCCAAGTTAGCATCAACATTTGGGACCTAATGGCTGCATCCAATAAGCACCAAGAGACAATGGCCAAGGCTATATGTGAGAGCACCTTTTTGGCCTCCTCTCTCAAAATTTGATTTAAAGCCTTGGCACTGCTAGATTATTGATCTCGGGGATCTGATAGGTGAGACTTGTGTGAAATGGAGTCGCCACCTGGTAAGACCAGGAAATGATAGGGGGTAGCATTCTCTTGATTCCTTTTTCAAGAAATCCCTAACCCCGTTTGAACCTAAGTTTGGGAAGTTAGGTATATATAGGAATAACTTAGATGAGAATCCTTATTATTCACATATGCCCGATTCAAAGAATCGACCTCCTCTATGATTCATGTATTAGTGAGGATTATTCAGGAAATCGAACAGGGATCAGCATATATAAAATAAGTAACAAACATAATAAACATATGCATATCATGATGCACGTGATGCATGACTTATACATAAAATTCCTATGAGCACCCACCGAAGTGGAAACATGCTCTTTACAAATAACATATCTACAAAGAGAAATAATTATATTACATGGCTTTACAAATCCTATACATTATTCTCGAAGAGAGAATTACATCATTTCCTTTATACAATAAATCTTAAAGAAAAGGATAGAAAGCATGTTGGATGAATGCTTGATGAATGTATTAGATATAATAATAATAATTATATGAAAAAGGACAAAAGTAAAAGAAGAATATGAGTTTTGATAAGACCATCGAACTCAATAATTATGATATTCAAGAAATATCAAGTTCATTAATATTTATAAGGCAGAATCATAAAGAGATCAAAAGTAGCAGCAGATATGCATATGTAGATGAGTATCATAATCGAATTAGATAATTACTAAATTATCGAATTCGAGAATACCCTACAGAAAAGATTAGCTAATAGCAACACAATGCAAATACTGAGAGTTGATTCCAAAATATAGAATTCAATACTCATAAGAATATTAAATTTGATAATCATCTGCCATTCCTGGTAGCAATTTCTTATACTGCAAATTTAGACCATAACCTATATCTTTGTATGTGATAGAATCATAAACAAATCAATAATGGCAGACATGTATGTTTGGAAGCATGACAATTAATTTCAATCATTGTGGAACAACAACTTGCAGAAAATGATTAGTGGAGGATAACATAGTATATTTATTATGCGATGAATCAAAATATCAAATTTGATATTAGTGTGATTATTGAATTTGATAATCATTCACCATTTCTGGCAGAAATGACATGTATCTACAGGTTTTTCAAACAAAATATTTCAAAATCCAATTTCCAGTTTTAAAGTCTCAGTCCTTAGTCTGGGAAAGTTAGATATAGTCCTTTTGAACTAGTTTTATAATTTATAAGTTATACATCAAAAGATTTAACACGAAGTTAGTATATCTTAGTTCTTTAATGAGTACTTTTAGTTCTTTTAAAGTTCAATGATTCTGCTTATGAATGAACTATGTAAGTGAGATGAAATGATGCAATATAAACATAGTTCATGGCATTAAATGGTGTAGATTTGAGGATTAACACTACAAACTTAAGAAACTTAATACCAATGTATGAAAATCATAGCCAACTTCCTAGAGTTGTAAAGTGTTCTTGACTCTTGCTTTGAATATTGAACTTTGCTAAATAATCTTTATTTTACAGATGGAATAAAAAAGGTTGGGAAAATGATAATATTTTCTAACTCCCTTTTTCTATAAAAAAAAAGAGAAAAAAACCTTATATACTAGCCAAAAAGTCTTCCTAAAAGTCCCTCCCTAAAGTTCCCTTCAAGAGAGTTGGAAGCTCCCTTTTATAGGTGACAAGTGAGATCTATACAACAAAATTATCAATTTCAAAAGTATACAATTGTTGAATTCAATAATTTTGAGAATTAATGAATTTGTTCTTTAGCTATCTGTTCGATATTCCTTGATAATTATCGAGTTCAATAACATTATTATTGTATTCAATAGTAATTATCAGAGTGGCAAATTTCAGTGTCTACACTATGGCAAGCATGCAGATTTTCCACTTTTGCAACACCATAGGAGCTAGTCAACATCATGGGAGCAAAGAAAGTCAAAGAAAGGAAGGAAGACGAAGATAATCAAAAGGAGATTGGGGCTGAAACTAGGGCTTGTATCCTTTTTTGACATTGACCTACCTGAAGATGGAAGAGATCACATCCGTCCACTTTCATCAAGGTGTAGGTGAAAGGGTAAAGAACCGCTTGTGTCATGGTCGATGACATATCTGCTATAAATGTGTGCCCACTTAAAATTGTCGTAGACCTAAGTTCATCCAGAGTGACCATTCCAGCTTATGATAACACTAAGAGATAAGTAGAGGGGACTTTCAAGGCCATGGTAAAGGTGGGTCCTATTGAATCTCAGGTAAAGTTTGTGGTTCTAGACATATTGGTTACTTTTGCACTGCTATTGGGTTGTCTATAGTTTCACCCTCTTGGTAGAGTTCCTTCAACATTTCATCAAAAGATCAAGTTTCCAAGTGATGATGGGATGTAGCAATTAAGGCAGAAAATAGTAAAGTGATTAATGTTCCTATGATAGAAAGGCTTCCTAAGGGCTTTCAAGTGGTTGGCATCTCTGAAGGTATGAGAGGAGGTTCTAAGGTTTTGACCATGAATGAAGCAGATGAAATATCGATAGGGAAATGGCTTTGGAAAAGGAAAAGCAAGTACAACGGAGCTACTAAATTTCAAAACTCAAGTATCTAGAAAGGGGATAGGCTATGAAGGAATAGATGAAGATGTTCTGCTAAAGAAAGAGAAGAAGATGGAGTTTCTGCAACTTGACAAGATATTTGTCAAAGCTCTAAAATATGGGACCTCTTTAAGGAAAGCAGAGCCTATCATGTTCATAGGGAAAATGATTCTAGGCTTTGAGATCTTTCTTGATGTTGTTGAGCTTATTGAAGAGGTGAAGAAAAAAGTTATCCTCGCTAATTGACAAGAAATTAAGCCAAGAAGAGAAAGATGTTGGCCTAGGATTCCAGAAGTCTCTAGAAGAGATTGCTGCTCTCACCAAAGGACAATTTGAAGATCTTGTAATCTATGATGAGGAGAACACTGATTTTGATTTTAATTTTGATTTGATTTGTCTTTCTTTATGATGATTATTATATTTTCTTTTATGAAATGAATACAATAAAGTCTGATTTTGATTACTTGTGCGATGTTTTTCCTGATGGGTGCATTCATATGTATAGTGTTACATGAGAATTTTTAATATTAAATCTATTGACACTCAATCATTAAATTTGGGAACACCTAAAAATCCTAAAAATATTAGAATAGCATCTAACCTTACTCATGAAGATAAAGAGAGAGAGATTTGAAAAAATATTCAAAAAATATATAGAAGTTTTCTACTAGCCCTATAAAGATATGTTGGGGATTGTTCGAGAAATAACTGAACACATGATTCCTACCTACACCCACATGAAGCCTATCAAGCAAAAGCTAAGGCGCCTAAAGCCAGAATGGGTAGAATCGATAAGAAGCCACCAAGCGAATAGAAGTGAAGTTTCTAGAGGTGATAGAATACCCTGATTGGTTGGCCAATATCGTTCCCATACCGAAGATGGACAGAAGGATTAGGGTTTTTATAGACTACAGGGATCTGAATAAGGCATCCCTCAAAGATGATTTTTCTTTAACTCATACAGATGTCCTAATTGATAGCATAGCCTCTAGCTTCCTACACTCATTTCTAGCTAAATATTCTAAATACAATAAAGTGTCAATGGCCCAAAAGGATATAGCCAAAACTACTTTCAGAACCATGCGAGGTATATTTTGCTATATGGTGATGCCTTTTGGATTAAAAATGCCAGAGCAACCTATCAAAGAATGGCCACCACTTTGTTTCATTATATGATGCATAAGGAGGTCAAGGTATATGTTTATGATATGATGGTGAAGTTAGAAATAAGAGAACAACATTTTTAGAATTTGGAGAGCTTCTTTGAAAGAGCAGTTAAGTATAACCTTAGGCTAAACCCAAAGAAGTGTGTGTTTGGGGTTACCTCAAGTAATATTCTAGGACATGTCATTAGACCAAACGACATTGAGATTAACCTAGACAAAGTTAAGAAAATTAGGGATATGCCAGTCCCTAAGACTGAGAAGGAAGTTAGGGGATTTATCAGAAGGTTACAATATATAAGTACCTTCATTGAAAAACTCACAACCATTTGCGAACCTATATTCAAGCTGCTTAAGAAGAACCAACTGATTGAATGGAATGATGAGGGTCAGAACGCTATTGAGTGCATAAAAGAATACATGTTGAATCCACCTATCCTAAAATTACCAAAACTAAGTAGACCATTGATACTATACTTAGATGTAGAGAACTATCATGTGAGCAGGGAGTTTCAGCCCCAATCTCGGTAAAATAGTTCTTGCGACATCGGCACTATTAGTGTAATATCCAAAACTGTACCCTAAAAGTTTGGAGTGTTAATTGTTGTATTGGATTAAATAATTTAAAGTGTATATGTTATGTATAAGGAGATAAAAATAATATATACAAGTCAATGGGTCTTATAAGTCAAAAGAGATATTTTGACTAATTAAATAGATTTGTTTAATGTTAGTGGAAGATGATGTAGTGGATTTAATATTATATAGTTTAAATGTATGGTGGAGAGTAATTTGGGGAAAAGTGGTTTGGTTAAAAGAGAAGAGTGTTGACTTTCTTTCTTTCTTCTTCTTCTTTCATCTTCATCTTCTTCTTTTCTTCTCTTTGGCCTACCACCCTTAGCAACCAAAGGAAAAGAGGTTTTGTTGCTTCCAAGCTCAAGAGATTGAAGGATTTCAAGAGATCAAGTTGGAGTTTTAATGATTTTCTTCACTTTTGGTATGTTTCCAACTTGTTTCTTGGTTTTCTTTTGAGTTTGTGTTCTTGGGTTTGTTAGATGGTTGTTTTGGTATATTTGAGGGTTATGTTGTTTTGTTAACTTTGATTTTTCGGTTTGGATCTAAGAGAAAAGGGTTGAGTTTGGTGAAAGAGGCAGTGTGTGGATTGTGTGATTTTTGAGTTGTGATTCTGTTTTGATGTTTGTAATTGAGTTGTTTTAAGGTTTACTCAAGTATTATTGGGTTGTTGATGGTTTTGATTGAGTTTGTGTGTTGTTGATATGGCTATCGGAAGATGATTGTTGGTTGTGGCTTTGTTGGTGCCGATTTTAGGGTTTTTGGCCTGACATGCCCAGGAACACAACCATGTCTTTGGGCGTGTCGTTGGTTTTGTTTTCTGGGTTGGTGACACGAGCAGTGACATGCCCGTGTCACTGAGCGTGTCATAGCTACTGTGATGTTGGTGGAGTGACATGTCCAGTGACACGCCCATGTCATTGAGCATGTCATAGCTTCTGTGTTGGAGGAGGATTGACACAGCCAGTGACACCCCCATGTCACTGAGCGTGTCAAAGCTTCTGTGTTGTGGGTTTAGGGCACGGTCAGGGACATGCCTGTGTTGTTGAGAGTGTCAAGTGTAGAGTTTGCCCTAGATAGTTCTTTTTCTTATTTTCTTATGTGTAACACTAAGTGAGTGTGTATGATCACCTTTGGATTAGGTTTTGAAGAAAATTGAGTTGCCATAGCCAAGTGTTGAGAGTTATCTTGGAAGAGGAGTTGTTAGAGTTGTGTTGTTGCTCTTAGAGATAAGTACAAGCTTTGAATGATTATATACATTTATATGACATTGGGACTTAACACATTTAGTAGAGGAATGTGTTAAGTTACTTGATATATTGTTGATGAATGAGTTATATGTTATGATATGCATAATGTGAATTATGTTGATGTACCAATGCAATTGAGTAATGTATTGTATATGAAAATAAATATGGAATAATGTGGTAAGACATTTGAAATCATAATGTAACAAATTAATATTGGTACAAAAGAGAAGAATGAGAAAAGATGATATACTAGGGCAATGAGCCTAGTTGGATTATGAGAAATGAAATGAGAAATGAATTGTGAAAGAGATTGATAATGAGATAAATGAATTAATTGTGTGCCTAGTATGTTATTCAATTTTTAGAGTTCTGGGTTTGGCGGCATTCCTATGAATCGTTGGGCTGGTGAAAAGACCGGGTCGTAAGCCTAGCCCAGCTGAAAAATGTGAAATATGATGTTTTTGAGGTGAAAAGACTGTAACAGTCTAGCCGGGTTGAGGACCAAGATACTAGGGCCCTAGGGTCTAGCCGGGTTGAGGTCCAAGAGACTGGGTCTGTTACATTATCCATGGATATATATATATATCGCCTACGGGCTTGATAAATGTGATTATGGACCGAAGCAGTAACTCTGAACTTTGAATAGCATATTAGTTTCGTTTTGGGCCCATGCTTGTCTTTGCTTTAATGTGAATTATGAAATGTGATACAAATGATTAACATGTTGGCATATAATGCTATGAGTTGATATATTCACATATATTGTGCATGAGCATCGCATTGATATATATTGAATCAAAGTTTGTACCACTAAGCTTTCTACTTAGCACGATTGTGGTTCATCGCGCAGGTGATAGGGTAGATCCAGTTGTGTCGGAGAGCTCGTCTAGACCGAGTCGAGTTTAGGCTTGAGTTGGCGAAAGTAGTGTTGAGTTGTGGACATCAAGATCAGAGACGAACTGCCAGCATGTATAAATTCTATAATTTTGTAAACATTGATTTTGATATATATACATATCTATTTTCCGCTGCTTATTTAACAAATGTTTTGAACAGACTGTTTTGGGGATACACCTTTGGATACTAAAATTTATATATATATATATATATATGTATTTTAATGAAGGAATGTTTTATTTATACCTATTTATAATATAGGTTAAATGTTTTAAGTTAGTTTACTTGGACTGACTTATGAGGCTTTCATTTTAAAGATTGGTTTGTTTAAAATGAACCATGACACCCCTTTATCCGGTATACGTATATCACATGTTGTGCGGGCGTATGCGGTGTGCGTATATTGGGGTATGGGGGTGTTACAGCTATTTTGGTATCAGAGCCTAGGTTTGAGGTTCTCAACCTAGGTGAATTGTAAGAAAAAGAAATTTTTGATTTTTTAAAATATGATTTTTAGATATGATACATGCATTAGCACTGGCAGTTTTTGATGTTTGATGAGGTACTTTCTACTGTGTTTGCAGATATAGGTAGTGATGGCGTCTCAGTCACGTTAGTCTGTAGAAGGTAGTGCTAAGAGTGTAGCTCCTGTTAAGGGTAGAGTTGGAGCTAGGGTTGAGTTAACTGGTGAGGCACCTTCTCATGTGCCAGAGGACCCGCTACTGATGAGATTCCGCCGGTTTGGTTACGATATATGGTAGATTTGTTGAGGCAGGCTCCAGTGCAGCAGCCGCCATCGCCACCACAGCTGCAAGTACCGGTGATGCAGTATGATAAATTAAGGAAGTTCAGAGCTGAGGACTTCTTTAGTACTACAGATCCTGCAGTAGCTGAGCAGTGGTTGGATAGAGTTCAGAGGGTATTTATCCAGTTGAAAGCCACTCTTGAAGAGAAGTTTGATTATGCTAGATCTCTTCTGCAGAGAGATGCGTATGATTGGTGGAAGACAGTTCCCCATGCCATGGATGATCCACCGACCTTGTCTTATGGTGTTTTTCTGCGGGAGTTTGAGCAAAAGTATACTCCGAGGGAGTATAAGGATGCTAAAAAGATGGAGTTTCTGATAACCAGACTGTGACAGAGTATGAGATAGAGTATATTCGATTGAGTCACTATGCCGGTGGGATTATTTCAGATGAGATAGACCGGTGCAAGAGATTTGAGGAGGGGTTGAGGCCCTCTATTATGTGCATTGTAGCTGGTTTTCGGTATCAAGATCTTTCCCAGCTTGTTGCAGCAGCCAGAAGTATTGAGAGAGCATAGGCTATTACAGCAGCTGCTACTCAGTAGGAGACAAGAGTTAGGCGACCTCAGTTTGAGGTAGGGTCTTCATCTGCAAAGAGAGGCCGAGGATGTCATTTTCCAAGGTTCAGTAGGGGCCAGAGGTAGCCTGTTAGGTTAGTCCCACATCAGAGGCAGTGATCGAGACCTATAGTTTCTGTGGCTAGTGCACCGATCCCAGTGGCTCAAAGGTCTACTCCACCTACATGTGTCCATCGTGGTAGGATACATGGGGGTGTTTGTTGGAAGATTGGTGGACCAGCTATATGTTTTAGATGCGGATCGCTTGACCATTTCATCAAAGATTGTCCTAAGCTTCAGGAGGATAGGCAGGAAGATTCTGCAGTTTCTCAACCTAGTGTGAGAGGAGGTCGAAGTGGCAGAGGTTTCAGTAGAGGTGGTAGACCTGAGTTCAGTCAGAGAGGAGGCTCTACATCTAGAGGTAGTAGGCCAGATGAGGCTGGGCCATCTCAGTGAGTGTATGTGATGCAGAGGCAGCCGGATGCTTCAGCCGTCATTGCAGGTACATTTTCTTTATTTGGCATTTCTGTTCTTGCTTTGATTGATCCAGGATCTACGCATTCATATATAAGTGCATCCATCTTTCCTGTGTCTGAATTGCATTTTGAGTCCCTAGGATTTGATGTGTTGGTGACAAATCCTTTAGGGAATAGTGTTATGGTGAGTAAGGTGCACCGAGATAGTCCAGTGGTTGTTCAAGATGAGGAGTTTCTTAGTGATTTGATTGAAATGCTTTTTAAGGAGTATGATTTGATCTTAGGCATGGATTGGCTGTTTAAGCATGGGGCTGTAGTAGATTGTCAGAAGAAGTGTTTTACCCTGAGAACCAGTGATGGGAGAAGTGTGATGGTATCTAGTGAGCAGAGACAACTTGCATCCATGTTTGTTTCAGTTGTTGCTGCTAGGAGGTTGATTCGGAAGGGATGTGAGGCTTATCTTGCTCTTGTTGTAGATACCAGAGTAGTGGTTTCTCAACTTGATAGTATACCTGCAGTTGCTGAATTCCTAGATGTGTTTTCTGAGGAGTTGCCAGGGATGCCCCCTGAGAGAGAGGTCGAGTTTGGTATTGATTTGTTGCCTGGTACCACTCCTATCTCTATTACTCCTTATCAAATGGCACCTGCTGAATTGAGAGAGTTGAAAGTGCACTTGCAGGAGTTGTTGGATAATGGGTTTGTTCACCCTAGTGTTTCTCCATGGGGAGCACCTGTTTTGTTTATGAAGCAAAAGGATGGTACCTTAAGATTGTGCATTGATTATAGGCAGTTGAATAAGGTGACCATCAAGAATAAGTATCCTTTGCCTACGATAGATGATCTCTTTGATCAGTTGAAGGGAGCAGCAGTGTTTTCCAAGATTGATCTGAGATTAGGGTACCATCAGCTGAGAATCAGAGAGGAAGATGTTCCTAAGACAGCTTTTCGCACAAGGTATGGGCATTATGAGTTTTTGGTAATGCCTTTTGGATTGACGAATGCACCTGCAGCTTTTATGGATTTGATGAATAGGGTGTTTTGACCCTATCTAGATCAGTTTGTAGTAGTTTTTATTGATGATATTTTGGTATATTCGCATGATAAGGAGGACCATGACGAGCATTTGTGGATCGTATTACAGACCTTGAGAGAGAAGCAATTGTATGCTAAGCTGTCTAAGTGCGAGTTTTGGCTTGATCAAGTGATTTTTCTCGGTCATGTAGTTTCAGCGGATGGTATAAGAGTTGATCCGAGTAAAGTTGAGGCCATTTTGAATTGGAGTCGACCGAAGTCTGTGACAGAGGTTAGAAGTTTTCTGGGTTTGGCAGGCTATTATCGATGGTTTGTGAAGGGTTTTTCTTTGATAGCTACTCCACTCAATAGATTGCTTCGGAAGGGAATTAGATTTGTGAGGACAGATCAGTGTCAAGCAAGCTTTGAACAGTTGAAAGAGATGTTGACTCAAGCTCCTGTTCTTACCTTGCCTGTGGAAGATAAACCATATGTGATTTATAGTGATGCTTCACATAATGGTTTATGTTGTGTTTTGATGCAAGAGGGTAGAGTCATAGCTTATGCTTCTCGGCAGTTGAAGCCACATGAGTTGAATTACCTGAGGCATGATTTGGAGTTAGCAGCCATAGTTTTTGCTTTGAAGATTTGGTGACACTACTTGTATGGGGAGAAGTGTTTCATTTATACGGATCACAAGAGTTTGAAATATTTGGAGGTTCAGAGAGAGCTGAATCTTTGGCAGAGACGGTGGTTGGAGTTGATTAAAGACTACAACTGTTTGATTGATTATCATCCTGGTAAGGTAAATGCTGTTGTTGATGCCTTGAGCCAGAAATATTTGGCAGGTTTGACTGCTTATTCGCTCTTATTGCCTGTTGAGTTGTGAGTGTTGCGTGCTAGTTTCGAGCCTTGTAGTGATGGTGCTTTGCTAGCTCAGTTGCAGTTGAGACCGGTGTTGTTGGATCAGATTAAAGAGGCTCAGTTGGCAAATGAGAAAATTCAAAAGATTGTTTTGGATTGAAAAAAGGGGGAGAGCCAAGACTTTCAGGTGAGAAGTGATAGTAGTTTATGGTTCAAAGATAGATTGTGTGTTCCTAATGACGCAAGACTAAAAAAGACTATTTTGGAAGAAGCACATCGGTCGGTTTTTGCTATGCACCCTGGGAGTACTAAGATGTATCTTGATTTGAAGCAACATTATTGGTGGTCAGGTATGAAGAGGGATATAGCGGAGTTTGAATCCAAGTGTCACACTTGTCAGAGAGTGAAGACCGAGCACCAAGTTCCTTCGGGGTTGCTCCAACCTTTATCAGTGCCTGAATGGAAATGGGAGCGAGTGACAATGGACTTTGTGTCTGGTTTGCCTTTGACTCAGAAGAAGCATGATGCAATTTGGGTAATTATTGATCGGTTGATGAAGACAGGTCATTTCCTTCCAGTTAGAATGGACTATTCTCTGTAGAAGTTGGCTGAATTGTATATCAATGAGATAGTAAGATTGCATGGAGTCCTAATTTCTTTAGTGTCTGATCGAGATCCTCGGTTTACTTCAAGGTTTTGGAAGAGTTTGCATGCTACTTTGGGTTCATGATTGCACTTTAGCACTGCTTTTCATCCGCAGACAGATGGGCAGTCAGAGAGAGTGATACAGATTTTAGAGGACATGTTGAGAAGCTGTGTCATTGATTTCTCTAGGAGTTGGGACAGACCTTGAGAGAGAAGCAATTGTATGTTAAGCTGTCTAAGTGTCAGTTTTGGCTTGATCAAGTGATTTTTCTCGGTCATGTAGTTTCAGCGGATGGTATAAGAGTTGATCCGAGTAAAGTTGAGGCCATTTTGAATTGGAGTCTACCGAAGTCTGTGACTGAAGTTAGAAGTTTTCTGGGTTTGTCAGGTTATTATCGACGGTTTGTGAAGGGTTTTTCTTTGATAGCTACTCCACTCACCAGATTCCTTTGGAAGGGAGTTAGATTTGTGTGGACAGATCATTTTCCAAGCAAGTTTTGAGCAGTTGAAGGAGATGTTGACTCAAGCTCCTGTTCTTACCTTGCCTGTGGAAGATAAACCATATGTGATTTACAGTGATGCTTCACATAATGGTTTAGGATGTGTTTTGATGCAAGAGGGTAGAGTCATAGCTTATGCTTCTCGACAGTCGAAGCCGCATGAGTTGAATTATCCGACGCATGATTTAGAGTTAGCAGCCATAGTTTTTGCTTTAAATAATTGGTAACACTACTTGTTTGGGAAGAAGTGTTTCAGTTATACGGATCACAAGAGTTTGAAATACTTAGGTGTTTAGAGAGAGCTGAATCTTCGGCAAAGATGGTGGTTGGAGTTGATCAAAGACTACGATGTTTGATTGATTATCATCCTGGTAAGGCAAAAGTTGTTACTGATGCCTTGAGTCGGAAGTCTTTGGTAGGTTTGACTGCTTATTTGCTCTTGTTGCTTGTTGAGTTGAGAGCGTTGCATGCTAGTTTTGAGCCTTGTAGTGATGGTGCTTGTTGGCTTAGTTGCATTTGAGATCGGTGTTGCTGGATCAGATTAAAGAGGCTCAGTTGGCTGATGAGAAAATTCAGAAGATTGTTTTGGATAGCAAAAAGGGGGAGATCCGAGACTTTCAGGTGAGAAGTGTTTAGGCTTAGGGCCTTAGAGAACACGGATCTAAGTCCGGACAAAATGGAGTCACCACCCGGACGGGCCGGGAAAAAGGAAAGGGGTGGATGACTCGATTCCTACGGAATCCCCAACCCCCTAATGGGTTCGGAAAGTTGGGTATGTGTAGGGAAGGCGAGAAATGGCCCAGCAACCCCACAATGCCTGGTTCATTGGAACCGGCCTCCTTTACAGGTCTTGATATTATAAAATTCTTAAATATAACAACATTATCCATATTACACACAATAATTAAAAGAAAGCATCATTATATTAAAATCAAAGCAATGTCCAACCAAAGCAAATAAATGGACACCCATCCAAGGATGGAAACATGTCCTTACATCGCATGCCTAAATAGGACACCCACCGAAAGGTAGAAACATGCCCTTTACATTGGTTCTAAAATAGAAAAGCAAATTAAATTACATGATATTTAACTAATGAGGTACCCACCAAGTGGAAACATACCTCTTACAACATTTGGAAATATAAATAAATTGATAAAAGTAAATAACCATTCATAATAAATAATTCATCAAAGGTACCAAATATCAATAAAAAGTAAACATCCATCCATGATAAATAAAATAAACCAAGCATTGAAATTAAATAAATTAAAGCATAAGAAATAAAACCAAGCATGATCAAATATGGAATTGAATAAGGTAAATAAAAATCCAAATTATAGCTACTTATTCCATTTAGGGTTCTTTATCTCAAGTGTTAAGGTTTTGGAATTCATACAATTAGGCTACTGTGACTTTTTATGGAATTAAAATAGATTGTGGTTTTATGTTTTAAAAGGTTTGTAAGACTCTTTGATTAAACAAATTAAGGTTTGAATGGCGAAATCATGAAACTAGGGTTTTAGACACTTTAAAATATTTTTGATTCATGGTTTTAAATGGTGATTTCAAGCTTACTGTGTAAATTTAAAATATTTATGTTTTTATGGTTTTTAATGTTTTAAAGGATTAAGGTTTAGAAAAAGTTAGGGTTTAAAGTTTTAAAGGATTAGGGTTTACTATTTTATGTTTGGAGTTGAATTAGGTTTTTAGGCTTTAAAATTAGGGTCACGGGTGATGAATTGGCTTTTAGAATTTGGAAATCAATTTGATAATTTTATGAAGTTTTATGAATTTAAACAAATAGATTAAAGTTTTATAAATAGAAAAGATGTCTTTTTAAAGCCTTTTGAAAGAAACAGAACCTAGTTTAAACTTTTGAAGGAAACAGAATCAGATTTTGTTTTTATTGAAAAATATGTTTATTTAAGGTTTTAAGATTTCGAAGAGGTAAAAATAACAATTTTAAGTCTTTTTGGAAAATAAAATAACGTATTAGTATTTTTAACTTTGGAAAAACTAAATTATTGTTCTAAGGTTTTCGATTTAAAAAATAAAATTTCATAATTTATGCTACTGTGAAAAAATAAAACAAAAAGAATTTAATACATACCTCCTTTTGTTGATTCTCCAAAAATAATTCTTCTTGGATGAACAAGAACAAAGACAATTGCTGCCTTTAAATTGCTTAAATTGTGTCCCTGCTATTCCAAAAAAAAAAAAAGAAATTGAATTGCTCCTTTTCCTTCACTGATTTGGTTTCAAATTTCTCAAGCTACTGTTTGATTCCCCCCCCCCCCAATTTCATTGCCTTTGGTCCTTATTTATAGTGGTTTGATATGGTTTTCCTAATTAGTCACGGCAAGTAATATTAATAAGAAAAGGAAACCGAAACCTAATTTAATTATGTTTTGAAAAATTTCAGTCGGAAAAATTGCGTTGCAGAAAAAAATTACAGTAGGAAAAAATGCGCTGGCAAAAAAATCTGCCGCAGAAAATTGCGGCAATGGGCGGGGAGCGGGCGTCGCCCGCAGGAATTTCCTGCGGGAGACCATTTTGCGCGCAGGATTTTCCTACAGGAGAAATGCCCATGGGCCAGCGTGACTATTTTTTTGTCGCTGATTTTTTCAACGCCGATTTTTATTTTTATTTTTATTTTTTTTTACTTTTATTTGTTTATTTTTATTTTTTATTAATAATAATTTAATATTTAACAAAAATTATTTTTGTCCAATTAGACAACAAAAATCATTTTGTACTAAATAAAACATATTGGACCGGACTGGGTCAAAAATTAAGGGTCTACAGTTTGCCCTCTGCTTGAAAAATCTGAAACTTTAGTTAAAGAGAGTGAAAAGCAATAAGACTTAATTTTTGAGATGATTGAGGTTTTGGGTTATGGACCCGGTTTGAGTTCTGGACTCAAGGAAAAATTCTAGGTTCTAGACCTAAGAAAAATTTAGGTTATGGACCCGGTTCGAGTTCTGGACTCAAGGATGATTCTAGGTTCTATACCTAAGGAAAATTTGGGTTCTGGACCCGGTTCGAGTTCTGGACTCAATGATAATTCTAGGTTATTGACCTAAAGAAAAATTTGGGTTCTGGACTCGGTTCGAGTTCTGGACTCAAGGATGATTCTAGGTTCTGGAACTAAGAAAAATTTGGGTTCTGGACTCGGATTGAGTTCTGGACTCAAGGATAATTCTAGGTTCTGGACCTAAAGAAAAATTTGGGTTTTGGACCGGGTTCGAGTTCTGGAGTCAAGGATGATTCTAGGTTCTGGACCTAACAAAAATTTGGGTTCTGGACCCGGTTCGAGTTCTGGACTCAAGAATAATTCTAGGTTCTGGACCTAAAAAAAATTTGAATTCTGAACCCGAGCTAATAAAAAAGTTTGGCTAATTTTTAGGCATGTCTTCTTATTGCCCCCTGGGTGTAAAAATATTTATATACCTGCAATTATTTGAATGATTAAAATGAATAAATTAATTTACTGTTTATTTACTGTGTAGTCACTGTTTATGCACTATTTACTATTTATAAATAGTAAATTTACTATTTGCAAATAGTATCAAATAGTATTTACTATTGGAAATAGTACTTCTACTATTTATAAATAGTAATACTATTTATGAATAGTAACATTTACTATTTATAAATAGTAATATTTACTATTCAACAATAGTAATACTATTCATGAGTAATAAAATTTACTATTCAGACTCCAAAAATGGAAAGTAGAGAAAAATCGGGTCACAACGACGCGTAACGGTTTTTCCAGAAAACGCACAGTTTGGAAGATATAGGGGATTTTGACTAGGGACATTTTGGTCATTATACATGAATCCAAAGTAGGAAATAAACACAAGAGTGAGTAGAGGACGTTGAGGGGGTAAATATGAAATGATCGTCAGTAGAAACGGGGCCCGGGCAACACCCGAGCAAAGAAAGGACCTAAAGGGAATTTTGTAAAAAGTCGAGGGCTTATTGGTAATTTTTCAAAATGACTTGGAAACTTAAAATAGACTTTAAAAATAGAAAGTAGAGGTCAAGAGGATCAAAACTATACGTAGTTTGTCTCGTGGAATTATACGGGTTAAAAGTTACGAACAGATAATCGCCAGAGGGTATTTTGGTCTTTTCACACCTTAGACCATAGATATTTCAACACAAGATGGTGGAGGGGCCAAAATATAATTAAAAGAAAGTTTAAGGACTTGGGTTTTTAAATAAATAAAAGTAGGAGACATTTGGGCTAATGAAAAGTGGACATTTAAAAGTTATAATAAAGAAGAAAGAGAAAAGTGTGGACATTTGGTTTGAAAACACTCATTCATTCAAAAGTGATCATCATTTTCCTTATATATATATATATAATGAGATGAAGAACAAACTCTCTCTCTCTCTCCCACTTCCAAATTCGGCCACCATAGGAAAATATCAAAAGATTTCCAAGTTTTGCCAAGTTTGATTTTCAAGGTAAGTTTTAAGGTTTTCAAGTATGTAGAATTCAATTCTAGTATCAATTTTAGGTATTTATATAACTATTGGGAGATTGGAGATTAGGGTTCTTAGGGTGGATTTGGGAAAATTTTAAGTAGTTATGATATTAATCAATTAAATGAAAGAATCAAGGTTTCTAAGGTTTAATAAGGTTAGATTAGGGTTTAGTTTGAAAAGAAATGGAGGATAGCTTATTATTCTAAATTGTTAAGGTTTATGTTTAAGGGTGTGTTCTTTAATTTCTTGAAGGAAAAACAAAGATTAAGGAAGGAGAAGGAGGAAAAGCAAAAAGGGAAGTAAAAGAATAAGGTTTGGTGCTTTACCATAAAAGAAATTTTATTTTTCTTACAAACTTTGGTTTATGGAAATTTTGATGTTGATGAACTTTAATTAGTTTGATTTGAGTTAAACATGCAAAAGTTATTAAAGGGAAGTGTTTGAATCTTCACTTTACCATTAAAGAAGCCTTCATATTGATTTGCAAAAGAAAAATAAACTATCCTATGTATTTCATATGCTTGGGCCGAAATGGTCCCAAAAAGATAGCTTTCTGGATCTTTTTGTGACAATTGTTTGAGGCAGCAAATGAATGAATTTTTCAACGTAATTTTACGTGTAAGTAGTTAACATATGAAATAAGTTTTCTGTAAAATTTCAGCCAAAAATAAGATCATTTACCTGGTCAAATGCATGACTGAAGTGGACTGAAATTTTGACAAAAACCCAGATTTTACTATTCATTTGGTCATGCCATTTTGCGTTGCCGATTTTTCTCGCCGCAACACTATTCATTTGGTCAATTTGTGATCTTTTGAGGAATGCGTTGAAATGTTTAATATGTTTATTATGGATATTAAATATGTGAAAAAGGGTAATGGTTTGACTAAAGAATGTGGTGCGCGGCATAAATGGCAAAGTGCGATGGGAATTAAAATGATTTTTTGAATTATTCTAAAATGAAGTTTGAAACTTAAAGTGAATCATTTTAATCGTTATGCTCTACTGGATAGTGGGAGTGGTAGATAAGGGTATGGTGCACTATACTAACGCATGCAATACTGCTCATTATTGTGATATGATATTTTATTCAGTGGTGAGGCCACTGAAGCCAATGGGGAGGCCCATTGGTTATAACCAGGATGGTGAGGGCCATTCCTGTGATCTGATATCGGTGGTGAGGGCCACCTATGTTACAGTGGTGAGGGCCACTGCCTTATCGCTATGGTTCCCTATATACCAGTAGAGCCTGAGCCAAAGCCATATTTTTCGTTAAACTACGTAATGCAAAATGAGTTGATTTATGGTTTTACATTATTGGAAGCATATCACACTGAATGTACAATAATTTCTATTGGTTTAAGGTTGGTTAAATTTTGATTTAATTATTTCCTTTTATTTCAAATACTTTCATATGTTACTTTTATTTTTATTGGTAAAGCACCCACTGAGCGACAACGATCAGCGAGTTAAGTTTTCCTTGACCCGTAGGTTTGGAGTAGTAGCAAATTCTTGGAAAGTGACGACCAGACCCACAGCATATCTCAGGGTAGATATTTTAGTTTCCATTATGAGTTAGCTAGTTGTGGCATGTATATGTATATATATAAGTTTGAGAATTACTATGTTATTCAGTACGTTAGTAGTATGTAATAATAATAATAAACCTTTACTTTATTTTGTATTAGAAGTGTGAACTCTTCTTGCAGGTTTGTAGTTGAGGGTATAAGGTGGATTCATTGGGAGTGTATTGAAACTGATTATAGTCACACTGGTTTGTGTAAAAATGTTTTCTAAAATCAGAAAAACAAGTTTTGTCGACACTTGGGACCCAAATTTCTAGGCGAAACTCTGGCAAAATTTCTGTAAAATCGGAACTAAAATTTGACTAAGTAAAATTGGTAGCAAAATTAGGATAGTGTGGCGCCTCTACTTGGCTTACACATGTAGGCCGGGAAGGGGTGTTACACTTTATTGCATCCAGTAAGGGTAAGTTAATACTTACCTTAGATAGCATGTTGAAGATGTTAGAAAATTGCTTATCTGTTTTATCATCCTTCAACCTGCTGGGGAATGGTATAGGAGGCCGGTATGGATTGCTTGCCTTATGTAAATCTGCTGAAAGGGATTTCTCCCTTGATTTATCTCCAGCACCTTGGTCCTCTGATTCTCCTTCCTTCTTGCTCCCTAGGTCACCTGCATTCACAGAGTCATTTTCAACATTAGTGTTAATTACCTTACCACTTCTAAGAACAGTCACTGAATGTGCCTGCTCAGGTTGACTTGGAAATTTCCCCTTCTATTGAATTTGCATCTGTTGTGCAAGTTGTCCTACTTGAGTCTCCACTTTTTTAAAAGATGCTTCTAATGAATCCAGCCTATTATTAGTCATCTCTTGATTTTGAGCACTAACTTTGATGAAAGCTTGTAAACTTTCCTCCAAGCTCTCTATCTTAGGCTGCCCTTGATTTGAGGATTGGCCTTGTTGTTGGTTCTGACTCTGGAGTAAACGAAAGGCTGCTGAGAATTATTTGGGTGATTCCTCCAACCAGGGTTGTATGTATTTGAATAAGGATCATTTCGGGTCCTTGGTTGAAATCCCTGTTTTATTAGTTTTTGTCATAGATTTGTGTCTTGTTTATTATGATAATTATTGTTTTATTTAGGTATTTTGTTAGTTTAAATCGGTTTATTTAGTGTTTTTGTTAATTTTGGTAGTTTTAGTTTATTTCAATGTTTATGTCGTTTTTGATCTAGTTTTTAGTATGGTGTTTATGTTTTGTTGGTTATTGTTTATTTACTTTTTGTTTAAAGTTTGTTTGAAGTTTTGTTTTAGGTTAAAAAGCCAAGGAACCAAGACTGAAGGAAAAATGGACAGTAGCTGACACAGGCAGAGGACACGACCAAGTCACTGGACGTGTCTCATACCAAGTTAAAGAAGAAGAGCAAGTGACAATGAAGGACACACTCAAGGGACACGGCCAAGTCAGTGGCCGTGTCCCTCCAAAGATGCTCCAACACTGCCAAGTCACACCAACTGGCCGTGTCCCTCCAAAGACCACCCACACGGCCAAGTCACCTCCAACTTGGCCGTGTCTCTCATGAACCAAGGCCGTAGCGGATTTTAAAGCGGACGTTTCATATAAAAGGAAAAGGAAGCTAGGGTTTTGAGGACTATTGACGATTTGGAGAGCAGATTGAGCCATCAAAGAGATTAGGGTTTTGATAACTTTGTTTTCTTTTGATTTTGATTACACTTTTGGATTAATCTAGCTTAGATTAGATTGTTCTAGGCATTGATACATCCTTCTTGTAAGATTTGAACAAGAGATTCTTCAGAAGCTTCAAGGAGTTTGTAACTTGGTTTTGTTCTCGAACTTATTCACTTATTTTCATTGAAATTGTATTAATGGATATTATCATGTCTAATTTGATTTCTTTGAACATTAATGAGATGAGTATGTTTGATAGCATGATGAACTAATTTGATTTAGTCTAGGGTTTGTATGGATCTGCTATGATTGTATGAATTGGTTATTCTCTTAGCTAATAATTTCTTTAGCCTTGATTGAATGAAATATTGCTAATATATAGTTGATTGGCCATCAATTATGTGTTTAAGGTATTAGATGATGGATTGAGAGATGAAGTCTAATGCTGGAACAATTCAATTAAGGACTTAGGTGAATTAGAGATATAACCTATTAAAAAGATTAATTCAATTATAACAAGATTAGTTGAAAGAGGTTTGAATGCGAGAGCTTATTTCCTTGACTTGATTAATTGAGTTGTTTGAGATTTAATCTTTGAAATTAAATTAGTTAAGAGGAATAACCGTTCATACATATAAGTAGTAGAGAAGTGCAAACCCTAGACCTTTCTATCAAGTGAATCAAAACATCAGTTCTAGTTTACTTTTATTCATTTTAAACTTTAATCAATCTTCTTCATTATTTAGCAATTTAAATTTCTTTATTACTTTTTATTTATAATCTGATAATCAATTAGCCACTTTAGCTTCCATGTGAGACGACCTTGGAGCGATCACCTTTGCTACAGCTACCTCGTATACTTGCGAGTGACGCTTTGTGGTAGAGTTAATTCGAGCGCAACAAGTTTTTGGCGCCGCTGCCGGGGAGGCTAATTGGCGAAATTGTTTATTAGGCAAAAATATTTTAAAATTTTTTTCATTGTTTATTTTTTATTTTATTTTGTCTTTTGCTTTTAATAATCTCTTTTTCCTAGAAATTTTTGTTTATGCAAGGCAGGAGATCACTCGAAGGAGAGCTACATCCATTCATTCCAGAAATTCAAAGAGTGAAAAGGAGCAGAAAAGAGTTTGAGCTCTACACCAGATTTGATACAGAGGAGGACACTTCTAAATTTGAGTTGGAGTCTACACAATCTGTTAAAATGGCTGAAGAAAGACAAAGGACGATGAGAGACTTTGCTAGACCTGTCATTGGAACTTCCACCTCTTGCATAAGACTGACAGATGCAGCTAGAAATTATGAGTTGAAGAACATTCACTACAATATGCTGCCATCATTCTATGGAGTTCCAAATGAAGATCCTTTGAACTTTACTCGGGATTTCTACCCCACCCTCAACACTTTTCCATTGGGAGGATTAACAGAGGATCAGTTGAGGATGCGGTGTTTTCCATATACTTTGAAGGATAGAGCACCGAAAAATCACTGACAACTTGGGAACAAGTGTATAATAAATTCATGGGCAAGTTTTATTCACATCAAAAGACAGCTGAATTGAGAGGGAAGATTGCTACATTCTCTCAATTTGAAGGAGAGCCATTCCATGAAGCTTGGGACAGATTTAAGATGCTATTGATCCAGTGTCCACACCATCATTACCCGCTTCAACTTCTTAATCAGTTCTTCTATGATGGTTTAACCCAGCAATTTCAGAACACTATTGATAATGCAGCTGGGGGAGCCATGGGAGAAAAGACAGCAGCTGAAACTTATGATATTTTTGAGATGTTGGGAGCTAATTCTCAACAGAAGAGTGTAAGAGGAAGAAGCAAAGGGGTGAACCAATTGGAAGCCAATAGTGATATGGTAAATCAGATAGATGAGTTGACAAGGCAAGTGCAGATGCTGAACATGAAGAACAATATTTCTTCATCTACTTAAGAAGCGTGTAGAATATGTGGAACTTTCGGGCATAGAGCAAACATTTGCCCCTCTGTATATGAATCATATGGGAATGAAGCTGAGCAAGTCAATGCCATGGGAGGATTTCAACTAAGAGCTCGGAATGATCCTTATTCAAATTCATACAATCCTGGTTGGAGGAATCACCCAAATTTTTCTTGGGCAACAAATAATTCCCAGCAGCCTTTCCATTTGCTTCAAAGACAGAACCAAGAGCAAGGCCAATCCTCAAATCAAGGGCAGTCTAAGATAGAGAGCTTGGAGGAAAGTTTACAAGCTTTCATCAAAGTCAGTGCTCAAAATCAAGAGATGACTAATAAGAGGTTGGATTCATTAGAAGCATCTTTTAAAAAAGTGGAGACTCAAGTAGGACAACTTGCACAACAGATGCAAATTCAACAGAAGGGGAAATTTCCAAGTCAACCTGAGTAGGCACATTCAGTGACTGTTCTTAGAAGTGGTAAGGTAATTAACACTAATGTTGAAAATGACTCTGTGAATGCAGGTGACCAAGGGAGCAAGAAGGAAGGAGAATCAGAGGACCAAGGTGCTGGAGTTAAATCAAGGGAGAAATCCCTTTCAACAGATTTAGATAAGGCAAGCAATCCATACCGGCCTCCTATACCATTCCCCAGCAGGTTGAAGGAAGATAAAACAGATAAGCAATTTTCTAACATCTTCAACATGCTGTCTATGGTAAGTATTAACTTACCCTTACCGGATGCAATAAAGAACATACCGGCTTATGCCAAGTTCTTCAAAGACCTAATCACCAAGAAAAAGAGGTATGAGCCGAATGAAAAGGTGATAGTTTCAGAGGTAGCCAGTGTTGTTCTGCAGCATAAACTACCTCCCAAGCTAAAGGATCCTGGTAGCTTTATAACTCAAATGACCATGGGGAATGGAAAGGGGACTGAAGGCATGTGTGATCTAGGAGCCAGTATTAATTTGATGCCTTATTCTGTTTATAAAAAATTAGAATTAGGGGAACTTAAACCGACAAAAATGGTGTTGCAATTAGCTGATAGGTCTTTTAGATTCCCGAAAGGGGTTATAGAAGATGTGTTAGTTAAGGTTGGAGGGTTGATAGTACCTGTGGATTTTATTGTTCTTGACACGGATGGAGGTAACCCTGCACCATCAGCACACACTATATTGCTGGGTAGGCCTTTCATGGCTACTACCAACACTTTAATAGATGTTAAAAATGGTAAGTTGTCAATGACTGTCTTAGGGCAAATTGTTGAATTTTCTATTTTTAACACTTCTCCTATTCCTACAACTGCTTTATATGAGGAATGTTCTTTAATTAATAGTGTTGAAGCAGTTGTTTCAGATGTTGTGATGCAGACAGACTCCCCAGATAAATTGGAGCTGACACTGACTTTAGAAGAGGGGGCTAAATCAGTGAGGGAGACCCAAAGGTGCTTTAACCCGAAGGCATATGAGAGCTCGAGAGTTTACAAGGATCGCACTAAGGCAATTCATGACAGATTTATTGTGCGACAGACATTGAGTCCAGGTATGAAAGTTTTACTTTTTAATTCTCGACTCAGTCTGTTTCAAGGTAAACTCAAATCTCGATGGAGTGGTCCTTTCGAGGTAACTAAGGTATGTCCTTCTGGTGCCATTGAATTGCTTAACTCTAGAACCAATAAGATTTTTAGAGCAAATAGACATAGAGTTAAACTATACAATGAAGGATTTCAGGAAGTAAGGATCATTGATAGCACTTTGATCCATGATCCTTAAGCCTTGCATGATGTCCAGCTTTATGACATTAAAGAAGCGCTAAATGGGAGGCAACCCATCGGTTTGCATTTCTTTTTCATAGTTATAATTTTATATTTTGCAATTTTGATTTTATGTTTAGTTAAAATAAATAGAAACCCTAAGCTCTCTTGCATCTTGTTTTTGAACATTTGTGTTTGTGATAAAAGATAGAGTTTTGCTTCACCAGGGGATGATGGAAGACAGATTGTACTTAATTCTTTCTCTTTATTATTCTTGTTTTCCATTGAGGACAATGTAAATTCTAAAGTGTGGGGTAATCTTTTAGCTTTTCTTTAATTTTTGTTTTGGTTGCCTTGGTATGATTTATTGTGTTGTGCATGGTATAATTGTTGAAAATTTATTGATCTTTTCTATGATTCTAGCATTATAGTTGAGGCTTTAGTATCAACATAGAAATGAGCATTTGAATTCATTCAGGATCAATTTTCACATTCTGCGGTTCATGACATATAAATCTTTGAGAACCCACCTTTGTGATTTTTGAGCCTTATAGATTAAATGATTGATTTTCTTTTCTTAAGTGTGCACCTTCATGATTTTGCATCTCTAGAGTTTGCTTTTGCATACTAATTGAACTCACATTATGATTTAATCTCAAGTTTTAAAATGATGAAGGCAAATTAGGTTAGCCCTTTAGCTTAAAATGACCTCCCTTAATTATGAATTCCTTAGTGAGCCAAGTTGAGCCTTTGACCTTTTTATTGTTTGATCAACACAATTCTCAACTTAACATGTTCTTATTATCATCATACCTACATTAAGGAATGGAGTTCTTATTATATGACAATAGGGTGGTTTATTTCAAAGTGTGGGGTAAGCAATAAAAAAGAACATTTTTTTGGTATTGCTATTTGGGGTTGAAATGCATACTTTGCATATTATATTTGATTAAGAGTTGATTATTCTTTTCCTCTACATTTTAAGCTAGATGTTCTATGAAATGTTATATTTTGTATATATATGTATTTAAAAAAAAGAAAAAAAATTATTATTATATATGATTAAAAAAAAGAGAGAAGAGAATATAAATAAAAAAAGAAAAGAAAAGAAGATATATATATATGTATACAAAATTCTTATATGTTCTAGCATTGGTTATCAAAAGAGGAATGTCGACTCATGTATTTTTCTTGAAGTATGCAAGTATGTTAAGTTTTAATGGATTGTGAGTATGCCATTTGAGGGAGTTATGAATTTCTTAAGCAAGAGTATTGTCTAATGTAAATACTCCATTTCTTGATGCTCCAGCTTAAATGTCTTTTCTCACACCTTTACCTTAACCCCATTACATCCAAATGAAAGACCTTCGGATTATTTCTTGAGAGAATCAGTGAGGGAGATTGGATAATTAAGCAAGTTTATGGCACTATGCAGTCATGAATGGTTTGAGTGATTAACCTTTGAAATCGAGTGAAACACTTAGATGAGAGATGGGATTTGTATGTCTGGATTAATGAATGAGTTAAGAAAATCCTTGATTGAAGTAAGATGCAATTATTTATGTTTGAGTCTTGAAGGATTTCATCTTATATGTTGGAATTATAATTAAGGTTGTTTGAATTTTTAATTTATGCCATGTGAATTTGCTTGAGGACAAGCAACGTTTTAAGTGTGTGGTAGTTGTTTTGTTAGTTTTTGTCATAGATTTGTGTCTTGTTTATTATGATAATTATTGTTTTATTTAGGTATTTTGTTAGTTTAAATTGGTTTATTTAGTGTTTTTGTTAATTTCAGTGTTTATGTCGTTTTTGATCTAGTTTTTAGTATGGTGTTTATGTTTTGTTGGTTATTGTTTATTTACTTTTTGTTTAAAGTTTGTTTGAAGTTTTGTTTTAGGTTAAAAAGCCAAGGAACCAAGAATGAAGGAAAAATGGACAGTAGCTGACATAGGCAGAGGACACCACCAAGTCACTGGCCCTGTCTCATACCAAGTTAAAGAAGAAGAGCAAGTGACAGTGAAGGACACACTCAAGGGACACTGTAACACCCTGATACCCTATATAAGTACTATACATATACCTAGTATACATACAGTAAGTATATAAAGTATAAGGATGCCACTTTTCCTTTTTATTTTAAAAAAAAAACCTGTAACAAAATTCAAACTATAATAGGTCAATATAAAGAACACTTACGAAATCATTGTCTTTATCAAAACTTCACTTATACATATAATATAACATACTTAAAGTGGATACATGTATGCATTACCCTCTAGTTGGTCTCGACAAAATCTTACTCTTCTCGTGGCATACCAAAAGACTTCATATCTTCCACCAAGCTACCTGCACGATAATACATCTGCGCTAAGCTCGAAAGCTTAGTAGTACAAATATAAAATACAAACATATATCATGGAAACACTAACATATAAAGATATATCAATTCCATATACTTTTAGTTCTTATTAAGTTTATCCCTTTTCATTTGCACCTTTCATATCTTTTAACTAATTTCATATCTTATACCCATATATACATAACATTTCTACCAATTCCAACCCATCACTAATATTCACAATCAACATCTCAATACACACATTATACATCATACTAACCATAAGTCACATTTCTTTATTCACAATTCACCATTAGTGCTCATAATCAATATTTCAACACACATATTACATATCATCAACCACATGTCCAATGAAGTATACCAAAGATTTCATTATCCATTTCTTTCAACATTTGTATATCACATTGACAACAAAGACAGACTCGGGCCCAACAGACACCACTATGTTATTCAGAGTTCAGAGTTACTGCTTTGGTCTATAATCATAATCATCAAGCCCGTAGGCATCATATATCAATATTTCTATCCATGGATAGTGTAACAGACCCAGTCTCTTGGACCATCAACTCATCATGAGGAGATCCTCAACCCGGCAAGACTGTTACCAATCATATATTTCATATTCACAATTCTCATGGTGTAACAGACCCAGTCTCTTGGACCTCAATTCAACTCAATTTGAAGAGATCCTCAACCCGGCAAGACTGTTACCTTTTTCATTTTATAGGCATGCCTCCAAACCCAGAACTCTGAAGACTGAATAACACATTAAACACATATTTCACTTATTGTTTCATTATCAATTTCAATCTCAATGCTCATTATCATCTAGGCAAACATGCCTTATTTCTTTCAATTGGATCATCATAGCCAATCACAATGGTTTCACAACATATCATATCTCAATCCATATGATACATATAACATCATTGATATAACATTTCAAAATATATTATTCATATAACATATTGTCATTTACAATGCATATAACATAACCTTTCATCATTTCTTAAAACACACTAACACCATTCATTATTAGAGCATTTATCATAACAAATTGCACATACCTTAAGAATGATCCTCATTTCTTCCTACCTTTCCCATTTCATATTTTATCCACTCTCTATATATATATATAGCAATTTACATTATTCATTTACATCCACAATATAATAGAGTATTTAACACATTCATCCAAATGTGTTAAAATTCAAAGACATATAAGGATATACAATCAAATAGAGTTCATGCTTACCTTTTTAATGATCTTCACATCCTTCACATCATTCAATCATCACCTTAATCCAATTATATTAACATTATAGTAAACCACTTAACACATTTGCAAACAAATGTATTAAGTCTCAAATCATGTAAATAAATACAATCATATGTATTGGTACTTACCTTATGAACACTCACACAACTCTAAGCAATCCTTTCTTCATAAGATTTCTCACTTCTCAAATTAGGGCAAATCACCCTCTTCAAACCCTAATCCAAAAGGAATATTAGCAAAATGACCATATGAATAGTACATTCTGGTTTTAGACTCCATTTTATCCTTATTTTGAAAAATTGTATAAAATAATCTACTTAACTAAAAATTCTAAAATTTTTACAGAATTTAGTTTTGTATCTTAAAATCATTCCTTTAAAATTTCAGATCAAACTGAACACAAAATCTTGGTCAAATAGTTCACCTAACCAGACTGCCCCAATTGCCCTGCATCCTGGCAGCAGTTCTGAACTTTGTGAATTCCATAAATCAAATTCAATCAACGTGGTTCCAAATAATTTTTCTCAAATACTAGACTTACTAAGAAACAACATATCCAAAATTCAATTGGATATGATTTTTCTACATTTTATTAAAAATCCCGAAATATAGCTGTCTCAGTTAAGGTACCTGCTGGAACAGGTCTAGTAAAAATAATCTTTCTAAACTCATAACCATTCCAAAATCGAATCAACATATTTTTCAGTCATTCTAGACTCATAGAGGCACAACATATCAAATATTCACTTCAAGAACATTTTTCTATAATTAATTAAAAATCATACAAGTCACAGCCTTTACTAATTGTAAAACAGAAAAATTTTCACTAAACACAACTCTTACTCTTCCATCACCAACACCAACCTAGCTTCTTATCTAACAAGCAATCTCAACACTTAAATTCACACCATAAACAACTATAATCATCTCATCATCAAATCACAGCTCAACTCAAGTATAACTTCCAAAAATAACAAGATCAAACAAGAGAAACTTACCAAATAGTGAAATTCCTTGAAACTCCAACTTGTAAATTTGAAAGCTTTCTTCACTTTGAGCTTGGAAATAACAAAACCCTCATTTGTTCTTTTGTTTTCCCTTGTCTATGATGAGCCGGCCAACACAAAGAAGAAGAAGAAGAAATGATGAAGAAAACACAAAGTCAATATGCATTAAATAGCCATCCAAGAGAAAATTACCATAATACCCTCATCCACTTAACTAAGCTTTTGTCTCATATATACCCATATTGGTAATTTCACATCTCACAAATAAAATATCCTCTTCCCTTGACTTTCCATTTTGACCAACATATATTTTATATATATCACCATATACACTACATATACACTTCTCTCTACACAATGCATTCTCCAACTACACACATATACATATACATTCTCTTCCCATCTCTTTTCTCTTACAATTTAACACATATATTCAATCCAATATATAACAACAACAACACTAACAACAACATCAACAACATAATCAAACTTCTAGGGCATATATGAGGATATTACAGACACGACCAAGTCAATGGCCGTGTCCCTCCAAAGATGCTCCAACACGGCCAAGTCACGCCAACTTGGCCGTGTCTCACTTGGTTTCAAAGGAAAAGAAGACTAAAATATCACAGAAGCAAACACAGGCAACCAACAAGGCCAAGTCACCTCTAACATGGCCGTGTCACTCAACCAAAGAAGAAAAGAAGAAAAAAAACAAGCAGTACGTGACACATGCAAGGGACACGGCCAAGTCACTGGCCGTGTCCCTCCAAAGACCACCCACACGGCCAAGTCACCTCCAACTTGGCCGTGTCTCTCATGAACCAAGGCCGTAGTGGATTTTAAAGTGGACGTTTCATATAAAAGGAAAAGGAAGCTAGGGTTTTGAGGACTGTTGACGATTTGGAGAGCAGATTGAGCCATCAAAGAGATTAGGGTTTTGATAACTTTGTTTTCTTTTGATTATGATTACACTTTTGGATTAATCTAGCTTAGATTAGATTGTTCTAGCCATTGATACATCCTTCTTGTAAGATTTGAACAAGAGATTCTTTAGAAGCTTCAAGGAGTTTGTAACTTGGTTTTGTTCTCGAACTTATTCACTTATTTTCATTGAAATTGTATTAATGGATATTATCATGTCTAATTTGATTTCTTTGAACATTAATGAGATGAGTATGTTTGATAGCATGATGAAATAATTTGATCTAGTCTAGGGTTTGTATGGATTTGCTATGATTGTATGAATTGGTTATTCTCTTAGCTAATAATTTCTTTAGCCTTGATTGAATGAAATATCGCTAATATATAGTTGATTGGCCACCAATTATGTGTTTAAGGTATTAGATGATGGATTGAGAGATGAAGTCTAATGCTGGAACAATTCAATTAAGGACTTAGGTGAATTAGAGATATAACCTATTAAAAAGATTAATTCAATTATAACAAGATTAGTTGAAAGAGGTTTGAATGCGAGAGCTTATTTCCTTGACTTGATTAATTGAGTTGTTTGAGATTTAATCTTTGAAATTAAATTAGTTAATAGGAATTACCGTTCATACATATAAGTAGTAGAGAAGTGCAAACCCTAGACCTTTCTATCAAGTGAATCAAAACATCAGTTCTAGTTTACTTTTATTCGTTTTAAACTTTAATCAATCTTCTTCATTATTTAGCAATTTAAATTTCTTTATTACTTTTTATTTATAATCTGATAATCAATTAGCCACTTTAGCTTCCTTGTGAGACGACATTGGGGTGATCACCTTTGCTACAGCTACCTCGTATATTTGTGAGTGATGCTTTGTGGTAGAGTTAATTCGAGCGCAACAATCCCCCCATAGCATTGACTTGCTCAGCATTACCAAAAGACTCATATGCAGAGGGGCAAATATTTGCTCCATGCCCAAGAGTTCCACAAATTCCACAAATTTCTTGAGTAGAAGAAGAAATATTGTTCTTCATGTTCAGCATCTGCACTTGCCTTGTTAACTCAGCTATCTGATTTACCATATCACTATTGGCTTCCAATTGGTTCACCCCTTTACTTCTTCCTCTTACACTCTTCTGTTGAGAATTAGCTCCCAACATCTCAAAGATATCATAAGTTTCAGCTGCTGTCTTTTCTCCCATGGCTCCCCCAGCTGCATTATCAACAGTGTTTTGAAATTGCTGGGTTAGACCATCATAGAAAAATTGATTCAGAAGTTGAAGTGGTTAGTGATGATGTGGACACTATATCAATAGCATCTTGAATCTGTCCCAAGCCTCATGAAATGGCTCTCCTTCAAATTGAGAGAATGTAGCAATCTTCCCTCTCAATTCAGCTGTCTTCTGATGTGAATAAAACTTGCCCATGAATTTATTATAAACTTGCTCCCAAGTTGTCAGTGAGTTTTCGGGCAACATCATAAGTCAGCTCTTTGCCCTATCCTTCAAAGTATAAGGGAAACATCTCATCCTCAACTGATCCTCTGTTAATCCTCCCAATGGGAAAGTGTTGAGGGTGGAGAAGAAATCCCGAATAAAGTTCAAAGGATCTTCATTCGTAACTCCATAGAATGATGGCAGCATATTGTAGTGAATGTTCTTCAACTCATAATTTCATGCTGCATCTGTCAGTCTTATGCAAGAGGTGGAAGTTCCAATGACAGGTCTAGCAAAGTCTCTCATCATTCTTTGTCTTTCTTCAGCCATTTTAATAGATTGTGCAGATTTCGACTCAAAAACAGAAGTGTCCTCCTCTTTAGTATCAAATCCTGTGTACAGTTCAAACTCCTACCTGCTCCTTTTCACTCTCTGAATTTCTGGAATGAATGGATATAGTTCTCCTTCGAGTGATCTCCTGCCTTGCATAAACAAAAATTCCTAGAAAAAAGAAATTATTAAAAATAAAAGACAAAATAAAATCAACAATAAACAATGAAAAATAATCTAAAATATTTTTTTGCCTAATAAACAATTATGCCAATTAGCTTCCCCGGCAGCGGCGCCAAAAACTTGTTGCGCTCGAATTAACTCTACCACAAAGCGTCACTCGCAAGTATACGAGGTAGCTGTAGCAAAGGTGATCGCCCCAAGGTCATCTCACAAGGAAGCTAAAGTGGCTAATTGATTATCAGATTATGAATAACAAGTAATGAAGAAAATTTAAATTGTTAACTAATGAAAAAAGATTGATTGAAGTTTAAAACGAATAAAAGTAAATTAAGCTGATGTTTTGATTCACTTGATAGAAAGGTCTAGGGTTTGAACTTCTCTACTACTTATATGTATGAACAGTTATTCCTCTTAACTAATTTAATTTCAAAGATTAAATCTCAAACAACTCAATTAATCGAGTCAAGGAAATAAGCTCTCGTATTCAAACCTCTTTCAACTAATCTTGTTATAATTGAAATAATCTTTTTAATAGGTTATATCTCTAATTCACCTAAGTCCTTAATTGAATTATTCCAGTATTATACTTCATCTCTCAATCCATCATCTAATACCTAAAACACATAATTGGTGGCCAATCAATTATATATTAACAATATTTCATTCAATCAAGGCTAAAGAAATTATTTAGCTAAGAGAATAACCAATTCATACAATCATAGCAGATCCACACAAACCCTAGATTAGATCAAATTAGTTCATCATGCTATCAAACATACTCATCTCATTAATGTTCAAAGAAATCAAATTAGACATGATAATATCCATTAATACAATTTCAATGAAAATAAAGAGAATAAGTTCGAGAACAAAACCAAATTACAAACTCCTTGAATCTTCTGAAGAATCTCTTATTCAAATATTGCAAGAAGGATGTATCAATGGCTAGAACAATCTAATCTAAGCTAGATTAATCAAAGTGTAATCAAAAATCAAAGAAAACAAAGTTATCAAAACCCTAATCTCTTTGACGGCTCAATATGCTCTCAAAATCTCAACAACCCTCCAAACCCTAGCTTCCTTTTCCTTTTATATGAAACGTCCGCTTTAAAAATTCGCTACGGCTTTGGTTCATGAGAGACACGGCCAAGTTGGAGGTGACTTGCCCATGTGGGTGGTCTTTGGAGGGACACGGCCAGTGACTTGGCCGTGTCCCTTGCATGTGTCATCTACTGTGAGAATTCCTTCTTCTTTTCTTCTTTGGTTGAGTGACACGGCCAGTTGGAGGTTGACTTGGCCGTGTTGGACCCTTTTGGAGGGACACGACCACTGACTTGGCTGTGTCCCTTGCCTGTGTTTGCTTCTGTGAGATTTTAGTCTTCTTTGCCTTTGGAACCAAGTGAGACACGGCCAAGTTGGAGTGACTTGGCCATGTTGGAGCATCTTTGGAGGGACACAGCCACTGACTTGGCCGTGTCCCTTGCTTGTGTCTCTCTCTGTGACTTGCTCTTCCTCTTTAACTTAATATGGTACATGGCCAGTGACTTGGTTGTGTCCTATGCCTGTGTCAGCTGCTGTCCCTTTCTCCTTCAATTTGCTTCCTTGCCTTTTTTTTAACCTAACACAAAACTCAAAATAAACTTTAAACAAGAAGTAAATAGACAATAACCAACAAAACATAAATACCATATTAAAAACTAGATCAAAAACAACATAAACACTGAAATAAACTAAAACTACCAAAATTAATGAAAACACTAAACAAACCGATAAAAACTAACAAAATATTTAAATAAAACAATAATTATCATAATAAACAAGACACAAATCTATAACAAAAACTAATAAAACAAATACGTATAACAGTGCACATGGAACAATTTTAATGTTAATTCTATTTTATTAAATGAGGGAACAACCAAACATAAAGCCAGCATACACAAGATTACTCATGTTTCCAATTTGCCCTTTCGGGTTTTCTAATTGATGATTTTCTCTCATTTAGCCTTAATTATTGCCTAGCCTGCCCTTTCGGGTTTTCAGAACTAGCAGACTGCTCTAACTTTTGCCTAGGCCACCCTTTTTGGGTTTCAACCTAGCGAGCTCTTTCTTTTTTTGTATTTTTCATACTTGAAATCTCTTCAACCTGTCAATGTTTACTGGCTCACTAAATTCGTTCCCATCCATGTCTGATAACTTCACCGCACCTTTGCTCATGACTTGTTTCATGACATATGGCCCCTCCTAGCTAGGTCAAAACTTCCCTCTTGGATCAGATACATTGGGCTTACATTGCTTCAACACCAAATCCCCAACTCTGAATTTTCTGATTTTAACCCTTCTATTGTAGGCCCGAGCTATCCTCTTTTGATACAGTTGGTGATGATACAGTGCCTTTAACCTTCTCTCTTCTAGTAGAGCTAACTGTACGTATCTGCTTGCTACCCATTCCATTTCAGGCAGTTAAGCTTCCAAGACCACTCTTAATGACTTGATCTCAATTTCAATTGGCAGTACCACTTCCATCCCATAAACCAAAGAGAACGGTGTCATTCCAGTAGGTGTTCGCACACTTGTCTTATAAAGCAAAGGGAAGCATTTTCGACCAGTCCTTGTAAGTCTTAGTCATCTTAGATAGAATTTGCTTAATTGTCTTGTTCATTGCTTCTACTGCACCATTAGCCTTTGGTCTATAAGGAGAGGATCGATGATGATGGATTTGGTACTTGGAGAATAAATCCTTAACTGCTCCTTGAAACTGTACCCCGTTGTCTGATATCACACTGTACGGGACCCCATATCTGCAGATGAGATTCTTTTCGATAAACCTAGCCATTTGACTTGCACCCAGATTGTTGAAGGATTCGGCTTCGACCCATTTTGAAAAATAATCTACTGCTACAATAATAAAACGGTGTCCGTTTGAAGCTGTCAGATGTATCTCTCCTATAATGTCGATACCCCAGGTGGCAAATGGCCAGAGTGAAGACATTGAATGCAGTTCTTCAAGAGGCATATGATTTAAGTTACCATACATCTAACATTGCTAGAACTTCTTTACAAACTCAATACAGTCTTTCTCCATGGTCAACCAATAGTAACCTTGTCGAATAATCTTCTTAACTAGGTCCAAACCACTCATGTGCGGACCGTAACTTCCCGCATGTATTTCTGACATGATATGCACCACTTTAGGTTTTCTTAAACATCTTAAATGCACCCAATCAGGCCATCTTCGATATAACTCCCCATGGAAGGTGATGTATTTCAATGACCACCGCCTTATGGCTCTTCTTTCTTTCTTTGTTGCCCCCGGCGGGTATTCTCTTTCTTCCAAAACTTGCCTTATAGTATCATACCACGCATCATGGTCTGTATCAATTTCCATGATTGTTTCATATTCATAGCAAGGAGTTGATGAACTGGTCAAGATCAGAGGCTTAAAGAATAGGCTAACAGGGTTTTCCCATACTGAAGCCAATGTGGCTAGGGCATCGGCCATCTGATTTTCTTCTCTCGATAGGTGTATAAACCTACACTCCTTAAAGTTCTTCTTCATCAAGGTCAGGCAATGATGGTATGGTTTTAATTTTTCTTCTTTCAACTCCCATTCTCCATTTACTTGGGATACAACTAGTAATGAATCGCCATAAACTTCCACCTTATCCACCTTCATAATCATTAGGGTTTCCAAACCGAAAATACAAGCTTCGTATTCCACCATATTATTGGTTGCCCTAAATTTTAATTTTTTTGCTAAAGGAATGAATTCTCCTTCGGGCGATTCTAGTATAACTCCCAAACCTGCTCCTTTCCTGTTTACTGCTCCATCAAAATACATTTTCCACCCTTGTACTTCAATTGCTTCTAAATGTTCATCTGGAAATTCCAAGATTACCTCTTCACTTTTTGGTAATGGTTGTTGAGCCAGGAATTCTGCCACCGCTCTACCTTTGATTATTTTCCTGGTTACATACTCAATCTCAAATTCCTCTAATATTATCAACCATCGACCATATTTCCCAATTAAAGAGGGTGTCTCCCTTAAGTACTTTATTGGATCCAGCATGGAAATTGCTTGCACACTATACGATTAAAAGTAATGCCGCAACTTCTTAGAAGACCAAACCATGGCTATACATGTCTTTTCAATGATACTATACTTAATTTCATAAGGTAGGAGCTTTCTACTCAAATAATAAACGACATGCTCAATCCCTGACTCATCTACTTGGGCTAGCATGGGTTATATCGACTCTTCTTCTACTGCTAAGTATAGTAATAGAGGTTTACCAGGTTTAGGTGGTTTCAAAACAGGTGGATTCAACAAATACTTTTTTATTCGATCAAAGGCTTTTTGACACTCTTCATTCCATACGACCGGCTGATTCTTTCTAAGCAACTTAAAGATAGGCTAACAGATTGTTGTGAGCTTTGCTATAAATCTGCTAATGTACTGCAATTTACCAATGAATCTCCTAACTTCTCTCTCCATTTTTGGGGCTAGCATATCCCTAATTGCTTTGACTTTGTCAGGATCTATCTCAATGCCATTCAGACGAATCACATGTCCCAACAATTTACCTGAGGTAACACCGAATACACACTTCTTCGGGTTTAATCTTAGCTTATATTTCAAAGCTCTATCAAAAAATAATTCCAAGTTTTGGAAGTGTTGCTCCCTTGTATCCTACTTAACCATGATATCATCAACATATACTTCAACTTCTTTGTGCATCATGTCATGAAATAGTGTGGTGGCCATCCTTTGGTAGGTTGCTCCAGCATTCTTTAAACCGAAAGGCATCACCCTATAACAAAATATACCCCATGTAGTAATGAAGGCAGTTTTTACTTTATCATCTTGGGCCATTAACACTTGATTATATCCGAAAAATCCATCTACAAATGAGTGTAGCACGCTAGAGGCTACACTATCAATGAGAACATCTATATGAGGTAAAGGAAAATCATCCTTAGGGGAAGCCTTGTTTAAATATCTATAGTCCACGCAAACCCTTATTCTTCCATCTTTCTTTGGCACAGGTACTATGTTGGCTAGCCAATCTGGGTATTCTATCACTTCAAGGAACTTCACTTGTATTTGTTTAGTGACCTCTTCTTCAACCAATTCAGCCCACTCGGGTCTTAATCGCCTAAGCTTTTGTTTGACAGGCTTAATGTGAGTATGAGTAGGAATGTGATGCTCAGCTATGTCTCGATCTATCCCCGGCATATATTCATAAGACCAAGCAAACACTTCTTCATATTTTTTGAATATTTTTTCAAATCTCTCTCTCTCTCGTTAGGAGTAAGGTCAGATGCTATGCTAATGTTTTTAGGATTTTCAGTTGTTCCCAAATTTAATGATTGTGTGTTAACAGAATTAATATTAAAGATGCTCATGTAACTGCTATTTGAATGTATGCAACCATCAGGAGAAACATCACACAAATAAGCAAAATCAAACTTTATTGCATTCATTTTGGAAAAGAAAACATCATCATGCTCATACAAAGTAGACAAATTAAAATCAAAATCACAATCATTGTTCTCAGAATCATAATGCAGGATGTCTTCAAACTCTTCTTCGACCAGGGCAGCAATCTCTTCCAGAGTCATTTTGGCTTTCAGGGCAACTTCCTTCTTCTCTTTTGGATTGGATTCTTTGTTGGTTGGTAGGGTGAGTTCTTTCTTCACTTGCTCCACTAGCTCGGCAACATCTGCAAAAATTTTAAAACCTGGGATTAACTTACCCATGAACATGATCGACTAGGGCTTTCCTTGGAGTGGTCCCATATCTGGAGCTTTGACAAAGATCTCTTCAAGTGGTGGGAAGCTCATCTTCTCACTCTTCTTTGGCTGGACATTGTTGTCTTCATCATATCCCAACCCTTTCTTGGAAGTTTGAGTTCTAAAATCTGGTGACTTTGTTAAACCGGCCTTACCCTTTCCAAGACTAGCTCCGGGAAGGTAGTTCATGTTCTTCATCATATTCAAAACTTTGGAGTCCACTACTTCATCATCAGAAATTGCAGCCACTTGAAAACCATTGAGAGGCCTCTCAACCATTAGAGCGTTAACAATCTCATTATCTTCAGCTTCAATGACCACTGCCTCATTTTCGTTGGGGAATTTGATCTTTTGATGAAGGATGGAAGGAACTCCACCAAGAGGATGAAACCATGGTCACCCCAAGAGTAAGGCAAAGGTAATTGGTATGACTAAAACAACAAACTCAACAATAGATTCAATTGGCCCAGCCTTGACGGCTGCTTTGAAAGTCCCTTCGGCATGCCTTTTAGTGTTATCATAAGCACAAATTGTCACCTCGGTTGGGTTTGGATCTCTTGTTGACATGGCTAGCTTTGGTTAAGTGGACAAACAGTTATGGCAGACCCATCATCGACCATTACACATGGAGTCCTCTTCCCCTTGACTTCTATTTTGATAAAGAGAGGGCGGATGTGGTCTCTCCCCTCCTCCAGTAAGTCCGCATCGGAAAAAGAAACTGCTCCCATATTAACTTCAATCTTTTCTAGGACTTCCTCAATTTTTATGAAGTTGATCAACTCCTCCAGTGTTGTGGAGGTAGAAATTGGCAAGCTAGCTAAGGCTTTGGCCATAGTTTCTCGATGCTATTTAGAAGTAGCTAACAAGTCCCAAATGCTAACACTTGCTTGGGTTCTTTTCAATTGCTTGAGCACAACATCATCTTCTTCGATTTCGACTTCCTTCCCCTTATTAGTTTCTATCTCCTTAGGTGGTGGCCTTGCATAAGGCTTACCAGATCTAGTATTCATCACCTCATCTTCTTCGGTCTCGGACCAAGTCCACTCCTCCTTCTTAGATACAATATCATCATCACTGTCACTTGAATCCCAAAACCCGTTGACAACACAAATTGCTACTTCTCCACCCATCATAGCTTATTCAAATGCGTCTTCTTCTTTGGTTGTTTCTCCACCCACATCTTGAAAAGAAGACATGACAAAGGCCTCATGTAAACCTCCTCCAATCATGAAGGTCGCCGGTGGTGGTACCCTATTGAATTTTGGCAATGGGTTGTCTTTGGTGTTTGGCTTGTTGGGCTCGGGTAGCTTCCCATTATCAATTAGATTTTGAATCTCATGTCTCAACCTTACACATCTATCCATGTCATGCCCTTGCATTTGGTGGAATTGACAAAATGTTTTGGTGTCAAAGTTAGGTGGGAGAGGGTTAGGCAAAGGATGAGGATTTAAGGGTTTTAGCAATCCTTTTCTTTGAAGCTTGTTGAGAACCCAAGACATCAATTTTCCCAATTCCTAAAATTATCTCCTTGTTCCTTAGTTAGTAGCATTAACACCGACGGCCTTTTGCATGCTTTGGCTACCAAGTTGATAGCTCCTTTTCTCGTTCCTTTTTATTGCAAAGCGGCTCTTCTCCCTTTCCCATTCTTCAATTTGTAAACCAGCTTGGAGAAGGTCTTTGAAATCATGGATGAGTGTATGAGACATCATCTCATGAAGATTCGGCAATACCCCTCTTTTAATCATCCTTATTTGATCGGATTCATCGGGCCTCTTCTTGAGTAAAGCGGCCTTATTTCTCCATCTCTTGACATAATCTACAAAATTCTCATTCGGCCTTTGCCTAATGGACTCCACTTCCATCAAGGTAACTTCTAACTCAACATTATATCCATATTGTTGGATGAAGGCTTTGTAAAGTAGATCCCAACTCTTTTGTGTTCCATCATCTAAGGTATTGAACCAATTTTGGACAACAGGGTCCAATGAGAGCATAAAGTACCTTAGGGTTTAAGCCTTAGTAGCTCAGGCAGACTGCATGGCAGTGATATACTGCTTCACGTGGAGATGCGAATTTCCATTGCCATTGTACTTAGCAAAGGAAGGCATCTTGAATTTATAAGGGACCTCTTCATCTTTTTCAAATAGTTTGTCGATCTCAGATATCTCTTCAATTTTCAGTTTCTTCTCAAATTTATTTTCTAAATCAGCAAGCATCTTTTCAACATCAGATGTCTCGGTCTTTTCAATAGTTGCTTTCTCAGCAACATTTGGTTCTTTCTTCTTCTCTTTAACATCTTGGTAGTATTGAGCCCAATCATCATCATCATCAATGATCACCTTTTCATCATCAAAAACCACTTCACTAACTTTGATCTTCCCTTTGTCCTTTGGTTTCTTAGTGCTAGCAGACGCCTCAGCATGGTTCTCTAAGATTGCAGTCAACTGGTTCTTCATGGTCTCAACTAGGGCCTCTTTGATTTCTTCCATATTGGCATTGAGGGCCTCATCCACCATCCTTTGAATTTGTTCGGGATCCATTATTTTAGGTGAGTAAGTGATTGAGTCATTGCTAGATACATCATCTCCGGCGTAGGTCGGATTGTTGCAAGCTTTAGAACTATTGTAATCCAGGGCTGTGAGCCAGAGAGGATCAATGATATGAGATGCAAACGTATGCATGTATTCATGTATGCACAAATAATCAACAAATAAGGATAAATGGGACGTTCCTTCCAACCTTATAACATCCACACACGAATGGCGAGTCTCTTTTCCTAGGTATATGGTTAACAAAATACCAACATGGGGCATCTTGTTTTCGAATAATTCCCTTGGACATTTCAACCAATAGTTATATTTTTTAAATTGGAAATCCATCCATGATAATTCCCATTAATTAGGTTTTAATCCATCCAACCAATTGAAGTAGTTTTTATGCTATATTGGATTAAAACTAAATTAAGAGGTTTATTATAGATAGAATTCTCACTTGAAAAAGTAACTAATGATTCATGCCAAAAAACAAGCCCATGGTTAATTTATTCTTAGTGTAAACTAGGCCCACAATTGATTTTTGGTATTTCATAATTGACCTAAATATTTTGCAACCTCTTTGTAAGAAAAGATTGGGTAAAAATAATTTTGTTTCTAAGCCCATTATAAAAAGATTTTTAGAAAAGTAGATTTCGGGCTTAGTATTTGGGCCATGAGCCAAAATTTTTGATTTGTTTTTATAAAAGTCTTATGTCCAAAGACAATCTTGAAAACTTTTGAAAATAGCTTTGGTCTTTTGGACTTTAGAGAAAAATTTCTTTTGAGCTTACAATATACTTAAGTCATATTAGAAAAAGAACAAACCAAATAAGCCATGATTTAGACTAAGATAAACTAATCATAGTCAAACAACATGCATTTGGGGTAAAACCTAAGGAAAGTAACTAGGCCAATTATATGAACTTTAGTCTTTGGGAAAAAAGGCTTAGGTTCCCATAACAAGTATATACCAAATGGTACGGGGCTATGAGTGGTTATGCCATGCTCGATCTCCATACCTTGAGTGAAAGTATGGTATCCCTTACATAACATAACACAGGTAACACGGGCATCCTAACTTACGCACACAATGCAATCTAATATGATGCAATGTATAATATCATTATAAGAAAGAATAGAATAATATAAAGACCAACGGAATCAACTTCTCTTATCCCCAGTGGAGTCGTCACTGTGAGCGGGGATTTTCACCCCGACTCCCGGTGGAATGGTTCTTGCAACTTCGGCACTGTTTAGGCTCGGGGCCTTAGAGAACACGGACCTAAGTCCGAAGAAAATGGAGTCGCCACCCGGACGGGCCGGGAAAAAAGAAAGGGGTGGATGACTTGATTCCTAAGGAATCCCTAACCCCCTAATGGGTTCGGAAAGTTGGGTACATGTGGGGAAGGTGAGAAATGGCCCAGCACCCCCACAACGCCCGGCTCATTGGAATCGGCCTCCTTTACAGGTCTTAATATTATAAAATATTTTTGATTTATGGTTTTAAATGTTGATTTCAAGCTTACTGTGTAAATTTAAAATATTTATATTTTTTATGGTTTTTAATGTTTTAAAGGATTAAGGTTTATAAAAAGTTAGGGTTTAAAGTTTTAAAGGATTAGGGTTTACTATTTTAAGTTTGGAGTTGAATTAGGTTTTTAGGCTTTAAAATTAGGGTCAAGGGTGATGAATTGGCTTTTAGAATTTGGAAATCAATTTGATAATTTTATGAAGTTTTATGAATTTAAACAAACAGATTAAAGTTTTTATAAATAGAAAAGATTTTTTTTAAAGCCTTTTGAACGAAACAGAACCTAGTTTAAACTTTTGAAGGAAACAGAATCAAATTTTGTTTTTGTTGAAAAATATGTTTATTTATGGTTTTAAGATTTTGAAGAGCTAAAAATAACAATTTTAAGTCTTTTTGGAAAATAAAATAACGTATTAGTGTTTTTAACTTTGGAAAAACTAAATTAAAGTTCTAAGGTTTTCGATTTAAAAAATAAAATTTCAGAATTTATGCTACTGTGAAAAAATAAAACAAAAAGAATTTAATGCATACCTCCTTGTGTTGATTCTCCAAAAATAATTCTTCTTGGATGAACAATAACAAAGACAGTTGCTGCCTTTGAATTGATTAAATTGTGTCCCTGCTATTCCAGAAAAAAAAGAAATTGAATTGCTCCTTTTCCTTCACTGATTTGGTTTCAAAATTTTCAAGCTACTATTTGATTTTCGCCCCCCCCCCCCCCCCAATTTCATTGCCTTTGGTCCTTATTTATAGTGGTTTGATATGGTTTTCCTAGTTAGCCAAGGCAAGTAATATTAATAAGAAAAGGAAACTGAAACCTAATTGAATTAGGTTTTGAAAAATTGCGTCGGAAAAATTGCGCTGCCGAAAAAAATTGTCGCAGGAAAAAATGCTCTGGCGAAAAAATCTGCCGCAGGAAATTGCAGCAATGGGCGGGGAGCGGGCGGGCGAAATGCCCACGGGCCCGTGCGATGATTTTTTCGTAGTCAATTTTTTCGACGCCGATTTTTATTTTTATTTTTATTTTTTACTTTTATTTGTTTATTTTTATTTTTTATTAATAAAAATTAAATACTAAAGCAAAAATTATTTAACAAAAATTATTTTGGACCATTTAGACAACAAAAATCATTTTGGACTAAATAAAACATATTGGACCGGACTAGGTCAAAGATTAAGGGTCTACAGGATCGTTCGAAAGCAGCTTTAGACCGACAAAAATCTTATTCAGATTTGAAGAGGAGGGATATCGAGTTTAGTGTTGGAGATAAAGTATTTTTAAAAGTGTCTCCTTGGAAGAGAATTATCAGATTTTGTGTAATATCCCAAAGTGCACCCTAGAAGTTTTGGTATTATTGTTGTTTAATTGGATTTAATGTGTATGTTTCTTTGGGAAGAGAAGGTTTTTATATAGAGAGTGTATATATTGTATATATGAAAATATATACAACATATACAAGTCAAGTGATTAAAGGTCAAAGATGATTAATTAATGATTTTAATTAATTAAGTTTATAAATGAAAAGGAAGATTAAGTGAGTGGAATGAGATATTTGGATTATTTTAATATAAAAGCTTGGAGGAGAGGATTTTGAGGAGAGTAGTTGACATTTGACTTTTGCTTTCTCTCTTTTCTTCTTCCTTTCTTCCTTGTTGTCGTGGCTCTCTTTCTTTCCCTTCCTTTGCTTCCTTTTGGCCGGCTAACACAGAAACAAGAGATCAAGGGAGAGATTTGAACTTCTAAACTCAAGATCTAAGGAAGATTTCAAATGTTCAAGTTGGAAAGTTAAGAGCTTCTTTATCCTTGGTAAGTTCTTCACTTGATTCTTTGATTTCTTTGAGTTTATGAGTTGAGTTTGTGGATGGGTTGTGAATATGTTTGATTAAGATGTGTTTAGAGTGTTTGGGTAAACTGATTTCCAGTTTTGGGGATGGATTGAAGGAAAGAGTAAGTTGTTGGAAGTGAATGTATTGTGGTTGTGTTTTAGGTTTGTGGTGATGATTTTGATTTGTGTCGGAAGTATGTTCTTAGTTGTTTTGGTGTTTTTGTAAGTTTGTTATGGTTTTAGGGTATGTTGAGCTAAGTTTGGTTGAAGTGGATTTTGGTGAAAGGAAGTGATTTGTTGGTTGTGTTGTTGTTGTTGCCGGAATCTGGGTTTTTGGCCTGACACGCCCACGAGCATGATCAGGATTTTAGGCGTGTTGATGGTTCTGTGTTTTGGATGGGTGACACGAGCAGTGACACGCCCATGTCACTGAGCGTGTCACAGCTTCTGTGTGGCAGTAGGATTGACACGGCCAGTAACACGCCCGTGTTATTGAGTGTCATAGCTACTGTGTTTTTGGGGAATTGACACGGCCTTGAGCATGCTCATGTTGTTGGAAGTGTCAATATTTCTGTGAGACAGAATGTATTACACGTCCAGTGACATGCCCGTGTTGTTGAGCGTGTAAAAGCTTCTGTGTTGTGGAGTTAGGGCACGGTCAGAGACACGCCCGTGTTGTTGAGCGTGTCATGTTTAGAGTTTGCCCTAGTTGGTTCTTAGCCTTATGTTCTTATGTGAGTTTCATCTTCCTTTTTGGAATAGGTTGTGAAGAAGGTGAATTACCCTAATTCAAGTGGTGTAAGATTATTGGAAGAAGAGGTGTTTAGTGTTATGTGGGTTGCTTTTAAGGTAAGTACAAACTACATTATTGCATACATTCATATGATGTTAAGATTGAACATATATTTGATGATATTAATGATGCATATGAATAAGACTATGTTGTGTACAATGTGGGACATAATGTGAACATTGATGAATGATACGATTGAAGCATGTCTAGATGATGTGATTGAATAATGATATGTTTGTTTAGTTAATGTAATTGATGTTGTACATTATAATGATGAATTGAGAAAGTAATGTCCAAAGATATAAATGAACGGACCTATCTGCCTCCTGCAGAACCATGCGGACCCAGTGAGTTGGGCAGCCGAACTTGGACCACCGACCTGGTTGGGGGAAGGTTCGATACAGTCAGTATTACGTTCCTATCTGCCTCCTGGGAACCATGGGGACCTAGTGAATTGGGCAACTGAACTTGGACTATCGACCTGGTTGGGGGAAGGTTCATTACTGATAGTCTGATACATTCCTATCTGCCTCCTGCGGAACCATGCGGACCCAGTTGGCTGGGCAACCGAACTTGGACTACCTACCTGGTTGGGGGAAGGTTCGTATATGAAGCCATGATTGTTGGCTATAATGATGAACTTTGAATATCATATTAAATACTTGTTGGGCCCATAGGTGTCTATGTTGAATGAGTATGATGGATGATGATATAATTATTGAAATAATGAAATGTAACATTTATAAGTATGATCTTTATTGGTTGAATACATGACATTGATATTGACATTGCATATTATCATTATGGTTTGTACTACTGAGTTGTTGGCTCAGCGCGATTGTGGTTCATCGCGCAGGTGGTAGGGTTGATTGGGTTGAGACTGAGGATTCTTCTAGACCTAGTTGAGTTTATGCTTGAAGAGTTGGACTAGAGTTTAAAGATCAGAGAGTCAAGCTGCCAATCATGTATATATATTCTTTGTTTTGTAAATTTCAAACTTTTATGTATTTTTACTTGTAAGTATTTGTAATAACTTCCGCTGCGGATTAATAAACATTTTTATCCATGGTGTCTTTTGAATTTCTTTTAAATGTTTAAGATTTGCTTCACTCAGTTCAAAGATACGATTTGTGTATTTTTAAACTGTGGCATTTTCTATATTCCGTATACGTATATTACGATCGTATAAGCATGCTTTGTACGTATAAGGATCAGTCGGAGCCAGAGGCAGGCTGGTAGGTCAGTTCAGTTTCAGAGACAGAGATCGAGACCTACAGTTTCAGTAGCGAGTGCTCCTACTCCAGTAGTTCAGAGATCCACTCCGCCTGTGTGTGCTCAGTGTGGTGGAATGCATAGGGGTGCTTGTTGGAAGAATAGTGGACCAGCTGTGTGCTTCAGATGTGGTTCTCCCGATCATTTTATTAGAGAGTGTCCGGAGATGCAGGAGTAGAGGCAGGCAGATTCTGTAGTTTCTCGACCTAGTCTCAGAGGTGGTCGAGGTAGTAGAGGTTTCAGCAGAGGGGGTAGACCTGGATATAGTCAGATAGGAGGATCTTCATCCAGGGATAGCAGGCCAGATGAGGCTGGGCCTTCTCAACGAGTATATGTGATGCAAAGACAACCTGATGCTTCTGCAGTTATTGCGGGTACTTTCTTTTTATTTGGCATTTCAGTTCTTGCTTTAATTGATCCAGGCTCTACTCATTCATATATTAGTGCATCTGCTCTGCCTGTGTCTGAATTGCCTGCTGAGTCCCTAGGATTTGATGTGTTGGTGACAAATCCTTTAGGGCATAGTGTAATTGTTAGCAAGGTGCACCGAGATAGTGCAGTTATGGTGCAAGGTGAGGAGTTTCATGGAGATTTGATTGAATTGCCTTTTAAAGAGTATGATTTGATTTTGGGCATGGACTGGTTGTCTAGGCATGGAGCTGTGGTAGATTGTCAAAAGAAATGTGTCACCTTGAGAACTAGTGATGGTAGGAGTGTAATGGTGTCCAGTGAGCAGAGACAACTTGCATCCTTGTTTGTATCAGCCGTAGCAGCTAGAAGGTTGATTAGAAAAGGGTGTGATGCTTACCTTGCTCATGTTGTGGATACTAGAGTAGGGAGTTCTCAACTTGATGATATAACCACAGTTGTAGATTTTCCAGATGTGTTTCCAGAGGAGTTGCCAGGGTTGCCTCCGTAGAGAGAGGTGGAGTTCGGTATTGAATTGTTACTTGGTACCACTCCCATCTCTATCACTCCTTATCGCATGGCACCTGCTGAATTGAGAGAGTTAAAGGTGCAGTTACAGGAGTTGTTGGATAAAGGGTATATTCGCCCCAGTGTTTCTCCTTGGGGAGCTCCTGTGTTGTTTGTGAAGAAGAAGGATGGTACCATGAGGTTATGCATTGATTATAGGCAATTGAACAAAGTGACTATTAAGAATAAATATCCTTTGCCTAGAATTGATGATCTCTTTGATCAGCTGAAGGGAGCATCAGTGTTTTCCAAGATTGACTTGAGATCAGGGTACCATCAGTTGAGGGTTAGAGCTGAAGATATTTTTAAGACAGCTTTCCGCACCAGGTATGGGCATTATGAGTTTTTAGTAATGCCTTTTGGATTGACGAATGCACCTATAGGTTTTAAGGATTTGATGAATAGGGTGTTCAAGCCCTATCTGGATCAATTTGTGGTGGTTTTCATTGATAATATTTTGGTGTATTCGTGTAATGAGGAGGAGTATGACAAGCATTTGCGGATTGTGTTGCAGATTTTGAGAGAAAAGCAATTGTATGCTAAGCTGTCGAAGTGTGAGTTTTGGCTTGACCAAGTGACTTTTCTAGGTCATATAGTTTTAGCAGATGGTATAAGAGTTGATCCAAGTAAAGTTGAAGCTATTTTAAATTGGAGTCCAATAAAGTCTGTAACTGAAGTTAGAAGTTTTCTGGGCTTGGCAGGCTATTACCGACGGTTTGTGAAAGGTTTTTCTTTGATAGCTACTCCACTCACCAGATTGCTTCGGAAAGGAGTTAGATTTGTGTGGACGGATCAGTGTCAAGCTAGCTTTGAGCATTTGAAAGAAATGTTGACTCAAGCGCCTGTTCTTACTTTACCAGTGGAAGATAAACCATATGTGATTTACAGTGATGCTTCACATAATGGTTTAGGATGTGTTTTGATGCAAGAGGGTAAAGTTGTAGCTTATGCTTCTCGGCAGTTGAAGCCGCATGAGCTTAATTATCCGACGCATGATTTAGAGTTGGCAGCTATAGTTTTTGCTTTAAAGATTTGGCGACATTACTTATATGGGGAGAAATGTTTTATTTATACGGATCACAAAAGTTTGAAATATTTGGGGGTTCAAAGAGAGCTTAACCTTCGACAGAGACGATGGCTGGAGTTGATCAAAGATTACGACTGCTTGATTGATTATCATCCTGGTAAGGCAAATGTTGTTGCTGATGCCTTAAGTCGGAAGTCTTTGGCAGGTTTGGTTGTTTATTCTCTCTCGTTGCTTGTTGAGTTGAGACCAGTATTATTGGATCAGATAAAGGAAGCTCAAGTGGTGGATGAGAAAATTCAGAGGATTGTATCTGATTGCCGAAATGGAGAGAGCTGAGATTTTCATGTGAAAAGTGATGGTAGTCTTTGGTTCAAGGATAGGTTGTGTGTTTCTGATGATGATAGTTTGAAAAGGATCATTTTGGAAGAAGCACATCAATCAATTTTTGCTATGCATCCGGGAAGTACAAAGATGTACCATGATTTGAAACAGCATTATTGGTGGTCTGGTATGAAGAGAGACATAACGGAATTTGTATCCAAGTGTCTCACTTGTCAGAGAGTGAAAGCGGAGCATCAAGTTCCAACAGGGTTGCTTCAACCTTTAACAGTGCCTGAATGGAAATGGGAGAGGGTGACAATGGACTTTGTATCTGGTTTGCCATTGACTCAGAGGAAGCATGATGCTATTTGGGTGATTGTTGATCGTTTGACTAAGACAGCTCATTTCCTTCTTGTTAGGATGGATTTTCTCTTGAGAAGTTGGCTGAGCTGTATATCCATGAGATTGTGAAGTTACATGGAGACCCAATTTCTTTAGTATCGGATCGAGATCCCCGATTCACTTCAAGGTTCTGGAAGAGGTTACATGGGGCTTTGGGTTCTCCATTACACTTTAGCACTACTTTCCATCCGCAGTCAGATGGACAGTCAGAGAGAGTGATACAGATTATTGAGGATATGTTGAGAAGCTGTGCCATTGATTTTTCTGGAAGTTGGGTGTAACACCCCGATACTCCATATAAGTACTACACATATACCTGATATACGTACAGTAAATATATAAAGTATAAAGATGTCACATTTCGTTACAATTTAAAAACCTTTAACATAGCTCAAACCACAATACATTAATTTAAAGAACATTTACAAAATCGATATACTTTTAATGATCTTATAAATATACAATAATCTTATCTTACTCGAAACATCGTTTATACAAATGATTACATTCTTGATAAAAGTACATCATAATTAAATTATACATGTATGCATCACCCTCTAGTTGGTCTCGACAAACTCTTACTCTTCTCGTGGCATGACGCAAGACTTTATATCTTTCATCTGGTCACCTGCGCGATCAAACAACCGTGCTAAGCCCGAGAGCTTAGTAGTACAAATATATAATATACACATACATTATAATAATATTAGCATATAATGATATATCAATTCCATGTAACTTTGGCTTATCGTATCTTTTCTTTAAGATTGTACCTTTCATATATCTCAACTAAATCATATTTCAATACCCACATTCCACAACATACTTCATAACATTATTTTATTCACCATTTACCAATCATGAATAACATTTCCAACAAGGTAATCATTAACACCAACCACAATCCATCACCAATACTCACAATCAACATATCAATACATACACATTACATATCATACCTCATAACATTGTTTAAATCACAATTCACCAATCATAAGTCACATTGTCAACAAAGTCAATCATAGATCTCATTATTCATCTAATTCAACATTTGTATATCACATAGACATCAAAGACAGACTCGGGCCCAACAGACACTAATATGCAATTCAATTTTCAGAGTTAATGCTTTGGTTTGTTATCACATTTATCAATATCATATACCCAACTAGGCTTCAAGGATCATGTTCAACCAAGCTTCAAGGGGAGCAAAGCATGCTAAGCTTCTACCCAACTTGGCTTCAAGAACTAATCCAACCTAGCTTCAAGGGTGGTAACATCTCAATTAGGCTTCAAGGATCCAATCCAACCTAACTTCAAGAGATTGTTACACTTATTAGGCATACCACCAACAACAAACTCTGAAAATGGAATAACACATTAGCCACACAATTCATTTAGATTTCATTCTCCATTCTCATTATCTTTTAGGCAAACATGCCTCATTTATCTCCATTGAATCACATTAGCCAATAACAATGGCTTCACATTTTATTTCACAATATAACACTTCATTATTCAAGTGTATATTTATCTCATCCATGATCACATTATATCTCATATAGCATCATTCATCATAGCCAAACACAATGGCATTGTCTCATATCATGTCTTATTTGAATTATCATTTCATCTTTTACATACATAATCATTTACTTCATCATAACCTTTACATGTCATATTCCATCATTGATATATATATATACAACATCAATTACATGAACTAGGTAAACATATCATTCACATCATTATAAATTGCATTGTACATACCTTTTTGGATGATCCTCATCTCTTTCACCCTCAAGAGTTACTCCCACCAAGCTATCCATAATCAATAACTTCATCCTCTTTTTCACATTTTACATATAGCCTCATTGATATATATATATACAACATCAATTACATTAACTAGGCAAACATATCATTCAAAGTGCATAACATAACATTGCTAAATCTCAACAATGCAATTAGGGCAAAACACAATTGATATAATTCATAGCTTTATGATCTTCCACATTCCTTTGATTAGATCATTCTTGTTTTTAAAACATATTTATAATGTTCATGTTTAAGTTTAGAAACAATGGAACCTTTGAAGAATCAAAACAATGTAAAAAGAAACAAAGTATAAAGCCATATGTAATTCATTTGTAGGACACGCCCAACCCATTTGATGGACACGCCCAGCCACTTGATGGAACACGCCCGTGTCACTAACAACAAAAGAGGCAGTAGCCAATTCAAACAATTGACACGCCCAGCACCTTTGATGGACACGCCCGTGTCACTAACAACAAAAGAGGCAGTAGCCAATTCAAACAATTGACACGCCCAACTCAATTGATGAACACGCCCGTGTCTCTTCAATGCCTATGGCCGTGTCACCCATAACCAAAACCAATTCTCTTCTAATTGCACTCAAACACAATATTCATCATATAACATGCTTCAAATGAATATAATCAATGTTTTAAACACATATTCATCACAATAATTACTTCACAACACATTAATATAACAATTAAACACATCTCAACTCAAAACCCCAAAATCAACATCTCCACCATTTCCAACAACAACCACTAATTAAACTCATAACTTAAAATCAATTTAACACTTGAACACACAACACAACACATCTCAAATCCACCAAATCACAAAATCATCAAACCTTACTTCACTTCCAACACCACTTCCAATTAAGTAAAGAAAACAAGAGAATACTTACCATCTTTCCAACAAAACCAACACCAATCCAATCCTTTAGCTTGTAATCAATTTCAATACTTGTAAACACATATATAACACACTAAATCATGAAATCAATCCATCACAACCTATCTCAAACATTAACAAGGGAAAACAAGTAAGTACTTACCTCAATTGATGAATTCCACCAAATTTCCACTTAATCCTTTGATTCTTCCTTCAATTCTCTTAAAACCCTAAGGTTTTGGTGAAGATCAACTCATCTCTCTACCTCTCTCTCTCTCTCTCTCGTGCAAGAACCAAAAGGAGAAGAAGAAGAAGAAGAAGAGAATATCTTCATTTCTTTTTCCTCTTCCACGATAGCCACATATATGTATATAATAATAATAATAATAATAATATAATTACTAATTACCAAAAATCCTCCACCAAGCATTTCATTTCAAGCAATTACTCATATACCCCTTATCACTTAACTAAGCTTTTGTCTCTTATGAACCCAATTAAGTAATTCCACATGCCATATAAAAATATCTCCTCTTGCATTGACTCTTTCTCTTTGACCATTTTATATGTTATATATATCACCATATACACAACATATAAACTTGTCTCTAAACCCTAAATTTCCCCAAAACACATATACATATATGTTCTTTTCTCAATTTAAACCAACAACAATAACAACAACAACAACAACAACATACAAAACTTCTGGGGCATGCATCGGGATATTACATTGGGATAGATTTTTACCACTTGTGGAATTTGCTTATAACAACAGTCATCAATCCAGTATTGGAATGGCACCATTTGAGGCATTGTATGGTAAGAGATGCCGAACGCCTTTATGCTGGAATGAACTTAGAGAAGGCAAATTAATTGGTCCTGATTTGGTTAAAGAGACTGAAGAGAAAGTGAAGATAATTCGGGATCGGTTGAAAGCAGCTTCAGACCGACAGAAATCCTATTCAGCTTTGAAGAGGAGAGAAATAGAGTTTAATATTGGAGATAAAGTATTTTTGAAAGTGTCTCCTTGGAAAAAGATTTTAAGATTTGGTCGTAAAGGAAAGCTGAGTCCTCGTTTTATTGGACCTTACGAGGTATTGGATAGAGTTGGACCAGTTGCGTATCGACTTGCTTTGCCGCCTGAGTTGGATGGAATTCACAATGTCTTCCATGTTTCTATGCTGAGGAGGTACAGATCAGACCCATCTCATGTTTTACCAGTTGAATCTATTGAGGTGAGTTCAGATCTGACATTTGAAGAAGAACCAGTTGCTATTTTGGCATATGGAATGAAAGAGTTGAGACATAAGAAAGTGCCATTTGTGAAGATTCTTTGGAAGAATCATGGTAGGGAAGAGTCAACTTGGGAAAGTGAGCAACCAATGCGAGATCAATATCCTCAATTGTTTCGGACTTAATATTAGGTAATTTCGGGGACGAAATTTCTTTTTAGAGGGGGAGAATTGTAATATCCCAAAGTGCACCCTAGAAGTTTTGGTATTATTGTTGTTTAATTGGATTTAATGTGTATGTTTCTTTGGGAAGAGAAGGTTTTTATATAGAGAGTGTATATATTGTATATATGAAAATATATACAACATATACAAGTCAAGTGATTGAAGGTCAAAGATGATTAATTAATGATTTTAATTAATTAAGTTTATAAATGAAAAAGGAAGATTAAGTGAGTGGAATGAGATATTTGGATTATTTTAATATAAAAGCTTGGAGGAGAGGATTTTGAGGAGAGTGGTTGAGATTTGACTTTTGCTTTCTCTCTTTTCTTCTTCCTTTCTTCCTTGTTGTCGTGGCTCTCTTTCTTTCCCTTCCTTTGCTTCCTTTTGGCCGGCTAACACAAAAACAAGAGATCAAGGGAGAGATTTGAACTTCTAAACTCAAGATCTAAGGAAGTTTTCAAATGTTCAAGTTGGAAAGTTAAGAGCTTCTTTACCCTTGGTAAGTTCTTCACTTGATTCTTTGATTTCTTTGAGTTTATGAGTTGAGTTTGTGGATGGGTAGTGAATATGTTTGATTAAGATGTGTTTAGAGTGTTTGGGTAAACTGATTTCTGGTTTTGGGGATGGATTGAAGGAAAGAGTAAGTTGTTGGAAGTGAATGTATTGTGGTTGTGTTTTAGGTTTGTGGTGATGATTTTGATTTGTGTTGGAAGTATGTTCTTAGTTGTTTTGGTGTTTTTGTAAGTTTGTTATGGTTTTTGGGTATGTTGAGCTAAGTTTGGTTGAAGTGGATTTTGGCGAAAGGAAGTGATTTGTTGGTTGTGTTGTTGTTGTTGCCGGAATCTGGGTTTTTGGCCTGACACGCCCACGAGCACAATCAGAATTTTGGACGTGTCGATGGTTCTGTGTTTTGGATGGGTGACACGAGCAGTGACACGCCCATGTCACTGAGCGTGTCACAGCTTCTGTGTGGCAGTATGATTGACACGGCCAGTAACACGCCCGTGTTATTGAGCGTGTCATAGCTACTGTGTTTTTGGGGAATTGACACGGCCTTGAGCACGCTCATGTTATTGGACGTGTCAATATTTCTGTGAGATAGAATGTATTACACGTCCAGTGACACGCCCGTGTTGTTGAGCGTGTAAAAGCTTCTGTGTTGTGGAGTTAGGGCACGGTCAGAGACACGCCCGTGTTATTGAGCATGTCATGTTTAGAGTTTGCCCTAGTTGGTTCTTAGCCTTATGTTCTTATGTGAGTTTCATCTTCCTTTTTAGAATAGGTTGTGAAGAAGGTGAATTACCCTAATTCAAGTGGTGTAAGATTATTGGAAGAAGAGGTGTTTAGTGTTATGTGGGTTGCTTTTTAGGTAAGTACAAACTACATTATTGCATACATTCATATGATGTTGAGATTGAACATATATTTGATGATATTGATGATGCATATGAATAAGACTATGTTGTGTACAATGTGGGACATAATGTGAACATTGATGAATGATACGATTGAAGCATGTCTAGATGATGTGATTGAATAATGATATGTTTGTTTAGTTAATGTAATTGATGTAGTACAATATAATGATGAATTGAGAAAGTAATGTCCAAAGATATAAATGAACGGACCTATCTGCCTCCTGCAGAACCATGCGGACCCAGTGAGTTGGGCAACCGAACGTGGACTACCGACCTGGTTGGGGGAAGGTTCGATACAGTCAGTATTACGTTCCTATCTGCCTCCTGCGGAACCATGCGGACCCAGTGAATTGGGAAACTGAACTTGGACTACCGACCTGGTTGGGGGAAGGTTCGTTACTGATAGTCTGATACGTTCCTATCTGCCTCCTGCGGAACCATGCGGACCCAGTGGGCTGGGCAACCGAACTTGGACTACCGACCTGGTTGGGGGAAGGTTCGTATATGAAGCCATGATTGTTGGCTATAATGATGAACTTTGAATATCATATTAAATACTTGTTGGGCCCATAGGTGTCTATGTTGAATGAGTATGATGGATGATGATATAATTATTGAAATAATGAAATGTAACATTTATAAGTATGATCTTTATTGGTTGAATACATGACATTGATATTGACATTGCATATTATCATTATGGTTTGTACTACTGAGTTGTTGGCTCAGCGCGATTGTGGTTCATCGCACAGGTGGTAGGGTTGATAGGGTTGAGACTGAGGATTCTTCTAGACCTAGTTGAGTTTATGCTTGAAGAGTTGGACTAGAGCTTAAAGATCAGAGAGTCATGTTGCCAATCATGTATATATATTCTATGTTTTGTAAATTTCAAACTTTTATGTATTTGTACTTGTAAGTATTTGTAATAACTTCCGCTGCGAATTAATAACGTTTTTATCCATGGTGTCTTTTGAATTTCTTTTAAATGTTTAAGATTTGCTTCACTCAGTTCAAAGATACGATTTGTGTATTTTTAAACTGTGGCATTTTCTGTATTCCGTATACATATATTATGATCGTATAAGCATGCTTTGTACGTATAAGGGATATAGGGGTGTTACATTTGGCCACAGAGGAAAGTTGAGTCCCCGTTTCATTGGACCTTACGAGGTACTTGAGAGAGTTGGACCAGTTGCTTATAAACTAGCTTTGCCTTCTGAATTGGATAAAATTCACAATGTCTTCCATGTTTCTATGCTACGGAGGTACAGGTCAGACCAATCTCATGTTTTGTCAGTGGAATCCAATGAGGTGAGTCTGGATCTATCTTATGAAGAAGAACCGGTGGTTATTTTAGCACATGGAGTGAAAGAGTTGAGAAATAAGAAAATGCCAATTGTGAAGGTTCTTTGGAAGAATCATGCTAGAGAAGAGGCAACTTGGCTGAATGAGCAACATGTAATTTCGAGGATGAAATTATTTTGTAGATTTGAGAACATGTAATTTCGAGGATGAAATTATTTTGTAGAGGGGGAGAATTGTAATATCCAAAACTATATCCTAAAAGTTTGGAGTGTTAATTATTGTATTGGATTAAATAAAAAGTGTATATTTTATGTATATGAACATAAAAATAATATATACAAGTCAATGGGTCTTACAAGTCAAAAGAGATATTTTGACTAATTAAATAGATTTGTTTAATGTTAGTGGAAGATGATGTAGTGGATTTAATATTATATTGTTTAAATGTATGGTGGAGAGTAATTTGGGGAAAAGTAGTTTGGTTAAAAGAGAAGAGTGTTGACTTTCTTTCTTTCTTCTTCTTCTTTCATCTTCATCTTCTTCTTTTCTTCTCTTTGGCTAGCCACCCTTAGCAACCAAAGGAAAAGAGGTTTTGTAGCTTCCAAGCTCAAGAGATTGAAGGATTTCAAGAGATCAAGTTGGAGTTTTAAGGATTTTCTTCACTTTTGGTAAGTTTCCAACTTGTTTCTTGGTTTTCATTTGAGTTTGTGTTCTTGGGTTTGTTAGATGGTTGTTTTGGTATATTTAAGGGTTATGTTGTTTTGTTAACTTTGATTTTTGGGTTTGGATTGAAGAGAAAAGGGTTGAGTTTGGTGAAAGAGGCAAGTGTGTGGATTGTGTGATTTTTGAGTTGTGATTGTATTTTGATGTTTGTAATTGAGTTGTTTTAAGGTTTACTCAAGTATTATTGGGTTGTTGATTGTTTTGATTGAGTTTGTGTGTTGTTGATATGGCTATTGGAAGATGATTGTTGGTTGTGGCTTTGTTGAAGTTGATTTTAGGGTTTTTGGCCTGACATGCCCAGGAACACGGCCATATCTTTGGGGGTGTCGTTGGTTATTTTATCTGGGTTGGTGACACGAGCAGTGAAATGCCCATGTCACTGAGCGTGTCATAGCTTCTGTGATGTTGGTGGAGTGACATGTCCAGTGACACGCCCATGTCACTGATCGTGTCATAGAGTGTTGGAGGAGGATCGACAAGGCCAGCGACACGCCCATGTCACTGAGCGTGTCAAAACTTCTATGTTGTGGGTTTAGGGCACAGTCAGGGACACACCCGTGTTGTTGAGCGTGTCAAGTGTAGAGTTTGCCCTAGATAGTTCTCTTTCTTATTTTCTTATGTGTATAACTAAGTGAGTGTGTTTGATCACCTTTGGGTTAGGTTTTGAAGAGAATTGAGTTGCCCTAGCCAAGTGTTGAGAGTTATCTTCGAAGAGGAGTTGTTAGAGTGGTGTTGTTGCTCTTAGAGGTAAGTAAAAACTTTGAATGATTGTATACATTTATATAACATTGGGACTTAACACATTTAGTAGAGAAATGTGTTAAGTTACTTAATATATTGTTGATGAATGAGTTATATGTTATGATATGCATAATGTGAATTATGTTGATGTACCAATGCAATTGAGTAATGTATTGTATATGAAATTAAATATGGAATAATGTGGTAAGACATGTGAAATCATAATGTAACAAATTAATATTGGTACAAAAGAGAAGAGTGAGAAAAATGAGAAAAGATGATATACTAGGGCAATGAACCTAGTTTGATTATGAGAAGTGAAATGAGAAATGAATTGTGATAGATATTGATAATGAGATAAATGAATTAATTGTGTGCCTAGTATATTATTCAATTTTCAGAGTTCTGGGTTTGGCGGCATGCCTATGAATCGCTGGGCAGGTGAAAAGACTAGGTCGTAAGCCGAGCCTAACTGAAAAAATATGAAATATGATGTTTTTGAGGTGAAAAGACCAGGTCGTAAGCCTCAAAAACTATAACAATCTAGCTGAGTTAAGGACCAAGATACTGGGGCCCTAGGGTCTAGCAGGGTTGAGGTCCAAGAGACTGGGTCTGTTACATTATCCATGGATATATATATATATATCGCCTACGGGCTTGATAAATGTGATTATGGACCGAAGCAGTAACTCTGAACTTTGAATAACATATTACTTTCGTTTTGGGCCCATGCTTGTCTTTTCTTTAATGTGAATTATGAAATGTGATGCAAATGATTAACATGTTGAGATATAATGCTATGAGTTGATATATTCACATATATTGTGCATGAGCATCGTATTGATCTATATTGAATCAAAGTTTGTACCACTAAGCTTTCTGCTTAGAGCGATTGTGGTTCATCCCGCAGGTGATAGGTTAGATCCGGTTGTGGCAGAGAGCTCGTCTAGACCGAGTTGAGTTTAGGCTTGAGTTGGCAAAAGCAGTGTTGAGTTGTAGACATCAAGATCAGAGATGAACTACCAGCATGTATAAATTCTATAATTTTGTAAACATTGATTTTGATATATATATATATACATATGTATTTTCCGCTGCTTATTTAACAAATGTTTTGAATAAACTATTTTGGGGATACACCTTTGGATACTAAAATTTATATATATATATGTATTTTAATGAAGGAATGTTTTATTTATACCTATTTATAATATAGGTTAAATGTTTTAAGTTAGTTTACTTGGACTGACTTATGAGGCTTTCATTTTAAAGATTGGTTTGTTTAAAATGAACCGTGACACCCCTTTATCCGGTATGCGTATATCGCGTGTTGTGCGATCGTATACGGTGTGCGTATATTAGGGTACGGGGGTGTTATAATTAGACTCCGAGCTATAGAGAACACGGGCCTAAACTTGGAGAATTGGAGTTGCCACTTGGTCAAGCTTGGAAAGAAATAGAAGGGGTGAATGACTGATGCGCATCGTGCCTAGTGCTATAGCAATACCGCAAGTGCACGGGTCGCCCAAATAATATAGTAGTGAGTGAGTTATCATTCCACTAGGGACAAGGCCAAGTACTAGTGCAAACCTTAACCGCTGTTTAGCAAATTAATAGTTGTGTGATGCTTTGTAATTAAAAACAACTAATTTAATAACTGAAAGTAAAGGGAAATTAAATGTTGTGCAAAAAGGATTGATAATAATAATACTATCCAGATATTGAATCCCCCTAGCCTCAATGATATTTATGAACAATCAATTTAGTTAAATCATTCAATAGATTTGAGTTGGCATTCCTCTAAATTAGACTAAAACCTCTCTCGAGTGGATTAATCCCTAATCACTAAGTAGAGTGCCGGAATCTCTTCTCAAACACAATTAAATAGATCTTGCATTAAGAACAAGGAACTATAAACCAAAGGATCTTGTAAGTCTATCTCTAGCACTCCAATCAATCCTCAACCCTTATGAGTATTCAATTCATATCAAGCTTTCTCAAGTCAATAATATGAAAATGGTAACCAATCAATAAGCGTGCTATTATCAATTGGAAATAAATCATTAATCATCATAAGAATAAAACAAATCAATCAAATGATTCAACTAAATATAATTATTCAATCCATACAAATAAGCTAGGATTTATCAATATCTAGATAGAGAAGGAATTAGTGCATGTTCAAAACCAGAAAAACAGAACAAGAGAAATGAGTAAAAGAAACCAAACAATCCATGGCGAATAATTTGTATTTCTTCACTTCAATCCTTGCTTCTCGATTTAGGTCTTGTATAGGACGTATCTCCTTCTTCAAACTCAGCTCAAGGCTCTCCTCTTTGCTCCAGTAGTTGGTTCCTTCTCCCTTGTTCCAGTCTCCACGTCCAAGCTCTGCAAAAACATCCAAGAACTTCTCCTTTTAACTCTCTTCCAAGTTCTCAGCCCATACCTTCCAGCTCATAACCCATACCATCCAACTCACACCACTCTCCCTTATTTCCCACATTTCCTTTGTTTTATCTTTCTTTTCCTCAAATTAGGTAAGCTTTTCTTTTGTTTAATATTACTTTTGACAAAAGCTAGACTTTGTTCCCCCACTTGTCTGCAAAAGAAATTCAATTATTCAAAGTTGCCCTAGGTGACACGGCCAAGCCTGCTGGCTGTGTCTCTCACTTTGCTTGGGACACGGCCAAGCTTGCTGGATGTGTCTCCTTCTGCCCTTTCTTTCCTTGTTTTCTTCTATGTGACACGGCCAAGCTCCTGGCCATGTCATGTGACACGGCCGGTGGCTTGGCCATGTCATGTGGGTGTGTCACCTTCTGCTTCTAGCTTCGTCAAATTGCTTTCTTTGTTTCCAAGGGGGACACGGCCATTGGCTTAGGCGTGTCACCTGGGTGTGTCAGTTACTGCCTTCATTTCTTTCCTTTCTTGCTTGGTTCTTTGATTTTTTCTCTTTGGGTGAGACACGGCCAGTGACTTGGGCATGTCACCTAGCCGTGTCAGCTACTGCCTTGAAGTTTGTTTGAGGGACACGGCCAAGCTTGCTTTGGCTTAGCCATGTCCTGCTTGCTTCATGCTTTTTCTTCATTATTTTGATCATCCAATGGAGTTTTTGCACTTTGACCTAAAACAAACACTTAAAACAAACTTTAAACCAAAATCAAATGAAACATTAACTAAAAACACATAGAAATCATACTAAAAACAAGTATAAAAATGCTCTTATCAAATACCCCACACTTAATTCCTTGCTTGTCCCCAAGCAAGGCTAAAATCAAAACAAACTAAATACGAAAAATTTGTTAAGTTCAAGAGTTATAAAAATTGTATCAAGACTTCCCTATCCCTAAATCTGCAATCAATATTAAATCGAACAAAATCGATACCAATGCAATTAAGTGGCTTTCCATACATAACCTATGTTGTCACTCCCTCACCAACTCTTAAATGTGTTTGATCAGGGTGGTGTTTACACTCATAACAATCAATGAAAGATTATCGCCATAGGCTTGCTTATCTATTAAATCTCCACCACTTAATTACAATCAAGCATCAATCAAAAGGTCTTTTATTGGGTTGTAAAGGGGCTAAGGTAGAGGCATGGCATTTAGGAAATGTGAGCTTAATCATTAAGTTCAAGAGCACTTTAAGAATGAAGTAAACGATCATATAAATATAACCCAACGATCCCAAAACACCTTTCTCTTATCTACCCCTTGACATTTAAAGAACTTTTCAAGGGAACTCACTTATTGTATCTTGTAACATATTCAAACCCTTTTACCAAGAACAACAATTATTCTTATTATTATTCTTCTTTTCTTTTTTTTTTTGCTTTGTAATCTCAACCCTACTAAATTTAACCCCACACTTAATTCAACACAACACTTGGTCATAAATTCTCTTAAAATGCTCTTGACCTAATGAAAGGGTAAGAGTTAAAATAGCAAGGTTCAAGCTAATGATGTTGTGAAAAAGAAAGAAAAGGAAAAATGAAATCGACTCAAAATTTGCTAAGGTTAAAAAAAGGGTTGGTCTTTTTAAGCCAAAGTGGGTTCACCTAATTGCCTTAATCATCTTGATGCCTAATTGAAATTTTTATGTAATCTTAAAATGTATGTCAAAGCAAGTTCTAGCAAGTTATCAATCAAAGATGTCCACACACAAAAAGAATAATAAGTTGATGGCTCAATTTCTCACTAGGTTAAAGGTAGTGCAAGGAAAGACCAACAAAATTGACAATAAGCACCAATTCTACTCAATTCTCAAGTTTATGCTTCAAAAATTCAAAGGTCATCAGTCAACAATTTATAACAATTGAACTTTCCAAAATTCATTTATTCAAAGAAAACATGAAAAACATTAACTAAACTAACACAAAAATAAATTAAAATTAAAAACACAAAACACAAAATGCAATTAAAAATGAAAACACAAAACACAAAATGCACCCCACACTTAAAATTTCATATTGTCCTCAATGCGAGCATGCATAAACTAAAGGAGAGTTTAGATGAAACCCCACTTTTTTTTTTTACAAACAAAAAATATAAGGATTAAAGACATAAAATTTTAAGAATGAATAAAATGGTGGGTTGCATCCCACCTAGCACTTCTTTAATGTCGTATTAGTTGGACGTTCAGGGCAGATGTCCCTAGTCTTGGAGGTGTAAAACCTCCTTTAGGTCCTATATTTCCAATCCAAAATAAAATTCGAGCCTATGCCCATTGACTTTAAAATCTCCTTTTTCCAGGTGGGTTATTTCAACCACTCCGTAGGGGAAAACTTCCTTGACAGTAAAAGGACCAGACAATCGAGATTTCAACTTACCTGAAAAGAGTTGAAGCCTTGAATTGTACAGTAATACCTAATCTCCCGCTTGAAACTCTTTCTGTTCCTTAATGTGAGCATCATGCCATCTCTTGGTACGTTTCTTATACATTCTCGCATTGTCATAAGCTTGCAACCTCCACTCGTCTAACTCGTTTACTTGTAATTTTCTCCTTTTACCTGCACAAGCTAGATCAAGGTTAATCTGTTTTATGGCCCAATATGCATTATGCTCTATTTCAACAGGTAAATGGCAAGCTTTTCCATATACCAACCTAAATGGTGTAGTGCCCAAGGGAGTTTTGAATGCAGTCCTAAAAGCCCATAGAGCATTGTCCAATTTCTCGGACCAATCCTTTCGGGATCGCTCTACAGTTTTTTCCAAAATTCTTTTAATCTCCCTATTCGTGTTCTCAACTTAGCCACTAGTTTGGGGATGATAGGGAGTAGCAAACCTATGTGTAACTCCTAATCTTTTAAAAACTTTTGCGAGCTGAAAGTTACAAAAGTGAGTACCCCTATCACTTATAATTGCTTTTGGTGTACCAAATCGAGAAAACAACTTCTTCAAAAATTTCACCACAACCCTAGCATCATTGGTTGCCAAGGCATGGGCTTGGGCTTGAGAACATTTAGATACATAGTCTATAGCTATAAGAATATACTTGTTACCAAAGGAATTTGGAAAGGGTCCCATAAAATCAATCCCCCATACATCAAAAATTTCACAAACTAAAATCCCATTTTGGGGCATTTCATCACGAGATAAAATATTTCTAGTTCTTTGGCAACGATCACAACGATTTACAAATTTGTAGCTATCTCTAAACAATGTGGGCCAATAAAATCCTGATTCTAGTACCTTTTGAGCAGTCCTATTGGCTCCCATATGACCACCAGCTGGTCCAGCATGGCATTGACTAAGAATGTTCATTATTTTGGGCCATGCCGTACATCGTCGGATCATGTGATCCTTACACAATCTAAACAAAAAAGGGATCCTCCCAAAAATAATATTTTAAATTAGAAAAAAATTTCTTATTTGCTTGATAGTTTAAGTACTTAGGAAGTTCCCTAACAGCTAGATAGTTAGCAAAATCTGCAAACCAAGGTGTTTCAAAATTTAAGTTAGTTACCTCACTTACCATGGCGTACAGCTGCTCATCGGGAAAGTGATCATCAATGTCCCCTTCTTCAAACCTCTCCAAGGTTGGATTCTCTAAGCGAGAAAGATGATCTGCTGCAAGATTTTCAGCTCCCTTCTTCTCTTGAATCGTCAAGTCAAATTCCTGCAACAACAAAACCCAACGGATTAACCTAGGCTTTGCATCAATTTTTGCAAATAAATACCTTAAAGCCAAATGGTCTGTATAAACAATCACTTTTGACAAGATTAGATGTGATCTAAACTTGTCAAAAGAAAAAACCACAGCTAGCAGCTCTTTCTCTGTAGTCGTGTAATTCGCTTGAGCTGTGTTTAAGGTCTTGCTTGCATAGTAGATAGGTTGAAAGTATTTCTCCTTGCATTGACCTAAGACTGCTCCCACTACAAATCCACTTGCATCACACATTAGTTCAAATGGTAGATTCCAATTAGGAGCTACCATGATTGGAGCATGGGTTAATTTCTCCTTAAGGGTTGTGAATGCTCTCAGACATTTCTCATCAAAAACAAAATCCACATCCTTCTTAAGGAGTCTTGTCAATGGATAGGCTATCTTAGAAAAATCTCGAATGAACCTCCGATAAAAACCCGCATGTCCTAGAAAACTTCTGATGCCTTCATAGATGTGGGTGGTGGTAACTTCTCAATGGTATCTACCTTAGCCCGATCCACCTCAATGCCCTTGTTTGAAATTTTGTGTCCCAACACAATTCCCTCTTGAACCATGAAATGACACTTTTCCCAATTAAGCACTAGATTGGTTTCCTCACATCTCATCAAGACTCTTTCAAGGTTTTCCAAACATCTTTCAAATGAGCTACCATAGATTGAGAAATCATCCATAAACACCTCCATAATATCCTCTATAAGCTCATCAAAGGTTGCTACCATGCACCTTTGGAAAGTTGCAGGTGCATTGCACAACTCGAATGGCATTCTTCGATATGCAAATGTCTGATATGGGCAGGTGAATGTACTTTTCTCTTGGTCTTCCGGGGCAATAGGAATTTGGAAATAGCCTGAAAGACCATCCAAAAAACAGTAATACTCATGCCCGGATAACCTCTCCAACATCTGATCAATGAAGGGTAAAGGAAAATGGTCTTTCCTAGTTGCATCATTTAATTTCCTGTAGTCTATGCAAACCCTCCAACCGGTAACTGTTCTTGTTGAAATCAGCTCATCATTTTCATTAGGGACCACCGTCACCCCTCCTTTCTTTGGTACTACCTGGACTGGGCTCACCCAAGAACTATCCGAGATCGGATATATAATCCCTGCATCAAGTAGTTTTATCACTTTAGGCTTCACTACATCTTTCATCTTTGGGTTTAGTCTCCTTTGTGGTTGCACTACCTGCTTGAATTCATCCTCCATCAGTATCTTGTGAGTGCAATAGGACGGACTGATACCCTTGATGTCTGCTATCTTCCAAGCTATCACTTTCTTATGTTTTTGCAACAACTGGATAAGTTTTTCTTTCTGCTCAGAAGATAGGTGGGAACTCAGAATTATTGGTAATTTCTTCTTCTCTGCCAGAAATCCATACTCAAGGTGAACTGGAATAGGTTTCAGTTCCAAGTAGGGTGGATCAATCACCGATGGTTTTGGCTTCTCTTCTTTTGGCATCTCAATAGTCTCATATGCCCTGCATTTGAACGAATTGCTTGCTTCAAGAAAAGCAAGCTGCTCCATTGCTTCTTGACCCTCAACATTTTCTTGCAATAAACACAACTCAAGGGGATCCTTGGAAACAATGTTATTAACACAATTTATGGTCTCATGCTCAACAACATCATTGCACGATTCTATTTCATCAAGTGAAAGTGAATGTTTCATGGCATCATGTATCCTAAAAATAACTTTCTCATCACCCACTCTCAAAGTTAACGTGCCATCATGAACATCGATAAGGGCACGGGCTGTATTTAAAAATGGCCTGCCAAGAATAAGTGAAACATCCGCATCCTCATCAATATCAATGACAACAAAATCATTAGGGAAAATGAAATCCCTAACTTTTACCAACACATCTTCTATAATGCCACAAGGGTGGACTACTGACTTATCAGCAAGTTGGATGGTCATGAGTGTTGGTTTAGGTTTACCAATGCCTAACTCTTTGAAAATTTTATAGGGCATAACACTTATGCTAGCCCCCAAATCAGCTAATACACTTTTGACCTCAAGGTTACCTATTAAACATGGAATGGTAAGACTACCTGGATCTTTTAACTTCTTAGGTAACCTCCTTTGTAAAATTGTTGAACTCTTTTCAGATAACTGCACTAAAGACACTTCCTCAAGTTTCCTTTTGTTATAAAGGATATCTTTCAAAAATTTAGCATATTTAGGCATCTGTGACAAAGCTTTAGCAAATGGAATATTAATGTGCAATTGTATAAAAAGTTTAAGAAACTTACCGAACTGATCATCAATCTTGTCCTTGTTCAACCTTGCCGGATAAGGTACTCTAGGTTGGTATTCCTTCAATATGGGGCTGCTTTCTTGTAGCTGCCTCTCTCTCTCTCACTTTCTAGTGCAGCTTTCTCTCCCGAAGTGACAGGAGGATCGTCTTCTTTTTCTTTTTCTTGTACTTCAGCCCTTTTCTCTGCCACTTCTCCTCTTTTCTCATCCACATTACCCTTGATCTCCTTTCCACTCCTTAGTGTAATTGCCTTAAGTTGCTCTTTAAGATTTGCCTCAGTGTTGTTAGGTAAACTCCCTTGTGGTCTCTCACTGAGCATCTTGGCAATTTGTCCCACCTGATTGTCCAAATTATGAATAGAGGCTTGCTGATTTCTTAGGGTGGTTTCAGTTGATTGGAGCCTAGTTTCAGAAGCTGCTATAAATTTCTCCATCATGTCCTCTAAACTACTCTTTCTTGGAGGAGCTGCTTGTTGATGTTGGGGCTGTTGGAATCTAGGGGGAGGTCTTGGATTATTTTGATTATTCCATGAGAAATTTGGATGATTTCTCCACCCCGGATTGTATGTGTTGCTGTAGGGGTTATTCTATTGTTGCCTTGGCATATTTCCCACATAATCTACTTGCTCTTTCCTAGAAAACATGTTGCCACTTTGGCAATCTTGACTTTGATGTCCACCCACACACCATTCACATGACATCACTTGCATTAATTTCCCAGAAGAAGAGGCCAAAGAATCAAATTTTTTATTCAATGCTTCCAATTGGGCTGTCAAAGCCACCACAAATCTAATTGGTGTGAATCCATGACTTTCAGCTTTCCTTGCTCCCTTGGGGCTTGCCATTGATAATTGGTGATAGCCATGTCTTCAATTAAATCCCTTGCTTGCTCAGGTGTCTTGTTGTTTATGGTACCACCAGCTGCTGCATTAATGGATTGCTTACTTACGTAATTCAACCCATTGTGAAATGTTTGAATTTGAAGCCATAGTGGAAGACCATGATGAGGACACCTTCTCAACAAATCTTTAAATCTTTCCCAGGCATCATAAAGGGTCTCACCATCTTGCTGCAGAAAGGATGAGATATCATTCCTCCACTTAGCAGTTTTGGATGGTGGGAAGTATTTTTCTAGGAATTTCTCTACCAACTGACCCCATGTGGTGAAGGTTCTTGGAGGAAAAGATTTCAGCCACTTCTTTGGTCTATCTCTAAGGGAAAATGGGAACAACCTTAGCCTAATTGCATCATCTGAGACATTATTATCTTGAATGTGTCACATATCTCCAGAAAATTCTCAATATGTGCATTAGGATCTTCATCAGGAAACCCATCGAATTGACAAGTTTACTGCACCATTTGAATTACATTTGCCTTTATTTCGAAGTTGTTTGCAGCAACTGTCGGCCTCCGGATACTAGAGTCAGCTCCATTGAGATTGGGCTTAGCAAACTCCTACATTGTTCTTGGTCCACGTCCTTCCATCACTTCAAACTCTTCTTCTTCTTCTATTTCCAGATGTATTTCTGTTTCTATGTCTTCCAAAACTGCCCCCCCCCCCCTTCTTCCTTTCGCTTTCTCCTTAATTTTCTTTCTAGCTCTGGATCTAATTCAAATAGTTGAGATGAGCTACCTCTGGTCATAAACGGGAAGGAATACCTAAAATGATAATCAACAAGCAAGAACCAATGTCAAAAACAAATGAAAATAAAACTAAATCAACAGTCTTGATTATATTACTAATATTGAAACTGTTGTCCCCGGCAACGGTGCCAAAAACTTGATGCACGTCGCGCCTAGTGCTATAGCAATACCGCAAGTGTACGGGTCTCCCAAGTAATATAGTAGTGAGTAAGTTATCATTCCACTGGGGACAAGGCCAAGTACTAGTGCAAACCTTAACCGTTGTTTAGCAAATTAATAGTTGTGTGATGCTTTGTAATTAAAAACAACTAATTTAATAACTGAAAGTAAAGGGAAATTAAATGTTGTGCAAAAAGGATTGATAATAATAATACTATCCAGATATTGAATCCCCCTAGCCTCAATGATATTTATGAACAATCAATTCAGTTAAATCATTCAATAGATTTGAGTTGGCATTCCACTAAATTAGACTAAAACCTCTCTCGAGTGGATTAATAACTAATCACTAAGTAGAGTGCCGGAATCGCTTCTCAAGCACAATTAAATAGATCTTGCATTAAGAATAAGGAACTATAAACCAAAGGATCTTGTAAGTCTATCTCTAGCACTCCAATCAATCCTCAACCCTTATGAGTATTCAATTCATATCAAGCTTTCTCAAGTCAATAATATGAAAATGGTAACCAATCAATAAGCATGCTATTATCAATTGGAAATAAATCATTAAGCATCATAAGAATAAAACAACTCAATCAAATAATTCAACTAAATATAATTATTCAATCCATACAAATAAGCTAGGATTCATCAATATCTAGATAGAGAAGGAATTAGTTCATGTTCAAAACCAGAAAAACAGAACAAGAGAAATGAGTAAAAGAAAGCAAATAATCCATGGTGAATAATTTGTATTTCTTCACTTCAATCCTTGATTCTTGGTTTAGGTCTTGTATAGGATGTATCTCCTTCTTCAAACTCAGCTCAAGGCTCTCCTCTTTGCTCCAGCAGTTGGTTCCTTCTCCCTTGTTCCAGTCTCCACGTCCAAGTTCAGCAAAAACTTCCAAGAACTTCTCCTTTTAACTCTCTTCCATGCTCTCAGCCCATACCTTCCAACTCATAACCCATACCTTCCAACTCACACCACTCTCCCTTGTTTCCCACATTTCCTTTGTTTTATCTTTCTTTTCCTCAAATTAGGTAAGCTTTTCTTTGTTTAATATTACTTTTGACAAAAGCTAGTCTTTGTTCCCCCACTTGTCTGCAAAAGAAATTCAATTATTCAAAGTTACCCTAGGTGACACGGCCAAGCTTGCTGGCCGTGTCTCTCACTTTGCTTATGACACGGCCAAGCTTGCTGGCCGTGTCTCCTTCTGCCCTTTCTTTCCTTGTTTTCATCTAGGTGACATGGCCAACCTCCTGGCCGTGTCATATGACACAGCCAGTGGCTTGGCCGTGTCATGTGGGTGTGTCACCTTCTGCTTCTAGCTTCGTCAAATTGCTTTCTTTGTTTCCAAGGGGGACACGGCCAAGCTTGTGGCCGTGCCATGTGACACGGCCACTAGCTTGGGCGTGTCACCTAGGTGTGTTAGCTACTGCCTTCATTTCTTTCCTTTCTTGCTTGGTTCTTTGGTTTTTGCTCTTTGGGTGAGACACGACCAGTGACTTCGGCATGTCACCTGGCCGTGTCAGCTACTGCCTTGAAGTTTCTTTGAGGGACACGGCCAAGCTTGCTTTGGCTTGGCCATGTCTTTCTTGCTTCATGCTTTTTCTTCATTGTTTTGATCATCCAAGGGAGTTTTTGCACTTTAACCTAAAACAAACACTTAAAACAAAATCAAATGAAACATTAACTAAAAACACATAGAAATCATACTAAAAACAAGTATAAAATGCTCTTATCAATGACTCGATTCCTAGAGAATCCCTAACCGTCTACTTGGGTTCAGAAAGTTGGGTACCTATGGGGAAGGTGGGAATGACCCAGCACCCCCATAACGCCCAGTTCTTTGGAATCGGCCTACTTTTCAGGTCTAAATATTATTAAATTCTTAAATTAGTATGATATTATTCACATTACAAGTAATTAAAATAAGTAACATCATACCATTAATCAAACAAATAAAACGGGCACCTAGATAGAAGCATACCCTTATAATATCCAAGTCCAAAATACATTTCAAATAGGGCACCCACCAAGAGGTGAAAACATGTCCCTTACAATTGTCCTAAAAATAAATTAAAATAAGGAACATGGCAAAAGAAACAATTTAAATATACTAAGGTACCTTCCATAGGTAGAGAACTGCCTTTTATAATATCAAAATTCCAAATAATAAGAAATTGCAATCCATAAACATATAAAGAATTATAAAATTAGAACTAAACTAATGAAATTAAGATCAATAAAAAATTTGCAATCCACAAGTAAATCTTAATATATGTGGAATTAGGATTTGATTGTAGAATTACTGTTTTACATTATAAATCTAATATGCAATTTGGGTTTTTAATATAAATTAGGGTTTCAAATCAAAGATAATAAATTAAAAAAACAATAAATTAAATGAAGATGACACTGTATTGAATTATATAACATATTTGGCTTTTGAAGGTCATACCTACATTGTTGGCTCTACCAAGGTATTTTTCTTGAGCCACACTTACTATTGATTTGTTGAGAATCTTAGGTCAATTGAGTTCTTGGCTACTGTCCAAATAATCCAATGATTATTTATTGATTCTCACAGTGTTCAACTACTAGATTGCTCCTGGATTGTTGCTTTAACGGTGACTATTTCTATTAGTTTCAACTACTCTCTGGCTCTATGAGTAGAGATTTTCACCTCCACTCTCGGTAGAGTGGTTCTTATTACTTCGGCAATGATAGGCTCGCTGCCATACTAAAATTGAGCCTAAATAGAAAGGGGTGGACGACTCAATTCCTAAGGAATCCCTAACCCCTTCTAGGGTTCGGAAAGTTGGGTACGCATAAGGAAGGTAAGAATGACCCAACACCCCCATAATGCCCGGTTCATTGGAACCGGCCTCCTTTTCAGGTCTAAATATTATAAGATTCTTGAATTATTATAGTATTATTCATATTACATTTAATTTAAAAAAATAAATTATTCATCATGTTATTGAAGTAAAATAAACAAAATAGGCACCCATCAATGATGGAAACATGCCATTATAAAGTATAAAACCCAAACCACAAACAAGTAATATATGACATCCACCGATTGATGGAAACATGTCCTTTACATTATTCTAAAATCCTTCACAGGTAAATTAAATTACATAATCACAACCAAGGGACCCACAAAGTGGAAACATTCCTTTTACATCATCTTTCAAATCAAAACAATCAAATATAATCAAACCATTCAACAAAATAAACTCATCATCTATCACAAGCACACAATAATAAATCAAATAATGAAATCTAGGGTTTTAGATGCAAAATTAGGTTTTGATATGCAAATTAAGATTATGAAAATACAAATTAGGGATCTTAAATGCAAAACTAAGGTTTATTATATGATTTAGGGTTTTATACCTAAGGTTAAGGTTATGGATCAATGACTTACAACAAAATAATAAATTTATAGTGCTAAAGGTGATTAAACTATGTTAATGGGTCTTGGGAATTACAATTTAAAAGGAATCAAAAGAATAATCAACATAATAACATGAAGATGGTTAATTTTAAACAAAGTTAAGAAGATGATACCTACCTTGTAGGCTCCAACCAAGCCCGTTTATATTACTGCTTGAGTCAATTATGATTTTTGGTTGGAAGCTTGATGTAATCTGTGGACAATTGCTTTGTTTAGCTATTGTCTCCTAGGATTTCTTGTTGTTTTTGGTTGTGTCTTATATTTCTCTGTGTTGATAATTGTGGCTGCTAATCACTTAAGTTTCTATCTGTATTTAATTGATGTTGTGAATGATTAATGTTGTTGTCTTCTCTTTTTGGCTTCTAGCTTCTGTATTTATAAGCATAGATTAGGGTGAATAGTTCCTTTATCCTTCTTTGGTTCCAAGTCTCTCTCCCTATTTGTGCCTTATTATGACTCTAATTGCAATTAAGATTGAATCCAGTCACAATTAAGGACTCAAGGAGAAGTGGCCAAAGCTAATTCACCAGCAGGCTATATCATGGGGATTTGGCAAGGCCAAATTTGCCATGAGCTCCTCATGGCAAATTGACAAGGCCAATTCATTATGATTTTTAATTTTTTCCACCTCCGGGTCCGGTTGGTCTTTCAAAAATCAAATTGGATTTATTTAGGCCTTTAAAATTGGACCGTACTTATTTTAAGCTTTTTAAAATTAAACTATATTTGTTTTAAGCTTTCTTGGATTTGGACTAGCCCTTTTTAATTTGAATTAAATAAAGTAAACCTAAAAGTAAGGGTCCACAGTCTTGCCCTCTGCTTTAATAATCTTAAATTTATTCAGAGAGTGAAAAGCATTTTAATTTGAAAAAACCATATTTGTATGGGTTCTGGACCCAGGAGTTGGTTAGGGTTTTGGACCAGAGAGTTAGTTCGGGTTCTGGACTCAGGAGATTGGTTTGGGTTCTAGACCCTGATGTTAGTTTAGGTTCTGGACATGAAAGTTGGCTGGGGTTTTGAACCCTGAAGTTGGTTCGAATTTTAAACCCAGAAGTTGGTTTGGGTTTAAGACTCAGAAGTGGTTCGGATTCTGGACCCAAAAATTGGTTCAATTTCTTGACCCAAGAATTGGAGCGGGTTTTAGAATCAAGAATTAGTTTTGTTTCTAGACCTAGAAATTGATTCGAGTTCTGAACATGAAAATTATTTTGGGTTTTAAACTCGTGGTTGGATTTAGGTTCTAACCCGAGAATGAATTTGGGTTGGTTTTGGACTAAGGAATTGGTTCAGGTTCTAGACTTGTGGCTAGATTTGGGTTCTGGACCCGAGATTGGTTTTGGGTTCTAGACTCGAGATTTGGTTTAGGTTCTAGACCCCAGATTGGATTTAGGTTATGGACCCAAGAATTGGTTTAGATTCTAAACCCGAGATTGGACTTGGGTTGTGGACTCGAGATTGTATTTGGGTTCTAGACCCAAGATTTAATTTAGGTTCTAGACCCAAGATTGGATTTTGGTTCTTGACTCGAGATTAGATTAAGGTTCGTGACTCGAGATTGGATTTGGGTTCCTGACCCGAGATTGGATTTGGTTTCCTAACCCAAGATTGGATTTGGGTTCTGGACCAAGTAGGTTTGGGTTCTAGACCCGGATTTGTTTGACTGAACTTTTATTAGTTGAGAGTTTTGGCTTTCTTCTAGCCGTCAATTTCAGCTCTTCTAGTTGGCTGACATTCTATCATGGTTTTCTTCTAGTCTCCTTCTTCATTCTTCGATGGATTGACTTCAGCTCTTCTAGCTGACATTCTGCCATTTGAGAGTGCGGGCTTTCTTCTAGCCACTTGTTCCATTCTTCAATGGATCAACTTCAGCTCTTCTAGCTAGACTTACCTTCTATAATTTGTATCTTCATTCATTTGTTCCACTCTTTAATGGATTTCGCTTTTGATTCTTTAATGGCTTCCGCTTTGCAAATAATTCAACTATTTTTAGCCCTCATATCCTCTCTTTGCCCCCCTACGTGCTAGAACATTGAAATAGAGTTTGAAAATATTTTATACATGTATAAAATCAAAAATTGAAAGGTGAAGCTTTCCCCATATGTAGGCTCAAACCAATTATTTTGTGCCTAATGTGTAGGCTTCAAAGCATACATCTCTTCTATCTTTTACAATGGGCCTTTCATGCCCCCCTTGGTGCTATGTCCTGCTTCTCAAATTTTGCTTCAAAAGTATTGGTTGCTTAAAGAATGGACAACAAAAGTGCAATGCAATATGCTTATGTATGTGTGTATGCATGATATGCATGAGTGATACTTACAGTGGTTATACTGACTCACAAACTGAGGTATCAGGCTATAGACTCCCGCTGGTGCCTTCAAGATGTTCATTTAGGCTTTGCTTTGGATCATTAGAAAATGTCTCATTCATAATATCATCTATGTGAGCGGGGATTTTTACCCACACTCCCATGTGGAATGATTCTTGCTACTTCGACGCTATTAGGTTTAGGGCCTTAGAGAACACGGGCCTAAACTAGGAGAAAATAATGTCGCCACCCGGACGGACTGGAAAAAGAAAGGGGTCGATAACACGATTCCTAAGGAATCCCCAACCTCCTAATTGGCTCTAAAAGTTGGATAAGTATGGGGAAGGTGAGAATGACCCAATATCCCCATAACGCACAGTTCGTTGGAACCAGTCTCTTTTTTAGGTCTAAATAATATTAAATTCTTAAAGATTATGACATCATCCATATTACACATAATTTAAAGAAAATAAACATCCATCATCTTATTAAAATAAAATAAATAAACTAGACACCCATCCAAGGATGGAAACATGCCCTTACAATGTCCGATGTCTAAAAAGAAAAGCAAAACAAAGTAAATAAATAAAATAAAAGGGGACACTCACTATAAGTGGAAACATGCCCCATATAATGATCCAAAATTCTTAAAATTAAATTACATAATCAAAACCAAGGCACCCATGAAGTGGAAACATGTCTTTTACAACTTTAAAATCTCAAATAATCAAATAGATATAATTAAACCATTCATAAAAAACATTCAATTCATCATCATGCAATATAAAGTAAATCATCCACCTCAAATATACATTAGAAAATTAAATAGTCAAATCTAGGTTTAATATTACATTAAATGATAGATATGAAAACTAAGGTTTTATTGGTATGATTTTGGGTTTCTAGGGCTTTAGAAAATAATGAACAAAATTTTAGGGTTTTAGAAAAATATGATTAGGGTTTTAGATATTTGAAAAATAGGATTAAGATTTTAGCATTTTCTTAGAATAGGTTTAGGATTTTTGGCTTAAATCTATAGTTAATGTTGGCTAGTGGGATTTAAATCTATAAATTCATATGCCATATTTGTAATATCCCAAAGTATACCCTAAAAGTTGTGGAATATTTATTGTTGTATTTAGATTAAATGTATATGTTTAAGTGGAAAGAGAAAAGAGGTAAAGAGAAGAGTGTATATGTTGTATATATGAGATATATATAACATATACAAGTCAAAGAAATGGAAGGTCAAAAGAAGATTTATTTTAAAAAAAAAATTAATTGAAATGGAAATTAGTAAGTGGATGAAGATTTTTATGAATATTATATTAATAAAATTGCTTGGTTGAGAATTAAAGGGAGTTTTAGTGGTTGAAAGAAGAGTTGAGTGTTGACTTTGCTTTTCTCTAATCATCTTCTTCTTTTCTTCTTTTTTCCTTGGCCGGCTAGCTCCATAGCAAGAGAGGAAGTGAGATTTTGTCTTTCCAATCTCAAGATTGAAGGATGTTTCAAGTGATCAAGTTGGAATTCTAAGGGTTTTCATCACTTTTGGTAAGTTTTCCACTTGATTTCTTTGTTTTCTTTTAAGTTTGTGTTTTGAGTTTGGTGATTGATTGTTGATCGTATGTGTATATTTGATTATGGTGTATTTGAGGGTGTTTGATCTTATTGGTGTTGATTTTGGAGATAGAGTTAAGTTTGGTGTTGGAAGAAAACAAGTGTTGTGTTTGAGTTGTGTGTATGTGATGTTTGTGAATTGGTGTTTGATGTATGTATTGAGTTGTTTTGATGTTTTTGCAGGTTAGTATGGTTTATGGGTGTGTTTAGTTAAGTTTTTTTGGAGTGGAAGATGGTGGAAGTAAGAGGTTTGTTGGATGTCATGTTGTTGTTGCTACCGGAATCAGGATTTTTGGCCTGACATGCCCATGAGCACGGCCAAGTCTTTAGGCGTGTCAATGATTCTATTTGCTGGATGGATTGACATGACCAGTGACACGCCTATGTCACTGAGCGTATCACAACTTCTATGTTGTAGTAGCATTGACACGTACAGTGACACGCCCATGTCACTGAGCATGTCAAAGCTACTGTGTTGAGGGAGGATTGACACGTCCAGTGACACGCCCATGTCACTGAGCGTGTCATAGCTACTATAATGAGAGAGGATTGACACGGCCAGTGACATGCCCATGTCACTGAGCGTGTCAAAGCTTCTGTGTTGTGAGTTTAGGGCACGGTCAGGGACACGCCCGTGTTGATGAGCGTGTCATGTGTAGAGTTTGCCCTAGTTGATTCTTAGCCTTATTATATCATGTGTATCTTTAAGTGAGTGTGTATAAATGTGTTAAGTAAGGCAAACTCTTAGCCTTATTATATCATGTGTATCTTTAAGTGAGCGTGTCATGTGTAGAGTTTGCCCTTGTTGATTCTTAGCCTTATTATATCACTTTTGGATTAGGTTTTGAAGAGATTGAGTTGCCTTAATCCAAGCGTTGGAGGATTCTTGGAAGAGGAAGAGTTTAGATTGGTGTGAGTTGCTCTTGAGGTAAGTACAAACTTACATGGTTGCATATATTTACATGATTTTGAGACTTAACACACTTGGTTATAAATGTGTTAAGTAATTTATTACATTGTTAATACATCTGATTAATGTTATGATTTGTACAATGTGAAAGATATGATGATCATTCAAAATTTATGTCCAATGCAATTGGCTATGTATACTTTAATGATGAGATGTGTAACCATTATTGTTGGCTATAATGATGCAAATGAAATAATTGGGTCATGGTTGCCTAGTTTGATTATGAGAAATGAAATGAGAAATGAATTGTGAAGAGATTGATAATGAGATAAATGAATTAATTGTGTGCCTAGTATGTTATTTAATTTTCAGAGTTCTGGGTTTGGCGGCATGCCTATGAATTGCTGGGCAGGTGAAAAGACCAGATCGTAAGTCGAGCCCAGCTGATAAATATGAAATATGATATTTTTGAGGTGAAAAGACCGGGTCGTAAGCCTCAAAATAGTAACAGTCTAGCCAGGTTGAGGACCAAGATACTGGGGCCTTAGGGTCTAGCCAGGTTGAGGTCCAAGAGACTGGGTCTGTTACATTATCCATGGATAGATATATATATCGCCTATGGGCTTGATGAATGTGATTATGGACCAAAGCAGTAACTCTGAATTTTGAATAACATATTATATCCTTTTTGGGCCCATGCTTGTCTTTGTTTCAATGTTAATCATAAATGGTAAAACAATTAAATAAGATAATGAAATGTAATATTATGAAATATAGCATTTTTGAATATGATCTCTATTGCTTGAAAGTATGGCATTGACATTGCATTAAAGCATATTGTTATTGTAGTTTGTACCACTAAGCCTATGGCTTAGCGCGATTGTGGTTCATTGTGTAGGTGACAGGGTAGAACCGGAGAGTTCAGCTAGACCGAGTCGAGTCTAGACTTTGAAGTGTTGATTATGGGCTTAAAGATCAGAGACAAACTGCCAAACATGTATAAACTTTATGTTTTGTAAACATGGATTTTGATGCATTTATATATGTAAATACCACTACATTTTCCGCTGCATAATGAATAAATGTTTTATCTAGTATAGTTTATAATATAATATGAAGTGTTTTAAGTTTTCTTATATTATTGTAGAAGAGAAAAATTGGGTTATCTAATATAAACCATGGCACTCCTGTATTCGGTATACGTATATTACAGGTGTAGTAGTATGTAGTGTGCGTATACGGGGTATAGGGGTGTTACATCTGTTTTGGTATCAGAGCCTAGGTTTGAGATTCTCAACCTAGGTAAATTGTATGAAAAAGAACATTTTGATTCTAAAAGTTGGTTTTAAAATAAGATACATATTTTTGTATTGGCAGTCTCTAATCTTTGATGAGGTATATTCTGCTATGTTTGCAGATATAGGTAGTGATGGCGTCTCAATCATGTCAGTCCATAGAAGGTAGTGCTGAGAGTGTAGCTCCTGAAGAGGGTAGAGATGGAGCTAGGATTGAGAGAGTTGGAGAGGCACCTGCTCCTGTGCAAGAGAGATCAGCTGCTGATGAAGTTCCGCCGGTTTGGTTACAGCATGTGGTAGAATTATTGAGGCAAGCTCCAGTGCAGCCACCGCCACCACAGCCACAAGTACCGGTGAGACACTATGATAAATTGAGGAAATTTGAGGCTGAAGATTTCTTTGGTACTACAGATCCTGCAATAGCTGAGCAGTGGTTGGATAGAGTTCAGAGGGTATTCATCTAGTTGCAAGCCACTCCTGAAGAGAAATTTGATTATGCTAGATCTCTTTTGCAGAGAGATGCGTATGATTGGTGGAAGATGGTTCCTCATGCTATGGATGATCCAGAAACTTTGTTTTATAGTGATTTTCTGTGGGAGTTTGAGTAGAAATATACTCCGAGGGAGTATAAGGATGTCAAGAAGATGGAATTTCTAAATCTGAGACAAGATAACCGGACTGTGACAGAGTATGAGGTAGAGTTCATCCGGTTGAGTCATTATGCCGGGGGGATTATTTCAGATAAGATTGACCGGTGTAGGAGATTTGATGAAGGGTTGAAGCCCTCTATTATATGTATTGTTGCTGGTTCCCAGTATCAGGATCTTTCCCAGCTTGTTGCAGCAGCCAGAAGTGTTGAGAGAGCACAGGCTATTGCAGCAGCTGCTACTGAAGAGGAGACCAGAGTTAGGAGATCCCAGTTTGAGGCAGGGTCTTCGTCTATGAAGAGAGGCCGAGGAAGTTTTGTTCTTAGAGTCAGTAGGAGCCAGAGGCAGTCGGGTAGGTCAGTTCAGTATCAGAGGCAGAGACCGAGACCTATAGTTTCTGTAGCTAGTGCTCCAACTCCAGTGGTTCAGAGGTCTACTCCACCTACATGTGTCAATTGTGGTAGGATACATGGGGGTGTTTGTTGGAAGATTGGTGGATCAGCTGTGTGTTTCAGATGTGGACCGACTGACCATTTCATTAGAGATTGTCCTAAGATGCAGGAGTATAGGCAGGCAAATTCTACAATTTCTCGACCTAGTGTGAGAGGAGGTCGAAGTGGCAGAGGTGTTAGTAGAGGTGGTCGACCTAGGATCAGTCAGAGAGGAGGCTCTACATTCGGAGGCAGTAGGCCAGATGAGGCTGGGTCTTCTCAGTGAGTGTATGCGATGCAGAGGCAATCGGATGCTTCAGCAGTCATTGCGGGTACATTTTCTTTATTTGGCATTTCAGTTCTTGCTTTGATTGATCCAGGATCTACTCATTCATACATAAGTGCATCTATCTTGCCTATGTATGAATTGCATTCAGAGTCCTTAGGATTTGATGTCTTGGTGACAAATCCTTTAGGGTATTGTGTGGTGGTGAGAAAGGTGCATCGTGATAGTTCAGTTGTGGTGCAAGGTGAGGAGTTTCTTGGTGATTTGATTGAAATGCCTTTTAAGGAGTATGATTTGATTTTAGGTATGGATTGGTTGTCTAATCATGGAGCTATGGTAGACTATTAAAAGAAATGTGTTACCCTGAAAACCAGTGATGGTATCTAGTGAATAGAGACAATTTGCATCCTTATTTGTGTCAGCTGTTGCAGCTAGAAAGTTTATTAGAAAAGGGTGTGATGCTTATCTTGCTCATGTTGTGGATACCAGAGTAGTGGGTTCTCAACTTGATAGTATACCCACAGTTGCGGAATTTCCAGATGTTTTTCCGGAGGAGTTGCCAGGGTTACCCCTTGAGAGAGAGGTTGAGTTTGGTATCAATTTGTTGCCTGGTACCACTTACATCTCTATTACTCCTTATCGAATGTCACCTGCTGAGTTGAGAGAGTTGAAGGTGTAGTTGCAGGAGTTGTTGGATAAAGGGTTTGTTCGCCCTAGTGTTTCTCCGAGGGGAGCACCTGTTTTGTTTGTGAAGAAGAAGGATGGTACTTTGAGGTTGTGCATCAATTATAGACAATTGAATAAGGTGACCATTAAGAATAAGTACCCTTTGCCTAGGATAGATGATCTCTTCAATCAGTTGAAGGGAGCAACAGTATTTTCCTAGATTGAATTGAGATCAGGGTACCATCAGAGTAGAGTCAGAGCTGAAGATGTTCCTAAGACAACTTTCCGCACAAGATATGGGCATTATGAGTTTTTAGTGATGCCTTTTGGATTGACGAATGCACCTGCAGCTTTCATGGATTTGATGAATAGGGTGTTTAGGCCCTATCTAGATCAGTTTGTGGTGGTCTTCATTGATGATATTTTGGTGTATTTGCATAATGAAGAGGATCATGACAAGCATTTGCGGATTGTATTGCAGACCTTAAGAGAGAAGCAATTGTATGCTAAGCTGTCGAAGCGTGAGTTTTGGCTTGATCAAGTGACTTTTCTCGGTCATATAGTTTCAGCAGATGGTATAAGAGTTGATCCGAGTAAAGTTGAGGCCATTTTGAATTGGAGTCCACCGAAGTCTGTGACTGAAGTCGGAAGTTTTCTGGGTTTGGCAGGCTATTATTGACGGTTTGTGAAGGGTTTTTCTTTGATAGCTACTCCACTTACCAGATTACTTCGGAAAGGAGTTAGATTTGTGTGGACGGATCAGTGTCAAGCTAGCTTTGAGCAGTTGAAAGAAATGTTGACTCAAGCTCCTGTTGTTACTTTGCCTGTGGAAGATAAACCATATGGGATTTATAGTGATGCTTCACATAATGGTTTAGGTTGTGTTTTGATGCAAGAAGGTAAAATCATATCTTATGCTTCTCGACAGTTGAAGCCGCATGAGCTTAATTATCCAACGCATGATTTGGAGTTGGCAGCTATAGTTTTTGCTTTGAAGATTTGGTGACACTACTTGTATGGGGAGAAGTGTTTCATTTACACGGATCATAAGAGTTTGAAATATTTGGGGGTTCAGAGAGAGCTTAATCTTCGGCAAAGACGATGGTTGGAGCTGATTAAAGATTACGACTGTTTGATTAATTATCAATCTGGTAAGGCAAATGTTGTTGCGGATGCCTTGAGTCGGAAGTCTTTGGCAGGTTTGACTGTTTATTCGCTCTCGTTGCTTGTTGAGTTGAGAGCATTACATGCTAGTTTTGAATCATGTGATGATGGAGCCTTGTTAGCTCAGTTGCATTTGAGACCGGTGTTGTTGGATCGGATTAAAGAGGCTCAATTGGCTGATGAGAAAATTCAGAAGATTGTTTCGGGTTGCCAGAAAGGAGAGAACCGAGATTTCCATATGAGAGACAATGGTAGCCTTTGGTTCAAGGATAGATTGTGTGTTCCTGATGATGTAAGATTAAGAAAGATTATTTTGGAAGAAGCACATCAGTCGGTTTTTGCTATACACCCTGGGAGTACCAAGATGTTTCATGATTTGCTGGGCACCTTTTTAACTGTAACGACCCCACTAGCACAGTCTTACGACAGTTGGTCTATTGGGCCTTTTCTCCCGTAGGTGGACCGTAGTCCCATCCCTCAACCCAGTAGGCCGCCACAGTACTCGTTCACCTCATGGTTCCCGAGCAGGAATTTATTTATTTGGCCACAAATGAGGTCGCCTCCCTCATTCGAACCCATGGCCTCCTCCTTTAAGAGGAAACCATGAGCTGAACGAGTACCATTTCTACCACTTGGCGGCCTGCTGGGTTAAGGGCTGGGACTACGATCTACCTACGGGAGAAAAGGCCCAATAGACCAGCTATCGTAAGACTGTGCTAGTGGGGTCGTTACAATATTATTATGGTTTAATGTTGAAAGTGTGGTTTCTGTTTGAGACTCAACAATTCCATTGCTACTGTATTTTTGTAATATCCCAATGTGTGCCCTAGAAGCTTGGATATAATTGTTATTTGTTTGAATTTTATGTATATGTTATGTTGATAAGAAAAGAGAATGTTTATGTACTGTTTAAAAAGGAAAGTAATGTGTAGAAAGAAAGTGTATATGTTGGGTATATGGTTATATATATAACATATGCATTAGTCAAAAGGGATGGTCAATGGAAGAGGATATTTATGTGTGATATGTGAAATTACTTTAATGGGCATATAAGTGACAAAGGTTAAGTTAAATGGATGAGGGCATTTAGGTAATTGCTTTGTTAGAATTGCTTGGTGGAGATTTAAAGAAGAAGAGAAGTTGACTTGTGTTTATTTTTCTTTTCTTCTCCTTTATGTGCCGGCTATCCAAGAGAAGAGAGAGCAAGAGAGGTGTTCTTAATGCTAGAATCAAATTGAAGGAGGAATCAAAGGAGTTGGTTGGAGATTTGTGAAATTTCTTCATTTAAGGTAAGTACTCTCTTGTTTATCTTTGTTATTTTTGAAGTTATGTTTGAGGTGGGTTGTGATGTGTTGAGATTATGAATAGGTTTGTTTGAGATGAGTTTATAAGTGTTGAGATTGATTATAAGTTAAAAAGGTTGAATTGATGTTGGTTTTGGTTTGAAGATGATAAGTTAAGAGTGATGTTTGGTTTTAGGGTTTTGAAATGGTAGATGATTTAAATGGATTGTTGATGTATTGTTAATGTGTATATTGTGTTAAACATGCAAAATAAGTGTTAATGACTTTGATTACATCCATTTGAATGAGTTTATGTTGTGCATAATGTGTTTAATTTCAATCAAAAGAGTGTTGGCTATGGTTAGGGTTTTGTTCATAAGAGACGCGGCCAAAACCAAGGAAGAGACACGGCCAACCTATACAATTTTGGAGACACGGCCAAGTCTAAGAAAAATGTGGCCGTGTTGGATGATTTTTGGAGAGACACGCCGTGTCCCTTGCCCATGTTTGCTTCTGTTGCTTTCGGCTGAGAGACACGGCCACAAGCTTGGCCGTGTCCCTTGAGGGTGTCCCTTACTGTGATTTGTTTCTTGCTTTTCTCACATTGTTGAATCCTTCCAAGGTCTTTTTGTATTTACACTTTGAATATACTTAAAACAAAGATGACCTAACCAAATGTGTATTGAGGATTCTAAATTTAAGAATAAGGTGAATTATATATGTGTATATATATCAATGATGATCATTTTTAATGGATGCTTAATGTGTTTGATTATGTACATTTCAATAATAATGTACTTTGAAATGTTGTATCAATAATGCTATATGAATAATATGATTTGAGATATAATATGATATGAGGCCATTGTAATTGGCTATTATAACTCAAATGTGATATGAAGCCATTGTGTTTGGCTATGATGATTCTATTGGAAGAACATAAGGCATGTTTGCCTAATTGATGATGAGATTTGAGAATGAAATAATAAATGAATGTTGTGTCTAATGTGTTATTCATTTTCAGAGTTTTGTTATTGGTGGCATGCCTATTGGTAACATTCTCTTGAAGTTAGGTTGGATTTGATCCTTGAAACCTAATTGAGATGTTACAACCCTTGAAGCTAGGTTGGGTTGGTTCTTGAAGCTAAGTTGGGTTGATACTTAGCATGCTTTGTTCCCCTTGAAGCTTGGTTGAACCTAATCCTTGAAGCCTAGTTGGGTTTATGATAATGATAGATGTGATAACAAAACCAAAGCATTAACTCTGAAAGTTGAATGGCATATTAGTGTGTTTTGGGCCCATGCTTGTCTTTGCTTAATGTGATTCATAAATTGTAAAATGATTGACAAATGAGATATATGGAAGGATATTGAAATGTGATATGTTTATATATGTGGTTTATGAAATATAAAGTTATGTTATTAACCTTTCATCTATGATATTGATTTGAGTAATCAAATGTGTGACATTGCATTGCCTTAAAGTATAGTGTTGGTATATTTTGTACTACTAAGCCGATGGCTTAGCGCGATAGTGTTTGATCGCGCAGGTAACAGAGTTGAACCTGAGAGCTCCTCGAGACCGAGTGAGAGTAGACATTGAAGAGTTATTTTGGGACTTAAAGATCGGAGAAGAGCTGCCAATCATGTATATATTCTATGTTTTGTAAACTTTGATTTATAATATACTTGTAATAACTTCCGTTGTGAATTAATAAATATTTTTATATGGTGTCTTTTGGATTTCTTTTAAATGTTTGAGATTGGTTTCACTTATTTACAAAGATATTTATTGTGTTTCTTTTTAAACTGTGGCATTTTCTATATTCAGTATACGTATGTTACGATCGTTTAAGCATGCTTGGTACGTATACAGTATATAGGGGTGTTACAATTGTTTTGGTATCAGAGCCTAGGTTTGAGATTTTCAACCTAGGTCAAGTGTAAGAAAAAGAGTGTTTTGATTTTAAAAAGTGGATTTTTGAATAACATACATGTTTGGCATTGGCAGTCTCTGTTCTTTAATGAGAGGTATTGTGCTGTGTTTGCAGATATAGGTTGTGATTGATTCTCACTCACGTCAGTCAGTCGAGGGTAGTGCTGAGAGTATAGCTCCTGATGAGATTAGAGAGGGAGCTAGAGTGGACAGTGCTGGAGAGGTACCTGCTTCTGTGTCGGGCAGACCAGCTGGTGAGGATGTTCCGCCATTTTGGGTTAGGCATGTGGTAGAGGCTTTGAGGCAAGCACCAGTGCAACCACCGCCACCACCCCCACAGCCTTTGGTATCAGTAAGACAGTATGATAAGCTAAGGAAGTATGGAGCAGAAGATTTTCTAGGTACCATTGATCCAGCTATAGCAGAGCAGTGGCTAGACAAAGTACAAAGAATATTTGTTCAGTTGCAAGCCACTTCAGAAGAAAAGTTTGATTATGCAAGATCATTGTTGCAGAAGGATGCATATGACTGGTGGAAGACAGTGCCCCATGCTATGGATGATCCACCTACCTTGTCCTATGCTGATTTTCTAAGAGAGTTTGAATTAAAGTATACTCCAAGGGAGTATAAAGATGTGAAAAAGATGGAGTTTTTGAGCTTGAAGCAAAATCACCGGACTGTGACTAAATATGAATTAGAGTTTATCCGGTTGAGCCAGTATGCTGGGGGTATTATATCTATGAGATAGATATATGCAGGAGATTTGAGGAGGGATTGAGGCCCTCTATCTTGTGTCTTGTGGCTGGATCTAGATATCATGATCTTTCCCAGCTTGTTGCAGCAGCTCGAAGTGTGGAGAGAGCTCAGGTTATTGCAGCTGCTTCAGAGGAAGAGATCAGGGTTAGAAGGCCCCAGTTTGAGGTAGGGTCTTCGTCTGTGAAAAGAGGTAAAGGAAGTTTTATTCCTCGGGTTAGTAGGAGTCAGAGGCCAGCTGGTAGGTCAGTACAGTTTCAGAGGCAGAGATCTAGACCTACAGTTTCAGTGGCGAGTGCTCCGACCCCAGTGACTAAGAAATCCACTTTACCCATATGCATTCATTGTGGCAGGCCACATGGTTGTACTTATTAGAGGACTGGTGTGGCAGGGGTATGCTTCAGATGTGGATCACCTGATCATTTTGTTAGAGATTGTCCTGAGAGACAGGATCAGATGTCAGTTGATACTGCAGCTTCTCGACCTAGTGTGAGGGGAGGTCGAGGAGGCAGAGGTTTCAGCAGAGGAGGCAGATCTGGGTTCAGTTCTAGAGGAGATTATACATCCAGGGAGAGTAGACCAGAGGAGGCTGGATCTTCTCAGAGGATTTATGTGATGCAGAGGCAACCAGATGCTTCGGCAGACATAGCTGGTACTTTTTCTTTATTTGGTATTTCAGTACTTGCTTTGATTGATCCCGGTTCCACACATTTATATATTAGTGCATCTGTTTTGCCTGTGTCTGATGTGCATGCTGAATCCCTAGGATTTAATGTATTGGTGACAAATCCTTTAGGGCATAGTGTGATTGTAAGTAAGGTGCACCGAGATAGTGCAGTAATGGTCCAAGGTGAGGAGTTCCTTGGAGATTTAATTGAGATGTCTTTTAAGGAATATGATGTGATCCTAGGCATGGACTGGTTATCTAGACATGGAGCTGTGGTAGATTGTAAAAAGAAAATTGTTACTTTGAGAACCAGCGATGGTAGAGAGGTGTTAGTATCTAATGTGCAGGGACAGCTAGCATCCTTGTTTGTTTTAGCTGTTGCAGCTAGGAGATTGATTAGAAAAGGGTGTGATGCTTACCTTGCTTATGTTGTGGATACTAGAGTAAAGAGTTCTCAACTTGATGATATACCCACAGTTGCAGAGTTTCCAGATGTGTTTCCAGAGGAGTTGCCAGGGTTGCCTCCTGAGAGAGAGGTGGAGTTTGGTATTGAATTATTGCCTGGTACCACTCCTATCTCCATTACTCCTTATAGAATGGCACCTGCTGAGCTGAGAGAACTGAAAGTGCAGATGCAGGAGTTGTTGGATAAAGGGTTTGTTCGCAGTAGTGTTTCACCGTGGGGAGCTCCTGTTTTGTTTGTAAAGAAAAAGGATGGTACTATGAGATTGTGTATCGATTATAGGCAATTGAACAAGGTGACTATTAAAAATAAATATCCTTTGCCTAGAATTGATGATCTCTTTGATTAATTGAAGGGTGTAGCAGTGTTTTCTAAAATTGATTTGAGATCAGGGTACCATCAGTTAAGGGTCAGAGCTGAGGATATTCCTAAGACAGCCTTTCGTACGAGATATGGGCATTATGAGTTTCTAGTTATGCCTTTTGGTTTGACGAATGCACCTGTAGTTTTTATGGATTTGATGAATAGGGTGTTTAGGCCCTATCTTGATCAGTTTGTAGTGGTCTTTATTGATGATATATTGGTGTATTCGCATAATGAGGAGGAGCATGACAAGCATCTGCGAATTGTATTGCAGATTTTGAGAGAGAAGCAATTGTTTGCTAAACTGTCGAAGTGTGAGTTTTGGCTTGACCAAGTAACTTTTCTCGGTCACATAGTTTCAGCAGAAGGCATTAGAGTTGATCCGAGTAAAGTTGAAGATATTTTGAATTGGAGTCCACCAAAGTCTGTGACTGAAGTTAGAAGTTTTCTGGGTTTGGCAGGCTATTACCGACGGTTTGTGAAAGGATTTTCTTTGATAGCTACTCCACTTACCAGATTACTTCGAAAGGGAATTAGATTTGTGTGGACAGATCAGTGTCAGGTTAGCTTTGACCAGTTGAGAGAGATGTTAACTCAAGCGCCTGTTCTTACTTTACCTGTGGAAGACAAACCATATGTGATTTACAATGATGCTTCACATAGTGGTTTGGGTTGTGTTCTGATGCAAGAAGGTAAGGTGATAGCTTATGCTTCTCGACAGTTGAAACCGCATGAGCTCAATTATCCGACCCATGATTTAGAGTTGGCAGCCATTGTGTTTGCATTGAAGATTTGGCGACATTATCTATATGGGGAGAAGCGTTTTATCTATACTGATCATAAAAGTTTAAAATACTTGGGTGTCCAAAGAGAACTCAATCTTCGACAGAGAAGGTGGTTAGAGTTGATAAAAGACTACAACTGTTTGATTGATTATCATCCTGGTAAGGCAAATGTTGTTGCTGATGCCTTGAGTCAGAAGTCTTTAGCAGGGTTGACTGCTTATTCACTTTCGTTGCTTGTTGAGTTGAGAGCGTTGCATGCCAGTTTTGTATCTTGTGATGATGGTGCATTGTTGGCACAGTTGCAATTGAAACCAGTATTGTTGGATCAGATTAGAGAGGCTCAATTGGCTGATGAGAAGATTCAGAAGATTGTTTCAGATTGCCAGAATGGAAAGAGTCGAGATTTCATTGTGAGAAATGATGGGAGTCTTTGGTTTAAGAACAGATTGTGTGTACCTAATAATACTAATTTGAGAAGAATCATTTTAGAAGAAGCACATCAGTCAGTATTTGCTATGCATCCGGGCAATACAAAGATGTATCATGATTTGAGACAGCATTATTGGTGGTCCGGAATGAAGAGAGACATTGCAGCTTTTGTGTCCAAATGTCTCACATGTCAGAGGGTAAAAGCTGAGCATCAAGTTCCAACAGGGTTACTTCAGCCTTTAGCAGTGCCTGAATGGAAATGGGATAGAGTAACCATGGATTTTGTATCTGGTTTACCTTTGACACAAAGAAAGCATGATGCTATTTGGGTGATTATTGACAGGTTGACTAAGACAGCTCATTTCCTTCCGGTTCGGATGGATTACTCTTTGGAGAGGTTAGCTGAGCTATATATCCATGAGATTGTGAAGTTGCATGGTGTCCCAATTTCTATAGTGTCTGATCGAGATCCCCGTTTTACTTCCAGGTTTTGGAAGAGTTTACATAGTGCTTTGGGTTCTCGACTGCACTTCAGTACTGCTTTCCATCCACATATAGATGGGCAGTCCGAGAGGGTGATACAGATTATTGAGGACATGTTGAGAAGCTGTGTCACTGATTTCTCTAGAAGTTGGGATGGATTCTTACCACTTGTTGAATTTGCTTACAACAACAGTCACCAATCCAGCATTGGTATGGCACCATTCGAGGCATTGTATGGTAGACGGTGTAGGACACCTTTATGTTGGAATGAGCTTGGAGAAGATAAGTTAATTGGTCCTGATTTGGTCAAAGAAATTGAAGAGAAAGTGAAAGTGATTCGAGAAAGGTTGAAAACAGCTTCAGACCGACAAAAATCTTATTCAGATTTGAAGAGGAGAGACATTGAATATAATGTGGGAGATAAAGTATTTTTGAAAGTGTCTCCTTGGAAGAAGATTTTGAGGTTTGGTCGGAAAGGGAAATTGAGTCCTTGCTTCATTGGACCCTATGAAGTTTTAGAAAGAGTTGGGCCAGTTGCTTATCGGCTTGCTTTGCCACCTAACTTAGAAAGGATCCATAATGTATTCCATGTTTCTATGTTGAGGAGATACAGGTCGGATCCATCTCATGTGTTGCCAATTGAATCTATCGAAGTGAGTCCAGATCTGACATTCAAAGAAGAACCAGTTGCTATCTTGGCACGTGATGTAAAAGAGTTGAGAAATAAGAAAGTGCCTTTGGTAAAGATTTTGTGGAAGAATCATGCAAGAGAAGAAGCAACTTGCGAAAGTGAGCAAGCTATGCGAGATCAATATCCCCAGTTGTTTCAGACTTGATATCAGGTAATTTCGAGGATGAAATTTCTTTTTAGAGGGGGAGAATTGTAATATCCCAATGTGTGCCCTAGAAGCTTGGATATAATTGTTGTTTGTTTGAATTTTGTGTATATGTTATGTTGATAAGAAAAGAGAATGTTTAAGTATTGTTTAAAAAGGAAATTAATGTGTAGAAAGAAAGTGTATATGTTGGGTATATGGTTATATATATAACATATACATTAGTCAAAAGGGATGGTCAATGGAAGAGGATATTTATGTGTGATATGTGAAATTACTTTAATGGGCATATAAGTGACAAAGGTTAAGTTAAATGGATGAGGGCATTTAGGTAATTGCTTTGTTAGAATTGCTTGGTGGAGATTTAAAGAAGAAGAGAAGTTGACTTGTGTTTATTTTTCTTTTCTTCTCCTTTGTGTGCTGCTATCCAAGAGAAGAGAGAGCAAGAGAGGTGTTCTTAATGCTAGAATCAAATTGAAGGAGGAATCAAAGGAGTTGGTTGGAGATTTGTGAAATTTCTTCATTTAAGGTAAGTACTCTCTTGTTTATCTTTGTTATTTTTGAAGTTATGTTTGAGGTGGGTTGTGATGTGTTGAGATTATGAATAGGTGTGTTTGAGATGAGTTTATAAGTTTTGAGATTGATTATAAGTTAAAAAGATTGAATTGATGTTGGTTTTGGTTTGAAGATGATAAGTTAAGAGTGATGTTTGGTTTTAGGGTTTTGAAATGGTAGATGATTTAAATGGATTGTTGATGTATTGTTAATGTGTATATTGTGTTAAACATGCAAAATAAGTGTTAATGACTTTGATTACATCCATTTGAATGAGTTTATGTTGTGCATAATGTGTTTAATTTCAATCAAAAGAGTGTTGGCTATGGTTAGGGTTTTGTTCATAAGAGATGCAGCCAAAACCAAGGAAGAGACACGACCAACCTATACAATTTTAGAGACACGGCCAAGTCTAAGAAAAATGTGGTCGTGTTGGATGATTTTTGGAGAGACACGGCCGTGTCCCTTGCCCATGTTTGCTTCTGTTGCTTTTAGTTGAGAGACACGGCCATAAGCTTGGCCGTGTCCCTTGAGGGTGTCCCTTACTGTGATTTGTTTCTTGATTTTCTCACATTGTTGAATCCTTCCAAGGTCTTTTTGTATTTACACTTTGAATATACTTAAAACAAAGATGACCTAACCAAATGTGTATTGAGGATTCTAAATTTAAGAATAAGGTGAATTATATATGTGTATATATATCAATGATGATCATTTTTAATGGATGCTTAATGTGTTTGATTATGTACATTTCAATAATAATGTACTTTGAAATGTTGTATCAATAATGCTATATGAATAATATGATTTGAGATATAATATGATATGAGGCCATTGCAATTGGCTATGATAACTCAAATGTGATATGAAGCCATTGTGTTTGGCTATGATGATTCTATTGGAAGAACATAAGGCATGTTTGCCTAATTGATGATGAGATTTGAGAATGAAATAATAAATGAATTGTGTGTCTAATGTGTTATTCATTTTCAGAGTTTTGTTATTGGTGGCATGCCTATTGGCAACATTCTCTTGAAGTTAGGTTGGATTTGATCCTTGAAACCTAATTGAGATGTTACAACCCTTGAAGCTAGGTTGGGTTGGTTCTTGAAGCCAAGTTGGGTTGATACTTAGCATGCTTTGTTCCCCTTGAAGCTTGGTTGAACCTAATCCTTGAAGCCTAGTTGGGTTTATGATAATGATAAATGTGATAACAAAACCAAAGCATTAGCTCTGAAAGTTGAATGGCATATTAGTGTGTTTTGGGCCCATGCTTGTCTTTGCTTAATGTGATTCTTAAATGGTAAAATGATTGACAAATGAGATATATGGAAGGATATTGAAATGTGATATGTTTATATATGTGGTTTATGAAATATAAAGGTATGTTGTTAACCTTTCATCTATGATATTGATTTGAGTAATCAAATGTGTGACATTGCATTGCCTTAAAGTATAGTGTTGGTATATTTTGTACTACTAAGCCGATGTCTTAGCGCGATAGTGTTTGATCGCACAGGTAACAGAGTTGAACCTGAGAGCTCCTCGAGACCGAGTGAGAGTAGACATTGAAGAGTTATTTTGGGACTTAAAGATCGGAGAAGAGCTGCCAATCATGTATATATTCTATGTTTTGTAAACTTTGATTTATAATATACTTGTAATAACTTCCGTTGTGAATTAATAAATATTTTTATATGGTATATTTTGGATTTCTTTTAAATGTTTGAGATTGGTTTCACTTATTTACAAAGATATTTGTTGTGTTTCTTTTTAAACTGTGGCATTTTCTATATTCAGTATATGTATGTTACGATCGTTTAAGCATGCTTGGTACGTATACGGTATATAGGGGTGTTACAATTTTATAAACTACTGTGAAAGGAAACATTATTTTAAAAAATAAAAATTACTACTGGACATTTAAATATTTTTAAATTATTAGATGAAGCTTATGATAGAATTATAGTGATAAAGCCAAACCTAAGTTTGTTGGTTCCACCAAAATTTAGTTTATTGATCCAAGCTTTCTACCTCACTGCCTGCACTAATCTTAGTTTTTGGCTGGTAAGTGCCTTCTTTTTTGCTAATGTGTATATGTACTGCTTTTTCCTTTTGATAATTCTTGTGTGTTGCATTCCCATCTCTTTATTTTAAGTTTCTATATTTATAAGCACAATTTGAGTGACCGCTTCCAAGATTTCCTCTCCTTATCCATGCCTTATTTGGATTCTAAATGCAAAACTGCTTAATTAAGGAATTAAAACTGCCTAATTAAAGACTGGAGGCAAAGTTGGGCCGTGTTCCATGCCCTCTGTGTCGAATTGGCAAGGCCAATTCACCCCAGGCTAGGGCCTGGGATGAAACATCCATGCCAATTCACCGTAGACCATATTTTCCCCAGGCACGGTCTGGGACGAATTGGCAAGGCCAATTTGCTCTAGGCAAGGGCGTGGGATGTATTGGCCATCCGTATTATCCTTAGGCATGGCCTGTAGCAAATTGGCAAGGCCAATTCACCATGGCCAGCCTGGTAGTGAATTGGCTAAGCTGATTTTGGGTTGGACTATATTGCTTTTGCATTTTAAGATTGTATCGGACCATTTTTGTCTTTAAATAATAAATTGGACTAGGTTTAGGACTTTAAATTAAAATGACTTATTTTAGGCCTTTTAAAATTGGACTGACCTAATCCAAAGCTATAAACTAGGTTTAAGCTTTTTAAAATTAGACCAAATTTAGCTTGGCCTCTTATAATTAGGATCGAACTAGCTTAGGGCAAATATTAAGGGTCTACAGTTTGCCCCCAGCTTGAACAATCTTGAATTCATTAAGAGAGTGAAAAGCAACATGACTTTTGAATAATTTAGGGCAAAGATGGGTTTTGGACCCGAGGTTGGTTTGGGTTCTCTTCCCAAGACTGGATTGGGTTTTAGACCCGAGGTTGGTTTGGGTTCTGGACCAGAGACTGGATGGAGCTCTGGACCCGAGGTTAGTTTGGGTTCTGAACCTAAGACTGGATTTGGTTTTGGACCCATGGTTGGTTTGGGTTCTAGACCTAAAATTGAATTTTATTTGGGTTCTTGGACCCGAGACTATATTTGATTTGGGTTCCTGACCTGAGACTAGTTGCTTTGAGAAAAAATAGATCAACTTCTGCTTGGTTGAATTTTTGTCATATGTGAATTGCGATTTTTTTCTAACTGGTTGTTCCATTGTGGGTCTTTGTGCTTCAAAAATGGATCTTTATCCTTTGGAGATTGGGTCTTTACCCTTTAGAAATAGATCTTTATCCATTAGAGATTATCCTGCATTGACTTTAGCTCTTCTAGCTGGACTGATCTTTTATCTTTTTGCATTTTCATTCTTTTTGTTCTTCCATTTGTAAAAAATTCAGCTATTTTTTAGCTAGTCTTCATATCTTCTCTTTGCCCTCTGTGTACAAAATATGAAAAGTGCGTTTGAAAATGTTTAGTGCACGCATAAACTCAAAGATTGAAAGGAGAAACTTTGTCTACTGTGTAGGTTCTAACAAATGATTTTGCTCCCATGCAGGCCCATTTTGATATTTGCATTTTGTTTGGTTCTTTGCACAAGCACACATCTCCATTTTTGTAAAATGACTAGATCTTCTTCAAGCAACTGACCTTCCATGTCCCCTGATTACATATCTGCTTCATGTTTGCATCATAGAGTATATGTTGTTTAGTTTGACAAAGAATAGACAATTCAAGACAAAAAATGTAGTGCGATATGCTTATGTATACATGATATGCATGAATAATACTTACAGTGGTTCCATTGACTCACATATTGAGGTGATCAACTGAAGTGATCCCATGGATTCCTTCTAGATGCTTGTTCAAATCTTGCATTGGAATGACAAAAGACTTCACATTTATGACTTTTATCTTCAAGATGCTGAAAACATGAGTGGTCAGGCCCAAGTAGCATAGTTAGAGATATATCCATTTCTAACTATGATTCAACACTTTAGTTGGTAGCTTTTTATAACCTTGCAAATAATCATTTATTTTGCCCAATGTGCCCTTCGAGGTTCGACGGTGTAACATACTTTCCTTAACTTAAAGGTTTATGCAACAAGAAATAGTTTTTTTAATCAAATGTTGACTTTGTCAAATCAGTGCCATTGTACCTCAGGACTCGATTTTCCAAATTAACATATCTATAACGTAATAACCTTAGTTACCGTACTAAACTTGAGAATCCTTTCCATTTAAGCGAAAAACTATTGCACTTCGGATAGGTACATACACATTACTTAGCCAAAGGTCTTATTGAGTTTAAATATTGTCTATTTCATATGCATGCTTATTCAAACTATCTCCACTAATAGACTTTACCTACCAAGAGAGATTAATAGGTCTTTAATAGGCTTGAAATGGGGTCTATAAGGGACATGGGTTAAATGAAGGCCATTTATAAATTGAAGTCGATGTGACAGTACGGATAAACTTTCACACTACAAATTTCTTGTTGGAACCTTAGACAGTTGGAAGCATGAAAAAGATAGAGCTTTGAATGTTCTTCTTTCTTCTTGACATGAATTTGGATCTTGATTAGGACAGTCTTTACCTTTGCAAAAAGCTTGAGACCCCTATTCTTTTCTTTTTCTCTCACTCTTTTTTTTTTCTTTTGGCATTTCATCATTTTGTCCTTTTCCTCTGCAAGGTTGTCAAGTGCTTGAATTTTAAGAAATGGATGGCCTTTCTCATATCTCTTTGATTTTGGTTGAATCTCTAGTTGGGTTGCACTGATTAAAGTCAAATTGTCCTCATAAACTAACTGGAAGTCTTCTGCTGCTTTAGGTAAAAGAGAACTCGATTGGCTTTCTGAACCACCTTTTTCGGTTTTATTTTCTTTCCTTTATTTTATTTTTTTTCTTCTTTTTCTTTTTCTTTTTCTTTTACTTTTTTAGGTCCTACCTCTAAAATGGTTGTCTTGTTTGTACCAACTTGTGTTTCTAATAATGGATGAGTAGTATAGCATAAATATGCTTCAGTTCTGACTTTATCTCAATAAGTTTGTGATATTAGGCCTAATTCAGGTATCCTTCTCTTTGATCTTCTTTCCCCTTGGTAATTCAGTGATCATCATACTTGTTATAAGAGTCACAATAGTATAGGGTAGGTTATCGGGCTTACAAGCCAATAAAGAATAGGTTAAAATCTCATGAAGGCTCAAAAGAAAACTAGGGATTGATATGAATAGGATGAATACTAGTTTTTGGCTTACCAAACAATGCCTAGATCATCTCTCCCTTAAATAAGCAGAGTTCAATTTTACCTCAAAAGTTCGTCAAAACATGTTCTAAGACTAACTAGGACTTAGACAAAGGTCATTATGCAGGAGCCCTCTCTAAGTAAGCATACACAGCTTAATACTATTGAACAATTTCCTCACCTAGTAAAGTCATTCGAACCATGATGCATAGATACACTAATTCATAAATATCAAGCTAGACTCATAATTGGTTGGGCACCAAAAGGAACAAATACCAACATAAACAAAAATTTGATGAAAGTAATTTATTCAAACCAACTTAATTTGAAAAATATAATTGTTATAGAAAATATCAAAGATATAAAATAAAACAAATAAGCCAAGGGAAGTTTTATTGAGTTAGAGTCGAAGATGCTTCATTTATTTAGGCATATCAAGGGCAAGGATTTTTCCATCATCAAGGATCATTGCTTCATCATCCTCAAGTAGTCCAAGCTTGATTGGTAGCACCTCCTTTTTAGTAGCTTCTCCATTCATATCATGATGGCAAGATGACAAGATAAAACTATCCTCCAATCCTCCCTCAATCATGAAGGTTGCAAGCGGGGGTGTCCTTCAAAATTTAGGCAAATGATTATGCTTAGTGGTGGGCTTATCAGGCTTAAGTAGCTTTCCAATTACAATCAAATCTTGGATCTCATGCCTTAATCGAACACATTTATCTATCTCATGCCCTTGCACTTTGTAAATCATTAACTTTTGACCCAGTCCAATTCGATAGTCCAAAATAATTTTTGTGGTATTTTTAATAGTATTTGTTACTTATAATATTTGTTTTTAATTAAAATAAAAAATATAAAAAAAAGAAGAAGAAAAGATAAAAAATAAATTAAAAATAAAAATCGGCGACGGAAGAATCGACGACGAAAATTTTTCATCGCGGGCGAGAATTGGCTTGGGCCAATTCGCCACAGGAAAATCCTGCGGCGAAATGGCTTACCCGTGCCCAGAGCCCACAGCAATTTTTTTTGCCAGCGCACTTTCACACGCCCGGCCCGTATGTGGTTTTTCCAAAACCCTATTCTACTTGGTTTTTAATTTTGTTTCCTAAAACATTTTTTATTTCCTTAGCCAATTAGTATTAGGTTTTTATTTTTTCTTATAAATACCACATTAAAGACACATAATGAGGGATCGAAAATATTTTATTTGACTTTGAACTTTTGGAATTTTTTGACCAAACAAGATAACCTTGAAGGAGTAAGAGGCAGGGAGCAAGCAACAACAATCCATCAAAGGCAGCCTACACTGTCTTTATTATTATTCAACCAAAATTCAAAGATTGTGGCGGAACTAACGATGGAGGTTTGAATCTCTATTTCTTTGCTCATCTTTACAGTAGCTTCATCATTCAAATTGGATTGATTGTTTAAACGTGCAATAGAGGATCAATTGTTCTACTTACTAGCCAAACTCTATTTGAAAATCTAAAAAACTTTTTACCAAAACCCTAATGCCTTAATACCCTTAAAATATATTTTTGAAAATTACCTAATTACACTTTCCTTAAACCACAAAACAATGATCTTTTTTCCAAAACCCTAACCAAATCTATTTTTCTGAGATTCACAGTAGCCTTATTTTTTTTAAGTGTCAAAAGCTTTAACCCTATTTAATTCTTCTTTCCAAAATCACACAGCAAGCATTATTCTTTTAAAAATAACATTAATTCCTTAAAATCTCAGAACCATATTTTCTAAATCTTAAACCCTAAAATCTTAATTTTCAATACCAAAATCTATAACCCTAAAAACAAATTTTCAAAATTTTCTAGGGCGCTGCCCCCTTGACCCCTGCCCGCTAACAGGCTAGTGGAACCGCCGTATGGGCTCGTCGAAGGGGTCAATATTTATTTTTGTATTATAAGTCTTCATGTTTAACTTCTTTTAATATGATTATTCAAAATACAGTAGCTTCATTCAAAATATAAACCTAAACCCTAATTTATTCAAACCATAAATCTTAATTAATTCTGTTTTCCAAATCATCACAGTAGCTTGTTCCTTGTAAATATCTAAAGATTTTATTTTCATAAGCTTCAATCTTATTTACTTAAACCCTAAAGTTATATACTTACTATTTTGTTTAAATTAGATGAATGATTTATTTATGATGAATGGTTGTTTACTTTTACTGATTTGCTTTCGTTTCAAAACATTGTAAGAGGTATGTTTTCACTTTGTGGATACCTCATTAATTAATTTTCATGCATTTAAATTGTTCTTATATTTTGGGATTAATGTAAAGGATATGTTTTCACCTTTCGGTGGGTGTCCTATTTAGTTTTAGACATGGAGTATGTAAGGATATGTTTCCATCCTTGGATGGGTGTCCATTTATTTGTTTTGTTTGGATATTGCTTTGATTTTAATATAATGATGCTTTATTTTAATTGTCACATGTAATATGGATAATATTGTTATATTTATGAATTTTATAATATTAATACCTAAAAAGGAGACCAGTTCCAATGAACCGGGCATTGTAGGGGTGCTGGGCCATTTCTCACCTTCCCCACACATACCCAACTTTTTGAACCCATTAAGGGGTTGGGGATTCCTTAGGAATTGAGTCATCCACCCCTTTCTTTTTCTCGGCCTATCCGGGTGGCAACTCCATTTCTTCGGGCTTAGGCTCGTATTCTCTAAGGCCCCGAGCCTAAATAGTGTAGAAGTCGCAAGAACCATTCCACTTAGAGTGGGGGCAAAAATCCCTGCTCACATACTTGATGGAATTGACATAAGACCTTGGCATTAAAATTTGATGGCAGAGGCTTGTGAACAGGTCGAGGTGCCAATGGTTATAGTAAATCCATCTTCATTAGATTTCCAACATCTTTGACAAAGGTTCCCCCAATTTTAAAATTTTAAGCTTCTCTGTTAGTTCAGTTGTTGCATTTTTCTCTACACCTCATCTTTCCCTTTGACATTTACTGCTGGGGTGGTAGCCACTTTTATTGCTTCACTCAGACAGCACATGGTTTGACTGGTTGTGTAGAATAGGGATTGACCCCTCATTTTTCATTTGATATCTATCTGTGGACTTGTTCCTTATTAATGTTGCCTTTCCCTTCTTCTTTATGTCAATGGGAGATGCCCCATTGTTAATGATCTCCAAAATTTTAATCAATTAGGTTTGCATAATTTTAGCCAATTTGTAACATCCCGAATTCCAAATTGGTAAGAAATAGACATTGAGGATATGATTTAGGTTTAGAACAAAGGAGTTTAGAACATGACCTATAACTTGAGCTCGAATTTCATCCAAGTTAATGATAGACTTAGAGAGTCTCAAAGAAGAATTAATTGTTTATTTGTGTCTTAGCTAGATGTATAACTTGAAATTACTCAATTTGGAGTTGTACAGAATAAGATATGATGGATTTAGTAGACAATGTGCAAGCTGCCTCAGGACAGCATAGTAGGCTTGACTTCAAAGGACCGTCAAAAATCAGATATAGCTTGGATCGACCTGAAATTTTGACACAATATAGCCCTGGATGTCTAGTTTCAGTGGGAATAAGAATTACTTAAATTGGAGTTGTGAGTAAAATGATATTAATAAAGAAAGACAGCCAGGTTAGGAATGGATATCAAAAGGACCTAAGTGGAAATTTCTCAAAAGTTAGGGGCAACTATGTAAACTTAAAAATTAAGTGTCGGAAGTTCTTAATAGTGCCCATATCCGAACCCGGAAGAATATTCTCGAGATTAATCGGGTCATAACCGTGGGTTTCAATTTTTCCCGAAAACGCACGGTTTAAAAGTTACAATCGATTAATCATTGGAGGGTATTTTGATATTTTCACACCCCTAGACTATAAAATTACAGCACAAGAAAGTTATGGGGGTCAAAAAAATGAATAAAAGGAAGCCTAAGGGCTTGCCAAATAAATAAGATAAAAGAAGGCGGCAAGTGGGCCAATCATAAGTAGCCATTTAGCATTTATTAAAAGAAGAAAAGAAAAAGAGATGGACAAATGGCCCTAAGGCATTCATCCACCCCAAAAGTGGATCATAATTAGCCATATAGCATTTATTAAAAGTAGAAGGCAAGTGGACCAATTAAAAGTAGCCATTTTTGCTATAAGGTGTACCAATTAGAAGAAGTCAAATGGACCAATTAAAAGTGGCCATGTTTTGCTATAAGGTGTACCAATTAGAAGAAGGCAAATGGACCAATTAAAAGTGGCCATATTTTGCTATAAGGTGTACCAATTAGAAGAAGGCAAATGGACCAATTAAAAGTGGCCATGTTTTGTTATAAGGTGTACCAATTAGAAGAAGGCAAATGGACCAATTAAAAGTGGCCATGTTTTGTTATAAGGTGTACCAATTAGAAGAAGGCAAATGGACCAATTAAAAGTGGCCATGCTTTGTTATAAGGTGTACCAATTAGAAGAAGGCAAATGGACCAATTAAAAGTGGCCATTTTTGCTATAAGGTGTACCAATTGGAAGTCAACATCTATTCACCACTTATGGCTGCCATTTGGATCAAAATAAGCTAAGGAAAGAAAGTATAAAAGCCCTCTCTTGCATGGTGAATTCGTCCAAACCATAAGAGAAGGAAGAAGGAGGTATTTTTCCTAAGTTTAAGGCTTTTGATTTAAAGAGTTTGGTGACAAACAAGATTATAAGGAAATCAAGGAGACAGGGAAGTGATATAGAATAAAGACTAAGGAAAAACAAGGTTTGGTACTTTAACCATTGAGCTCCTTTTGAAATTTTTCTATTTTACAATTAGTAAAATGCTGTGACTTGTATGATTTTTAAAGTATAGAAATATTATCTTGAGTTGAAATTTTGATATGTTGTTGTTTGGTACTTTAACATAAAAGAAATTTTATTTTTACAAACTTTTGTTCATATGGTATATATATGTGTGTATATGGTATATATGTGAATACATATGATTCATATGTGAGTATATGTGGTATTTGTGTGAGGATATACTGTATATACATGGAGAATATGTGGTATATATATACGAAGTGAATATATATGAAATGTTATATATGCTCTACTCGGTAAATGAGTAAAACTGGTCTGGAATGGGGATTATATCGTGTGAGGTCAAGATCATGGCAATTAGTCGTGTGAGACCAAGACCACGCAGTTATATCGTGTGAGACCAATACCATGGCAATAAGTCGTGTGAGGTCAAGACCACGCAGTTATATCGTGTGAGACCAAGACCATGGCAATTAGTCGTGTGAGGTCAAGACCACGCAGTTATATCGTGTGAGACCAAGACCATGGCAATTAGTCGCGTGAGGTCAAGACCACGCAGTTATATCGTGTGAGACCAAGACCGTAGCAATTAGTCGTGTGAGGTCAAGACCACGCGTAATTCTATACGAGGCCTCATTTCGAGATCGGTGTATTCATAATTACCTTGTGGAGCAAACTGATAAAATGATAATAACTCAACTACAAATCCTGCAAGAAGAATTCACACTTCTATATTCACAACCCAACTCAATTCAAAACCATACAGTTATTATACATTACTAGATTTACATGTACATCAAGTTATCTCTTTGCATTGTTCAAATAAGTACATGCCAGTTTCTAATACCAAAATACAAAATGAAGAGGACCACTTAAGTTTGTTGATGACTGGTAGATCGCAGGAATCCTCTGCTTGCTACTAGCTCCTTGCTAATAATCTACGAGTTTAGAAGAAACTAAACTCGCTAAGCATTGCTTAGTGGGTACTTTAACTAATTACGGAAAATGAATAATAAAAGCATAATGCACTTTTAAAAGCAATGAATCGACAAATGTAACACCCCATCTTAGCCTACGTTTATAGACCAAGATGGACTGTTATCTCATGGTGGTTGTGTCTTAATATTTTACTTAGCCAAAAAAATTTTGCCAGAGTTTCCCCTATAATTGGTGGTCCCAAGTGTCGACAAAACTGATTTTTCTTATTTTTGAAAAACATTTTATTTCACAATTCAATACAAGCACACTCCCAATAATCCACCCTTATAACCTCAACTACAAATCTTGCAAGAAGAATTCACAAAACATGGCCACTTTTAATTGGTCCATTTGCCTTCTTCTAATTGGTACACCTTATAACAAAACATGGCCACTTTTAATTGGTCCACTTGCCTTCTTCTAATTGGTACACCTTATAGCAAAATATGGCCACTTTTAATTGGTCCATTTGCCTTCTTCTAATTGGTACACCTTATAGCAAAACATGGCCACTTTTAATTGGTCCATTTGCCTTCTTCTAATTGGTACACCTTATAGCAAAAATGGCTACTTTTAATTGGTCCACTTGCCTTCTACTTTTAATAAATGCTATATGGCTAATTATGATCCACTTTTGGGGTGGATGAATGCCTTAGGGCCATTTGTCCATCTCTTTTTCCTTTCTTCTTTTAATAAATGCTAAATGGCTACTTATGATTGGCCCACTTGCCGCCTTCTTTTATCTTATTTATTTGGCAAGCCCTTAGGCTTCCTTTTATTCATTTTTTGACCCCCGCAACTTTCTTGTGCTGTAATTTTATAGTCTAGGGGTGTGAAAATATCAAAATACCCTCCAATGATTAATCGATTGTAACTTTTAAACCGTGCGTTTTCGGGAAAAATTGAAACCCACGGTTATGACCCGATTAATCTTGAGAATATTCTTTCGGGGTCGGATATGGGCACTATTAAGAACTTCCGACATTTAATTTTTAAGTTTACATAGTTGCCCCTAACTTTTGAGAAATTTCCACTTAGGTCCTTTTGATATCCATTCCTAACCTGGCTGTCTTTCTTTATTAATATCGTTTTACTCACAACTCCAAATTAAGTAATTCTTATTCCCACTGAAAATAGACATCCAGGGCTATATTGTGTCAAAATTTCAGGTCGATCCAAGCTATATCTGATTTTTGACGGTCCTTTGAAGTCAAGCCTACTATGCTGTCCTGAGGCAGCTTGCACATTGTCTACTAAATCCATCATATCTTATTTTGTACAACTCCAATTTGAGTAATTTCAAGTTATACATCTAGCTAAGACACAAATAAACAATTAATTCTTCTTTGAGACTCTCTAAGTCTGTCATTAACTTGGATGAAATTCGAGCTCAAGTTATAGGTCATGTTCTAAACTCCTTTGTTCTAAACCTAAATCATATCCTCAATGTCTGTTTCTTACCAATTTGGAATTCGGGATGTTACACAATTGATCCTGCAGCTCAGCCATCCTAGCTTTGACAACTTCATCAACTGTATCTCTTAGTTGGTTTGCATCCATCCTCCTAATGAAGTGGTTGAATCAAAATCATTGTTGCAGGTGGTGTTGTTGTATTGCTCTTAAAATGCTGTACTCCAGGTCTGTGAGCTAGAAAGGATCAATGCCATGTAATGCAATGCATGTATGCATGTATGTACAAATAACAAACAATCAAGGATAATTAGAATGTTTCCTCCAACCTTATAACTTCCACACACAAATGGCGAATATTTTTCCTAGGAATATGGTCAACAAGATACCAACATGGAAATCTTATTTTCAAAAAATTCACTCGGACAGTTTTAACCAATAGTTGTATTTTCAAACATAGAAGTCAATCCATAATAATTCCCATTAATTAAGCTTTAATCCATTGAATCAACTAAAATAGATTTTATGCTATATTAGATTAAAACTAAATTAAGAGGTTTATCATAAATTGATTTCCCATTTGGAAAAACAACTAATAATTCATGCAAAAAATAAGCCTATGATTAATAATTCTTACTATAAATTAGGCCAACACTAGATTTTTAGTATTCCATAATAGAGCAAAATGGTTATAAGCTCATTTTAGAATTTAGATGAAGTAAAAATAATTTTGTTTTAAAGCCCTTCGTAAAAAGGTTTGTTTAAAAATGAATTTTAGGCTTTGTTTTTGGGTCATGAGAAAAAAGAATTTTTACCCATCTTTAAAGGTTTTCATGTCCAAAGACCTTCTTGAAAATTTGTTTAAAAATATTTTTTATCTTTTAGCTTAAAAGAATAAAAATTATTTTTAGCTTACAACATATGTAGGTTATATTAGAAAAAGAACAAACCAAATAAGCCTTAACCAAGATATATCAATCATAGTCAAACAATAAGCATTTGGGTAAAAATCTGAGGAAAGTAGCTAGGCCAATTACTTGAGCTTTAGTCCTTGGGTTGAAAAGTTTAGACTCCCATAGCAAGTATATACCAAAAGGTATGAGGCTATGAGTGGTTATGCCACACTCAATCTCCATATCCTGAGTGGAAGTATGGTATCCTTTACATAACACAACATAGGTTACAAGAGCATCCTAACACACGTACACAATGCAATCTAAATGATGTAATGGAAAATATCATAATAAGAAAGAATAAAGTAATATAAAGACCAATGGAATCAACTTCACTTATCCCTAGTGGAGTCCCCACTGTGAGCGGGGATTTTCACCCCCACTCCCATGCGAAATGGTTCTTGCAACTTCAGTACTGTTAGGCTCAGGGCCTTAGAGAACATGGGCCTAAACTCGGAGAAAATGGAGTCTGTAATATCCCAAAGTATACCCTAAAAGTTTTGGAATTATTATTGTATTTGGATTTAATGTATATGTTTAATGGAAAGAGAAAAAAAAGTAAAGAGAGAGTGTATATGTTGTATATATATAGAAATATATATATAACATATACAAGTCAAAGAAATGGAAGTCAAAAGAAGATAAATTAATTAAAAGAAAATATTATAAGAGATAGATGTATATGAAGGATGATATGTATATATGATATTTGAAAAATATGGGAAATATAAATACAATATATAAGAGATATACATATAGCAACATATACATCACATATACATGATGTATATATTGGTGTAGGAAAAGTAAGTAAGTAAGTAAGTAAGTAAGTAAGTAATAATAATAATAATAATAATAATAATAATAATAATAATAATAATAATAATAATAATAATAATAATAATAATGACAAGAGAAAAAGAAGAAAAGAAAGTCAAAGGGAAGCATAAATCTTGTGGTGGAGAATTTTTAGGGATATTTAATTATATTATTATTATATATATTTATAAGATAAGTTTGAAAGGGAAAAGAGAGGATTTTCTTTGTTTTCTTTCTTTCTTCTTCTTCTTGAACGAGAGAGAGAGAGAGAGAGATGTGATTTTGTTGGCTTACACATCAAATTCTTAAGGGCTTTAAGAGAATTGAAAGTGGATATTGAAGATTTGGCAAAGAATTCAAGTAAGTGTTCATTTCTTTGTGTTGATTTCTATTGATTGTGTTTATATTTGCTATGGTTAGTGTGTGAAGATGATGATAATGAAAGATTGAAGTGTATGTATATGTTGAATTGGTATTTAGATGATGATAATATGGTTATTTGTAAGGATGATGATGGATTGTAGAAATTGTTTAGTAAGGGTTTAATATAAATGAGTTGGGGAAATTGAGTAATTGATATATGGATGATGTATATAATGATTATTATTATGAGAAGTTGAAGTTATGTAAGTGTTAAATTAATTGGTAATTGATGTATGTTATGAGTTTGATCAATTATTATCTTGGATTTTCTATATGTTTGTGTTTATTGAATTTTAAAATATAGAATACATGAGTTTGGTCCGAAACAGAGGCAAAATGGATGCCACGGTCGTGGTAAATGAGTGCCACGGTCGTGGCAAGTGAGGGACACCACCGTGGGGGTTTAGAGAAAAGTGGGTAGATTCGTTTGCTAACCCACGGCCGTGGGGTTGTGAGGCCACGACCGTGGGGACTTAGATAGTGGTTTTGGTTTGTAATTTGTGATCTATGAGTCTAGTATGAGACTAATAGGTGAATAATTGTATTGGAATTCATGTGTATTTGTAAATAACTATGTATTATTCCTTTTGGATTAGGTTGTGAAGAGGTTGAGTTGCCCTAATCCATATAGTGAAGAATTCTTAGAAGAGGAAGTGTATAGATTGGTGTGAGTTGTTCTTGAGGTCAGTACAAACTTACATGGTTGCATTCATTTACATGATTTTGAGACTTAACACATTTGGTTGTAAATGTGTTAAGTAATCTATTATATTGTTGATACATTTGATTAATGCTATGAATTGTATAATGTGAAATATATGATGATCATTCAAAATATATGTGCAATACAACTGGTTATGATGAATACTTTAATGATGAATTGTATTAATGTGAATTGTGATATGATGAGATGTGAAGCCATTGTGGTTGGCTATAATGATTCAAATGAAATAAGTGGGGCATGTTTGCCTAGATGATGATGAATTTAAAATATATGTCCAATGCAATTGGCTATGTATACTCTATTGATGAGATGTGAAGCCATTGTTGTTGGCTATAATGATGCAAATGAGATGATTGAGGCATGGTTGCCTAAATGATGATGAGAAAATGAGAATGAAATTGATAATGAATTAATGAACGAATTGTGTGCCTAATGTGTTATTCCATTTTCAGAGTTTTGTTGTTGGTGGCATGCCTAATAGTAACAATCTCTTGAAGCTAGGTTGGATTTGATCCTTGAAGCCAAGTTGGGTTGAAGTTTAGCATGCTTAACTCCCCTTGAAGCTTGGTTGGGTCTAGTCCTTAAAGCCTAGTTGAGATGTTACAACCCTTGAAGCTAGGTTGGGTTTGGTTCTTGAAGCCAAGTTGGGTTGATACTTAGCATGTTTTGTTCCCCTTGAAGCTTGGTTGAGCCTAATCCTTGAAGCCCAGTTGGGATAATGATAATGATAAGCGTGAAAATTGAACAAAAACATTAACTTTGAAAGTTGAATGGCATATTAGTGTCTTTTGGGCCCATGCTTGTCTTTGCTTAAAGGTGAACTATGAATAATGAATTAATTTAATAACATAATGACATGTAATGTTATGAAGTATGATACGATTACAGTACATAAGTAAATTATTGAAAAGAAATATGGCCTGAGAAGCTATGCTGAAAGATGAGATTCTGAAAGTACAGTATGACATGTAATATGTATATGGATGTGGACATTGTGAGTATTATTTTATGAATGTTCTAATAAGTTATGGAATTGTGATTTTGAGTTAATGATATATGTGTATATGTATATAATTATGAGATTAGTAGAAAAATATGAAAAGTGTAATTGAAATGGGAAAACATGATAAGAAAATAATGATACATGAAGTTAATATATGAGTATGATTTTCTGTATTGTATGTTTATAATATTGATTTGCACTACTAAGTTTTCGAGCTTAGCGCGGTTTTGTAAATCGCACAGGTAAGTAGGTGGTTGATCTAAAGTCAAATCGTTATGCCACAAGAAGGGTAAGAGTATTTCGAGACCAACTAGAAGGTGGTGCATACATGTACAATTTAATTATGTGTATTTTGATAAAAATGTATTCATATGTATAAATGAATTTTTATAAAGACAAGATCATTATATATATGTAAGATCATCGAAAGTATAATGATTTTGTAAATGTTCTTTAAGTAAAATGTATTATTGTTTGGAACTAGAGTAAAGGTTTTTAATCTGAAATGAAAAGTGACATTCTTATACTTTATATACGTACTGCATGTATACAAGGTATATGTATAGTACTTATATAGAGTATGGGGGTGTTACAATTATTTTGGTATTAGAGCTTAGGTTTGAGATACTCGGCCTAAGTAGATTTAAAATGAAAAGAAGAAAATTTTTGAAAAAAATGAAATTGTGATGCATGCATATGCATTAACACCTAGGTTGGTCTCGGATGTGGCATTATGTGATTTGTAGTATATCTGAATTATATGAGATGGATGATAGTGTATGAATGAGGTTTTACATGTAAGTAAAGCTAGAGAAAGAAATGATATAGGAAAATTTGTACAAGTTTAATTGATAAATTAAAGAATTGAAGTTTATTTAAGTAAAGTAAATTTTGAAATTTCTGATTATGGAAGTATGCTTGTGAAAAACGTCATAAAGAAATGAATATGAGAATAATGTTGGAAATGAGTTAAAAAATCAAGATTAAATGTAATTACTCTTTTCTCTAAAGTTTGGATCTCTTTCTAATAAAGCTTATGTTTGGATTGCTAGAGAGAGGAAATATTGTTTGAATGTTAAAATGGATAGATATGTTATTAAATTGAAGAAAGTATGGTGGAATATTGAGTGAGTTGATTAGTATAAACAAAGTGTGACAATTTAAGGTTTGGGTACGTAAGGTTCAGGTTTTTTTTTTTTTTAAAAAAGGATGGTGTTGGTTAAAGTAAGGAGATATAATGGTGTTGTTTGTATTGATGTTTTAATGCAAACATTGTGATTTTTAATGTTAGAAATGTGACATGCTTAAGTGTTGTTAAAGTTCATGTTAATGGTAGTAATATGTGAAATTTGGATTTTTGAAATGAGCTTTAATAATTGTGAAAATGAGATGTTTTGATATTATATGATGGTATATATATATATATATATATTGTTTTAAAGTTGATATTAAGAAAACGAGATTAGTAATTTGAAGTTTAAGTAAAGTAGCAAGTTGAGAGTTTAGAGTTTTAATAGAATTTTGATGAGGATTATTTAGATATTGATAGTTTAATGTATATTAAACATATGAGCTATGTGGAACGAATAGTATTGCACATGAATGTATTATGAAGTGGATAATGTGACTGATAATACGAAAATTTGTTTTTAAATAAAAGGAAAATGAGTTACTTTAAGTAATTTAGCTGGAAATGATGAAAATGGATATGAAGAGTATGCTAAATGCTTTTAAAAACAAATGTGAGAGAGATGTCACATTAGAAATGTGAGTACGACTTATGTGAAGTGTTATTATGGTTAGAGTGTATATATTTATTAAGTTGATGAATAACCTGAGTCATGTTAAAAGAATGAGAATGATAATGTTTAATGAAAAATAATAAACATTAACATAAAAGCTATTTTTAGTTTATTCAATGGATTAAATCTTAATTAATGAGAATTATCATGGACTGGTTTCTATGTTTGAGAATACAACTAGTGATTAGAACTTTCGAGTAAATTTTTCAAAAATAAGATGTCCCGTGTAGATAATTTGTTAACCATATACCTATGAAAAGAGACTCACCATTCGTGTATAGAAGTTATAAGATTGGAAGGAACATTTTAATTACCTCTACTTGCTTGTTACATACATGCATACATGCATTGCATTACATGTCATTAATCCTTTCTGGCTCACATATCTAGAGTACAACGGGTCAAGAGCATAAGAAAATCCGACCTATGCCAGTGACATAGAATCCAGTGATGATTCAGTTAGCTTCTCACCACGAGTAATGGAACCTAAATAGATTCAAATGATGGTGGATGATGACCTCAATGCCAAGATGGAAGAACTGAAAGAGACCCTGGCTGAGACTTTGAAGAGCCAACTAGCTGCACTTTTGGGGAACACTGCTAAGGCATCTACTAGTACTAAGAAGCATAAGAACAAAGGAAAGGCTAAGGTCGGTGAAGTAGCCTTTAATGATGACAAAGTGATTATTGATGATGATGATGACTGGACTCAATACTTCCAAGATCCTCAAGATGAGAAGAAAGAGCCAAAGGTTGTGGAAAGATTAACTGTGGAAAAGACTGAAACTTTAGGTATAGAGAAGATGATTGCCGATTTAGAAAAGAAGTTTAAAAAGAAATTGAAAATCGAAGATATGTCAGAGGTGGACAAAATATTTGAACAAGATGAGGAGGTTTCTTACAAATTTAAGATGCCTTCCTTTGCCAAGTTTGATGGAACTAGGAATCCTCATCTCCATGTGAAGCAATACATCACTGTTATGCAGTCTGCCTGAGCTACCAAAGCTCAAACTCTAAGGTACTTCATGCTTTTGTTGGATCCTATTGTGCAGAGTTGGTTCAACAACCTAGAGGACAGTTCTCAGAAGAGTTGGGATTCCTTGTATAAGGCCTTCATCCAACAATATGGATACAATGGCGAGTTGGAAGTCACTTTGATGGAGGTTGAGACAATTAGACAAAAACAAAATGAGAACTTCGTTGATTATATGAAGATATGGAGAAATAAAGCTGCATTGCTCAAGAAAAGGCTCGATGAATCGGATCATATAAGGATGATTGTGAGAGGGGTGTTACCTAATATTTGTAAAAGGATGTCCCATACCCTTATTAGAGATTTTAAGGATCTCCTTCAAGCTGGCTTACAAATAGAATAATGTGAATGAGAAAAGAATTTTCTTTCTTAAAGAAGAAGTTATAAGTCTATTGGTCAGAGTACACAGAAGTCAGTGGATGTCAATGCAACAACTGGTCAAGTAAATAGCAGACAATTTTTAGATTTGAGGAAACCTCTATCTTGGATTTTCAATAAGTTGCAGTAGAATGGGTAATTATAGCCAATGGCTCCCGACCTTTACCGAATCCTCTGCTATCAAGCTTTGATACCGAGGCCTTTTGTCAATTCCATCAAGTCCAAGAGCATGAGACAGATAGATGTGTTTGCTTAAGGCTCGAGATCCAAAATTTGATTGATAGTGAAAAGCTACCAAGAATAATCCTCTGCCTAAAGTTAGAAGAGTACCTCCACCAGCAGCCTTCATGGTAGGAGGAGGATTAGAGGAAGATATTGTCTTATCCTCCTTTCAAGATGAGAGTATTGAAGATGTGAAGAGAGAAGAGAAGAGGCTCAACTCAACAAACTTCCCTTAACTTGAATGTTGCTCATCTTATCTTGCTTTCTTTAGTATTTAATTAGAACAATTATGTTTTTCAAATGTAGATTGTTTTAATAAATTACTTTCATCAAATTTTTATTTTTGTTTGTTTTTTTCATTTTAGTGCTCAACCTATTATGAGTCTACCTTGATATTCATAAATTAGTGTATCTATGCACCATGATACGAATGACTTTACTAGGTGAGGGAATTGTTCTATAGCATTGAGTTGTGTATGCTTACTTAGAGAGGGCTCTTTCATAATTACCTGTGTCTAGATTCTACTCGATCTTAGAACATGTTTTGAAAAACTTTCAAGGAAAAATTGAACTTTGCTTATTTAAGAGAGAGGTAATCTAGGCATTGTTTGGTGAGCCAACAACTAGTATCTGCCCTATTAAAATCAATCCTAGTTTGTCCCTTTGAGCCTTCATAAGATTTTATCTTGCTTTTCATTGGCTTGCAAACCCAATAACCTATCTTGAGTTATTGTTACACTTTTAACCAGTCTAATGATCATTGATTTGCCAAGGGGAAAGAAAATCAAGGAAAAGTCTTTATTATCAATACCATAAGGATAGTTGAATTTTATTTGAACTATACCTAATATCACAGAATGACATCAAGGCAACAAAGGATTCATCCTCACTGAAGTAGACTTATCTTACCACATTCATATCTAGAATCATAAAATGGTACAAATAAGACAACTCTCTTAGAGTTAGGGCAAAAAAAATAGAGAAGAAAAGAAGAAAAAGAAAAGAAAAAGAAGAAGAATAAAAATAAAATAAAACCTACAAAGGCAGTTCATAAAGCCAACCGAGTTCTTCTTTTTTACCTCAAGCAAACAGAAACCTTCTAACTAGTTTACAAGGACGATTGATGTTCTAGTCCAGCCAAAGACTCAAATACATAGGGGAAAGACCATTTTTTATTTTATCCAACATAGCTCCAAGTCTGTAATCTTGAAAGTCTTAGACTTGATATTCCAAAAGGGAAAAAGACAAAAAGAAGGAGGATGAAAAAGGGTGGTCTAAAGATCAAGATATTACTAAATTGGATCCAAATTTCTGCAAAGAAGAAGGATGGACATTCAAGCTTTGTAATTTTATCAAGTCAGAAGATAAAAGTGATGCCCTGAAGGTGAAAATGGTTCTAACAAAAAGTTTGGAATATGAAAATTTGTCAATAGTGTCACATCGGCTCCAATCTAAAATTGGTTTTCATTTAACTTGTGTCACTCATAGACCCCATTTGAAGCCTATTAAAGATATGTTGATCTCTCATAGTAAGTGGAGTCTATTAGTGGAAATAGTTTGGATATGCATGCATATGAGATGGACAATATTTAAACTCAATAAAACCTTTGACCAAGTAATGTGTATGTGCCTATCTGAAGTGCAACAGTTCTTGCTCAAATGGAAATGATTCCCAAGTTTAGTATGATAACTAAGGTTATGATGTAATGGATGTGTAATTTGGAAAAGTTTAGTCCTGAGGTAAATTGAAATGTATTTGGCAAAGCCAACATTTGATTTCAAAATTAAAAATTCATGATTAGAAAAAAAAAAATTTTGTTTTCTTGTTGCATAAACCTTCAAGTTAAGGGAAGTATGTTGCACCATCAAATCTTGAAGGACACATTGCACAAAATAAATGATTATGGAGAAGCTACCAACTGACATGCTGAATCATGGTGTGAAATGAGTGTCTCTCTGACTATCATGCTGGGGCCCCCCACTACTCATGATTTCTTCTTGGAAAATAAAAGTTATAGATGTGAAGGCTTTTGTTGTTATAATGCAAGACCTAAACAAGTGTTTTGGCTTATTACCTCGGTCTGTGAGTCAATAGAACTACTATAAGTATTATTCATTTATATCATGCATACATGAGCATATTATAATGCATTTTTTGTCTTGTGTTATGTATTGTTTGTCAAAGTAAACAACAGATACTCTATGAAACAAACATGAAGCAAATATGGAATAAGGGGGCATGAAAGGCCCATTGCTTGAGGAAGATCTGGTCACTTTACAAAAATGGAGATACATGCTTGCACAAGGAACTAGGCAATACACAAACATCATTTAAAGTCTACATGAAAAGAAAATTCATTGGTTTGAGCCTACACAGGGGCAAAGTTTCTCCTTTCAATTTTTTGAGTTTATGCTGTACAAAATATTTTCAGATTCACATTTAATATTTGCTACGTAGGGGGCAAAGAGAGGATACAAGGGCTAGCTAAAAAATAGCTGAATTTTTTGCAAAAGGAAGAACAAAAAGAATAAAACAAGAAGAAAGAAAGAACCCCAAAAGAATGAAGATGCAAAAGATAAAAGATCAGTCCAGCTAGAAGAGCTGAAGTTAAGGCAAGAAAAAAGCCTATCCTTAAGAATATAGAATCAAGATGAAGACTCATTTATGTCAAGGCAGACATTTTCAAGCGGATTTGTTGAAGCATGCACTATCTAGCATATATTTGATTTGTTGATGTAACACCCCTATACTCTATTTTGAGCGGGGATTTTTGCCCCCACTCCTGTGGAATGGTTCTTGCGACTTCGGCACTGTTTAGGCTCGGGGCCTTAGAGAAATGGAGTCACCACCTAGACGTGCCAGAAAAAAGAAAGGGGTGGATGACTTGATTCCTAAGGAATCCCCAACTCCCTAATGGGTTCGAAAAGTTGGGCATGTGTGGGGAAGGTGAGAAATGGCCCAGCACCCCCACAACGCCCGGTTCATTGGAACCAGCCTCCTTTACAGGTCTTAATATTATAGAATTCTTAAATATAACAACATTATCCATATTACACATAATAATTAAAATAAACCATCGATATATTGAAAATCAAAACAATATTCAAGCAAAATAATAAAATGGACACCCATCGGAGGATGGAAACATGTCCTTACATCTCATGCCTAAATAGGACACCCACCGAAAGGTAGAAACATGTCCTTTACATTAGTTCTAAAATAGAAAAGCAATTTAAATTACATGATATTTAACTAATGAGGTACCCACCAAGTGGAAACATACCTCTTACAACATTTGGAATTGTAAATAAATCGATAAAAGTAAATAACCATTCATCATAAATAAATCATTCATCAAAGGTATTAAACATCAATAGAAAATAAACATCCATCCATGATAAATTAAATAAGCCAAGCATTGAACTTAAATAAATTAAAGCATATAAAATAAATCAAAGCATAATCAAATATAAATTGAATAAAGCAAGTAAAGATTCAAATTTAGGGCTACAATTTATATTTAAGATGCTTTATTTAATGTGTTTAGGGTTTTGAAAATTCATGGGTTTAAGCTACTGACTTTTAAAAGAATTGAAATGGAGCAAAGTTGTAACGCCCCTTCTTGACCTATGAATAAGCTGAGGAGGAATGATACATCGGGATACAAGCTTTGGTTATGTCAGCTTACTTAATGTTCCTTATAAAAATTTTCCAAAAATTTTGACGGAGTCTCCCTTAAAATTCTAGGTCCCAAGTGTCGACAAAACTGATTTTTCTTATTTTTGAAAAACATTTTGTTTCACAATTCAACTCAAGCACACTCCCAATAATCCACCCTTATAACCTCAACTACAATCCTGCAAGAAGAATTCACACTTCTATATTCACAACCCAACTCAATTTAAAACCATACAGTTATTATGCATTAGTAGATTTACATGCTACATCAAGTTATCTCTTTGTATTGTTCAAATAAGTACATGCCAGTTTCTAATACCAAAATACAAAATGAAGAGCACCACCTAAGTTTGTTGATGACCGACAGATTGCAGGACTCCTCTGCTCGCTACTGGCTCCTTGCTAATAGCCTACGAGTTTAGAAAAACTAAACTCGCTAAGCATTGCTTAGTGGGTACTTTAACTAATTATGGAAAATAAATAATAAAAGCATAATGCACTTTTAAAATCAATGAGTCGTATTGAAAAATAATATCACAGTAAAAATAATCCATACATGTCATATATTTAGTTATTATCATTTTATCAGTTCGCTCCACAAGGTAATTTGGTAGACTAACGTATGGTAAGGAACTAACTGAAACAACTGTATATATATTTTGTAGCTGTGGCCCTAAAAAATTGCGGACCAAGCCCTGTGAAATCTATGGCCGAAGCACTCGGACCGGAGTCCTATATAACTCGGGCGATTGCCCTATGTAACTCGGATCGAAGTCCTATATAGCTCAGGTCTTCACCCTATATAACTCGGACCGAAGTCCTATATTAAAGCAGCACTGCATATAGTATGATATATCATACCCTTACCCTACTCAGTACAATCCCAGATACCAGTGGAGCCAAAAATTTTCATGCCATTTCTTAATCGAATATGCATTATACAATTATCGACTTATGTTTCTTATATTATTTCAATGTGAAATATCATATTTTGTCATTTTAATAACATATTATGCTCATTTATATGCATAAGGAATCAATTGGATTACTTTTGAAAAATGACCAAATGAATATTAGCAAAATGACCATATGAATAGTAAATTCTGGTTTTAGACTCAACTTGATCCTTATTTTGAAAAATTGTATAAAATAATCTACTTTACTAAAAACTCTAAAATTTTTAAATAATTTAGTTTCACATCTTAAAATTATTCCTTTAAAATTTCAGATCAAACTGGACACAAAATCTTGGTCAAGTAGTTCACCCAACCAGACTGCTCCAGTTGCCCTGCATCCTGGAAGCAGTTCTGAATTTTGTGAATTTCGTAAATTAAATTCAATCAATGTGGTTCCAAATTATTTTTCTCAAATACTAGACTCACTAAAAAACAACATATCCAAAATTCAATTGAAGATTATTTTTATAATTTTTATTAAAAATCCGGAAACATGGTTGTCTCAGTCAAGGTACCTCCTAGAGCAGGTCTAACAGAAATAATTGTTTTCATAATCATAATCATTCTGAATTCAACTCAAAATATTTTTCAGTCATTCTAGACGCATTGAGGCACAACATATCAAAAATTTACTTCAAGAAAATTTTTCTATATTTAATTAAAAATCATAAAAGTCACAGCATTTCACTAATTCTAAAACAGAAAAATTTCAAGAAAATGAACAAACAATTAGTTAAAGTAACAAACCTTGCTTTTTCTTATTCCTTTATCTATATCACTTCCTTTCCTTCCTTGTCTCCTTGATTTCCTATGAAATTTAACATCACATATACAAAGGTAAGAACCCTAGGTATAGACATAGTCTTATCTTATGATTTTTCTAATGGTTGCTAGCTTATTTTCACCATTAAACACCATTATTTCTTTCATCAAATCCTTCAAATAATTATTTCTTGAATTTTCTCCAAATCTAGCTACATGAACCCTAATTTCAATCTCTTAAATTAACCATTAATAAATTAAATTAAAACTAGAGATAGGTTTCTCTTACCTTATAATCTTGTTTGTCACCAAAATCTTCAACCAAAAGCCTTAAACTTTGGCAAAATCACCTCCTTCTTCCTTCTCTTATGGTTTGGACGAGTTCACCATGTAAGAGAGGGCTTTTATTTTCTTTCCTTAGCTTATTTTGATCCAAATGGCAGCCATAAGTGGTGAAAATATGTTGGCATAGATGTTGACTTCCAATTGGTACACCTTATAGCAAAAATGGCCACTTTTAATTGGTCCACTTGCCTTCTTCTTTTATCTATTTATTTGGCAAGCCATTAGGCTTCCTTTTATTCATATTTTGACCCCCTAAACTTTCTTGTGCTGTAATTTTATAGTCTAGCATGTGAAAATACCAAAATACCCTCCAGCGATTAATCGATTGTAACTTTTAAACCGTACGTTTTCGGAAAAAATTAAAACCCACGGTTATGACCCGATTAATCCCGAGAACACATTTATGGCATCCGTTAGGTTCACTATTAAGAACCGACACAACTTTTTGGAAAATTACTCTTAGGTCCTCGGCCTTTCGAAAAATTACCTTTAGGTCCCGTCGACTTCACGGGCCTCCTTTGCACACCGATTTTGTTTTTGACTATCTCGAGCCTCTATTTGACCACTTATTTATGTCCTTCTTGCCTAATACTTGACTACCTAAACTTTGGGATGTGACAAAAGTTTTATAATTTAAGAGGTTGATAAAATTCTTTGATTCACCAAATTAGGGTTTGAGATGTATAATCATGAAATTAGGTTTTGGACATTCTAAAAAATATAGATTTATGATTTACGGTCACTGGATTGTGTTTTTGTAACACCCTTATACCCTGTATACACACACTACATACTACTACACCTGTAATAGACGTATACCAAATACAGGAGTGCCACGGTTTATATTAGATAACCCAAATTTTCTCTTCTGCAATAATATAAGAAAACTTAAAACACTTCATATTATATTATAAACTATAATAGATAAAACATTTATTCATTATGCAGCGGAAAATGTAGTGGTATTTACATATATAAATACATCAAAATCCATGTTTACAAAACATAAAGTTTATACATGTTTGGCAGTTTGTCTGTAATATCCCAAAGTGTGCCCTAGAAGTTTTGATATAATTGTTGTTTTAATTGGATTGAATGTATATGTTAATTTGAAAGAGAAAAGAATTTAAGAGAGAGTGTATATGTTGTATATATGGAAATATATACAACATATACACAAGTCAAAATGGGAAGTCAAAGAAGATATTTATCTATTTTTGAATTAATGAAATTAATTAAAAAGGAAAAATATTGAATGGAAGAGAGAAAATTTGAATATTATATTATTAAACACTTGGTGGAGATTGAGAGGAGACAAAATATTTGACTTTGCTTCATTTGTCTTCTTCATTTTTCTTCTTCTCCATTTGTTGGCCTGCTCACACAAAGACACAAGAGAGCAAGAGAGGTTTTGAGTTCTAAGAGCAATTTGAAGGAAGAATCAAGTGATTGAGTTGGAAAATTATGAAGTTTCATCAACTTTGGTAAGTTCTCTCTTGATTTCTCTTGTTTTATTTGAAGTTGTGAATGAGTTGATTGTTGATTTGTGATGGTGTGAATAGGTTTGATTATGGTGTGTTTGTATGTGTTGGAATTGAGTTAAAGATGAGAAGTTAAGTTGGTGTTTGTGATGGAAGAGTCAAGTTGTGGTGGTATTAGGGTTTTGAATTGGTGATGTTTGTTGTAGATGTTGAGTTTGGTTAATTATTTTTGGTTTATTTTCATGGTAATTGTGTTTGATGGAGTTAGAAGCATAGAATTCTTGGATTTGGTCCGAAACAGAGGCATTTTGGATGCCACGAGTGTGGCCATTTGAAGCCATGGCCGTGGAGGTTTCGAGCAAGGGAGGCATAACCATTTTCTAACCCACTCCCATGGCGGTTGGGAGGCCACGGACTTGGGCCCTAGTTAGTGGTGTTGAGTTGTAATTTGTGATTTAAAGGTCTAGTAAGATGTTAGTAAGTGAATAATTGTATTGGAATTGATGTATTTTATCATTTTTGGATTAGGTCTTGAAGAAGATAATTTGCCCTAATTCAAGTGGTGAAGAAGTGTTGGAAGAGGAAGTGTATAGATTTGTGTGAATGGTGCTTAAAGTACGTACAAACTACATTATTGCATACATTCATATGATGTTGAGACTTGACATACATTTGATTGTAAATGTGTTAAGAAATCTAATGCATTGTTGATGCATATTAATAATGTTGTGTTTGATAGAATGTGAATGTTGTGATGAGCATTCAAAATGTACGTTCAATGCAATTAATTATGTATACTTAATGATGAATTGATTTAAAATGAATTGAGATATAATGAGATGATTGAAGCATGTTTGCTTATATGAGGATGAAATGAAATATGAAATATGAAATGTGAAAGATATGATGTTATAATGAATTGCTTTAATGTGATTTGAGATAATATGAGATATGAGGCCATGGTTGTTGGCTATGATAATGCAAATGAAATATATAATTGAGGCATGGTTTCCTATTTAATTATGAGAAATAAAATGAAAAGATATTGATAAAGAGATAAATGAAATGATTGTGTGCCTAATATGTTAATTCAATTTTCAGAGTTTTGGGTTTGGCGGCATGCCTATGAATCACTGGATAGGTGAAAAGACTGGGTCGTAAGCCGATTCCAGTTGAAAAATGTGAAATGATAAATGTGAAATGTGATGTTTTTGGGGTGAAAAGACTGGGTCGTTGTAACACCTCTATACCCTGTATATATGTACCAAGCATGCTTAAACGATCGTAATATACGTATACTGAATATAGAAAATGCCACGGTTTAAAAAGACACAACAAATATCTTTGTAAATAAGTGAAACCAATCTCAAACAAATAAAAGAAATCCAAAAGACACTATATACAAAATATTTAATAATTCACAGAGAAAAGTTATTACAAATATATTATAAATCAAGGTTTACAAAACATAGAATATATATACATGATTGGCAGCTCTTCTCTGATCTTTAAGTCCCAAAACAACTCTTCAATGTCTACTCTCACTCGGTCTTGGGGAGCTCTCAGGTTCAACTCTATTACCTGCGCGATCAAACAATATCGCGCTAAGCCAATGGCTTAGTAGTACAAAATATACCAACACTATACTATAAGGTAATGCAATGTCACACATTTGATTTCTCAAATCAATATCATAGATGAAAGGATAACCACATACCTTTATATTTCATAAACCACATATATAAACATATCACATTTCAATATCCTTCCATATATCTCATTAGTTAATCATTTTACCATTCATGAATCACATTAAACAAAGACAAGCATGGGCCCAAGACACGCTAATATGCCATTCAACTTTCAGAGTTAATGCTCTGGTTTTGTTATCACATTTATCATTATCATACACCCAACTAGGCTTCAAGGATTTAGGTTCAACCAAGCTTCAAGGGGAACAAAGCATGCTAAGTATCAACCCAACTTGGCTTCAAGAACCAATCCAACCTAGCTTCAAGGGTTGTCACATCTCAATTAGGCTTCAAGGATCAAATCCAACCTAACTTCAAGAGAATGTTACCAATAGGCATGCCACCAACAACAAAACTCTGAAAATGAATAACACATTAGACACACAATTCATTTATTATTTCATTCTCAATTCTCATCATCAATTAGGCAAACATGCCTTATGTTCTTTCAATTGAATCATCATAGCCAAACACAATGGCTTCACATCACATTTGAGTTATCATAGCCAATCACAATGGCCTCATATCATGTTGTATCTCAATTCATATTATTCACCTAGCATCATCATATTTTATCTCAATTCATATTATTCACATAGCATCATTGGTATAACATTTCAAGATACATTATTCATATAACACATTGTCATTCACAAGTTTCACAATGCACAATACCTAACCTTGTTCATATAATATCATATGCATTATCAAATGGAAGTTCAAACTCAATCATGTAAGAAGAACAAAAACCAAACACAGTAACCAACACACTCAAGGGACACGGCCAAGCTTGTGGCTGTGTCTCTCAAAACAAATTGGCAGTGGCAGACATGGGCAAGGGACACGGCCGTGTCTCCTCCAAAAATCACCCAACACGGCCAAATTTCCATGGACTTGGCCGTGTCTCTCATGAATTGGCCGTGTCTCTCCTTGCTTTTGGCCGTGTCTCTCATGAATTGAAACCCTAACATGTTCAAGTCCCCTTTGGTTGCACTCAATTACATTATACACAATATGTCATAATTCAAATGAATATAATCCATGTTCTAAACACATATTTCACATGTTTACCACAATATTCACCTTAACAACCCATCATCAACACATTTAATCACCTTCCACTTCAAAACCCTAAAAGAAAAAACAACATCACTTTTAACCTACCATCTTCAACCAAAACCAAACCAACACTAAATTAACTCACAATCAATTTCAACATTTAGAAACTCATCTCAAACATACCAAATCATAATATTATCAAATCACAACACACTTCAAACACATCTTCAAAATACCAAAGGAAAACAAGAGAGTACTTACCTTAGATGAAGAAATTTCACAAATCTCCCACCAAATCCTTTGATTCCTCCTTCAATTTGAAACTTGAATAAGCAAATCTCACTTTTGCTCTCTTCCTTTGAAATGGCCGGCTATACCAAGAAAAGAGAAGAAATGAAGACAATTCAACCTTCTTTTCTTCTTTAAATATCCACCAAGCAATTCCATTAACACAATTACTTAAATGCCCTTTTCTATTAGTTCACACTTCCTTTAAAACTCTTGCCCTCTTAAGTAATTTCACTCATCCAAATAAAAATATCTTCTTCCCTTGACTTTACACTTGACCTACATATATGTTATATATATTAACATATATACAACATATACATTCCATTAACACAATCATTTCCTTTGCTAAAACATATGTACATTTAATTCAAATCAAACAACAATTGAATTAAAACTTCTAGGGCACACATGGGGATATTACAGTCGTAAGCCTCAAAAACAGTAACAGTCTTGCCGGGTTGAGGATTTCCTCGGTTCTAACCGGGTTGAGGTCCAAGAGACTGGGTTTGTTACACTATCCATGGATAGAGATATATATATATATATATCGCCTATGGGCTTGATGATTATGATTATGGACCAAAGGAGTAACTCTGAACTTTGAATAATATATTAGATTCTTTTTGGGCCCATGCTTGTGTTTGTTTAAATGTGATTCTTGAATGGTAAAACAAGGGAATAATTAGATACTATGTTGAGTAACGAAACTATCAAAATATAATATGATGTGTAATATGTGTATGGATATGGAGCTTGTGAATACTACTTCATAAATATTGTGATAAGTTATGGTAGAATGTAAGGTTTGAAATATAGTATTCTTTTGAATTGTTTTTGAAACTTGATTGTGTGACATTAGCATGGCATTGAAACATATTAGTACTGTAGTTTGTACCACTAAGCCGTTGGCTTAGAGCGATTATGGTTTATCGCGCAGGTGACAGGGAAGAACCGGAGAGTTCCTCTAGGCCGAGTAGAGTCTAGATCTTGAAGTGTTAATAGTGGAGCTTAAAGATCAAAGAGATACTGCCAAACATGTATATATATTTTTTGTTTTGTAAAACTTGAATTTTTAAGTATATGTATTTGTAAATATTTGTTATATTTTCCGTTTAGTTTTGAATAAACGTTTTATTTATTGTGTTTTATAATTTTCCTTAAATGTTTTAAATTCTTTGATATTACATTAAAGAGATGATTTGTGTGTTTTGTAAACCGTGGCATTTCTATATTCAATATACGTATATTACGATCGTATTAGTATGCTGTGTACGTATACGGGGTATAGGAGTGTTACAAATGTACGTATACGGGGTATAGGGGTGTTACAAATGTTACAAATTTCTTGGGCACTACCGATCCTACAGTGGCTGAGTAGTGGTTGGATAAAGTGTAGAGGATATTCATTCAGTTGCAAGCTACTCCAGATGAGAAATTTGACTATGCCAGATCCCTCCTTCAGAAAAATGCCTATGACTGGTGCAAGACGGTTCCTCATGCCATGGATGATCCACCTACATTATCCTATGGTGATTTTCTGCGGGAGTTCGAACAGAAATATACTCCGAGGGAGTATAAAGATATTAAGAAGATGAAATTCTTGAATTTGAGGCAAGACAACCGGACGGTAATAGAGTATGAGATTGAGTACATCCGGTTGAGTCGTTATGCCGGGGGAATTATCTCTGATGAAATAGACCGGTGCAGAAGATTTGAGGAGGGATTGAGGCCCTCTATTATGTGCATTGTTGCTGGTTCCCGGTGCCAGGATTTCTCTCAGCTTGTTGCAGCAGCTAGAAGTGTTGAGAGAGCGCAGAGCATTGCAGTAGCTGCTACTGAGGAGTAGACTAGAGTAAGGAGACCCCAGTTTGAGGCAGGGTCTTCATCTATGAAGAGGGGTAGAGGAAGTTTTATTCCGAGGATCAGTAGGAGTTAGAGGCAGTCGGGCAGATCAGTGTAGTATCAGAGGCAGAGGCTGAGACTGACAGCTTTTGTAGCTAGTGCCCCGACTCCAATGGTTCAGAGGTCTACTCCACCTGTATGTGAGCATTGTGGCAAGACCCATAGGGGTGTTTGTTGGAAGATTGGTGGATCAGCTGGGTGTTTTAGATGTGGGTCACCAGTTCATTTCGTTAGAGATTGTCCTGAGATGCAGGAGTATAGGCAGGCTGATACTGCAGCTTCTCGACCTAGTGTTAGCAGAGGTGGTCAAGGGGGCAGAGGTTTCAGTAGGAGTGGTAGACCTGGGTTTAGTCAGAGAGGAGGATCTTCATCCAGAGATAGTAGGCCAGATGAGGCCAGATCTTCTCAGAGAGTATATGTGATGCAGAGGCAGCCAGATGCTTCAGCAGTTATAGCGGGTACATTTTCTCTATTTGGCATTTCAGTTCTTGCTTTAATTGATCCAGGATCTACTCATTCATACATAAGTGCATCTATCTTGCCTGTGTCTGAATTGCATTCTGAGTCCTTAGGATTTGATGTCTTAGTGACAAATCCTTTAGGACATAGTGCTGTGGTGAGTAAGGTGCATCGTGATAGTGTAGTTGTGGTGCAAGGTGAGGAATTTCTTGGTGATTTAATTGAAATGCCTTTTAAAGAATATGATTTGATTTTACGCATGGATTGGTTGTCTAAGCATGGAGCTGTGGTAGATTGTCAAAAGAAATGTGTTACTTTGAGAACCAGTGATGGTAGGAGTGTGATGGTATCTGGTGAGCAGAGACAACTTGCATCCTTGTTTGTATCAGCTGTAACAACTAGGAAGTTGATTAGAAAAGGGTGTGATGCTTATCTTGCTCATGTGGTAGATACTAGAGTAGTGGGTTCTCAACTTGATAATATAACCACAGTTGTAGATTTTCCGGATGTGTTTCCTAAGGAGTTGCCAGGGTTACCCCCTGAGAGAGAGGTTGAGTTTGGTATCGATTTGTTGCCTTGTACCACTCCCATCTATATTACTCCTTATCGAATGGCACCTACTTAATTGAGAGAGTTGAAGGTGCAATTGCAGGAGTTGTTGGATAAAGGGTTTATTCGCCCTAGTGTTTCACCGTGGGGAGCTCCTGTGTTGTTTGTGAAGAAGAAGTATGGTACTTTGAGATTGTGCATCGATTACAGGCAATTTAACAAAGTAACTATCAAGAATAAGTATCCTTTGCCTAGAATTGATGATCTCTTTGATCAATTGAAGGGAGCAGCGGTGTTTTCCAAAATTGATTTGAGATCAGGGTACCATCAATTGAGGGTTAGAGCTGAAGATGTTTCTAAGACAGCTTTCCGCACAAGATATGGGCATTATGAGTTCTTGGTAATGCCTTTTGGATTGATGAATGCACCTGCAGCTTTCATGGATTTGATGAATAGGGTGTTTAGGCCCTATCTAGATCAGTTTGTGGTAGTTTTCATCGATGATATTCTGGTGTATTCACGTAATAAAGAAGAACATGACAAACATTTGCAGATTGTGTTACAGATTTTGAGAGAGAAGCAGCTGTATGCTAAGCTGTCAAAGTGTGAGTTTTGGCTTGATCAAGATACTTTTCTGGGTCATATAGTTTCAGCAGATGGTATAAGAGTCAATCCAAGTAAAGTTGAAGCTATTTTGAATTGGAGTCCACCAAAGTCAGTGACTGAAGTTAGAAGTTTTCTGGGTTTGGCAGGCTATTATCGATGGTTTGCAAAAGGTTTTTCTTTGATAGCTACTCCACTCACCAGATTGCTTCGGAAGGGAGTTAGATTTGTGTGGATGGATCAGTGTCAAGCTAGCTTTGAGCAGTTGAAAGAAATGTTGACTCAAGCACCTGTTCTTACTCTACCCGTGGAAGATAAACCATATGTGATTTATAGTGATGCTTCATATAATGTTTAGGATGTGTTTTGATGCAAGAGGGTAAAGTCATAGCTTATGCTTCTCGGCAGTTGAAACCGCATGAGCTCAATTATCCGACTCATGATTTGGAGTTGGCAGCTATAGTGTTTGCTTTGAAGATTTGGCGACACTACTTGTATGGAGAGAAGTGTTTTATCTATACAGATCATAAAAGTTTAAAATATTTGGGTGTTCAGAGGGAACTGAATCTTCGGCAAAGGCGATGGTTAGAGTTGATCAAAGACTACTACTGTTTAATTGATTATCATACTGGTAAGGCAGATGTTGTTGCTGATGCCTTGAGTCGAAAGTCTTTGGCTGGTTTGACTGTGTATTCGCTCTCGTTGCTTATTGAGTTGAGAGCGTTGCATGCTAGTTTTGAATCGTGTGCTGATGGTGCATTGTTGGCTCAGTTGCAGTTGAAACCGGTATTGTTAGATCAGATTAAAGAGGCTTAATTAGCTGATGAGAAAATTCAGAAGATTGTGTCAGATTACCAAAATGGGGAGAGCCGAGATTTCCATGTGAAAAGTGATGGTAGCCTTTGGTTTAAAGATAGGTTGTGTGTTCCTAATGATGTTAGATTGAGAAAGGTTATTTTGGAGGAAGCACACCAATCAGTTTTTGCTATACATCCGGGAAGTACAAAGATGTACCATGATTTGAAGCAGCATTACTGGTGGTCAGGTATGAAGAGAGACATAGCGGAATTTGTATCCAAATGTCTCACTTGTCAGAGGGTGAAGGCTGAGCACCAAGTTCCAACCGGGTTGCTTCAACCTTTAACAGTGCATGAATGGAAATGGGAGAGAGTGACAATGGATTTTGTATCTGGGTTACCATTGACTCAGAAGAAGCATGATGCTATCTGGGTGATTGTTGATCGATTGACTAAGATAGCTCATTTTCTTCCAGTTCGGATGGACTATTCTCTTGAAAGATTGGCTGAGCTGTATATAAGTGAAATAGTGCAGTTGCATGGAGTCCCAATTTTTGTAGTGTCTGATCGAGATCCCCGGTTTACTTCGAGGTTTTGGAAGAATTTACATGGTGCTTTGGGTTCTCGATTGCACTTTAGTACTGCTTTTCATCCACAGATAGATGGGCAGTCAGAGAGAGTGATACAGATTATTGAGGATATGTTGAGAAGTTGTGTCATTGATTTCTCTGGAAGTTGGGACAGATTTTTGCCACTTGTGGAATTTGCGTACAACAACAGTCATCAATCCAGTATTGGTATGGCACCATTTGAGGCATTGTATGGTAGAAGAAGCAGAACACTTTTATGTTGGAATGAAATCGGAGAGGACAAGTTAATTGGTCCTGATTTGGTTAAAGAAACTGAAGAGAAAGTGAGAATAATTCGGGAATGGTTAAAAGCAGCTTCAGATCGACAGAAATCTTATTCAGATTTGAAGAGGAGAGATATAGAATTTGATGTTGGAGATAAAGTATTTTTGAAAGTGTCTCCGTGGAAAAAAAATTTAAGGTTTGGTCGAAGAGGGAAGCTGAGTCCTCATTTCATTGGACCTTATGAACTTTTAGAAAGAGTTGGACCAGTTGCTTATCATCTTGCTTTGCCGCCTGAGTTGGATAGAATCCATAATGTATTTCATGTTTCTATGTTGCGGAGGTATAGATCAGATCCATCTCATATCTTACCAGTTGAATCCATTGAGGTGAGTTCGGATCTGACATTTGAAGAAGAACCAGTTGCTATTTTGGTACATGAAATGAAAGAGTTGAGAAATAAGAAAGTGTCATTGGCAAAGGCTCTTTGGAAGAATCATGGTAGAGAAGAGGCAACTTGGGAGAGTGAGCAAGCAATGCAAGATCAATATCCTCAACTGTTTCAGACTTGATATCAAGTAATTTCGAGGATGAAATTTCTTTTTAGAGGGGGAGAATTGTAATATCCCAAAGTGTGCCCTATAAGTTTTGATATAATTGTTGTTTTAATTGGATTGAATGTATATGTTAATTTGAAAGAGAAAAGAATTTAAGAGAGAGTGTATATGATGTATATATGGAAATATATACAACATATACATAAGTCAAAATGGGAAGTCAAAGAAGATACTTATCTATTTTTGAATTAATGAAATTAATTAAAAAGGAAAAATATTGAATGGAAGAGAAAAAATTTGAATATTATATTATTAAAAACTTGGTGGAGATTGAGAGGAGATAAAATATTTGACTTTGCTTCATTTGTATTCTTCATTTTTCTTCTTCTCCATTTGTTGGCCGGCTCACACAAAGACACAAGAGAGCAAGAGAGGTTTTGAGTTCTAAGAGCAATTTGAAGGAAGAATCAAGTGATTGAGTTGGAAAATTGTGAAGTTTCATCAACTTTGGTAAGTTCTCTCTTGATTTCTCTTGTTTTATTTGAAGTTGTGGATGAGTTGATTGTTGATTTGTGATGGTGTGAATAGGTTTGATTATGGTGTGTTTGTATGTGTTGGAATTGAGTTAAAGATAAGAAGTTAAGTTGGTGTTTGTGATGGAAGAGTCAAGTTGTGGTGGTATTAGGGTTTTGAATTGGTGATGTTTGTTGTAGATGTTGAGTTTGGTTAATTGTTTTTGGTTTATTTTCATGGTAATTGTGTTTGATGGAGTTAGAAGCATAGAATTCTTGGATTTCGTCCGAAACAGAGGCATTTTGGATGCCACGCCCATGGCCCTGGGTTGCCACGACCGTGGCCATTTGAAGCCATGGTCGTGGAGGTTTTGAGCAAGGGAGGCAGAACCATTTTCTAACCCACGCCCGTGGGGGTTGGGGGGCCACGGCCGTGGGCCCTAGATAGTGGTGTTGAGTTGTAATTTGTGATTTAAAGGTCTAGTAAGATGTTAGTAAGTGAATAATTGTATTGGAATTGATGTATTTTATCATTTTTGGATTAGGTCTTGAAGAAGATAATTTGCCCTAATTCAAGTGGTGAAGAAGTGTTGGAAGAGGAAGTGTATAGATTTGTGTGAATGGTGCTTAAGGTAAGTACAAACTACATTATGGCATACATTCATATGATGTTGAGACTTGACACACATTTGATTGTAAATGTGTTAAGAAATCTAATGCATTGTTGATGCATATTAATAATGTTATGTTTGATAGAATGTGAATGTTGTGATGAGCATTCAAAATGCACGTTCAAAGCAATTAATTATGTATACCTAAATGATGAATTGATTTAAAATGAATTGAGACATAATGAGATGATTGAAGCATGTTTGCTTATATGAGGATGAAATGAAATATGAAATGTGAAAGATATGATGTTATAATGAATTGCTTTAATGTGATTTGAGATAATATGAGATATGAAGCCATGGTTGTTGGCTATGATTATGCAAATGAAATATATAATTGAGGCATGGTTGCCTATTTAATTATGCGAAATGAAATGAAAAGAGATTGATAAAGAGATAAATGAAATGATTGTGTGCCTAATATGTTAATTCAATTTTCAGAGTTTTGGGTTCGGCGTCATGCCTATGAATCACTGGATAGGTGAAAAGACCGGGTCGTAAGCCGATTCCAGTTGAAAAATGTGAAATGATAAATGTGAAATGTGATGTTTTTGGGGTGAAAAGACTGGGTCGTAAGCCTCAAAAACAGTAACAGTCTTGCCGGGTTGAGGATTTCCTCAGTTCTAACCGGGTTGAGGTCCAAGGGACTGGGTCTGTTACACTATCCATGGATAGAGATATATATATATATATATATCGCCTGTGGGCTTGATGATTATGATTATGGACCAAAGTAGTAACTCTGAACTTTGAATAATATATTAGATTCTTTTTGGGCCCATGCTTGTGTTTGTTTAAATGTGATTCTTGAATGGTAAAACAAGTGAATAATTAGATACTGTGTTGAGTAACGAAACTATCAAAATATAATATGATGTGTAATATGTGTATGGATATGGAGCTTGTGAATACTACTTCATAAATATTGTGATAAGTTATGGTAGAATGTAAGGTTTGAAATATAGTATTCTTTTGAATTGTTTTTGAAACTTGATTGTGTGACATTAGCATGGCATTGAAACATATTAGTACTGTAGTTTGTACCACTAAGCCGTTGGCTTAGCGCGATTATGGTTTATCGTGCAGGTGACAGGGAAGAACCGGAGAACTCCTCTAGGCTGAGTAGAGTCTAGATCTTGAAGTATTAATAGTGGAGCTTAAAGATCAAAGAGATACTGCCAAACATGTATATATATTTTATGTTTTGTAAAACTTGAATCTTGATGTATATGTATTTGTAAATATTTGTTATATTTTCCGTTGCGTTTTGAATAAACGTTTTATTTATTGTGTTTTATAATTTTCCTTAAATGTTTTAAATTCTTTGATATTACATTAAAGAGATGATTTATGTGTTTTGTAAACCGTGACATTTCTATATTTAGTATACATATATTACGATCGTATTAGCATGCTGTGTACGTATAGGGGGTATAGGGGTGTTACATTGTCTCTGATCTTTAAGCCCACAATCAACACTTCAAAGTCTAGACTCGACTCAGTCTAGTTGAACTCTCCGGTTCTACCCTGTCACCTGTGCGATGAACCACAATTGCGCTAAGCCATAGGCTTAGTGGTACAAACCATAATAATAATAAGCTTTAATGTAATGCTAATGTCACACATTCATATATCATTTTTCAAACCTTACATTAAATCATATTATTTATTTTGTTTCACCGTTCATGAATCACATTTAAACAAAGACAAGCATGGGCCCAAAAGAAACTAACATGCCATTCAACTTTCAAAGTTAATGTTTTGGTTCAATTATCACATTTATCATTATCCCAACTAGGCTTCAAGGATTAGGCCCAACCAAGATTCAAGGGGAGAGAAGCATGCTAAGCATCAACCCAACTTGGCTTCAAGGACCAAACCCAACCTAGCTTCAAGGGTTGTAACATCTCAACTAGGCTTCAAGGACTAGACCCAACCAAGCTTCAAGGGGAGTTAAGCATGCTAAACTTCAACCCAACTTGGCTTCAAGGATCAAGCCCAACCTAGGTTCAAGAGATTGTTACTATTAGGCATGCCACCAACAATAAAACTCTGAAAAGTGAATAACACATTAGACACACAATTCTTTTATTATTTCATTATAAATTCCATTCTCATTTCCTCATAATCATTTCGGCAACCATGCCTCTATTATTTCATTTGCATCATTATAGCCAACAACAATGGCATCACCTCTCATCATTAAGGTATACACAACCAATTGCATTGGATATACATTTTGAATGATCATCATATCTTTCACATTATGCAATTCATGATATTAATCAAATATATTAACAATGTAATGGATTACTTAACACATTTACAACCAAATGTCTTAAGTCCCAAGGTCATATAAATGTATGCAATAATGTAGGGTTTGTACTTACATCAAGAGCAACTCACTCCACACCAAACTCCTCTTCCAAGAATCCCCAACACTTGGATTAGGGCAACTCAACTCTCTTCAAAACCTAAACCAAAGGTGATCATACACACTCACTTAGAGATACACATGAAATAATATGGATAAGAACCAACTAGGGCAAACTCTACACATGACACGTTCAACAACACGGGCGTGTCCCTGATCGTGCCCTAAACTCACAACACAGAAACTTTGACACGCTCAGTGACATGGGCGTGTCACTGGCCGTGTCAATCCTCCTTCAACACAGTAGCTATGACACGCTCAGTGACATGGGCGTGTCACTGGACGTGTAAATGCTACTACAACACAGAAGCTGTGACACGCTCAGTGACATGGGCGTGTCACTGCTCATGTCACCCATCCAGAAAATAGAATCATTGACATGCCTAAAAACTTGGCCGTGCTCATGGGCGTGTTAGGCCAAAAATCCTAATTCCGGCAACAACAACATCATATCCAACAAACCTCTTACTTTCACCATTTTCCACTTCAAACAAACTTAACTAAACACACCCATAAACCATAATAACTTACAAAAACACCAAAACAATTCAAAACATACATCAAACACCAATTTACAACCATCACATACACACAACTCAAAAACAACACTTGCTCTTTCACCAAACCTAACTCTTTCTCTTCAATCCAACCCCAAAAATCAAAACCAATAAGACCAAACACTCTCAATTACACCAAAATCAAATATACACATACCATCAACAATCAAACACCAAACCCACAACACAAACTTAAAAGAAAACAAGGGAATCAAGTGGAAAACTTACCAAAAGTGATGAAAACCCTTAGAATTCCAATTTGATCACTTGAAACATCCTTCAATCTTGAGTTTGGATGAGCAAAATCTATCTTTCCTCTCTTGCTATGGTGATGGTCAGCCAACCAAAGAAAGAAAAAGAAGATGAATAGAAAAGAGCAAAGTCAACTCTCCCTCTTCACTTAACCACTCAATCTCTCTTTTGTTCTCAACCAAGCAATTATATTAATATAATATTACAAATATCATCATCCACTTTCCACTTAATTTCCATTTTAATTAATTAAAATTAATTATTTATTCTTTTGACCACCCATTTCTTTGACTTGTATATGTTGTATATATCTCTATATATACAACATATACACTCTCCTCCTCACCTCTTTTCTCTATTCACTTAAACATATACATTTAATCCAAATACAACAATAAATATTCCAAAACTTTTAGGGTATACTTTGGGATATTACAATTCTCCCCCTCTAAAAAGAAATTTCATCCTTGATATTACCTGATCTCAAGTCTGAAACAGTTGAGGATACTAATTTCGCATTGCTTGCTCACTCTCCCAAGTTGACTCTTCCTTTGTATGATTCTTCCAAAGAACCTTGACAAGTGGCACTTTCTTATTTCTCAACTCTTTCACTTCATGTGCTAAAATAGCAACTGGTTCTTCTTCAAAAGTCAGATCCGAACTCACCTCAATAGATTCAATCGACAAAACATGGAAGACATTGTGAATTCTATCCAACTCAGGTGGCAAAGCAATTCGATAAGCAACTGGTCCAACTCTTTCTAACACTTCATAAGGTCCAATAAAACAAGGACTTAGCTTCCCTTTTTGGCCAAATCTTAAAATCTTTTTCCAAGGAGACACTTTCAGAAATACTTTTTCTCCAACATCAAACTCTATGTCTCTTCTCTTCAAATCTGAATAAGATTTCTATTCATCTGAAGCTGCTTTCAACTGATCCCGAATTATCTTCACTTTCTCTTCCGTTTCTTTAATCAAATCAAGACCAACCAATTAACCTTCCCTAACTTCATTCCAATATAGAGGTGTTCTGCATCTTCTACCATACAATGCCTTAAATGGTGCCATTCTAATACTAAATTGATGACTGTTGTTGTAAGCAAATTCCATCAGTAGCAAAAATCTGTCCCAACTTCTAGAGAAATTAATGACATAGCTTCTCAACATATCCTCTAAAATTTGTATCACTCTTTTTGACTACCCATCTATCTACGGATGAAAAGATGTGCTAAAATGCAATTGAGAACCCAAAGCACCATGTAAACTCTTCCAATACCTTGAAGTAAACCGGGGATCTCGATCGGACACCAAAGAAATTAGAACTCCATGCAACTTCACTATCTCACTGATATACAACTCAGCCAACTTCTCAAGAGAATAGTCCATTCTAACTAGAAGAAAATGAGCTGTCTTTGTCAACCAATCAATAATCACCCAGATAGCATCATACTTTTTCTGAGTCAATGGCAAACCAGAAACAAAATCCGTTGTTACATGTTCCCATTTTCATTCAGGCACTGATAAAGGTTGGAGCAACCTGGTAGGAACTTGTTGCTTGGTCTTCACTCTTTGACAAGTGAGATTTTTGGATACAAACTCCGCTATGTCCCTCTTCATACCTGACCACCAATAATGCTGCTTCAAATCATGATACATTTTAGTGCTCCCAGGGTGCATAGCAAAAATCGATTGATGTGCTTCTTCCAAAATAATATTTCTCAATCTTGCATCATTAGGAACACACAATCTATCCTTGAACCAAAGGCTACCATCGTCTCTCATATAGAAATCTCGATTCTCTCCTTTCTGGCAACCCGAAACAATCTTCTAAATTTTCTCATCAACCAATTGAGCCTCTTTAATCTGATCCAACAACATTGGTCTCAAATGCAACTGAGCTAACAAGGCTCCATCATCACATGATTCAAAACTAGCATGCAACGCTCTCAACTCAACAAGCAACGAGAGCGAATAAACAGTCAAACCTGCTAAAGACTTCCGACTCAAGGCATCAGCAACAACATTTGCCTTACCAGGGTGATAATCAATCAAACAGTCATAGTCTTTAATCAAATCTAACCATCATCTTTGCTGAAGATTCAGCTCCCTCTGAACACCTAAATATTTCAAACTTTTATGATCTGTATAGATAAAACACTTCTCCCCATACAAGTAGTGTCACCAAATCTTCAAAGCAAAAACTATACCTGCCAACTCCAAATCATGCGTTGGGTAATTAAGCTCATGCGACTTCAACTGCCATGAAGCATAAGCTATGACTCTACCCTCTTGCATCAAAACACAACCTAAACCATTATGTGAAGCATCACTGTAAATAACATATGGTTTATCTTCCACAGGCAAAGTAAGAATAGGAGCTTGAGTTAACATCTCTTTCAACTGCTCAAAGCTAGCTTGACACTGATTGGTCCAAACAAATCTAACTCCCTTTCGAAGTAATCTGGTGAGTGGAGTAGCTATCAAAGAAAAACCTTTCACAAAACGTCGATAATAGCCTGCCAAACCCAGAAAACTTCTAACTTCAATCACAGACTTTGGTGGACGCCAATTGAAAATAGCTTCAACTTTACTCAGATCAACTATTATACCATCTGCTGAAACTATATGACCGAGAAAAGTCACTTGATCAAGCCAAAACTCACATTTCGACAGCTTAGCATACAATTACTTTTCTCTTAAGGTCTGTAATACAATCCGCAGATGCTTGTCATGATCCTCTTCATTATGCGAATATACCAAAATATCACCAATAAAGACTACCACAAACTGATCCAGATAGGGTCTAAACACCCTATTCATCAAATCCTTAAATGTTGCAGGAGCATTCGTCAACCCAAAAGGCATCAATAAGAACTCATAATGCCCATACCTTGTGCAGAAAGATGTTTTAGGAACATCTTCAGCTCTAACCCTCAACTCAATCCTGGAGAAAACTGCTGCTCCCTTCAACTGATCGAAGAGATCATCAATCCCAGGCAAAGGATATTTATTTTTAATGGTCACCTTATTCAATTGTCTATAATCGATGCACAACCTCAAAGTACCATCCATCTTCTTTACAAATAAAACAGGTGCTCCCCATGGAGAAACACTAGGGCGAACAAACCCTTTATCCAACAACTCCTGCAACTGCACCTTCAACTCTCTCAACTCAACAGGTGCCATTCGATAAGGAGTAATAGAGATGGGAGTGGCACCAGGCAACAAATCGATACCAAACTCAACCTCTCTCTCAGGGGGTAACCCTGGCAACTCCTCTGGAAAAACATCTGGAAATTCCTCAACTGTGGGTATACTATCAAGTTGAGAACCCACTACTCTGGTATCCACAACATGAGTAAGATAAGCATCACACCCTTTTCTAATCAACTTTCTAGCTGCAACAGCTGACACAAACAAGGATGCAAGTTGTCTCTGCTCACTAGATACCATCACACTTCTACCATCACTAGTTCTCAGGGTAACAAACTTCTTTTGACAGTCTACCACAGCTCCATGCTTAGACAACCAATCCATACCAAAAATCAAATCATATTCCTTAAAAGGCATTTCAATCAAATCACCCAAAAACTCCTCACCTTGCACCACAACTAAACTATCACGATGCACCTTACTCACCATAACACTATGTCTAAAAGGATTTGTCACCAACATATCAAATCCTAAGGACTCTGAATGCAATTCAGACACAAGCAAGATAGATGCACTTATGTATGAATAAGTAGATCCTGGATCAATCAAAGCAAGAACTGAAATGCCAAATAAAGAAAATGTACCCGCAATAACTGCTGAAGCATCCGGATGCCTCTGCATCACATACACTCTCCGAGAAGACCCAGTCTCATCTGGCCTACTGCCTCCAGATGTAGAGCCTCCTCTCTGACTGATCTCGGGTCGACCGCCTCTACTGAAACCTCTGCCCCCTCGACCACCTCTGCTGACACTAGGTCGAGAAGCTGCAGTATCAGCCTGTCTATCCTCCTGTAGCTCAAGGAAATCTTTGATGAAGTGAGCTAGTGACCCACATCTAAAACATACTCCTGATCCACCCCTTTTCCAGCAAGCACCCCCATGTGCCCTACCATAATGGACACATATAGGTAAAATAGATCTCTGAACCACTGGGGTCGGAGCACTCGCTACAGAAACTATAGGTCTTGATCTCTGCCTCTAATACTAAACTGATCTACCTGACTGCCTCAGGCTCCTACTGACTCTTGGAATAAAACTTCCTCGGCCTCTCTTCATAGATGAAGACCCTGCCTCAAACTGGGGTCTTTTAACTCTGGTCTCCTCTTCAGTAGCAGCTGCTACAATACCCTGTGCTCTCTCAACACTTCTAGCTGCTGCAACTAACTGAGAAAAGTCTTGGTACCGAGAACCAGCAACAATACACATAATAGAGGGCCTCAATCCCTCCTCAAATCTCTTACACCGGTCAATCTCATCAGAAATAATCCCACCGGCATAGTGACTCAATTGGATATACTCAATCTCATACTCTGACACAGTCCGGTTATCTTGTCTCAAATTCAGAAATTCTATCTTCTTGGCATCCTTATACTCCCTCGGAGTATATTTCGGCTCAAATTCCCGCAGAAAATCACTATAAAACAAAGTCGGTGGATCATCCATGGCATGAGGAACCGTCTTCCACCAATCATAAGCATCTTTCTGCAGAAGGGATCTAGCATAATCAAATTTCTCTTCAGGAGTAGCTTGCAACTGAATAAATACCCTCTGCACTCTATCTAACCACTGCTTAGCTATTGCAGGATTTGTAGTACCAAAGAAATCCTCAGCCCCATACTTTCTAAATTTATCATAATGTCTCACCGGCACTTGTGGCTATGGTGGCGGTGGCTGCACTGGAGCTTGCCTCAACAATTTTACCACATGCTGTAACCAAACCGGCGGAACCTCGTCAGCAGCTGGTCTCTCTGGCATAGGAACAGGTATCTCTACAGCTCTCTCATTCCTAGCTCCATCTCCACCCTCTTCAGGAGCTACACTCTCAGCACTACCCTCTATGGACTGACATGACTGGGACGCCATCACTACCTATATCTGTAAACACAGTAGAATATACTTCATTAAAGATCAGAGACTACCAGTGCAAAAGCATGTATCTTACTTAAAAACCATATTTTAAAATCAAAATTTTCTTTTTCTTACAATTGACCTAGGTTGAGAATCTCAAACCTAGGCTCTAATACAAAAATAGATGTAACACCCCTATACCCTGTATATGCACACTACATACTACTACACCTGTAATATACGTATACCGAATACAGGAGTGCCACGGTTTATATTAGATAACCCAATTTTTCTCTTCTGCAATAATATAAGAAAACTTAAAACACTTCATATTATATTATAAACTATACTAGATAAAATATTTATTCATTATGCAGCAGAAAATGTAGTGGTATTTACATATATAAATACATCAAAATCCATGTTTACAAAACATAAAGTTTATACATGTTTGGCAGTTTGTCTCTGATCTTTAAGCCCACAATCAACACTTCAAAGTCTAGACTCGACTCGGTCTAGTTGAACTCTCTGGTTCTACCCTATCACCTGCGCGATGAACCACAATCGCGCTAAGCCATAAGCTTAGTGGTACAAACCACAATAACAATATGCTTTAATGTAATGCTAATGTCACACATTCATATATCATTTTTCAAACCTTATATTAAATCATATTATTTATTTTGTTTCACCATTCATGAATCACATTTAAACAAAGATAAGCATGGGCCCAAAAGAAACTAATATGCCATTCAACTTTCAGAGTTAATGTTTTGATTCAATTATCACATTTATTATTATCCCAACTAGGCTTCAAGGATTAGGCCCAACCAAGCTTCAAGGGGAGAGAAGCATGCTAAGCATCAACCCAACTTGGCTTAAAGGACCAAACCCAACCTAGCTTCAAGGGTTGTAACATCTCAACTAGGCTGACGTGACTGAAACGTCATCACTACCTATATCTGCAAGCACAACAGAATATACCTCATTAAAGATCAAAGACTGCCAATACCAAAACATGTATCTTACTTAAAAACCAACTTTTAAAATCAAAATGTTCTTTTTCTTACAATTTACCTAGATTGAGAATCTCAAACCTAGGCTCTGATACCAAAACAATTGTAACACCCCTATACCCCGTATACGTACACAGCATGCTAATACGATCATAATATACATATACTGAATATAGAAATGCCACGGTTTACTAAACAAATGACTCACTTCTTTCTACAAAAATATACATAAACTTAAACATAATAAATAAAACATTCATTTAAAACGCAGCGAAAAATATAGTTATATTTACAAATACAAATTCATCAAAAACAAATTTTACAAAATATAAAGTTTATACATATTTGGCAGTCAGTCTTTGATCTTTAAGCCCACTATCCACACTTCAGAATCTAAACTTGACTTGGCCTAGAGGAACTCTCCGGTTCTACCCTGTCACCTGCGCGATGAACCACAATCGCGCTAAGCCATAGGCTTAGTGGTACAAACCACAATGATAATATGTTTCAATGCAATGCCAATATCATATGTTCAAACATTATAAATAATACATAAGAATATCACATTTAAACAAAGACAAGCATGGGCCCAAAAGACACTAATATGTTATTCAAAGTTCAGAGTTACTGCTTTGGTCTATAATCACAATCATCAAGCCCATACGCAATACACATACATCTCTATCCATGGATAGTGTAACAGACCCAGTCTCTTGGACCTCAACCCAGATAGACCCGAGGAGATCCTCAACGCGGCTAGACTGTTACTGTTTTTGAGGCTTACGACCCAGTCTTTTCACCCCAAAAACATCATATTTCACATTTTTCACATTTTTCAACTGGAATCGGCTTACAACCCGGTCTTTTCACCTATCCAATGAATAATAGGCATGCCGCCAAACTTAGAACTCTGAAAATTGAATAACATATTAATCACACAATTATTTCATTTATCTCTTTATCAATCTCTTTCTCAATTCATTTCTCATTTCATTTCTCATTTCATTTCTCATTTCATATTCCATAATCAAATAGGCAACCATGCCCCAATTATTTCATTTACATTGTCATAGCCAACCACAATGGCTTCATGCCACATCATATCTTAATTCACATTAAGGCAATTCATCATTAAAGTATTCATAATCAATTGCATTGAACATACATTTTGAATGATTATCATAGCTTTCACATTTCATATTCAATCATACCATTTTATATTTAAAATCTTCAAGATACACTCCACCAAGTTCACATCATGACAAAACATAACATTATCCATATGCATCAACAATGCAATAAGTTACTTAACACATTTGATCATATAATATATGCAATAATGTATGGTTTGTACTTACCTTAAAAACAATTCACACACAACACCAACTCCTCTTCCAAGAATCCTTCAATACTTGGATTAGAGCAACTCAACTCTCTTCAAAACCTAAACCAAAGGTGATAATACACACTCACTTAGAGATACACAAGAAATAATATGGATAAGAACCAACTAGGGCAAACTCTACACATGACATGCTCAACAACACGGGCATGTCCCTGACCGTGCCCTAACTCCACAACACAGAAGCTTTGACACGCTCAGAACCACAGACGTGTCACTGGATCTATAATACATTCTGTCTCACAGAAACATTGACATGTCCAACAACACGGGTGTGTTCATAGCCGTGTCAATCCACCAACATCACAGTAGCTATGACACGCTCAGTGACATGGGCGTGTCACTGCTCGTGTCACCCATCTAAGAACACTGAACCATTGACACGCCTAAAGACCTGGCCGTGCTCATGGGTGTGTCAGGCCAAAAATCCAGATTCCTACAATATCAACAACACATCCAACAAACCTCTTACTTCCACCATTTTTCACTTCAAACAAACTTAGTTAAACACACTCAAAAACCATAACAAACTTGCAAAAACACCAAAACAACTCAAAACATACACATCAAACACAAATCATAATCACCACCACCAACCCAAAACACAACCACAACACTTACTCTTCCAACAATCTTACTCTTTCCTTTAATCCAACCCCAAAATCCATAATCAATAGACCAACCACACTCAAACACACCACAATCAAACAAACACATATCAACCATAATCTCAACTCACAAACTCAAAGAAAATCAAAGAATCAAGTGGAAAACTTACCAAAGATGGAGAAACTCTTAAATTTCCAACTTGATCACTTGAGAACTTCCTTCAATCTTGAGTATGGAAGATCAAAACCTCTCTTGCTCTCTTGCTATGGAGGACCGGCCAAAAAAAGACAAGAAAAGAAAAGAAGAGGAAGGTGAACCACGAAGAAGAAAGAAAGAAAGAAAAAACAAAGAAACAAAGTCAAACTCTCAACCACTATCTCCTCAAAACCCTCTCCTCCAAGCATTTTAATATTAAAATATTCTAAATATCTCCATCCACTTCCACTCACTCAAATTCCACATAATTAATTTAATTAATTTAAAATCATTAACTAATCATCTTTTGACTTCACATTTTGACTTGTATATGTTGTATATATCACTATATATACAACATATACATTCTCTCTTCACTTCCTTTCTCTTTCCAATTAAACACATATACACTTAATCCAATTACAACAATTATTATACCAAACTTCTAGGGCATACTTTGGGATATTACACAATACCTCTATACAATTATCATGTCCATTTAACACAGTCTCATGGTCTAGCTCTGCTCAGAACCATCACAAATCTCAATCACATGACCTAGCACTGCTCAGGTCAAGACCTAGCTCTGCTCAGGTTCATCAATATATGCACCTTAAGGCCTAGCTCTGCTCAGGACTTCTCATGCATACCAATCAATCTCAACACAATTGGATAGGTAATTGTATATGTAACACCCCCGTACCTCATATACACACACTGCATACACCCACACAACACGCGATATACGTATACCGGATAAAGGGGTGCCACGGTTCATTTTAAACAAACCAAACTTTAATCTTTAACATATAAGCATCATAAGTCAGTTCGAATAAACTTAAAACATTTAACCTATATTATAAATAGTAATAGAGAAAATATTTCTTCATTAAAAACCATATATATATATATATAACATTAGTACCCAAAAGCTTATCTAAAACAGTTTGTTCAAAATATTTGTTAATTAAGCAGCGGAAAATACGTATGTTTACATCAAAATAAATAAGTACAAAAATATGAAGTTTATACATGCTGGCAGTTCGTCTCTGATCTTGATGTCCACAACTCAACACTACTCCCACAAACTCAAGCCTAGACCCGACTTGGTCAAGAGCACTTCAAGAATGAAGTAACCGATCATATAAATATAACCCAACGATCCCAAAACACCTTTCTCTTATCTACCCCTTGACATTTAAAGAACTTTTAAAGGGAACTCACTTATTGTATCTTGTAACATATTCAAACCCTTTTAACAAGAACAACAATTATTCTTATTATTATTATTCTTTTTATTTGATTTCTTTTTTTTATTATTTTTTATTTTGCTTTGCAATCTCAACCCTACCAAATTTAACCCCACACTTAATTTAACACAACACTCGGTCATAAACGCTCTTAAAATGCTCTTGACCTAATGAAAGGGTAAGAGTTAAAACAGCAAGGTTCAAGCTAATGATGTTGTGAAAAAGAAAGAAAAGGAAAAACGAAATAGGCTCAAAATTGGCTAACTAAGGTTAAAAATAGGGTTGGTCTTTTTAAGCCAAAGTGGGTTCACCTAATTGCCTTAATCATCTTGATGCCTAATTGAAATTTTTATGTAATCTTAAAATATATGTCAAAGCAAGTTCTAGTGAGTTATCAATTAAAGATGTCCACACACAAAAAGAATAATAAGTTGATGGCTCAATTTCTCACTAGGTTAAAGGTAATGCAAGGAAAAACCAATAAAATTGACAATAAGCACCAATTCTACTCAATTCTCAAGTTCATGCATCAAAAATTCAAAGGTCATCAGTCAACAATTTATAATAATTAAACTTCCCAAAATTTATTTATTCAAAGAAAACATGAAAAACATTAACTAAACTAACACAAAAATAAATTAAAATTAAAAACACGAAACACAAAATGCAAATAAAAAATGAAAACACAATACACAAAATGCACCCCACACTTAAAATTTCACATTGTCCTCAATGTGAGCATGCATAAACTAAAAGAGAGTTTAGATGAAACCCCACTTTTTTTTATTTAACAAACCAAAAATACAATAATTAAGGACATAAAATTTAAAGAACGAATAAAATGATGGGTTGCCTCCCACCCAGCACTTCTTTAACGTCATATTAGTTGGACGTTTAGGGCAGATGTGTAACACCCCCACATCCAATGCACACACACTACAACCACAACAATGTAGCATAAGTGCACCAAACATAGGGATGCTACGGTTTTCTTCAACATTCAAAACATTTGAATAGTTACAATACTATTATCATTATATAATATAGAAAAGTAGATCATTTACTTTTAAATTAAAACACCTTAGATATATATATATATACATACATATAGTTATTACACAGCGGAAGTCATAAAATATTTACATATTTAAAAACACTTAGTTCCATATTTACAAATATACATATATGTACATTTAATCAATGTTTTACAAAATATAAGAGAGTTATACATGATTGGCAAGTTTTCTTTGATCTTTAAGACTCCAAAATCAACTCGTCACTGTCTACTCTCAGTCGGTCTTGAAGAGCTTTCGGGATCAACTCTATCAACTCTATCACCTGCGCGATTAAACACTATCGCGCTAAGCCAACGGCTTAGTAAGATAAATCATGCTAATGTTATGACTTAGTGCAATGCAATGTACTTTCTCAATCCATAATATATATGTAACATCATATATGCAAAACTAACAACTTACTTCCACATTACATATCACATTTCAATATCTTATCATTTGCCTCATTAGTATTCATTTAATCATCAACACAAAGCAAAACAAGCATCATTCATGACTCACATTAACCATAGACAAGCATGGGCCCAAGACACACTAATATGCCATTCAATTTTCAGAGTTAATGTTTTGGTTCTATCATCACATTTATCAATATCATATACCCAACTAGGCTTCAAGGATTAGGTTCAACCAAGCTTCAAGGGGAGCAAAGTATACTAAGCTTCAACCCAACTTGGCTTCAAGAACCAATCCAACCTAGCTTCAAGGGTGGTAACATCTCAATTAGGCTTCAAGGATTCAATCCAACCTAACTTCAAGAGATTGTTACACTTACTAGGCATGCCACCAACAACAAACTCTGAAAATAGAATAACACATTAGCCACACAATTCATTTATTATTCAATTATCATTTCCATTTCCAATTATCATCAACATTTAGGCAAACATGCCTTCTTTCTCTCAATATCATCATCATAGCCAATAACAATGGCTTTGTATCACATTTCACTTTTCAATTCTTATTATGCATATAACATCATTGATATCACATCTTTGATATAACATTACAATTACAATTCATAAAGCATCACATTATTCAAATACACATAACCAAATCCAATACACATCATCACATAGTCATACATGCCTCAATTTACATTATGCAATTTCATCTTTCAAATACACAACCATTTACATCATATCCTTCATACCCTACATATGACATCATTGATAAACATATAACACACTATATGTCACAAGAGTTACAATATGCACACATAACATTACTCATATGCATTAACAATGCAATATCAATATAAGCAAATGTAGGTTAAATCTCCACATCATATGAGTGTATGCAATTATGTACTTTGTACTTACCTTAATCACACTTCACACAACTCCAAACACCTTCCTTCTACCAAAGTTCTTTACTTCTCAACTTAGAACAAATCATCTTCAATCAAACCCTAATCCAAAGAATGATACAATCAATCAATTCCAATACCATTTAATCACTTAACAACCTTATCTAAGACCTTAAATCACACAATTACACTTCAACATCATTCAATATAGGCCACGGTCGTGGCCATCACAACCCCCACGGGCGTGGGATACAAACCACTACTGCCACCCTTGCTTTCAGCCTCCACGGCCATGGCACAAAATGCCTACTATTGGCCACGGCCATGGCCAACCAAGGCCACGGGCGTGGCATCCAGAAGGCTACTGCCTTCGGCCAACTTTCCATTTCCAAGCCCAAAATTCCAACAAACACCAATAACAAGAAGATCTTTGAAAATAATAAAGCAAACACAAGGAAAACATCATGTAACACTTCAAAATCCTAAAACAAAACCATCTCCAACCCTTCCAACAACAACACCTCTTAAACCTCTTCACTTAACATCAAAAATAACATTAGAAAACACATCACAAACACAATTAATCATCATCTCAACAAACCAAAATTCATTTCAAACTCCACTTTAAAAGAATAAAGGAAATCAAGAAAAGAGCTTACCAAATTTGTTGAATTTCACCAAGCTTCAACTTAATTCCTTGAATCTCCTCTCAATATGCTTGTAGAATCAAGAACACCTCTCTTGTCTCTTTCTTTCTTGAATATCCGGCCAACCATTCAAAGAAAAGACAAAGTGAAGACAAGTCAACCACTTCTTCTTCTTTAAATCTCCACCATGCAATCCTACAAGGAAAATTACTAAAACACCCTCATGCACATCACTTAGCTTTTGTCTTATATATATCCATTTAAGTCATTTCACAATCCCATAAAAATATCTCTCTTCCATTGACTAAACACTTTGACCAATTTATATGTTATATATATCAACATATACACAACATATACATAAATCTCTAAACCCTAAATTCTTCTCAAAACACATATACTTTTCTTTTCTCATTTCTTTTTCTTATCACAACACACACATTCAATCCAATTATAATGACAACAACAACAACAACAACAACAACAATATAACCAAGACTTTTAGGCATATATGAGGATGTTACAATTCTCCCCCTCTAAAAAGAAATTTCGTCCTCGAAATTACCTGATATCAACTCTGAAACAACTGAGGATATTGCTCTCGCATAGCTTGCTCACTCTCCCAAGTTGCTTCTTCTTTTGCATGATTCTTCCAAAGAATCTTCACCAATGGCACTCTCTTGTTCCTCAATTCTTTTACTTCCCGTGTCAAAATAGCAACTGGTTCCTCTTCAAATGTCAAGTCTGGGCTCACTTCAATAGATTCCAATGGCAACACATGAGATGGATCCGACCTGTACCTCCTCAACATAGATACATGGAACACATTATGAATACGATCCAACTCAGGCGGCAAAGCAAGTCTATACGCCACTGGCCCAACTCTTTCCAATACTTCATACGGTCCGATGAAACGAGGACTCAATTTCCCTTTCCGACCGAACCTCAAAATCTTCTTCCAAGGAGATACCTTCAAAAATACCTTATCTCCAACATCAAACTGAATGTCTCTCCTCTTCAGATCTGCATAAGACTTCTGTCGGTCTGAAGCTGTTTTCAATCTGCCTCGAATCAACTTTACTTTATCCTCAGTTTCTTGAATCAAATCAGGCCCAATCAATTTACCATCACCAAGCTCACTCCAACACAGAGGTGTCCTACACCGTCTGCCATACAATGCTTCAAATGGGGCCATTCCGATGCTGGACTGGTGACTATTATTATAAGCAAACTCCACAAGAGGTAAGAATCTATCCCAACTTCCAGTGAAATCGATGACACAGCTTCTCAACATATCCTCAATGATCTGTATCACCCTCTCAGACTGTCCATCCGTCTGTGGATGAAAAGCAGTGCTGAAATGCAGTCTAGAACCCAAAGCACTGTGCAAACTCTTCCAAAATCTTGAAGTAAACCTGGGATCTCGATCAGACACTAAAGAAGTTGGAACTCCATGCAGTCTCACAATTTCATGGATGTACAGCTCAGCCAACCTCTCCAAAGAGTAATCCATCCGAACCGGAAGGAAATGAGCTGTCTTAGTCAATCTATCCACAATCACCCAAATGGCATCATGTTTCCTTTGTGTCAAAGGCAACCCAGACACAAAGTCCATTGTCACTCTTTCCCACTTCCATTCTGGCACTGATAACGGTTGAAGCAACCCAGTTGGAACTTGATGCTCTGCTTTAACCTTCTGACAAGTGAGACATTTTGATACAAACTCAGCAATGTCTCTCTTCAACCCAATCCACCAATAATGCTGTCTCAAATCGTGATACATCTTGGTATTACCCGGATGCATAGCAAATATAGACTGATGAGCTTCTTCCAAAATGATCCTCTTCAAATCAGCATCATCGGGTACACACAATCTGTTCTTAAACCATAAGCTCCCATCATCCCACACAACAAAATCTCTACTCTTCCCACTCTTACAATCTGAAACAATCTTCTGAATCTTCTCATCATTCATCTGAGCCTCTTTGATCTGATCCAACAAAACAGGCTTCAATTGCAACTGTGCCAATAATGCACCATCATCACAAGGTACAAAACTGGCACACAAAGCTCTCAACTCAACAAGCAACGAGAGCGAATAAACTGTTAAACCAGCTAAAGACTTACGACTCAAGGCATCAGCAACCACATTTGCTTTACCTGGATGATAATCTATCAAGCAGTCGTAGTCTTTAATCAATTCTAACCATCTCCTCTGCCGAAGGTTGAGCTCTTTCTGAACACCCAAATACTTCAAACTCTTGTGATCAGTGTAGATAAAACATTTCTCCCCAAACAGATAATGGCGCCAAATCTTCAATGCAAACACAATGGCAGCCAATTCCAAATCATGGGTAGGATAGTTAAGCTCATGCGGTTTCAACTGACGAGATGCATAAGCTATAACTTTCCCTTCCTGCATCAATACACACCCCAAACCTCTATGTGAAGCATCACTGTAGATCACATAGGGTTTGCCTTCTACCGGTACAGTAAGAACAGGTGCTTGAGTCAACAACTCTCTCAACTGTTCAAAACTCGCCTGACACTGATCCGTCCACACAAATCTCACTCCCTTACGAAGTAATCTGGTGAGTGGAGTAGCTATCATGGAAAACCCTTTCACAAACCTCCGATAATAGCCCGCCAAACCCAGAAAACTTCTAATCTCTGTCACAGACTTGGGTGGACTCCAATTCAAAATGGCTTCAACTTTGCTCGGATCAACTCTAATGCCTTCTGCTGAAACAATATGTCCGAGAAAAGCTACTTGATCCAACCAGAACTCACACTTCGACAATTTGGCAAACAGTTGCTTCTCTCTCAAGATCTGCAACACAATCCGCAGATGCATATCATGTTCCTCTTCATTCCTCGAATACACCAGAATATCATCGATGAACACTACCACAAACTGATCCAAATAGGGCCTAAACACCCTATTCATCAAATCCATGAAAGCTGCAGGTGCATTCGTCAGACCAAAAGGCATAACTAAAAATTCATAATGCCCATACCTGGTCCGAAATGCAGTCTTTGGAACATCTCCCGCTCTGACTCTCAGCTGATGGTACCCCGATCTCAGATCAATCTTAGAGAATACTGACGCTCCCTTCAACTGATCAAAGAGATCATCGATTCTAGGCAAAGGATACTTATTCTTAATGGTCACCTTGTTCAATTGCCTATAATCGATACATAACCTCATCGTACCATCTTTCTTCTTCACAAATAACACAGGAGCTCCCCAAGGAGAAACACTGGGGCGAATGTATCCTTTATCCAACAGCTCCTGTAATTGCACTTTCAACTCCCTCAATTCTACTGGTGCCATCCTGTAAGGAGTAATGGAGATAGGAGTGGTACCAGGCAACAACTCGATACCGAACTCCACCTCTCTCTCCGGAGGCAATCCTGGCAACTCCTCAGGAAAAACATCAGGGAACTCTGCAACTGTGGCAATGCTATCAATAGAAGAACCCTTCACTCTAGTATCTACCACATGAGCAAGATAGGCTTCACACCCCTTCCTGATCAACCTCCGAGCTGCAACAGCTGAAACAAATAAAGAGGCTAACTGTTCCTGCTCATTAGATACTATCACCTCTCTACCATCACCAGTTCTCAAAGAAACAATTTTCTTTTTACAATCCACCACAGCTCCATGTCGAGATAGCCAATCCATGCCTAGGATCACATCATATTCCTTAAATGGCATCTCTATCAAATCCCCAAGGAACTCCTCACCCTGTACTCTCACTGCACTATCTCTATGCACTTTACTCACAACCACACTACGTCCTAACGGATTTGTCACCAAAACATCAAATCCTAGGGACTCAGCATGCATATCAGATACAGGTAACACAGATGCACTAATGTAAGAGTGTGTGGATCCAGGGTCAATCAATGCAAGTACTGCAGTATTAAATAAAGAAAAAGTACCAGCTATGACCGCCGATGCATCCGGCTGTCTCTGCATAACATACATCCTCTGGGAAGAACCAACCTCCTCTGGTCTAGTCTCCCTGGATGCAGCACCACCTCTAAAACTGAACCCTGCTCTACCACCTCGGCTGGCACCTCTGCCTCCCCTCACACTGGCTCGAGAAGCGGCAGAATCAACTGACATCTGCCTTTGCCTCTCAGGGCAATCTTTCACAAAGTGGTCAGGTGACCCACACCTGAAACATACCCCTGCAACACCAGCTTTCCAACAAGGACCACCATGGGGCCTCCCACAATGGATGCAGATAGGTAAGGTGGATCTCTGAACCATAGGGGTTGGAGCACTTGCCACTGAAGCTGCAGGTCTAAATCTTTGTCTCTGGAACTGCACTGATCTACCTGCTGGTCTCTGGCTCCTAACACTCCGAGGAACAAAGCTTCCTCTACCCCTCTTCACTGAAGAAGACCCTACCTCAAACTGGGGCCTTCTCACCCTAACCTCATCCTCTGAAGCAGCTGCAATCACTTGAGCTCGCTCCACACTTCGAGCTGCTTCCACTAGCTGGGAAAAATCGTGATATCGAGATCCAGCCACTAAGCACATGATCGAGGGCCTCAATCCCTCCTGAAATCGCCGGCATCTATCAATCTCATCAGCAATGATGCCCCCAGCATACTGACTCAGTCTAATGAACTCAACTTCGTACTCAGTAACAGTCTTGTTATCTTGCTTCAGGCTTAAGAATTCCATCTTCTTCATATCCTTATACTCCCTAGGAGTATATTTCAACTCAAATTCCCTCAAGAAATCTGCATATGACAAAGTTGGTGGATCTTCCATGGAATGTGGCACAGTCTTCCACCAATCGTAGGCATCCTTCTGTAGCAAAGATCTTGCATAGTCAAACTTTTCCTCAGGGGTGGCTTGCAACTGAATAAAGATCCTCTGAACTTTGTCAAGCCACTGTTCTGCCACAGCTGGATCAGTGGTACCAATAAAATCCTCAGCTCCATACTTCCTTAGCTTGTCATAGTGCCTCACTGGCACCAAAGGCTGAGGGGGTGGTGGCACTGGTTGTACAGGTGCTTGCCTGAAAGTCTCCATCATATGCACAAACCAAGCTGGTGGAACCTCACCACTTACTGGTCTACCCGACACCGAAACAGGTGCCTCCCCAGCACTCTCAACTCTAACTCCCTCATCAGGAGCAACACTCTCCTCACTGCCCTCAACTGACTGTCTCAAATGAGGATCCATCAACACCTAACACTGCAAACACAACAGGACACACCTAATTAAAGATCAAAGATTGCCAATCCCAAACATATATTTTCTTTCAAAAACTCACTTTTTAATTCAAAATATTCTTTTTATAACATATTACCTAGGTTGAGAATCTCAAACCTAGGCTCTGATACCAAAACAATTGTAACACCCCCACATCCAATGCACACACACTACAACCACAACAATGTAGCATAAGTGCACCAAACATAGGGATGCTACGGTTTTCTTCAACATTCAAAACATTTGAATAGTTACAATACTATTATCATTATATAATATAGAAAAGTAGATCATTTACTTTTAAATTAAAACACCTTAGATATATATATATATATACATACATATAGTTATTACACAGCGGAAGTCATAAAATATTTACATATTTAAAAACACTTAGTTCCATATTTACAAATATACATATATGTACATTTAATCAATGTTTTACAAAATATAAGAGAGTTATACATGATTGGCAAGTTTTCTTTGATCTTTAAGACTCCAAAATCAACTCGTCACTGTCTACTCTCAGTCGGTCTTGAAGAGCTTTCGGGATCAACTCTATCAACTCTATCACCTGCGCGATTAAACACTATCGCGCTAAGCCAACGGCTTAGTAAGATAAATCATGCTAATGTTATGACTTAGTGCAATGCAATGTACTTTCTCAATCCATAATATATATGTAACATCATATATGCAAAACTAACAACTTACTTCCACATTACATATCACATTTCAATATCTTATCATTTGCCTCATTAGTATTCATTTAATCATCAACACAAAGCAAAACAAGCATCATTCATGACTCACATTAACCATAGACAAGCATGGGCCCAAGACACACTAATATGCCATTCAATTTTCAGAGTTAATGTTTTGGTTCTATCATCACATTTATCAATATCATATACCCAACTAGGCTTCAAGGATTAGGTTCAACCAAGCTTCAAGGGGAGCAAAGTATACTAAGCTTCAACCCAACTTGGCTTCAAGAACCAATCCAACCTAGCTTCAAGGGTGGTAACATCTCAATTAGGCTTCAAGGATTCAATCCAACCTAACTTCAAGAGATTGTTACACTTACTAGGCATGCCACCAACAACAAACTCTGAAAATAGAATAACACATTAGCCACACAATTCATTTATTATTCAATTATCATTTCCATTTCCAATTATCATCAACATTTAGGCAAACATGCCTTCTTTCTCTCAATATCATCATCATAGCCAATAACAATGGCTTTGTATCACATTTCACTTTTCAATTCTTATTATGCATATAACATCATTGATATCACATCTTTGATATAACATTACAATTACAATTCATAAAGCATCACATTATTCAAATACACATAACCAAATCCAATACACATCATCACATAGTCATACATGCCTCAATTTACATTATGCAATTTCATCTTTCAAATACACAACCATTTACATCATATCCTTCATACCCTACATATGACATCATTGATAAACATATAACACACTATATGTCACAAGAGTTACAATATGCACACATAACATTACTCATATGCATTAACAATGCAATATCAATATAAGCAAATGTAGGTTAAATCTCCACATCATATGAGTGTATGCAATTATGTACTTTGTACTTACCTTAATCACACTTCACACAACTCCAAACACCTTCCTTCTACCAAAGTTCTTTACTTCTCAACTTAGAACAAATCATCTTCAATCAAACCCTAATCCAAAGAATGATACAATCAATCAATTCCAATACCATTTAATCACTTAACAACCTTATCTAAGACCTTAAATCACACAATTACACTTCAACATCATTCAATATAGGCCACGGTCGTGGCCATCACAACCCCCACGGGCGTGGGATACAAACCACTACTGCCACCCTTGCTTTCAGCCTCCACGGCCATGGCACAAAATGCCTACTATTGGCCACGGCCATGGCCAACCAAGGCCACGGGCGTGGCATCCAGAAGGCTACTGCCTTCGGCCAACTTTCCATTTCCAAGCCCAAAATTCCAACAAACACCAATAACAAGAAGATCTTTGAAAATAATAAAGCAAACACAAGGAAAACATCATGTAACACTTCAAAATCCTAAAACAAAACCATCTCCAACCCTTCCAACAACAACACCTCTTAAACCTCTTCACTTAACATCAAAAATAACATTAGAAAACACATCACAAACACAATTAATCATCATCTCAACAAACCAAAATTCATTTCAAACTCCACTTCAAAAGAATAAAGGAAATCAAGAAAAGAGCTTACCAAATTTGTTGAATTTCACCAAGCTTCAACTTAATTCCTTGAATCTCCTCTCAATATGCTTGTAGAATCAAGAACACCTCTCTTGTCTCTTTCTTTCTTGAATATCCGGCCAACCATTCAAAGAAAAGACAAAGTGAAGACAAGTCAACCACTTCTTCTTCTTTAAATCTCCACCATGCAATCCTACAAGGAAAATTACTAAAACACCCTCATGCACATCACTTAGCTTTTGTCTTATATATATCCATTTAAGTCATTTCACAATCCCATAAAAATATCTCTCTTCCATTGACTAAACACTTTGACCAATTTATATGTTATATATATCAACATATACACAACATATACATAAATCTCTAAACCCTAAATTCTTCTCAAAACACATATACTTTTCTTTTCTCATTTCTTTTTCTTATCACAACACACACATTCAATCCAATTATAATGACAACAACAACAACAACAACAACAACAACAATATAACCAAGACTTTTAGGCATATATGAGGATGTTACAAGATGTCCCTAGTCTTGGAGCTATAAAACCTCCTTTAGGTCCTGTATTTCCCCTCCAAAATAAAATTTGAGCCTGTGCCCATTGACTTTAAAATCTTCTTTTTCCGGGTGGGTTATTTCAACCACTCCGTAGGGGAAAACTTCCTTGACAGTAAAAGGACCAGACCATCAATATTTCAACTTACCTGGAAAGAGTCGAAGCCTTGAATTGTATAGTAATACCTGATCTCCTGCTTGAAACTCTTTCCATTCCTTAATGTGAGCATCATGCCATCTCTTGGTACATTCCTTATACATTTTCATATTGTCATAAGCTTGCAATCTCCACTTGTCTAATTCGTTTACCTGTAATTTTCGCCTTTCACTTGCACAAGCTAGATCAAGGTTAATCTGTTTTATGGCCCAATATGCATTATGCTCTATTTCAACAGGTAAATGGCAAGCTTTTCCATATACCAACCTAAATGGTGTAGTGCCTAAGGGAGTTTTGAATGCGGTCCTAAAAGCCCATAGAGCATTGTCCAATTTCTCGGACCAATCCTTTCGGGATCGCTCTACAAATTTTTCCAAAATTCTTTTAATCTTCCTATTCGTGTTCTCAACTTGGCCACTAGTTTGGGGATGATAGGGAGTAGCAAACCTATGTGTAACTCCTAATCTTTTAAAAACTTTCGCAAGCTGAAAGTTACAAAAGTGAGTACCCCTATCACTTATAATTGCTTTTGGTGTACCAAATCGAGAAAACAACTTCTTCAAAAATTTCACGACAACCCTAGCAGCATTGGTTCCCAAGGCTTGGGCTTCAGGCCATTTAGATACATAGTCTATTGCTACAAGAATATATTTGTTACCAAATGAATTTGGAAAGGGTCCCATAAAATCGATCCCCAATACATCAAAAATTTCACAAACTAAAATCCCATTTTGGGGCATTTCATCACGAGATGAAATATTTCTAGTTCTTTGGCAACGATCACAACAATTTACAAATTTGTAGCTATCTCTAAACAGAGTGCACCAATAAAATCCTGATTCTAGTACCTTTTGAGCAGCCCTATTGGCTCTCATATGGCCACCAGCTGGTCCAGCATGGCATTGACTAAGAATGTTCATTGTTTCGGGCCATGCCACACATTGTCGGATCATGTGATCCTTACATAATCTAAACAAAAAGGGATCCTCTGAAAAATAATACTTTAAATCAGAAAAGAATTTCTTCTTTGCTTGATAGGTTAAGTCCTTAGGAAGTTTCCTAACAGCTAAATAGTTAGCAAAATCTGCAAACCAAGGTGTTTCAAAATTTAAGTTACTTACCTCACTTACCATGGCGTACAGCTGCTCATCGGGGAAGTGATCATCAATGTCACCTTCTTTAAACCTCTCCATGGTTGGATTCTACAAGCGAGAAAGATGATCTGCTGCAAGATTTTCAGCTCCTTTCTTGTCTTGAATCGTCAAGTCAAATTCCTGCAACAACAAAACCAATGGATTAGCCTAGGCTTTGCATCAATTTTTGCAAATAAATACCTTAAAGCAGAATGGTCTGTATAAATAATAACTTTTGACAAGATTAGGTATGATCTAAACTTGTCAAAAGCAAAAACCACCTCTAGTAGCTCTTTCTCTGTAGTTGTGTAATTTGCTTGAGCTTTGTTCAAGGTCTTGCTTGCATAGTAGATATGCTGAAAGAATTTCTCCTTGCGTTGACCCAAAACTGCTCCCAATACAAAGTCACTTGCATCGCACATTAGTTCAAATGGTAGATTCCAATTAGGAGCTACCATGATTGGAGCATGGGTCAATTTCTCCTTGAGGGTTGTGAATGCTCTCAGACATTCCTCATCAAAAAAAAATCCACATCCTTCTCAAGGAGTCTTGTCAATGGACGGGCTATCTTAGAAAAATCTCGAATGAACCTCCAATAAAAACCCGAATGTCCTAGAAAACTTCTGATGGCCTTCAAAGATGTAGGTGGTGGTAACTTCTGAATGGTATCTACCTTAGCCCGATCCACCTAAATGCCCTTGTTTGAAATTTTGTGTCCCAACACAATTCCCTCTTGAACCATGAAATGACACTTTTCCTAATTAAGCACTAGATTGGTTTCCTCACATCTCATCAAGACTCTTTCAAGGTTTTCCAAAAATCTTTCAAATGAGCTACCATAGATTGAGAAATCATCCATAAACACCTCCATAATATCCTCTATAAGCTCATCAAAGATTGCTACCATACACCTTTGGAAAGTAGCAGGTGCATTGCACAACCCGAACGGCATTCTTTGATATGTGAATGTCCCATATGTGCAGGTGAATATAGTTTTCTCTTGGTCTTTCGGGGTGATAGGAATTTGGAAATAGCCTGAAAGACCATGCAAAAAATAGTAATACTCATGCGCGGATAACCTCTCCAAAATCTGATCATGAAGGGTAAAGGAAAATGGTCTTTCCTAGTGCATCATTCAATTTCCTGTAGTCTATGCAAACTTTCCAACTGGTAACTGTTCTTGTTGGAATCAGCTCATCATTTTCATTAGGGACCACCGTCACTCCTCCTTTCTTTGGTACTACCTGGACTAGGCTCACCCAAGAACTATCCGAGATCGGATATATAATCCCTGCATCAAGTAGTTTTATCACTTCAGCCTTCACTACATCTTTCATCTTTGGGTTTAGTCTCCTTTGTGGTTGCACTACCTGCTTGAATTCATCCTCCATCAGTATCTTGTGAGTGCAATAGGATGGACTGATACCCTTGTTGTCTGCTATCTTCCAAGCTATCACTTTCTTATGTTTTTGCAACAACTGGATAAGTTTTTCTTTCTGCTCAGAAGATAGGTGGGAACTCAGAATTATTGGTAATTTCTTCTTTTTTGCCAGAAATCCATACTCAAGGTGAGCTGGAAGAGGTTTCAGTTCCAAGTTGGATGGATCAATCACCGATGGTTGTGGCTTCTCTTCTTTTGGCATCTCAATAGTCTCATATGCCCTGCATTTGAACGAATTGCTTGCTTCAAGAAAAGCAAGCTGCTCCATTGCTTCTTGACCCTCAACATTTTCCTACAATAAACACAACTCAAGGGGATCCTTGGAAACAATGTTAGTAACACAATTTACGGTCTCATGCTCAACATCATCATTGCATGATTTCGCTTCATCAAGTGAAAGTGAATGTTTCATGGCATCATGTATCCTAAAAATAACTTTCTCATCACCCACTCTCAAAGTTAATGTGCCATCATGAACATCGATAAGGGCACGGGTTGTATTTAAAAATGGCCTACCAAGAATAAGTGAAACATCTGCATCCTCATCAATATCAATGACAACAAAATCATTAGGGAAAATGAAATCCCCGACTTTTACCAACACATCTTCTATAATGCCACGAGGGTGGACTACTGACTTATCAACAAGTGGGATGGTCATGAGTGTTGGTTTAGGTTTACCAATGCCTAACTCTTTGAAAATTTTATAGGGTATAATACTTATGCTAGCCCCCAAATCAGCTAATGTACTCTTGACCTCAAGGTTACCTATTAAACATGGAATGGTAAAACTACCTGGATCTTTTAACTTCTTAGGTAACCTCCTTTGTAAAATTGCTGAACTCTTTTCAGATAACTGCACTAAAGACACTTCCTCAAGTTTCCTTTTGTTAGAAAAGATATCTTTCAAAAATTTAGCATATTTAGGCATCTATGACAAAGCTTCAGCAAATAGAATATTAATGTGCAATTGTTTAAAAAGTTCAAGAAACTTACCGAAATGAGCATCAATCTTGTCCTTGTTCAACCTTGCCGGATAAGGTACTCTAGGTCGGTATTCCTTCAATATGGGGCTGCTTCTCTCTCTCACTTTCTAGTACAGCTTTCTCTCCCGTAGTGACAAGAGGATCGTCTTCTTTTTCTTTTTCTTGTACTTCAGACCTTTTCTCTGCCACTTCTCCTCTTTACTCATCCACATTACCCTTGATCTCTTTTCCACTCCTTAGTGTAATTGCCTTAAGTTACTCTTTTGGATTTGCCTCAGTGTTGCTAGGTAAAATCCCTTGTGGTCTCTCACTGAGCATCTTGGCGATTTGTCCCACCTGATTCTCCAAATTATGAATAGAGGCTTGCTGATTTCTTAGGGTGTTTTCAGTTGATTGGAGCCTAGTTTCAGAAGCTGCTATAAATTTCTCCATCATGTCCTCTAAACTACTCTTTCTTGGAGGGGCTACTTGTTGATGTTGGGGCTGCTGGAATCCAGAGGGTGGTCTTAGATTATTTTGATTATTCCATGAGAAATTTGGATGATTTCTCCACCCCGGATTGTATGTGTTGCTGTAGGGGTTATTCTGTTGTTGCCCTAGCATATTTCCCACATAATCTACTTGCTCTTGCCTAGCAAACATGTTGCCACTTTGGCAATCTTGACTTTGATGTCCACCCCCAGACCATTCACAAGATATCACTTGCATTACTTTCCCAAAAGAAGAGGCCAAAGAATCAAATTTTTTATTCAATGCTTCCAATTGGGCTGTCAAAGCCACCACAGGATCTAATTGGTGTGAACCCATGACCTTCAGCTTTCCTTGCTCCCTTGGGGCTTGCCACTGATAATTGGTGATAGCCATGTCTTCAATTAAATCCCTTGCTTTGTTCAGGTGTCTTGTTGTTTATGGTACCACCAGCTGCTGCATTAATGGATTGCTTACTTACATAATTCAACCCATTGTAAAATGTTTGAATTTGAAGCCATAGTGGAAGTCCATGATGAGGACACCTTCTCAGCAAATCTTTAAATCTTTCCCAGGCATCATAAAGGGTCTCACCATCTTGCTGCAGAAAGGATGAGATATCATTCCTCAACTTAGCAGTTTTGGACAGTGGGAAGTATTTTTCTAAGAATTTCTCTGCCAACTGACCCCATGTGGTGAAGGTTCCTGGAGAAAAAGATTTTAGCCACTTCTTTGTTCTATCCCTAAGGGAAAATGGGAACAACCTCAGCCTAATTGCATCATCTGAGACATTATTTATCTTGAATGTATCACATCTTTCCAGAAAATTCTCAATATGTGCATTAGGATCTTCATCAGGAAACCCATCGAAATGACAAGTCTGCTGCACCATTTGAATTACATTTGCTTTTATTTCGAACTTGTTTGTAGCAACTGTCGGCCTCCGGATACTAGATTCAGCCCCATTTAGATTGGGCTTAGCAAACTCCTGCATTGTTCTTGGTGCAGTTCCTTCCATCACTTTAAATACTTCTTCTTATTCTATTTCTGCGTCTTCCAGAACTGCCTTCCCTTCTTCTTTTCGCTTTCTCCTCAACGTTCTCTCTAGCTCCAGATCTAATTCAAGTTGTTGGGATGAGCTAGCTCTGGTCATAAACGGTAAGAAACAACTAAAATGATAGTAAATAAGCAAGAACCAATATTAGAAACAAATGAAAATAAAACTAAATCAACAGTCTTAATTATATTACTAATATTGAAACCATTGTCCCCGGCAGTGGCGCCAAAAACTTGGTGCGCGCGAGCTGTGTTATAGCAATAATGCAAGTGCACGGGTCGCCAAAGTAATATAGTAGTGAGTGAGTTATTGTTCCACTGGGGACAAGGTCAAGTACTAGTGCAAACCTTAACGTTGTTTAGCAAATTAATAGTTGTGTGATGCTTTGTAATTAAAAACAACTAATTTAATAATTGAAAGTAAAGGAAATTAAATGTTGTGCAAAAAGGATTGATAATAATAATAATATTATCCAGATATTGAATCCCCCTAGCCTCAATGATATTTATGAACAATCAATTCAGTTAAATCATTCAATAGAGTTGAGTTGGCATTCCTCTAAATTAGACTAAAACCTCTCGTTAGTGAATTAATCCCTAATCACTAAGTAGAGTGCCGAAATCTCTTCTCAAACACAATTAAATAGATCATGCATTAAGAACAAGGAACTATAAACCTAAGGATCTTGTAAGTCTATCTCTAGCATGCCAATCAATCCTCAACCCTTATGAGTAATCAATTCATATCAAGCTTTCTCAAGTCAATAATATGAAAATTGCAACCAATCAATAAGCATGCTATTATCAATTGGAAATAAATCATTAAGCATCATAAGAATAAAACAACTCAATCAAATGATTCAACTAAATATAATTATTCAATCCATACAAATAAGCTAGGGTTCATAAATATCTGGATAGAGAAGGAATTAGTTCATGTTCAAAACCAGAAAAACAGAACAAGAGAAATGAGTAAAAGAAACCAAATAATCCATGGCGAATAATTTGTATTTCTTCACTTCAATCCTTGATTCTTGGTTTAGATCTTGTATAGGATGTATCTCATTCTTCAAACTCAGCTCAAGACTCTGCTCTTTGCTCCAGAAGTTGGTTCCTTCTCCCTTGTTCTAGTCTCCACATCCAAGCCTAGAATCATCCCCCTAAAACTCCCTCTTCTTCTCTTTTTATTTCCCTCCAAAACTCAAGCCATTCTTCCAACTCATTCCCAACTCACACCACATTTCTTTGTTTCACACTTTCTCGTTGTTTAATCTTTCTTTTTGCAAAAGCAATTGGTTTGTCTCCTACTTGTCCCTCAATTCATGCAAAAGAAACAAAGTTTTTATAGGTGACACGGCCAACCCATGAGTGGCTTGACCGTGTCTCTTATTTTTCTTTGGGACACGGCCAAGCTAGTTGGCCATGTCTCTTACTGCCCCTCTTCCTTTTCTTTCTTTTCTCTTTGGTTTCATGGAGTGACACGGCCAAGCTTCTGGCCATGTCATGTGACACGCCCAGTGGCTTGGCCATGTCACTTGGGTGTGTCACCTTCTGCTTCTCTTCGTTCCTTCTTTTCTTTGCTCTTTGGCTAGGGATGGGACACGGCCAAGCTTGTGGCCGTGTCATTTGACACGACCACTGGCTTGGGCATGTCACTTGCCAGTGTCAGCTTCTGCCTTCATTTTCCTTTCTTTCTTTGGTTTCTTGGTTTTGTTCCTTGGGTGAGACACGACTAGTGGCTTGGCCGTGTTTCTTGGGTGTGTCAGCTACTATCTTGAAGCTTTTTTGAGGGACATGGCCAAGCTTGCTTTGGCTTGGCCATGTCTTGCTTGCTTCATGCTTTTTCTTTATTGTTTTGATCATCCAAGGGAGTTTTTTGCACTTTGACCTAAAACAAACACTTAAAACAAACTTTAAACCACAATCAAATGAAACATAGAAATCATACTAAAAACAAGTATAAAATGCTCTTATCACATACAAGATGAAATGTAATCGCGCTAAGCTAAAAGCCTAGTAATATAAACTTTAAAATAATGCCAATGCAAAAATTATTTCATGCCATATCACAATGTGATATCCAAGCACACTTTTAAATATACTCTTTAATCACTTAATAATTCACACAAACACATACACAAGCATGGTCCCAAATAACTAATGCATTATTCAAATCCTATAGTTACTGTTTTTGGTCCATAATGACACCATATGTCTAGCCCTGAAGGGAAATCAAGTAATGCTCAAAAGCTAGCCCCGAAGGCAAATCATATCACGGTGATGCTAAGCATCTAGCCCCGAAGGAAAATAATGAGGATAACCTCATAGGCATGCTGCCAAATATAGAACTCTAAAAATTGAATAACATACTAGGCATACAATTATTTCATGTTTTCCATCGTCAATTTCTTTCTCATTTTTCCATTTTCAATTTGGCACATTGCCTCATTTTCTCACTTTTCTCATTCATATCAATGTCATTTCATCTAAATTCATCATTTTCATCATTTTTCATCACAATGTACCTCATTTCCCACTAAAATCATGTTACCCAAATATTTTGGGTAATTCTCACATAATACAAATAAATCACATTTTATTCAATTTAGCCATTAATAATGGCTTTTCATATTGCATATATAACAATTTACAAATCATAGCACAATGTTCATGAATATTCAATATATCAAGTAGCTTAACACATTTTCCATCCAAATTGTGTTAAGCCCAATTTAATGCCAATTTATCTAATTTATTAAAAGTGTGTACTTACCTAAGAAAGCACTCCAAAACAAGCTTCAAAACTCCCTCTAACTTTCTCTTCCAAGTTGCTCTTCAACACTAAGGTTGGGCAAACTCCTTCCTCTCATTGCCTATACCAAATGTGATCATGAATAATCATTTAGTATCACATTCTAAAGCATTTTCAACATCAAACCATAATTAAACATCACCCTAAATAAAATTCAAAAATTAAGCCTTTCCTTACTTTAACATCGAACTTCCATTTAAATCCATTTAAATTAGTGTTTTAAGCTTATTAATATCATTAAAAATATATTTTAATATGTTTAAACCAAATACATTACATAAACACAAACTTAACTTCCAAACCCTAAAATTGTATAACCTTCCCCCGTTGAAGGTTCTCCATTCAAACTCATTACAATTATCAATCTAATCTTATTTCCATCACTTATATCCTTGAAGAACATGATAAAAAAAAACAAACAATTCACCATACTTGAAAAATGCCTTTTCCAAAACCCTAAATCAATACTACCATTCTCAAAATCTATCCAAACTTAACCCAATCCATCATTTGACTTTAAATTCATTGTTTATGCATCACAACAACACATTTGGAACAAATTTGCACAATTAAAGCTCATGTTTTCAAAAGTCTATATGTTCCATAACCCTAAATTCTCTCTCTTCACCAAACTCAACTTAAATTCAACCATTTCTTCAAATTATCCTTAGAATCATTAATAACCAATCAAAACAACTTCATTCATATCCAATTAAGCAACTAAATTATGCTATTATACAACCAAAAAATTCACATATCCATATCTACCATAGAAATTGAAAATTTAGTAAGAAAGCTTACTTGTTAGAAAATCACCAAAACTACTATTGATTTTTGAAATTGCTTATAACATTGGTTGTTTAAATGGAGCAAAAATCACCCCTAACATCCACGGAATTTTTGTTTTTTTTAAGAAGAAGAAGACCACTTTAATTTTCTATTTCTTCCCACTTAAAAATATAGCCATATATATATAATATTTTATTTTTAATAATTAATAATTTATTTATTTATTTAAAATCATAATTTTCCTTTTCCAACCAAAAATAATTTATTTTTAAATTATTTAAATAATTTTAATTTTACAAAGTATAATTACCATTTTGCCCTTTGACTTTTTACTTTTCTTTTAAAAGAGATGACTACTGTATATGTTAAGTACATGTTAAGTATATTTCACATATACATTCTACTTTGTCTCTTAAAATCCTTTCTTTTTCCATTTAAATCATTTTTGTAACTTATTCAAATTTAAATTTAATTTATTTTATTAATTTCAAAAAAAATGAGGATGTTACATTCTAGTATAGACCAACTCTAATATCTAAGCAATGAAGAGCTTGTGGATGGATTACCTATGATGAAATTTCATAAGGATAAGGTATGTGAACCATGTCAATGTGGGAAGTAAAATAAGAGCTCTTTTAAGTCTACAACTATTGTAAGTACCTCTAGACCTTGAGAATTAATTCATTTAGACTAGTTTGGACCTAATAGAGTTGCTAGTTTAGGTGGTAAACTATATACAGTTGCACTTGTGGATGACTATTCTAGGTTTACTTGGGTTAAATTCTTGGCTCATTAGAATGAAGCTTTTAACTTTTTAAAAATTTTTGCAAAGAAAGTTGAAAATGATCATGGCAAAGAATTTAAAAATGATGATTTTGAAAACTTTTGCAATGAACATGGAATTTCACATAATTTTCCTGCTCCTAGGGCATCATAATAAAATGATGTGGTGGAAAGGAAAAATAGAACAATGGGGGGATTGACTAGAACAATGCTCAATGAGTATAATCTTCCTTCATACTTTTGGGCTGAAGCCATTAATATTGTATGTTATGTTTCGAATAGAGTTTTCAAAAGACCTTTAATGAACAAAACTTCTTATGAGTTATATATTGGAAGAAAAACCAAAGTTTCATACCTTAGAGTGATGCAAATAATTTATATTGAACACCAAGGATAATCTTGAAAAATTCTCATCCAAATCGAATGGAGTGTTTTTAGGTTATTCCTCTACTCGCAAAGCCTATATAGTTTTTAATAGATGATCATTAGTGGTTGAAGAATCAATGCAGGTTATTTTTTATGAATCCATTAAGTTTGACCATGGGAAAGGTAGTACTCTTGATGATATTATAGGCATATTTGAAAACCTTAAAGATAATGATGTTCCAAAGAAAAACAAGGATGAGCAAACAAATAGTACAACAAGAAGAATCCAAATTAGAAGAAACTCAAGAGCTACCCAAAGAATGGCAATATCAAAAGGATCATCCTAAAGAACTTGTCATTGGTGATGCCTCAAATGGAGAAACTACTATATCAAAAAATAAATATCTAAATTCTAATAGAGCTTTTATTTCCAAATTGAGCCAAGGACAATTCAACAGGCTCTTAGTGGTGAATGTTGGTGATTACTATATAAGATGAACTCAACCAATTTGAGAGAACAAAGTATGAGAACTTGTTCCTAGACCCAAGAACCATCCAATTATTTCTTGCAAATGGGTGTATAGGAATAAGCTTGATGAAGATATACTCATCATGAGATACAAAGCCTAATTAGTAGCCAAACGTTGTAACCAAGAAGAAGGCATTGACTATGATGAGACATTTGCTCTAGTAGCTAGATTATAAGCTATTAGATTTCTACTTGCATTTTCATGCCATATGAATTTAAAAATTCCTGAAATGGGAGTTAAAAGTGCATTTTTGAATGGTTTTATCAATGAAGAAGTCTATGTTGAATTACTTCTAAGTCTTGAAAATTTATAGGATTCCAAATCATGTTTAAAACTCACTAAAGCATTATATGGATTGAAACAAGCTCCAAAAGCTTGGTATGATAGGCTTAGTGCATATCTATTAGAAATTTGGTACTACACTCACTAAAGCATTAAATGGATTTTTAAAGGGAAACGTTGATACTACACTTTGCATAACATTTTTATTGTTCAAATTTATATTGATGACATATATTTTGTTCTACTAATGAGGCCTTGTGCAAAGATTTTGCTTCATGTATGACTAGGAATTTGAAATGAGTATGATGAAGAACTCAAATTCTTTCTTGGCTTGTAAACCCGAATACCTACCCTGAGCTGGTGCTGCATGTTTGACAAATCTAATGATCACTAAGGTGAAGAGGCAAGAAGATCAAAGAAAGTAATTCATAGTCAAGATCATAAGGATAGTTGAAGTTCTCAAGACCATAAGGGTAGTTGAAGTTTACCTGATACTAGACCTAATATCTCTAATTTATTAAGATGACATCAGGGGAACAAATGATTTATCCTTGTTGAAGCAAACTCACTCTACTCCACTCACCCATAGTCAGAAGCATAGAATTGTTCAGACAAAATAATTTTCTTAGAGTTGGACCCAAAAGAAAAAAACAAAAAAAAAGAAAAAAAAAGAAAAAAATACAAAATACAAAAAAGAGAGAAAAAATAAAAAAAAAAGAAACAAAAAGAAACAAAAAAGACAAAAAAAAATGGGTACTGAGTTTGTGCAAAAGAAAAAGGATAAGATGAAGATCATTTTAATCAATTTTATATTTCTTCCAAGGAGATAAAAGGAAATTGGAGTCTAGAAAGATTGCTCCCAGCTACCTAAGGTTCCAACAAGAAGTTCGTAGTGTGAAGGTTTGTCCATTGTGTCACATCAGCTCCAATCTCAAAATGGCCTTGACTTAAACTATGTCCCTTATAGACTCTATTTTAAGCCTGTTAAAGACCTATTGATCTCTCTAAGTAGGTAGAGTCTATTAGTGGAGATTATTTGAATAAGCATGCATATGAGATAGACAATATTCAAACTAAATGGGATCTTTGGCCAAGTAATGTGTATGTGCCTATCTGAAGTGAAAAAATTCTTGCTTAAAAGGAAATAATTTCCGAGTTTAGTACAGTAAATAAGATTGTCATGTTACAGATAGGTAAATTTAGAAAATTGAGTCCTGAGGTATAATGACACTGAGTTGACAAAGCCAAAATATGATTTTAAGATTAAAAAAAAAATGTATTTTTGTCATACAAAGCCTTCAAGTTAATGGAAGTATGTTGAACCGTCGAACCTCGAAGGACACATTGGGCAAAATAAAGGAATATTTGCAAGGTTTTAAAAAAGTTACCAACTGGCGTGTTGAATCATAATTTGAAATGGATGTATCTCTGCTGCTTGGATCCTCCACTACTCATGTTTTCAACATCTTGAAGATAAAAGCCATAAATGCGAAGCCTTTGTCATTCCAATGCAAGACCTAAACGAGCATCATGAGGGAACCAATTAAAACACTTCAGTTGATCACCTCAGTTTGTGAGTTGATGGAACCATTGTAAGTATCATCCATGCATATCATGTACACATGAGCATATCACACTGCATTTTGTTGTATTGTATTGTCTATTTTTGTCAAAGTGAACAACAAATACTCTATGAAGCAAATGAGAAGCAGATATGGAATCAGGGGGGATGTGTAACACCCCTATACCCCGTATACATACACTGCATGCTAATACGATCGTAATATACATATACTGAATATAGGAATGCCACGGTTTACTAAACAAACGACTCACTTCTTTATACAATGATATAAGCAAACTTAAACATTTAGGTTATACTATAAAATCACAATAAATAAAACATTCATTCAATACGCAGCGGAAAATATTTATATTTACATATATTTATATACATCAAAATACATAAACATCCAAATCAATTTTTACAAAAACATAACATTTATACATGTTTGGCAGTTCGTCTCTGATCTTTACGCCCACTATCAACACCTCAAGGTCTAAACTCGACTCGGTCTAGATGAATTCTCTAGCTCTACCCTGTCACCTGCGCGATGAACCACAATCGCGCTAAGCCAACGGCTTAGTGGTACAAACTACTATAACAACATGCTTCAATGCAATGCCAATGTCACACATTTCAACAATTAAGACAATATTCACAATTGATATCTTTATATTGTTCATAACACTACATTTCATTACTCTATTCACTTGTTTCATCATTTATGAATTACATTGAAACAAAGACAAGCATGGGCCCAAAAGACACTAATATGCCATTCCACTTTCAGAGTTAATGTTTTGGTTCAATTATCACATTCATTATCATTGTCCCAACTAGGCTTCAAGGATTAGGTTCAACCAAGCTTCACGGGGAACAAAGCATGCTAAGTATCAACCCAACTTGGCTTCAAGAACCAAACCCAACCTAGCTTCAAGGGTTTGTAACATCTCAACTAGGCTTCATGGACTAAATCCAACCTAGCTTCAAGAGATTGTTACCATTAGGCATGCCACCAACAACAAAACTCTGAAAATGGAATAACACATTAGACACACAATTTATTCACTATTTCATTATCAATTTCATTCTCATTTTCTTATCATAATTTAGGCATCCATGCCTCAATCATCTCATTTGCATCATTATAACCAACAATAATGGCTTCATATCTCATCAAGATAGTATACATAATCAATTGCATTGGACATATATTTTAAATTCATCATTCAAGTGTACATAACCAATTGCACTAACATACATTTTGAATGCTCATCATATCATTCACATTACACAAATCATAACATTAATCAAATGTATTAACAATGTAATAAATTACTTAACATATTAACAACCAAATATGTTAAGTATCAAAATCATGTAAGTGTATGCAACCATGTAGTTTGTACTTACCTCAAGAACAACTCACACCAATCTAAACCTTCCCTCCTCCAAGAATTCTTCACCACTTGAATTAGAGCAACTTAACTTCTTCACAACCTAATTCAAAAAGAATAATACACATGAATCTTCAATACAATTATACACCTATTAGTCTCATACTAGACCCATAGATCATAAATTACAAACCAACATCTCTCTCTAGGACCCCACGGTCGTGGCTTCCCAACCCCCACGGGCGTGGGTTAGCAAATGGTTCTGCCTCCCTTGCTCAAAACCGCTACGACCATGGCTTCCAATGGCCACGGTCGTGGTATCCGGCCACGAGCGTGGCATCCAAAACGCTTCTGTTTCGGACCAAACTCATGTATTCTATGCTTCCAACTCCATTAAACACAAACATCTTGAAGATATACTAAAAATAATTGATCAAACTCACAACATACATCAACTACCAATCCAAAACCATAACATAAACACAACTCTTACTCTTCCATTCAACTTCAAAATCACAAACAACTAAATCCAATACTCTCAAACACACCATAATCAAACATATTCATACAATCCACAATCAATCATCAAACTCAATTACAACTTAAAATAAAACAAGAGAATCAAGAAGAAACTTACCAAAGTTAATGAAACTTCTTGAATTTCCAACTTAATCACTTGAAATCTTCTTCAATTTTGATCTAAGGAAAACAAAACTCTCTCTTGCTCTCTTACTTTGGATGGCCGGCCATGAAGGGAAAAGAAAAGAAAATGAAGCAAAGTCAAACACTCATACTCCACTTAAATCTTCACCAAGCATTTTAATATTAAAATAATATAAATTATCTTCTTCCACTCACTTATTTTCCCATTTTCCATTAATTAATTAAATTCATTAAATCATCATCTTTTGACTTTCACATTTAACTTGTATATGTTGTATATATCTCTATATATACAACATATACACATCTCTCTTTACTTCTTTTCTCTTCTCACTTAACATATACACTTTATCCAAATACAACAATAATTATTCCAAAACTTCTAGGGCATACTTTGGGATATTACAATTCTCCCCCTCTAAAAAGAAATTTCGCCCTCAAAATTACCTGACATCAAGTCTGAAACAACTGAGGATATTGATCTCGCATTGCTTGTTCATTCTCCCAAGTTGCTTCTTCCTTTGCATGATTCTTTAAAAGAACCTTCACCAGTGGCACTTTCTTATTTCTCAACTTTTTCACTTCATGTGCCAAAATAGCAATTGGTTCTTCTTCAAATGTCAAATCCGAACTCACCTCAATAGATTCAACTAGTAAAACATGAGATGGATCTGATCTGTACCGCCGCAGCATAGAAACATGGAAAACATTATGGATTCTATCCAACTCAGGCGGCAAAGCGAGTCGATAAGCAACTGGTCCCACTTTTTCTAATATTTCATAAGGTCCAATAAAACGAGGACTTAACTTCCCTTTTCGACCAAATCTCAAAATCTTTTTCCAAGGAGACACTTTCAAAAATACTTTATCTCCAACATCAAACTCTATGTCTCTTCTTTTCAAATCTGAATAAGATTTTTTTCGATCTGAAGCTGCTTTCAATCGATCCTGAATTATCTTTACTTTCTCTTCCATTTCTTTAATCAAATCGGGACTAACCAACTTGCCTTCTCTAACTTCATTCCAACAAAGAGGCGTTCTGCATCTTCTTCAATATAAAGCCTCAAACGGTGCCATTCCAATACTGGATTGATGATTGTTGTTGTAAGCAAATTCCACAAGTGGCAAAAATCTGTCCCAACTTCCAGAGAAATCAATGACATAGCTTCTCAACATGTCCTCTATAACCTGTATCACTCTCTCTGATTGTCCATCTGTCTGCGGATGAAAAGCAGTGCTAAAGTACAATGGAGAACCCAAAGCACCATGCAAACTCTTCCAAAACCTTGAAGTAAACCAAGGATCTCGATCAGACACTAAAGAAATTGGGACTCCATGCAATCTCACTATCTCACTGATATACAGCTCAGCCAACTTCTCAAGAGAATAATCCATTCTAACTGGAAGAAAATGAGCTGTCTTTGTCAACTGATCAACAATCACCCAAATAGCATCATGCTTCATCTGAGTCAATGGCAAACCAGACCCAAAATCCATTGTCACACGTTCCCATTTCCATTCTGGCACTGATAAAGGTTGAAGCAACCCAGTTGGAACTTGATGCTCAGCTTTCACCCTTTGACAAGTGAGACACTTGGATACAAATTCCGCTATGTCTCTCTTCATACCTAACCACCAGTAATGCTGCTTCAAATCCTGATACATCTTAGTATTTCTAGGGTGCATAGCAAAAACTGATTAGTGTGCTTCCTCTAAAATAATCTTTCTCAAACTAGCATCATTAGGAACACACAATCTATCCTTGAACCAAAGGCTACCATCTTCTCTCACCTAGAATTCTCGGCTCTCCCCATTTTGGCAATCTGAAACAATCTTCTGAATTTTCTCATCAGCCAATTGAGCCTCTTTAATCTGATCCAACAACACTGGTTTCAACTGCAACTGAGCTAACAATGCTCCATAATCACATGATTCAAAACTAGCATGCAACGCTCTTAACTCAACAAGCAACGAGAGCGAATAAATAGTCAAGCCTGCCAAAGACTTCCAACTCAAAGCATCCGCAACAACATTCGCCTTACCAGGATGGTAATCAATCAAACAATCGTAGTCTTTAATCAGCTCCAACCATCACCTTGAACTTATTGTGATTTTAATAAAGTTTTTTATTTATTCCTGTGATTAGATGTAGTATGGATAATATCATTATACTTAAGAATTTTATAATTTTAAGACCTAAAAAGGAGGCTGGTTCTAATGAACCGAGCGTTGTAGGGGTTTTGTGTCATTCTCACCTTCCCCACACGTACCCAACATTCTAAACCCAATAGGCGGTTGGGGATTCCTTATAAATTGAGTAATCCACCCCTTTCTTTTTCCTGCCCAGTCTGAGTGGCGACTCCATTTTCTCTGGGTTTGGGCCTGTGTTCTCTAAGGCCCTGAGTCTAACAGTGTCAAAGTCGCAAGAACCATTCCACATGGGAGTGGAGGCAAAAATCCCCACTCATAGGCTGCTCTATCTTCTGCAAAAGCCAAATATTTTATGGCTTGCTTTTGTTGCACACAAATCCATTGGATGAAGCAATAATTGCTAGATTATGGTAAAGTATTTTCTCACATCCTTATCAACTGTGATAACACTAGTGCCATTAATATATCCAAGAATCCAATTCAATATCCTAGGTCAAAACATATATCTATATATATATATAAGATATCACTTTTTAAGAGACAATGTTCAAAACCAACATGTTATTTTAGAATTCATTGATACTTAAAACCAACTTACGGATATCTTTATAAAATCCTTGAATGAAGAAAGATTGAATTTCATAAAATAAGATATAGGAATGTTAAATGGAAGCATTCTATATTGATTTGGATGTATTTTATTTCATTCATTGATTTGAATGTGCATATCAATATTGAATTAAAATTTCCTATAAATGTATTCATTAACCCTAATTCTTCATTAACATATATTTTGATCATACATTTACGCCACAAATTGAGATCTACAAAAATTGCATTAAAATTTCTTTGGTTTTTGAAATTTCCATAAAGTATGATCAGACTAACACTTTGGTCTGACCATACTTTGGTACCAAAATATGTTGACCCATAAATTTTCTTCGTCCGAGCATACCTAATCTTAATTCGATTGCCAAATTTCAAAATTTTCTAGCTATTACACTTTTCAAACTCCTTCCTGTCCGGACTCCACATGGTCCGATCAGACTTTGGTCATTTATAAAAATTGTGAGAGGACTACAGCAGGTCTGATTAGGAAACACCTTTATTTTTCAAAAAATATAACCGTTGGAGGCTATTTAGAAATGTTCCAAAACAGCCCCAAACATATATAAATGACTAGTTTTAGCCTTTAATGCCCCAAAACACTATAACCCCCCCCCCCCCCTTTAAAATAAAAATTTACATTCTTTTATTAATCTCTAAACACTTAAACACTCAAAACAACACTCAAGTTCATCTTTCTACTCTATTCATCAAAGCAACCGCTCAAACTTTATTTAATGGCTCTAAAGGATAACCACAAAAAGAAGGCTTCTAGGAAGGAAAAGAGCAAGGGCATTGCTACTTCCTCCCCAGAAGAGGCTCTCAAAAGGTCCCATAAAGTAAGATTCCATAATGAAGATGAGAAGAAAATGTATGAAATTGCTAAGGATAAAAAGTTAAAACCAAACTGACTTCTTACTACTCTTACTACTCCAAATTAGAGCCTACCAGTAACACCCCCTACATAGTCTATACACTTAACAACATATGAGATGTCACCTAACATTCACACTTGTCTGCATACGTATCACAAAAATTTAACCAAAATACTTTTATGTATTAATGCAGTTGTTAAGCTTTCAGGGAAACTACTACAACCAATCCTATATTACAAATATATATCTGTTAATTTATAAAGAACTCCTATTATTAACCTACATTATTATAATTCTCAAACTTATACAACTGTCATATAAAAGTATAAAGTATTGTCATGTGAACTATACAGAATACAATATTTACATTATTGTTCATTGAACCTTTGTGATGAAGTTGACTAGGAATGTATATCTCTCACTCTACAGTATCAACTCTTCTTGTTTGATCTGTGCATCACAAAATAGTTCTAAACGCTAAACAAAGCTTAGTGATGCTTATGTATTCATAATATGCAAGAAAAATTAAAGAAAAGATAACCATATATAAAATGATTTAGAAACAATGGGATGAATCACTTTTAGACCAATAAATAAAGAAATTGAAAAATTCATTTAAACTTGAAACACTAAACACAATTAAATTTAGAATTGGTTAATTTAAAAATATCCATTTAGCAGATTGTTTTCAATCTAGATAACTTCTTTAATTATGCCCATACACACTGAACTCAGATTCTAGTTTTGGATAATGGATCACTGTTGGCAATTTAATGCCTACTGTATAAAATTTTGGCCAATGGCCCCCTATGGCATGAATGCCCACTGAATATGGTGAAACAGAGTGTCCATTGAAGGCATGGAGTGCCCACTATCACTTTGGATATCCTGCCTTTGGCTAGCCATTCAATCCCAAGCTTGATCTAAAATCAGTATGATTTGGGCAATTCAATAGTTATTAATTAACATTAAATCATGTACAACACTTCAATGGAATAGTTCTTTGATCAACAATTGGTATCACACATTTTTTATCATATATTCAAATAAATCTGTTACACTACTTGTTAAGGTTGACTTTAAAAAGAAATCCTTTACACTTTGAGGACTTATAATCGTGATGGCTAGAATTACAAATGAAAAAGAAAGTAAAAATTTATTTTGGGCAATTTCTTCAAGTGACACGTCTAATGACATGGGTGTGTCAATGACCATGTCATTTGCTCATTCTTACAGAAGCTTTGACATGCCCAATGACACGGACGTGTCACTAGCCATGTCATTTAACTTGTATTACAATAGCTACGACTTGCTCAACAACACGGGCGTATTACTGGTCGTGTCAATTATTTTTCATCACAGTAGCTGTGACATATCCAATGACACGAGTATGTTACTAGTCATGTCCTCAATATTGAAACACAATATCATTGACATGCCCAGTAACATGGTCGTGTCACTGGTAGTGTCAAGCAAAACTCTATATTTCACACACTCATCAACTTAAACACAATATATTCAAAGATGTGGTAAGATTTAATCAAATATTTTTTAGGAACAACTTATTAAAGATAACTCAATCAACCAATTCAAATAATAAAATTCAAATAGTTGCAAATTGAAATACATAAGCACTTACCTCTTCAAAATCTTCTTTTTCTTAAATCACTTGTTGATAATCTCAACTTTTTCAGCTTATTCTTCTAAAAACTTATATCTATATGTGATTTTCTCTTAAGTTTTGATTAAATTCTTGGAAAGAAGGAAGAAAAGAGGAGTTTTGGTGGTGAAGGTGGTGATGAACAAGCAAAGAAGAAGGAAGAAGAAGAAAGAAACTTCTACATAGAGACACACCTTTCCACACTATATATATATATATATATGATTTAATCTATTGTGGCCACTTCCATCTTACCTATGGTGCACCCGCACTCTTAACCTTTGATTCTAATTTGATTTTTAGTCTTGTAAAATGTAATATCCCAAACAATACCCTAAAATTTTTTAAAATATTAATTGTTGTAAATTAATTAAAGGATTTATAAGTGTGTATATTTAATTAAGTGAAATGATAATAGGATGATGTGTATACATTATGTATATGAAGATATATACAATATATAGAAATTAAGGTCTTAATATGGTCAAGAGATATTTTTATTAAATAGATTTAATTAAGGATAGTGGAAGATGACATAATTGGGTTTAATATTATATTAATTAAATACTTGGTGGAGAGTGATTTAGGGAAAGGTGTTTGGTTAAAAGAGAAGAGTGTGGTTTGACATTCTTCTTCATCTTCATCTTCTTCTATCTTTTTTGGCCAGCCACCATTATCAACCAAAGGAGAAGAGATTTTGTTGCTTCCAAACTCAAGAATTTAAAGGATTTCAAGTGATCAAGTTGGAGTTCTATGGATTTTCTTCACTTTTGGTAAGTTTCCAACTTGTTTCTTTGATTTCTTTTGAGTTTGTGTTTAGGGGTTTGTTGGTTGGTTGTTATAGATGTGTTTATGGTTGATTTGGTATGTTTGAGGTTGTTTTGTTTTATTACCTTTGATTTTTTGTGGTTGGATTGAAGAGAAAAGTGTCAAGTTTGGTGAAAGAAACAAGAGTTGTGGATTGTGTGACTGTGAGTGGTGAAATATGGTTGTGATTGTGTTTTTTTGTATGTAATTGAGTTTTTTGATGTTTATGTAAGTTTATTATGGTATGTTGATGGATTTTGTTGAGTTTATGTGGTGTTGATAAGGTTATAAAAATAAGTTTGTTGGATGTGACATTTTGGTGTCATTGGTTATGTTTTCTGGGTTGATGACACATCCAGTGAGACGCACATGTCACTGAGCATGTCACAGCTTCTGTGTTGTAGTCGATTGACACGTCCAGTGACATGCCCATATCATTAGAAGAGGAGGTTGATAGAGTGGTGTTGTTGCTTTTAGAGGTAAGTACAAACTTTGAATGATTGCATACATTTACATGACATTGGGACTTATCACATTTAGTTTAGAAATGTGTTAAGTTACTTGATATATTATTGATGAATGAGTTATATGTTATGATATGCATAATTTAAATTATGATGATGTATCAAATCAATTGTGTAATGTGTTGTAAATGATAAGATATGTGAAATCATAATGTAACAAATTGATATTAATATAAAATAGAAGAATGAGAAAAGTGAGAAAAGATGATATAATAAGGCAATGTGCCTAGTTGATTTATGACAAAATGAGAAATGATTTGAGAATGGAATTATAAAAGAATTTGATAATTAGATAAATGAATAAATTGTGCCCAGTACGTTATTCAATTTTTAAAGTTCTGGGTTTGGCGGCATGCCTATAAATTATTGGGCAGGTGAAAAGACTAGGTCGTAAGCCGGGCCCAGCTGATAAATGTGATGTTTTTGGGGTGAAAAGACCAGGTCGTGTAACACCCCATCTTAGCCTATGTTTATAGACCAAGATGGATTGTTATCTCATGGTGGTTGTGTCTAAATATTTTACTTAACCAATTTTAAGTGCTACTTTATAAAAAAAAAAAAATTTGCCATAACCTCCCCTAAAAATGGAGGTCCCAAGTGTCGCCAAAACTGATTCTTGAATTTTTGAAAAACATTTTTTTTAAATCAGCACTTAAAATTGGTTAAGTAAAATATTTAGACACAACCACCATGAGATAACAATCCATCTTGGTCTATAAACATAGGCTAAGATGGGGTGTTACATTTAGTGGTATCAGAGCACCGGTTTAGCCGGTCCTGGAAAATTCAACATAGGAGGATACACATTTTATGTTGGGAGTGGCCATTACCAATGTAAAATGGGATATCCTATAGCAGATAAGAAATGAGAGCATATATCATTTAGGTACGAAATGTCAGTATAGTAGAAAGAATATTATAAATACATAAGTATATGAGGCACATGTGATAAAGGAAAATCTAATAGTGATTACGTACATGCCATATAGGAAAGTTAATGTGTTGAGTCAAGCCAGCTGCTAATTCTTATCACGATATATGTATACGGTATAAGGTTGCAAGAGGCAGAATCACAAAGAGTTATAGATCAAGAGAAGGAATCACATGCTTTTGTACCCATAAATGTAGAAATGGGTCTTGGACTTATGCCACGACCCGCAACGGTGGCTGTGGAAGGCCCCGAAGTTTATTTAAGATAGACGACAGTACCATTGCAATAAACGACAAGAATGGTACCTGTTGCTACCGAAAGAGAAAGGAAGTCCCCAAATGAGAAGTTAAGGAAATATGGGGCTAAAGAATTTAAGGCTAGTAGGGAAGAAGGATTTGAAGAAATTGAGTACTGTTTGGACAGTACCAGTAGGGCATTGGAACAACTGAGATGCACGCCAGATAAAAGATTTATTTATGCCATGTCCCTTTGGGTAGAAGAAACATACACTTGGTAAAACATACTTAAACGCAAGGAGAATTGAGTTTATATATCTACAGCAAGGAAGAATGACAGTATCTGAGTATGATAGAGAGTTCACCCGTCTTGGTAAGTATGCAAAGAAAATGATAGAACAAAGCAAGAAAGACGTCAAAGGTTTTGGAAGGATTAAATAATGAAATTAAAGTACAATTAGTAGTCATGGACGTGTTTAACTTTTCAAGATTAGTTGTGAAAGTTTTAGGTATTGAGAGGGTTTACATAGATTAGAGAAGTAGACACCAACGTATGCAACAAAAGAGAGTACAATCTTAAAGCTTAGGAAGATTTCGACAAGTTGAGAAGAAGTTTAGAAGTGAAGATAGTTTTGCACAGTAAAGCCAGGGATCCGGCCGAGGTTCAAGGCTCCAGACATCCGTAGCCAGTATACTGGGGTCCTTATAAGGGGGTTCCAGGAGAAGGTTAGATAGGCGTATATGAATGTAAAAATGAAAATGTTTATAAGAAAATGAAATTTGAAGAATGGAATAAAAAGAGGAACAGAATAAGAGGATAAAAGAAAAGTACGTAAAATGTTAAGACCAGACGGTAAGAGATAAAATAGATAGAACTTAGATAACAAAGATGAGTGAACAGAAATAAGTATATGAGAAATTATCATGTCCGACCAATAGAGAATATGTACAGGAACCCCATGTACAATATTCACATAAGCAGATGAAGTAAGCGAACTAAGAAGGTACTGCTGACCCGATACCGTCGTATTGAAATTTAGCAGGAAACCGGAGTTAAACGTGCTCGACCAATGATGATGGGTGACCATCCCATGAAGTCTTAAGAAGGTAGGTGACGGACCATATGAGTAGAAACTAGACGAAACCTAATCAAAACACTGTATTGTGATTCCTCCTGAAAATGCCCCAATGAAATCATCAAAATTAAGAAATTATAAGAAGAAGATATATGAGATTTATGAATTCAGGAAATGATGGAAAAAAAAAGAAAGAGAGAAATTAAGAACCAAAGAGGTAGAAAGTGCAGAATTAAAATCAGATCAAAAAGGAAAGAATGAAAGTAATAACAACCCAAGGGCTAGGTAAAGGAAAAAGAAAAACGTAACAATTCAAAAATTACTGGAGGATTGGAAAGACATATAGATTTGAAGGATATATTACTCCTCTATGCAAACACTGTGGATGAAAATATAAGAGTGAATGCTGGTATTTAACAGATGGATGCTGGGAATGCGGGGCACCAGATCGTGTTAGGGTAAACTGCCAGAAAGACAAGTTAATGCACCCGTACCGACAGAAAAATCATGGCCCGCTTTTGGCCGAGGCTTAAGCAGGGGAAAGGAAAGTGATTCAAATTTTCAAAGAGCACAATCAGAGACCGTTGACTAGCTCAATTCAAGTACACCAGCCAGAGACTACGTGATGAAAACTTAGAAGAATTACCAGTAGGATATGTTAAGTTTGAAACATTAGTTATAAATCCGATAAGAGACGAGGTAGTTACACACAAGTGATTAAAGAATGTTCTATAGAGTTACATGAAAATGCATTTTCAGAAAATTTAATAGAGTTACCATTCCGAGAATTTAACGTAATGTTGGTATTGGATTGGCTAACAAGGCATAAAACAGTGGTCGATTATAAGAAGATGGAGAGTAATACTTCATACTCCCCACAAGGAGGAAGTGACGGCAGTAGGAAAGAGAGCCGATTACCTTAACAGCGTAACAGCAGCAGTTACAACAAGGCGTTCCATACAAACGGATGTGAGGCACACTTGGTAAGCACTATGGAAGCAAAGAAGAATGTGATAAAGATTCAAGAGGTATCAACAATGTGTTATTTTCTTGATGTTTCTTTAGACGAGCTACCCGAATTATCACCTAAGAGAAAAGTAGGATTCACTATAAATGTATATCCGGGAACTGCACCGGTGTTGGTTGCCTCATACCGAATGGTACCAGCGGAACCCAAAGAAATGAAAATGCAATTATAGGAGCTACTCGACAAGGGTCTTATACGGCCAAGTATTTCTTCATGGGGCACGCCAGTACTCTTCGTCAAGAAGAAAGATAAATCCTTAAGGTCATATGTGAACTATAAGTAGTTGAATGAGCTTATGATTAAGGATAAATATCCATTACCGTCCATCGACGATGTATTCGACCAGCTTAAGGGAACCAAGGTCTTTTAAAAATATATATATATATATATATATAGATCACCGACTGGGATATCAGCAGCTGCTGATCAAAGGAAAAGACATTCCAAAGACTACATCTAGAACTCGATACGGACGTTATAAGTTCCTTGTAATGCCTTTTGAGCCCACAAATGTGTTAGTAGTATTCATGGATTTAATGAATCATATCTTTCATCCATATTTTGACCAATTTGTAAATGGTGTTCATAGATGACACCTTCATTTATTTAAGGAACAAAGAAGAATACGATCGATACTTTTGCATAGTATTGCAAATGTTGTGAGAGAAGCAGTTGTATGTCAAATATGACAAATGCGAGTTTTGATTGGAAAAAGTGACATTCTTAGAACACACCATATTAGCATAAGGCATTAAAGTAGGTCTTAAGAAAACAAAAGCCATTTTGGAATGGAAAACACCAAAGACAGTAATAGAAGTAAGAACCTTCTTAGGACTGGCTAGGTACTATAAATGTTTTATAAAAGGGTTTTCCATTATTATCATCCCAATGACAAGGTTGTTTCAAAGGAATGCCAAACTCTAATGGATTGATAAATGTTAGAGGAACTTTGAGAAACTAAAGGAAAAGTTAACGAATTCTTCAATACCCATACGACCCGTGTCCAGCAAAGAATTTGTGATATATAGTGATGCTTCACACATCAGTTAAGGTTATATGCATATGAAAAAGGATAAAATAGTCGCATAAGTCTTTTGATGATTTAAACCATACGAAAATAATAATAATAACCCGGCACACTGTTTGGAATTAACAGTTATCGTATTGGCTTTCAAGATTTGGAGATATGATTTATATGGAGAAAAGTGTTATATTTATACAGACGCAAAAGTTTAAAATATCAGCCAACCCATGAGGATCTCAATTTATGGTAAGGAAAGTAAGCCCAAGTTTTGGAAATAACAGCTAAGTTATAAATTATCATCTAGGAAAAGCTAACGTGGTGGCCGATGCACTTGGTGGAAATTTGATACCAGCCTTAGGTGCTATGAAGATCAGTTTAAGACCAATGGAAGAGGAGGTACTAGTAATAGAAATGCAAGCATAAACTATGTTTCTTTTCAAGAAATTCATCAAGTGCAAAAGAAAAATGAACAAATACAAAAATGGATCAAGCAAGTGCTAGGAGGAAAGGATATAAAATTCTAAATTTCTAAGAACAGTGGTTTGTATTATGACAATAGAATAATGATACGAACAATGGGAGACATAAGAAAGAAATTTTTTTTTTTCGAAAAGCATATAGTAGTCTCTACGCAATGCATCCAGGAGTTACAAAAGTATCAATATCTAAAGAAGTTTTAATGGTAGCCTGGAATGAAGAAAGATATTGTTGATTTTATGACCAAATGTTTAATATGTCAACAAGCAAAAGCGAAATATCAAATCCTATCGGGACGGTTACAACTAATTTTCACTCTAGTATGAAAATGGGAACATATCACTATGGATTTCGTCATAGAATTATCAATGACACGAGGCCAGCATGACGTTGTTCGGATAATCATTGACTGCCTAACTAAGTTAGCTCATTTTCTACTTTTACAAATGGATTATTCAATAGATAAATTGGTGGAAATGTACGCCAAGGAAATTGTACGATTACACAGGATTCCAACGTCTATCATTTTAGGCAGAGGTCCACAATTCATCATGAATTTATGATAGAAGTCGCAAACAGCTTCTGAAACCTAAACAAATTATAGCACTGCCTTTCACCCGTAAACAGATGGAGGATTTGAAAGAGTAATCCAAATTTTGGGAGGACATATTAAGAGTGTAATATCCCTATGCATGCCCCAGAAGTTTTGTATGTTGTTGTTGTTGTTGTTATTGTTGTTGGTTTAAATTGAGAAAAGAAAATATATGTATATGTGTTTTGGGGAAATTTAGGGTTTAGAGACAAGTTTATATGTTATGTATATGGTGATATATATAGCATATAAAATGGTCAAAGAGAAAGAGTCAATGCAAGAGGAGATATTTTTATATGGCATGTGGAATTACTTAATTGGGTTCATAAGAGACAAAAGCTAAGTTAAGTGATAAGGGGTATATGAGTAATTGCTTGAAATGAAATGCTTGGTGGAGGATTTTTGGTAATTAGTAATTATATTATTATTATTATTATTATTATTATTATTATTATATACATATATGTGGCTATCGTGGAAGAGGAAAAAGAAATAAAGATATTCTCTTCTTCTTCTTCTTCTTCTTCTCCTTTTGGTTCTTGCACGAGAGAGAGAGAGAGAGGTAGAGAGATGAGTTGATCTTCACCTAAACCTTAGGGTTTTAAGAGAATTGAAGGAAGAATCAAAGGATTAGGTGGAGATTTGGTGGAATTCATCAATTGAGGTAAGTACTTACTTGTTTTCCTTTGTTAATGTTTGAGATAGGTTGTGATGGATTGATTTCATGATTTAGTGTGTTATATATGTGTTTACAAGTATTGAAATTGATTACAAGCTAAAGGATTGGATTGGTGTTGGTTTTGTTGGAAAGATGGTAAGTATTCTCTTGTTTTCTTTACTTAATTGGAAGTTGTGTTGGAAGTGAAGTAAGGTTTGATGATTTTGTGATTTGGTGGATTTGAGATGTGTTGTGTTGTGTGTTCAAGTGTTAAATTGATTTTAAGTTATGAGTTTAATTAGAGGTTGTTGTTGGAAATGGTGGAGATGTTGATTTTAGGGTTTTGAGTTGAGATGTGTTTAATTGTTATATTAATGTGTTGTGAAGTAATTCTTGTGATGAATATGTGTTTAAAACATTGATTATATTCATTTGAAGCATGTTATATGATGAATATTGTGTTTGAGTGCAATTAGAAGAGAATTGGTTTTGGTGATGGGTGACACGGCCATAGGCATTGAAGAGACACGGGCGTGTTCATCAATTGAGTTGGGCGTGTCAATTGTTTGAATTGGCTACTGCCTCTTTTGTTGTTAGTGACACGGGCGTGTCCATCAAAGGTGCTGGGCGTGTCAATTGTTGAATTGGCTACTGCCTCTTTTGTTGTTAGTGACACGGGCGTGTTCCATCAAGTGGCTGGGCGTGTCCATCAAATGGGTTGGGCGTGTCCTACAAATGAATTACCTATTGCTTTATACTTTGTTTCTTTTTACATTGTTTTGATTCTTCAAAGGTTCCATTGTTTATAAACTTAAACATGAACATTATAAATATGTTTTAAACACAAGAATGATCTAATCAAAGGAATGTGGAAGATCATAAAGCTATGAATCATATCAATTGTGTTTTGCCCTAATTGCATTGTTGAGATTTAGTAATGTTATGTTATGCACTTTGAATGATATGTTTGCCTAGTTAATGTAATTGATGTTGTATATATATATATCAATGAGGCTATATGTAAAATGTGAAAAAGAGGATGAAGTCATTGATTATGGATAGCTTGGTGGGAATAACTCTTGAGGGTGAAAGAGATGAGGATCATCCAAAAAGGTATGTACAATGCAATTTATAATGATGTGAATGATATGTTTACCTAGTTAATGTAATTGATGTTGTATATATATATATATATCAATGGTGGAATATGACATGTAAAGGATATGATGAGGTAAATGATTATGTATGTAAAAGATGAAATGATAATTCAAATAAGACATGATATGAGACAATGCCATTGTGTTTGGCTATGATGAATGATGCTATATGAGATATAATGTGATCATGGATGAGATAACTATACACTTGAATAATGAAGTGTTATATTGTGAAATAAAATGTGAAGCCATTGTTATTGGCTAATGTGATTCAATGGAGATAAATGAGGCATGTTTGCCTAAATGATAATGAGAATTGAGAATGAAATCTAAATGAATTGTGTGGCTAATGTGTTATTCCATTTTCAGAGTTTGTTGTTGGTGGCATGCCTAATAAGTGTAACAATCTCTTGAAGTTAGGTTGGATTGGATCCTTGAAGCCTAATTGAGATGTTACCACCCTTGAAGCTAGGTTGGATTAGTTCTTGAAGCCAAGTTGGGTAGAAGCTTAGCATGCTTTGCTCCCCTTGAAGCTTGGTTGAACTTGATCCTTGAAGCCTAGTTGGGTATATGATATTGATAAATGTGATAACAAACCAAAGCATTAACTCTGAAAATTGAATTGCATATTAGTGTCTGTTGGGCCCGAGTCTGTCTTTGATGTCTATGTGATATACAAATGTTGAATTAGATGAATAATGAGATCTATGATTGATTTTGTTGACAATGTGACTTATGATTGGTGAATTGTGAATTAAACAATGTTATGAGGTATGATATGTAATGTGTATGTATTGATATGTTGATTGTGAGTATTGGTGATGGATTGTGGTTGGTGTTAATGATTGCCTTGTTGGAAATGTTATTCATGATTGGTAAATGGTGAATAAAATAATGTTAGGAAGTATGTTGTGGAATGTGGGTATTGAAATATAATTTAGTTGAGATATATGAAAGGTACAATCTAAAAGAAAAGATATGATAAGCTAAAGTTACATGGAATTGATATATCATTATATGCTAATAATTTATAATGTATGTGTATATTATATATTTGTATTACTAAGCTCTCGGGCTTAGCGCGGTTGTTTGATCGCGCAGGTGACCAGATGAAAGATATAAAGTCTTGCGTTATGCCACGAGAAGAGTAAGAGTTTGTCGAGACCAACTAGAGGGTGATGCATACATGTATAATTTAATTATGATGTACTTTTATCAAGAATGTAATCATGTGTACAAATGATGTTTCGAGAAAGATAAGATTATTGTATATTTATAAGATCATTAAAAGTATATCGATTTTGTAAATGTTCTTTAAATTAATGTATTGTGGTTTGAGATATGTTAAAGGTTTGTAAATTGTAACGAAATGTGACATCTTTATACTTTATATATATTTACTGTACGTATACCAGGTATATGTGTAGTACTTATATGGAGTATCGGGGTGTTACAAAGAGTATGTGTTATAGAATTTAAGGGTGGCTGGAATAGGTATTTGAGTTTAATTGAATATGCATATAACAACGACTATTAATTCAGCATACGGTGACGCCCTATAAAGAATTATACGAAAGAAAACATGGAACACCAGATTGTTGGACAGAATTAAGTAAAGACAAGATAAAATCATATGCGGGTAGGTAGGAGCAAAATCATATGCAGACTCGAAACGAAGGGACATAGAACTCTAAGTGGAAGACAAGGTTTTTCTTAAGACTTTCCCATGAAAGATGGTATTAAGATTTAAGCAGAAAAGTAAGTTAAGCCTTAGGCTTATTGGACTATATGAGATTATCGAACGCATAGATTAATAGCCTATCGGTTAACTCTATTACTAGAACTGAACAAAATACATAATGTTTTTCACGTTTCAATGATAAGGCAATATCGTTTGAACTTCACACACGATATGAAGACACAAAACATCAGAGTCCAATCTGACCTAAATTATGAAGAAGAACCAATAGAAATTTTAGCACGAAAAGTCAAAGGATTAAGAAATAAGAGAATTTCCTCAAGTTAAAGTGCAGCGAAGGAACCATAGAATGGAAGAGATAATTTGGGAAAGAGAAGGAATAATGAGGATGGAAACCTAAATTTTACACCCGATCGGCTTCGGGACGAAGCCTAAATTTTAGAGGGGAAGAAATGTCACGACCCAATTTGTACATATGTACAGTACGTCCATGTACAGTAAGAGGAGCCGTCCCGAGTAATCACCAAAGAACATGAAGTGAAAGGAAGCTTTATAGGACAAAAAGGACCTAACTGAAAAGATTGTAAAAGTTTTGGGGAGGTGACTGTAATTTCAAAAAGTTTTGGGGAGGTAACTGTAATTTCCAAAAGTTGTACTAGAGGTTCTTAATAGTGCATATAACAGACTCCAGAAATGGAAAGTAGAGAAAAATTGGGTCGAAGCGGAACGGTTTTTCTCGAAAATGCATAGGTTGAGAGATACAGTGGATTCTTGACCAAGGGTATTTTTGTCATTCTTGTGATAATAATTTATACACTGGAAAACAAGACACTTAAAGGTATCCGAAGTAAATGGAAGGACTCTGCAGTGATCGATGTTGAAGAACGAACCTAAGTGGAGACCCGAATCACGTAAGGACCTAAAGGGAATTTTTACAAAAGTCAAAGGCATGAGCGTAATTTTTATAAATTAGCTCAAAATCAAGAATGAATGTCGAAAATGGAAACTAGAGGTTGAAAGGAGGAGAACGGTACGTTTTACACATCGTAAAACCACCCGGTTACGAAGAAAAGGCAAAACCTTCCATTGAAGGGTATTTTGGTCTTTTCACTTCCACCCATTTTCTAGAAAAGGGACACATGGCATAGTAATTTTCTAGAAAAGGACACATGGCAAAATCTTGTTTAAAGACACTTTTGGGTTGGATTAATCTTAACCCTCCATGTGGCACCATCCTAGTTAAAGATACTTTTGTGGTGGTTACATCTTAACCCTCCAAAATGAAATTAATTAAATAAATTGAAAATGGAAAAATATAAAAAGGGAGAGAAGGATGATTAAAGAACTAAGAACACATATTTTTCTCTCCATTTTGAGAGGTATGGCCGAATTCTCTCCACCAAAAAAAAAGGGAAGGAATTTTTTAAGTGTTCAAATGGATTTTTGGAAGGAAAAGCTTAATTTTAAGGTAAGGATTCCAATTCTAGCTTTAGTTTATTCATTTGATTGATAGTTTTCAAGTTATCAATGAAAGAAAAGTTGGGAAGATTATGGGAAAGATAAGAAAGTGAAGAGAAATTAGAGTAAATGATTCATACATGTAGAAGTGATGAATAAATGGTAATTAGTAGCTTTAGATAGCAAGAATCAAGGCTTGAACATATGGTTTTTGTCATGTTCTTATTATGGAAGTTATGAAAATTATAGGAAATCAAAGGGATAAAGAAGAAGAAGGGAAGAAAGAATAGGACAAGCAAGGAACAAAGCAAATAAACAAGGTTTGGTACTTAAATCATTGCCTTTTCAATTAATTCACATATTTTGCATTATGGGACTTTTGAAATGGTTTTGAAATAATGTTATTATGTGTGATAAATATGTGGGAAAGTGCTCTTGAACCATTTGTAATCAATTGATTGTGAAAAGAATGAAAACAAAACAAACTAGCTAAACTTTGCTCAAATATCCATAAACTTTGATGAACTTTTAATCACTCCTTTGGTTTGATTTTTGAAAGAGGGACCCTTAGTCTTTCAATGGTATCACAAAAGGAGTCTAAAAATCAATTTTGCAAGAAAAAAATGAATTTCCTTCAAATTTTGAAAATTGGGCCGAATGGTCCCTTTTGGGCACCATTCTGCAGCTTTCATTTTGGGCAGTCCGTTGAAGGGGCAAACGAAAGAATTTTTCGATGAAATTTTACATGCATTTAGTTAACTTATGAAAGTGTTTTCCTGCAAAAATTAATCCAAAAATAAGGTTGTTTACTTAGTCAAAACTGTTGCCAAAGTTGACTAATTTTCAGCAGTAAAAACAGATTTTACTATTTAGTTGTCGCGCGCCATTGCGTTGCCGATTTTACGCACCGCGCTACTATTCATTTGGTCATTTTTCTAAATGTGTTAAAACTTGAATATTATGTTATGGATTGATGTTAAATCATATCAAATGACATGAAGGAGAATTGGAAATGATCAGAAAGGCATCATGACAAGCTATTCCAACAATATATGCATTATGGAAAAATCATGACTTATTGAATATCATGACCAAAGTAATTTAATAAATTATTTATGCTCTACTTGGTATATCAGAACCCTTGAGATAAGGGTATGATGCATCATACTATTACTGCAGTACTGCTTATGACATGATATGATATTCCGGCTGAAGGCCGATGATTTCAATGACATGATCAATGATGCAATGATAATGGCCATTGGCACATGTACAAGAATTATGATGAAAGATAATGAAATATGATCATGACGAGATATGTTTATCATGACCCTTCCTTATCCGCTGATGTTCTGTTAAACCAGTAGAGCAACCAAAATGATAAAAGCAAGAAAAATGATTTAAATTCAAATTATTCAGTCAAGCCTTTTTACCATCTGTGTTTTGTATTTATTCCTTTCAAGTATTTAAAGTATATAAATGTATGTTCAAATCGTTCTTTCATTTTATTTATTTATTGCAATGATTTAAGTACCCACTAAGCAATTGCTTAGCGAGTTTAGTTTTCCTCTAAACTCGTAGGTTAAACGAGGAGACGAGATTGCAGCATGTCCTGTGCAGCTGGCCTTGACTACTACTTTGGGTAGGAGTTTGGATATGATTGATTGTAGTAATATGGCATGTACATAAGCTTGTATGATCTAGCAAATAAATGTATAATAATGAAAAGCTAGAACACGTACACTGCTAGTAATCTAATAAACCTTATTTGGGTTTAGCACTTATGTATGCAAGTATAGAAGTGTGAATTCTTCTTGCAGGATTGTAGTTGAGGTTATAAGGGTGGATTATTGGGAGTGTGCTTGAGTTGAATTATGAAACAAAATGTTTTTCCAAAAATTAAAGAATCAGTTTTGGCGACACTTGGGACCTCCATGTTTAGGGGAGGTTATGGCAAAATTTTTTTAAAATATGCACTTAAAATTGGCTAAGTAAAATATTAAGACACAACCACCATGAGTTAACAGTCCATCTTGGTCTATAAACATAGGCTAAGATGGGGTGTTACAGGTCGTAAGCCTCAAAAACAAATCCTTGAAGCTAGACTAAGTGAAAAGACCCGGTTGTAAGCTCAGATCTAGTTGGATTATCCATTGATATATATATATTGCCTACGGGGCTAGACACAAGGTGTCATTATGGACCAAAGCAGTAACACTGAAATTTGAATAGCATATTAGATCATTTTGGGCCCATGTTTGTCTTTGCTTTAATGTGAATTATGAAATGTGATGCAAATGATTAATATATTGATATATAATGTAATGAGTTGTTATACTCAAATGTGTTGTGCATTAGCATCGCATTAATCTATATTAAATCAAAGTTTGCACCACTAAGCTTTTTGCTTAGCGCGATTATGGTTCATCACACAGGTGATAGGGTAGATCCAGTTGTGCTGGAGAGCTCGTCTAGACCGAGTTGAGTATAGGCTTAAGATTTTGAGATCAGTGTTGATTTTGGACATCAAGATCAGAGACAAACTGCCAGCATGTATAAATCTTATGTTTTTGTATGTATTGTTTTTTATGTATATATATATGAATATTCCACTACTTATTAAAAATGTTTTGGATGAACTTTTGGGGTAATGAATATATATATATATGTATATATTTTAACAAGGGATGTTTTATCTATTATTTTTTATAATATACGATTAAATGTTTTAAATTTACTCAGATTGATTTACAATGATATAGATTTTACAAATGAAGAATTGTTTTTTTTTTAAATGGGCTATAACATTCTTATACCCTCTATACGTATACTATATATTGGGCATAATGGTGTTACATTTGTTTTGGTATCCAAGCCTAGGTTTGAGGTTCTCAACCTAGGTTAATTGTAAGAAAAAGAAAATTTTGGTTTTTAAAACATGGTTTTTAATATAAGATACATGCATTGGCACTGGTAGTTTTTTTTTTATCTTTGATGAGGTAATTTTCTGCTGTGTTTACAGATATAGGTAGTGATGGCTTCTTAGTCATGTCAGTCTATAGAAGGTAGTGGTGAGAGTGTAGCTCCTATCAAGGGTAGAGATGGAGCTAGGGTTAAGATAGCTGGAGAGGCACCTGCTTCTATGCCAAAAAGACCAGCAATCGATGAGATTCCGACGGTTTGGTTACAACATATGGTGGAGTTGTTGAGGCAGGCTCCAGTGCAGCAGCCGCCACCGCAACCGTAGCCACAAGCACCGATGAGGCAATATGATAAATTGAGGAAGTTCGGAGCTGAGGACCTCTTTGGTACTACAGATCCTGCAGTAGCTGAGCAATGGTTAGATAGAGTTCAGAGGGTATTCATCCAGCTGCAAGCTACTTCTAAAGAGAAGTTTGATTATGCCAGATCTCTTCTGTTGAGAGATGCATATGATTGGTGGAAGACGGTTCCACATGCTATGGATGATCCACCAACCTTGTCTTATAGTTATTTTTTGCGGGAGTTTGAGCAGAAGTATACTCCGAGGGAGTATAAAGATGCAAAGAAGATGGAGTTTCTAAGTCTGAGACATGATAATTGTACAGTGACAGAGTATGAGATTGAGTTTATCTGGTTGAGTCATTATGCCAATGGGATTATTTCAAATGAGATTGATCGGTGCAGGAGATTTGAGGAGGGGCTGAGACCATCTATTATGTGTATTGTCACAGGATCCTAGTATCAGGATCTTTCCCAGCTAGTTGCAGCTGCCAGGAGTGTTGAGAGAGCACAAGATATTACAGCAGCTGCTACTGAGGAGGAGACCATAGTTAGGAGACCACAATTGGAGCCAGGGTCTTCATCTATAAAGAGAGGCTGAGGAGATCATTTTCAGAGGTTTAGTAGGGGCCAGAGGCAGCCTGGTAGGTCAATACCACATCAGCGGCAAAGATCGAGACCTAAAAGTTTTGTGTCTAGTGCACCGACCCCAGTGGCTCAAAGGTCTGCTCCACTTACATGTGTTCATTGTGGTAGAGCACACGGGGGTGATTGCTGGTGCAGAGGTGCTTTGGAAGTGTGTTTTAGATGTGGGCCAAATCGTTTTTCAGAGATTATCCAGAGCCACTAGAGGATAGACAGGCAGATTCTGCAGTTTCTCGACCTAGTGTCAAAGGAGGTCATAGTGGCAGAGGTTTTAGTAGAGGTGGTGTGAGCGGGGATTTTTGCTCCCACTCCCAGTGGAATGGTTCTTGTGACTTTGGTACTGTTTAGCCTTGGGACCTTAGAGAACACGGACCTAAGCTCGAAAAAAATAGAGTCGCCACCCGGACGAGCCGAAAAAAAGAAAGGGATGGATGACTCGATTCCTAAGGAATCCCCAACCACTTATTGGGTTCAGAAAGTTGGGTACATGTGGGGAAGGTGAGAAATGGCCCAACACCCCCCACAACGCCCGGTTCATTGGAACTGGCCTCCTTTTTAGGTCTTAATATTATAAAATTCTTAAATATAATAATAATATCCATATTACATGCAACACTTAAAATAAAGCATCATTATATTAAAATCAAAGTAATGTCCAAACAAAACAAATAAATGGACACGCATCCGAGGATGGAAACATGTCCTTACATCATCCATGTCTAAACTAAATGGGACACCCACCAAAAGGTGGAAACATGTCCTTTACATTGGTCCAAAATATAAGAGCAATTTAAATTGCATAATACTTAACTAATGAGGTACCCACAAAGTGAAAACATACCTCTTACAATCTTAATACTAAAACAAACAAATAATAATCATAATAATAAAGAAAATATCCATCCATGATAAATTAAATAAATCAAGCATTGATATTAAGTAAATCAACCATCATAACATATAATAAACTACATAATCAAATCTAAAATTAAATAAAGCAAGTAAAGATACAAATTTAGATATATGTCTCAACTTAGGGTTTTTTTAACTAACATTTAGGATTTTGGGGATTTTGAAATTATTATTATTATTATTTAGGCCACTGTGAAGATTTTGAAAAAATAGAATATATTAGGGTTTTATAATTTAAGAAAGTAGTAAGGGTTTTGGTTAATCAAATTTAGGGTTTAGGGTTAACATCATGAAATTAGGGTTTTGAAATCTTATGACATTAGGTTTATAATTCATGTTTACTGGATTGTTATTTCAAGTTTGATGGATCATGGTTTTAGGGTTTAGATTCATTAGTTTGGGTTTTAAGTTCACTGAATTAGGGTTTAGGAAAACTAGGGTTTACTATTTTGGTTTTTCGAGGAAGTTAGGATTTTTGGTATTTTAGAAAACATTTTTGATTTTAGGATTTAAGAAAACAGCTTAGGGTTTCATAAAAATAATTAAGATTTTTAGAAAACGTAAAGAAGACTAGGGTTTGGAGATTTAAGAAAACATTTGGAAATTTTGGACAAAAAGTTAGGGTTTAGATGAAAATAGTTTGAAGAAAACAATTTAGAGTTTTGAAGCTTTTGGAAACATAAGAAACACTTTAGGGTTTTTAAGGTTTTTGAAAGCATAAGAAATAATTTATGGTTTTTAAGGTTTTGGAAACAAAAGAAACACTTTTAGGGTTTTTAAGATTTTTTAAAAGTAGAAAAGATAATTTAGGTTTTTAAGGTTTTTGGAAACAAAAGAGTAATTTAGGGTTTTAAGGTTTTTGGAAAGAGAAGAACAGTTTTAGGGTTCTGAAGTTTTGATCATGACTAATGGCTACTAGATGAATGTATGATTTAACGGAAAATATATTATTAAGTTTAATAATTTAGGTTACATAAAAAAAATAAACGATAGAAACATTATAAATAACATTAAATAAAAAATTTATAATCAAACCTCCATTCGTTGGTTCCTCCATAATTTACTTCTGGATGAACAAAGACAAAGGCAGTGTTGCTGCCTTTGATGGATTGTTGATTGCTTCTTGTTTCTAATGTCTCTTACTAGGATTTTCTATCTATTTTTTCCTCAATCAGAAGTCCAAAATTTTCCTCCAGTAAAAACCAATTTTTGATCCCTTAATTATGAGTGTTAATGTATTATTTATAGGAAAAATAATAAACCTACTTCTAATTGTTTAAGGAAACTAAAACCAATTAGGAAAAGAATCCAAAACCAAATAGAATTTGGTTTTGGAAAAACTGCGTTTGAAAATTACGCTGGCAAAACATTTGCTGGCGAAAACTGCGAGGGCAGTGCTGGGCGGCCAGCCAATTCGCCGTAGGAATTCCTGCAGCAAATTGGCACAAGGCCATTTCGCCGCAGGAATTTCCTGGGGGCGAATTGGCCTAGCCGATTCACCTTCGGCGATGATTTTTTTTATCCCCAATTTTTACGTCGTCGATTTTTATTTTTTATTTATTTATTTTTATTTATTTAACTTTACAATTTTTATTTTTATTAAAATTATAAATAATAAATATTAAAATAAATATTATTTAATTAAAATGCCGCAAAAATTATTTTGGACTATATAAAAAATATCGAACCAGACTGGGTCAAAAGTTAAGGGTCTACAGTTTGCCCCCTGCTTGAATAATCTGAGACTACAGCAAAAGAGAGTGAAAAGCAATAAGACTTAATTTTTCTGAGGTGGTTGAGGTTTTGGGTTCTAGAGCCGGTTAGAGTTCTAGACTCAAGGGTAATTTTTGGTTCTGGACCTAAGGGTAATTTGGGTTTTGGACCCGAGCTAAGTTCTGGACTTAAAAGAGATTTTAAGTTCTGGACCTAAGGATAATTTGGGTTCTGGACCCGAGTTAAGTTCTGGACTTAAGAGAGATTTTAGGTTCTGGACCTAAGGGTAATGTGGGATTTGGTCCTTAACTAAGTCCTCGACTTAAGAGAGATTTTAGGTTCCGAACCTAAGGGTAATTTGGGTTCTGGACCCGAGATAAATTCTGGACTTTAAAGAGATTTTAGGATCTGGACCTAAGGGTAATTTGGGTTCTGGACCCGAGCTAAGTTCTGGACTTAAAAGAGATTTTAGGTTCTGAACCTAAGGATAATTTGGGTTTTGGAACTGAGCTAAGTTCTGGACTTAAGAATAATTAGGGTTCTAGACCCGAGCTAAGTTATGGACTTAAGAATAATTAGGGTTCTAGATCCGAGCTAAGTTCTGGACTTAAGAGAGATTTTAGGTTCTGGACCTAAGGGTAATTTGGGTTCTGGACCCGAGCTAAGTTCTGGACTTAAGAGAAATTTTAGGTTCTGGACCTAAGGGTAATTTGGGTTCTAGACCCGAGCTAAGTTCTGGACTTAAGAGAGATTTTAGATTCCGGACCTAAGGGTAATTATAGTCAGTAGTATACTAAAGTAATTTGCAAAAAATTTAGCTAATTTTTACCATGTACACGCACATATTTTCTCCTTGCCCCCTACGTGTAAAAATATTTTAAAAGTACACAAATATTTATGTACACGCAAGTATTTGAATGATTAAATTGAATAATTGAGTTTCCTATTCATTTACTGTGTAGTCACTGTTCATGTACTATTCACTACTATACATTTACTATTTATAAATAGTAATTTGCTATTTATAAATAGTAACTTACTATTCATCAATAGTGAAATTTACTTTTTGAATTATATTTTTTTCTTTGCCATTCCTCTATATAAACACAACATTCAGCTCTTCATTTCATTTGCAGCAAACTTCTTTATTTCATAACTATAAATCTTTCATTAGAGAGTTTATAGAGTTTTGGAGAAAATGCGTGCTTCAAGATCAAGAACTCGAACTAATGCTGAGTTATTAGAGTTTATTTGACGGCATGAAGATGGAAATATAAGTCTACTAGCCGGGATGCCGCTTCATCGTAGTTCAAATCAAAAGAGCAAGGTAATTATTTAATTATTTATTTTAACATCAAATTATTTTTGTTTTTATTTTTTTCCTTATTTTTTTTTATTTTTTAATTATTTATTTTTTTCTTTTTTTTTCGTATTTTTTCTTTTCTGTTTCTTTTTATATTTTTGTTTCCTTTTTTGTTTTTTTGGCAAATTTAGGAAAAATAAATTATTTAGATGAATATATTTAAGAAATTAAGTAAATAGATAAACTAAAAATAGAATATAAATTAATTTAGCCTAAAAATCGGTGGTATTGATATAATAATATACTTACCTCGTGTTAACTTACCTGGCTCCGTGTTAGCATGATCGTTGTATTATTCGAGGCGGAGGTTGTGTCTAAAGCCCGACAATGGTATGATGTAGCGCCTTCTCAGGTAAGGCAGATTATCCGAGATTGCGGTTTTGAAAGCTTCATCTTGCAATTACCATCCAAGGAGTATCCGATAGACCGGAGCGTGATCCAGGTGCTTGCAGAATGATGGTTGGACACAACTCATACTTTTCACTTGCCCATTGGAGAGATGACAATTGGTTCGATCGATTATACAGCTATAACTGGTATCCGGTATGATGGTCTTCCAGTTCCTCTTACCAATGATATTCTGACATGTGAAGAAATCCAACAATTAATTGGTATGGAACCTTCATTTAAGGGCCTTTCAAGATAAAAATAGAGCCAATTCGTAGTTATTGGATGAACTACAAAGGATGGGTTCACAGAGACACGGCCAAACAGTATGCTCAAGGATTTTTGTTGTATTTGCTCGGGTCGACCAATTTAGGCAGCACCGAATATGCCATCCATTTGTCGGTGTTGAGGGCCCTTACTTATATGAGGATGATACCACTTTATGGCTGGGGTGAAGCTGGTCTTGCCTGTCTTTACCATGGTCTAGACAAAATTTGTAGAAATAAGAAGTCCTTTGTTGGTTTTATGGTGATTGTCGAGGTACTCTTCTTCCACCAATGTAAATTACATCCTTATTGCATGAATTTGATTTTTATTATTGTTGTAGGCATAGGTATATGAGCACAATCTTGTGAAGGTGCCTGCATTTTTTGAGAGAGAGTTGGGTATCCGAGATTAAAATTTTGGTTGTCAGATCGTGTAGAAGTTCCCGACTCTCACCATGTGCACAGCCAACGCTATTTCTTGAGTTGCCTAACCTGGGACTAGGTAAAATATCATTAGCATACTTTAAAATTTATATAAAAGTTCACTTACCTTATGTCTTTTGTAGGTCAATTTGGCTTTGTGGAACACAGAAGAGCAGACAACTGGGCTTCCTCCATGAATGCCGCACTGCCTTTTTAACATACTAGCCGAGTCATCGCCACCTCGTGTCTAGTGGCTGGTTTCTCGGAGAGAGAGTATATGAGTGGTTTCTTGGTCCCGAGCAATAGAGGATCCTGATGCATTGCCGAAATATACTTTAAATATCACATCAATGCCGGAGAATGCATGGTAGTTGGCCCGACACGGTTATGATGTTGAAACCTTTCTCTATCAATCAGGTGCATCTTATACTCAGTTTATTCAAATAGGACTCTTGAACTTTGACGTATCTCCCATTGGTGTACAGGAAATTTTTGAAGAAAATTAGGATAGAGATGAAGAGGAACATCATGGAGAGGGAGGAGAGTTTGTTCCACATCTCGGGGCTAGCACTTCTCATGTAAACTTTTACCAATTTTCCATTGCAATCACTTCTTAACTTCTTTTAACTTCTTAGTGATTATTGCATATTGCTGGCTCATTTGATCATGAGGCTGGACCTTCTTTTACTGCTCCTTCATTTGCTCATTCTAGTCCACCGGATATGCCATCTCATCCACAGGGCGTTGACATGAGTTACCTGGTAGATTTTCTTGTTCCATGATAATTTATGCTATATGTATGCATGATTATGTATGCTCTTACTCTTTTCCTTTCTGCCTCACAGTGGATGCTTGAAGAAAAAAATAAGAAACTTCAAGAAGAGATGGTTGCTAGTCATCAATAGGTTTCCCATTTTGAAAATTTCTACCATCAATCAGAGCAAAATTTTTGAGACTTTCGGTTTCGAGGGATAAGAGATCTTGGTTCTTCTTCATCTAGAGGCCCCCAAACTAATTACCATGAGATCCTTTCATCTACTTTCAATGAGGACCATTATAGATTGGAACTCCAAGGTAATAGAGATTCTGGTGCTCCTGCTTCGGGCAGACTCGGGACGGTGAATTGCCTCCTCCTCCAACAGGCGATGATTTTTTCAAAGCATTGTTTGATGATCTACCACCTCCTTTTTAGTGATGTATAAATATTGTATCAATTGAGGAAACATTGTACAACAAGTATAAAAATATATTATGTTTATTTTACTGTAACTTTTTTTTTATCATTATTGCACTATAATTATTATACTTTCCTCTTCATATTTAGTATTTACACAGTATCACTACAAAACCAAATGCAACGTGGCAATTTAAGATCCCTTCATCGCCAATTCCTTTTCCTCATGCATCTCGATCTCACTCTTTCCTTGTCAATATTGGAATAGCATGGGTTCTTCTATATAAATCACTTTTCACACCATAATTTCATACATAATCCAATAAATTTTCCACTTCAATGTAAAAACTCCTTTTAACACTTATGATTTTCCTTCATTCATCAATAATGACCGAACTTCATTTGAAGAAAATAAAAGTTCTATTTAAAAATATGAATGCCATTCATTAGAAACAAATATCTTGGTCAAAATTTGATACTTTGAAGTGTTTTCAAAATGTCAAATTGGAACATTCTTTTTCACATGCCATGGCTTCTTTATGGAATGTGGATTCTAGGACATTTAAAATTAATGGCTTCGAATTTTGTCCCTTGATTGAAGAATTTGAGGCCATTCTTGGATATCCATGCAATCAACAAATGGCATTACCTATATTGATTTCCAAGACTCAACAAAAGATGCAGATGTTATTTCAAATCTTAAAGCCCGAAGTTCTACAGGTGATGAGAGGTGAGAAAATTCTGCTCGGTCCCTTAATTGACTTTTGCCTTTCTCATTTGGCTCCTACTAAGGCATGGGACGTATGTTTTTTCTTTGCTTGCTTGGCCAATTTTTGCTTGTTTCTTTTGATGGTGATATTGATCCACGAGTATTGGATATCATGGACTAAATGGAAGGAGGCTAGTCATCGATACCCATGATCTTAGCTGAGACTTTAGTTGGACTAGACCAACTTAAATCAGGATTGTGAAAGAGACTGACTGGGAGTCCATTGTTGCTTCAGGTAATTACCTAAACTGCCCTTTGGATTTTCAATTTAGGTTTTTATTTTATTATTATTGCTCTAATTTTTGCCTAGTCCGCCCTTTTGGGTTTTCAGAACTAGCGAGTTGTCCTAATTTTTGCCTAAGTTCCTCGTGGGTTTTTAACTTAGTGGACTCCTTTATTTATTTATTTATTTTTTTATATATTGCTCTAATTTTTGCCTAGTTCTCCCATGCAGGTTTTCAGAACTAGCTAGTTGTCCTAATTTTTTGCCAAAGTCTCCCTTAAGGGTTTTCAACTTAGCGGACCCTTTTTTTTAATTAATTTTTTTTCTTATAGATTTGGCATCAGGAGCATCTCTGCTTGCTTGATATTCCATCCTTGGATTTTGCCAGATATTTGCCAAGGCATCATTCTGCTAAACTACTCCATCCTGCTTCTTCCTATGCTGCTTGGGTTGACTGGATCCATTCCTCACTGAAGTTAATATCGGTTGGTTGGTACCTTGGTTGGAAGATTTTTTGTATCACCATGCAGACATACTTGATGTATGTACCTCTTGCTGCTCTTCGTTTAGATACTTTCTATGATCCCCACTGACTTGGTCGTCAGTATGGAGCTGAGCCTCGAAGTTTTAAATTCACTACCGATTTAGATATGCCCTGTCTGACTGAAGCCCACTTGGATCGACTGAAGCAAAGCTGGCCTGCACGTTACACTTATCGTCTGCCATAGATTTTACATTTGTCAATTTCTTTAGGAAATGCATTGTTAGGATGCAAAAATAATAAAAGTAATAATAAGAGATGCTTCTTTTCCTTTTATAATTTGTCATCATCTTTTGCTATTGTGTTTATTCATTTCATCCATATATGGTCAAATACTTATAACAGTGCACATAGAACAATTTTAATATTAATTCTATTTTATTAAATTAGGGAACAACCAAACATAAAGCCAGTATACACAAGATCACTCTCGTTGCCAACTAGCCCTTTTGGGTTTTCTAATTGACAAATTTCTCTCATTTAGCCCTAATTGTTGCCTAGCTTGCCATTTCGGGTTTTCAAAACTAGTGGACTACTCTAACTTTTGCCTAGGCCAGCCTTTTTTGGGTTTTCAACCTAGCAACCTCTTTTTTTTATACATAAAATCTCTTCGACCTGTCAATGTTCACTAGTTCACTGAACTCGTTCCCATACATGTTTGATAACTTCACTGCACCCTTGTTCATGACTTGTTTCACAACATCCCTTCCCAGCTAGGCCTAAACTTCCCTCTTAGATCATATACATTAGGCTTACATTGTTTCAACACTAAATCCCCAACTTTGAGTTTTCTGATCTTAACTCTTCTATTATAAGCCCAAGCTATCTTCCTTTGATACAGTTGATGATGATACGGTGATTTTAACCTTCTCTCCTCAAGTAAAGCTAACCGTGTGTATCTGCTCACTACCCATTCCATTTCAAGAAGTTTAGCTTCCAAGACCACTCTTAATGACTTGATCTCAATTTCAATTGGCAACACTGCTTCCATCCCATAAACCAAGGAGAACGGTGTCTTTCCAGTCGATGTTCACACACTTGTTCTATATCCCCACAAAGCAAAACGAAGCATCTCTGACCAATCCCTATATGTCTTAGTCATCTTAGATAGGATTTGCTTAATTTTCGTGTTTGCTGCTTCTACCGCACCATTAGCCTTTGGTCTATAAGGAGAAGATTGGTGATGGTGGATTTGGTATTTTGAGAATAAGTCCTTAACTGATCCTTGAAACTGTGCCACATTGTCTGATATCACACTGTGTGGGACTCCATACCTACAGATGAGGTTCTTTTCAATAAATCTAGCCATCTGACTTGTGCCCAGTTTGCTGAAGGATTCAGCTTCGACCCATTTTAAAAAATAATCTACTGCTACTACAATGAAACGGTGACCGTTTCAGGCTGTTGATATATGTCTAAATTATATATATTTTAGTGTCTTTTTCTTATATGTTTAGTGTGTTTTATTAGGATTTATTATGTGTTTTGTTTTAATTTTATGTTTTTATGTTTCTTTGTGTTAATTTGAGCTTTAGTTGTGGTTTTGTAGGTATTTTGGTGGAGAAGAGGCCTTAGTAAGATGATGGAAGTGATTGGAAGAAAAGCTTGGAGTGCAGCCAGTTTCACAGAGTGCCTGTGAGATTTCTGAAGCCCTGTGAGAATAGTTGGATGGACCCACTGCTTAAAGATTATTAATTCTATTTAATGGGCCACGTTTTATATCATTATGGAAGGCTTAAAAATAGGGTTTTAAGTGAGAAAAAGGGGGACCACATGAGTAATTAAGAAGGAGGAATGTGGAGAAGGAGGAACGTGGAGAAAAGAAAAAAGAAAAACTTTTGGAGAGGTTTTTTAGGGTTTTCCTAGTGGATTAACGATTTGGAGAAGAAGAATACAATCTTGGATCTAAGAGTTTGGTTTTCTTTTCTTTATTTTATCTTTATTTTGGAACTATGTATTTCTTCTTGTCTTCTCTTTATTCCTCTATGGAGTAGTCCTTTTTGTTAGGGGAAACACGACCCTTTAATTTAGATGGATGCTATTTGATAATTATTATGTTATTCAATTTGAGATTTATGCCAAAGTTAGTATTTTCTTAATGCTTGGATGAGTTGATTGATTTAATTTCCTTGATTATTTTTTGATAGAAGATTGGGGATTGAGAATTGATTTATTTTGTTCATGATCTTATAATTTTGGGCATAACTATCTAATTTAGGTGTTTTCTGATAGAAGACTGGATTGGATTGTGGGGTTAATCTGTTTCCTGATGGGAGGATTATTAAACTAGGTTCTAATCTATGCGATTCATATTCTACGGGTCTGATAGGAGTTGGAGATGAATTGAATATTTATTTTTGGATAGGATAAATTGGCTTAACCTAAAAGAACCTACCAATCTCAATTTGATATCTTTATTTAATTATTTTGTGCATCCTAATAAGTCAAGGGGGAGTGCGGATTCTAACCTTTGAATTATTGAATTTTCTCAAAAGTTGTCTAAGTGCGATTTTAATTTTTTTTTTTGCTAAGTTTATTCGAATTGATCACTTAATTGCTTGCTCAAATAATAGTGATAATTTTAGTTAAAATTGGCCTCTAAACTTTGGTCCTTTGGGAGACGATATCGGGACTCCAAGTCCTATATTATTTGATTGACTAGTACGCTTGCTAGTGTTGGCTAGGACGCATCAAGTTTTTAGCGTTGCTGCCGGGGACCATAGATTTGGTTGAAAATTTTCTATTATTCATCTATTACTTTGAGATTTTATACTTGTTGCTTGAGATTGTTTCTTTTAGGTTTTGTGTTGGTATATGACCAGAGCTAGTGGTTGGCCATTAGTGGAGTTCGATCTGGAGCCTAAAAGAAGTTTATGTTTGAGGAGAAGATTAGTTAGACAAGCTAATATGGCATACCCACCGATTGATGGTAATCTTGTGGAAGTGTAAGATGGCAATGGTGATAATGGTGGTAATGGAAATCAAAGACCACAACGCACTATGCAAGACTATGTGATGGCACAACCGAATGGAGCTTTACCTTCCATAGTGAGGCCAAATATTCCTGCAAATAATTTTGATATCAAACCTCAAATTATTCAAATGATTCAGAATGGTTATCAATTTGGAGGTTTAGATCATGAAGATCCTCATCAGCACATATCTAATTTTCTTGAGTTGTGTGCCACTTTTAAATGTAATGGAGTGCCTGATGAGGCTGTTTGGTTTAGACTTTTTCTTTTTAGCTTAAGGGATAAAGCAAAGTGATGGCTTACATCTTTGCCATCTGGTTTAATTAGAACATGGGATGAGTTGTCAAAGAAATTCCTTGGTAAGTATTTTCCACCCTCGAAAACAATGAAAATTTTAAATGAGATTTCTTCTTTTATGTAGGGTGAGACAGAATCTTTGCATGAGGCATGGGAAAGATTTAAGGATCTTTTAAGGATGTGTCCTCATCACCAAATTCCTTTGTGGATGCAAGTGCAGAATTTTTACAAAGGAATTAATGTTCATGCTAGGAACATGATTGACGCTGCTGCAGGAGGTTCAATCAACAGGAAGACACCCAAAGAATCCTTTGAGCTCATTGATGAGATGGTAGCTAACATGTTTTTGTATCATGATGCACGAGCTCAACCAAGGACAGCAGCTGGGGTGTATAATGTGGATGCCATGACGTCTTTGGCAGCTCAAGTGGAGGCGTTAAATAAGAAGATTGAAGGAATGTAAATTCAAGCACCTCCAGTTGTTACCATAGCTTGTGATTTTTGTGGTGGAGATCACCCAAATCATGAGTGCCAAGCAGGTAATATGTATGCTACTAACCAAGTTTCTGATCAAGTCAATTTTGTTAGTAATTTTCGCAGGCAGAATGATCCCTATAGCAGCACTTACAATCCTGGTTGGAGGAATCATCCTAATTTCTCTTAGAGTAATGCAAATGTGCAAAGAAAACAACCACCAGGATTTCAACCCCAAGCTCCACAACAACAAGTGAAGAAGCCTTCCATGGAGGATTTGATGTCTCAACTAATCAAGTCCAATGAGACAAGATTTCAGAATCAAGAAGCCTCCATTAAGAACTTAGAAGCGCAGATTGGGCAATTGGCTAATGCAATGGCTGGAAGATCACAAGGTGCATTACCAAGTACATCTGAGACAAATCCAAGGGAGCATGTGAAGGCGGTGACATTGAGGAGTGCAAAGGTGTTGGAGGATCATAAGCCTAGAGAGAAGTTGGAAGTTCAACAAGATCCAGTAAGCCTTGGTGAGGTAACTAAAGAGAAAGCGAATGAGGAAGAGGTAAGTAAGCATTTGGATAGTGCAAAGAAAGGTATGTCTTCTACTACTCCCTTTTCATCTAATGTAGATTTAAGAAAATTTCCATATCCTGATAAGATTAGAAAGAAGAAGTTGGATTCTCAATTTTCTAACTTTGTTAAGATCTTTAAGAAAATTCAAATTAATAATCCTTTTCATGAGGCTTTGGCTCAAATGCCTAAGTATGCAAAATTTCTTAAAGATATTCTTTCTAATAAAAGGAAGTTAGAGAATAATGGCACTGTTGAGTTAACTGAGAGGTGTAGAGCTATTGTGCAGAATAGGTTGCCCACCAAATGTAAAGATCCAGGGAGTTTTACCATTCCTTGTGAGATTGGTGATGCTGAGTTTGAAAAGGCATTGTGTGACTTAGGAGCTAGTACTAATTTGATGCCTTTGGCTTTGAGTAAGGAGTTGAATTTAGGAGAGTTGAAAGAAACAAGCATAGTGTTACAACTTGCAGATGGTTCCACTAAAATCCCAGCTGGGATTATTGAAGACCTTTTGGTGAAAGTTGGGGATTTTATTTTTCCCGCTGATTTTGTTGTGTTGGATATGTGTCTTGATAGAGTGACCCCTCTAATTTTTGGTAGGCCATTTTTGGCCATAGCTGGGGCATTAATAGATGTTAGAGAGGGAAAGCTTACTTTGAGATTGAATGATGAGGCAATTATTTTTTATATTAATAAGGCAATGAAGTATCCTGCTTGTGTTAAAAATGAAATGTGTTTTTCCATTGATTGCTTTGACGATTGTTTGAATGAATCTAAGCAGGAAATTCTTTTACCCAATGAAGAAGAGCGAGTATTGGAGCAATGTTTTGCTTTAGGAAGTGGAGATGGTGAGAGTGCAAATTTTGATGAAGAAAAGATGACCTAGGAGTCTCCATTGCCTTTGGAGCTTGAGAAGAAGGAGGATTCAAAGGATTTTTCCATTGAATCTCCTAAACTTGAATTGAAACCTTTACCTTCTCATCTTAAGTATGTTTTTCTTGATGGTGAGAATAACCCTGTTATTATTTCAGCATTTTTGACAGCACATGAAGAACAGAAGACGATTGAGATGTTGAAGCAGCATAAGAGAGCAATTGGGTGGAATTTGTCGGACATCAAGGGGATAAGTCCAAGTGTGTGCATGCATAAAATCTTGATGGAAGATGACTATAAGTCCACAATTCAGCCACAAAGAAGGTTGAATCCAACTATGCAAGAGGTGGTGAAGAAAGAGGTGATAAAGCTACTTGATGTTGGCATTATCTATCCCATTTCTGATAGTGCTTGGGTAAGTCCAGTTCAGGTCGTTCCCAAGAAAGGGGGAATGACTATGGTGAAAAATGAAAATAATGAGTTAATTCCTACTAAAACTGTGACTAGGTGGCGAGTGTGCATTGACTATAGGAAACTTAATTTAGCCACTAGGAAGGATCATTTTCCTTTACCCTTTATTGATCAAATGCTAGAGAGGTTGGCTGGGAATAGGTTTTATTGCTTTTTGGATGGGTTTTCTTGTTATTTTCATATTCCAATAGCCCCTGAGGATCAAGAGAAAACAACCTTTACATGTCCCTATGGCACATTTGCCTATAGGCGCATGCCTTTCGAGTTGTGTAATGCACCTGCTACATTTCAGAGGTGTATGATGTCTATTTTCCATGATATGATTGAAAAGTGTATGGAAATCTTTATGGATGATTTTACTATTTATGGGCTAACATTTGAATCTTGTTTGCATAATCTTTCTTTAGTTTTATAGAGATGTGAAGAAACAAATCTTGTGCTAAACTGGGAGAAATGCCATTTTATGGTAAATGAGGGGATAGTTCTTGGGCACAAGATTTCGGAGAGAGGTATTGAAGTCGACAAGGCAAAAGTTGAGGTGATTGAAAAGTTACCTCCACCGACAAATGTTAAGGGAGTCAGGAGTTTTCTTAGCCATGCAGGGTTTTATCGAAGGTTTATTAAGGATTTTTCTAAAGTTACAAAACCTTTGTGTAGTTTGCTTGTGAAAGATGCAAAATTTGTTTTTGATGAGGAGTGTTTGAATGCTTTTAATATTTTAAAGGAGAAATTGATTTCTGCACCTGTGATTGTAGCACCAGATTGGAGTAGTCCTTTCGAATTGATGTGTTGGGTCAAAGAATGGAAAAGTTGTTTAGAGTTGTGTATTATGCTAGTCATACTCTTACTGGACCTCAATTGAATTATTCAACTACCGAAAAAGAGTTTCTAACAGTTGTTTATGCTTTTAAGAAGTTTAGATCTTATTTAGTAGGGTCTAAAACTATTGTGTATACTGACCATGCAGCTCCTAGACATCTTTTTGCCAAAAAGGATTCTAAGCCACGATTGATTCATTGGGTTCTTTTATTGCAAGAGTTTAATTTGGAGATTCGTGATACAAAGGGAGTTGAGAATGTGATTGCTAATCATTTGTCCACATTGGATAATCAATTATCTTCCAAAGAAGAAATTATTTCTGAGTTTTTCCTGGATGAGCGGATATGCGCTATTATGACTTTTTCTACTAATGCACCTTGGTTTGCGAATATTGCCAATTATCTTGCAGGTGGATGGATACCAAAAGAATTCACTTTTCAACGCGGATGCCAAGCATTATTTTTGGGAAGATCCTTACCTCTACAAGCTTTGTCCAGACCAAATCATAAGGAGGTGCATTTCTGAAGGGGAGAGTCAAGATATATTGCATCATTGTCATGATGGAGAAGCTGATGGTCATTTTGGAGCTAACCGTACTGTGGCAATGGTGCTTGAATCAGGTTTTTCTGGCCTACTCTTTTTCAAGATGCTAAGAATTATGTGAATGCATGTGATAGGTACCAACATACAGGTAACATTTCCAAAAGAGATGAAATGCCCCTTAATAATATTCTTGTTTGTGAGATATTTAATGTGTGGGGGATTTATTTCATGGGTCCATTTCCATCCTCTTATGGGAGTGAGTATATCTTAGTAGTCGTAGATTATGTGTCAAAATGGGTAGAAGCGGTGGCTACTAGGACTAATGACTCTAAAGTTGTTCTCCAATTCTTGAGGCGAAACATTTTTACTAGATTTTGTACCCCTAGAGCGATCATAAGTGATGGTGGTAAGCATTTTTGCAATCACCAATTTAAAGCTCTTCTCAAGAAGTATGGGGTTAGACATAAGGTTGCTACACCTTATCATGCACAAACGAGTGGTCAAGTAGAAGTGTCTAATAGAGAACTTAAGAGAATTCTTGAGAAAACTGTAAGTAGTTCTAGGAAGGATTGGGAACTTAAGTTAGATGATGCATTATGGGCCTATAGGACAGCTTATAAAACACCTATTGGTATGTCACCATTTAGGTTGGTTTTTGGGAAAGCTTGTCATTTGCCCGTAGAGTTAGAACATAAAGCATTTTGGGCGACTAAATTTTTAAATTTTGACATGGAAAGTGCAGGAAAGAATCGTTTATTGCAGGTGAATGAATTGGATGAATTACGTTGGTGGGCATATGAGAATGCTAGTCTTTACAAGCAAAAGACTAAGCAATGGCATGACAAACACATTACAAGGAAGGAATTTGTACCAGGTCAGCAAGTGTTACTTTATAATAGCCGGTTGATGTTATTTCCAGGTAAGTTGAAGTCAAGATGGAATGGTCCATATGAAGTAGTTGAGGTTTCAAGTTTTGGTGCAGTTTTAATTAAGCATTTGAAATCGGGAGAGATGCAAGGTGAACAGTCATAGGTTGAAGCCTTATGTTGCGGATCGGTTTAAACCGGATCTCGCAGTTTTGACTTTGGTGGATTAAAAGGAGGTGAAATGTCGAACTAGGACTATAAACTAGAACTATTTGTGAATAATTTTTAGTTTATTAGAGTTTGATTTTAATTTTTATTGTTTTTAATTGTATTATTATTTTAGGTGTTCAATTTTCAGGTGAATGTGATCTATTTTGATGGCCAATTGCAAGACATATGTGAGTTTGGCGAAGAAGGCAGCCATTAGCCATTTTCACAGGGTGGCTGTGAAAATTGGAAAATTTGAGTGCAAGGGCAGTAGGTTTCACAGGGGGGGCTGTGAGACTGAGTACAATTTAGGGTAATAATATATATATATATATTATTACACACACAAACCATGCCGCCCCTCCCTTTCTTTTTCTCTCATCGTCCCCAACCAGCTCATGCTCCACTCCCACGCAGTCGCCAATCGGCGCCTGACCCAACCAAACTAGCGCCTCGCTAGCCCCTTTCCCTTCAGACCTCCGTCGCGCTAACAACCTCCGGCCAGCAGCTCTGATACCAACCGCCGGCAGAAAAATTCTAAAAAAAAAATAAAATAGATCTGGTATGTTTCTAATCCTATTTTCAGTTTCATTGTAAGAATTGGATTGTTGGTTGAGTTGAGAATTGATTGTGAGTAGGAATTTAAGTCCTATTGTGAATTTTTGAGTTGTTGGGATGGATTGTTAATTTTTGTTTGATTGTGTTGTCTTGTTGAAATTGGATTGGGTTGATCTTTTGATTTAGTTTGCACTATACATATTTTAGAACAGGTTGTGTTGATTGAGAATATATATATATATTGTTGGCTTTGTTTTTTTTTAAGTGGTGTTGAGTTTTTTATAATGGGGCGAAGCAAGAAAGATAATGCTGCTTCTTCATCACGCGTTGTTGAGAAGACTTCGAAAAAGTCTTTTTCTGTCGCTAAGGGTAAGGCGACTGGTAAAAGAAGAACACCTGCATCTATTTTTCCGGCAGATTTAGTATTTTAGAATGATGAGCAAAAACGCAGGTATGTATCTTTAACTAAGAGAGCTATACAAGCAACGAGGTATGTCGATAAATCTGCTTTAGATTTGCTTGGTATGACCAATGAAGTGAATCGATTGCTGAATAATGTTGGTTTATCTGAATTCATGGGTCATACATCGCCAACTTATGTTTATATCACTAGGGAGTTCTTGAGTTCTTACTCTTGTGCACATAAGCCATACACGGAAGAGAAATGGTTCATGTCTTTTCGTTTAAAAAATGTGACCGTCACCAAATCTTTGTTTGAGATAAATGATTAATTTGGTTTTGCTAATGACGGTCTTAAACAACTTGTTGCTCGTTTTAAAACAAAGGATGTATGGAAAGAATTGTCAAATGGATCGGAGTCTAAAATTCATTGGTCCTCTGATTTGTGTCCTGTTGTGTCCTGTTCATAGATATATACATCGTGTTTTAGCTAAGACACTCTTTGCCCGCAGTAGTGTGAGTCAACTTAATAAGCATGAGGTTTTCTTTTTATGGTCCATGGAACATGGTGTCGGTTTAAATGCTGGTGTGTGGTTAATGAGAAGCTTTGCTGATATTGCAGCCGATCATGGTCCTATTGTCATAGGTGGTTTAATTACTACCATTGCATTGGCCATGCATTATGATAATTTTGGAACACTGGTGGGAAATTGCAATTTTGTTGACTTGCAAATGTGTGTATCTATGAAATTGTGCAAAGACTCTTATGGTGGTGGTGATTTCAGTGCAGATGAAGCTAACAATGATGATGCAGAGGATGAGGAGATCGAGACAGATGATGATGAGCCATCGGCACAGCAGGCTCTAGCATCTAGCTCCGGAGCGGTTACTAATGAGATGGTTATGCAGAGGTTGTTGAGAGTTGAAGAGAAGCTAGATGCCTTCCTAGCTGAATTTCATGAGTTTCTACAACGCCAAGGTCCACCAACAGATCGTTGAGTTTTACATCATGTCCTCATATGCTGTCAGGGAGTTTTCTAATTCCTTTTGTTTCTTTTATGTGTTTTTGCATTGAGGACACTGCAAATTGTAAAGTTTGGGGTAGGGGATTGTTTCGATTATGTTTCTATTTTTTTTTTGGTATTGTGTTTTTGTGAGATATTATGTTGCTGTGTTTTTATGTTTATTTCATGTGAGTCATGTTATGTTTAGTGTTGTTTTATGCTCAATTCAACAATTGTGAAATTCTTGAATGATGTAACTGTTGACAGATGAGATTTGAACTTGAAAATGACCGTCATTGCACTCATAGGGATTGAATAAACTTGTTTACACTTTAAAGTTTTTAATGTGTTTAATGTTTGGTCAAGTTTCTTTTAATGCACATTTTAGATGGCGGTTTTCAAAGTTTGTTTTTGAAATCAAAATTATAAATAGCTTCTAAGAATGCTAGAACTCTCTTGAAGTTCCCTTGAGGCGAAATCCTAGATGAATTGAGATGAAGGAAATGATTTAGTCCATCTTTTGGACAAATTACATGGAACCTTATATGTTTATCCTACCTTGACATTACCGTTCTTTAACCCCTTCTAGCCCAAAGTATGCTAAATGCGTACTTCAAAATTATTTTCATAGCTCAATATGACCATATAACCTAAAAGCCTTTGACTATCACCCTTTAACGAGAAAATAATCTTTCCAATCATTGTGTTGAGCATATGCATGATCTTATTAGGAATAATTGTGTGCACTCAATTGTTTGGTATTTTGTAGTCGGAACTCGAGAACTCCTACAACCCTTATACGATAGGTATTGAATTTAGTTGGGTTGAAATTTCATTGATACTGTCTTTAAGGATGTTCTTGGGTGGTTAAATTTTAAAGTTATGTTTGTCTTAGAATATGTACTCTCCTACAACCCTTGTGTTTAAGTAATTATTTGATGGGTTGATTTTGTAATTGTTATTTGGGGAGTTTTTGAAAAAAAAAAGAAAAAAATAAAAATAATATGGGTAGAATAATTGCAATATTGTATTAAGTGCACATGTGGTTATTTTGCGGCTTATAAAATTAGTGCATTGCTCATTTTAAGGCTTATTGTTGAATGATTCATTTTCTTGTTTCTTTATCCTTTACGCTTAACCTTTATTTGTAACCTACACCCGAGCCTAACCTATAATAAAGACCTGTTGATTCTTCATTTTGATTTGTCTACATTAATGGAGAGGGAATTGAAAAGAGAGCTTATGATTGCTCTTCATTTTTGTTTTATATTAAAGAAGCTAAAAATGTATTTTTACCTCTTTGATAATTGCTTGACGAAGCGTGCATTGATTCAAACTTGACTAGTGTGAACGCTTGTGGATTTTTTTTAGTGTAGCCTTGTTGATTTGATTTCTATGATGATGGAATGATTTGAATTGTTTGAGTCTTTGATTAAGGTGGTTAAGTTGTTTGGGAAGCTTGCGAGCGACAGGATGAGCATTTGTGTTATGTCTATGTTTTGTTTTCGTTGTGTTTATGTTAGTTTTAATCGAGGATGAGTAAAATCTAAAGTTTGGGGTAGTTGATATATGTCTAAATTATATATATTTTAGTGTCTTTTTCTTATATGTTTAGTGTGTTTTATTAGGATTTATTATGTGTTTTGTTTTAATTTTATGTTTTTATGTTTCTTTGTGTTAATTTGAGCTTTAGTTGTGATTTTGTAGGTATTTTGGTGGAGAAGACGCCTTAGTAAGATGATGGAAGTGATTGGAAGAAAAGCTTGGAGTGTAGCCAGTTTCACAGCGTGCCTGTGAGATTTCCAAAGCCATATGAGAATAGCTGGATGGACCCATTGCTTAAAGATTATTAATTTTATTTAATGGGCCACGTTTTATATCATTATGGAAGGCTTAAAAATAGGGTTTTAAGTGAGAAAAAGGGGGACCACATGAGTAATTAAGAAGGAGGAACGTGGAGAAAAGAAAAGAAGAAAAACTTTTGGAGAGGTTTTTTAGGGTTTTCCTAGTGGATTAACGATTTGGAGAAGAAGAATACAATCTTGGATCTAAGAGTTTGGTTTTCTTTTCTTTATTTTATCTTTATTTTGGAACTATGTATTTCTTCTTGTCTTCTCTTTATTCCTCTATGGAGTAGTCCTTTTTGTTAGGGGAAACACGACCCCTTGATTTAGATGGATGCTATTTGATAATTATTGTGTTCTTCAATTTGAGATTTATGCAAAAGTTAGTATTTTCTTAATGCTTGGATGAGTTGATTGATTTAATTTCCTTGATTGTTTTCTGATAGAAGTTTAGGGATTGAGAATTGATTTATTTTGTTCATGATCTTATAATTTTGGGCATAACTATCTAATTTAGGTGTTTTCTGATAGAAGCCTCGATTGGATTGTGGGGTTAATCTGTTTCCTGATAGGAGGATTACTAAACTAGGTTCTAATCTATGCGATTCATGCTCTAAGGGTCCTAATAAGAGTTGGAGATGAATTGAATATTTATTTCCGGATAGGATAAATTGGCTTAACTTAAAAGAACCTACCAATCTCAATTTGATATCTTGATTTAATTGTTTTGTGCATCCTAATAAGTCAAGGGGGAGTGTGGATCCTAACCTTTTAATTATTGAATTTTCTCAAAAGTTGTCTAAGTGCGATTTTAATTTATTTTTGCTAAGTTTATTCGAATTTATCACTTAATTGCTTGCTCAAATAATAGTGATAATTTTAGTTAAAATTGGCCTCTAAACTTTGTTCCTTTGGTAGACGATATCGGGACTCCAAGTCCTATATTATTTGATTGATTAGTACGCTTGCTAGTGTTGGCTAGGACGCATCAGCTGTTGGATGTATCTCTCCTATAATGTCGATAACACAAGTGGCAATGGGCCAGGGTGAAGACATAGAATGCAATTCTTCAGGAGGCATGTGATTCAAATTACCATACATCTGATATTGTTGGCACTTCTTAACGAACTCTATGCAATCTCTCTCCATAGTCATCCAGTAGTAACCATATCGAATTATCTTCTTAACTAGGGCCAAACCACTCATGTGCGGACTGCAATTTTCTGCATGTATTTCTGACATGATATGCTCCACTTCATGCTTCTTCAAGCATCTCAAATGTATTCCATCAGGCCATCTTCAATATAACTCCCCATGGAAGGTGATGTATTGTAAGGACCGCAGCCTTATGGCTCTTCTTTCTTTCTTTGTTGCCCTCGACAGGTATTCCCTTGCCTCAAGAAATCATCTTATATTTTCATACCATGCATCATAGTCTGTATCAGTTTCCTTGATTGTCTCATATTTATAGAAAGGAGTTGACGAACTGGTCAAAATTAGAGGCTTAAGGAATAAGTTGACAGGATTTTCCCATACTGAAGCCAATGTAGCTAGGGCATCAGCCATCTGGTTTTCTTCTCTTGATAGGTGTAAAAACCTGCACTCCTTGAAGTTCTTCTTCGTCATGGTCAAGTAATGGTGGTATGGTTTTAATTTTTCTTCTTTCAACTCCCACTCTCCGTTTACTTGGGACACTACTAGCAATGAATCGCCAAAAACTTTCACCTTATCTACCTCCATAATCAGTAGGGTTTCTAAACCAAAGATACATGCTTTGTACTCCACCATATTACTGGTTGCCCTGAATTTCAACTTTTTGGCTAAAGGGATAAGTTCACCTTCGGGCAATTCTAGTATGACTCCTAAACCTGTTCCTTTCCTATTTACTGCTCTGTCAAAATACATTTTCTATCCTTGTTCAATAGATTCTAAACGTTCATCCGGAAATTCCAAGACTACCTCTTCGCTATCTGGTAATGGTTGTTGGGCCAGGAATTCTGCCACCGCTCTGCCTTTGATTATTTTCCTAGTTACATACTCAATCTCAAATTCTTCTAATATTATCAACCATCAACCATACTTCCCAATCAAAGAGGGTGTCTCTCTTAAGTACTACATTGGATCCAACCTGGAAATTATTTGCACAATATAAGATTGAAAGTATTGTTGCAACTTCTTGGAAGAAAAAACCATGGCTATACAGGTCTTTTCAATGATACTATACTTAATTTCATAAGGTAAGAGTTTTCTACTCAAATAGTAAATTGCATGCTCAATCCCTAACTCATCTGCTTGGGCTAGCATGGCTCCTATTGATTCTTCTTCTATTACTAAGTATAGTAACAAGGGTTTACCAGGTTTAGGTGGTTTTAAAATAGGTGGATTTAGTAGATACTCCTTTATTCGCTCAAAGGCCTTTTGACACTCTTCATTCCACAGGACTGGCTGATTCTTTTTAAGCAATTTGAAGATAGGCTCACAGATTGTTGTAAGCTTTGCTATAAACTAGCTAATGTATTGTAATTTACCAATGAATCCCTGAACTTCTCTCTCCATCTTTGGGTTTGGCATATCCCTAATTGCTTTAACTTTGTCAAGATCAATCTCAATGCCATTCGGACTAATCACATGTCCCAACAATTTACCAGAGGCAACCCTAAACACACACTTCTTTGGGTTTAATCTTAGCTTATATTTCAATGCTCTATCGAAGAATAATTCTATGTTTTGAAAGTGTTGTTCCCTCGTATCCGATTTCACCATCATATCATCAACATATACTTCAACTTCTTTATGCATCATGTCATGAAATAGTTTGGTGGCCTTGCGTTGGTAGGTTGCTCCAGCATTCTTTAAGCTGAACGGCATCACACTATAACAAAATACACCCCATGTAGTAATGAAAGCAGTTTTGGCTTTATCCTCTTAGGCCATTAACACTTGGTTGTATCCGAAAAATCCATCTACAAATGAGTGTAGCATGCTTGAGGCTGCACTATCAATGAGAACATCTATATGAGGTAAAGGAAAATCACCTTTAGGGGAACCCATGTTTAAATCTCTATAGTCCTCACAGACCCTTATTCTCCCATCTTTCTTTGGCACGGGTACTATATTGGCTAGCCAATATGGATATTCTATCACTTCAAGGAACTTTACTTGTATTTGTTTAGTGACCTCTTCCTTAACCAATTCAGCCCACCCAGGTCTTAATCACCTTTTGTTTGATAGGTTTCATGTGAGTGTAAGTAGGAATAAGATGTTCGTCTATGTCTTGATCTATTCCATGCATATTGTGAGCGGGGATTTTCCCCCCCACTCCCGGTGGAATGGTTCTTATGACTTCGACACTGTTTTTGCTCGGGGCCTTAGAGAACATAGACCTAAGCCCGGAGAAAATGGAGTCGCCACCCGGATGGGCTAGGAAAAAAAGGGGTGGATGAACTCGATTCTTAAGGAATCCCCAACCCCATAATGGGTTTGAAAAGTTGGATACGTGCGGGGAAGGTTATACTTAAGAATTTTATAATATTAAGACCTGCAAAGGAGGCCGGTTCCAATGAACCGGGCGTTGCGGGGGTGCTAGGCCATAAGAATTTTATATAGGACTTGGAGTCCCGATATCCTCTCCCAAAGGAACAAAGTTTAGAGGCCAATTTTAACTAAAATTATCTCTATTATTTGAGCAAGTAATTAATTGATTGACTAGTACGCTTGCTAGTGTTGGCTAGGACGCATCGGCTGTTGGATGTATCTCTCCCATAATGTCGATATCGCAAGTGGCAATGGGCCAGGGTGAAGACATAGAATGCAATTCTTCAGGAGGCATGTGATTCAAATTACCATACATCTGACATTGTTGGCACTTCTTTACGAACTCTACGCAATCTCTCTCCATAGTCAACCAGTAGTAACCTTATCGAATTATTTTCTTAACTAGGGCCAAACCACTCATGTGTGGACTGTAATTTTCTGCATGTATTTCTTACATGATATGCTTCACTTCAAGCTTCTTCAAGCATCTCAAATGCATTCCATTAGGCCATCTTCGATATAACTCCCCATGGAAGGTGATGTATTGTAAGGACCATAGCCTTATGGCTCTTCTTTCTTTCTTTGATGCCCTCGATAGGTATTCCCTTTCCTCAAGAAATCATCTTATAGTTTCATACCATGCATCATAGTCTGTATCAATTTCCTTGATTGTCTCATATTTATAGAAAGGAGTTGACGAACTGGTCAAAATTAGAGGCTTAAGGAATAAGTTGACAGGATTTTCCCATACTGAAGCCAATGTAGCTAGGGCATCAGCCATCTGGTTTTCTTCTCTTGATAGGTGTAAAAACCTGCAATCCTTGAAGTTCTTCTTCATCATGGTCAAGTAATGTTGGTATGGTTTTAATTTTTCTTCTTTCAACTCCCACTCTCTGTTTACTTGGGAAACTACTAGCAATGAATCGCCAAAAACTTTCACCTTATCCACCTCCATAATCAGTAGGGTTTCTAAACCAAAGATACATGCTTTGTACTCCACCATATTACTGGTTGCCCTGAATTTCAACTTTTTGGGTAAAGGGATAAGTTCACCTTCGGGTAATTCTAGTATGACTCCCAAACCTGCTCCTTTCCTATTTACTGCTCTTTCAAAATACATTTTCTATCCTTGTACTTCAATAGATTCTAAATATTCATCCGGAAATTCCAAGACTACCTCTTCGCTATCTGGTATTGGTTGTTGGGCCAGGAATTCTGCCACCACTCTACCTTTGATTATTTTCCTAGTTACATACTCAATCTCAAATTCTTCTAATATTATCAACCATCAACCATACTTCCCGATCAAAGAGGGTGTCTCTCTTAAGTACTACATTGGATCCAACCAGGAAATTGTTTGCACAATATAAGATTGAAAGCATTGTCGCAACTTCTTGGAATACAAAACCACGGCTATACATGTCTTTTCAATGATGCTATACTTAATTTCATAAGGTAAGAGTTTTCTACTCAAATAGTAAATTGCATGCTCAATCCCTAACTCATCTGCTTGGGCTAGCATGGCTCCTATTGATTCTTCTTCTATTACTAAGTATAGTAACAAGGGTTTACCGGGTTTAGGTGGTTTTAAAATAGGCAGATTTAGTAGATACTCCTTTATTCTCTCAAAGGCCTTTTGACACTCTTCATTCCACAGGACTGGCTGATTCTTTTTAAGCAATTTGAAGATAGGCTCACAGATTGTTGTAAGCTTTGCTATAAACCAGCTAATGTATTGTAATTTACCAATGAATCCCTGAACTTCTCTCTCCATCTTCGGGTCTGGCATATCCCTGATTGCTTTAACTTTGTCAAGATCAATCTCAAAGCCATTCAGACTAATCACATGTCCCAACAATTTACCAGAGGTAACCCTAAACACACACTTTTTGGGTTTAATCTTTGCTTATATTTCAATGCTCTATTGAAGAATAATTCTATGTTTTGAAAGTGTTGTTCCCTCGTATCCGATTTCACCATCATATCATCAACATATACTTCAACTTCTTTATGCATCATGTCATGAAATAGTGTGGTGGCCTTGCGTTGGGAGGTTGCTCCAGCATTCTTTGAGCTGAACGGCATCACACTATAACAAAATACACCCCATGTAGTAATGAAAGCAGTTTTGGCTTTATCCTCTTAGGCCATTAACACTTGGTTGTATCTAGAAAATCCATCTACAAATGAGTGTAGTACGCTTGAGGCTGCACTATCAATGAGAACATCTATATGAGGTAAAGGAAAATCACCTTTAGGGGAAGCCATGTTTAAATCTTTATAGTCCTCACAGACCCTTATTCTCGCATCTTTCTTTGGCACGGGTACTATATTGGCTAGCCAATCTGGATATTCTATCACTCCAAGGAACTTTACTTGTATTTGTTTAGTGACCTCTTCTTTAACCAATTCAGCCCACCCAGGTCTTAATCACCTAAGCTTTTATTTGACAGGGTTCATGTGAGTGTAAGTAGGAATAAGATGTTCGTCTATGTCTCGATCTATTCCATGCATATTGTGAGTGGGGATTTTTCCCCCCACTCCCGGTGGAATGGTTCTTATGACTTCGGCACTGTTTTGGCTCGAGGCCTTAGAGAACATGGACCTTAGCCCGGAGAAAATGGAGTCACCACCCGGATGGGCTAGGAAAAAAAAGGGGTGGATGACTCGATTCTTAAGGAATCCCCAACCCCATAATGGGTTCAAAAAGTTGGATACGTGCGGGGAAGGTTATACTTAAGAATTTTATAATATTAAGACCTGCAAAGGAGGCCGGTTCCAATGAACCGGGCGTTGCGGGGGTGCTGGGCCATAAGAATTTTATATAGGACTTAGAGTCCCGATATTGTCTCCCAAAGGAACAAAGTTTAGAGGCCAATTTTAACTAAAATTATCACTATTATTTGAGCAAGCAATTAATTGATTGACTAGTGCGCTTGCTAGTGTTGGCTAGGACGCATCAGCTGTTGGATGTATCTCTCCTATAATGTCAATACCGCAAGTGGCAATGGGCCAGAGTGAAGACATAGAATGCAATTCTTCAGGAGGCATGTGATTCAAATTACCATACATCTGACATTGTTGGCACTTCAATACAAACTCTATGCAATCTCTCTCCATAGTCAACCAGTAGTAACCTTATCGAATTATCTTCTTAACTAGGGCCAAACCACTCATGTGTGGACTGCAATTTTCTGCATGTATTTCTGACATGATATGATCCACTTCAAGCTTCTTCAAGCATCTCAAATGCATTCCATCAGGCCATCTTCGATGTAACTCCCCATGGAAGGTGATATATTGTAAGGACCACAGCCTTATGGCTCTTCTTTCTTTCTTTGTTGCCCTCGACAGGTATTCCCTTTCCTCAAGAAATCATCTTATAGTTTCATACCATGCATCATAGTCTGTATCAGTTTCCTTGATTGTCTCATATTTATAGAAAGGAGCTGACGAACTGGTCAAAATTAGAGGCTTAAGGAATAAGTTGACAGGATTTTCCCATACTGAAGCCAATGTAGCTTGGGCATCAGCCATCTGGTTTTCTTCTCTTGATAGGTGTAAAAACCTGTACTCCTTGAAGTTCTTCTTCATCATGGTCAAGTAATGTTGGTATGGTTTTAATTTTTCTTCTTTCAACTCCCACTCTCCGTTTACTTGGGACACTTCTAGCAATGAATCGCCAAAAACTTTCACCTTATCCACCTCCATAATCAGTAGGGTTTCTAAAGTAAAGATACATGCTTTATACTCCACCATATTACTGGTTGCCCTGAATTTCAACTTTTTGGCTAAAGAGATAAGTTCACCTTCGGGCAATTCTATTATGACTCCCAAACCTGCTCCTTTCCTATTTACAGTTCTGTCAAAATACATTTTCTATCCTTGTACTTCAATAGATTCTAAATGTTCATCCGGAAATTCCAAGACTACCTCTTCGCTATCTGGTAATGGTTGTTGAGCCAAGAATTCTGTCACCGCTCTACCTTTGATTATTTTCCTAGTTACATACTCAATCTCAAATTCTTCTAATATTATCAACCATCAACCATACTTCCCAATCAAAGAGGGTGTCTCTCTTAAGTACTACATTGGATCCAACCTGGAAATTGTTTGCACACTATAAGATTGAAAGCATTGTCGCAACTTCTTGGAAGACAAAACCACGGCTATACAGGTCTTTTCAATGATACTATACTTAATTTCATAAGGTAAGAGTTTTCTACTCAAATAGTAAATTGCATGCTCAATCCCTAACTCATCTGCTTGGGCTAGCATGGCTCCTATTGATTCTTCTTCTATTACTAAGTATAGTAACAAGGGTTTACCGGGTTTAGGAGTTTTTAAAATAGGTGGATTTAGTAGATACTCCTTTATTCGCTCAAAGGCCTTTTGACACTCTTCATTCCACAGGACTGGCTGATTCTTTTCAAGCAATTTGAAGATAGGCTCACAGATTGTTGTAAGCTTTGGTATAAACCAGTTAATGTATTGTAATTTACCAATGAATCCCTGAACTTCTCTCTCCATCTTTGAGTCTGGCATATCCTTGATTGCTTTAACTTTGTCAAGATCAATCTCAATGCCATTCGGACTAATCACATGTCCCAAAAATTTACCAGAGGTATCCCTGAACACACACTTCTTTGGGTTTAATCTTAGCTTATATTTCAATGCTCTATAGAAGAATAATTCTATGTTTTGCAAGTGTTGTTCCCTCGTATCCGATTTCACCATCATATCATCAACATATACTTCAACTTCTTTATGCATCATGTCATGAAATAGTGTGGTGGCCTTGCGTTGGTAGGTTGTTCCAGCATTCTTTAAGCTGAACGGCATCACACTATAACAAAATACACCCCATGTAGTAATGAAAGCAGTTTTGGCTTTATCCTCTTAGGCCATTAACACTTGGTTGTATCCGAAAAATCTTTCTACAAATGAGTGTAGTACGCTTGAGGCTGAACTATCAATGAGAACATCTATATGAGGTAAAGGAAAATCACCTTTACAGGAAGCCATGTTTAAATCTCTATAGTCCTCACAGACCCTTATTCTCCATCTTTCTTTTGCACGGGTACTATATTGGCTAGCCAATCTGGATATTCTATTACTTCAAGGAACTTTACTTGTATTTCTTTAGTAACCTCTTCTTTAACCAATTCAGCCCACCCAGGTCTTAATCACCTAAGCTTTTGTTTGACAGGTTTCATGTGAGTGTAAGTAGGAATAAGATGTTCATCTATGTCTCAATCTATTCCATGCATATTGTGAGCAGGGATTTTTCCTCCCACTCCCGGTGGAATGGTTCTTATGACTTCGGTACTATTTTGGCTCAGGGCCTTAGAGAACATGGACCTAAGCCCGGAGAAAATGGAGTCGCCCCCCGGATGGGCTAGGAAAAAAAAGGGGTGGATGACTTGATTCTTAAGGAATCCCCAACCCCATAATGGGTTCGAAAAGTTGGATACGTGCGGGGAAGGTGAGAAATGGCCCAGCACCCCCGCAATGCCCGGTTCATTGGAACCGGCCTCCTTTGCAGGTCTTAATTTTATAAAATTCTTAAGTATAACAATATTATCCATATTACATGCTACAATTAAAATAAAGCATCATTATATTAAAATCAAAGCAATGTCCAGACAAAGCAAATAAATGGACACCTATCCGAAGATGGAAACATGACCTTACATCATCCATGTCTAAACTAAATAAGACACCCACCGAAAGGTGGAAACATGTCTTTTACATTGGTCCAAAATATAAAAGCAATTTAAATTACATAATACTTAACTAATGAGGTACTCACAATGTCGAAACATACCTCTTACAATTTTAATACTAAAACAAACAAATAATAAGCATAACAATAAAGAAAATATCCATTCATGATAAATTAAATAAATCAAGCATTGAAATTAAATAAATCAACCCTCAAAACATATAATAAACTACATAATCAATTCTAAAATTTAATAAAGCAAATAAAGATACAAATTTAGGTTTAAGTCTCAATTTAGGGTTCTTTAATTAATATTTAGGGTTTTGCGATTTTGAAATTATTATTATTATAATTTAGGCTACTATGAAGATTTTGGAAAATTGGAATTGATTAGGGTTTTATAAATTTAAGAAAGTAGTAAGGTTTTTGGTTAATCAAATTAGGGTTTTATGGTTTGAAACCTTGATTTTGCAAATTATGATTTAGGATTTGATGCTTTGCCTGATCAAAGTTAAGTATGGTTTTAATATTGACTATAATAACTACTTAAGTATTTTTAGATCAAAACAAACATAGAAAGTGTTTAATGGAGTTATTGAAAGTTTAAAATATCCCAGTGAATAAAATTATAAAAAGCTACTGTGAAGATTTGAAAACAGAATTAAGATTTATGGTTTGAATAAATTAGGGTTTAGGTTTGTATTTTAAATAAAGCTACTGTATTTTGAATAATCATAATAACAGAAGTTAAACATAAAGATTTATAATATATAAATAAATATTGACCCAAGCCCATACGGTGATCCCGCTAGCCGGTTAGCGAGCGGGGGTCAAGGGGGCAGCGCCCCTTTTTTAAACTGGCTTTTAGGGTTGTAGGTTTTGGTGTTAAAAATTAAGATTTTAGGGTTTAAGATTTAGAAAATAGTGTTTCAAAATTGGAAGAAACTAGTGTTATTTTTAAAAAAGAACAATGCTTACTGTGTGATTTTGGAAAGAAGAATTAATTAGGGTTAAAAATTTTGATGCTTGAAAAAAAAAATAAGGCTACTGGATTTTTGAAATAGAGATTAGGTTAGGGTTTTAAAGTTTTGGAAGCAGAAGAGTAATTTAGAGTTTTTAAAGTTTTAGGAATAGAAGATGATTTAGGGTTTTTGAAGTTTTTGATCAAATTGTATGATGAAACAATTAATCCAATTTGAATGATGAAGCTACCGTAAAGAAATAAATAAAGAAAAAAGAGATTCATACCTCTGTTCATTGGTTCCACCAAAAATTGATTTCTAGATGAAAAATAACAAAGGCAATGTTGCTGCCTTTGATGGATTGATTGCTTCTTGTTGCTAATGTCTCCTGCTTGCTAGGGTTCTCTTTTGGCTAATAGAACTTTTTGAGTCTTCGATCCAGTAAATAATTTTCTCCTTGCAAAATAATTTTTTCGACCCCCTAATTCTATGTTTTAATGTGGTATTTATAGGAAAAATCATAAACCTACTTCTAATTGTGTAAGGAAACTAAAACTAATTAGGAAATGAAACAAAACCAAATAGAATTTGGTTTCGAAAAAAACTACGTTGGAAAATTGAGCTAGCAAAAACTGCTACGAGTTGGAAACTGCGAGAACTGCAAGAGTTGCAGTGGGCGGGCGCTAATTCCTGCGGCAAATTGGCCCAAGGCCATTTCGCCGCAGGAAATTCCCGCGGGGAATTAGCCCAGCCAATTCACTTTCGGCGACTAATTTTTTCGTCGCTGATTTTTATTTATTTATTTATTATATATCTTTATTTTTATTTTTTATTATTACTCTTTTTTTTAAAACTTTAATAATATTACTTTTTTTATTTTTATTAAAAATAATAAATAATAAAATAAATATTATTTAATTAAAATACTTGTGAGCGGGGATTTTCGCCCCCACTCCCAGTGGAATGGTTCTTGCGACTTCGGCACTGTTTAGGCTCGGGGCCTTAGAGAACACGGACCTAAGTCCGGAAAAAATGGAGTCGCTACCCGGACAGACTGGGAAAAAGAAAGGGGTGGATGACTCGATTCCTAAGGAATCCCCAACTCCCTAATGGGTTCAGAAAGTTAGGTACGTGTGGGGAAGGTGAGAAATGGCCCAGCACCCCCACAACGCCCGGTTTATTGGAACCGGCCTACTTTACAGGTTCTAATATTATAAAATTCTTAAATATAACGACATTTAAAAATAAAGCATCGATATATTGAAAATCAAAATAATGTCCAAGCAAAATAAATAAATTGACACCAATTCGAGGATGGAAACATGTTCTTACATCCCATGCCTAAATAGGACACCCACCGAAAGGAAGAAATATGCCCTTTACATTGATTCTAAAGTAGAAAAGCAATTTAAATTACATGATATTTGACTAATGAGGTACCTACCAAGTGGAAACATACCTCTTACAACATTTGGAAATCAAAATAAATTGATAAAAGTAAATAACCATTCACTATAAATAAATCATTCATCAAATCTATTAATAAAAATATAAAATAAACATCCATCCATGATAAATTAAACAAATCAAGTATTGAAATTAAATAAATCAATCATCAAAAAAATATAACAAACTATATAATTAAATCTAAAATTAAATAAAGCAATAAATATGTAAATTTAGGGTTTTAAAGAATTATCAATTGAATTTAGGGTTTCGAAACTTAGGATTTTAGAAACTAAAGTTTTATAATTAGGGTTTTGAAATTAGGATTTTGGAATTAGGGTTTTTTAAAACTAGGGTTTGGGAATTAGGGATTTGGATAGTTAGGGTTCTTAAAACTAGGGTTTTGGAATTAGGCTTTTTGAATTAGGGTTTTTAAAACTAGGGTTTTGGAATTAGGGTTTTGGATAGTTAGGGTTTTTAAAACTAGGGTTTTGGAATTGACTTACTGCCTAAAAAACATAATTTTGGATTTGGAAAAATAAATTAAGGTTTTTGAAAAATAATCAATATTTTGGAGTTTAATAATGAAATGGTGTAGGCTTTTGGATAAAAATAGTTTGAGGTTTTGAGTTTTAATGAAATAACATACGGTTCTCGAAGTTTAAGTAAACAAGATAGATTTTAACAATTAATTGTTGATTACTGGATACTTTTATGTTTTATGAAATATGCTAGTGGGATTATGAATACCAATTGATCAATGAGATAATTAAAGAAAACGATTAAAGTTATTAAAACAAAAACCAAAGCAAACGATTAAAGTTATTAAAACAAAAAAAAAACAATTTACTGCATGTTCAAAGATAAGGGTACTGTGTGTTCAAAGTTACTGCATGCATGCATGTTCTTATTAATCAAAGAAATGAAACTACTGTAAACATAAATAATTCATAATTAAAGATCAAATCTCCACTCGTTGGTTACTCCACAATTAACTTCTGGATTAACAATTAACAAAGACAGCACTGCAGTCTTTGATGGATTGATTACTGATGAATATTTGATGCTAATCTTTTCTATTTGTTGCCGTCTCTATGCTATCTTGTTAATGTTCCTTGCCATCCCCTCTTAATGTTCCCTTGTTAATCTTTTTCTCCCTCCTTTTATGAATTCTAAAACATTGTTACTTATAGCCGAACCTCACTCTGAATCCTTTACCTAATATAAAACAGTCCCTAAAACAAATTCTAGTTGAATTAGGAAACATATTGAACCCATGTCGACCAAGTTGGCCTAGGTCGACATGAGACCAACATCATGTTGACCTTGGGCTGCCCAAGTCGACATGAGGCATGCTCATGTCGATCTTGGGTTGCCAAGGTCGACATGAGGCATGCTCATGTAGACCTAGTCTCCCAAGGTCGACATGAAGCATGCTCATGTCGACCTAGCTTGCCCAAGTCGACATGAGGCATGCTCATGTCGATCTTGGGCTGCCAAGGTCAACATGAAGCATGCTAATGTCTCCCACGCTGGCCTCAATTAAATTATTCTGACCTTTTTTAACTTATGAAAAATTTTAATTTGGGCCAATTCCACTTGGTTTAGGGTTTTACAATCAAATATATGCCTCTTTAATCCGAATCGACTCCTTTAAAAATTATAAACTAGGTTTAAATATTTAAAGTCGGATCAAATTTATTTTGGCATCCTTTAATTAGGACCATATCAAATTGGGGTAAAAATTAAGGGTCTACAGTTTGCCACCTGCTTGAAAGATCTGAGACAACAGCAAAAGAGAGTTAAAAGCAATAAGACTTAATTTTTAAGATGGTTGCTTGAATTTGTTTTGGGTACTTGGACCCGAGACTGAACTTGATATGGGTACTAGGACCCGAGACTATATTGAATTTGGGTACTTGGACCTGGGATTGGGTACTTGGACCCGAGGTTGATTTGATTTGGGTACTTGGACTTGAGATTGGGTACTTGGACCCGAGATTGGATTTGATTTGGGTACTTAGACCCGAGATTGATTTGATTTGGGTACTTAGACCCGAGATTAAATTTTATTTGGGTACTTGGACCCGAGATTAGATTGATTTGGGTACTTGGACTCGAGATTGGGTACTTGGACCCGAGATTGGGTACTTGGACCCGACAATAAATTTGATTTGGGTACTTAGACCCGATATTGGGTACTTGGACCTGAGCTTGAATTTGATTTGGGTACTTGGACCCGAGAATGATTTGATTTTGGTACTTGGACCCGAGATTGGGTACTTGGACCCGAGACTGATTTGATTTGGGTACTTGGACCAGATAATGGGTACTTGGACCTGAGACTGAATTGACTTGGGTACTTGGACCCGAGAATGATTTTGATTTGGGTACTTGGACCCGAGATTAGATTAATTTGGGTACTTAGACCCGAGATTGGTTACTTGGACCCGAGATTGGGTACTTGGACCCTACAAAGAATTTGATTGGGTACTTGGACCCGAGCTTGAATTTGATTTGGGTACTTGGACTCGAGAATGATTTGATTTGGGTACTTGCACCCGAGATTGGGTACTTGGACCCAAGACTGATTTGATTTGGGTACTTGCACCCGAGAATGGATACTAGGACCCGAGATTGATTTGATTTGGGTACTTGGACCAGAGGTTGAATTTGATTTGGATTTGGGTACTTGGACCCAAAATTGGATTGAATTTGGGTACTTGGACCCAGGATTGGGTACTTGCACCAGAGATTGATTTGATTTGGGTACTTGGACTCAAGATTAGATTTGATTTGGGTACTTGGACCCGAAATTTATTTAATTTGGGTACTTGGACCCGAGAATGGGTGCTTGGACCCGAGAATGGGTGCTTGGACCCGAGAATGGGTACTTGGACCCGAGATTGAATTGAATTTGGGTGCTTAGACCCAATATTGAATTGGATTTGGGTACTTGGGCCCTAGATTGAATTGAATTTGGGTGCTTGGACCCGAGATTGAGTTTGACTGACCTTTTATCATTTGAGAAGTCTAACTGCTCCGGTTATTCTATGCATTGTGGTTCTTCACCCTCAAAATGGATCTTCACCTTTGAAAATGGATCTTCCTTCTTTGAGATCGGGTCTTCAACCTTGAAATTGGATCTTCATCCTTTAAATTGGGTCTTTTCCCTGGCTTCAACTCTTTTTGCTGGACTGATCTTTTATCTTTTGTATCTTCATTCTTTTAAGAATTCTAATTTTCTTCTTTTTTCATTGTCTTGTTCTTCCTTTACACTTTTGCAAAAAATTCAGCCCTTTTTAGCTAGCATTCATATACTCTCCTTGCCCCCCTGCGCGGCAAAAATTTTTTTATATATAGACTCAAAAAATTGAAAAGGAGAAACTTTGCCCCCTGTGTAGGCTCAAACCCATGATTTTTCTATGCGGGCTCTGATTGATGTTTTTGCCGTCTAGTTCATCGCACAAGCACGTATTTCTTCTTTTGTAAAATGATTGGAGCTTCCACAAGCAAATAGGCTTTCCGTGCCCTCTTGATTCAATATCTTCTTTTGATTCTTTACTTCGCAAGGTGTTTGCTGTTCATTTTGACAAGGAATAGACAACACAAGACAAGAATGTGCGATGTGATATGCTCATGTATGCATGATATGTATGATAATACTCATAGCGGTTTCATTGACTCACAGACCGAGGTGATTAGCAGAAATATTCTCATTGACTCCTTTTCGATGCTCATTCAAGTCTTGCATTGGAATGATAGAAGCTTTATATTTATGGCTTTTATCTTCAAAATGTTGAGAATATGAATAATGGAGATCCCAAGCAGCATAGTCAGGGATTCATCTATTTCAAACTATGTCTCAGCATGTCAGTTGATAGCTTCTTCATGACCTTGCCAATAATCATTTCCTTTGCCCAATGTGTCCTTTGGAGGTTCAACATACTTCCCTTAACTTGAAGGCTTTGTATGACAAAACACTTTTTTTTTATTTTGATTTTGAAATCAAATGTTGGCTTTGCCAAATTAATGTCAATGTACCTCAGGACTTGAATTTCCAAATTAACATATCTATAACATGACAACCCTAGTTACCATACTAAACTCAGGAATTAATTCTATTTAAGCAAGAATTGTTGCACTTCAGATAGGCACATACACATTACTTGGCCAAAGGTCTCATTTGAGTTTAAATATTGTCTATCTCATATGCATGCTTATCCAAACTATCTCCACTAATAGACTCTACCTACCAAGAGAGATCAATAGGTCTTTGATAGGCTTGAAATGGGGTCTATAAGGGACACAGGTTTAAGTGAAAGCCATTTTGAGATTGAAGCTGATGTGACACAATGGACAAACCCTCACACTATAAATTTCTTATTTGAACTTTAGGCAGCTGGGAGAAATCTTGCTAGACTCAAAGTTCTTTCTATCTTCTTGGCATTAATTTGGATCTTGATTAGGATAATCTTTTCCCTTGCAAAAAGTTTGGTACCCAAATTCATTTCTTTTCCTCTTCTCCCTTTCCTTTCCTTTTATTTTTCTTATTCTTCCCTTTCTTTGAGCATTCTATCATTTTGTCCCTCTTCCTTGTAGGACTGTCAAGTACAGAATTTTCAAGAACTGAACAGTCTTTCTCCCTTTTTCTTTGATTTTGATCGAATCTTTGGTTGGGTTGGACCAATTCAAGTCAAAATGTCCTTATGAACCAAATGGCAGCCTTTTGTTGTCTTAGGTAAAAGAGAATTCAATTGGCTTTTTGAACCGCCTTTTTAGGTTTTATTTTCTTGTTGTTTTTTCTTGTTGTTTTTTTTTCTTTTTTTTTTCTTTTTTTTTCTTTACTTTTGTTTTTTGTTTTTTTTTCTTGTTTGGTTCTAGCTCTAAAAGAGTTGTCTTGTTTGTACCAACTTGGGCTTCCAATAATGGATGAGTGGAGTAACATAAATCTTCTTTAACAGGGATAAATCATTTGTTGCTTTGATGTTGTCTTGATATATTAGAGATATTAGGTGAACTTCAACTACCCTTATGGTCTTAAACACTTCAACTACCCTTATGGTCGTGGAAACATCAACTACCCTTATGGTCTTGAGAACTTCAACTATCTTCATGGTCTTGAGAACTTCAACTATCCTCATGATCTTGACTAATCATTGCTTTCTTTGATCTTCTTGCCTCTTCATCTTAGTGATCATAAGACTTGTCAAAAGTATCACAACAGCTCAGGGTAGGTTATTGGGGTTTGTAAGCTAATAAAAAGAAAGCTAAAATTTTATGAAGGCTCAAAGGGACAACTAGGGATTGATATTTAATTGGGTGGATACTAGTTGTTGGCTCGTCAAACAATGCCTATATCATCTCTCCCTTAAACAAGCAGAGTTTGATTGCACCTTGAAAGTTTGTCAAAGCATGTTCTAAGACTGACTAGGACCTAAACAAAGGTAATTATGCAGGAGCCCTCTCTAAGTAAGCATACACAACTCGATGCTATAAAGCAATTCCCTCATCTAGTAAAGTCATTCAAGTCATGATGCATAAATATATTAATTCATGAATATCAAGCTAGATTCCTCATCTGTTGAGCACCAAAATGAACAAAGACCAACAAAATTTTGATGAAAATAATTTATTTAAAGCAACTTTAAGTTTGGAAAGCACAATAGTTCCAAAATATTAAAGAAAGTAAGATTGAAAAGCAACATTCAAGCTAAGGAAAGTTCATTGAGTTTAAGCTTCTTTTCCTTTCACATCTTCAATATCCCCATCTTGAAAGGATGATAATACAAAATCTTATTCTAATCCTTTTCATACCATGAAGGTTGCTGGTGGTGGCACCCTGTTAAACCTTGGAAATGGATTACCTTTGGTATTGGGCTTGTCTAGCTCGGGCAACTTACCATTATCAATTAAATTCTAGATCTCATGCCTTAACTTCATACAATTGTTCATTTTGTGTCCAGGCCTTTGATGGAATTGGCAAAATGCATTAGTATCAAAGTTAGGTGGAAGAGGATTAGGCAAGGGATGAGTAGTCAAGGGTTGTAACAATCCCTTCTTTTGTAGCTTATTGAGAACCCAAGATAGTGGCTTCCCTAATTCTAAAAACTGCCTCATTCCTCCTTGACTAGTGGCATTAATATTAACTTCTTTTTGTGTGCTTTGATTGGCCGACTGGTAGTTCCCTTTATCATTCCTTTTTATTGAAAAGCAATTCTTCTCCCTTTCCCACTCTTCAATTTGCAAACTAGCTTGGAGAAGGTCTTTGAAATCTCAGATGAGTGTATGAGACATCCTCTAACGGAGATTGGGAGGACGCCTCTTATGATCATCCTTATTTGATCAGATTCATCGGGCCTTTTCTTGAGCAAAGCAGCCTTATTTCTCCATCTTTTCACATAGTCCACAAAACTCTCATTTGGCCTTTGCCTAATGGACTCAACTTCCATTAAGGTAACTTCCATTTCAACATTGTATCCATATTGTTGGATGAAGGCCTTATATAGCAAATCCAAACTCTTTTGTGTTCCATCATCTAAGGTATTGAACCAATTTTGGACAACAGGGTCCAATGAGAGCATAAAATACCTTAGACTTGAGCCTTAGTAGCTCAGGCAGACTGCATGGCAGTGATATACTGCTTCACATGGAGATGACGATTTCCAGTTCAATCAAACTTCGCGAATGATGGCATCTTGAACTTGTACGGAACTTCTTCATCTAGCTCAAATAATTTGTCAATCTCGGACATCTCTTCGGTCTTTAGTTTCTTCTCAAATTTCTTTTCTAAATCTGCAATTATCTTTTCAACATCAGAATTTTCGATCTTCTCCATAGTTGATCTTTCAACAATCTTTGGTTCTTTCTTCTTCTCTTGAGCATCTTGGTAGTATTGAGCCCAATCATCATCATCAATGATCACCTTTTCATCATCAAAAACCACTTCACCAATTTTAGTCTTCCCTTTGTCCTTTGGCTTCTTAGTGCTAGTAGATGCTTTGGCATAATTTTCTAAAATTGCAGTCAATTGGTTTTCCATGGTCTCAACTAGGGCCTCTTTTATATCTTCCATCTTGGCATTGAGGGCTTCATCCACCATTCTTTGAATTTGTTTGGGCTCCATTGCTTTTGATGAGCAAGTGATTGAGTCGTTGCTAGATTCTTTGCTTTCGGCATAGGTCAGATTGTCGTTAGCTTTTGAACTGTCGTAATCTAGGGCTATGAGCCAGAGAGGATCAATGATATGAGATGCAAATGTATGCATGTATGCATTTATGCACAAACCATTAACAAACAAGGATAACTAGGATGTTCCTTCTAACCTTATAACATCCACACACGAATGGCGAGTCTCTTTTCCTACGTATATGGTTAACAAAATACCAACACGGGGCATCTTATTTTTGAATATTTCCCTCGAACGTTTCAACCAATAGTTATATTTTCGAAAATGAAAATCAACTTATGATAATTCCCATTAATTAGGTTTTAATCCATTTAACCAACTAATGTAGCTTTTATGCTATATTGGATTAAAATGAAATTAAGAGGTTTATTATAAATAGATTTCTCACTTGAAAAAAGTAACTAATGATTTATGCCAAAAACAAGCCCATGGTTAACTATTCTTGGTATAAACTAGGCTCACAATTGATTCTTGGTATTTCCTAATTGACCTAAATAATTTACAAGCACTTTGTAAGAAAAGGTTGGGAGAAAACAATTTTGTTTCTAAGCCCATTGTAAAAAGATTTTAGAAAAAATGGATTTTGGGCTTAGTATTTGGGCCATGAGCAAAAGAATTTTTTATTTGTTTTTAGAAAAGTTTTATATCCAAAGACCATCTTGAAATGTTTTGAAAATAGCTTTGGTCTTTTGAATTTTAAAGAAAAAAAATTTATTTGAGCTTGCAAATGTACTTAGGTCATATTAGAAAAAGATCAAACCAAATAAGCCATGATTTAAGCCAAGATAAGTTAACCATAGTCAAACAACATGCATTTGGGGTAAAACCTAAGGAAAGTAACTAGGACAATTACATGAGCTTTAGTCTTTAGGTTAAAAGGCTTAGGTTCCCATAGTGAGTATATACCAAATGGTACGAGGCCATGAGGGGTTATGCCATGCTCGATCTCCATACCTTGAGTGAAAGCATGGTATCCCTTACATAATATAACACGAGTAACACGGGCGTCCTAACTCACGCACATGATGCAATCTAATATGATACAATGGATAATATCATTATAAGAAAGAATAGAATAATATAAAGACCAACGGAATCAACTTCACTTATCCCCAGTGGAGTCGCCACTGTGAGTGGGGATTTTTGCCCCCACTCCCGGTGGCATGGTTCTTACGACTTCGGCACTATTTAGGCTCGGGGCCTTAGAGAACACGGACCTAAGTCCGGAGAAAATGGAGTCTCCACCTGGACGGACCTGGAAAAAGAAAGGGGTGGATGACTCGATTCCTAAGGAATCTCCAACCCTCTAATGGGTTCGGAAAGTTGGATACGTGTGGGGAATGTGAGAAATGGCATAGCACCCCCAAAACGCCCGGTTCATTGGAACCGGCCTCCTTTACAGGTCTTAATATTATAAAATTCTTAAATATAATTACATTATCCATATTACACACAATAAAAATAAAGCATCGATATATTGAAAATCAAAACAATGTCCAAGCAAAACAAATAAATGGACACCAATCCGAGGATGAAAACATGTCCTTACATCCCATGCCTAAATAGAACACCCACCGAAAGGTAGAAATATGCCCTTTACATTGATTCTATAGTAGAAAAGAAATTTAAATTATATGATATTTGACTAATGAGGTACCCACCAAGTGGAAACATACCTTTTACAATATTTGGAAATCTAAATAAATTGATAAAAGTAAATAACAGTTCACCATAAATAAATCATTCATCAAAGCTATTAATCAAAATATAAAATAAACATCCATCCATGATAAATTAAATAAATCAAGCATTGAAATTAAAGAAATCAACCATCAAAAAAATATAACAAACTATATAATCAAATAAAATTAAATAAAGCAATAAATATGTAAATTTAGGGTTTTAAAGAATTATCAATTGAATTTAGGGTTTTGAAACTTAGGGTTTTAGAAACTAAAGTTTTATAATTAGGGTTTTGAAATTAGGATTTTAGAATTAGGGTTTTTTAAAACTAGGGTTTTGGAATTAGGGATTTGGATAGTTAGGGTTTTTAAAACTAGGGTTTTGGAATTAGGGTTTCTAAAAACTAGGGTTTTGGAATTAGGGTTTTTAAAACTAGGGAATTAGGGTTTTGGAATTAGGGTTTTGGATATTTAGGGTTTTTAAAACTAGGGTTTTGGAATTAGGGGTTTTAAAACTAGGGTTTTGGAATTGACTTACTGCCTAAAAAACATAATTTTGGATTTGGAAATATAAATTAAGGTTTTGGAAAAATAATCAATATTTTGGAGTTTAATAATGAAATGGTTTAGGCTTTTGGATAAAAATAGTTTGAGGTTTTAAGTTTTAATGAAATAACATACGGTTCTCGAAGTTAAAGTAAACAAGATAGATTTTAACAATTAATTGTTGATTACTGGATAGTTTTATGTTTTATGAAATATGCCAGTGGGATTATGAATACTAATTGATCAATGTGATAATTAAAGAAAACGATTAAAGTTATTAAAACAAAAGCCAAAGTAAACAATTAAAGTTATTAAAACAAAAAAAAAAACAATTTACTGCATGTTCAAAGATCAGGGTACTGTGTGTTCAAAGTTACTGCATGCATGCATGTTCTTATTAATCAAAGAAATGAAATTATTGTAAACATAAATAATTCTTGATTATAGATCAAACCTCCACTCGTTGGTTACTCCACAATTAACTTCTGGATAAACAATTAACAAAGACAACACTGCTATCTTTCATGGATTGATTATTGATGAATGTTTGATGCTAATCTTTTCTGTTTGTTGCCGTCTCTTTGCTATCTTGTTAATTTTCCTTGCCGCCCCCTCTTAATGTTCCCTTGTTAATCTTTTTCTCCCTCCTTTTCTAAATTCTAAAACATTGTTACTTATGGCCGAACCTCACTCTGAATCCTTAACCTAATATAAAACAGTCCTTAAAACAAAATCTAGTTGAATTAGGAAACATATTGAACCCATGTCGACCTAGTTGCCCTAGGTCGACATGAGACCAACCTCATGTTGACCTTGGGCTGCCCAAGTCCACATGAGGCATGCTCATGTCGATCTTGGGCTGCCAAGGTCGACATGAGGCATGCTCATGTCGACCTAGCCTCCCAAGGTCGACATGAAGCATGCTCATGTCGACCTAGCTTGTCCAAGTCGACATGAGGCATGCTCATGTAGATCTTGGGCTGCCAAGGTCGACATGAAGCATGCTAATGTCTCCCACACCGGCCTCAATCAAATTATTTTGACCTTTTTTAACTTATGGAAAAAATTTTAATTTGGGCCAATTCCACTTTGTTTTAGGGTTTTACAATCAAATATATGCCTCTTTAATCCGAATCGACTCCTTTAAAAATTATAAACTAGGTTTAAATATTTAAAGTCGGATCAAATTTATTTTGGCATCCTTTAATTAGGATAATATCAAATTGGGGTAAAATTTAAGGGTCTACAATACCATAAAAATTATTTTGGACTATAAAAAATATTGGACCAGACTGGGTCAAAAATTAAGGGTCTACACATATCCTCATAAGACCAAGCAAATACTTCTTCATATTTTTTGAATATTTTTTCAAATCTCTCTCTCTCTCATCAGGAGTAAGGTCGGATGCTATGCTAATGTTTTTAGGATTTTTGATTGTTCCCAAATTTAATGATTTTGTATCAACATAATCAATATTAAAGATGCTCATGTAATTGCTATTTGAATGTATGCAACCATCAGGAGAAACATCACACAAGTAAGCAAAATCAGACTTTATTGCATTTATTATGGAAAAGAAAACATCATCATCCTCATACAAGGCAGACAAATTAAAATCAAAATCAAAATTATTGTTCTCAAAATCATAAGGCAAAATGTCTTCAAACTTCTCTTCAACCAGGGCAGCAATCTCCTCCAGGGTCTTCTCGGCTTTCAGGACAACTTCCTTCTTCTCTTCCGGATTGGATTCTTTTTTGGTTGGCAAGGTGAGCTCTTTCTTCACTTGCTCCACTAGGTCGGCAACATCTGCAAAATTATAAAACCCGGGATCAACTTTCCCATGAACATGATTGGCTCGGGCTTTCCTTGGAGTGGTCCCATGTCTAGAGCTTTGACAAAGATTTTTTCAAGTGGCGAAAAGCTCATCTTCTCATTCTTCTTTGGCTGGACATCTTTGTTGGCTTCATCATATCCCAACCCCTTCTTGGAAGTTTGAGTTTTAAAATCTGGCAGCTTTGTCAAACCAGCCTTACCCTTTCCAAGACCAGCTCCGAGAAGATAGTTCATGCTCTTCATCATGTTAAAGACCTTATAGTCCACTACTTCATCATTAGAAATTGCGGCTATTTCAAAACCATTGAGAGGCCTCTCAATCATTAGAGCATTAACAACCTCATTATCTTTGGCCTCAATGACCAATGTCTCATCTCCGTTAGGGAACTTGATCTTTTGATGAAGGGTGGAAGGAACTCCACCAAGAGGATGAAACCATGGTCATCCCAAGAGTAAGGCAAAGGTAACCAGTATGTCCAAAATAATAAATTCAATAATAGATTCAATTGGACCAACCTTGACAGCAGCTTTGAAAGTCCCTTCGTCATGTCTCTTGGTGTTGTCATAAGCCTAAATGGTTACCTCGGTTGGGTTTAAATCCCTTGTTGACATGGCTAGTTTTGGCAATATCTTAAGTGGACAAGCATTCATGGCGGACCCCTCATCAATCATTACACATGGAGTCCTTTTCCCTTTGATTTCTATTTTGATAAAGAGGGGGTGGATGTGATCTCTCCCCTCTTCCGGTAAATCCACATCTGAGAAAAATACCGCTCCCCTATTAACTTTGCTCTTCTCTTGAATATCTTCACATTTCATTACTCCCTCAATTTTTATGATGTCGATCAGCTCCTTCAGTGTTATGGAGGTGGAAATTGGCATGCTAGCCAAGGCCTTGGCCATAGTTTCTTTGTGCTTTTAGAAGTAGCCAATAAATCCCAAATGCTAACACTTGCTTGGGTTCTTTTCAATTGCTTGAGTACGCTATCATCTTCCTATTCTTTATTCCCTACTTTAACTTCCTTTCCTTTATTAACTTCTACCTCCTTAGGCGGTGGCCTTGCATAAGGCTTACCGGATCTAGTGTTCATTACTTCATCTTCTTCGGGCTTGGACCAGATCCATTCTTCCTTCTTAGATACAAGATCATCAACACAAATTGCTACTTCTTTACCCAATATAGCTTGTTCAATCTCGCTAAATACCTCTTCTTCTTTGGTTGCTTCTATTGCGCTCGAATTAAGTACTACTACCAAGCATCACTCGCAAGTATACGAGGTAGCTGTAGCAAAGGTGATCGCCCCAAGGTCGTTTCCCCAAGAAGGTGTGGTTCGTAATAGCTTGATTAAAGCAATTAAATTAAAAGTGAGAGTTTGTTGTTTGGAATGCTAAAGAACAATTTAAACCTAAAATTAATGTACGTAGGGTTTGATGTGTGTGATGGGTGCACAAGATCAATTCAGTTCTTGGGAAAGTGCCTAGGGTCATAGGTCCATTCAATCAAAGCTCAATTCTCAATTATCCATTAACATAGCCTTGTAATTAATTTGTTCCTTAAGGTTAATTAGTCAATTACCAATTCATTAGTTCTCACATTCATGGATTAGCAATAACCAATTATTTTACATTACCAAATTAATGAAACCCGAGAACTTATATTTCTAATTCATTCATAGGGTAGTCAATTGCATAATTTTGATATCAAATTTCACCTCTCGGTCCTTCATTCAATATCTAGAGATCAATAGGTAGCTAATCTATTAACCTAGCATACAATCCAATGCAATCAACCAACAACAAGGTACATCAATGGAAATATCAAATCAAAGCATTCAATCAAATATACTACAAACCCTAAGTATGGGTTTTTAGCTCAACATCATCAATTTAAAGCATTCTGTTAGACAAATGATCTTAATTTTGATCCTTGACAACTCAAATGGATGATCTATTTAACTTGTGTATGAGAAAGTTTGTTGCAGGATTAGGTTGCTTCAATTAAAGGTGAACAGAACAAGTATAGCGGTCGCACCTCACCTGAATACGACCGCTCCATGCAATTACAAAATGAAACCTTGTCACAGTAGGTTTCGCGGTCAGAAGTTCGACCATAGTCGCGACCGCTCCTACATCATAGCGACCGTCCTAATATTTGCCCGACCGCTACTCAAGGAACTTAAATCATTACAATCACAGTAAGGTTCGCGGTGACAAGAACGGTGAATAACTCGACCTCGCTTATCATTTTAGCGACCGCCCCATTCAGAGTCGCGACCGCCCTACAATTCAAGAAGAAATTGCTCAAAGAGACAGTAGTGTTCGCGTCCTCAGGTGCGTCCAGAAGTTCGACGCGAGAATGTAAGTTCGACTGCGAAAAGCTACCAAGGGCGACCGCGCGATTCAAATTGTGGCGGACATCCTTTTTGCTCTGTCAGAAAGTGACACGTGACATGACCGTTGTAAACCCACTTCAATATTCAAAAAGGGCGACCGCACCTATGCTTGGCGCGACCGTCCCGACAAACACAGCATGGGCAAGAAACGGTCCGACAAAAACATCATGGGCAAGATTCCAGCTGCAGAGCACTAAAATTTGACCGTTGAAGTTTTTCAAAAGTAGCGACCGTCCCTGGTTAAAAGGACGACCGCGTGAAGCATGAGCGCGACCATCCTTGTGTGAAGGGCGACCGCGAAGTGCTTCGGACAGTTTAAGTAAAGAAGGTCTAATCTGCCAAGACTTTATTCTAAACATCAATAACGGCTAGTAAGACCACATTGGCTATAAATACAAAGTTTCTATGAGAAAACAAAAAGAGACAACATTGAGAAAAGATTTTCATAGCCATGCAACAAATTTCCTTTTACTTAAACTTGTTTTTGAATTGTTATGAATGTTAAGTGTTAGCATTGAAAACACCATTGTATAAGTTTGAGTGTAAGCTTGGGAAACACTTGGGTTGTTAGAGTGAGCCTTGTAAAACTCTTGTTAGGTTGTGAGAGTGAGCCTTGTAAAACTCTTGTTTGGGTTGTAAGTGTGAGCCTAAGAAAAACACTTGTAAAGTTGGAAGTGAGCTTGTGAAAACTTCAAAGACTAGTGGAACCTTAACAAGTTGTTAAGGAAGTGGATGTAGGATTGAAGTAAATCCGAACCACTATAAATCTTGTGTGTTCTTTCTTTCTTCCATTACTCAACCAACTCTCTATTCCGCATTTCTTGTTTGTTGAGTTTTTTAAAATTGTCATTATTTCTTGAGGAAACCAATTCACCCCCCCTCTTGGTTGCCATCTTGGGACAACAATTGGTATCAGAGCCATGAGATTTCTTAAACTTAATTGTGAAATCTGATCCACAATGGCAACTTCTTCTTCATCAAGCTCTCATGGAAATCTTAACTCTATTCTTAGACCCTACTTTGATGGAACGGATTACTCATACTGGAAACACAACATGTATTTGTTTCTAGACAGTGAAGGGATTGAACTATGGGATTTCGTGGAAAATGAATGGAAATCTCCTACTCATGAAGTTGACGGTATTCAAGTTCCACTTCCCAAAGCTCAATGGTCAACTAGCAATATCAGAGATCGATTCAAGAACAATAGAGCTGCTTCCATCTTGATGAACTCCATTTCAAGAGAAGAAGGTGGAAGAGTTCAACATTTAACTTGTGCACATTGCATTTGGAAAACACTTGAAAACTACCATGAAGGTACAACTCAAGTAAGATTTACCAAGAAACAAATGCATGTTCATGAGTATGAGCTATTCAAGATGAAACCAAATGAAAATGTCACCGACATGACAAATCGCTTGCTTGCTATTGTCAATGAACTGAAGAAGTATGGCAAGGTATATGATCAAGGTGATGTAAACAGTAAAATCTTGAGAGCCCTAAGAGCTAAAAAGAACTTTGAATCCAAAGTATCATCCATAGAAGAAGCTCATGATCTCAGCACATTAAGAACCGACGAGCTAGTTGGTAAATTACTCACTTTTGAGCTGCACAGTGAAAAAGAAGAAGATCAAGGTGAGAAAGAAAAGAGAAAACCAATTGCACTCAAAGCAATCAAAGAAGTTGAGAGCTCAAGCAATGAAGGTACTGATGATGAAGATGAAATGGCAATGTTCTCAAAAAGAATGAATGAATGGAAAAGGAAGAAAAGATTACAAGCAAACAAAGGTACACCTCCTAAATTCTCCTTCAAAGATAAAGAAAAGAAAAATGAGGTAAAATGCTATGAATGTGGAAAAACTGGCCACATCAAGTCGGATTGCTACAAATTAAAGAACAAAAGGAAATGGGATAAAGAAAAGAAAAAGTCTCTCAAAGCCACATGGGATGACTCTTCCTCAAGTGAAGAAGAAGAAGAGGAAGGAATTGCAAATCTTTGTCTCATGGCTATTGAAGATGACTCCAATGAGGTAAGTACTCAATCCTTTGATCTTGTAGCACAAGATGATATAAATGATATAGATGATAGTGACTTGATTGAGCACATGAATTCTAAAATAGAAAAATATTTCTCTAAAATGATGCTCTATAAAGAGAAAAACTCTAAGTTAGAAAAGGATTTTATATGCTTAAAGAACTCTACCTTAGAATTGAAAACCTCAAATGAACACTTAATGAATACAATAGGAGAATTAAATAAAAGCTCACATGACTTAGAAAAGGTGATTAAAGAAAATGAGACATTGAAGCATGAACTAAAAGAACTAAAAGAATCAATTTCCAGATTTCATAAAGGAAAGGAAGCATTGAACACATTAATTAATAATCAAAGATCACCTTCCTTGAAATATGGATTAGGATTCAATGGCTCAACCAACATTGCACCTAGCAAACCAACATTTGTGAAAGCATCTACAACTAAAATTTCTGATGTTCATATCAAAGATGCTTGCACCAAGTCTAAAAGAACTTCTTATGGTTCACTAGGAGATAAAGCCAAAAATAATTATGCATTGTTGTTCACTAAACTTGTACAAAAGAAATCACATACTTGTAGTTGTATGTATAATGCAAAAAGAAAAATGCAGAAGCATAGGATACCATGGCAATGCACATATTGCATGAAATTTGGTCACAAAAATTTCTATTGTTATATAAGAAAAGCTCATCTCAATTTAGAAGGCACTCTTTCTACTAACCATCAAGGACCCAACTATATGTGGGTACCTAAAAAAGGATGATCACAATTGGCTTGCAGGTATGCCTAAAATCTACTACCAATGAAAGCACATGGCTTGTGGATAGTGGATGGTCAAGGCATATGACTGGAAATGCAAAGCTCTTTACAAGTATTACCTATAAACATGGAGGTAATGTAACTTTTGGAAACAATGCTAAAGGTAAAATTCTTGGTGTTGGCTCCATTGGTTCTATTGGTAAGGATTTAATTGAAGATGTATGGCTTGTTGATGGTTTGAAACATAACTTGCTAAGTGTTAGTCAACTTTGTGATAAAGCATACTTTGTTAAGTTTGATTCCAAGGAATGCAAAATCACAAATTCAAATGATGTTATCATATTTAAGGGTACTAGAACAAACAACACTTACAATGTAAGCATACATTCTGATCATACATGTTTAATGTCCACTAATAATGATGCATGGTTATGGCACAGAAGACTAGGACATGCTGGTATGGATCAATTGAAATATATTTGTAATGAGAATTTAGTTGATGGCTTACCTAAGATAAAATATGATAAAGATAGGATTTGTGAACCTTGTCAACATGGTAAGCAACATAAAAGCTCATTTAAAACAAAGAATGTTATAAGCACCTCTAGACCTTTAGAGCTCATTCATTTAGATTTGTTTGGACCAAATAGAGTTACAAGCTTAGGAGGCAAATCATATGCATTTGTTCTTGTTGATGACTACTCTAGATTCACATGGGTTAATTTCTTAGCTCAAAAGAATGAAGCCTTTAATTACTTCAAAACCTTTGCAAAAAGAGTTCAAAATGAAAAAGGATATGTGATCACATCTATTAGAAGTGATCATGGCAAAGAATTTGAAAATGAAAACTTTGAAAACTTTTGCAATGAAATTGGCATTTCACACAATTTTTCTGCTCCTAGAACTCCACATCAAAATGGTGTAGTTGAAAGGAAAAATAGAACTTTAATTGAAATGGCTAGAACAATGCTCAATGAATATGATTTACCATCTTATTTTTGGGCGGAAGCCGTTAATACAGCTTGTTACATTGCAAATCGTGTTTATAAAAGGCATTTAACTAATAAAACTTCTTATGAGCTATGGAATGGAAGAATACCCAGAATTGGATATTTTAGAGTATTTGGATGCAAATGCTTCATATTGAATACCAAGGATAATCTTGGAAAATTCTCATCCAAATCAGATGAAGGCATATTCTTAGGATATTCATCATATAGCAAAGCATATAGAGTATTTAATATGAAAACTTTAGTTATAGAAGAATCAATGCATGTTGTATTTGATGAATCATCTAAACTTGATCAAAAGAAAGGTATTACTTTCAATGACCCTGCAGGCACTCTTGAACCTCTTGAATCTATTGATGCTCCAAAGATCAATCAACTTGAAGAAAAGGCTCAAGATCTACCTAAGGATTGGCAATACAAGAAAGATCATCCAAAGGAACTCATCATTGGAGAAACATCAAAGGGAGTAACTACTAGATCTAAAATTAATCATGTTGATGTTAATGTTGCTTTTGTTTCTCAAATTGAACCAAAAACTATTGAGGAAGCTTTAAATGATGAAAATTGGATAACTGCAATGCAAGATGAACTTAATCAATTTGAAAGAAATAATGTTTGGCAACTTACTCCTAGACCTATAGATCATTCTATAATAGGATGCAAATGGGTTTATAGGAATAAGCTTGATGAAAATGGTCACATCATTAGAAATAAAGCAAGATTGGTAGCCAAAGGTTATAATCAAGAAGAAGGTATTGACTATGATGAAACCTTTGCCCCCGTAGCTAGATTGGAAGCTATTAGAATATTACTTGCTTTTGCATGTCATATGAATTTTAAGCTTTATCAAATGGATGTTAAAAGTGCATTTCTAAACGGACTCATAAATGAAGAAGTTTATGTTGAACAACCACCTGGTTTTGAAAACTACAAATTTCCTGATCATGTTTTCAAACTTACCAAAGCTTTATATGGATTAAAGCAAGCACCTAGAGCTTGGTATGATAAACTTAGTGCATATTTGCTTGAAAATGGTTTTTCAAAAGGAAAAGTAGACACAACTCTTTTTGTTAAAAAGGATAAGCACAACATTTTGATTGTACAAATTTATGTGGATGACATAATATTTGGAGCTACTAATGAAGCCTTGTGCAAAGAATTTGCTTCTTGTATGACTAGGGAATTTGAAATGAGCATGATGGGTGAACTCAAGTTTTTCCTTGGACTGCAACTCAAGCAATGTAAAGATGGGATCTTCATCAACCAATCTAAATATACAAAAGAACTCATCAAGAAATTTGGAATGGATGGCTGCAAAACTAGCAAAACTCCTATAAGCACATCATTGAAATTAGGTAAAGATGATAATGGTAAAGCAGTAGATGAAAAGAAATATCGAGGTATCATCGGATCACTACTTTACTTAACTGCTTCTAGGCCTGATATAATGTATAGTGTATGTCTTTGTGCTAGATTTCAAACTAGTCCTAAAGAATCACACTTGAATGCCACTAAGAGAATCTTGAAATATTTGAGTGGTACAATACATTTAGGACTTTGGTATACTAAAAACACATCATTTCATATTATAGGATTTTCAGATGCAGATTATGCTGGTAGTATATTAGATAGGAAGAGCACAACAGGAGCATGTCACTTTCTTGGTAATTGTCTAGTTTCTTGGCATGGTAAGAAACAAGCATCGGTTGCTTTATCCACAACGGAAGCTGAATATGTTGCAGCATGTTTTTATTGCACACAAGTATTATGGATGAAACAACAATTGCTTGACTATGGTAAAGTGTTTAACAATATCTCCATTAAATGTGACAACACTAGTGCTATCAATTTGTCTAAGAATCCTATCCAACATTCTAGATCTAAGCATATAGATATTAGACATCATTTCTTGAGGGAAAATGTACAAAATCAGAACATAATCCTAGAATTCATAGATACAGAAAATCAACTTGCTGATGTCTTTACAAAACCCTTGAATGAAGATAGACTTAACTTCATCAAACTCAATTTAGGAATGATTGATGGAATCACTTTGAGTTAATTAGAATTTTTGCCTTAAAGTAAAGTTTCTATGTAATTTTTCTTAACACACTTAGAATATCTTTCATCTTTCCTTGAATCTTTTATTTTTGAGTATGTCGCGGTCGCTCCAGTGTTCTTTCGCGATCGCTGTCTCGTCTGCCAGTTTCATTCAATAAAAATCTTTGTGCGCGGTCGAGAAAATTTGTGCGCGGCCGCACCAATTTGAATAGTTTCGACCGTTACAGTTGTTTTCTTCACTCGCGAGCATACTGATCATAATAATGGTCGCTGTACACCATTTCGCGATCGCACCTTGTTAAATCTGCGACCGCACCCTGTACACTCTGCTCGAAAATTTATAACCGTTGGCTGTGTGACAGGTCGCAACTCTTAACTCTCAACAGTCATAAACGACTATTTTCTTTACTTCATCTATTTAAAAGTGTTTTGCAACAGTTTATCTGATATTTGCCTATCAAAGCACACAAACTTACTTCTGAAACCCTAAAAAACTTCTACTTCTCAATTACCCTCTGTTTTCCAGTTTACTTCTACTCTCTCTAATCTAATGGCTCCCAAAAGAAAAACCACCTCCAAAATTAAGGGTCAAGCCAAAAGAGTTCCAGGAATCACCATTAGAGAACCTATTGTTGAACCTCCATCTCCTCCACAGTCAAAAAGAGGTGAGAAAATTCACAAACCTCATCACCAAACCACTGAGGAAGACATTAGGTATGCCATGCTAAAGAAGAAGAAGGTTGAAGGCACCAAATCACCTTTTGGTGGGATGCTGTCTGCCTTGGGCATCAAGGACGAAATTGAGAGATTGTTGGATGTCCTTGGATGGGAAAAATTTGTCTTTCCAGAAGAGGTAGGCTACTCCAGTCTTAGCAAAGAATTTCTGATGTCTCTTCAAATAGAAAAGAGTGCAAACTCTGCTCTAGGTTGGTACGGGGTAAGGTTTAAGCTTTTTGATCATTATCAATCCTTAACCCTAGAAGATTTTGGCAGCATTTGGAACTTCCCTTCTGAAGGTATAACCTCCTACAATGATCAAATCTTCTCAAACCCAACCCTTTCTGATTTCTGGCGAGAAATTTCCATTGAAACTTCCTTTGAAAAGGAATCTAAAGCCAGGCACATCAAATCTCTCACCCACTGGATGCTCCATAGGATTATCACCTATACCATTCACCAAAGAGCTGATGGGAATGAGAAAGTAACCAAGAGAGACCTTATCTTTCTCTATGCTTTCACCCACAACATCAAAATAAACACCACCAAGTTCTTGATTGATACCTTTTATCATCATGCTGTTACAAGAACTGGTACCTTCTTCCTATCCTCTCAAGTTACTCAAATAGCTAGGCACCTAAACCTTCTGAATGATTTGAACTTAGCTACTTTGAGGAACCCTTTCACTCTAGCCTCCAATGCTATCACAATGGATTACTTAGAGCATGCTGGTTGTGTAAGGAAGATAGAAGGATCATATGTATACTGCTATGGCAAGAAAGGAGTTATGGATAAACAAAAGAAAAGGCCAAGGTATACAATTGAGGAAGAGGGAGATTCTGTAGAAGTTGCTGTGGAATTACCCCCAAAAGCAACTTCATCAAAAGCTGCTCAAAAAACTGCTTCATCCTCCACACAACTCATCCTCCAAGCTATCAAGACTCTCTCAAGGAAACTCTCTAAATTCAAGAAAAATGTCTCCAAGAGATTCCAGCACTTGAACAAAAGGATAGACCTTATATCCCACATGCACCATGATCTTTATGACATGCAAGGCAAATTGGACTTGCCTCAATGCAATCTTGAAGATTGGGATATAAGTGATCACACCCAAAGCGTTGCTGAAGAAGAAGAGTCCCTTAGCAATAGCTCTGCCTCTGTTGCACCTCAAGATAAAGGGAAAGCTCCTTTAGCTGAAGAAGAGTTAGACATAGATGATGACTCAGAATAGCTTAGCTTTAATTTGTTTTTTGTTTGCATTTTCATATGTTTGCTGCTTATGTTTCATGTCTTGTACTTCACTTTAATATATATAATGTTTATATTCCCTTTCATTGTTTCATTTGTTTTTAACATTAGTTTTGCCTATGATAATGGGGGAGAAAATATCAAAATGGAATGAAAATACAAGAACAATTTGTTGAATATTTGCAAATAAGTGAGAAATGTTTATGGGGGAGAAATGTTTGCATCAAACAATAACATTTGCACCAAGATAGACTAATGCTCTTAACCATGATTGTTGCATATGTTAAGGGGGAGCATTTTAGACTTATTATTTTTCTCATCATTCCATTTGAATTGTCAAAGTCAAAATGGGGGAGATTGTTAGACAAATGATCTTAATTTTGATCCTTGACAACTCAAATGGATGATCTATTTAACTTGTGTATGAGAAAGTTTGTTGCAGGATTAGGTTGCTTCTATTAAAGGTGAACAGAACAAGTATAGCGGTCGCACCTCACCTAAATACGACCGCTCCATGCAATTACAAAATGAAACCTTGTCACAGTAGGTTTCGCGATCAGAAGTTCGACCATAGTCGCGACCGCTCCTACATCATAGCGACCGTCCTAATATTTGCCCGACCGCTACTCAAGGAACTTAAATCATTACAATCACAGTAAGTTTCGCCGTGACAAGAACGGTGAATAACTCGACCTCGCTTATCATTTTAGCGACCGCCCCATTCAGAGTCGCGACCGCCCCACAATTCAAGAAGAAATTGCTCAAAGAGACAGTAGTGTTCGCATCCTCAGGTGCGTCCAGAAGTTCGACGCGAGAATGTGAGTTCGACCGCGAAAAGCTACCAAGGGCGACCGCGCGATTCAAATTGTGGCGGACATCCTTTTTGCTCTGTCAGAAAGTGACACGTGACATGACCGTTGTAAACCCACTTCAATATTCAAAAAGGGCGACCGCACCTATGCTTGGCGCGACCGTCCCGACAAACACAGCATGGGCAAGAAACGGTCCGACAAAAACATCATGGGCAAGATTCCAGCTGCAGAGCACTAAAATTCGACCGTTGAAGTTTTTCAAAAGTAGCGACCGTCCCTGGTTAAAAGGACGACCGCGTGAAGCATGAGCGCGACCATCCTTGTGTGAAGGGCGACCGCGAAGTGCTTCGGACAGTTTAAGTAAAGAAGGTCTAATCTGCCAAGACTTTATTCTAAACATCAATAACGGCTAGTAAGACCACATTGGCTATAAATACAAAGTTTCTATGAGAAAACAAAAAGAGACAACATTGAGAAAAGATTTTCATAGCCAAGCAACAAATTTCCTTTTACTTAAACTTGTATTTGAATTGTTATGAATGTTAGGTGTTAGCATTGAAAACACCATTGTATAAGTTTGAGTGTAAGCTTGGGAAACACTTGGGTTGTTAGAGTGAGCCTTGTAAAACTCTTGTTAGGTTGTGAGAGTGAGCCTTGTAAAACTCTTGTTTGGGTTGTAAGTGTGAGCCTAAGAAAAACACTTGTAAAGTTGGAAGTGAGCTTGTGAAAACTTCAAAGACTAGTGGAACCTTAACAAGTTGTTAAGGAAGTGGATGTAGGATTGAAGTAAATCCGAACCACTATAAATCTTGTGTGTTCTTTCTTTCTTCCATTACTCAACCAACTCTCTATTCCGCATTTCTTGTTTGTTGAGTTTTTTTTAAATTGTCATTATTTCTTGAGGAAACCAATTCACCCCCCCCCCTCTTGGTTGCCATCTTGGGACAACAATTGGTATCAGAGCCCTGAGATTTCTTAAATTTAATTGTGAAATCTGATCCACAATGGCAACTTCTTCTTCATCAAGCTCTCATGGAAATCTTAACTCTATTCTTAGACCCTACTTTGATGGAACGGATTACTCATACTAGAAACACAAAATGTACAGTGAAGGGATTGAACTATGGGATTTTGTGGAAAATGAATGGAAATCTCCTACTCATGAAGTTGACGGTATTCAAGTTCCACTTCCCAAAGCTCAATGGTCAACTAGCAATATCAGAGATCGATTCAAGAACAATAGAGCTGCTTCCATCTTGATGAACTCCATTTCAAGAGAAGAAGGTGGAAGAGTTCAACATTTAACTTGTGCACATTGCATTTGGAAAACACTTGAAAACTACCATGAAGGTACAACTCAAGTAAGATTTACCAAGAAACAAATGCATGTTCATGAGTATGAGCTATTCAAGATGAAACCAAATGAAAATGTCACCGACATGACAAATCGCTTGCTTGCTATTGTCAATGAACTGAAGAAGTATGGCAAGGTATATGATCAAGGTGATGTAAACAGTAAAATCTTGAGAGCCCTAAGAGCTAGAAAGAACTTTGAATCCAAAGTATCATCCATAGAAGAAGCTCATGATCTCAGCACATTAAGAACCGACGAGCTAGTTGGTAAATTACTCACTTTTGAGCTGCACAGTGAAAAAGAAGAAGATCAAGGTGAGAAAGAAAAGAGAAAACCAATTGCACTCAAAGCAATCAAAGAAGTTGAGAGCTCAAGCAATGAAGGTACTGATGATGAAGATGAAATGGCAATGTTCTCAAAAAGAATGAATGAATGGAAAAGGAAGAAAAGATTACAAGCAAACAAAGGTACACCTCCTAAATTCTCCTTCAAAGATAAAGAAAAGAAAAATGAGGTAAAATGCTATGAATGTGGAAAAACTGGCCACATCAAGTCGGATTGCTACAAATTAAAGAACAAAAGGAAATGGGATAAAGAAAAGAAAAAGTCTCTCAAAGCCACATGGGATGACTCTTCCTCAAGTGAAGAAGAAGAAGAGGAAGGAATTGCAAATCTTTGTCTCATGGCTATTGAAGATGACTCCAATGAGGTAAGTACTCAATCCTTTGATCTTGTAGCACAAGATGATATAAATGATATAGATGATAGTGACTTGATTGAGCACATGAATTCTAAAATAGAAAAATATTTCTCTAAAATGATGCTCTATAAAGAGAAAAACTCTAAGTTAGAAAAGGATTTTATATGCTTAAAGAACTCTACCTTAGAATTGAAAACCTCAAATGAACACTTAATGAATACAATAGGAGAATTAAATAAAAGCTCACATGACTTAGAAAAGGTGATTAAAGAAAATGAGACATTGAAGCATGAACTAAAAGAACTAAAAGAATCAATTTCCAGATTTCATAAAGGAAAGGAAGCATTGAACACATTAATTAATAATCAAAGATCACCTTCCTTGAAATATGGATTAGGATTCAATGGCTCAACCAACATTGCACCTAGCAAACCAACATTTGTGAAAGCATCTACAACTAAAATTTCTGATGTTCATATCAAAGATGCTTGCACCAAGTCTAAAAGAACTTCTTATGGTTCACTAGGAGATAAAGCCAAAAATAATTATGCATTGTTGTTCACTAAACTTGTACAAAAGAAATCACATACTTGTAGTTGTATGTATAATGCAAAAAGAAAAATGCAGAAGCATAGGATACCATGGCAATGCACATATTGCATGAAATTTGGTCACAAAAATTTCTATTGTTATATAAGAAAAGCTCATCTCAATTTAGAAGGCACTCTTTCTACTAACCATCAAGGACCCAACTATATGTGGGTACCTAAAAAAGGATGATCACAATTGGCTTGCAGGTATGCCTAAAATCTACTACCAATGAAAGCACATGGCTTGTGGATAGTGGATGCTCAAGGCATATGACTGGAAATGCAAAGCTCTTTACAAGTATTACCTATAAACATGGAGGTAATGTAACTTTTGGAAACAATGCTAAAGGTAAAATTCTTGGTGTTGGCTCCATTGGTTCTATTGGTAAGGATTTAATTGAAGATGTATGGCTTGTTGATGGTTTGAAACATAACTTGCTAAGTGTTAGTCAACTTTGGAGCTTTCTCAAGTCATCAAACCTTTTAATGAAGCTTCTTCAACCTTCAAGAGCTTGTAAACCTAACTTATCCTAAAGAACCTCAAAGATCTTATCAATGGAAGATGGAGAAGATGAAGATGGAGAATGAAGATGAGGGACAAGGAGAGTGTCACTCTCTCCTCATCCCAAATTGGTGTTTGCCCCCTCTTCTCTTTTCTTTTCTCTTTTTCCTCAAAACCCTAGCCGTTCTCTCTCTTTTTTCTCTGTCGCGTGAAAGAATTTAAATAGATATTAAGAGTGACACGGCCAAGCTTGATTTGGCTTGGCCGTGTCTCTTATTTTTCTTTGGGACACGGCCAAGCTTGCTGGCCGTGTCCTTCACTGCCTTCTTCTTTGTTTCTTTCTTTTCTTTGTTCTTTTGGTGAGACACGGCCAGTGGCTTGGCCGTGTCTCATAACCGTGTTCACTTCTGGACTGGATTTCTTGAGGGACACAGCCAAGACATGTGGAGCTTGGCCGTGTCACTTGTTTTTCTTCAATTTCTTCACTTTTGATGAGAGACACGACCAAGACATGTCTAGCTTGGCCGTGTCACATAATTTTCTTCAATTTCTTCACTTTTGATGAGAGACACGGCCAAGACATGTCTAGCTTGGCCGTGTCACATAATTTTCTTTGGTTTCTTCTTCTTTTGATGAGGGACGCGACCAAGACAATGAGACATGGCCAATCTTCAAGTGACATGGCCATGTCGATCAGACACACTCACAGACATGGCCATGTCTATGAGTGTGTCAAGCACTGCCTCTATTTTATTTCTTTCTTAGTTTCTTTTCCTTTGGTGAGACATGGCCAGTGGCTTGGCCGTGTCTCTTGGGTGTGTCAGCTACTGTCTTGGAATTCTTTTGAGGGACATGGCCAAGCTTGCTTTGGCTTGGCCATGTCTTGCTTGATTCATGCTCTTTCTTCATTTTTCTTGATTCTTTTGATCATCCAAGGAAGTTTTTGCACTTAAACCTAAAACAAACAATTTAAACAAACTTAAAACAAAAATCAATCAAAACATTAACTAAAGCACACATAAAATCATACTAAAAAGAAGTACAAAAATTATCTAAACAGCTTCTCCATCCACATCTTGGAAAGAAGACATGACAAAACTTTCATGCAAACCTCCTCCAATCATGAAGGCCGCTGATGGTGGTACTCTATTGAACCTTGGTAATGGATTGTCTTTGGTGTTCGGCTTGTTGAGTTCAGGCAACTTTCCACTATTAATCAAATTTTGGATCTCATGCCTCAACTCACACATCTATCCCTGTTGTGCCCTTGCATTTGATGAAATTGACAAAATGCTTTAGTGTCGAAATTAGGTGGGAGAGGGTTAGGAAAAGGATGAGGATTTAAGGGTTGTAACAATCCCTTCCTTTGAATCTTATTGAGAACCCAAGACATTGGTTTCTCCAACTTTGAAAACTGCCTTCTTGTTCCTTAGCTAGTAGCATTAACACCAACTGCCTTTTGCATGCCTTGGTTACCAGACTGATAGTTTCCTTTCTCGTTCCTTCTTGTTGAAAATCGATTCTTCTCTCTTTCCCATTCTTCAATTTGCAGACCAGCTTGGAAGAGATCTTTGAAATCACAGATGAGTGTATGAGACATCCTTTCACAAAGACTAGGCAACACCCCTCTCACAATCATCCTTATTTGATCAATTCATTGTGCCTTTTCTTGAGCAAAACACCCTTATTTCCATTAAGGTAACTTCCATTTCAACATTGTGTCCATAATGTTGGATGAAGGCCTTGTATAGAAGATCCCAACTCTTTTGTGTTCCCTCTTCTAAGGTATTAAACCAATTTTGAATAACAAGATCCAATGAGAGCATAAAATACCTTAGACTTTGAGTCTTAGTAGCTCAGGCATACTGCATAGCAGTGATATACTGCTTCACATGGAGGTGAGTATTTTCGGTTCCATCAAACATTGCAAAGGATGGCATCTTTAATTTGTATGGCACTTCTTCGTCTAGCTCAAATAATTTGTCAACTTTGGACATTTTTTCAGTTTTTAGTTTCTTCTCAAATTTCTTTTCTAAATCCTCAATCATCTTTTCAACATCAGAAGTTTCAATTTTCTCCATAGCTGATCTTTCAACAATCTTTGGTTATTTCTTCTTGTCTTGAGGATATTGGAAATATTGAGCCCAATCATCATCATCATCAATGTTCACCTTATCATCATCAAAAACCACTTCGCCAACTTTAGCCTTCCCCTTGTCCTTCGGCTTCTTAGTGCTAGCAGATGCTTTAGCATGATTTCCTAAAATAGCAGCCAATTGGTTCTTCATGGTCTCAGTCAGGCCTCTTTTATTTCTTCCATCTTGGCATTGAGGGCATCATCCACCATTCTTTGAATTTATTCGGGCTCCATTGCTTTTGGTGAGTAAGTGATTGAATTGCTACTAGATTCTTCAACTCCAGAGTAGGTCGGATTGTCTTAAGCTTTTGAACGGTCATAATCCAGGGCTGTGAGCCAGAGAGGATTAATGATATAAGATGCAAATGTATGCCTGTATGCACAAACAATAGAAAAAGATAAGTAGGACATTCCTTCCAACCTTATAACTTCCACACATGAATGACGAGTCTCTTTTCCTAGGTATATGGTTAACAAAATACCAACATGGGGTATCTTACTTTTTGAATAATTCCCTCGGACGTTTCAATCAATAGTTATATTTTCGAAAATGAAAATTAGTTCATGATAATTGCCATTAATTTGATTTTAATCCATTCAACCAACTAAAGTAGCTTTTATGCTATACTGGATTAAAACTAATATAAATAGATTTCTCACTTGAAAAAGTAACTAGTGGTTCATGCCAAAAACAAGCCCATGATTAATTATTCTTAGTATAAACTAGGCTCACAATTGATTTTTGGTATTTCGTAATTGGCCTAAATAATTTGCAAGCTCTTTTGGATGAAAATAATTTTGTTTCTAAGCACATTGTAAAAAAGATTTTAGAAAAAACATATTTTGTGCTTTGTCATGAGAAAAGATTTTTTTATTTATATTTAGAAAAGTTTTATGAAAAGTTTTGAAAATATATTTGGTCTTTTGGACTTTAAAAAAAATTATTTGAGCTCAAAATGTACTTAGGTCATATTAGAAATAGAACAAACAAAATAAGCCATGATTTAAGCCAAGATAAACTAACCATTGTCAAACAACAAGCATTTGGGGTAAAAACCTAAGGAAAGTAACTAGGCCAATTACATGAGCTTTAGTCATTGGGTTGAAAAGGCTTAGGTTCACATAAGAAGTATATACCAAATGGTATGAGGCTATGAGTAGTTATGCCATGCTCGATCTCCATACCTTGAGTGAAAGAATGGTATCCCTTACATAACACAACACGGGTAACATGGACATCCTAACTCATGCGCAGGATGCAATCTAATATGATGCAATGGATAATATCATTACAAGAAAGAATAGAATAATATAAAAACCAGCAAAATCAACTTCTCTTATCCCTAGTGGATTCGCCACTATGAGCGGGGATTTTTACCCCCACTCCCAGTGGAATGGTTCTTATGACTTCGGCACTGTTTAGGCTTGGGGCCTTAGAGAACATTGACGTAAGCCCGGAGAAAATGGAGTCGCCACCTGGATGGGCCGAGAAAAAGCAAGGGGTGGATGACTCGATTCCTAAGGAATCCCCACCCCCTAATGGGTTCAGAAAGTTGGGTACATGTGGGGAAGGTGAGAAATGGCCTAGCAGCCCCACAACACTCGGTTCATTGGAACCGACCTCCTTTTCAGGACTTAATATTAAAAAATTCTTAAATATAATAATAATATCCATATTACATGCACCAATTAAAATAAAGCATCATTATATTAAAATCAAAGCAATGTCCAAACAAAATAAATAAATGGACACCCATCCGAGGATGGAAACATGTCCTTACATCGTCCATGTCTAAACTAAATGGGACACCCACTGAAAGGTGGAAACATGTCCTTTACATTGGTCCAAAATATAAGAGCAATTTAAATTACATAATACTTAACTACCATAAAGTGGAAACATACCTCATACAATCTTAATACTAAAACAAACAAATAATAATCATAACAATAAAGAAAATATTCATCCATGATAAATTAAATAAATTAAGCATTGAAATTAAATAAATCAACCATCAAAACATATAATAAACTACATAATCAAATCTAAAATTAAATAAAGCAAGTAAAGATATAAATTTAGGTTTATGTCTCAATTTAGGGTTTTTTTAATTAACATTAAGGGTTTTAGGGATTTTGAAATTATTATTATTATTATTTAGGCTACTGTGAAGATTTTGGAAAAATGGAATAGATTAGGGTTTAATAATTTAAGAAAGTAGTAAGGGTTTTGGTTAATCAAATTTAGGGTTTAGGGTTAACATCATGAAATTAGGGTTTTGAAATCTTAAGACATTAGGTTTATAATTCATGTTTACTGGATTGTTATTTCAAGTTTGCTGGATCATGGTTTTAGGGTTTAGATTCATTAGTTTGGGTTTTAAGTTCACTGAATTAGGGTTTAGGAAAACTAGGGTTTACTATTTTAGTTTTCCGAGGAAGTTAGGGTTTTTGGTATTTTAGAAAACATATTTGATTTTAGGATTTAAGAAAATAGCTTAGGGTTTCATAAAAATAATTATGATTTTTAGAAAACATAAAGAAGACTAGGGTTTGGAGATTTAAGAAAACATTTAGAAATTTTGGACAAAAGGTTAGGGTTTAGATGAAAATTGTTCGGACAAAACAATTTAGGGTTTTGAAGCTTTTGGAAACAGAAGAAACACTTTAGGGTTTTTTAGGTTTTTGGAAGCAGAAGAAATAATTTAGGGTTTTTAAGGTTTTGGAAATAGAAGAAACACTTTTATGGTTTTTAAGATTTTTTTAAAAGCAGAAAAGATAATTTAGGTTTTTAAGGTTTTTGGAAACAGAAGAGTAATTTAGGGTTTTAAGGTTTCTGGAAAGAGAAGAACAGTTTTAGGGTTCTTAAGTTTTGATCACTGACTAATGGCTACTGGATGAATGTATGATTTAATGTAAAATATATTATTAAGTTTAATAATTTAGGTTACTTAAAAAAATAAACGATGGAAACATTATAAATAACATTAAACCAAAAATTTATAATCAAACCTCCGTTCATTGGTTCCTCCACAATTTGCTTCTGGATGAACAAAGAAAAAGGCAGTGTTGCTGCCTTTGATGGATTGTTGATTGCTACTTGTTGCTGATGTCTCTTGCTAGGATTTTCTATCTCTTTTTTCCTCAGTCAGAAGTCCAAAATTTTCCTAAAGTAAAAACCAATTTTTGATCCCTTAATTCTGAGTTTTAATGTGTTATTTATACGAAAAATCATAAACCTACTTCTAATTGTTTAATGAAACAAAAACCAATTAGGAAAAGAAAAAAAAAACCAAATAGAATTTGTTTTCGGAAAAACAGTGTTGGAAATTTGCTGCTGGCAAAAACTGCGAGGATTGCGAGCTGTAAGGGCCAGCACTGGGCTTGGGGCCAATTCGCCATAGGAAATTCCTGCGGCAAAATGGCCCAAGGCCATTTCAGAAGGCCATTGCAGCTAAGAGGTTGATTCAGAAGGGATGTGAGGCTTATCTTGCTCATGTGGTAAATACCAGGGCAGTGGGTTCTCAGCTTGATAGTATACCCACAGTTGTTGAATTCCCAGATGTTTTTCCTGAGGAGTTTCTAGGGATATCCCCTGAGAGAGAGGTTGAGTTTGGTATCGATTTGTTGCTGGGTACCACTCCTATCTCTATTACTCCCTATTGAATGGCACCTACTAAGTTGAGAGAATTGAAGGGGCAATTGCAGGAGTTGTTGGATAAAGGGTTCATTCACCCTAGTGTGTCTCCGTGGGGAGCGCCTATTTTTTTATGAAGAAGAAGGATGGTACTTTGATATTGGGCATTGATTATAAGCAGTTGAATAAAGTAACCATCAAGAATAAGTATCCTTTGCCTAGGATAGATGATCTCTTTGATCAGTTGAAAGGAGCAGCAGTTTTATCTAAGATTGATCTGAGATTAGGGTACCATCAGCTAAGAATCAGAGAGGAAGAAGTATCTAAGACAGCTTTTCTGTAACACCACTATACCCCGTATAGGCACACTATGCACTACTACACCTGTAATATATGTATACCGAATATAGGAGTGCCACGGTTTATATTAGATAACCCAATTTTTATAATATCCCAAAATACACCCTAAAAGTTTGGAATAATTATTGTTGTATATGGATTTAATGTGTATGTTTAATGAAAATCAAAAGAAGAGGAACGAATTAATTTAATACCCCGATTTTGGTGTACATTGGAGTAGTAGTTGTGAGAAGATATGTTGGTAAAATATGTAAGGATAATATGTATATATGGTATTTGGAAAAATATATGGGAAATATAAAAGTAATATATATGAGATATACATATACCAACATATACATCATATATACATAATGTGTAAAGTTGTGTAGGAAAAGTGAGTTTGTATAGTAATAATAATAATAATAATAATAATAATAATAATAATAATAGAAAAAGAAAAAAGGAAAGTCAAAGGAAGAAAGTGGTGGTGGAGACTATTTTAGAAATATTAATTATATTATTATTATTATTATTATTATTATTATATATCTATATATAGGATAAGTATGAGAAAAAGAAGAAAAGATCTTTCTTTCTTCTTCTTCTTCTTCTTCTTCTTGGACGAGAGAGAGAGAGAGAGAGAGAGAGAGAGAGAGAGAGAGAAAGAGAGGTGATTTTATCTACACATACACCAAATTACTAAGGGCTTTAAGAGATTTGAAGGTGGAGATTGAAGATTTGGCAAATATTCAAGTAAGTATTCATTTTCTTGTTTTGATTTCTATTGATTGAGGTTATATTTGATATGGTTGGTGTGTGATGATGATGATAATGAAAGATTGAAGTATATAGATGTGTTGATTTGATTTTTAGATGATGATAAAATGGTTATTTGGAAGGATGATGATGGATTGTTGAGATTGTTTAGTAAGGGTTTCATATGAATGAATTGGGGAAATTGAGTAGTTGATATATGGTGAGGTATATAATGATTATTATTATGATATATTGAAGTTATATAAGTGTTAAATTGATAAGTAATTGATGAATATAACCAAGATGTTGATTAAGGGTGATGAAGAATGAGTTTTGAAGTGTTTGTGTTTTCATGGATGAGGTTTCGAAATTCATGATTTTTGCCTGACACGGCCGTGTGGTTGGGTGTGTCAATGGTACTGAGTTTGATGTTCGCGACACGACCATTAACACGGCCATGTTACTAAGCGTGTCATAGCTACTGTGAGAGAAAGTAATTGACACGGCCATGAACACGCCCATGTTGTTGGGCGTGTCAATGTTTCTGTAAGGCAGAATGAATGACAAGTCCAGTGACACGCTCGTGTTACTGAGCATGTCAAAGCTTTTGTATTGTTGGTTTAGGGCACGATCAGGGACACGCCCGTGTTGGTGAGCGTGTCATGTGTTGAGTTTGCCCTAGTTGGTTATCATTCTTATTTTCTTATATGAATAATTACCTTTGGATTAGGTTTTGAAGAGATTGTGTTGCCATAATCCAAGTGTTGGAGGATTCTTGGAAAGAGGAATTTAGATTTGGTGTGAGTTCTCTAGAGGTAAGTACAAACTTACACGGATGCATTCTTTTACATGATTTTGAGACTTAACACATTTAGTATAAATGTGTTAAGGAATTTACTATATTGTTAATACAATGTGACTAATGTTATTATTTGTATAGTGTGAAAGCTATGATGATCATTCAAAAAGGTATGTGCAATGCAATTTGTTATGATAAATGTTTTAATGATGAAGTGTTATAATGTGAATTGAGATATGATAAGATGTGAAGCCATTGTGATTGGCTATGATGATTCAAATGAGATGTGAAGCCATTGTGATTGGCTATGATGATTCAATTGAAATAAGTGGGGCATGTTTGCCTAGATGATGATGAGAATTGTGAATGAAATTGATAATGAAATAATAAATGAATTGTGTGGCTAATATGTTATTCAATTTCAGAGTTATGGGTTTGGCGGCATGCCTATAAAATGAAAAAGGTAACAGTCTTGCTGGGTTGAGGATCTCTTCAATTTGAGTTGAATTGAGGTCCAAGAGACTGGGTCTGTTACACTATGAGAATTATGAATATGAAATATATGAAAGGTAACAGTCTTGCCGGGTTGAGGATCTCCTCGATTTAGTCGGGTTGAAGGTCCAAGAGACTGGGTCTGTTACTAGTAACAGTCTAGCCGGGTTGAGGATCTCCTCGAGTTTAGACGGGTTGAGGTCCAAGAGACTGGGTCTGTTACACTATCCATGGATAGAGATATTTATATATGATGCCTACAGTCTTGATGATTATGATTATAGACCAAAGCAGCAACTCTGAACTTTGAATAACATATTAATGTCTTGTGGGCCCATGTTTGTCTTTGTTTTCAATGTGTTTTATGAATGTGAAATAGATGAATAATGAGACCTATATTTGCTATTGTTGAATAAGTGATTTATGACTGGTGAACTGTGAATAATGAATTAATTGAAAAAAGTAAGAACATGTAATGTTGTGAAGTATGATACATAATATGTGTATGGATATATTCATTGTGAGAATCAATGATAGAATTGTGGTTGGTGTTAAAGATATGTATATATGTATATAATATATGAGATTAGTAGAGATATATGAAAAGTGTAGTTAAAAAGGGAAAATGTGATAAAAAACTAATGGTACATGAAGTTAATATATATATGTTAGAATTTCTGTAGTGTATGTTTATATTATTTATTTGTGCTACTAAGCTCTTTGGCTTAGCGTGGTTGTGTAATCGCGCAGGTGACTAGGTGATAGATCTAAAGTCAATCGGTATGCCACGAGAAAGGTAAGAATGTTCTAAGACTAACTAGAAGGTGATGCATGCATGTAAGATTTAATTACCTTGTATTTTGATAAGTAAAAAGGTATTATTGTTTGGAACACTGATAAAAGTTTTTAATCTGTAACAAAAGGTGACATTCTTATACTTTATATATGTACTGCATGTATGCTCGGTATATGTATAGTACTTATATAGAGTATGGGGGTGTTACAATTATTTTGGTATCAGAGCTTAGGTTCGAGATTCTCGGCCTAAGTGAAATTTTAAAAAAAAAATTTGAAAAGCTTAACTAGAATTAAAAAGGAAAAGTTTTGAAATGAAATTTGTAATACATGCATATGCATTAACACCTAGGTTGGTCTCGAACGTGGCATTATGTGATTTGTGATGTATCTAAATTACATGAGATGAATGATAGTGTGTGAATAAGATTTTATATGAAAGTAAAATTGGAAAAAGAAATGATATGAAAAATTGGTGCAAGTTTAATTGGTAAGTTCAAGAATGGGAGTTTACTTAAGGAAAGTAAATCTTGAAATATTGATTATTGAAAAGTGATTGTAATATAAAGAAATGAATAGGATAATAAAGTTGAAAATGATTTGAAAAACAAAATCAAGATTAAAGTATATACTTCTTCCTCTATATTTTGAATCTCTTTATAATAGAGTTTATGTTGGGTTTGCTAGAAAGAAGAAATATTGTTAGATTGTTAATATGGAAGGATATGTTATTAAAATGAAAAGAGTATGGTGGAATAGCGAGTGAGTTGATTGGTATAGACAAAGTGTGATTATGTAAGGTTTGGGTATATCAAGTTAAGATTTTGTTTAAAAGAAAAAGAGATTATGTTGGTTAAATAAGAAGACATATTGGAGTTGTTTGTATGGTTATGTTAATGCAAACATTGTAATTTCAATGTTAGAAATGTGATATGCTATGAATATTGTGAAAGCTCATGTTAATGGTGGTAATATGTGATATTTGAGATTTTTGAAATGAGCTTGATAATTATGAAAATTATATGTTTTGATGTTGCTTTGTGGTATATATATAAGATGTTTTTAAAGTTGATATTAAGAAAAGATGAGTTTGGCAAATTGAAGTTTAAGTGAAGTAGTAAGTTGAAAAGTTAAAGTTTTAGTGGAATTTGATAAAGATTATTTGGATATTGATGGTTTAATGTATATTCAATACATGAGCTATGTGAAATGAATAATATTGCACATGAAAGTATTATGAATTGAGTAATGTGATTGATAGTATGAGAATTTGTTTTGAAGTAAAAAGAAAGTGAATAAACAAGTGAAAATGAGTTATTTTAAGTTATTTGAGTAGAAAGGGTAAAAGTGGATATGGAGGCATATTAAATGCTTTTAAAGACAAAAGTGAAAGAGATGTCACATTGGGAATGTGACTAAGATGTATGTGAATTGTTATTATAGTTAAAATATATATATATATATTGTGAGGATAAATACTTTACATCATATTGAAAGAATAAGAATGATAGTGTTCAAAGGAAAGTGATAAACATTAAATTTATATAGAATATATGAAAAAGGAAAATAAAATAAGATCGTATAATTAAGTGTATACATGTATAGGATATGTGAGCTGAGTTTTTCAATATGAATGAAATTATGATACGTAAGAAATGTGAATCACATTATGAAGGTGACCTATGAATGTGTATGTGGTATAATTATTGGATTAGCAATATGGAGAATGATATTGCATGTATTAGTGAACCTAAGAAAGATTAGGTCATGACTTGAGCAAACTAGATAAATTATATGATGGAATTGAGAGTAAGAATAGACTCGTGTAATATTGGACAGTGAAATTGTTATGATGATTATTGAATTTGATGATCATATGATATTTAGAATCCCAAAGTATTCACATATGAAAAAGTTCTATGTATTTGTATATTATAAGAGATTGTGAATGGATTAGAAATGGAGTGACAAATAGAAATTGTGTAAGAACTGCATATGATTGAATATGTATATAGTAAGAAATGTTCATAGTAATATTGTTGAAACATGAATTAAGTTGATGAAGATCATATAATCGAGTGCAAGTTGGTTTGAAACGGAGTTGGAATGTGTTAACTTCTGGTATAGCAAAAGTTTAAAGAATGAATATGAAATTCTTGTGATCTAATTTAGTTTTGTAATTGGAAAGGTTGGAAAATAAATAAAAAAGGAACCATATGGATTTATAAGTTTCAAACATGACCCTTAATCTTTTATAATCCTATGATTTGTTTAGTATATTTTGGTTGATTAGTTTTGTTATCCATAGACTTGGGACCTGAGATAATATGATTATAGCAAACATTTGATGAGATTGATAATTATGTTTTTAAAAAACATGTTTAAGAGTTATGACTGGTAAAGTTATACTTCATCATTTTATTTTAGAAATTTGATTATAATTATGAAAAGTAAGGAAAGAAAAAAAAATGTAAAATGTTTTGAGTTATAGCTAATGTGATAGAAAGTTGATTATGTAAATATTGTAATGGTATGAAATGTGAGGAGATATTATAAAAAGGGGAAAAATTACAAAATGTGACTGAAAGTTATACTGAATATGTTTATAGTATAAAGTGAGTAAGTGTATGGACTTAAGGTTTAAGTGAGTAATCTATGGATAGAAAATATGGTATGAGATGTTCATGAAAATTGGTGGAAATTATACCAAGATAATAGAAAATAAACTATATGTTATATTGAAGGATAATTTGGAATGATTTGTTATTCTGATAATTTGACTGAATATGGATCTAAAGAGATTAGCATTTGAATATAAGTTTGATCTAATGGAATTAGGTTATATATATATAATGTAAGATCTAATGATAAGTTTAAATAAGTTTGTTGGTTTGGATTGAACAAGATGGAAATGTGAGAATTTTGTGACAGATAGATCAATTGATCTAGATTCTATGAAGATTATGAATCATTATTGAGATTTAATATGTATAGTTGTACTAAGAGTATAATAATTTACATGATAATGTATATGATGTAAAATTCTAAATTGTGAATGGACATGAATGAATGGAGTTATATCAGTTGTAAATAATGATAAAAGGGAAAAGATTGATTTTCTATAAAAATAAGTTGAAAGACATTATATTAATAGGTAAGTTAAGTGAAAAGCATGCTAAAGAAGGAATTCAGTGTGTGAAAAATAAGGTTCTTGTTATCAATTAAGGTTTGATTAACATCTATTTTGTAAGTGAGTGTAATGATGGGATAATCTATAGTAAGATATAAATCAATGATTTTTAAGGTTAAAGTTAAGAGAGTAATTATAAAGAGATGAAGAAACAAAATATTTTAAATATAAAGATTGGATGAAGTATAAATGTATTATAAGACGATCTCATTTTTGCATAAAGGTAAATTCATTGGGAATGTGAAGAATTATCTTGATTGCTTTGTTGAGAAAGTAATAAGACATATAAATATATATAATGATGAATTATGAATTTAGATAAGATGAGCGACTCTAAGGGGGAGAGTTGAAGTTATATGATTGGATGACATAATAACTCAATGATGTACTGAACGTTATATGAAAGTTAAGATGGTATTTTGTTAAGAATAGATTGTTAATGTAGCAGATAATTTCGAGGATGAAATTATTTAAGGGGGAGAGAATTGTAATATCCCAAAATACACCCTAAAAGTTTGGAATAATTATTGTTGTATATGGATTTAATGTGTATGTTTAATGAAATTCAAAAGAAGAGCAACGAATTAATTTAATACCCCGATTTTGGTGTACATTGGAGTAGTAGTTGTGAGAAGATATGTTGGTAAAATATGTAAGGATAATATGTATATATGGTATTTGGAAAAATATATGGGAAATATAAAAGTAATATATATGAGATATACATATACCAACATATACATCATATATACATAATGTATAAAGTTGTGTAGGAAAAGTGAGTTTGTATAATAATAATAATAATAATATAATTAATATTTCTATATATTAATTATATTATTATTAATATAATATAAAGTTGTGTAGAAATATTAATTATATTATTATTATTATTATTATTATATATCTATATATAGGATAAGTATGAGAAAAAGAAGAAAAGATCTTCTTTCTTTCTTCTTCTTCTTCTTCTTCTTGGACGAGAGAGAGAGAGAGAGAGAGAGAGAGAGAGAGAGAAAGAGAGAGAGAGAGAGAGAGAAAGAGAGGTGATTTTATCTACACATACACCAAATTACTAAGGGCTTTAAGAGATTTGAAGGTGGAGATTGAAGATTTGGCAAATATTCAAGTAAGTATTCATTTTCTTGTTTTGATTTCTATTGATTGAGGTTATATTTGATATGGTTGGTGTGTGATGATGATGATAATGAAAGATTGAAGTATATAGATGTGTTGATTTGATTTTTAGATGATGATAAAATGGTTATTTGGAAGGATGATGATGGATTGTTGAGATTGTTTAGTAAGGGTTTCATATGAATGAATTGGGGAAATTGAGTAGTTGATATATGGTGAGGTATATAATGATTATTATTAAGACATATTGAAGTTATATAAGTGTTAAATTGATAAGTAATTGATGAATATAACCAAGATGTTGATTAAGGGTGATGAACTATGAGTTTTGAAGTGTTTGTGTTTTCATCGATCAGGGTTCGAAATTCATGATTTTTGCCTAACACGGCCAGTGACACGGCCGTGTGGTTGGGCGTGTCAACGGTACTGAGTTTGATGTTCGCGACACGACCATTAACATGGCCATGTTACTGAGCATGTCATAGCTACTGTGAGAGAAAGTAATTAACACGGCCATGAACACGCCCGTGTTGTTGGTCGTGTCAATGTTTCTGTAAGGCAAAATGAATGACACGTCCAGTGACACGCCCGTGTTACTAAGCTTATCAAAGCTTCTGTATTGTTGGTTTAGGGCATGATCAGGGACACGCCCGTGTTGGTGAGCGTGTCATGTGTTGAGTTTACCCTAGTTGGTTATCATTCTTATTTTCTTATATGAATAATTACCTTTGGATTAGGTTTTGAAGAGATTGTGTTGCCATAATCCAAGTGTTGGAGGATTCTTGGAAAGAGGAATTTAGATTTGCTGTGAGTTCTCTAGAGGTAAGTACAAACTTACATGGATGCATTCTTTTACATGATTTTGAGACTTAACACATTTAGTATAAATGTGTTAAGCAATTTACTATATTGTTAATACAATGTGACTAATGTTATTATTTGTATAGTGTGAAAGGTGTGATGATCATTCAAAAAGGTATATGCAATGCAATTTGTTATGATAAATGTTTTAATGATGAAGTGTTATAATGTGAATTGAGATATGATAAGATGTGAAGCCATTGTGATTGGCTATGATGATTCAAATGAGATGTGAAGCCATTGTGATTGGGTATGATGATTCAATTGAAATAAGAGGGGCATGTTTGCCTAGATGAAGTTGAGAATTGTAAATGAAATTAATAATGAAATAATAAATGAATTGTGTGGCTAATATGTTATTCAATTTCAGAGTTCTGGGTTTGGCGGCATGCCTATAAAATGAAAAAGGTAACAGTCTTGCCGGGTTAAGGATCTCTTCAATTTGAGTTGAATTGAGGTCCAAGAGACTGGGTCTGTTACACTATGAGAATTATGAATATGAAATATATGAAAGGTAACAGTCTTTCCGGGTTGAGGATCTCCTCAATTTAGTCGGGTTGATGGTCCAAGAGACTGGGTCTGTTACTAGTAACAGTCTAGCCGGGTTGAGGATCTCCTCGAGTTTAGACGGGTTGAGGTCCAAGAGACTGGGTCTGTTACACTATCCATGGATAGAGATATTTATATATGATGCCTACGGGCTTGATGATTATGATTATAGACCAAAGCAGCAACTCTGAACTTTGAATAACATATTAGTGTCTTGTGGGCCCATGTTTGTCTTTATTTTCAATGTGTTTTATGAATGTGAAATAGATGAATAATGAGACCTATATTTGCTATTGTTGAATAAGTGATTTATGACTGGTGAATTGTGAATAATTAATTAATTGAATAAAGTAAGAACATGTAATGTTGTGAAGTATGATACGTAATATGTGTATGGATATATTCATTGTGAGTATCAATGATAGAATTGTGGTTGGTGTTAAAGATATGTATATATGTATATAATATATGAGATTAGTAGAGATATATGAAAAGTGTAGTTAAAAAGGGAAAATGTGATAAGAATCTAATGGTACATGAAGTTAATATATATATGTTAGAATTTCTGTAGTGTATGTTTATATTATTTATTTGTGCTACTAAGCTCTCTGGCTTAGCGTGGTTGTGTAATCGCGCAGGTGAGTAGGTGATAGATCTAAAGTCAATCGGTATGCCACGAGAAAGGTAAGAGTGTTCTGAGACTAACTAGAAGGTGTTGCATGCATGTAAGATTTAATTACGTTGTATTTTGATAAGTAAAAAGGTATTATTGTTTGGAACACTGATAAAAGTTTTTAATCTGTAACAAAAGGTGACATTCTTATACTTTATATATGTACTGTATGTATGCTCGGTATATGTATAGTACTTATATAGAGTATGGGGGTGTTACAATTATTTTGGTATCAGATCTTAGGTTCGAGATTCTCGGCCTAAGTGAAATTTAAAAAAAAGTTTTGAAAAGCTTAACTAGAATTAAAAAGGAAAAGTTTTGAAATGAAATTTGTAATACATGCATATGCATTAACACCTAGGTTGGTCTCGAACGTGGCATTATGTGATTTGTGATGTATCTGAATTACATGAGATGAATGATAGTGTGTGAATAAGATTTTATATGAAAGTAAAATTGGAAAAAGAAATGATATGAAAAATTGGTACAAGTTTAATTGGTAAGTTCAAGAATAGGAGTTTACTTAAGGAAAGTAAATCTTGAAATATTGATTATTGAAAAGTGATTGTAATATAAAGAAATGAATAGGAGAATAAAGTTGAAAATGATTTGAAAAACAAAATCAAGATTAAAGTATATACTTCTTCCTCTATATTTTGAATCTCTTTATAATAGAGTTTATGTTGGGTTTGCTAGAAAGAAGAAATATTGTTGGATTGTTAATATGGAAGGATATGTTATTAAAATGAAAAGAGTATGGTGGAATAGCGAGTGAGTTGATTAGTATATACAAAGTGTGATTATGTAAGGTTTGGGTATATCAAGTTAAGATTTTGTTTAAAAGAAAAAGAGATTATGTTGGTTAAATAAGAAGACATATTGGTGTTGTTTGTATGGTTATGTTAATGCAAACATTGTAATTTCAATGTTAAAAATGTGATATGCTATGAATATTGTGAAAGCTCATGTTAATGGTGGTAATATGTGATATTTGAGATTTTTGAAATGAGCTTGATAATTGTGAAAATTATATGTTTTGATGTTGCTTTGTGGTATATATATAAGATGTTTTTAAAGTTGATATTAAGAAAAGATGAGTTTGGCAAATTGAAGTTTAAGTGAAGTAGTAAGTTGAAAAGTTAAAGTTTTAGTGGAATTTGATAAAGATTATTTGGATATTGATGGTTTAATGTTTATTCAATACATGAGCTATGTGAAATGAATAATATTGCATATGAAAGTATTATGAATTGAGTAATGTGATTGATAGTATGAGAATTTGTTTTAAAGTAAAAAGAAAGTGAATAAACAAGTGAAAATGAGTTATTTTAAGTTATTTGAGTAGAAAGGGTAAGAGTGGATATGGAGGCATATTAAATGCTTTTAAAGACAAAAGTAAAAGAGATGTCACATTGGGAATGTGACTAAGATGTATGTGAATTGTTATTATAGTTAGAATATATATATATATTTATTGTGAGGATAAATACTTTACATCATATTGAAAGAATAAGAATGATAGTGTTCAAAGGAAAGTGATAAACATTAAATTTATATAGAATGTATGAAAAAGGAAAATAAAATAAGATCGTATAATTAAGTGTATACATGTATAGGATATGTGAGCTGAGTTTTTCAATATGAATGAAATTATGATATGTAAGAAATGTGAATCACATTATGAAGGTGACCTATGAATGTGTATGTGGTATAATTATTGGATTAGCAATATGGAGAATGATATTGCATGTATTAGTGAACCTAAGAAAGATTAGGTCATGACTTGAGCAAACTAGATAAATTATATGACGGAATTGAGAGTAAGAATAGACTCGTGTAATATTGGACAGTGAAATTGTTATGATGATTATTGAATTTGATTGTCATATGATATTTAGAATCCCAAAGTATTCACATATGAAAAAGTTCTATGTATTTGTATATTATAAGAGATTGTGAATGGATTAGAAATGGAGTGACAAATAGAAATTGTGTAAGAACTGCATATGATTGAATATGTATATAGTAAGAAATGTTCATAGTAATATTGTTGAAACATGAATTAAGTTGATGAAGATCATATAATCGTGTGCAAGTTGGTTTGAAACGGAGTTGGAATGTGTTAACTTCTGGTATAGCAAAAGTTTAAAGAATGAATATGAAATTCTTGTGATCTAATTTAGTTTTGTAATTGGAAAGGTTGGAACCAAAATAATAAAGGAACCATATGGATTTATAAGTTTCAAACATGACCCTTAATCTTTTATAAATAATCCTATGATTTGTTTAGTATATTTTGGTTGATTAGTTTTGTTATCCATAGACTTGGGACCTGAGATAATATGATTATAGCAAACATTTGATGAGATTGATAATTATGTTTTTAGAAAACATGTTTAAGAGTTATGACTGGTAAAGTTATACTTCATCATTTTATGTTAGAAATTTGGTTATAATTATGAAAAGTAAGGAAAGAAAAAAAAAAGAAATGTAAAATGTTTTGAGTTATAGCTAATGTGATAGAAAGTTGATTATGTAAATATTGTAATGGTATGAAATGTGAGGAGATATTATAAAAAGGGGAAAAATTACAAAATGTGACTGAAAGTTATACTGAATATGTTTATAGTATAAAGTGAGTAAGTGTATGGACTTAAGGTTTAAGTGAGTAATCTATGGATAGAAAATATGGTATGAGATGTTCATGAAAATTGGTGGAAATTATACTAAGATAATAGAAAATAAACTATATGTTATATTGAAGGATAATTTGGAATGATTTGTTATTCTGATAATTTGACTGAATATGGATCTAAAGAGATTAGCATTTGAATATAAGTTTGATCTAATGGAATTAGGTTATATATATATAATGTAAGATCTAATGATAAGTTTAAATAAGTTTGTTGGTTTGGATTGAACAAGATGGAAATGTGAGAATTTTGTGACAGATAGATCAATTGATCTAGATTCTATGAAGATTATGAATCATTATTGAGATTTAATATGTATAGTTGTACGAAGAGTATAATAATTTACATGATAATGTATATGATGTAAAATTCTAAATTGTGAATGGACATGAATGAATGGAGTTATATCAGTTGTAAATAATGATAAAAGGGAAAAGATTGATTTTCTATAAAATAAGTTGAAAGACATTATATTAATAGGTAAGTTAAGTGAAAAGCATGCTAAAGAAGGAATTCAGTGTGTGAAAAATAAGGTTCTTGTTATCAATTAAGGTTTGACTAACGTCTATTTTGTAAGTGAGTGTAATGATGGGATAATCTATAGTAAGATATAAATCAATGATTTTTAAGGTTAAAGTTAAGAGAGTAATTATAAAGAGATGAAGAAACAAAATATTTTAAATATAAAGATTGGATGAAGTATAAATGTATTATAAGACGATCTGATTTTTGTATAAAGGTAAATTCATTGGAAATGTGAAGAATTATCTTGATTGCTTTGTTGAGAAAGTAATAAGACATATAAATATATATAATGATGAATTATGAATTTAGATAAGATGAACGACTCTAAGGGGGAGAGTTGAAGTTATATGATTGGATGACATAATAACTCAATGATGTACTGAACGTTATATGAAAGTTAAGATGGTAATTTTTTAAGAATAGATTGTTACTGTAGCAGATAATTTCGAGGACGAAATTATTTAAGGGGGAGAGAATTGTAATATCCCAAAATACACCCTAAAAGTTTGGAATAATTATTGTTGTATATGGATTTAATGTGTATGTTTAATGAAAATCAAAAGAAGAGCAACGAATTAATTTAATACCCCGATTTTGGTGTACATTGGAGTAGTAGTTGTGAGAAGATATGTTGGTAAAATATGTAAGGATAATATGTATATATGGTATTTGGAAAAAATATATGGGAAATATAAAAGTAATATATATGAGATATACATATACCAACATATACATCATATATACATAATGTATAAAGTTGTGTAGGAAAAGTGAGTTTGTATAATAATAATAATAATAGAAAAAGAAAAAAGGAAAGTCAAAGGAAGAAAGTGGTGGTGGAGACTATTTTAGAAATATTAATTATATTATTATTATTATTATTATTATTATTATTTTATATATATAGGATAAGTATGAGAAAAAGAAGAAAAGATCTTCTTTCTTTCTTCTTCTTCTTCTTCTTCTTGGACGAGAGAGAGAGAGAGAGAGAGAGAGAGAGAGAGAGAGAGACAGAGAGAGAGAGAGAGAGAAAGAGAGGTGATTTTATCTACACATACACCAAATTACTAAGGGCTTTAAGAGATTTGAAGGTGGAGATTGAAGATTTGGCAAATATTCAAGTAAGTATTCATTTTCTTGTTTTGATTTCTATTGATTGAGGTTATATTTGATATGGTTGGTGTGTGATGATGATGATAATGAAAGATTGAAGTATATAGATGTGTTGATTTGATTTTTAGATGATGATAAAATGGTTATTTGGAAGGATGATGATGGATTGTTGAGATTGTTTAGTAAGGGTTTCATATGAATGAATTGGGGAAATTGAGTAGTTGATATATGGTGAGGTATATAATGATTATTATTATGATATATTGAAGTTATATAAGTGTTAAATTGATAAGTAATTGATAAATATAACCAAGATGCTGATTAAGGGTGATGAAGTATGAGTTTTGAAGTGTTTCATGGATGAGGGTTCGAAATTCATGATTTTTGCCTGACACGGCCAGTGACACGGCCATGTGGTTGGGCGTGTCAACGGTACTGAGTTTGATGTTCGCGACACGACCATTAACACGGCCATGTTACTGAGCGTGTCATAACTACTGTGAGAGAAAGTAATTGACATGGCCATGAACACGCCCGTGTTGTTGGGCGTGTCAATGTTTCTGTAAGGCAGAATGAATGACACGTCCAGTGACACGCCCGTGTTACTGAGCGTGTCAAAGCTTCTGTATTGTTGGTTTAGGGCACGATCAGGGACACGCCCATGTTGGTGAGCGTGTCATGTGTTGAGTTTGCCCTAGTTGGTTATCATTCTTATTTTCTTATATGAATAATTACCTTTGGATTAGGTTTTGAAGAGATTGTGTTGCCATAATCCAAGTGTTGGAGGATTCTTGGAAAGAGGAATTTAGATTTGGTGTGAGTTCTCTAGAGGTAAGTACAAACTTACATGGATGCATTCTTTTACATGATTTTGAGACTTAACACATTTAGTATAAATGTGTTAAGGAATTTACTATATTGTTAATACAATGTGACTAATGTTATTATTTGTATAGTGTGAAAGCTATGATGATCATTCAAAAAGGTATGTGCAATGCAATTTGTTATGATAAATGTTTTAATGATGAAGTGTTATAATGTGAATTGAGATATGATAAGATGTGAAGCCATTGTGATTGGCTATGATGATTCAAATGAGATGTGAAGCCATTGTGATTGGCTATGATCATTCAATTGAAATAAGTGGGGCATGTTTGCCTAGATGATGATGAGAATTGTGAATGAAATTGATAATGAAATAATAAATGAATTGTGTGGCTAATATGTTATTCAATTTCAAAGTTCTGGGTTTGGTGGCATGCCTATAAAATGAAAAAGGTAACAGTCTTGCCGGGTTGAGGATCTCTTCAATTTGAGTTGAATTGAGGTCCAAGAGACTGGGTCTGTTACACTATGAGAATTATGAATATGAAATATATGAAAGGTAACAGTCTTGCCGGGTTGAGGATCTCCTCGATTTAGTCGGGTTGATGGTCCAAGAGACTAGGTCTGTTACTAGTAACAGTCTAGCCGGGTTGAGGATCTCCTCGAGTTTAGACGGGTTGAGGTCCAAGAGACTGGGTCTGTTACACTATCCATGGATAGAGATATTTATATATGATGCCTACGGGCTTGATGATTATGATTATCGACCAAAGCAGCAACTCTGAACTTTGAATAACATATTAGTGTCTTGTGGGCCCATGTTTGTCTTTATTTTCAATGTGTTTTATGAATGTGAAATAGATGAATAATGAGACCTATATTTGCTATTGTTGAATAAGTGATTTATGACTGGTGAATTGTGAATAATGAATTAATTGAATAAAGTAAGAACATGTAATGTTGTGAAGTATGATACGTAATATGTGTATGGATATATTCATTGTGAGTATCAATGATAGAATTGTGGTTGGTGTTAAAGATATGTGTATATGTATATAATATATGAGATTAGTAGAGATATATGAAAAGTGTAGTTAAAAAGGGAAAATGTGATAAGAAACTAATGGTACATGAAGTTAATATATATATGTTAGAATTTCTGTGGTGTATGTTTATATTATTTATTTGTGCTACTAAGCTCTCTGGCTTAGCGTGGTTGTGTAATCGCGCAGGTGAGTAGGTGATAGATCTAAAGTCAATCGGTATGCCACGAGAAAGGTAAGAGTGTTCTGAGACTAACTAGAAGGTGATGCATGCATGTAAGATTTAATTACGTTGTATTTTGATAAGTAAAAAGGTATTATTGTTTGGAACACTGATAAAAGTTTTTAATCTGTAACAAAAGGTGGCATTCTTATACTTTATATATGTACTGTATGTATGCTCGGTATATGTATAGTACTTATATAGAGTATGGGGGTGTTACAATTTTTCTCTTCTGGAATAATATAAGAAAACTTAAAACACTTCATATTATATTATAAACTATACTAGATAAAAAATTTATTCATTATGCAGCGGAAAATGTAATGGTATTTACATATATAAGTACATCAAAATCCATGTTTACAAGACATAAAGTTTATACATGTTTGGCAGTTTGTCTCTGATCTTTAAGCCCACAATCAACACTTCTCAAGCCTAGACTCGACTCGGTCTAGCTGAACTCTCCGGTTCTACCCTGTCATTTGTGCGATGAACCACAATCGCGCTAAGCCATAGGCTTAGTGGTACAAACCACAACAATAATATGCTTTAATGTAATGCTAATGTCACACATTCTTATATCATAAACAATACATAATAATACCATATTTCAAAACCTTACATTTAATCTTATTATTCATTTGTTTCACCATTCATGATTCACATTTAAACAAAGACAAACATGGGCCCAAAAGAAACTAATATGCCATTCAACTTTCAGATTTAATGTTTGTTCAATTATCACATTTATCATTATCCCAACTAGGCTTCAAGGATTAGGCCCAACCAAGCTTCAAGGGGAGTGAAGCATGCTAAGCATTAACCCAACTTGGCTTCAAGGACCAAACCCAACCCAGCTTAAGGGTTTGTAACATCTCAACTAGGCTTCAAGTACTAGACCTAACCAAGCTTCAAGGTGAGTAAAGCACACTAAACTTAAACCCAACTTGGCTTCAAGGATCAAGCCCAACCCAGCTTCAAGAGATTGTTACTATTAGGCATGCCACCAACAACAAAACTCTGAAAATTGACTAACATATTAGACACACAATTCTTTCATTATTTCATTATCAATTCCATTCTCATTTCCTCAAAATCATCTAGGCAAACATACCCCAATTATTTCATTTGCATCATTATAGCCAACAACAATGGCTTCACATCTCATCATTAGGGTATACACAACCAATTGCATTGTACATATAATTTGAATGATAATCATATCTTTCACATTATGCAAATCATAAAATAAATCAAATGTATCAACAATGTAAAAGATTACTTAACACATTTACAACCAAATGTGTTAAGTCCCAATGTCATGTAAATGTATGCAATAATGTAGAGTTTGTACTTACCTCAAGTGCACCTCACACAACACCAAACTCCTCTTCCAAGAATTCTTTAACACTTGGATTAGGGCAACTCAATCTCTTCAAAACCTAATCCAAAAAGGTGATCATACACACTCACTTAGAGATACACATGAGATAATAAGGCTAAGAACCAACTAGGAAAGACTCTACACATGACACGCTCAACAACACGAGCGTGTACCTGGTCGTGCCCTACATCCACAACACAGAAGCTTTGACACGCACAAAAACACGAGCGTGTTCATGGTCTTGTCAATTCTTCCTCAACACAGTTGCTATGACACGCTCAGTGACATGGGCGTGTCACTGGCCGTGTCAATGCTACTACAACACAGAAGCTGTGACTTGCTCAGTGACATGGGCGTGTCACTGGTCATGTCACCCATCCAGAAAATAGAACCATTGACATGCCTAAAGACCTGGCTGTGCTGATGGGCGTGTCAGGCCAAAAATCATGATTCCGGCAACAACATCATTACATCCAACAAACCTCTTACTTCCACCATTTTCCACTCCAAAAAAAAACTTAACTAAACGCACCTATAAACCATAATAACTTGCAAAAACACCAAAACAACTCAAAACATTTATCAAACACCAATTCACAATCATCACATACCCACAACTCAAACACAACACTTACTCTACAACACCAATCTTAACCTTTCCTGTAACACCCCTTCCCGACCTATAATAAGCCGAGGAGGAATGCTACATCAAGATACGAGCTCTGGTTATGTCAGCTTACTTAATGTTCCTTATAAAAAATTTTCAAAAAAAAATTTTGACGGAGTCTCCCTTAAAATTCTAGGTCCCAAGTGTCGACAAAATTGATTTTTCTTATATTTGAAAAACATTTTGTTTCACAATTCAACTCAAGTACACTCCCAATAATCCACCCTTATAACCTCAACTACAATCCTGCAAGAAGAATTCACACTTCTATATTCACAATCCAACTCAATTTAAAACCATACAGTTATTATACATTACTAGATTTATACATATAAATACTCTCTCGTCAGAAATACATCATAATTAAAATTTATACATGTATGCATAACCCTCTAGTTGGTCTCGACAAACTTTACTCTTCTTGTGGCATAACAAAAGACTTCATATCTTCCATCTAAAAACCTGCGCGAATAAACACCCGCGCTAAGCCCGAGAGCTTAGTAGTCCAAATATAAAATATAAACATATAGTATAGAAGTATTGATATGTAATGATACATCGATTCAATATATAATTAGTTCTTATCATATCTTCTTTTCTTTTTAACTTTATCTTTAATATATCCTAGCTAATTTCATATAAGATGTATATATATATATAATATTATCACCAACCCCAATGCATCACCAATACTCAAAACCAATATATTAATACCCCTACATTATATATATACCATACCAACCATTATTGCAATACACACATTACACATCATATCACTCATTATTGCAATACACAATCTACATATCATATAAATCATAAATCATATTTCCAATAAAGACAACCTTTATCATCAACCACCATTCATTTTCCTATTACACTTAATAACATTATATTATTCACAATCCACCAATCATAATTCATTATTAATACTCACAATCAATATTTCAATACTTGCATTTCACATTGACAATAAAGACAGACTCGGGCCCAAAACACTAATATGTTATTCAAAGTTCAGAGTTACTGCTTTGATCCATAATCACAATAATCAAGCCCGTAGGCAACATATATCATATCTTTATCCATGGAGAGTGTAACAGACCCAGTCTCTTGGACCATCCACCCGACTAATCGAGAAGATCCTCAACCCGGCAAGACTGTTACTTTTCATATATTTCACATTTATAATTCATATAGTGTAACAGACCCAGTCTCTTGGACCATCAACTCAACAACTTGAGGAGATCCTCAACCCGGCTAGACTGTTACATTTCATATGTTATAGGCATGCCGTCAAATCCAGAACTCTGAAAGTTGAATTAACATATTAGACACAACTCTTTTCATTTATATCTTTGTACATTTCTTTCTCAATTCATTTCATTTTCAAAACAGGCAACCATGCCTCAATTATAATTCATTTACATTCTCGTAGCCAACACAATGGCTTCACATCTCATTTGATTCATCATAGCCAATCTCAATGGCTTCACCTCTTATCATATTTCAATTCACGTTATAGCACTTCATCATTCAAGTAGACATAAACAATTATATTGAGCATATATCTTAAATTCATCATCATATAATCAACATGTCTATTTATTTCATTTCAATCATTATTACCAACCACAATTACAATACATTTCATCATTTCTCAAAACACATTAGCACAATTCATCATTACAATATTTATCATAACAAATTGCATTGTACTTACCTATTTGAATGATCTTCATATCTTTCACATCATCCAATCATAACCTTAATCAAATTATATTGACAATATAGTAATTCACTTCACACATTTACAAACAATTGTGTTAAGTCTTAATTCATGTAAATAAGTGCAATCATATAAACTTTGTACTTACCTTAAAACCAACTTACACCACTCTATACACCTACTCTTCCAAGAATCCTCAACACTTAGATTAGGGCAATTCAACCTCTTCACGACCTAATCCAAAAGGAATATTAGCAAAATGACCATATGAATAGTAAATTCTGGTTTTAGACTAAATTTTATCCTTATTTTGAAAATTTGTATAAAATAATATACTTGACTAAAAACTCTAAAATTTTTACAGAACTTAATTTTACATCTTAAAATCATTCCTTTAAAATTTCAGATCAAACTGAACACAAAATCTTGGTCAAATAGTTCACCCAAACAGACTGCCCCAATTGCCCTGCATCCTGGCAGCAGTTCTAAACTTTGTGAATTCCATAACTTAAATTCAATCAACTTGGTTCCAAATTATTTTTCTCAAATACTAGACTCATTAAGCAACAACATATCCAAAATTCAATTGAATATAATTTTTCTACATTTTATTAAAAATCCCGAAATATAGCTGTCTCAGTTAAGGTACCTGCTGGAACAGATCTAATAAAAATAATTTTTCTAAACTCATAACCTATCCAAAATCGAATCAACATATTTTTCAGTCATTCTAGACTCATAGAGGCACAACATATCAAAAATTCACTTCAAGAACATTTTTCTATAATTAATTAAAAATCATACAAATCACAGCCTTTACTAATTGTAAAATAGAAACAATTTCACTAAACACAAACATACATCAATTATTCCATTTTCCAACTCATATATATATCAAACCCTTACTAACCAATTTAATAATCCATCATCATCCTCACAAATAACCATTTAAATCTACACATATCTTTCAATCTTTCACTATTATCATCTTAACATACTAACTACATCCCATATCAATACAATCAATGGAAATCAATTCAAAGAAATGAATACTTACTTGAGTAGTCTTTGCCAAATCTTCAATCTTCACTTCAATTCTCTTTAAGCCCTTAAAAATTTTGATGTGCATAATTAAAATCTCCTTTCTCTCTTTCTCTCTCTCTCTCTCTCGTAAGAAGAAGAAGAAGAAGGAGACAAGAAGATTTTTCTTCTTTTCTTCATACTTATCCTATATATATATATATAATAATAATAATATTAATTATTTCTAAAAATTCTCCACCACAACCTTCATTCAACCCTTTGACTTTCTTTTCTTCTTTCTCTTTTATAAATATTATTATCATTATTATTAATTAATTAATATTATATATATATATATATTCACTTTTCCTACACCACTTTATACATTATGTATATGTGGTGTATATGTGGGTATATGTATATTCCTTTTATATTTCCCATATATTTTCCAAATACCAAATATACATCTCATCCCTCAAATACATCTACCTCTTCATTTCTTTTCTCTTTTCATCAAACATATACATTTAATCCAAATACAACAATAACTCTAAAACTTTTAGGGTATATTTTGGGATATTACAATTCTCTCCCCCTTAAATAATTTCGTCCTCGAAATTATCCAGCACAATAACAATTCATTTATAATAAAACACCATCTTAATTCATATGAAGGTAATCGTATTCTTATATTATGATTTCATCAAATTACATAACTTTTACTCTTCCACCTTTAGTCAATCATCTTTTCCCAATTCACAACTCATCATTATATAGCTATATTTATCTTATTACTTTTTCAACAAAACACCCAAAATAACTCATTACATTTCAAAGAAATTTTCTTTTATACAATAATCAAATCATCTTATAATCTATAAATATACCATTCATCTATTACATTCAAGATATTTATCACTTCATCTTTTTATAGGCAATCTTTTAACTTTAATCTTGGAAATTATTGAATTAAATCTTACTATAGATTATCCTGTTATTACAATCACTTTTGAAAATAACCACTTATCAAACCTTGATTGATAACAATATTTTCATTTCTTATACTTAAATCCCTCTTTACCATGTTTTTCACTTAATATTAATATCGATACAATCTTTATAAATTTACTTTACAGATAATCAACCTTTTTCCTTTCATTATCTTTAATAACTGATATATCATAATTCATTCATGTATCAGCATATCACTTCATATATACATTATCATATATATCTTATACTCTTAGCATAACTATACATATTAAATCTCGATAATAATTCACAATCTTAATGAATTCTAGATCAATTGATCTAGCTGTCATAAAATAACAACATTTCAATCTTATTCCATTCAAACCAACCATTAACTTATTTAAGTTTATCATCACATATCAATATACATAACACAATTCTATTAGGTCAAACTCATTCTCAACTTCTAATCCCTTAGGATCCATCTGTTCGACTCCTTACTAACAAATTACTTCAAATTATCTTTCAATATTCATATATATCTTCTGCTTTCAATAATAGCAGTGCAATCTCCCATAATTCTCATAATTTTTCTCATACTATAATTATTACCCATAGTTCATTCACTTAACATTGTTTCCATCAATTAATTCATCTTATAACAAAAATATATTCAGTATCATTTTCAATCACATTTCATAAATTTCTCCCATTTATCATATTCTCACATTATCATACCATTACTATGATTACATAATCACTTTTTATTCATTCTTCACAATTCAAGACATTTACACGGTTCTCTTCTCTATTCATATTTTTCATAATTATAAACAAATTTCTAACATAGAATTGATAAGATACCACTTTACCAATCACAACTCCTAACCATATTTCTTGAAACAAAATTATCAATCTCACCCACATAATACTACAATCATATCACCTTAGGCCCAAATCTGCTGATAACAAACTTAACCAGCCAATTACACTAAACAAATTATATAGCCAGAGTATATTAATAGTCACATATGTAGTTTATAAATCAATATTGTTCCTCTATTATTCTTCTTCAAACATTTCCAACTATCTCAAAAGTTGACATAATTCAACTTTGTCTCCAAAACAATTTGTTCTTGATCATATGATTATCATTAGCCTAACTCACATCAACAATATTTCTTATAACACTTATGTGTACAACATTCAATCATATACAAACTTTATACAACTTCCATTTCTAACCTATCTCTTATAAAACTTTTCATACATTATACTTTCCATCTTTATTAAACACATATACATATAATATATTTCCACAAGCATAATCCTTCAACCAGAAAGCATTATATGATAGTCTAGCTCAGTTATTATCATAACAATTTCATCGTCCATTGTTACTCGAGTCCTTTTTCACTTTCCATTACAATCCATAGTCTAACTCTTCATAAATCAAAACTTAATTTCTCATAGATCCACTAATACATGCCATATCATTCTTCATACCACTATACAAATAATTATACCACATTCACATACATAGGTCACGTTCACAATGTGACTTGCTTTCATATTTCTTACACTTTACAATTATATTTAATTCCTCTTTTTCATACCATCAATACACATTTAACATTTATTATTTTTCATTGAACAACACCATTTTCATCTTCTTTTTTTTTTTTTTTTTTTTTACATGACTTAAATTATTTATATATATCTCACATATTTATACATATGTCCCTTACATCCAATCATATACACATCGCCCATTAATCCCTATAAAATTTCCAAATTTCGTTATCACAAATCTCAATTTCTTGAACTAACATTGCTCAATCCAATTCTCACTATTAATATTATCACATGACCTAACTTTGCACAAGTTTATCAATGCAAGAGTACTCATTCTCAACACTAATAGATATGTAGTTGTATAGGTTACAAACACGCAATACTATGCGTACATTACACTTTCAAGTGATCAACTCAATCCTTGATCACTAGCATCTTACATCCCATTATCACCTTCCAAGTAGTCAACCTTATCATGATTACTTCATCACTTGCCAACTTTTAGTTCATCAAATTACATATCTGTAAGTCATTCTTAATATGCAAAAATTTTCATTCCACTTAACTCATATACGTACTATACATTAAATTTTCGATATTTAAATAATCTTTATCCAAATTCCGTTAACATTATAAATTCTCCTCTTACTACTTTGCTTAAACTTCAATTTACTCATCTCGTTTTATTAATATAAACTTAAGTAAACATCTTATATATACATACTACAAAGCAACATCAAAATATATCCTTTTTACAATCATTAAAGCTCATTTCAAAAATCCAAATATTACACATTATCACCATTAACATGAGCTTTAACAATACTCAAGCATATTATATTCCTACCATTCAAACCACAATGTTTACATTAAATTAACAATACTAACAACACCATTTTATCTCCTTGCTTAACCCCTATCATTTTTTTTTTTTAATCTTAACTTTACATATTCAAACCTTAAGTTATCACACTTTGTCTATATCAATCAACTCATTCAATATTCCACCATATTCTCTTCATTATAATTACATATCCATCCATATTATCCATCAACAATATTTCCTCTCCCTTGCAATCCAAACATAAGCTTTATTAGAAAGAGATTCAAATAGTAGAGGAAAGATTACATACTTTGATTTTGATTTTGTTTTTAATTCATTTTTTTTAACTTTATTTTCCTGATCATTTCTTTATATTATAATCATATTTCACATTTTCTTTCCTCAAGGAAACTACCATTCTTTAATTTATCACTTAAACTTACATAAATTTTTCCATCTCATTGCTTTCTTTAAATTTCCATTCATATAGAACTTCATCCACACATTATTATCCATTTCATACAATTCAATACATTTCAATTCATATAATACCACATTCGAGACCAACCTAGATGTTAATGCATATGCATGTATCAAAAATTTCATTCTTTTCATTTTCATTCATCATCATTTTTCTTTTTAAAACATTTCCTTTTTAAATTTACTTAGGCCGAGAATCTCGAACCTAAGCTCTGATACCAAAACAATTGTAACACCCCTTCCCGACCTATAATAAGCCGAGGAGGAATGCTACATCAAGATACGAGCTCTGGTTATGTCAGCTTACTTAATGTTCCTTATAAAAAATTTTCAAAAAAAAATTTTGACGGAGTCTCCCTTAAAATTCTAGGTCCCAAGTGTCGACAAAATTGATTTTTCTTATATTTGAAAAACATTTTGTTTCACAATTCAACTCAAGTACACTCCCAATAATCCACCCTTATAACCTCAACTACAATCCTGCAAGAAGAATTCACACTTCTATATTCACAATCCAACTCAATTTAAAACCATACAGTTATTATACATTACTAGATTTATACATATAAATACTCTCTCGTCAGAAATACATCATAATTAAAATTTATACATGTATGCATAACCCTCTAGTTGGTCTCGACAAACTTTACTCTTCTTGTGGCATAACAAAAGACTTCATATCTTCCATCTAAAAACCTGCGCGAATAAACACCCGCGCTAAGCCCGAGAGCTTAGTAGTCCAAATATAAAATATAAACATATAGTATAGAAGTATTGATATGTAATGATACATCGATTCAATATATAATTAGTTCTTATCATATCTTCTTTTCTTTTTAACTTTATCTTTAATATATCCTAGCTAATTTCATATAAGATGTATATATATATATAATATTATCACCAACCCCAATGCATCACCAATACTCAAAACCAATATATTAATACCCCTACATTATATATATACCATACCAACCATTATTGCAATACACACATTACACATCATATCACTCATTATTGCAATACACAATCTACATATCATATAAATCATAAATCATATTTCCAATAAAGACAACCTTTATCATCAACCACCATTCATTTTCCTATTACACTTAATAACATTATATTATTCACAATCCACCAATCATAATTCATTATTAATACTCACAATCAATATTTCAATACTTGCATTTCACATTGACAATAAAGACAGACTCGGGCCCAAAACACTAATATGTTATTCAAAGTTCAGAGTTACTGCTTTGATCCATAATCACAATAATCAAGCCCGTAGGCAACATATATCATATCTTTATCCATGGAGAGTGTAACAGACCCAGTCTCTTGGACCATCCACCCGACTAATCGAGAAGATCCTCAACCCGGCAAGACTGTTACTTTTCATATATTTCACATTTATAATTCATATAGTGTAACAGACCCAGTCTCTTGGACCATCAACTCAACAACTTGAGGAGATCCTCAACCCGGCTAGACTGTTACATTTCATATGTTATAGGCATGCCGTCAAATCCAGAACTCTGAAAGTTGAATTAACATATTAGACACAACTCTTTTCATTTATATCTTTGTACATTTCTTTCTCAATTCATTTCATTTTCAAAACAGGCAACCATGCCTCAATTATAATTCATTTACATTCTCGTAGCCAACACAATGGCTTCACATCTCATTTGATTCATCATAGCCAATCTCAATGGCTTCACCTCTTATCATATTTCAATTCACGTTATAGCACTTCATCATTCAAGTAGACATAAACAATTATATTGAGCATATATCTTAAATTCATCATCATATAATCAACATGTCTATTTATTTCATTTCAATCATTATTACCAACCACAATTACAATACATTTCATCATTTCTCAAAACACATTAGCACAATTCATCATTACAATATTTATCATAACAAATTGCATTGTACTTACCTATTTGAATGATCTTCATATCTTTCACATCATCCAATCATAACCTTAATCAAATTATATTGACAATATAGTAATTCACTTCACACATTTACAAACAATTGTGTTAAGTCTTAATTCATGTAAATAAGTGCAATCATATAAACTTTGTACTTACCTTAAAACCAACTTACACCACTCTATACACCTACTCTTCCAAGAATCCTCAACACTTAGATTAGGGCAATTCAACCTCTTCACGACCTAATCCAAAAGGAATATTAGCAAAATGACCATATGAATAGTAAATTCTGGTTTTAGACTAAATTTTATCCTTATTTTGAAAATTTGTATAAAATAATATACTTGACTAAAAACTCTAAAATTTTTACAGAACTTAATTTTACATCTTAAAATCATTCCTTTAAAATTTCAGATCAAACTGAACACAAAATCTTGGTCAAATAGTTCACCCAAACAGACTGCCCCAATTGCCCTGCATCCTGGCAGCAGTTCTAAACTTTGTGAATTCCATAACTTAAATTCAATCAACTTGGTTCCAAATTATTTTTCTCAAATACTAGACTCATTAAGCAACAACATATCCAAAATTCAATTGAATATAATTTTTCTACATTTTATTAAAAATCCCGAAATATAGCTGTCTCAGTTAAGGTACCTGCTGGAACAGATCTAATAAAAATAATTTTTCTAAACTCATAACCTATCCAAAATCGAATCAACATATTTTTCAGTCATTCTAGACTCATAGAGGCACAACATATCAAAAATTCAATTCAAGAACATTTTTCTATAATTAATTAAAAATCATACAAATCACAGCCTTTACTAATTGTAAAATAGAAACAATTTCACTAAACACAAACATACATCAATTATTCCATTTTCCAACTCATATATATATCAAACCCTTACTAACCAATTTAATAATCCATCATCATCCTCACAAATAACCATTTAAATCTACACATATCTTTCAATCTTTCACTATTATCATCTTAACATACTAACTACATCCCATATCAATACAATCAATGGAAATCAATTCAAAGAAATGAATACTTACTTGAGTAGTCTTTGCCAAATCTTCAATCTTCACTTCAATTCTCTTTAAGCCCTTAAAAATTTTGATGTGCATAATTAAAATCTCCTTTCTCTCTTTCTCTCTCTCTCTCTCTCGTAAGAAGAAGAAGAAGAAGGAGACAAGAAGATTTTTCTTCTTTTCTTCATACTTATCCTATATATATATATATAATAATAATAATATTAATTATTTCTAAAAATTCTCCACCACAACCTTCATTCAACCCTTTGACTTTCTTTTCTTCTTTCTCTTTTATAAATATTATTATCATTATTATTAATTAATTAATATTATATATATATATATATTCACTTTTCCTACACCACTTTATACATTATGTATATGTGGTGTATATGTGGGTATATGTATATTCCTTTTATATTTCCCATATATTTTCCAAATACCAAATATACATCTCATCCCTCAAATACATCTACCTCTTCATTTCTTTTCTCTTTTCATCAAACATATACATTTAATCCAAATACAACAATAACTCTAAAACTTTTAGGGTATATTTTGGGATATTACATTTCCTTCAAATCAATTCCAAAATCAACACCAATAAGGCCAAACACTCTCAATTACACCAAAATCAAATATTCACAAACCATCAACAATCAAACACCAAATTTAAAACTCAAACTTAGAAGAAAACCAAAGAATCAAGTGGAAAACTTACCAAAAGTGATGAAAATCTTTAAAATCTCAACTTGATCACTTGAAACATCTTGCAAATCTTGAGTTTGAAAAGATAAAATCTCACTTCCTCTTTTGCTATGGAGCTAGCCGGCCAAGAAGAAAAGAAAAGAAGAAGAAGATGAATAGAGAAAAGCAAAGTCAACACTCAACTCTTCTCTCAACCATTCAATCATCCTTTAATTCTCAACCAAGCAAATAAAATAATAAAATATTCATAAAAATCTTCATCCACTTCCTTTAATTTCCATTTCAATTAATTTAAAAATAAGTAAATCTTCTTTTGACCTTCCATTTTTTGACTTGTATATGTTGTATATATCTCTATATATACAACATATACACTCTTCTCCTTACCTTTTTTCTCTTTTCACTTAAACATATACATTTAATCCAAATACAACAATAAATATTCCAAAACTTTTAGGGTATATTTTGGGATATTACAATTCTCCCCCTCTAAAAAGAAATTTCGTCCTTGAAATTACCTGATCTCAAGTTTGAAACAGTTGAGGATACTGATCGTGCATCGCTTGCTCACTCTTCCAAGTTGCCTCTTCCTTTGCATGATTCTTCCAAAGAACCTTCACTAGTGGCACTTTCTTATTTCTCAACTCTTTCACTTCATGTGCCAAAATAGCAACTGGTTCTTCAAAAGTCAGATCCGGGCTCACCTCAATAGATTCAACCGACAAAACATGAGATGGGTCTGATCTGTACCTCCGCAGCATAGAGACATGGAAAACATTGTGAATTCTATCCAACTCAGGCGTCAAAGCAATTCGATAAGCAACTGGTCCAACTCTTTCTAATACTTCATAAGGTCCAATGAAACGAGGACTTAGTTTCCCTTTTCTTCCAAATCTCAAAATCTTCTTCCAAGGAGACACTTTTAGAAATGCTTTATCTCCAATATCAAACTCTATGTCTCTTCTTTTCAAATCTGAATAAGATTTTTGTCGGTCTGAAGCTGCTTTCAATCGATCCAGAATTATCTTCACTTTCTCTTCCGTTTCTTTAATCAAAGCGGGACCAACCAATTTACCTTCTCCCACTTCATTCCAACATAGAGGTGTTCTGCATCTTCTTCCATACAATGCATCGAATGGTGCCATTCTAATACTAGATTGATGACTGTTGTTGTAAGAAAATTCCATCAGTGGCAAAAATCTGTCCCAACTTCCAGAGAAATTAATGACACAGCTTCTCAACATATCCTCTATAATCTGTATCACTCTCTCTGACTGCCCATCTGTCTGCGGATGAAAAGCAGTGCTAAAGTGCAATCGAGAACCCAAAGCACCATGTAAACTTTTCCAAAACCTTGAAGTGAACCGGGGATCTCGATCAGACACTAAAGAAATTGGGACTCCATGCAACCTCACTATCTCACTGATATACAGCTCAGCCAACTTCTCAAGAGAATAGTCCATCCGAACTGGAAGAAAATGAGCTGTCTTCATCAACTGATCAACAATTACCTAAATAGCATCATGCTTCTTCTGAGTCAATGGCAAACCAGTCACAAAATCCATTGTCACACATTCCCATTTCCATTCAGGTAGCGATAAAGGTTGGAGCAACCCTGTAGGAACTTGGTGCTCGGCTTTCACTCTCTGACAAGTGAGACATCTAGATACAAACTCTGCTATGTCTCTCTTCATACCTGACCACCAGTAATGCTGCTTCAAATCATGATACATCTTGGTACTCCCAGGGTGCATAGCAAAAACCGATTGATGTGCTTCCTCCAAAATAATCTTTCTCAAACTAGCATCATCAGGAACACACAATCTATCATTGAACCAAAGGCTACCATCACCTCTCACATGGAAATCTCGGCTCTCCCTATTTTGGTAATCTGACACAACTTTCTGAATTTTCTCATCAGCCAACTGAGCCTCTTTAATCTGATCTAACAACTCCGGTTCCAACTGCAACTGAGCCAACAACGCACCATCATCATATGATTCAAAACTAGCATGCAATGCTCTCAACTCAATAAGTAACGAGAGCGAATAAATAGTCAAACCGCTAAAGACTTTCAACTCAAGGCATCAGCAACAACATTTGCCTTACCAGGATGATAATCAATCACACAATCATAGTCTTTGATCAACTCCAACCATCGTCTTTGCTGAAGATTCAACTCTCTCTGAACACCCAAGTATTTCAAACTCTTATGATCTATATAAATAAAACACTTCTCTCCATACAAGTAGTGTCGCCAAATCTTTAAAGCAAAAACTATAGCTGCCAATTCCAAATCATGCGTCGGGTAATTAAGCTCATGCGTCTTCAACTACCGAGAAGCATAAGCTATGACTCTACCCTCTTGCAACAAAACACAACCTAAACCATTATGTGAAGCATCACTGAAAATCACATATGGTTTATCTTCCACAGGCAAGGTAAGAACAGGAGCTTGAGTCAACATCTCCTTCAACTGCTCAAAACTAGCTTGACACTGATCTGTCCACACAAATCTAACTCCCTTCCGAAGTAATCTGGTGAGTGGAGTAGCTATCAAAGAAAACTCTTCATAAACCGTCGATAATAGCCTACCAAACCCAGAAAACTTCTAACTTCAGTCACAGACTTTGGTGGACTCCAATTCAAAATAGCCTCAACTTTACTTGGATCAACTCTTATACCATCTGCTGACACCACATGACTCAGAAAAGTTACTTGATCAAGCCAAAACTCACACTTTGACAGCTTAGCATATAATTGCTTCTCTCTCAAGGTCTGCAACACAATCCGTAAATGCTCGTCATGCTCCTCCTTATTATGCAAATATACTAAAATATCATCAATAAAGGCTACCACAAACTGATCTAAATATCGTCTGAATACCCTGTTCATCAAATCCATAAAAGCTGAAGGTGCATTCGTCAACCCAAAAGGCATCACCAAAAATTCATAATGCCCATACCTTGTGCAGAAAGCTGTCTTAGGAACATCTTCAGCTCTAACCCTCAATTGATGGTACCCTGATCTCAAATTAATCTTAGGAAACACTACTGCTCCCTTTAACTGATCGAAGAGATCATCAATTCAAGGCAAAGGATACTTATTCTTAATGGTCACCTTATTCAACTGCCTATAATCGATGCACAACCTCAAAGTACCATCCTTCTTTTTCATAAACAAAACAGGAGCTCCCCAAGGAGAAACACTAGGGCGAACAAACCCTTTATCCAATAATTCCTGCAACTACACCTTCAACTAACTCCACATGAAACACATCTGGGAATTCAGCAACTGTGGGTATACTATCAAGCTGAGAACCCACTACTCTGGTATCCACAACATGAGCAAGATAAGCATCACACCCTTTTCTAATCAACTTCCTAGCTGCAACAGCTAAAACAAACAAGGATACAAGTTGTCTCTGCTCACCAGATACCATCACACTTCTACCATCACCAGTTCTCAGGGTAACACACTTCTTTTGACAGTCTACCACAGCTCCATGCTTAGACAACCAATCCATGCCTAAGATCAAATCATATTCCTTAAAAGGCATTTCAATCAAATCACCGAAAAACTCCTCACCTTGCACTATAACTGAACTATCACGATGCACTTTACTCACCACAACACTATGTCCTAAAGGATTTGTCACCAACACATCAAATCCTAAGGACTCAGAATGTAATTAAGACACAGGCAAGATAGATGCACTTATGTATGAATGAGTAGATCCTGGATCAATCAAAGCAAAAACTGAAATACCAAATAGAGAAAATGTACTCGCAATAACTGCTGAAGCATTCGGCTACCTCTGTATCACATACACTCGCTGAGAAGACCCAGCCTCATCTGGCCTATTGCCTTTGGATATAGAGCCTCCTCTCTGACTAATCCCAGGTCAACCAGCTCTACTGAAACCTCTGCCCCCTCGACCACCTCTGCTAACACTAGATCGAGAAGCTGCAGTATCAGTCTGTCTATCTTCCTGTAGCTCTGGGCAATCTTTGATAAAGTGAGCTAGTGACCCACATCTAAAACATACTCCTGATCCACCCATCTTCCAACAAGAACCCCCATGTGTCCTACCACAATGAACACATATAGGTGGAATGGATCTCTGAACCACTGGAGTCGGAGCACTTGCTACAGAGACTGTAGGTCTCGATCTCTGCCTCTGATACTAAACTGACCTACTTGACTGCCTCTGGCTCCTACTAATCCTCGGAACAAAACTCCATCGGCCCCTCTTCATAGATGAAGACCCTGCCTCAAACTGGGGTCTCCTAACTCTGGTCTCCTCTTCAGTAACAGCTGCTGCAATACCCTGTGCTCTCTCAACACTTCTAGCTGCTGCAACCAATTAAGAAAAATCTTGGTACCGAGAACCAGCAATAATACACATAATAGAGGGCCTCAACCCCTCCTCAAATCTCCTACACCAGTCAATCTCATCTAAAATAATCCCATCGGCATAGTGACTCAACCGGATATACTTTATCTCATACTTTGTCACTGTCCGGTTCTCCTGCCTCAGATTTAGGAATTCCATTTTCTTAGCATCCTTATACTCCCTCGGAGTATATTTCTGCTCAAACTCCCGCAGAAAATCACCATAAGACAAAGTAGGTGGATCATCCATGGCATGGGAAACCGTCTTCCACCAATCATAAGCATCTTTCTATAGAAGGGATCTAGCATAATCAAATTTCTCTTCAGGAGTGGCTTGTAACTGAATAAATACCCTCTGCACTCTATCTAACCACTGTTCAGCTACTGCAGGATCTGTAGTGCCAAAGAAATCCTCAGCCCCATACTTTCTCAATTTATCATACTGCCTCACCGGCACTTGTGGCTGTGGTGGTGGTGGCGGCTGTTGCACTGGAGCTTGCCTTAACAATTCAACCACATGTCTTAGCCAAACCGACGGAACCTCATCAGCAGCTAGTCTCTCTAGCACAGGAGCAGGTGCCTCTCCAGCTCTCTCAACCCTATCTCCATCTCTACCCTCTTCAAGAGCTACACTCTCAGCACTACCTTCTATGGACTGACGTGACTGAGATGCCATCACTACCTATATCTGCAAACACAGCAGAAAATGCCTCATCAAATATCAGAGATTGCCAATGCCAAAGCATGTATCTTATCCAAAAATCATATTTTAAAATCAAAATTTTCTTTTTCTTACAATTCACCTAGGTTGAGAATCTCAAACCTAGGCTCTGATACCAAAATAGTTGTAACACCCCTATACCCCGTACACGCACACTACATACTACTACACCTGTAATATACATATACCGAATACAGGAGTGCCACGGTTTATATTAGATAACCCAATTTTTATCTTCTGTAATAATATAAGAAAACTTAAAACACTTCATATTATATTATAAACTATACTAGATAAAGCATTTATTCATTATGCAGCGGAAAATGCAATGGTATTTACATATATAAATACATCAAAATCCATGTTTACAAAACATAAAGTTTATACATGTTTGACAGTTTGTCTCTGATCTTTAATCCCACAATCAAAACTTCTCAAGCCTAGACTCGACTCGGTCTAGCTGAACTCTCCGGTTCTACCCTGTCACCTGCGTGATGAACCACAATCGCGCTAAGCCATAGGCTTAGTGGTACAAACCACAACAATAATATGCTTTAATGTAATGCTAATGTCACACATTCTTATACCATAAACAATGCATAAGAATACCATATTTCAAAACCTTACATTAAATCTTATTATTCATTTGTTTCACCATTCATGATTCACATTTAAACAAAGACAAGCATGGGCCCAAAAGAAACTAATATGCCATTCAACTTTCAGAGTTAATCTTTTGGTTCAATTATCACATTTATCATTATCCCAACTAGGCTTCAAGGATTAGGCCCAACCAAGCTTCAAGGGGAGCGAAGCATGCTAAGCATCAACCCAACTTGGCTTCAAGGACCAAACCCAACCCAGCTTAAGGGTTTGTAACATCTCAACTAGGCTTCAAGGACTAGACCCAACCAAGCTTCAAGGGGAGTAAAGCATGCTAAACTTCAGCCCAACTTGCCTTCAAGGATCAAGCCCAACCCAGCTTCAAGAGATTGTTACTATTAGGCATGCCACCAACAACAAAACTCTAAAAATTGACTAACATATTAGACACACAATTCTTTCATTATTTCATTATCAATTCCATTCTCATTTCCTCATAATCATCTAGGCAAACATGCCCCATTTTCATTTGCATCATTATAGCCAACAAAAATGGCTTCACCTCTCATCATTAGGGTATACACAACCAATTGCATTGTACATATAATTTGAATGATCATCATATCTTTCACATTATGCAAATCATAATATTAATCAATTGTATCAACAATGTAAAAGATTACTTAACACATTTACAACCAAATGTGTTAAGTCCCAATGTCATGTAAATGTATGCAATAATGTAGAGTTTGTACTTACCTCAAGTGCACCTCACACAACACCAAACTCCTCTTCCAAGAATTCTTTAACAATTGGATTAGGGCAACTCAATCTCTTCAAAACCTAATACAAAAAGGTGATCATACACACTCACTTAGAGATACACATGAGATAAGAAGGCTAAGAACCAACTAGGAAAGACTCTACACATGACACGCTCAACAACATGGGCGTGTACCTGGTCGTGCCCTACATCTATAGCACAGAAGCTTTGACACACTTAGAAACATGGACGTGTCACTGGATGTGTCATTCATTCTGTCTCGCAGAAACATTGACACTTCCAACAACACGAGCGTGTTCATGGCCGTGTCAATTCTTCCTCAACATAGTAGCTATGACATGCTCAGTGACATGGGCGTGTCACTGGCTGTGTCAATGCTACTACAACACAGAAGCTATGACACGCTCTGTGACATGGGCGTGTCACTGATCGTGTCACCCATCTAGAAAACATAATGTTTGACACGCCTAAAGACTTGGCCGTGCTGATGGGCGTGTCAGGCCAAAAAATCCTTATTTCGGCAACAACATCATCACATCCAACAAATCTCTTACTTCCACCATTTTCCACTCCAAAAAAAACTTAACTAAACACACCCATAAACCATAATAACTTGCAAAAACACCAAAACAACTCAAAACATACATCAAACACCAATTCACAATCATCACATACCCATAACTCAAACACAACACTTACTCTCCAACACCAAACTTAACCTTTCCATGTTTCGGTTTCCTTTTCTTAATGAATGTTATATTCCGTGAATAACTAAACTTAACCATAAAATTCTTCTATAAATAAGATAAAAAACAACACAAAAAGGGGATTGAAAAATCAAAATTTGGAGGAGAAAATTGAGACTGAAGTTGAGAAGGAAAACCTTGAATCAATTTGATTTTTTGAGAGAGCAGAAAAACAGTTCAAGCAATTCAAAGGCAGCAAAGCTTGTCTTTGACCTTGTTCATCCAAGAAGCAATTTTTGGTGTAACCTACGAACGATGGTTTGAAATCTTAATTTCTTTTTGTTTCTTACAGTAGCTTTGTTCTTTATTTTATTCATAGATTACACACTAAAAACTTCAATCTTTCAAGATGTAATAACTTGATCTTTGTTTCTAGAAACCTTAAGTGACTTCCTCTGTTTCTAGATACCTTTAAAAACTTTAATTCGTTTCTTTGTTTTTCCAAAAAACCTTAAATCATTCTAAAACCCTAAAAAATCATCCTTCTGTTTCCCTAAAACCTCAAAAACCTAACTTATTCCTTCTGTCCCTAAAAGCCTTAAATTGTCTCTTTTGTTTTTATAAACTTTAAATTGTTTTCTCTATTTTCAAAAAACCCTAAATTATTTTTTCTATTTCTTCATAATGTTAAAACCCTAATCTACTTTCCAACTTTCCCAAAACCTTAAATAGTTTTTATTAATTCCCCAAAACTGTAACATCCGTGATTTTGGAGAAATTAAATAAGTATTTAGAGAGATAAATTGTATATACTCAATATATATACCTAGAGTATACATAACATTTACATATGGTATATTAATTGTATATGTTGGATTAATACATTACATACTTAATATTTAATACACACATAAGGTAAATTTGATGTGTATATAAGATACACATTACTTGTGCATATGTGTAATATCCTAAATTTTTGAAAAGTGCTAATTTTTGGAAATTTGATAAAATAAATTATAATTTAAATGGATAAATTAAATTAATGGTTTTAAATGAAAAATGAAGGGGTTTTAAATGAAAAAGTGGATAATATATGTGATATATATGTAAAATATACATAACATATAAAAGTCAACACTTTTTAAAATAAAATTCAAAGTAAAAGGGTATTTTAGTAATTAAAACTTAGAAATTCAAAATTAATAAAATAATTCAAAAATAAATTATTTTTGAATAGAAGAGGAAATTTATGACTTTTAATTTATTAAATAATTTATTAAATAATTAATTATTAAATTATTTTAATATATATATATGGTTAAAAATAAAAGATGAAAAGAAAAGGAAATTTTAAAAGTTTTTCATCATCTTCTTCTTCTCCATCAAGGGCCGGCCACGATGGCTATTAACCTCAAGAATTTTGATCTTCCATACTCCACAAATTGAAGGATTCAATAAGTTTAAAGTGAATTTTTGGTGATTTCCACCAAAATTAGTAAGTTCCCAACTTCTTTCTTTGGATTTCATAGGAATTGTGATTATGTTTGTTTTGGGGTTTTAAAGTTCTAAGATTTAATTGTATATTTGGGTATATATGAAGTTATTTTAAGTGATTAACAATGATTTTAAGGTTGGATTAAAGAAATGATTGAGTTTGGGTAAGATTGGTGAAGAGAGAGAATTTAGGTTATGTAATTTTTGGGGTTTTGAAATCATGGTTTTTAATTGTGTAAATTGATTTCAAATGAGTTGTTTTGATACATAAACAAGTATTTTAAAGTCAAATATTGGATTTGGTTGTGTTTTGTTGGAGTTTGAGAATGGAAGTGGAGATTTAGGGTTTTGGAAAACTGATTTTCCAAAGTGGTTGAATTGTGTGATTTTATTTGTTTAAGCATGTTGTTTAGTATTAAAAGTGATGAATATAAGCTTGAAATGAGTAATGGATTGTGTTGGAATGGAAAACCTTCAATGGGGGAAGGTTATGCCATTTTATGGTTTTGTATATAAGAGTGTATTTTTATAATGTAAATGGTTCAAATGTATTAAAATATGCTTCTAATGATATTAATAAACTTAAAACACTAATTTAAATGGCTTGATATGGTTTTTCAAAGTTAAATTGAGGTGAAGCTTAATTTTGGGATTTGGTTTAGAGTGATGTTTAATTATGGTTTGATGTTGAGAATACCTTAGAACATGATATTAAATGATTATGTATGATCACATTTGGTATAGGCATCGAGGAAGGTTGATTTGCTTCATCCAAGTGGTGAAGGGCAAGTTGGAAGGAAAGGATTGGAGTTTGTATTAAGCTTGCTTTGGGTTGCTATTAGAGGTATGTACAAACTTTGAGTATAATGTTTATATTTGCATGACATTTGGACTTAACACATTTTGATTCAAAAATGTGTTAAGCTACTTGGTTCATTGATTGAGTATGAATAATGTGCTATGACATTTGTAGTGTCATATATGTGTTAAATGCATTGTGAAAAGCCATTGATAATGGCTAAATTGTGTAAAGTGTGAAATATGCATATTATGTGAAAATACCCAAAGTAATTGGGTAATGTGTTATGAATGTAAAAATGAGATATGTGGAATAATGAAATGAATTGATATTGATAAAAATGAGAAAAAAATGAGAAAAATGAGAAAAATGAGAAAGATGTGAAAAATGAGAAAAATAAGAAGAAAAAATGTGAAAATAAAGCAATGAACCTAGTTTGATTTTGAGAAATAAAATGAGAAATGAATTGTAAAAGTATTTGATAATGAGATAAATGAATTAATTGTGTGCCTAGTAAGTTATTCAATTTTCAGAGTTCTAGATTTGGCGGCATGCCTATGAATTGCTGGGCAAGTGAAAAGACCGGGTCGTAAGCCGAGCCCAGCTGATAAATGATAAATATGATGTTTTTGGGGTGAAAAGACTGGGTCGTAAGCCTCAAAAACCGTAGCAGTCTAGCCGGGTTCAGGACCAAGATACTGGGGCCTAAGGGTCTAGCCAGGTTGAGGTTCAAGAGACTGGGACTGTTACATTATCCATGGATATATATATATTGCTTACGGGCTAGACACATGGTGTCATTATGGACCAAAGCAGTAACTCTGAAATTTGAATAGCATATTAGATCCTTTTTGGGCCCATGCTTGTCTTTGCTTTAATGTGAATTATGAATTGTGATACAATTGAGCAATAAAATGTTATGAGTTGTGAGTATGAAATATTTGAAAAATATAAGAAAGTGAAATGATGTAACCTCTATATGCATTGTTCATTGGCATTACTTTACATTTTTATTATTATCAAAGTTTGTACCACTAGGCTTCGGCTTAGCGCGATTGTAATTCATCGCGCAGGTGTCATGGACATTTTGGGAGAGCTGGAGAGTTTTACTAGACTTGGTCGGGTCTAGGTTTGTATTTATTGAGCTTGAAGAGTTGTTTTGGATACATCAAGATCAAAACTAGTTGCCAGCATGTACATTTTTTATATTATGCATGTTATGATATGTTTTTGAAGCATATATTGTAAATTGTAAAGAATGATTTGAATAATTTTGTTTAAGATAGGATTTTATATATAATATTTATATATATATACCTACATATAAGTATTTTGAGAAAATATGGAGAAATTGAGAAGTATTGGTGAATTGGTGAATTGATTTTATTTGGAGTGTTTGTTTTATGCAAGTTGTGTTTTATTGAATTTTAGAAACGTTCAAATTATAAACAAATCTCTGGAGAATTTTTCTCAGAGATTTTCATATAAAATATTTATTTTAGATTCCTATTACAAGCAAAGAATATTTATATACTATTTATTTTATATAGTAGTATTTGAAATCTTAAAACAGAAATGTAAATTTTTTAATTAAATTGGTCTGTGACATTTTTATACCTTATATGCATATTTTACATATGCTGAAAATATGTATTATACGTATATAGGGTATAAGGGTGTTACAAAAACCCTAATCTATTTTCCAAAGTTTCAAAGCCTTAAAACCATAAACTTCACTCTACAGTTTCTAAAAATCATATAAAGCTTCATAAAACTATAAATTGTTTTCTCAAACTCTAAAAATAAAATCTATTCTCCCAAACCTAAAACAGTGAAACTTAATTTCCTTAAAATCTAAACCCTAAAGTTTTTAAACCCTAATTCTTTAAAACTTTAAAATCATATAGATCTAATTCTACACAGTAAGCTTAGAAAACATAATCCAGTGACCGTAAATCATAAATCTAAATTTTTTAAAGTGTTCAAAACCTAATTTCATGATTATAAATCTCAAACCTTAATTTGGTGAATCAAAGAACTTTACCAAATTTTTGAATCATAAAACTTTTTCTCCATTTCAAATCCATTAAAACTCACAGTAGCTTAAACTCATGAATTCCAAAACCCTAAACACATGAAATAAAGAAACTTAAATAGAAACAGTAGCCCTAATTTGAATCTTTATTTGCTTTATTCAATTTTATATTTGATTATGCTTTAATTTATTTTATATGCTTTAAGTTATTTAAGTTCAATGCTAGATTTATTTAATTTATCATGGATGGATGTTTACATTCTATTGATGTTTAATATCTTTGATGAATGATTTATTTATGATGAATGGTTATTTACTTTTATCAATTTATTTAGATTTTCAAATGTTGTAAGAGGTATGTTTTCACTTGGTGGGTACCTCATTAGTTATATATCATGTAATTTAAATTGCTTTTCTATTTTAGAGCCAATGTAAAGGACATATTTCTATCTTTCGGTGGATGTCCTATTTAGGCATGAGATGTAAGGACATGTTCCCATCCTTGGATGGGTGTCCATTTATTTACTTTGTTTGGACATTGTTTTGATTTTTAATATATCAATGCTTTATTTTAATTATTGTGTGTAATATGGATAATATTGTTACACTTAAGAATTCTATAATATTAAGACCTGTAAAGGAGGCCAGTTCTACTGAACCGGGCGTTGTGGGGGTACTGGGCCATTTCTCACCTTCCCCACACGTACCCAACTTTCCGAACCCATTAGGGGGTTGGGGATTCCTTAGGAATCGAGTCATCCACCCCTTTCTTTTTCCCAGCCCGTCTGGGTGGCGACTCCATTTTCTTCCAACTTAATTAGGTCCGTGTTCTCTAAGGCTTCGAGCCTAAACAGTGCCGAAGTCGCAAGAACCATTCCACCGAGAGTGGGGGCGAAAATCCCTGCTCACAATTTGGCAACATTATCTTTATGGGAAGAAGTGTTTCATTTATATAAATCATAAGAGTTTAAAATACTTGGGTGTTCAGAGAGAGCTGAATCTTCGGCAAAGACGGTGGTTGGAGTTGATTAAGGACTATGACTGTTTGATTGATTATCATCCTGACAAGGCAAATGTAGTTGCTGATGCCTTGATTCGAAAGTTTTTAGCAGGTTTGTCTGCTTATTTGCTCTCGTTGCTTGTTGAGTTGAGAGCGTTGCATGTTAGTTTTGAATCATGTGGTGATGGTGCTTTGTAGGCTTAGTTGTAATTGAGATAGGTATTATTGGATCATATTAGAGAAGCTCAGTTGGCAGATGAGAAAATCCAGAAAGTTGTTTTGGATTGTCAAAAAGGAGAGAGTAGAGACTTTTAGGTGAGCAGTGATGGTAGTCTTTCGTACAAAGATAGATTGTGTGTTCCTAATGATGCAAGATTGAAAAAGATTATTTTGGAAAAAGCACATCAGTTCGCTTTTGCTATGCACCCTAGGAGTACTAAGATGTACCTTGATTTGAAGTAACATTATTGGTGGTCTGGCATGAAGAGGGACATAGCGGAGTTTGCATCCAAATGTCTCACTTGTCAGAGACTGAAGGCCGAGCACCAAGTTCCATCGGGGTTGCTTCAACCTTTATCAGTGCCATAATGGAAATGGGAGCGAGCGACGATGGATTTTGTGACTGGGTTATCTTTGACTTAGAAGAAGCATGATGTCATTTGGGTGATTGTTGATGGTTTGACAAAGACAGCTCATTTTTTTCCAGTTTGGATGGATTTTTCTCTTGAGAAGTTGTATCATTGATTTCTCTGGGAGTTGGGACAGATTTTTGCCACTGATTGAATTTACCTATAACAACAGTCACCAGTCTAGTATTGGGATGACTCCTTGTGAGGCATTGTATGATAAAAGATGCAGGATGCCTCTATGTTGGGATGAGATTGGAGAAGGTAAGTTAATTGGTCCTGACTTGATAAAAGAAATAAAAGAGAAAGTGAAGATAATTCGGGATCGGTTGAAAGCAGCTTCAGATCAACAGAAATCTTATTCAGATTTGAAGAGGAGAGACACAGAGTTTAATGTAGGAGATAAAGTATTTATGAAAGTGTCTCTTTGGAAGAAAATTTTGAGATTTGGCCGTAAAGGGAAGCTGAGTCCTCATTTCATTGGACCTTATGATGTATTGGAAAGAGTTGGACCAATGGCCTATAGACTCACTTTGCCGCCTGAATTGGATAAAATTCACAATGTCTTCCATGTCTCTATACTATGGAGGTACAGGTCAGACCCATCTCACATTTTATCAGTAGAATCTATTGAGGTGAGTCAAGATCTAGCTTATGAGATAGAACTAGTGGCTATTTTGGCACATGAAGTGAAAGAGTTGAGATATAAGAAAGTTTCACTTGTAAAGGTTCTTTGAAAGAATCATGCTAAGGAAGAGGCAACTTGGGATGCGAGATCAGTATCCCTAGTTGTTCCAGACTTGAGAATAGAAAATTTCGAGGATGAAATTTATTTGTAGAGCGGGAGAATTGTAATATCCCAAACAATACCCTAAAATTTTTGGAAATATTAATTGTTACAAATTAATTAAAGGATCTATAAGTGTGTATATTTAATTAAGTGAAAAGATAATAGGAAGATGTGCATATGTTATGTATATGAAGATATATACAATATATACAAATTAAAGCCTTAATATGGTCAAGAGATATTTTTATTAAATACATTTAATTAAGGATAGTGGAAGATGACATAATTGGGTTTAATATTATATTAATTAAATACTTGGTGGAGAGTGATTTGGGAAAAGGTGTTTGGTTAAAAGAGAAAAGTGTGGTTTGACTTTCTTCTTCATCATCTTCTTCTTCTTTCTTCTTTGGTCGGCCACCATTATCAACCAAAGGAAAAGAGATTTTGTTGCTTCCAAACTCAAGAATTTGAAGGATTTCAAGTGATCAAGTTGGAGTTCTAAGGATTTTCTTCACTTTTGGTAAATTTCCAACTTGTTTCTTTGATTTCTTTTGAGTTTGTGTTTAGGGGTTTGTTGGTTGGTTGTTATAGATGTGTTTATGGTTGATTTGGTATGTTTAAGGTTGTTTTGTTTTGTTAACTTTGATTTTTGTTGTTATATTGAAGAGAAAAGGGTCAAGTTTGGTGAAAGAGACAAGAGTTGTGGATTGTGTGACTTTGAGTGGTGAAATATGGTTATGATTGTGTTTTGGTGTATATAATTGAGTTGTTTGATGTTTATGTAAGTTTATTATGGTATGTTGATGGATTTGGTTGAGTTTTTGTGGTGTTGATAAGGTTATAGAAAGATGTTTGTTGGATGTGACGTTTTGGTGTCGTTGGTTCTATTTTTTGGGTTGGTGACACGTCCAGTGACACGCCCATGTCACTGAGCATGTCATAGCTTCTGTGTTGTAGTAGATTGACATGTCTAGTGACATGCCCATGTCACTGAGCGTGTCATAGCTTCTGTGTTGGAGGAGGATTGACACGTGCAGTGACACGCCCATGTCACTTAACGTGTTAAAGCTTCTGTGTTGTGGATTTAGAGCACGGCCATGGACATGCCTGTGCTGTTGAGCGTGTCAAGTGTAGAGTTTGCCCTAGATAGTTCTTATTCTTATTTTCTTATGTGCATCACTAAGTGAGTATGTATAATCACCTTTGGATTAGGTTTTCAAGAGAATTGAGTTACCCAAGCCAAGGATTCAAATTAGGAAGAAGAGGTTGATAGAGTGGTGTTGTTGCTTTTAGAGGTAAGTACAATCTTTGAATGATTGCATACATTTACATGACTTTGGTACTTAACACATTTAGTTGAGAAATGTGTTAAGTTACTTGATATATTGTTGATGAATGAGTTATATGTTATGATATGCATAATGTGAATTATGATGATGTATTAAAGCAATTGAGTAATGTGTTGTAAATGATAAGATATGTGAAATCATAATGTAACAAATTGATATTAATATAAAATAGAAGAATGAGAAAAGTGAGAGAAGATGATATAATAAGGCAATGTTCCCAGTTGATTTATGAGAAAATGAGAAATGATTTGAGAATGGAATTATGAAAGAATTTGATAATGATTTTAAAGTTCTGGATTTGGCAGCATGCCTATGAATTGCTGGGCAGGTGAAAAGACCGGGTTGTAAGCCAAGCCCAGTTGATAAATGTGATGTTTTTGGGGTAAAAATACCGGGTTGTAAGCCTCAAAAAGAAATCCTTGAAGCTATACTAAGTGAAAAGACCGGGTCATAAGTTCAGATCTAGTTGGATTATCCATGGATATATATATATATATATTGCATACGGGACTAGACACAAGGTGTCATTATGGACCAAAGCAGTAACTCTAAAATTTGAATAGCATATTAGATCCTTTTGGGCCCATGTTTGTCTTTGCTTTAATGTGAATTATGAAATGTGTTGCAAATGATTAATATATTGAGATATAACGTAATGAGTTGTTATATGCAAATGTGTTGTGCATTAGAATCACATTGATCTACATTAAATCAATGTTTGAACCACTAAGATTTTTGCTTAGTTTGATAGTGGTTCATCGCGCAGGTGACAGGGTAGATTCGGTTGTGCCGGAGAGCTCTTCTGGACCGAGTCGAGTCTAGGTTTGAGATTTTGAGATCAGTGTTGATTTTGGACATCAAGATCAGAGACAAACTGCCAGCATGTATAAATCTTATATTTTTGTACATATTGTTTTTGATGTATATATATATGAATATTCCGCTACTTATTAACAATGTTTTGGATGAACTTTTGGGGTAATGAATATATATATGTATATATTTTAACAAGGGATGTTTTATCTATTATTTTCTATAATATATTATCAAATGTTTTAAATTTACTCAGATTGATTTACAATGATACAGATTTTACAAATGAAGAATTGTTTTATTTTTAAATGGGCTGTAACATTCTTGTAATATCCCAGATGATACCCTAAAATTTTGGAAATGCTAATTGTTAAAATTGACTTATATGATTTTAAAGTGTATATATATATATATGATTAAGTGGAAAGAAAGGAAGAAGGGAAGTGTGTATATGTTGTATATATGAAGATATATACAACATATACAAGTCAACAAGTGAGTTGGTTAAATGATATATTTAATTATTTAAAATAGATTTTAAATGTGAGTGGAAGATGATATTTGATATTTATATTATTATAATATATTAATTGCTTGGTTGATATTTATATGGCTAAAAGTAAAGTGGAGTTGGTAAGCTCATCTTCATCTTCTTCTTTCTTCTCTTGATAGCCGACCACCACCATTAGCAAAGGAAAGAGAGGTTTTGTTCTTCCTAACTTAAGCAATTGAAGGATTTCAAGAGATCGAGTTGGAGTTTTAAGGATTTTTCTTCATATTTAGTAAGTTTCCAACTTATTTCTTTGTTTTCTCTTGAGTTTGTGTTTATGAGTATGGTGAATGGTTGTGATAGATGTGTTTATGGTTGATTTGGTATGTTTAAGGTTGTTTTGTTTTGTTATCTTTGATTCTTGGGGTTGGATTGAAGAAAATGTTAAGTTTGGTGAAGAAAACAAGAGTTGTGGATTGTGTATGTGTTGAGTTGTGAATTTTGGTTGTGATTGTGTGTTGATGCTTATAATTGAGTTGTTTTGATGTTATGCAAGTTTATTATGGTATATTGATAGTTTTGGTTAAGTTTGTTGGAGTGGAAAAGGGTATGAAAGATGATAGTTGGATGTGGCATTTTGGTGTCGATGGTTTTGTTTTCTGTATGGGTGACACGACCAGTAACACACCTATGTCACTGAGCGTGTCACAACTTCTGTGTGGTAGTAGTATTGATACGTCCAGTGACATGCCTATGTCACCGAGCGTGTCATAGCTATTGTGTTGTTGGAAGATTGACACGTCCAGTGACACGCCCATGTTACTGATCATGTCGTAGTTTCTGTGTTGGAGGAGGATTGACACGTGCAATGACACGCCCATGTCACTGAGAGTGTCAAAGTTTCTGTGTTGTGGGTTTAGGGCATGGCCAAGGACACGCCCGTGTTGTTAAGCGTGTCAAGTGTATAGTTTGCCCTAGATGGTTCTTATTCTTATTATCTTATGTGTATCTCTAAGTAAGTATGTGAAATCACCTTTGGATTAGGTTTGGAAGAGATTTGAGTTGCCCTAATCCAAGTGTTGAAGGATTCTTGGAAGAGGAGGTTGATAGATTCTAGTGTGTTGCTTTAGAGGTAAGTACAAACCTTACATGATTGCATATATTTACATGACTATGGGACTTAACACATTTAGTTGGAAAATGTGTTAAGTTACTTACTATATTGTTGATATATGAGAATGGTGCTATGATTTGCATTATATAAACTATGTGAAATATGTGTTGAGGATTCTAAATGTATGATCAATGTAATTTGTGATGTGCGCTCTAATGATGTATATTAAGCCATTGGTAATGGCTATATTGATATAAATGGATATTTGAAGCATTGTGCTTATAATGATCATGAGGAAATGAAAGAGGTTTTGATAATGAATTAATGAAAGAATTGTGTGTCTAGTATGTTATTCAATTTTCAGAGCTTTGTTGTTGGTGGCATGGCTAAAAGTAACAATCCCTTGAAGCTAGGTTGGGCTTGGTCCTTAAAGCCAAGTTGGGTTGATGCTGAGCTCCCCTTGAAGCTTGGTTGGGCCTAGTCCTTGAAGCCTAGTTGGGATGTTACATATGAGGTAATCCTCATTGTGATAATGATTCACCTTCGGGCTTGATAAATGTGATATTGGACCAAAACAGTAACTCTAGAATTTGAATGGCATATTAGTTTCTTTTGGGCCCATGCTTGTCTTTGCTTTAATGTGAATTATGAATAATGGAATAATTGAATGATATAATGATATTTAATGTTATGAAATATGAGATCCTTGTATATTGATTCTAATTCTTGAAAGTTTAATGTTGGCATTACATTTGAATCATATGGTTATCAAGGTTTGTACCACTGAGCTTCTGGCTTAGCGCGATTATGATTTATCGCGCAGGTGACAGGGTAGATCCAGTTGAGCCGGAGAGTTCAACTAGACCGAGTCGAGTCTAGGCTTGTGATCCCTTGTGAAGTGTTGATTTTTGGACTTCAGATCAGAGACGAACTGCTAGCATGTATAAACTCTAAATTTTTCTAAATATTGATTTTGATGTATACATATGCATATTCCGCTGCTTATTAAATATATGTTTTGGATAAACTTTTGGGTAATGAAGATATATATATATATATTTTAACAAAGGATGTTTCATCTATTACTCTCTATAAAATAAGTTAAATATTTTAAATTTACTCAGATTAATTGATAATGTTTTGATGTTTAAGTCAAAAGATTTATTTGTTGAAAATGGACTGTGAGATTCTTATATCCTTTATACGTATATCACATATAGAGTGTATATGTGGTGTATGTATATTGGGTGTAGGGGTGTTACAATTCTTATATCCTCTATATGTATACTACATATAGTGAGTATATGTGGTGTGTGTATATTGGGTACAAGGGTATTACATAAAATCATAAAAATAAATAATTTCTTCAGTAAATTTTAAGATCCACTATTTACAGCACTTATCCATGTCATTTATATGACAATCCACTATCAATTATCTATATTAAATCAAAGTTCAATATTTAAAATTTTAAATATTACAATTCTCCCCCACTAAAGAAATTTCATCCTCGAAATTTACCTATTATAAACACTTGAAACAATTGAGGGTATAGCTGTCTCATTGTCTCTTCACTTTCCCAAGTGGCTTCCTTTATTGAATGATTTCTCCACAACACTTTCACTAAAGGAATGTGTTTATTATGCAACTCCTTTATTTCACTAGATAAGATAGCCACTAGTTCTTCTTCATAATTCAAATCTGGTTGAAATTTCAATGGACTCTATTTGAATCTCATGTGTAGGATATGATCTATATAGCCTAAGCATCAACAGGAAAACATTATGAATTTTAGCCAGTTTTGGAGGTAAAGCTAGTCGATAAGCTACAGGACCTATACGTTCAAGTATTTCATAGTAAATGAATAGTTAGTGAATAACATATAAATAGTGACTACACAGTGAGTAAATAGTAAATTCAATTATTCAGATATTTGCATGTCCAAAAATATTTTGGCGCTTTTAATATTTTTACACGCAGGGGGCAATAAGATATATACATATTAAAAAATAGCTGATTTTTTTGCAAAATTTATTTATTATACTACTCATTACAATCATTTTTCACAGATAACCAAATCATTCCTAAAATTTCAGAAATTATCTCGGGTCCAAAACTCAAATTATCTTTTAAGTCCAGAACTTACTCCGGTTCTAGAACCCAAATTATTTTTTAAGTCCAGAACTTATATTGGGTCCAGAACCCAATTTATCTTTTAAGTCCAGAACTTATCTCGGGTCCAGAATCCAAATTATTCTTTTACATCCAGAACTTATCTTCGGTCCAGAACCCAAATTATTTTTAAGTCCAGAACTTACTCCGGGTCCAGGACCCAAGCTATTTTTTAAGTCCAGGACTTATCTCGGGTCTAGAGCTCAAATTATCTTTTAAGTCCAGAACTTATCTCGGGTCCAGAACCCAAATTATCTTTTAAGTCCAGAACTTATCTCGGGTCTAGAACCCAAATTATTTTTAAGTCTAGAACTTACTCCAGGTCCAGAACCCAAATTATTTTTTAAGTCCAGAACTTATACCGGGTCCATAACCCAAATCACTTTTTAAGTCCAGAACTTATCTCGGGTCTAGAACCTAAATTATTTTTCAGTTCTGAACTTATCCTGGGTCCAGAACCTAAATTATTTTTGAGTCCAAAACTCAATTTAACCTTGATTATGGAGTCCAGTATGGCTCTAAATCTAGTCAAAATCACATTGCTTTTCACTCTCTTTTGTTGTAGTCTCAGATCACTCAAGCAGGGGGAAAACTGTAGATCCGTAGTTTTTGACTTAGTCCAGTATGATATTTTTAAACAATGTAAAATAATTTTTATGGTATTTTTAATAATATTTATTACTTATAGTATTTATTTTTAATTAAAATAAAAAATAATAAAAAAAGAGAAAAAAAATAAAAAAAATAAAATTGAAAATAAAAATCGGCGAAAGGAAAAATCAGCGCCGAATTGGCTTGGGCCAAGTCGCCACAGGTTTTACCTGCGACAAAATGGCAATGGGTCAATTCGTTGTAGGTTTTTATTACAATGAACTAGCTTGTAGCCCTCTCCCAGCCCGCGCCTAACCCACGCGCTCCGCAACAAATTTTGCCAGTGCAATTTCCTAGCGCAATTTTTTTAAACCCTATTCTACTTGGTTTTTGTTTTTAATTTATTTCCTAAAACGATTTTTATTTCCTTAACCAATTAGTATTAGGTTTTTATTTTTCTTATAAATACCACATCAAAACACATAGAAAAGGGACTTTTAGCAATTATTCATACTTTTGATCTTGAGACTTTTGGACTTTTATGATTTAAAAGGAGATCGGACCTTCCGAGAATCTTGGACTTGAAAAAAAAAAGAGGCAGTCAGCAAGAAGGAAATCCATCAAAGGCAGCATACTCTATCTTTGTTTATTGTTCAACCATAATTCAAGTTGTGGTGGAACTAACAACAAAGGATTGAGTTTCTATTTACTTTTTTATGTTTACAGTAGCTTCTTCATTCAATTTATCAATTGTTTAAACATACAATAGATGATGTCTTTCTTATTTGATCAATTATTCTATTTATCATCCAAACTCTATTCAAAACCCTAAAAACTATTTTTCAAAACCCTAATATCTTAATACCCATAAAACATATTTTTGAAAACTAAAACCCTAATTTCACTTTCCTAAAACCACAAAGTAATAGACTGTTTTCTTAAAACCCTCACCAAACCTATTTTTCTGAAATCACAGTAGCCTATTTTTCCAAATACCTAATTTAAAATCCAACTTTCATGATCTTCAATCTTATTTATTTAAACCCTAAATTTTACTATTATTTTCACACAACTTCTGAAACCCTAAATCCAAAACATCCATTCCTTAGATTTAAACCCTAATTTATTTCAAACCTTAAATTTTAAAAAATCCAATATCTATATTACTTCTTTTATATTAAATATTTCTCAAAATGATTAATCCAGTAAACTTAATTTCAAGGCCCTAATTGTTAAACATGTAACCAAAGAAACCTAAATTGATGCATGAACTCTAAATTTATATACTTACTATTTTATTTGAATTAGATGAATGTTTATTATATATTTTGATTGATGTTTGATGTCTTTGATGAATGATTATTCATAATGAATGGTTGGCTATTTTTATTTATTTATTTTGATTTCAAAACATTGTAAGAGGTATGTTTCCATGTTTTGGGTATCTCATTTCATGAGCATCATGTAATTTATTTTATTTTGAAGCTTTTCGGACCAATGTAAAGGACACATTTCCACCTTTTCGGTGGGTGACCTATTTAGTTTTATACATGGATATGTAAGGACATATTTCTATCCTTGGATGGGTGTCCATTTATTTGTTTTGTTTGAACATTGCTTTGATTTTAATAAAGTTTGTATTTATTCTTATGATCGTATGTAGTATGGATAATATCATTATATTTAAGAATTTTATAATATTAAGACCTGCAAAGGAGGCCGGTTCCAATGAACCGGGCGTTATGGGGGTACTAGGTCATTTCTCACCTTTCCCATACATACCCAACTTTTCGAACCCATTAGGTGGTTAGAGATTCCATAGGAATCGAGTCATCCACCCCTTTCTTTTTTTAGGTCCATCCGGGTGGCTACTCCATTTTCTCCGGGCTTAGACACGTCTGGGCTTAGACTCGTGTTCTCTAAGGCCTTGAGCCTAAACAATGCCGAATGTAGACCCTTAATTTTTAACCCAATCTGGTCTGATATTTTTTATATAATCCACAATAATTTTTGTTGTATTTTAATTAAATATAATTTATTTTTAGTATTTATTATTTATAATTTTTAATAAAAATAAAAATGGTAAAGTTAATAAAATAAAATAATAAAATAAAATAATAAAAATAAAAATAAAAATCGGCGACTGAAAATTTGGGGACGAAAAAAATTTGTCCCCGAAAATTAGCTTGGCAAGGCCAATTCGCCCATAGGAATTTCTTGCGGCCATTTCGCCGCAACCGCAGGAAAATTTGCTGCAGGAATTTCCTGTGGTGAATTGGCGTGGGGAATTGGCTGGCCGCCCAGCGCCCGCCGCAGCAGCTAGCTCGCTCGCAGTTTTTGCCAGCAATTTTTTTCTCCAGCGCAATTTTCCCACGCAGTTTTTTCTGAAACCAAATTCTATTTGGTTTTGGTTTGTTTTCCTATTTGGTTTTAATTTCCTTAAACAACTAGAAGTAGGTTTATGATTTTTCTTATAAATAACACATTAAAACTCATAATTAAGGGACATTGGACTTGGATGGGACCAAAAAGATTAGTCTTTATTGGAGTAAAAACAGACAGAAAAACCCTAGCACAAGAGATTAGCAATAAAGAAAGCAATCAACAATCCATTCAAAGGCACACCACTGCCTTTGTCTTTATTCATCCAGAAGCAAATTGTGGAGGAACTAACGAACGGAGTTTTGATTATAAATTTTTTATTTAATGTTATTTACAATATTTCCATCGTTTGTTTTTTAAGTAACCAAATTTATTAAACTTAATAATATATTTTACATTAAATCATACATTCATCCAGTAGCCATTAGTTAGCGATCAAAACTTCAAAACCCTAAAAGTATTTCTTTTGTTTCCAAAACCTTAAAAACCTAAATTATCTTTTCTGCTTTTAAAAAATCTTAAAAACCTGAAAAGTGTTTCTTCTATTTCCAAAACCTTAAAAACCCTAAAAGCCCTTAAAACTATTCTTCTTTTTCCAAAAAGCTTTAAAACCCTAAAATTATTTTCCCAACTATTTTCATCTACACCATAACCTTTTGTCCAAAATCTCCAAATGTTTTCTTAAATATCCAAACCCTAGTTCTCTTTACATTTTCTAAAAATCATAATTATTTTTATAAAACTGTAAATTATTTTCTTAAATCCTAAAACTAAACATGTTTTCTAAAATACCAAAAACTCTAACTTCCTCGAAAAACAAAACTGCAAACCCTAAGTTTTCCTAAACCCTAATTCAGTGAACATAAAACCCAATTTAACGAATCTAAACCCTAAAACCATGATCCAGCAAACTTAAAATAACAATCCAGTAAACATGAATTAGAAACCTAATGTCTTAAGATTTCAAAACCCTTATTTCATGATGTTAACCCCTAAACCCTAATTTGATTAACCAAAACCCATATTACTTTCTTAAATTTATAAAACCCTAATCTTTTTCTTTTTTCCAAAATCTTCACGATAGCCTAAATAATAACAACAATAATTACAAAATCCCTAAAACCCTAATTATTAATTAAAGAACTCGAAATTAAGACATAAACCTAAATTTGTATCTTTATTTACTTTATTTAATTTTAGATGTGATTATGTGATTTATTAAATGTTTTGATGGTTGATTTATTTTCAATGCTTGATTTATTTAATTTATCATGGGTGGATTATTTTCTTTATTATCATTATTTGTTTGTTTTAGTATTAAAATTGTAAGAGGTATGTTTCCACCCTGTGGGTACCTCATTAGTTAAGTATTATGTAATTTAAATTGCTTTTATATTTTGGATAAATGTAAAGGACATGTTTCCATCTTTCAGTGGGTGTCCTATCTAGTTTAGACATGAATGATGTAAGGACATGTTTCCATCCTCGGATGGGTGTCCATTTATTTGTTTTGTTTGGACATTGCTTTGATTTTAATATAATGATACTTTATTTTAATTGTCGCATGTAATATGGATAATATTATTATATTTTATAATTTTATAATATTAAGACCTACAAAGGAGGCCGATTCCAATGAACCGGGTGTTGTGGGGGTGCTGGGCCATTTCTCACCTTCCCCACACATACCCAACTTTTTGAACCCATTAGGGGGTTGGGGATTCCTTAGGAATCGAGTCATCCACCCCTTTCTTTTTCCCCGCCCATCTGAGTCGACTCCATTTTCTCTGGGCTTAGGTCCGTGTTCTCTAAGGCCCCGAGCCTAAATAGTGTCGAAGTTGCAAGAACCATTCCACTAGGAGTGGGGGCAAAAATCCCCGCTCACAGTGGCGACTCCATTGGGGATAAGAGAAGTTGATTTCGTTGGTCTTTATATTATTATATTTTTTCTTAAAAGGATATTATCCATTGCATCATATTATATTACATCGTGTGCGTAAGTTAGGGCGCTCGTGTTACCCGTGTTGTGTTATGTAAGGTATACCATACTTTCACTCAAGGTATGGAGATCGAGCATGGAATAACCACTCATAGCCTCGTACCATTTGGTATATACTTGATATGGGAACCTAAGCCTTTTAACCCAAAGACTAAAGCTCATGTAATTGGCCTAGTTACTTTCCTTAGGTTTTACCCTAAATGCTTGTTGTTTGACTATGGTTAATTTATCCTAGATTAAGTCATGGCTTATTTGGTTTGGTCTTTTCCTAATATGACCTATGTATATTGTAAGCTCAAAATAAATTTTTCTTTAAAGTCCAAAAGACCAAAACTATTTTCAAAACTTTTCAAGATGGTCTTTGAAAAAAAAAACTTTTCTAAAAATAAATCAAAAATTTTTTTGCTCATAACCCAAATACTAAGCCCAAAATCCATTTTTTTCTAAAATCATTTTATAATGGGCTTAGAAACAAAATTATTTTCATTCAACCTTTTCTCACAAAGAGCTTACAAATTATTCTAGGTCAATTATGAAATGTCAAAAATCAATTGTGAGCCTAGTTTATACTAAGAATAATTAATTATGGGCTTGTTTTTGGCATGAATCATTAGTTACTTTTTCAAGTGAGAATTCTATTTATAATAAACCTCTTAATTTAGTTTTAATCGAATATAGCATAAAAGCTACTTTAGTTGGTTGGATGGATTAAAGCCTAATTAATGGGAATTATCATGAATTGATTTTCATTTTTGAAAATATAACTATTGGTTGAAACGTCCGAGGAAATTATTCGAAAACAAGATACCCCATGTTGGTATTTTGTTAACCATATACCTAGGAAAGAGACTCGCCATTCATGTCTGGATGTTATAAGGTTGGAAGGAACGTCCTACTTATCTTTATTTATTGTTTGTGAATACATGCATACATGCATACATTTGCATCTCTTATCATGGATCCCTTCTAGCTCACATCCCTTGATTACGATATTTCGAAAGCTTACGATAATTTGACCTACGCCGGAGATGAAGAATCTAGCAATGACTCAATCACTTGCTCACCAAAAGCAATGGAGCCCGAACAAATACAAAGAATGGTGGATGATGCCCTCAATGCCAAGATGGAAGAAATAAAAGAGGCCCTAGCTGAGACCATGAAGAACCAATTGGTTGCGATTTTAGGAAATCATGCCGAAGCATCTGCTAGCACTAAGAAGCCAAAGGACAAAGGGAAGACTAAAGTTGGTGAAGTGGTTTTTGATGATGATAAGGTGATCATTGATGATGATGATGATTGGAATCAATATTTCCAAGATCCTCAAGACAAGAAGAAAGAACCAAAGATTGTTGAAAGATCAGCTATGGAGAAAATTGAGACTTCTGATGTGGAAAAGATGATCACCAATTTAGAAAAGAAATTTGAAAAGAAACTGAAAACCAAAGAAATGTCAGAAGTTGACAAATTATTTGAGCTAGATGAAGAAGTGCCATACAAATTCAAGATGCCATCCTTTGCAAAGTTTAATGGAACCAAAAATCCTCACCTCCATGTGAAGCAGTATATCACTGCTATGCAGTTTGCCTGAGCTACTAAAGCTCAAACTCTAAAGTAATTTATGCTCTCATTGGATCTTGTTATCTAAAATTGGTTCAATACCTTAGATTATGGAACACAAAAGAGTTGGGATCTGCTATACAAGGCCTTCATCCAATAATATGGATATAATGTTGAAATGGAAGTTACCTTAATGGAAGTTGAGTCCATTAGACAAAGGCCAAATGAGAATTTTGTGGACTATGTTAAAAAATGGAGAAATAAGGCTGCTTTGCTCAAGAAAAGGCCCGATGAATCTGATCAAATAAGGATGATTGTGAGAGGGGTGTTGCCTAGTCTTCATGAAAGAATGTCTCATACACTCATCCGTGATTTCAAAGATCTCCTCCAAGCTGGACTACAAATCAAAGAATGGGAAAGAGAGAAGAACCATTTTTTAATAAGAAGGAACGAGAAAGGAAACTATCAATCTGGTAGCAAAGCATGCAAAACGCAATTGGTGTTAATGCTACTAGCCAAGGAACAAGGAGGCAATTTTATGAATTGGGGAAACCGATGTCTTGGGTTCTCAATAAGCTTCAAAGAAGGGGATTGTTGCAACCCTTAAATCCTTGTCCTTTGCCTAACCCTCTCCCACCTAATTTTGACACTAAAGCATTTTGCCAGTTTCATCAAATGCAAGGGCATGACACGGATAGATGTTAGAGGTTGAGGCATGAGATCCAAAATTTGATTGATAATGGGAAGCTACCCGAGCCCAACAAGCCAAACACCAAAGACAACCCATTACCGAAGTTCAATAGAGTACCATCACCGAAAACCTTAATGATTGGAGGAGGTTTGCATGAAAGTTTTGTCATGTCTTCTTTTCAAGATGTGGGTGGAGAAGCAACAAAAGAAGAAGAGCAATTTGGCGAAATTAAACGAGATATGGTGCGTAAAGAAGCAGCCATTTGTGTTGTGAATGGGTTTTGGGATTCAAGCAATATTGATGATGATCTTGTATCCAAGAAGGAAGATTGGACTTGGTCCAAGCCCAAGGAAGATAAAGTAATGAACAGTAGATCCGATAAGCCTTATGTAAGGCCACCGTCTAAAGAGGTGGAAATTAATAAGGGAAAGGAAGTTAAAGTAGGGAATAAAGAAGAGGAAGATGATACCATGCTCAAGCAACTGAAAAAGAACCCAAGCAAGTGTTAGCATTTGCGATTTATTAGCTACTTCTAAAAAGCACCGAGAAACTATGGCTAAGGCCTTAGCTAGCATACCAATTTCCACTTCCATAACACCAGAGGAGCTAATCAACTTCATAAAAATTGAGGGAGTAATGAAATGTGAGGATATTCAAGAGAAGAGCGAAGTTAATATGGGAGCGGTATCTTTCTCAGATGTGGATTTACTGGAAGAGGGGAGAGATCACATCCGCCCTCTCTTTATCAAAATAGAAATCAAAGGGAAAAGGACTCCATGTGTAATGGTTGATGATGGGTTCGCCATAAATTTTTGTCCACTTAAAATATTGCCAAAACTAGCCATGTTGACAAGGGATCTAAATCCAACCGAGGTAGCCATTCGGGCTTATGACAATACCAAGAGACATACAGAAGGAACTTTCAAAACTACTATCAAGGTTTGTCCAATTGAATCTATTATTCAATTTGTTGTTTTAGACATACCCATTACCTTTGCCTTACTCTTGGGACAACCATGGTTTCATCCTCTTAGTGGAGTTCCTTCCACCCTTCATCAAAAGATCAAGTTCCCTAACGGAAATGAGACAGTGGTCATCGAGGCTGAAGATAATGAGGTTGTTAATGCTCTAATGATTGAGAGGCCACTCAATGGTTTCCATGTACCTATAATTTCTAATGATGAAGTAGTGGACTCCAAAGTCTTGAATATGATGAAGAACATGAACTACCTTCCCGGAGCTCGTCTTGGAAAGGGCAAGGCCGGTTTGACAAAGCTGCCAGATTTTAAAACTTAAACTTCCAAGAAGGGGTTGGGAAATGATGAAGTCAACAAAAATGTCCAACCAAAGAAGAATGAGAAGATGAGCTTTCTGCCACTTGAAAAAATCTTTGTCAAAGCTCCAGACATGGGACCACTCCAAGGAAAACCCGAGCCAATCATATTCATGGGAAAGTTTATCCTAGGTTTTGAAATTTTTGCATATGTTGCCAAGCTAGTGGAGCAAGTGAAGAAAGAGCTCACCCTGCAAGCCAACAAAGAGTCCAATTCGGAAGAGAAGAAGGAAGCTGTCCTGAAAGCCGAGAAGACTCCGGAGGAGATTGTTGCCCTGGTTGAAGAAAAGTTTGAAGATATTCTGCCTTATAATTTTGAGAACAATGATTTTGATTTTGATTTTAATTTGTCTGCTTTGTATGAGGATGATGATGTTTTCTTTTCCAAAATGAATGCAATAAAGTCTGATTTTACTTACTTGTGTGATGTTTCTCCTAATGGTTGCATACATTCAAATAGCAGTTACATGAGCATCTTTAATATTAATTCTGTTCATACATAATCATTAAATTTGGGAACAATCAAAAATCCTAAAAACAATAGCATAGCATCCAACCTTACTCCTAATGAGAGAGAGATAAATTTGAAAAAAAATTCAAAAAATATGAAGAAGTATTTGCTTGGTCTTATGAGGATATGCCTGGAATAGATCGAGACATAGCCGAACATCTTATTCCTACTTACACTCACATGAAAACCTGTCAAATAAAAGCTTATGCTATTAAGACTTGAATAGGCTGAATTGGTTAAAGAAGAGGTTACAAGTGAAGTTCCTTGAAGTGATAGAATATCCAGATTGGCTAGCCAACGTAGTACCCATGCCAAAGAAAGATGGAAGAATAAGGGTCTGTGTGGACTATGGAGATTTAAACAAAGCTTCCCCTAAATATGATTTTCCTTTACCTCATATAGATGTTCTCATTGATAGTGCAGCCTCTAGAGTGCTACACTCGTTTGTAGATGGATTTTCCAGATACAACCAAGTGTTAATGGCCCAAGAGGATAAAGCCAAAACTGCTTTCATTTCTACATGGGGTATATTTTGTTATAGGGTGATGTCGTTCAACTTAAAGAATGCTGGAGCAACATACCAAAGGATGGCCACCACACTATTTCATGACATGATGCACAAAGAAGTTGAAGTATATGATGATGATATGATGGTAAAATCAGATACAAGGGAAAACACTTCCAAAACTTAGAATTATTCTTTGATAGAGCATTGAAATATAAGCTAAGATTAAACCCGAAGAAGTGTGTGTTTGGTGTTACCTTAGGCAAATTGTTAGGACATGTGATTGGCCCGAAGGCATTGAGATTGATCCTAATAAAGTTAAAGCAATCAGGGATATGCCAGCCCCTAAGACGGAGATATAAGTTCAGGGATTCATTAGTAAATTACAATACATTAGAAGATTTATAGCAAAGCTCACAACAATCTGTGAGCCTATCTTCAAATTGCTTAAAAAGAATAAGCCAGTCCTGTGGAATGAAGGGTGTCAAAAGGCCTTTGAGCAAATGAAGGAGTATCTACTAAATCCACCTGTTTTGAAACCACCCAAACCCGGTAAACCCTTGTAACTATACTTAGCAGTAGAAGAAGAGTCAATAGGAGCCATGCTAGCCCAAGCAGATGAGTCAGGGATTGATCATGCAGTTTACTATTTAAGTAGAAAGCTCCTACCTTATGAAATTAAGTATAGTATCATTAAAAAGACATACATAGCCATGGTTTGGTCTTTTAAGAAGTTCCGGCATTACTTTCATTCTTATAGTGTGCAAGCAATTTTCAAGTTGGATCCAATGAAGTATGTTAGACAAAAGATCTCTATTTTGATCCTTGACAACTCAAATGGATGATCTATTTAACTTGTGTTTAAGAATCTTGTTGCAGGATTAGGTTGCCTTAAGTAAAGCAAGACAGAACAATTCTAGCGGTCGCACCAGACCAGAATACGACCGCTACATGCAATTACAGAATGAAACCTTATCACAGTAGGTTTCGCGGTCAGAAGTTCGACCTCAGTCGCGACCGCGCCTCAAGAATGGCGGCCGTCCAAAATACTTGCCCGACCACTACTCAAGGAACTTAAATCATTACAATCACAGTAAGGTTCGCGGTGACAAGAACGGTGAATGATTCGACCTCGCTAATCAATTTAGCGAGCGCCCATTCAGAATCACGACCGCCCAACAATTCAAGAAGAAATTGCTCAAAGAGACAGTAGTGTTCGCGTCCACAGGTGCGTCCAGAAGTTCGACGCGAAACTGTGAGTTTGATCGCGAGATTCTGCATAGGGCGACCGTGAGATTCAAATTATGGCGGACATTCAGTTTTGCTCTGTCAGAGAATGACACGTAATATGACCGTTGTAAACCCACTTGAAGATTCAAAAAGGGCGACCGCACCTCTGCTTGGCGCGACCGTCCCGACAAACAAAGCATGGGCAAGAAACGGTCCGACAAACACAGCATGGACAAGATTCCAGCTGCAGAGCACTAAAATTCGACCGTTGTAGCTTTTTCAAAAGCAGCGACCGTCCCTTGTTAAAGGACGACCGCGAGAAGCATGAGAGCGACCATCCTTGCATGAAGGGCGACCGCGAAGTGCTTCGGACAGTTTAAGTAAAGAAGGTCTATTCTGCCAAGACTTTATTCAAAACTTCAATAACGGCTAGTAAGACCACATTGGCTATAAATACAATGTCTCTATGAGAAAACAAAAAGTAAAGTGAAAAGAACAATCAAGAAATCAGATTTTCATAGCCAAGCAACAAATTTTCTTTTACTTAAACTTACAATTAAATTGTAATGAATGTTAGGTGTGATCATTGAAAACACCATTGTATAAGTTTGAGTGTAAGCTTGGGAAACACTTGGGTTGTAAGTGTGAGCCTTAGAAAAACACTTGTGAAGTTAGGTGTGAACTTGTGAAAACACCAAAGTTGGAAGTGAGCTTGTAAAAACTTCAAAGAATAGTGGAACCTTAACAAGTTGTTAAGGAAGTGGATGTAGGATTGAGGTAAATCCGAACCACTATAAATCTTGTGTGTTCTTTCTTTCTTTCATTACTCAACCAACTTTCTATTCCATATTTGTGTTTGTTGAGTTTTTTAATTTGCCATCATTTCGTGAGGAAACCAATTCACCCCCCCCCCCTCTTGGTTGCCATCTTGGGACAACAATTGGTATCAGAGCCCTGAGATTTCTTAAACTTAATTGTGAAATCTGATCCACTATGGCAACTTCTTCTTCATCAAGCTCTCATGGAAATCTTAACTCTATTCTTAGACCCTATTTTGATGGAACTGATTACTCATACTGGAAACACAAAATGTACTTGTTTCTAGATAGTGAAGGGATTGAACTATGGGATTTCGTGGAAAGTGAGTGGAAATCTCCTACTCATGAAGTTGACGGTATTCAAGTTCCTCTTCCCAAAGCTCAATGGTCAACTAGCAATATCAGAGATCGATTCAAGAACAATAGAGCTGCTTCCATCTTGATGAACTCCATTTCAAGAGAAGAAGGTGGAAGAGTTCAACATTTAACTTGTGCACATTGCATTTGGAAAACACTTGAAAACTACCATGAAGGTACGACTCAAGTAAGATTCACCAAAAAACAAATGCATGTTCATGAGTATGAGCTATTCAAGATGAAACCAAATGAAAACGTCATCGACATGACAAATCGCTTGCTTGCTATTGTCAATGAACTAAAGAAGTATGGCAAGGTATATGATCAAGGTGATGTAAACAGTAAAATCTTGAGAGCCCTAAGAGCTAGAAAGAACTTTGAATCCAAAGTATCATCCATAGAAGAAGCTTATGATCTCAGCACATTAAGAACCGACGAGCTAGTTGGTAAATTACTCACTTTTGAGCTGCACAGTGAAAAAGAAGAAGATCAAGGTGAGAAAGAAAAGAGAAAACCAATTGCACTCAAAGCAATCAAAGAAGCTGAGAGCTCAAGCAATGAAGGTACTGATGATGAAGATGAAATGGCAATGTTCTCAAAAAGAATAAATGAATGGAAAAGAAAGAAAAGATTACAAGCAAACAAAGGTACTCCTCCTAAATTCTCCTTCAAAGATAAAGAAAAGAAAAATGAGGTAAAGTGCTATGAATGTGGAAAAACTGGTCACATCAAATCGGATTGCTACAAATTAAAGAACAAAAGGAAATGGGATAAAGAAAAGAAAAAGTCTCTCAAAGCCACATGGGATGACTCTTCTTCAAGTGAGGAAGAAGAAGAAGAAGGAATTGCAAATCTATGTCTCATGGCTATTGAAGATGACTCCAATGAGGTAAGTACTCAATCCTTTGATCTTGTAGCACATGATGATATAAATGATATAGATGATAGTGATTTGATTGAGCACATGAATTTTAAAATAGAAAAATATTATTCTAAAATGATGCTTTACAAAGAGAAAAACTCTAAGTTAGAAAAAGATTATATATGCTTAAAGAATTCTACCTTAGAATTGAAAACCTCAAATGAACACTTGATGAACACAATAGGAGAATTAAAGAAAAGCTCACATGACTTAGAAAAAGTGATTAAAGAGAATGAGACATTGAAGCATGAACTAAAAGAACTAAAAGAATCAATTTCCAGATTTCATAAAGGAAAGGAAGCATTGAACACATTAATTAATAATCAAAGATCACCTTCCTTGAAATATGGATTAGGATTCAATGGCTCAACCAACATTGCACCTAGCAAACCAACATTTGTGAAAGCATCTACAACTAAAATTTCTGGTGTTCATATCAAAGATGCTTGCACCAAGTCTAAAAGAACTAGTTATGGTTCACTAGGAGATAAAGCCAAAAATAATTATGCATTGTTGTTCACTAAATTTGCACAAAAGAAATCACATACTTGTAGTTGTATGTATAATGCAAAAAGAAAAATGCAGAAGAATAGAATACCATGGCAATGCACATATTGCATGAAATTTGGACACAAAAATTTTTCTTGTTATATAAGAAAGGCACATCTCAAGTTAGAAGGCACTTTTTCTACTAACCATCAAGGACCCAACTTCAAGTGGGTACCTAAAAGAAGATGATCACAATTGTTTTGCAGGTATGCCTAAAATCTACTACCAATGAAAGCACATGGCTTGTGGATAGTGGATGCTCAAGGCATATGACTGGAAATGCAAAGCTCTTTACAAGTATTACCTACAAACATGGAGGTAACGTAACTTTTGGAAACAATGCTAAAGGTAAAATTCTTGGTGTTGGCTCCATTGGTTCTATTGGTAAGGATTTAATTGAAGATGTATGGCTTGTTGATGGTTTGAAACATAACTTGCTAAGTGTTAGTCAACTTTGTGATAAAGCATACTTTGTCGAGTTTGATTCCAAGGAATGCAAAATCACAAACTCAAATGATGTTATCATATTTAAAGGTACTAGAACAAACAACACTTACAATGTCAGCATACATTCAAATCATACATGTTTAATGACCACTAATGATGATGCATGGTTATGGCATAGAAGACTAGGACATGCTGGTATGGATCAATTGAAATATATTTATAATGAGAACTTAGTTGATGGCTTACCTAAGATAAAATATGATAAAGACAGAATTTGTGAACCTTGTCAACATGGTAAGCAACATAAAAGCTCATTTAAATCAAAGAGTATTATAAGTACCTCTAGACCTTTAGAGCTCATTCATTTAGACTTGTTTGGACCAAATAGAGTTACAAGCTTAGGAGGCAAATCATATGCATTTGTTCTTGTTGATGATTACTCTAGATTCACATGGGTTAATTTCTTAGCTCAAAAGAATGAAGCCTTTAATTGCTTCAAAACATTTGCAAAAAGAGTTCAAAATGAAAAAGGATATGTGATCACATCTATTAGAAGTGATCATGGTAAAGAATTTGAAAATGAAAATTTTGAAACCTTTTGCAATGAACTTGGCATTTCACATAATTTTTCTGCTCCTAAAACTCCACAGCAAAATGGTGTAGTTGAAAGGAAAAATAGAACTTTAATTGAAATGGCTAGAACAATGCTCAATGAATATGATTTACCATCTTATTTTTGGGCAGAAGCCGTTAATACAGCTTGCTACATTGCAAATCGTGTTTACAAAAGGCATTTAACTAATAAAACTTCTTATGAGCTATGGAATGGAAGAATACCCAGAATTGGATATTTTAGAGTATTCGGATGCAAATGCTTCATATTGAATACCAAGGATAATCTTGGAAAATTTTCATCCAAATCAGATGAAGGCATATTCTTAGGATATTCATCATATAGCAAAGCATATAGAGTATTTAAGATGAAAACTCTAGTAATAGAAGAATCAATGCATGTTGTATTTGATGAATCATCTAAACTTGATCAAAAGAAAGGTATTACTTTTAATGACCCTGCAGATAATCTTGAACCTCTTGAATCTATTGATGCTCCAAAGATCAATCAACTTGAAGAAAAGACTCAGGATCTACCTAAGGATTGGCAATACAAGAAAGATCATCCAAAGGAACTCATCATTGGAGAAACATCTAAGGGAGTAATCACTAGATCTAAAATTAATCATGTTGATGTTAATTTTGCTTTTGTTTCTCAAATTGAACCAAAAACTGTTGAGGAAGCTTTAAATGATGAAAATTGGATAACTGCAATGCAAGATGAACTTAATCAATTTGAAAGAAATAATGTTTGGCAACTTACTCCTAGACCTAAAGATCATTCTATAATAGGATGCAAATGGGTTTATAGGAATAAGCTTGATGAAAATGGTCACATTATTAGAAATAAAGCAAGATTGGTAGCCAAAGGTTATAATCAAGAAGAAGGTATTGATTATGATGAAACCTTTGCCCCTGTAGCCAGATTAGAAGCTATTAGAATATTACTTGCTTTTGCATGTCATATGAATTTTAAGCTTTATCAAATGGATGTTAAAAGTGCATTTCTAAACGGACTCATAAATGAAGAAGTTTATGTTGAACAACCTCCTGGATTTGAAAACTACAAATTTCATGATCATGTTTTCAAACTTACCAAAGCTTTATATGGATTGAAACAAGCACCTAGAGCATGGTATGATAAACTTAGTGCATATTTGCTTGAAAATGGTTTTGCAAAAGGAAAAGTAGACACAACTCTCTTTGTTAAAAAGGATAAGCATAACATTTTGATTGTACAAATTTATGTGGATGACATAATATTTGGAGCTACTGATGAAGCCTTGTGCAAAGAATTTGTTTCTTGTATGACCAGGGAATTTGAAATGAGCATGATGGGTGAACTCAAGTTCTTCCTTGGATTGCAAGTCAAGCAATGTAAAGATGGGATCTTCATCAACCAATCCAAATATACAAGAGAACTCATGAAGAAATTTGGAATGGATGGCTGCAAAACTAGCAAAACTCCCATGAGCACATCCTTGAAATTAGGTAAAGATGACAATGGTAAAGCAGTAGATGAGAAGAAATATCGAGGTATCATCGGATCACTACTTTACTTAACCGCATCTAGGCCTGATATAATGTACAGTGTATGTCTATGTGCTAGATTTTAAACCTGTCCTAAAGAATCACACTTGAATGCCACTAAAAGAATCTTGAATATTTAAGTGGTACAATGCAATTAGGACTTTGGTATCCAAAGAACACATCATTTCATATTATAGGATTTTCAGATGCAGATTATGCAGGTAGTATCTTAGATAGAAAAAGCACAACAGGAGCATGTCACTTTCTTGGTAATTGTTTAGTTTCTTGGCATAGTAAGAAACAAGCATCAGTTGCTTTATCCACAACGGAAGCTGAATATGTTGCAGCTTGTTTTTGTTGCACACAAGTATTATGGATGAAACAACAATTGCTTGACTATGGTAAAGTTTTTAACAATATTTCCATTAAATGTGACAACACTAGTGCTATCAATTTGTCTAAGAATCCTATACAACATTCTAGATCCAAGCATATAGATATTAGACATCATTTTTTGAGGGAAAATGTGCAAAATCAGAACATAATTCTAGAATTTATTGAAACACAAAATCAACTTGCGGATGTCTTTACAAAACCATTGAATGAAGATAGACTTAATTTTATTAAACTTAATTTAGGAATGATTGATGGAAATACTTTGAATTAATTCCCTATCAATGAAGTTTCTATGTGCATGAATTTAATGGTTCTTAACACTCTAGAAATATTTTCTATCTTTCCATGAATCTTTCAATTTTTAAGTCTTTAGCGGTCGCTCCAGAGTCCTTTCGCGATCTCTATCTTGTCTGACAGTTTCATTCAAACTAATGACTCTGTGTGCGGTCGAGAAAATTGTGTGCGCGGCCGCACCAATTTGAATAGTTTCGACCGTTACAGACAATTTCTTCTCTCGCGAGCGTACTTATCTTGAAAATGGTAGCTAGACCTCATTTCGCGATCGCACCTTGTTCAATGTGCGACCGCACCCTGTACACTCTGCTCGAAAATTTATAACCGTTGGCTGTGTGACAGGTCGCAAATCTTGACTTTCAACAGTCATAAATGGCTATTTTCGTTATTTCATCTATTTAAGAGCATAATAAATAATTTTCTTTGATATTTTGCTTCTAAAAACATTCTGAAACCCTAAAATCTTCTCCTCATCATCTGTCATTCAATTGAACCTCTGTTTTCCTGCTCTCTTCTGTTCTTTCTGTTTCAATGGCTCCCAAAAGAAAAACCACCTCCAAAATTAAGGGTCAAGCCAAGAGAGTTCCAGGAATCACCATTAGAGAACCTGTTGTTGAACCTCCATCTCCTCCTCAATCCAAAAGAGGTGAGAAAATTCACAAACCTCACCACCAAACCTCTGAGGAAGACATTAGGTATGCTATGCTTAAGAAAAAGAAGGTTGAAGGCACCAAATCACCTTTTGGTGGAATGCTTTCTGCATTGGGCATCAAGGACGAAATTGAGAGATTGTTGGATGTCCTTGGATGGAGAAAATTTGTCTTTCCATAAGAGGTAGGCTACTCTAGTCTTAGCAAAGAATTTCTGATGTCTCTTCAAATAGAAAAGAGTGCAAATTCTGCACTAGGGTGGTATGGAGTTAGATTTAAGCTCTTTGATCAATACCAAGCCCTATCTCTAGAAGATTTTGGTAGCATTTGGAACTTCCCTTCTGAAGGTATAACCTCTTACAATGACCAAATGTTCTCCAACCGAACCCTTTCTGATTTCTGGCAAGAAATTTCCATTGAAACTTCCTTTGAAAAAGAATCCAAAGCCAGACATATCAAAACTCTCACCCACTGGATGCTCCATAGGATTATCACTTATACCATCCACCAAAGAGCAGATGGAAATGAGAAAGTCACCAAAAGAGACCTCATCTTTTTGTATGCTTTCACCCATAACATCAAAATAAACTCCACCAAGTTCTTGATAGACACCTTCTTTCATCATGCTGTTACAAGAACTGGTACATTCTTCCTATCCTCTCAAGTTACTCAAATAGCTAGGCACCTAAACCTTCTGAATGATTTGAACTTAGCTACCTTGAGAAACCCTTTCACTCTAGCTTCCAGTGCTATCACAATAGATTACTTAGAGCATGCTGGATGTGTTAGGAAAATTGAAGGATCATATGTATACTACTTTGGCAAGAAAGGAGTAATAGATAAACAAAAGAAGAGGCCAAGATATACAATTGAGGAAGAAGGAGATTCAGTTGAAGTTGCTGTGGAATTACCTCCAAAAGCAACTTCATCAAAAGTTGCTCAAGAAACTACTTCATCCTCCACTCAACTCATCCTCCAAGCTATCAAAACTCTTTCCAGGAAATTCTCCAAGTTCAAGAAAAGTGTCTCCAAGAGATTTCAGCACTTGAACAAGAGAATTGACCTTATATCTCATATGCACCATGATCTCTATGACATGCAAGGAAAATTGGACTTGCCTCAGTGCAACCTTGAAGATTGGGATATAAGTGATCATACCCAAAGCATTCCTGAAGAAGAAGAGTCCATCAGCACTAGCTCTGCCTCTGTTGCTCCTAAAGATAAAGGAAAAGCTCCTTTAGTTGAAGAAGAACTAGATGTAGATGATGACTCTGAATAGCTTAAAACTTTTTGTCTCTATTGTTTGCATTTTCATATGATTATTGCTTTATTTTCTGCCTTTGTACTTTTCTCTATCCTTAATAAACATGTTTGTTTCAAATGTTATTTGTTTTTCCTTATTTGTTGTTGTTTTGATTGTTGCTTTTAATATCTTATCCAATGGAAGACACATTTGTTTAAACATTTGATTTATTTTGCCTATGACAATGGGGGAGAAAATAACAACATAATGGAATGAGAAAATAACAACATAATGGAATGAAACTCAGTAAACATAATAGGGGAGAAACAATGGGGGAGAAAATAGTACAATGAATTGTTTAAACATAACCTAATGCACCAAGATTATCACAATGCTCTTAATCATGACTTATGCATAAATCAAGGGGGAGCATTTTAGACTTATTATTTTTTCATCATTCCATTTGAATTGTCAAAGTCAAAATGGGGGAGATTGTTAGACAAAAGATCTCTATTTTGATCCTTGACAACTCAAATGGATGATCTATTTAACTTGTGTTTAAGAATCTTGTTGCAGGATTAGGTTGCCTTAAGTAAAGCAAGACAGAACAATTCTAGCGGTCGCACCAGACCAGAATACGACCGCTACATGCAATTACAGAATGAAACCTTATCACAGTAGGTTTCACGGTCAGAAGTTCGACCTCAGTCGCGACCGCACCTCAAGAATGGCGGCCATCCAAAATACTTGCCCGACCGCTACTCAAGGAACTTAAATCATTACAATCACAGTAAGGTTCGCGGTGACAAGAACGGTGAATGATTCAACCTCGCTAATCAATTTAGCGACCGCCCATTCAGAATCGCGACCGCCCAACAATTCAAGAAGAAATTGCTCAAAGAGACAGTAGTGTTCGCGTCCACAGGTGCGTCCAGAAGTTCGACGCGAAACTGTGAGTTCGATCGCGAGATTCTGCATAGGGCAACCGCGAGATTCAAATTATGGCGGACATTCAGTTTTGCTCTGTCAGAGAATGACACGTAATATGACCGTTGTAAACCCACTTGAAGATTCAAAAAGGGCGACCGCACCTCTGCTTGGCGCGACCGTCCCGACAAACAAAGCATGGGCAAGAAACGGTCCGACAAACACAGCATGGACAAGATTCCAGCTGCAGAGCACTAAAATTCGACCGTTGTAGCTTTTTCAAAAGCAGCGACCGTCCCTTGTTAAAGGACGACCGCGAGAAGCATGAGAGCGACCATCCTTGCATGAAGGGCGACCGCGAAGTGCTTCGGACAGTTTAAGTAAAGAAGGTCTATTCTGCCAAGACTTTATTCAAAACTTCAATAACGGCTAGTAAGACCACATTGGCTATAAATACAATGTCTCTATGAGAAAACAAAAAGTAAAGTGAAAAGAACAATCAAGATATCAGATTTTCATAGCCAAGCAACAAATTTTCTTTTACTTAAACTTACAATTAAATTGTAATGAATGTTAGGTGTGATCATTGAAAACACCATTGTATAAGTTTGAGTGTAAGCTTGGGAAACACTTGGGTTGTAAGTGTGAGCCTTAGAAAAACACTTGTGAAGTTAGGTGTGAACTTGTGAAAACACCAAAGTTGGAAGTGAGCTTGTAAAAACTTCAAAGAATAGTGGAACCTTAACAAGTTGTTAAGGAAGTGGATGTAGGATTGAGGTAAATCTGAACCACTATAAATCTTGTGTGTTCTTTCTTTCTTTCATTACTCAACCAACTTTCTATTCCGCATTTGTGTTTGTTGAGTTTTTTAATTTGCCATCATTTCGTGAGGAAACCAATTCACCCCCCCCCCCCCCCTCTTGGTTGCCATCTTGGGACAACAAAGTACTTAAGGGAGACACCCTCTTTAATTGGGAAGTACGATCGATGGTTGATAATATTAGAAGAATTTGAGATTGAGTATATAACCAGGAAAATAATCAAAGGTAGAGCGGTGGCAGAATTCTTGGCCCAACAATCATTACCAGATAGCGAAGAGGTAGTATTGGAATTTCTGGATGAACATTTAAAAGCAATTGAAGTACAAGGATGGAAAATGTATTTTGATGGAGCAGCAAATAGGAAAGGAGGAGGTTTGGGAGTCATACTGTGAGAGGGGATTTTTGCCCCCACTCCCGGTGGAATGGTTCTTGCGACTTCGGTACTGTTTAGGCTCAGGGCCTTAGAGAACACGGACCTAAGTCCGGAAAAAATGGAGTCGCCACCCGGACGGGCCGGGAAAAAGAAAGGGGTTGATGACTCGATTCCTAAGGAATCCCTAATCCCCTAATGGGTTCGGAAAGTTGGGTACATGTGGGGAAGGTGAGAAATGGCCCAGCACCCCCACAACGCTCGGTTCATTGGAACCGGCCTCCTTTACAGGCCTTAATTTTATAAAATTCTTAAATATAGCAACATTATCCCTATTACACACAATAATTAAAAGAAAGCATCAATATATTAAAATCAAAGCAAGGTCCAAGCAAAACAAATAAATGGACACCCATCCGAAGATGGAAACATGTACTTGCATCACATGCCTAAATAGGACACCCACCGAAAGGTAGAAACATACCCTTTACATAGGTTCTAAAATAGAAAAGAAAATTAAATTACATGATATTTAACTAATAAGGTACCCACCAAGTGGAAACATACCTCTTACAACATTTAGAAACCTAAATAAATTGATAAAAGTAAATAATCATTCATCATAAATAAATCATTCATTAAAAGAATTAAATATCAATGGAAAATAAACATCCATCCATGATAAATTAATTAAACCAAGTATTGAACATAAAATAAATTAAAGCATAAAATAAATCAATGCATAATCAAATATAGAATTGAATAAGGCAAAAAAAAAATCTAAGTTATAGCTACTGTTTCCATTTAAGATCCTTTATTTCATTTGTTTAGGTTTAGGAATTTCATGGGCTTAAGCTACCGTGACTTTTTAAAGAATTAAAATAGATTAAGGATTTTATGTTATAAAAGGTTGGTAAGACATTTTGATTAACCAAATTAAAGTTTGAATGGTGAAATCATGAAACTAGGGTTTTGGACACTTTAAAATACTTTTGATTTGTGGTTTTAAATGATGATTTCAAGCTTACTGTGTAAAATTAAAATATTTGTGTTTATATGATTTTTAAGGTTGTAAAGGATTAGGGTTTATAAAAAAAAAATTAGGGTTTAAGGCTTTAAAAGGCTAAGGTTTTACTATTGGAGTTGAGTTAGGGTTTAGTGTTTTAAAATTAGGGTTTCAGTGGATGCATGAAGCTTTTAGGGTTTGAAAATTAATTTGATACTTTTATGAGGTTTTATAAAAATAAACAAATGATTTAAACTTTATAAAAGCAAAAAAGAAGTTTTTTAAAGCTTTTGGAAAGAAACAGAATATAATTTAAGGGTTTTGATAATTTGGAAAGTAAATTAGGGTTTTGGGGTTTTGAAGAAACTAAATTAATAACTTTAAATTATTTGGAAAATAAAGCAACGAATTAGTGTTTTTAACTTTAGAAAAGCTAAATTAAAGTTCTGGGATTTTGAATTAAAAGAAAGAATGAGATGTTTAGCTATTGTGAAAAAATAAAAGGAATCAAGAATTCAAACCTTCTTTCGCGGGGTTGCACCAAAATTGCTTCTTGGATGAACCAGGTCAAAGACAAGCTTTTCTTGCCTTTGAATTGCTTGAATTGCTTATTTTCTCCCTTCCAAAATTCGATTCAGTTTATTTCCAGAAGGAATTTTTTAAAGTTTCCAAGTTTTCCTACTCCCTCTCGGTCATCAATTTTTCCTCCCTTTTTGTGTTGTAATCTTACTTATTTATAGAAGTTTTTTGTGGTTTTTTCCTAGTTGCTCATGGCATACATTATTTATTAAGAAAAGGAAACTGAAACCTAATTACACTAGGTTTCAGAAAATTTGCATCGAAAAAATTTTGCTGGCAAAAATAAACTGCTGCGGAAAAATCGCGCTGGCGAAAAAAATTGCTGCAGGAAAAATTGCACTGGTGAAAAAGCTGCCGCAGCCTGAGGGCGAAATGCGCCTGCGGGCCATTTCGCCTGCAGATATTATCTGCGGGCGAAATGCCTTTGGCCATTCTAACTCTTTTTTTATTTTTATTTTTTATCTCTTTATTTATTTATTTATTTTATATTTTTTGTTTATTATTTTTGAAGCAAATATTACTTACTTAAAACAACAAAAATTATTTTTTGGACTAAAAAATATATTCGACAATACAAAAATTATTTTGGACTAATTAAATATATTGGACCGGACTGGGTAAAAAATTAAGGGTTTACAGTTTGCCCGCTGCTTGAACGATCTGAAACTTTAGTGAAAGAGAGTGAAAAGCAACAAGACTTAATTTTTGAGCTGGTGGAGGTTTTAGGTTCTGGACCCGATTTGAGTTCTGGACTCAAAGATAATTCTAAGTTCTAGACCTAAGAAAAATTTGGGTTCTAGATCCGAGCTAAGTTCTGGACTTAGAAATAATTCTAGGTTCTGGACCTAATGGTAAAATTGTATTCTGGACCCGAGCTATGTTCTTAGACTTAGAAATAAATTCTAGGTTCTGGACCTAAGGAAAATTTGGGTTCTGGACCCGGTTCGAGTTCTAGACTTAAGGATAATTCTATGTTCTGAACCTAAGAAAAATTTGAGTTCTGGACCCGAGCTAAGTTCTTGGAGTTAGAAATAAATTCTAGGTTCTGGAAATGTGAGCGGGGATTTTCGCCCCCACTCCCGATGGAATGGTTCTTGCGATTTCGGCACTGTTTAGGCTCGGGGCCTTAGAGAACACGGACCTAAGTCCGGAGAAAATGGAGTCGCCACCCGGACGGGCCAGGAAAAAGAAAGGGGTGGATGACTCGATTCCTAAGGAATCCCCAACCCCCTAATGGGTTCGGAAAGTTGGGTACGTGTGGGGAAGATGAGAAATGGCCCAGCACCCCCACAACGCCCGGTTCATTGGAACCGGCCTCCTTTACAGGTCTTAATATTATAAAATTCTTAAGTATAATAACATTATCCATACTACACACAATAAAAAGAAAGCATCATTATATTAAAATCAAAGCAATGTCCAAACAAAACAAAACAAATAAATGGACACCCATCCAAGGATGGAAACATGTCCTTACATCACATGCCTAGATAGGACATCCACCAAAAGGTAGAAACATGCCCTTTACAAAGGTTCTAAAATAGAAAAGAAAATTAAATTACATGATATTTAACTAATGAGGTACCCACCAAGAAGAAACATACCTCTTACAACTTTTGGAAGTCTAAATTGATTGATAAAAGTAAATAATCATCCATAATAAATAAATCATTCATGAAGAGTATTAACCAAAATATAAAACAAACATCCATCCATGATAAATTGAATAAATCAAGTATTAAAATTAAATAAATTAAAGCATAAGAAATAAATCAAGGTATAAATAAATATGGAATTGAATAAAACAAATAAAAGTTCAAGTATAGCTACTATTTCTATTTAGGGTTATTTACCTCATGTGTTAAGGCTTTGGAAATTCTAAAGTTTAAGCTACTATGACTTTTTAGGTAATTAAAATAGATTAGGTTTTATGTTTTTTAAAGGTTAGCAAAACACTTTGATTAAACAAATTAAGATTTGAATGATGAAATAATAAAACTTGAGTTTTAGACACTTTTGAAATATTTTTAATTCATGATTTTAAATAATAAATTGAGCTACTGTAGCTTTTTTGAGTTTTTTATATTTTTATGTTTTTTATGTTTTAAAGGGTTTAAAGTTTAGAAAAAATTAGGGTTTGAGGTTTTAAAGGGTTAGGGTTCATTATTTTAGGTTTAAAAGATGATTTTTGGATTTTAGGCTTTCAATTTGGGGTGCCAAGGAATTTAATTTTAGGGTTTTAAATAGCAACTTGATATTATATGAGATTTTATGAATTTAAACACATGAATTGAAGTTTTTATAAGTAGAAAAGATGTTTTTTATGGTTTTTTGAGTGAAAAAGAGCCTACTTTAAAATCTTAAATGAAACAGAATTTTATTTTGGTTTTGTAGAAAAATATGTTAAATGAGTGTTTTAAGGTTTTTAAGAAGAAAAAATAACAATTTTGAGTCCTTTTAGAAAAGAAAGTCACGTTTTTAATGTTATAAAGTTGGAAAAATTAAATTAAAACTCTAAGATTTTTTATTTAAAAAACTTAAATTTTATAGATTTGGCTATTGTAAAACATAAATCAAAAGAATTAAAACATACCTTCTTTTGTTGATTCTCCAAAAAATAACTCTTCTTGGATGAACTAGCTCCAAAGACAAGCTTTGATTGCCTCTTTTCTTCTCTCTTTTTCGTGCTACTGCTGCTACTGCTGCTATAAATATCAATTGAATTGAGTTTTCCCTTTCCTTCCTTGATTTGGTTTCAAAACCTAAAGCTATCATGAAAAGTTTTTTCCTCACTTGATTTGGTTTAATTGGTCCTTATTTATAGTGGTTTTTAGGTTGTTTATTCCTAATTAATTAAGGTAAGTAATAATAATAAAAAAAAGAAATTAAAACCTAATTGGATTAGAATTCTAAAAATTGCAGCTGAAAAATTTGCGCTGGCAAAAATTCTGGCGACGGGCCCGTGGGCGTGCCAGCCCTCAGGAAATTCCTGCGGGCGGCGTGCCAGCCCGCAGGAGCCTGCGGGCGAGCCACTGTTGGCCTGACGGGCCCGCGCGACCACTTTTCGCTGCCGATTTTTTTCCGACTCCGATTTTTATTTTTATTTTTAATTTTTAATTGTTTATTTTCATTTTTTACTACTAAAAATTAGATACTAAGGTAAAAATTATTTAATTAAAATTATTTTGGACCAATTAAACAACAAAAATCATTTTGGACTAAATAAAGCATGTTGGATCGGATTGGGTCAAAAACTAAGGGTCTACAGTTTGCCCCCTGCTTGAATGATCTGAAACCTTAGTGAAAGAGAGTGAAAAGCAATAAGACTTAATTTTTGAGGTTTTGGGTTCTGGACCCGAGAGATTGGTTTAACTCATCTGACCTCTTATCAGTTGAGAATTCTGGCATAAATGGTTGTTCCATTTTTACGAATTATAGGTCTTTACCCACCAAAAATAGATCTTTATCTATTAGAAACTATGTCTTTTACCTAGGAACATGGATCTTTATCCATTGGAGATTGGGTCTTTACCCGTAAAAATGGATCTTTATCCATTGGAGGTCGGGTCTTTACCCTGGAAATATGGATCTTTATCCATTTGAAATCGGGTCTTTACCCTTGAAACAAGGATCTTTATCCTTCGAACTTTGGGTCTTTACCCTTTGAAACATGGATCTTTATCCATTGAAAATCGGGTCTTTACCCTTGAAACATGGATCTTTATCCATTGGAAATCGGGTCTTTACCCTTGGAACATGGATCTTTATCCATTGAGATCGGGTCTTTACCCTTGAAAATGGATCTTCATCCTTTGAGATCGGGTCTTTACCCTTAAAAATGGATCTTCATCCTTTGAGATCGGGTCTTTACCTTTGAAAGTGGATCTTCATCCTTGAGATCAGGTCTTTACCCTTAAAAATGGATTTTCATCCTTTGAGATCGGGTCTTCACCCTTGAAAATGGATCTTCATCCTTTGAGATCGGGTCTTCACCCTTGAAACAAGGATCTTTATCCTTCGAACTTTTGGTCTTTACCCTTTGAAACATGGATCTTTATCCATTGAAAATCGGGTCTTTACCCTTGAAACTTGGATCTTTATCCATTGGAAATCGGATCTTTACCCTTGAAACATGGATCTTTATCCATTGGAAATCGGGTCTTTACCCTTGGAACATGGATCTTTATCCATTTGAAATCAGGTCTTTACCCTTGGAACATGGATCTTTATCCATTGAGATCGGGTCTTCACCCTTGAAAATGGATCTTAATCCTTTGAGATCGGGTCCTCAACATTGCAAATGGATCTTCATCCTTTGAGATAAGGTCTTCACCCTTGAAAATGGATCTTCATCCTTTGAGATCGAGTCTTCACCCTTGAAAATGGATCTTTATCCTTTCAGATCGAGTCTTCACCCTTGAAAAATGGATCTTCATCTTTTGAGGTCGGGTCTTCACCCTTGAAAATGGATCTTCATCCTTTGAGATCGGGTCTTTGCCCTTGAAAATGGATCTTCATCCTTTGAGATCGGGTCTTCACCCTTGAAAAGTGGATCTTCATCCTTTGAGATCTTCATCCTTTGAGATCGGGTCTTCACCCTTGAAAATGGATATTCATCCTTTGAGATCGGGTCTTCACCCTTGAAAATGGATCTTCATCCTTTGAGATCAGGTCTTCACCCTTGAAAATGGATCTCCATCCTTTGAGATCGGGTTTTCACCCTTGAAAATGGATCTTCATCCTTTGAGATCAGGTCTTCACCCTTGAAAATGGATCTTCATCCTTTGAGATCGGGTCTTCGCCCTTGAAAATGGATCTTCATCCTTTGAGAGTTCTAATTGTTCCATTCTTTTGTTCTTCCTTTTTGCAAAGATTTAACTATTTTTAATTGGACCTTATATCCTCTCCTTGCCCCCTGTGTGGCAAAATATTTAAAAATATTTGGTATATAAACCCAAAAATTGAAAAGGAGAAACTTTGCCCCCTGTGTAGGCTCAAACTCATGATTTTTCTATGCGGACTCTGATTAATATTGTTGTTGTCTAGTTCTTCACATAAGCACGTATTTCTTCTCTTTACAAATTACTGGAGTTTTCTCAAGCAATGGGCTTTCTATGCCCCCTGATTCGATATCTTCTTTTGATTGCTTGCTGTTCATTTTGACAAGGAATAGACAACACAAGACAAGAAAGTGTGATGTGATATGCTCATGTATGCATGATATGCATGAATAATACTTGCAGTCGTTCCATCGACTCACAGGCCGAGGTGATCAGCAGAAGTGTTCTCATTGGTTCCGTTTTGATGCTTGTTCAAGTCTTGCATTGGAATGATCGAAAGCTTTGCATTTGTGGCTTTTATCTTCAAGATGATGAAAGCATGAGTGGTGGAGACCCCAAGTTGCAGAGTCAGGGATTCATCTATTTCGAGCTATATTTCAGCATGTCAGTTGGTAGTTTCTTCATAACTTTGCCAATAATAATTTTCTTTGCTCAATGTGTCCTTTGGAGGTTCAACATACTTCCCTTAACTTGAAGGCTTTGTTATGACAAAACATTTTTTTTTGAAATTTTTGAATTTTTCATTTTGAAATCAAATGTTGGCTTTGCCAAATTAATGTCGATGTACCTGAGGACTTGATTTTCCAAACTAACATATCTATAACATGACAACCCTAGTTACCGTACTTAAACTCAGGAATCATTTCTATTTAAGCAAGAATTGTTGCACTTCAGATAGGCACATACACATTACTTGGCCAAAGGTCTCATTTGAGTTTAAATATTGTCTATCTCATATGCATGCTTATCCAAACTATCTCCACTAATAGACTCTACCTACCAAGAGAGATCAACAGGTCTTTGATAGGCTTGAAATGGGGTCTATGAGGGAAACAGGCTTAAGTGAAGGCCATTTTGAGATTGGAGCTGGTGTGACACAATGGACAAACCTTCACACTACAAATTTCTTGTTGGAATTTTAGGCAGCTTGGAGGCAACCTTGCTAGACTCTAAATTTCTTCTATCTTCTTGGCATTAAACTGGATATTGACTAGGACAATTTTTTTTTGCCCTTGCATAAAGTTTAAGACCCAAATTTGTTTCATTTCTTCTTCTCCCTTTTCTTTCTTTTTATTTTTCTTACTCTTCCCTTTCTTTGTCTTTTTGTCCTTCTTTCTTGTTGGACCACAGAACTTTCAAGAACTGTGTGGTCTTCCTCCTTTTCTCCAATTTTAATTGAATCTTTGGTTGGGTTGGACCAACTGAAAAAAGTCTTTATGAACCAAATAGAAGCCTTTTGCTGCTTTAGGTAAAAGATAACTCAGTTGGCTTTATGAACCGCCTTTTTAGGTTTTATCTCTTTTTTTTTTCTTCTTCTTCTTTTTTTTTCTTCTATTCTTTTTTCTTTCTTTTCTTTTTCTATTCTCTCTTTTTTTTTTCTTTTTTTTTTGGTTATAGCTCAATCATAGTTGTCTTGTTTGTACCAACTTGGGCTTCCAATAATGGATGAGTGGAGTAACATAAATCTTTTTTAATAGGGATAAATCATTTATTACTCCAATGTTGATGTTGTCTTTGAAATATTAAGAGAACTTCAACTACCCTTAGGGTCTTGAAAACGTCCACTATCTTTATGGTCTTGAGAACTTCAACTATCTTTATGGTCTTGAGAACTTCAACTATCTTCATAGTCTTGAGAACTTCAATTATCTTCATGATCTTGACTAATCATTGCCTTTTTTTTATCTTATTGCCTCTTTATCTTAGTGATCATAAGACTTGCCAAAAGTATCGCAATAGCTCAAGGTAGGTTGTTGAGGTTATATGCCAATGAAAAGAAAGCTAAAATTTTATGAAGGCTCAAAGGGACAACTAGGGATTAATATTTAATTGGGTGGATACTAGTTGTTGGCTAATCAAACAATGCCTAGATCATTTCTCCCTTAAATAAGCAGAGTTCAATTTCGCCTCAAAAATTTGTCAAAGCATGTTCTAAGACTGACTAGGACCTAGACAAAGATAATTATATAGGAGCCCTCTCTAAGCAAGAATACACAACTCAATGATATAGAGTAATTCCCTCATCTAGTAAAGTCATTCGAGTCATGATGCCTAGACACATTAATTTATAAACATCAAGCTAAATTCCTTATTGGTTGAGCACCAAAATGAACAAAGACCAACAAAATTTTGATGAAAGCAACTTTAAGTTTGAAAAGCACAATAGTTCAAAATATTAAAGAAAGTAAAATTGAAAAGCAACATTCAAGCTAAGGAAAGTTCATTGAGTTAGGCTTCTTTTCCTTTCACATCTTCAATATCCCCATCTTGAAAGGATGATAAAACAAAATCTTCTTCCAATCCTTTTCCCACCATGAAGGTTGCCGGTGGAGGTACTCTATTGAACCTTGGTAATGGATTGTCTTTGGTGTTGGGCTTATGCGGCTCGGGTAGCTTACCACTGTCAATCAAATCTTGGATCTCATGCCTTAATCGGGTACACTTATCAGTCTCATGTCCTTGAGTCTGATGAAATTGACAAAAAGCTTTAGTATCAAATTTTAGGGGTAATGGACTAGGTAAAGGTCGAGGAGCCAATGGTTGTAACAACCCTTTCTTTTGTAGCTTATCGAAGACCCAAGACAAAGGCTTCCCCAGATCTGAAAATTGCATTCTATTTGCTTGACCGGTTACATTAACATCAACTTCTTTTTGTGTGCTTTGATTGCCCGATTGGTACTTCCCTTTCATTGAAAAGCGATTCTTCTCCCTTTCCCATTCTTCAATTTGTAGACCAGCTTGGAAAAGATCTTTGAAGTCCCTTATAAGGGTGTGAGACATCCTTTCGCAGAGATTGGGCAGGACACCTCTCACGATTATCCTTATTTGATCAGATTCATCGGGCCTTTTCTTGAGCAAAGCAGCCTTGTTTCTCCATCTCTTGACATAATCTACAAAATTCTCATTCGGTTTTGCCTAATGGACTCCACTTCCATCAAGGTAACTTCCAACTCAACATTATATCCATATTGTTGGATGAAGGCTTTGTAAAGTAGATCCCAGCTCTTTTGTGTTTCATCATCTAAGGTATTGAACCAATTTTGGACAACAGGGTCCAATGAGAGCATAAAGTACCTTAGGGTTTGAGCCTTAGTAGCTCGAGCAGATTGCATGGCAGTGATATATTGCTTCACGTGGAGATGAGGATTTCCGATGCCATTGTACTTAGCAAAGGAAGGCATCTTGAACTTAAAAGGGACCTCATCATCTTGTTCAAATAACTTGTCAACTTCGGACATCTCTTCGATTTTTAGCTTCTTCTCAAATTTCTTTTCTAAATCAGCAATCATCTTTTCAACATCAAATGTTTCAGTCTTTTCAATAGTTGTTTTCTCGACAACCTTCGGTTCTTTCTTCTTTTCTTGAACCTCTTGGTAGTATTGAGCCCAATCATCATCATCATCAATGACCACCTTTTCATCATCAAAAGCCACTTCATTAACTTTAGTCTTCCCTTTGTACTTTGGCTTCTTAGTGCTAGCAGATGCCTCGGCATGATTCTCTAAGATTGTAGTCAATTGGTTCTTCATGGTCTCAGCTAGGGCCTCTTTGATTTCTTCCATCTTGGCACTGAGGGCTTCATCCACCATTCTTTGAATTTGTTCGGGCTCCATTGTCTTTGGTGAGCAAGTGATTGAGTCGTTGCTAGATACTTCGTCTCCGGCGTAGGTCGGATTGTCGTAAGCTTTTGAACTTTCGTAATCCAAGGCTGTGAGCCAGAGAGGACCAATGATATGAGATGCAAATGTATGCATGTATGCATGTATGCACAAACAATTAACAAATAAGAACAAATTAGGACGTTCCTTCCAACCTTATAACATCCACACACGAATGGCGAGTCTCTTTTCCTAGGTATACGGTTAACAAAATACCAACATGGGGTATCTTGCTTTCGAATAATTCCCTCAGACGATTAAACCAATAGTTATATTTTCGAAAATGGAAATCAATTCATGATAATTCCCATTCATTAGGTTTTAATCCATTCAATCAACTAAAGTAGCTTTTATGCTATGTTGGATTAAAACGAAATTAAGAGGTTTATTATAAATAGATTTCTCACTTGAAAAGAGTAACTAATGATTCATGGCAAGAACAAGCCCATGGTTAATTTGTTCTTAGTGTAAACTAGGCCCACAATTGATTTTTGGTATTTCATAATTGACCTAAATATTTTTGCAAGCTCTTTGTAAAAAATGGTTGGGTGAAAATAGTTTTGTTTCTAAGCCCATTGTAAAAGATTTTAGAAAAACGGATTTTGGGCTTAGTATTTGGGCCACGAGCCAAAGGATTTTTGATTTATTTTTAGAAAAGTCTTATGTCCAAAGACCATCTTAAAAAGTTTTGAAAATAGTTTTGGTCTTTTGGATTTTAAAGAAAAATTTATTTTGAGCTTGCAAATGTACTTGGGTCATATTAGAAAAAGAACAAACCAAATAAGCCATGATTTAGACTAAGATAAACTAACCATAGTCAAACAACATGCATTTGGGGTAAAACCCTAAGGAAAGTAACTAGGCCAATTACATGAGCTTTAGTCTTTGGGTTAAAACGCTCAGGTTCCCATAGCAAGTATATACCAAATGGTACGAGGCTATGAGTGGTTATGCCATGCTCGATCTCCATACCTTGAGTGAAAGTATGGTATCCCTTACATAACATAACACGGGTAACACGGGCGTCCTAACTCACGCACACAATGCAATCTAATATGATGCAATGGATAATATCATTATAAGAAAGAATAGAATAATATAAAGACCAACGGAATCAACTTCTCTTATCCCCAGTGGAGTTGCCACTGTGAGCGGGGATTTTCGCCCCCACTCCCGGTGGAATGGTTCTTGCGACTTCGGCATTGTTTAGGCTTGGGGCCTTAGAGAACACGGACCTAAGTCCAGAGAAAATGGAGTCGCCACCCGGAAAGGCCGGGAAAAAGAAAGGGGTGGATGACTCGATTCCTAAGGAATCCCCAACCCCCGAATGGGTTCGGAAAGTTGGGTACGTGTGGGGAAGGTGAGAAATGGCCCAGCACCCCCACAACGCCCGGTTCATTGGAACCGACCTCCTTTACAGGTCTTAATATTATAAAATTCTTAAGTATAATAACATTATCCATACTACACACAATAAAAAGAAAGCATCATTATATTAAAATCAAAGCAATGTCCAAACAAAACAAAACAAATAAATGGACACCCATCCAAGGATGGAAACATGTCCTTACATCACATGCCTAGATAGGACATCCACCAAAAGGTAGAAACATTCCCTTTACAAAGGTTCTAAAATAGAAAAGAAAATTAAATTACATGATGTTTAACTAATGAGGTACCCACCAAGTGGAAACATACCTCTTACAACTTTTGGAAGTCTAAATTGATTGATAAAAGTAAATAATCATCCATAATAAATAAATCATTCATGAAGTGTATTAACCAAAATATAAAACAAACATCCATCCATGATAAATTGAATAAATCAAGTATTAAAATTAAATAAATTAAAGCATAAGAAATAAATCAAGGTATAAATAAATATGGAATTGAATAAAACAAATAAAAGTTCAAGTATAGCTACTATTTCTATTTAGGGTTATTTACCTCATGTGTTAAGGCTTTGGAAATTCTAAAGTTTAAGCTACTATGACCTTTTAGGTAATTAAAATAGATTAGGTTTTATGTTTTTTAAAGGTTAGCAAAGCACTTTGATTAAACAAATTAAGATTTGAATGATGAAATAATAAAACTTGAGTTTTAGACACTTTTGAAATATTTTTAATTCATGATTTTAAATAATAAATTGAGCTACTGTAGCTTTTTTGAGTTTTTTTATATTTTTATGTTTTTTATGTTTTAAAGGGTTTAAAGTTTAGAAAAAAATTAGGGTTTGAGGTTTTAAAGGGTTAGGGTTCATTATTTTAGGTTTAAAAGATGATTTTTGGATTTTAGGCTTTCAATTTGGGGTTCTCGGCCAAGGAATTTAATTTTAGGGTTTTAAATAGCAACTTGATATTTTATGAGATTTTATGAATTTAAACACATGAATTGAAGTTTTTATAAGTAGAAAAGATGTTTTTTAAGGTTTTTTGAGTGAAAAAGAGCCTACTTTAAAATCTTAAATGAAACAGAATTTTATTTTTGTTTTGTAGAAAAATATGTTAAATGAGTGTTTTAAGGTTTTTAAGAAGAAAAAATAACAATTTTGAGTCCTTTTAGAAAAGAAAGTCACGTTTTTAATGTTCTAAACTTGGAAAAATTAAATTAAAACTCTAAGATTTTTTATTTAAAAAACTTAAATATGTTAAAGAGGCAATCAAAGCTTGTTTTAATTCTTTTGATTTATGTTTTACAATAGCCAAATCTCCAAAATTTAGCAGCAGTACCTTCTTTTGTTGATTCTCCAAAAAATAACTCTTCTTGGATGAACTAGATCCAAAGACAAGCTTTGATTGCCTCTTTTCTTCTCTCTTTTTTGTGCTACTGCTGCTACTGCTGCTATAAATATCAATTGAATTGAGTTTCCCCTTTCCTTCCTTGATTTGGTTTCAAAACCTAAAGCTATCATGAAAAGTTTTTTCCTCACTTGATTTGGTTTAATTGGTCCTTATTTATAGTGGTTTTTAGGTTGTTTATTCCTAATTAATTAAGGTAAGTAATAATAATAAAAAAAAGAAATTAAAACCTAATTGGATTAGAATTCTAAAAATTGCAGCTGAAAAATTTGCGCTGGCAAAAATTCTGGCGACGGGCCCGTCGGCGTGCCAGCCCGCAGGAGCCTGCGTGGAGCCACTGTTGGCCCGACAGGCCCGCGCGACCACTTTTCGCTGCCGATTTTTTTCCGACTCCGATTTTTTTTATTTGTTTATTTTTATTTTTTACTACTAAAAATTAGATACTAAGGTAAAAATTATTTAATTAAAATTATTTTGGACCAATTAAACAACAAAAATCATTTTGGACTAAATAAAGCATGTTGGATCGGATTGGGTCAAAAATTAAGGGTCTATAGGACCTAATGGAAAATTTGGGTTCTGGACCCGGTTCATGTTTTGGACTAAAGGATAATTCTAGGTTCTAGACCCAAGGAAAATTTGGATTCTGGACCGGAGCTAAGTTCTGGACTTAGAAAAAATTCTAGGTTCTAGACTTAAGAAAAATTTGGATTCTAGACCCAAGCTAAGTTATGGATTTAGGAATAAATTCTAGGTTCTGGACCTAAGAAAAATTTTGGACCCGAGCTAAGTTCTGGACTTAGAAATAAATTCTAGGTTCTGGACCTAAGGAAAATTTAGGTTCTAGACCCGGTTCGAGTTCTGGACTCAAGGATAATTCTAGGTTCTGGACCTAAGGAAAATTTGGGTTCTAGACACGAGCTAAGTTCTTGGACTTAGAAATAAATTCTAGGTTCTGGACCTAATGGTAAAATTGGGTTTTGGACCTGGTTCGAGTTCTGGACTCAAGGATAATTCTAGGTTCTAGACCTAAGGAAATTTTGGGTTTTGGACCCGAGCTAAGTTCTTGGACATAGAAATAAATTCTAGGTTCTAGACCTAATGAAAAATTTGGGTTTTGGACCCGAGCTAAGTTCTGGACTTATAAACAAATTCTAGGTTCTGGACCTAAGGAAAATTTTGGTTCTGGACCTGGTTCGAGTTCTGGACTCAAGGATAATTCTAGGTTCTGGACTTAAGGAAAATTTGGGTTCTGGACCCGAGCTAAGTTTTAGACTTAGGGAAAATTCTAGGTTCTGGACCTAAGAAAAATTTGGGTTTTGGACCCGAGCTAAGTTATGGATTTAGGAATAAATTCTAGGTTTTGGATCTAAGGAAAATTTGGATTTTGGACCCGAGCTAAGTTCTAGACGTAGAAATAAATTCTAGGTTCTGGACCTAAGGAAAATTTGGGTTCTGGACCCGAGCTAAGTTCTTGGACTTTGAAATAAATTCTAGGTTCTGGACCTAATGGTAAAATTCGATTATTGACCCGGTTCGAGTTCTGGACTCAAGGATAATTCTAGGTTCTAGACCCAATAAAAATTTAGGTTTTGGACCCGAGCTAATAATTTTTTATTTCAAAAAGTTTGGCTAATTTTTATGCATGCCTTCTTATTGACCCCTGGGTGTAAAAATATTTATATACCTGTAATTATTTGAATGATTAAAATGAATAAATCAATTTACTATTTATTTACTTTGTAATCACTGTTGATGCACTATTTACTATTCATAAATAGTAAATTTACTATTTACAAATAGTATCAAATAGTATTTACTATTAAAAATAGTACTTTCACTATTTATAAATAGTAATACTATTCATAAATAGTAAAATATATTGTTCATCAATAGTAATACTATTCATAAAATAGTAAAATTTACTATTCCTCAATAGTAAAATTAACTATTCATAAATAGTAAAATTTACTATTGAGGAACAGTTTTGAATTTTGTTTTTTGCTTGTCGTTTCTCTATAAAAAGCCACCATTCCTTCATTTTATTTCACAGCACGATTTCAATTTCATAATTCTCTCAAATTTCTTTTCAATTTTAGCACATATTTTTCAAAAATAATGCATGCTTCGAGGTCAAAGACTCATTCTAATGCCGAGTTATTGGAGTTTATTCGGCATCATGAAGATGAAAATTTAGATATACTAGCCAGGATACCGCTCAATCGCAGTTCCAACCAAAAGAGCGAGGTATTTATTTTTCCTTTTTTATTTCTCTTGATTTTTTCCTTGTGTTTTCTATTATATATTTTTTTATTTTTTTATTTTATTTTTTTTATTATTGTTTATTTTTTATTATTTTTTATTATTCTTTATGTTTTTTTTATTTCTATTAATATTTTATATTTTTATTCCTTTTTAGGAAAAATAAATTAATTTTAAGTAGATAGGATAATATGTACTTACCTAGTATTAACTTACCTGGGTCTGTGTTAGCATGATCGTTGTGTTGTTCGGGCTGGAGGATGTATTTAGAAAGCCCGACAATGGTACGACGTAGTGCCTTCTCAGGTAAGGCGGATTATCCGGGATTGCAGCTTTGAGCAGTTCATCTTACAATTGCCATCCGAGGAATATCAGATAGACCGGAGCATAGTCCAGGCGCTTGTAGAGTGATGGTTGGATACAACCCACACTTTTCACTTGCCCATTGGAGAGATGGCAATTGGTCCAGTCGATTTTACTGCCATAACTGGCCTTCGATATGATGGTGCTCCGGTTTCTCTAACTAATGATATTTTATCATTTAAAGAAATTCAGGAATTAATTGGTATGGAACCGTCCTATAAAGGGCCTTTTAAGATAAAAAAATTGAGCCAATTCATAGTTATTGGATGAACTACGAAGGACGGTTGGCAGAGACACAGCCGAACAATATGCTCGAGGATTTTTGTTATATCTGCTCGGGTCGACCATCTTAGGTAGCACTGAATCCTCCATTCACTTGTCAGTGTTGAGTGCCCTTTCTTATCTCAGAATGGTATCATCTTCTAGTTGGGGTGAAGCTGGTCTCGCGTGTCTTTATCATGGTCTTGATAAGCTTTGCTGAAATAAGAAGTCTTTTGTCCGCTTGATGGCGGTTGTCAAGGTATTTTTTTTCCTTCACCAATGTTATTTCCACTCTTTTCTTGCATGAATTTGATCTTTACTATCATTTTTGTAGGTATGGGCATATGAACATAACCTCGTGAGGGTACCCGGTATTTCCCGAGAGAGAGTCGAGTATCCGAGTTTAAATTTCTGGTTGTCTGATCGTGTGGACGTTCCCAGCTCTCATATGTGCATACTCACCGCTATGTGTTGAGCTGCTTAACTAGGGACCAGGTAAAATAACATTAGTATGCTTTAAATTTTATGTGAAAATTTTACTTACCTTATGTTATTTTGCAGGTGAATTTGGCCTGGTGGAGCCCAAAAGAGCGAGCAAACTGGTCTCCTTTAATGAGGGCTACACTGTCTTTCCAACATTCTCACCGAATTATTACGGACCCAGTGTCTAGTGGCTGGTTTCTCGAGGAGAGAGTTTATGAATGGTTTCTCGGTCCAGAGCAGCGGAGGTTTCTGATGCAAATCCCAGAATATACTTTAAATATTATGTCAATGCCGGAGGATGTATGGTGGTCTGCCCGGTATGATTATGGTGCCGAGTCATTTCTCCATTTAAGTGGTCCATTTTATGCCCGTTTTATTCAAATAAGACTCTTGAACTTTGATGTATCTCCTATTGGTGTGTGGGAGATTTTCGATGAAAATGAGGGTAGAGATGAAGAAGAACATCATGGAGCTGCAGGAGAGCTTGTTCCACATCTCGGGACTATTACTTCTCAGGTAAAACTCTTACCATCTTTCCCTTGCAACTGCTTTTTCTTTCTTTGATTCTTTAATGATTGTTGCAGGCTGTTGGTTCATTTTATCATGAGGCTGGACCTTCTTTTACTGCCCCTTTGTTTACTCATTCTAGCCCGCCAGATATGCCATCTTATCCGCAGGGCATTGATATGAACTACTTGGTACGTTTCTTATTTCATAGTAGTTTATGCTATATGTATGCATGATTATATATGCTCTTACCTTTTTCCTTCTTGGCTCACAGTGGATGCTCGAAGAACAAAATAAGAAACTTCAAGAAGAGTTGGCTGCAAGTCATCAGCAGGCTTCTCATTTTGAAAGTTTATATCATTAATCCGAACAACATTTTTGAGACTTCCGATTTCAGGGGATGAGGGATCCCGGTGCTTCTTCATCAAGAGGCCTCCAGACTAACGACCATTAGATCCTTTCGTCTGCTTCTGATGAGGACCATGACAGATTAGAACTTCAAGGTAATAAGGATTTTGATGCTCCTGCTTCAGGTGATCCCGGGATGAGTAATTTGCCAGGTTTTGGTGCTCCCGCTTTGGGTGGACTCGGGACCAGTGATTTGCCCCCTCATCCAACAGGCGATGATTTTTTCAAGGCTTTATTTGATGACTTACCACCACCCTCTTAGTGATATGTAAATATTGTAGCAATTGTAAAATCTTATACAATAATGAAAAAAAATACCATTTTCCTCTTTACTGTAACTCCTTTTTTTTGTTACACTACACCATAATTTACATCCACTTCATTTGCTAAACCAAATCCAACGTGGTAAAGGAAATTCATTGCCAATTCCTTTCCTTATGGCATATGGTCTTATTCTTTCCCATCATCTTTTCCTTTTCACTTTTGGAAAAGGTTTGTTTCTTCTATATAAATCACCCTTCATGCCATATTTTAATACATAAACCAAAATTCTTTCTCTTTCAATGTGAAGACTCCCTTTAACAATTTTAATTTTTTCTTCATTCATTCACCATGACCGAGCATCATTTAAAGAGAACAAAAATTCTATTTACTAATATGGATGTCATTCATCGGAAGCAAATTTCATGGTCAAAACTTGATTTTTTAAAATGTTTTCAAAATGTTAAATTGGACCACTCCTTCTTACATGTCGTGGCTTCCTTTTGGGATACGAATTCTAGGGTATTTAGAATTAATGGCTTTGAATTATGTCCCTTGATTGAAGAATTTGAGGCCATCCTTGGATATCCCAATAATCAACAAATGGTGTTACCCACATTGATTTCCAAGACTCAACAGAAGATGCAGATGTTATTTCAAATTCCAAAATCTGAAGTTCTTCTATTGATGAGAGGTGAAAAAAATCTACTTGCCCCTTTGATTGACTTTTGCCTCTCTCATTTGGCTCCTACTAAGGCATGGGGATGCATGCTTTGTCTTTGCTTGCTCAGTCAATTCTTGCTTGTTTCTTCTGACAGCAATATTGATCCATGAGTATTGGATATTATGGACCAAATGTAAGGAGGCTTGTCGCCAATACCTGTGATCTTAGCCAAAACCTTAGTTGGATTAGACCAATTTAAATCAGGATTGTCAAAGAGACTGACTGGGAGTCCGTTGCTGCTTCAGGTAATTACCTAAACTACCCTTTTGGGTTTTCAATTTAGGTTTTATTTTTTTTTTCTTTTATTGCTTTAACTTTTTCCTAGTCCGCCATGTAGGTTTTTGAAACTAGCGAGCTGTCCTAATTTTTGCCTAAGCTGCCCTTGCGGGTTTTCAACTTAGCAGATTCTTTTTTTTTTCTTTTTAATTTAATGCTTTCTTCACAGATTTAGCTTCATGAGCATCTTTGTTTGCTTGATACTCCATCCATGGATTTTGCCAGATACCTGCCACGTTATCATTCTACTAGGAAGCTACTCCATCATGCTTCTTCATATGATGACTGGGTTGACTGGATCCATTTGCGCTCTGAAGTCAATATCCGTTGGTTGGTACCTTGGTGGAAGATTTCTCGTATCACCATGTGGACATACTTGATGTACATTCCCCTTGCTGCTCTTCATCAAGGTACATGCTATGATCCTCGCCGACTTGGCCGTCAGTATGAAACTAAGCCTCGTGATTCTGACTTTGCTTCCGACTTAGACATGCCTTGCTTGACTGAAGCCTACTTGGATCGGCTGAGGCAAAGCTAGCCTGCATGTTACACTTATCGACTACCATAGATTTTACATTTGTCAATTCAGAAAGTGTATTGTTAGGATGAAAAAATAATTAAAGTAATAAAAGATGCTTCTTTTCCATTTATAATTTGTCATCACCTTTTGCTATTGTATTTATTTATTTCATCCATATCTGGTCAAATACTTATAACAGTGCACATAGAACAATTTTAACATCAATTCTGTTTTATTAAATTGGGGAACAACCAAACATAAAGCCAGTATACACAAGATTACTCCTGTTGCCAACTAGCCCTTTCGGGTTTTCTAATTGACGATTTCCTCTCATTTAGCCCTAATTGTTGCCTAGCCCACCCTTTAAGGTTTTCAAAACTAGCGGACTGCTCTAACTTTTGCCTAGGCCATACTTTTTGGGTTTTCAACCTAGCGAGCTCTTTTCCCCTTTTTTTTATACATAAAACTTCTTCAACCTGTCAAAGTTTACTGGCTCACTAAATTCGTTCCCGTCCATGTTTGACAACTTCACCGCACCTTTGTTCATGACTTGTTTTACGACATATGGTCCTTCCCAGCTAGGCCTAAACTTCCCTCTTGGATCAGATATGTTAGGCTTACATTGCTTCAACACCAAATCCCCAACTCTGAATTTTTTGATTTTAACCCTTCTATTGTAGGCCCGAGCTATCTTCTTTTGATACAGTTGATGATGATATAGTCCCTTTAACCTTCTCTCTTCTAGTAGAGCTAACTATGTGTATCTGCTTACTACCCATTCCGTTTCAGGCAGTCCAGCTTCCAAGACTACTCTTAACGACTTGATCTCAATTTCAATTGGCAATATTGCTTCCATCCCATAAACGAAAGAGAAAGGTGTCATTCCACTAGGTTTTTGCACACTTGTCCTATATCCCCATAAAGCAAAGGGAAGCATCTCTGACCAATCCCTATAAGTCTTGGTCATCTTGGACAGAATTTGCTTAATTGTTTTATTTGTTGCTTCAACCGCACCATTAGCCTTTGGTCTATAAGGAGAGGATCGATGATGATGGATTTGGTACTTCGAGAATAAATTCTTAACTGCTCCTTGAAATTGTACCCCATTGTCTGATATCACACTATGCGGGACCTCGTATCTGTAGATGAGGTTCTTTTCAATAAACCTATCCATTTGGCTTGCACCCAATTTATTGAAGGATTCAGCTTCGACCCATTTTGAAAAATAATCTACTGCTACTACAATGAAACGGTGACCATTTGAAGCTGTCGAATGTATCTCTCCTATAATGTCGATACCCCAGGTGGCAAATGGCCAGGATGAAGATATTGAATGTAGTTCTTCAGGAGGCATGTGATTCAAGTTACCATACATCTGACATTATTGGCACTTCTTGACAAACTCAATATAATCTCTCTGCATAGTCAACCAATAGTAACCTTGTCGAATAATCTTCTTAACTAGGGCCAAACCATTCATTTGCAGACCGCTACTTACCGCATGTATTTCTGACATGATGCGCTCCACTTCAGGTTTTCTTAAACATCTTAAATGCACTCCATCAGGCCATCTTTGATATAACTCTCCATAGAAGGTGATGTATTGCAATGACCACCTCCTTATGGCTCTTCTCTCTTTCTTTGTTGCCCACGGCGGGTATTCTCTTTCCTCCAAAAATCATCTTATAGTATCATACCATGCATCATGGTCTGTATCAAATTCCATGATTGTCTCATATTCATTGCAAGGAGTTGATGAACTGGTCAAGATCAGAGGCTTAAGGAATAGGCTAACAGGGTTTTCCCATACCGAAGCCAATGTGGCTAGGGCATCAGCCATTTGATTTTCTTCTCTTGATAGGTGTATAAAACTACACTCCTTAAAGTTCTTTTTCATCATGGTCAAGTAATGGTGGTATGTTTTTAATTTTTCTTCTTTCAACTCCCATTCTCCATTTACTTGGTATACAACTAGCAACAAATCACCATAAACTTCCACCTTATCCACCTTCATAATCATTAGGGTTTCCAAACGAAAAATACAAGCTTCATATTCCACCATATTATTGGTTGCCCTAAATTTCAACTTTTTGGCTAAAGGGATAAGTTCCCCTTTGGGCGAATCTAGTATAACTCCCAAACCTGCTCCTTTCCTGTTTACTGCTCCATCAAAATACATTTTCCACCCTTGTACTTCAATTGCTTCTAAATGTTCATCTGGAAATTCCAAGATTACCTCTTCTCTTTCTGGTAATGGTTGTTGGGCCAGGAATTCTGTCGTCGCTCTACCTTTGATTGTTTTCCTGGTTACATACTCAATCTCAAATTCCTCTAATATTATCAACCATCAACCATATTTCCCAATTAAAGAGGGTGTCTCACTTAAGTACTTCATTGGATTCAACCTGAAAATTGCTTGCACACTATACGATTGATAGTAATGCCGCAACTTCTTAGAAGACCAAACCAAGGCTATACATGTCTTTTCAATGATACTATACTTAATTTCATAAGGTAGGAGCTTTCTACTCAAATAGTAAACTGCATGCTCAATCCCTAATTCGTCTGCTTGGGCTAGAATGGCTCCTATCGACTCTTCTTCTACTACTAAGTATAGTAATAAAGATTTGCCGGGTTTAGGTGGTTTTAAAATAGGTGGATTCAACAAATACTCTTTTATTCGATCAAAAGCCTTTTGACATTCTACATTCCATACGACCGGCTGATTCTTTCTAAGCAATTTGAAGAAAGGTTCACAAATTGTTGTGAGCTTTGCTATAAATCTGCTAATGTACTGCAGTTTACCAATGAATCCCTAAACTTCTCTCTCCGTCTTTGGGACTGGCATATCCTGATTGCTTTGACTTTGTCAGGATCTATCTCAATGCCATTTGGACCAATTACATGTCCCAATAATTTGCCTGAAGTAACACCAAATACACACTTCTTCGAGTTTAATCTTAGCTTATATATCAAAGCTCTATTGAAGAATAATTCTAAGTTTAGGAAGTGTTGCTCCCTTGTATCTGACTTAACCATCATATCATCAACATATACTTCAACTTCTTTATGCGTCATGTCATGAAATAGTGTGGTGGCCATCCTTTGGTAGGTTGCTCCAGCATTCTTTAAGCCGAACGACATCACCCTATAACAAAATATACCCCATGTAGTAATGAAAGGCTTTATCCTCTTAGGCCATTAACACTTGATTGTATCCAAAAAATCCATCTACAAATGAGTGTAGCACGCTAGAGGCTGCACTATCAATGAGAACATCTATATGAGGTTAAGCAAAATCATCCTTAGGGGAAGCCTTGTTTAAATCTCTATAGTCCACGTAGACCCTTATCCTTCCATCTTTCTTTGGCACGGGTACTATGTTGGCTAGCCAATCTGGGTATTCTATCACTTCAAGGAACTTCACTTGTATTTGCTTAGTGACCTCTTCTTTAACCAATTTAGCCCACTCAGGTCTTAATCGCCTAAGCTTTTGTTTGACAGGTTTTATGTGAGTGTAAGTAGGAATATGATGCTCGGCTATGTCTCGATCTATCCCCGGCATATCTTCATAAGACCAGGCAAATACTTCATCATATTTTTTGAATATTTTTTCAAATCTCTCTCTCTCATCAGGAGTAAGGTCGGATGCTATGCTAATGTTTTTAGGATTTTCATTTGTTCCCAAATTTAATGATTGTGTGTTAACAGAATTAATATTAAAGATGCCCATGTAACTGCTATTTGAATGTATGCAACCATCAGGAGAAACATCACACAAGTAAGAAAAATCAGACTTTATTGCATTCATTTTGGAAAAGAAAACATCATCATCCTCATACAAAGCAGACAAATTAAAATCAAAATCAAAATCATTGTTCTTAGAATCATAAAGCAGGATGTCTTCAAACTTTTCTTGGACTAGGGCAGCAATCTCTTTCGGAGACTTCTCGGCTTTCGGTGCAGCTTCATTCTTCTCTTTTGGATTGGATTCTTTACTGGTTGGCAGGGTGAGTTCTTTCTTCACTTGCTCCACTAGCTCGGCAACATCTGCAAAAATTTCAAAACCTAGGATTAACTTGCCCATGAACATGATCAGCTCAGGTTTTCCTTAGAGTGGTCCCATATCTGGAGCCTTGACAAAGATTTTTTCAAGTGATGGGAAGCTCATCTTCTCACTCTTGTTTGGCCGGACATCATTGTCTTCATCATATCCCAACCCCTTCTTGGAAGTTTGAGTTCTAAAATTTGGCAACTTTGTCAAACCGGCCTTACCCTTTCCAAGACCAGCTCCGGGAAGGTAGTTCATATTCTTCATCATATTCAAGACTTTGGAGTCCACTACTTCATCATCAGAAATTGCAGCTACTTGAAAATCATTGAGAGGTCTCTCAATCATTAGAGCATTAACAATCTCATTATCTTCAGCTTCAATGACCACTGTCTCATCTCCGTTGGGAAACTTGATCTTTTGATGAAGGGTGGAAGGAACTCCACCAAGAGGATGAAACCATGGTCGTCCCAAGAGCAAGGCGAAGGTGACTAGTATGTCTAAAACAACAAACTCAACAATAGATTTAATTGGACCAACCTTGACAGCAGCTTTGAAAGTCCCTTCAGCATGCCTCTTAGTGTTGTCATAAGCACGAATTGTTACTTCAGTCGGATTTAGATCCCGTGTTGACATAGCTAGCTTTGGCAATATCTTAAGTGGACAAACATTTATGGAAAACCCATCATCAACCATTACACATGGAGTCCTCTTCCCCTTGACTTCTATTTTGATAAAGAGAGGGTGGATGTGGTCTCTCCCCTCCTCCGGTAAGTCCGCATCCGAAAAAGAAACTGCTCCCATATTAACTTCGCTCTTCTCTTGAACCTCTTCACATTTCATTACCCCTACAAATTTTTATGAAGTTGATAAGATCCTCTGGTGTCATGGAGGTAGAGATTGGCATGCTAGCCAAGGTTTTGGCTATAGTTTCACGGTGCTTTTTAGAAGTAGCTAATAAGTCCCACATGCTAACACTTGCTTGGGTTCTTTTCAATTGCTTGAGCACATCATCATCTTCTTCTACTTCAACTTCCTTTCCTTTATTAGTTTCTACATCTTAGGTGGTGGCCTTGCATAAGGCTTACCAGATCTAGTATTCATCACCTCATCTTCTTTGGGCTCGGACCAAGTCCACTCCTCCTTCTTGGATACAGTATCATCATCACTATCACTTGAATCCCAAAACCCATTGACAACACAAATTGCTACTTCTTCACCCATCATAGCTTGTTTAACTTCACCAAATACCTCTTCTTATTTGGTTGCTTCTCCATCCACATCTTGAAAAGAAGACATGACAAAATCATCATGTAAACCTCCTCCAATCATGAAGGTTGCTGGTGGTGGTACCCTATTGAATTTTGGTAATGGGTTGTCTTTAGTGTTTGGCTTATTGGGCTTGGGTAGCTTCCCATTATCAATCAAATTTTGGATCTCATTTCTCAACCTCATGCATCTATCCATGTCATGCCCTTGCATTTGGTGAATTTGACAAAATGCTTTGGTGTAAAAATTAGGTGGGAGAGGGTTAGGCAAAGGGCGAGGATTTAAGGGTTGTAGCAATCCCTTTCTTTGAAGCTTATTGAGAACCCAAGACATTGGTTTTCCCAATTCTGAAAATTGTCTCCTCGTTCCTTGGTTAGTAGCATTAACACCGACGACCTTTTGCATGCTTTGGCTACCAGATTGATAGCTCCCTTTCTCATTCCTTTTTGTTGCAAAATGGCTCTTCTCCCTTTTCCATTCTTCAATTTGCAAACCAGCTCGGAGAAGGTCTTTGAAATCACGGATGTGTGTATGAGACATCCTCTCATGAAGATTAGGCAACACCCCTCTCACAATCATCCTTATTTGATCGGATTCATTGGGCCTCTTCTTGAGTAAAGCGACCTTGTTTCTCCATCTCTTGCCATAATCTATAAAATTATTATTCGGCCTTTGCCTAATGGACTCCACTTCCATTAAGGTAACTTCTAACTCAACATTATACCCATATTGTTGGATGAAGGCTTTGTAAAGTAGATCCCAGCTCTTTTGTGTTCCATCATCCAAGGTAGTGAACCAATTTTGGATAACAGGGCCCAATGAGAGCATAAAGTACCTTAGGGTTTGAGCCTTAGTAGCTCAGGCAGATTGAATGGCAGTGATATACTGCTTTACATGGAGATGAGGATTTCTGGTGCCATTGTACTTTGCAAAGGATGGCATCTTGAACTTGTACAGGACTTCTTCATCTTGTTCAAATAGTTTATCGACCTCGGACATCTCTTCAATTTTTAGCTTCTTCTCAAATTTCTTTTCTAAATCAACAATCATCTTTTCAACATCGGATGTCTCAATCTTTTCAATAGCTGCCTTCTCAACAACCTTCGGTTCTTTCTTCTTCTCTTAACCATCTTGGTAGTATTGAGCCCAATCATCATCATCATCAATGATCACCTTTTCATCATCAAAAACCACTTCACCAACTTTGGTCTTCCCTTTGTCCTTTGGCTTCTTAGTGCTAGCAGATGCCTCGGCATGATTCTCTAAGATTGCAGTCAACTGGTTCTTCATGGTCTCAGCTAGGGCCTCTTTTATTTCTTCCATCTTGGCGTTGAGGGCCTCATCCACCATCCTTTGAATTTGTTCGGGCTCCATTGTTTTTGGTGAGCAAGTGATTGAGTCATTGCTAGATACTTCATCTCCGGGGTAGATTATTGTATGCTTTTGAACTGTCGTAATCCAAGGCTGTGAGCCAGAGAGGATCAATGATATGAGATGCAAATGTATACACGTATGCATGTATGCACAAACAATCAACGAAGAAAGATAATTAGGACGTTCCTTCAAACCTTATAACATCCACACACGAATAGAGAGTCTCTTTTCCTTGGTATATGGTTAACAAAATACGAACATGGGGTATCTTGTTTTCGAATAATTCCCTCGGACGTTTTAACTAATAGTTATATTTTTGAAAATGGAAATCCATCCATGATAATTCCCATTAATTAGGTTTTAATCCATCCAACCAACTAAAGTAGCTTTTATGCTATATTGGATTAAAACTAAATTAAGAGGTTTATTATAGATAGATTTCTCACTTGAAAAAGGTAACTAATGATTCATGCCAAAAACAAGCCCATGGTTAATTTATTCTTAGTGTAAACTAGGCCTACAATTGATTTTTGGTATTTCTTAATTGACCTACATATTTTGCAAGCTCTTTATAAAAAAAATTGGGTGAAAATAATCTTGTTTCTAAGCCCATAAAAAGATTTTAGAAAAATAGATTTTAGGCTTAGTATTTGGTCCATGGGTCAAAGAATTTTTTATTTGTTTTTAGAAAAATCTTATGTCCAAAGACCATCTTGAAAAAAATTTTGAAAATAGTTTTGGTCTTTTAGATTTTAAAGAAAATTTTATTTTGAGCTTACAATATACTTAGGTCATATTAGAAAAACAACAAACCAAATTAGCCATGATTTAAGCTAAGATAAATTAACCATAGTCAAACAACATGCATTTGGGGTAAAAACCTAAGGAAAGTAACTAGGCCAATTACATGAGCTTTAGTCTTTGGGTTAAAAAGGCTTAGGTTCCCATAGCAAGTATATACCAAAAGGTATGAGGCTATGAGTGGTTATGTCATGCTCGATCTCCATACCTTGAGTGAAAGTATGGTATCCCTTACATAACATAACACGGGTAACACGGGCGTCCTAACTCACGCACACGATGCAAACTAATATGATGCAATGGATAATATCATTATAAGAAATAATAGAATAATATAAAGACTAAAGGAATCAACTTCTCTTATCCCCAGTGGAGTTGCCACTGTGAGTGGGGATTTTTACCCCCACTCCCGGTGGAGTGGTTCTTGCGACTTTAGCACTGTTTAGGCTCGGGGCCTTAGAGAACACGGACTTAAGTCCGAAGAAAATGGAGTCGCCACCCAGATGGGCCAGGAAAAAGAAAGAGGTGAATGACTCGATTCCTAAGGAATCCCCAACCCCCTAATGGGTTCGGAAAGTTGGGTACGTGTGGGGAAGGTAAGAAATGGCCCAGCACCCCCACAATGCCCGGTTTATTGGAACCGGCCTCCTTTATAGGTTTTAATATTATAAAATTATTAAATATAACAACATTATCCATATTACACACAATAATTAAAAGAAAGCATCAATATATTAAAATCAAAGCAAGGTCCAAGCAAAACAAATAAATGGTGTAACACCCCTATACCCAGTATACGTACACAGCATGCTAATACGATCATAATATACGTATACTAAATATAGGTTTGCCACTGTTTATAAAACAATCAAACTATCCCTTTTTCAATAATATAAAGAAATCCAAAACATTTAAAAGAATTTATGAAACACAATAGACTCAATGTTTATTAAATACACAGCGGAAAACGTAACAAATGTTTATAATTACATAAATAATAAAACACAAATTTTACAAAACATAAATATATACATGTTTGGCAGTGTCTTCAATCTTTAAGCTTCACTAGCAATACCTCAAGATCTAGCCTTTACCCGGTCTAGAGGAACTCTCCGGTTCTTCCCTGTTACCTGCGCGATAAATCATAATCGTGCTAAGCCAACGGCTTAGTGGTACAAACTATAACAATACTATGCCTTGATGCAATACAATGCCAATATAATATGTTTAAACATTATTCTTTATACATAAGAATATCACTTAATATAGTCTTACATTAAATCTCATTATTCATTAATCACACTTAACAAAGACAAGCATGGGCCCAAAGACACTAATATGCCATTCAACTTTCAGAGTTAATGTTTTGGTTTAATTATCTCGTTTATCATTATCATTATCCCAACTAGGCTTCAAGGATTATGTTCAACCAAGCTTCAAGGGGAACAAAGCATGCTAAGTATCAACCCAACTTGGCTTCAAGAACCAAACCCAACCTAGCTTCAAGGGGTGTAACATCTCAATTAGGCTTCAAGGACTAGACCCAACCAAGCTTCAAATTAAACTTCAACCCAACTTGGCTTCAAGGATCAAGCCAACCTAACTTCAAGAGATTGTTAATATTAGGCATGCCACCAACAACAAAACTCTGAAAATGAATAACATATTAGACACACAATTCATTTATCAATTTCATTCTCAATTCTCATCATCATCTAGGCAAACATGCCCCACTTATCTCAATTGAATTATCATAGCCAATTACAATGGCCTCAAATCTTATCATGTCTCAATTCACTTCATAATACTCAATTATTCAAATATACATAATCAATTATATTAAACAACATCACATAGGCATACATGCCTCAATCATCTCAATTGGCATTATGTAAAACATAACATTATTAATATGCATCAACAATGCAATAGACCATTTATCACATTTATAATCATAGATGTTAAGTCTTAAGATCATATCAAAGTAGACATAAATTTAGGGTTTGTACTTACCTTAAGCACCACTTATACAAATCTATACACCTCCTTTCCAACACTTCTTCACCACTTAAGTTAGGGCAAGTCAACCTCTTCACAACCTAATCCAAAAGAATAATACATATGAGATAAAATAGATAAGGCTAACTAGGGCAAACCCTAGGCATGACACGCTCACCAACACGGGCGTGTTCCTGATCGTGCCCTAAACCCACAACACAGAAGCTTTTACACGCTCATAACCACGGGCGTGTCACTGGGTGTGTAATACATTCTGCCACTCAGAAATATTGACACGTCCAACAACGTGAGCGTGCTCATGGCCGTGTCAATTCTCCAATCTCACAGTAGCTATGACACGCTCAATAACACGGGAGTGTTACTGGTCGTGTCAATCCTACTGCCACCAACACAAATGACACGCCTAAGAATCTGGACGTGCTCATGGGCGTGTCAGGCCAAAAATCCATATTCCGGCCAAAACAACAAAACACCCAGCAAAACACTTCTTTTCACCATCATCCTCTTCAAACAAACTTAACAAAACATACTCAAAAACCATCTTAAACTTACAAAAACACCAAAACAACTCCACACCTACATCAAACACAAATCACAAATATCATCACAAACTCTAAACATAAATACCACACCATCTCTTCCAACCAACTTACTCTTTTCTTCAATCCATCCTTAAAATCCATAATCAATCTAATCAAACACTCTTAAACATATCACAATCAAACAACACACCCTTAAATAATCTATCAAACTCAAACACAACTTCAAATAAGCAAAGAAATCAAAAGAGGACTTACCAAAGTAATGAAACTTCTTGAATCACCAACTTGATCACTTAGATCTTCCTTCAATTTGAGCTTAGAACATTAAAATCCTCTTTTGCTCTCTTGCTTTCTCTTGTTTTTGGATGAACCGGCCAACACAATAGAAAAGAAGAAAAGAACATAAAGAAACAAAGTCAAACTTTTCACCTCTTTAAATCTCCACCAAGTATTTGACATAAGCAATTACCTAAACACCCTCTAACAATTTGTTTTAAGTTCCTTTAAAACACTTGCCCTTTTTAGTAATTTCACAAATCTCAAATTAAAATATCTTCTTCCCTTGACCACCCATTTGACTTGCATATATGTTATATATATTGTCATATATACAACATATACATTCCCTCTAAACAATCTTTTCCTTTCCAAAACACATATACATTTGATTCAAATCAAACAACAATTACATCAAAACTTCTAGGGCACACTTTGGGTTATTACAATTTATATACAACATATACATTCCCTCTAAACAATCTTTTCCTTTCCAAAACACATATACATTTGATTCAAATCAAACAACAATTATATCAAAACTTCTAGGGCACACTTTGGGATATTACAAATGGACACCCATCCGAAGATGGAAACATGTCCTTACATCACATGCCTAAATAGGACACCCACCGAAAGGTAGAAACATGCCCTTTACATAGATTTTAAAATAGAAAAGCAAATTAAATTACATGATATTTAACTAATGAGGTACCCACCAAGTGGAAACATACCTCTTACAATATTTAGAAACCTAAATAAATTGATAAAAGTAAATAATCATTCATCATAAATAAATCATTCATTAAAAGTATTAAATATCAATGGAAAATAAACATCCATCCATGATAAATTAAATAAACCAAGTATTGAACTTAAAATAAATTAAAGCATATAAAATAAATCAATGCATAATCAAATATAGAATTGAATAAGGCAAATAAAAAATCTAAGTTATAGCTACTATTTCCATTTAGGATCCTTTATTTCATGTGTTTAGGGTTTTGGATTTTCATGGGTTTAAGCTACTATGACTTTTTAAAGAATTAAAATAGATTATGGATTTTATGTTTTAAAAGGTTGGTAAGACACTTTGATTAACCAAATTAAGGTTTGAATGGTGAAATCATGAAACTAGGGTTTTGGACACTTTAAAATACTTTTGATTTGTGGTTTTAAATGATGATTTCAAGCTTACTGTGTAAAATTAAAATATTTGTGTTTATATGGTTTTTAAGGTTTTAAAGGATTAGGGTTTATAAAAAAAATACTAGAATCGCCCGAAGGGGAACTTATCCCTTTAGCCAAAAAGTTGAAATTCAGGGCAACTAATAATATGGTGGAGTACGAAGCATGTATCTTTGGTTTGGAAACCATACTGATTATGAAGGTCGATATGGTTGAAGTTTTGTGGTGATTCATTACTAGTAGTGTCCCAAATAAATGGAGAGTGAGAGCTGAAAAAGGAAAAAAATTAAAACTATACCACCATTACTCAACCATGATGAAGAAGAACTTCAAGGAGTGCAGGTTTTTACACCTATCAAGAGAAAAAAACCAGATTGCTGATGGCCTAGCCACATTGGCTTCGGTATGGGAAAATCCTTTCAACTTATTCCTTAAGCCTCTGATTTTAACCAGTTCATCAACTCCTTGCTATGAATATGAGACAATCATGGAAACTGATACAGACCATAATGCATGGTATGATACTATAAGATGATTTCTTGAGGAAATAGAATAACCGTCGGGGGCAACAAAGAAAGAAAGAAGAGCCATAAGGCAGTAGTCCTTACAATACATCACCTTCCATAGGGAGTTATATTGAAGATGGCCCGATGGGGGTGCATTTGAGATGCTTGAAGAAGCCTGAAGTGGAGCATATCATGTCAGAAATACATGCGGGATGTTACGGTCCGCACATGAGTTGTTTGGCCTAGTTAAGAAGATAATTAGACAAGGTTACTACTGGTTGACTATAGAGAGAGATTGTATAGAGTTTGTAAAGAAGTGCCAACAATGGCAGATGTATGGTAACTTGAATCACATGTCTCCTAAAGAATTGCATTCCATGTCTTCGCCCTGGCCCTTTGCCACTTAGGGTATCTACATTATAGGAGAGATACATCCGACAGCCTCAAACGGTCACCATTTCATTGTAGTAGAAGTAGATTATTTTTTGAAATGGGTCAAAGTAGAATCCTTCAACAAACTTGGCACAAGTCAAATGGCTAGATTTATTGAAAAGAACCTCATCTGCAGGTATGGGGTCCCGCACAGTGTGATATTAGACAATGGGGTACAGTTTCAAGGAGCAGTTAAGGACTTATTCTTGAAGTACCAAATCCATCATCGTCCATCCTCTCCTTATAGACCAAAGGCTAATGGTGCAGTAGAAGCAACAAACAAGACAATTAAGCAAATTATGTCCAAGATGACCAAGACTTACAGGGATAGGTCAGAGATGCTTCCCTTTGCTTTATGGGCATATAGGACAAGTGTACGAACACCTACAGGAATGACACCGTTCTCCTTGGTTTACGGGATGGAATCAGTTTTGCCAATTAAAATTGAGATCATGTCGTTAAGAGTGGTCTTGGAAGTTGAACTGCCTGAAACAGAATGGGTAGTGAGCAGATACACACAGTTAGCTTTACTATAGCAGAGAAAGTTAAAGGCACTGTATCATCATCAACTGTATCAAAGGAAGATAGCTCGGGCTTATAATAGAAGAGTTAAGATCATAAAACTCAAAGTCGGGGATTTGGTGTTGAAACAATGTAAGCCTAACATATCTGATCCAAGAGGAAAGTTTAGGCCTAGCTGGGAAGGGTCATATGTTGTGAAACAAGTCATGAATAAAGGTGCAATGAAGTTATCAGACATGGACGAGAATGAGTTTAGTGAGCCAGTGAACATTGACAGGTTGAAGAGGTTTTATGTATAAAAAAAGAGCTTGCTAGGTTGAAAACCCAAAAAAGGGTGGCCTAGGAAAAAGTTAAAGCAATCTGCTAGTTTCGAAAACCCAAAAGGGCAGGCTAGGCAACAATTAGGGCTAAATGAGAGAAAATCATCAATTAGAAAACCCGAAAGGGCTAGTTGGCAACATGAGTGATCTTGTGTATGCTAGCTTTATGTTTTGTTGTTCCCCAATTTAATAAAATGGAATTAATATTAAAATTGTTCTATATGCACTGCTATAAGTATTTGACTAGATATGGATGAAATAAATAAACATAATAGCAAAAGGTAATGATAAATTATAAAAGGAAAAGAAGGATCTTTTATTACTTTAATTTTTTTTTCATCCTAATAATACACTTTCTGAATTAGCAAATGTAAAATCTATGGCAGACGATAAGTGTAACGTGCAGGCCAGCTTTACCTCAGCCAATCCAAGTAGGCTTCAATCAAGCAAGGCATGTCTAAATCAGGAGTGAATTTAGAACCGCAAGGCTCAGCTCCATACTGATGACAAGCCGGCAAGGATCATAGCAAATACCTCAACAAAGAGTAGCAAGAGGAACATACATCAAGTATGTCTGCATGGTGATATGAGAAATCTTCCACCAAGGTACCAACCAACGGATGTTGACTTCAGCACGTGAGTGGATCCAGTCAACCCAGTCAGTATATGAAGAAGCAGGATGGAGTAGTTTCCTAGCAGAATGATGCCATGGCAGATATCTAGAAAAATCCATGGATGGAGTATCAAGCAAGCAGAGATGCTCCTGAAGCCAAATCTATGAGGGAAAATTACATTAAATTAAAAAAAAAGTATGCTAAGTTGAAAACCCGTAAGGGCAGCTTAGGCAAAAATTAGGACAGCTCGCTAGTTTTGAAAACTCACATGGGTGGACTAGGCAACAATAAGAGCAATATAATAAATAAATAAATAAATAAAAAGAGTCTGCTAAATTGAAAATCCGCAAGGGTGACTTAGGTAAAAATTAGGACAACTCGCTAGTTCTGAAAACCTGCATGGGCGGACTAGGCAAAAATTACAGCAATAAAAAATAATAAAAAAAAGAAGAAGAAACAAAAACCTAAATTGAAAACCCTAAAGGGCAGTTTAGGTAATTACCTGAAGCAACAATGGACTCCCGGTCAGTCTCTTTGACAATCCTGATTTAAGCTTGTCTAATCCAACTAAAGTCTCGGCTAAGATCACAGGTATCAGCGACAAGCCTCCTTCCATTTTGTCCATGATATCTAATACTCGTGAATAAATATTGCCATCAGAGGAAACAAGCAAGAATTGGCCAAGAAAACAAAGTTAAGTATACGTCCCCATGCCTTAGTAGGAGCCAAATGAGAAAGGCAAAAGTCAATTAAGGGACAAAGCAAAATTTTCTCACCTCTCATCAACTATAGAGCTTCGGGTTTTGAGATTTGAAATAACATCTGCATCTTTTGTTGAGTCTTGGAAATCAATATAGGCAATGCCATTTGTTGATTATTTGGATATCCAAGGATGGCCTCAAATTCTTCAATCAAGGGACATATTTCAAAGCCATTAATTTTAAATGTCCTAGATTCCACATTCCAAAAAGAAGTCATGGCATGTAAAAAAGAATGGTCCAATTTAGCATTTTGAAAACACTTCAAAGTATCAATTTTTGACCAAGACATTTGCTTCCAATGAATGGCATTCATATTCTTAAATAGAATTTTTATTTTCTTTAAATGGAGTTCGGTCATTATGGAAGGCAGAAGGAAAATTAGAATTAATAAAAGGAGTTTTTATGTTGAAGTGGAAAATCTCTTGGCTTATGTATGAAATTGTGGCATGAAAAGTGATTTATATAGGAGGATTATGCCATTCCAAAATTGATAAGGAAAGCATGAGACCCTGATGCATGAGGGAAAAGAATTAGCGACGAAATTTCTTTAATTGCCGTGTTGCATTTGGTTTTAGTTAATTGGTGCGGCTGTGAATGTGAAAAGGAAAATTGTGGTGCAATAAACATTATATATTATCATTTTTATACTTATTTTACAATGTTTCCTCAATTAACACAATATTTATACATCACTAAGAAGGAGGTGGTAGATCATCAAATAAAGCTCTAAAAAAAATCATCCCCTGTTAGAGGAGGAGGCAAATCACCTATCCCGAGTCCTCCCTAAGTAGGAGCACTAGAATCTCTATTACCTTGGAGTTCCGATCTGTAACAGTCTTCATCAGAAGTAAATGAAAGGATCTCTCATCCCCTGAAATCTAAAGTCTCAAAAATTTTGCTCTGATCGATGGTACAAATTTTCAAAATCGGAAACCTGTTGACGGCTAGAGGCCAACTCTTCTTGAAGTTTCTTGTTTTGTTCTTCAAGCATCCGCTGTAAAATAGAAAGGAAAAGAGTAAGAGCATACATAAATCATGCATATACATAGCATAAATTATCATGGAACTTGAAAATATACCAGGTAATTAATGTCAATGCCCTATGGATGAGATGGCATATCCGGTAGACTAGAATGAACAAATGAAGGAGCAGTAAAAGAAGGTCCAGCCTCATGATCAAATGGGCTAGCAGCCTGCAACAATCATTAAAAAAAAGTCAAAACAAGTTAAGAAAGAAGCAATTGCAATGGAAAAATGGTAAAAGTTTACCTGAGAAGTGCTAGCCCCGAGATGTGGAACAAACTCTCCTCCCTCTTCATGATGCTCCTCTTCATCTCTATCCTCATTTTCTTCAAAAATTTGCCATATGCCGATGAGAGATACGCCAAAGTTCAAGAGCCCTATTTGAATAAACTGAGTATAGGATGCACCTGGTGGATAAAGAAAGGTTTCAACATCATAACCGTGCCGAGCAAACCACCATGCATCCTCCGACATTGATGTGATATTCAATGTATACTCCGGGAAATGCATCGGGATCCTCCACTGCTTGGGACCAAGAAGCCACTCATATACTCTTTCTTCGAGAAACCAGCCACTGGTCACATGGCCGGCGATGACTCGGCGAGTATGTTGAAAAGGCATTGCGGCATTCAAGGAGGAAGTCTAATTTGTCGCATTACACCATGCCAAATTCACCTATAAAATGACATAAGGTAAGTAAACTTTCATATATAAATCTTAAAGTATACTAATGCTATTTTACCTGGTCCCAGGTTAAACAGCTCAAGACAAAATGTTGGGTATGCACATGGTGAGAGCCAGGAACTTCTACACGATCTGACAACCAGAAATTTAATCTTGGATACCCGACTCTCTCTCAGAAAAGCCAGGCACCTTCACAAGATTGTGCTCATATGCCATGCCTACAACAATAATAAAAATCAAATTCATGAAAGAATAAGAATGGAATTGACATTGGTGGATGAAAAGTACCTCGACAACCACCATAAATCCAACAAAAGACTTTTTATTTCTGCAAATTTTGTCAGGACCATGGTAAAGGCAGGCAAGACCAGCTTCACCCCAGCCGTAAAGTGGTACCATCCTCATATAAGTAAGGGCCCTCAACACTGACAAATGGATGGCGGATTCGGTACTGCCTAAAATGGTCGACCCGAGCAAATACAACAAAAATCCTCGAGCATACTTTTGGGCTGTGTCTCTGTGAACCTGTCCTTCATAGTTCATCCAATAACTACGAATTGGCTCAATTTTTATCTTGAAAGGCCCTTTAAATGATGGTTCCATACCAATTAATTGTCAAATTTCTTCAAACGTCATAATATCATTGGTAAGAGGAACTGAAAGACTATCATACTGAATGTCGGTTATAGCAGCAAAGTCAACAGGACCAATTGTCATTTCTCCAATGGGCAAGTGAAAAGTATGAGTTGTGTCCAACCATCGTTCTGCAAGTGCCTGGATCACGCTCCGGTCTATCGGATACTCCTCGGATGGTAATTGCAAGATGAAACTCTCAAAATCGCAATCTCGAATAATTTGCCTTACCCGAGAAGGAGCTACATCATACCATTGTCGGGCTTTGTAGAGACACCCTTTGCCCCGAATAATGCAATGATCATGCTAACACGGAGCTAGGCAAGTTAACACGACGTAAGTATATCATTAATACCACCAATTTTTAGGCTAAATTAATTTACATTCTATTTTTTCTATTTACTTAAATTCTTAAATTAATATACTTTTCCTAAATTTTATAAAAAACAAAAAATATATATGAAAAGAAAAAGGAAAAAATATATAAAAAAAAAGAAAAAAAACAAACAAAAAGGAAACAAAAATATAAAAGAAATAGAAAAGAAAAAAAATACAAAAATACGAAAAAACAACCAGAAAAAAATAAATAATAATAATAAAACAAAAACAAAATAAAATATATATATATATAAAGGAAACAAAAATAAAAAATAATTTGCTGTTAAAATAAATAATTACCTTGCTCTTTTGATTTGAACTACGATGAAGCGACATCCCAGCTAGTAGACCTACATTTCCATCTTCATGCTGCCGAATAAACTCCAATAAATCAGTATTAGATCGAGTTCCTGATCTTAAAGCATGCATTTTTTCAAAATTATATGCTAAACTCTCTAAAATGAAAGGCTTATAGCTATAAATGAATGAAACAAAGAAGTTTGCTGTGAATGAAATGAAGAAATTGGTCGTTTATACAGAGGAACGGCAAAGGAAAAAATAAAATTTAAAAAGTAAATTTCACTATTCATAAATAGTAGGTTACAATTTACAAATAGTAGGGTACTATTTATAATTAGTAGGTTAATATTTATGAATAGTAAATAGTACATGAACAGTGACTACACAGTAAATAAATAGAAAACTCAAATATTCAATTTAATCATTCAAATACTTGCGTGCATATAAATATTTTTATACTTCTAAAATATTTTTACACGCAGGGGCAAGGAGAAGATATATGCATTTGCATGGTAAAAATTAGCTAAATTTTTTACAAATTCCTTTAGTATACTACTGACTATAATTATTTTTTGCAGACAATAAAATCTCTCTTAAGTTCAGAACTTATCTCGGGTCCAGAACCCTAATTACTCTTAAGTCCATAACTTAGCTTGTGTTCAGAACCCAAATTATCCTTAGGTCCAGAACCTTAAATCTCTTTTAAGTCTAGAACATAGCTCGGGTTCAGAACCCAAATTACCTTGAGGTCCAAAACCTAAAATCTCTTTTAAGTGTAGAACTTAGCTCAAGTCCAGAACCTAAAATTACTTTTAAATCCAGAACTTAGCTCGGGTCTAGAACCCTAATTACTCTTAAGTCCAGAACTTAGCGCAGGTCTAGTACCCAAATTATCCTTCGGTCCAGAACCCAAAATCTCTTTTAAGTCAAGAACTTAGCTCGGGTCCAGAACCCAAATTACCCTTAGGTCCAGAACCTAAAATCTCTTTTAAGTCCAGAACTTAGCTTGGGTCCAAAACCCAAATTACCCTTAGGTCCAAAACCTAAAATTTCTTTTAAGTTCATAACTTAGCTCGGGTCCAGAACCCAAATTATCTTAGGTCCAGAACCTAAAATCTCTTTTAAGTCCAGAACTTAACTCGGGTATAGAACCCAAATTACCCTTAGGTCTAGAACCTAAAATCTCTCTTAAGTCCAGAACTTAGCTCGGGTCCATAACCCAAATTACCCTTAGGTCCAGAACCTAAAATTATCCTTGAGTACAGAACTCGAACCGGGTCTAGAACCCAAAACCTCATCCATCTCAGAAAAATTAAGTCTTATTGCATTTCACTCTCTTTTGCTGTAGTCTCAGATCATTCAAGCAGGGGGCAAACTGTAGACCCTTAATTTTTGACCCAGTCTGGTCCGATATTTTTTATATAGTCGAAAATAATTTTTATAGTATTTTAATTAAATAATATTTATTTTTTAGTATTTATTATTTATAATTTTTAATAAAAATAAAAAATGGTAAAGTTAATAAAATAAAAATATAAAAAACAAATAATAATATTAAATAATAATAAAAAAATAAAAATCAACAACTGAAAAATCGGCGACAAAAAAATTCATCGCTGAAAATTGGCTTGGCTAGGCCAATTCGCCCAGAGGAATTTCCTGCGGCAAATTGGCTGGCCGCCCAGCGCCCGCCCACAGTAGCTCGCTCGCTTGCAGTTTTAACCAGCAATTTTTTTTGCCAACACAATTTTCCCACTTAGTTGTTTTTGAAACCAAATTCTATTTGGTTTTGGTTTCTTTTCCTAATTGATTTTAATTTCCTTAAACAACTAGAAGTAGGTTTATAATTTTTCTTATAAATAACTCATTAAAACTCAGAATTAAGGGACTTTGGACTTGGATGGGATCGGAAAGATTAGTCTTTATTTGAGTAAAAACAAACAAAAAAAACCCTAGCACAAGAGATTAGCAACAAAGAAAGCAATCAACAATCCATTCAAAGGCAGCAACACTGCCTTTGTCTTTGTTCATCCAGAAGTAAATTTTGGAGGAACTAACGAACGGAGTTTTGATTATAAATTATAAATTTAATGTTATTTACAATGTTTCCATCATTTGTTTTTTAAGTAACCAAAATTATTAAACTTAATAATTTATTTTACATTAAATCAAACATTCATCTAGTAGCCATTAGTAAGCGATCAAAACTTCAAACCCCTAAAAGTATTTCTTTTATTTCCAAAACCTTAAAAACCTAAATCATCTTTTTTTGCTTTTAAAAAATCTTCAAAACCCTAAAAGTGTTTCTTCTATTTCCAAACCTTAAAAACCCTAAAATTACTCTTTTGTTTCCAAAACCTTAAAACCCTAAACTATTTTCCTTTTTCCAGAAACCTTAAAGACCTTAAAACTATTCTTCTGTTTCTAAAAAGCTTTAAAACCCTAAAATTGTTTTCCCAATTTCATCTACACCATAACCTTTTGTCCAAAATCTCCAAATGTTTTCTTAAATCTCCAAACCCTAGTTCTCTTTACATTTTTAAAAATCATAATTATTTTTATAAAACTCTAAATTGTTTTCTTCAACCCTAAAACTAAACATGTTTTCTAAAATACCAAAAACCCTAACTTCCTCGAAAAACCAAATAGTAAACCCAAAGTTTCCTAGACCCTAATTCAGTGAACTTAAAACCCAATTTAATGAATCTAAACCTAAAAACCATGATCCAGCAAACATAAAATAACAATCCAGTAAACATGAATTATAAAACTAATGTCTTAAGATTTCAAAACCCTAATTTCATGATGTTAACCCCTAAACCCTAATTTGATTAACCAAAACCCATATTACTTTCTTAAATTTATAAAACCCTAATCTATTTTTTTTTCAAAATCTTCACGGTAGCCTAAATAATAACAACAATAATTCCAAAATCCCCAAAACCCTAATTATTAATTAAAGAACTCTAAATTAAGACATAAACCTAAATTTGTATCTTTATTTACTTTATTTTATTTTAGATGTGATTATGTGATTTATTATATGTTTTGATGGTTGATTTATTTTCAATGCTTGATTTATTTAATTTATCATGGATGGATTATTTTCTTTATTATCATTATTTGTTTGTTTTAGTATTAAAATTGTAAGAGGTATGTTTCCACCATGTGAGTACCTCATTAGTTAAGTATTATGTAATTTAAATCGCTTTTATATTTTGGATCAATGTAAAGGACACATTTCCACCTTTCGGTGGGTGTCCTATCTAGTTTTAGATATTAGACAATGTAAGGACATGTTTTCATCTTCGGATGGGTGTCCATTTATTATTTTGTCTGGATATTGCTTTGATTTTAATATAATGATACTTTATTTTAATTGTCACATGTAGTATGGATAATATTGTTATTTTTAAGAATTTTATAGTATTAAGACCTGCAAAGGAGGCCGATTCTAATTAACCGGGCGTTGTGGGGGTGCTGAGCTGTTTCTCATCTTCCCCACACGTACCCAACTTTTTGAACCCATTAGGGGGTTGGGGATTCCTTAGGAATCGAGTCATCCACCCCTTTATTTTTCCCAGCCCGTCCGGGTGGCGACTCCATTTTTTTTGGGCTTAGGTCCGTGTTCTCTAAGGCCCCGAGCCTAAACAGTGCCAAAGTCACAAGAACCATTCCATCGGGAGTGGGGGCAAAAATCTCCACTCACACCGAAGTTGCAAGAACCATTCCACCGAGATAGGGGGCGAAAATCCCCCTCACACTTTGTCAAAGCTCCAGACATAGGACCACACCAAGGAAAGCCTGAGCCAATCATGTTCATGGAAAAATTGATCTTAGGTTTTGAGATTTTTTCTGATGTTGTCGAACTAGAGGAACAAGTGAAGAACGAGCTAATCATACCAGCAGACAAAGAACCCAATTCGAAAGGGGAGAAGGATGCCATCCTGAAAGCTGAGAAGACTCTAAATGAGATTGCTACCCTGGTTGAAGAGAAGTTTGAAGATGCTCTGTTTATGATTTTGAGAATAATGATTTTGGTTTTTATTTTAATTTGTCTGCTTTGTATGAGGATGATGATGTTTTCTTTTCCTAAATGAATGCAATAAAGTCTGATTTTGCTTACTTGTGTGATATTTCTCTTGATGGTTGCATACATTCAAATAGTTATTACATGAGCATCTTTAATATTAATTCTGTCGATACACAATCATTAAATTTGGGAACAACCGAAAATCCTAAAAATATTAGCATATCATCCGACCTTACTTCTGATGACAGAGAGAGAGATTTGAAAAAATATTTAAAAAATATGAAGAAGTATTTGCTTGGTCTTGTGAGGATATGCCTAAAATAGATCGAGACATAGCCAAACATTTGATTCCTACTTACACCCACATGAAACCTGTCAAACAAAAGCTTAGGCGATTAAGACCTAAATGGGCTGAGTTGGTTAAAGAAGAGGTCACTAAACAAATACAAGTAAAGTTCCTTGAAGTGATAGATTATCTAGATTGGCTAGCCAACATAGTACCTATGCCAAAGAAAGATGGAAGAATTAGGGTTTATGTGGATTATAGAGACTTAAACAAGGCTTCCTCTAAAGATGATTTTCCTTTACCCCATATAGATATTCTCATTGATAGCGCAGCCTTTAGCGTGCTACACTCATTTATGGATTGATTTTTTGGATACAACCAAGTGTTAATGGCCCAAGAGGATAAAGCCAAAACTGCTTTCAATGCTACAAGGGGTATAGGGTAATGCTGTTTGGGTTAAAGAATGCTGGAGCAACCTACCAAAGGATGGACACCACATTATTTCATGAAATGATGCACAAAGAAGTTGAAGTATATGTTGATGACATGATGGTGAAGTCAGGTATAAGGGAATAACACTTCAAAAACTTAGAAATATTCTTCGAAAGAGCAGTGAAGTATAAGCTAAGATTAAACCTAAAGAAGTGTGTGTTTGGGGTTACCTCAGGAAAATTGTTGGGACATGTGATTATTCCAAATGGCATTGAGATTGACCCTGAGAAAGTTAAAGTAATCAGGGGTATGATAGCCCCTAAGACGGAGATAGAAGTTTGGGGATTCATTAACAAATTGCAGTACATTAGTAGGTTTATAGCAAAGCTCACCATAATCTGTGAACCTATCTTCAAATTACTTAAAAAGAATCAGCCAGTCCATTGGAATAAAGAGTGTCAAAAGGCCTTTGAGTGAATAAAGGAGTATCTACTAAATCCACCTATTTTGAAACCACTTAAACTCTGTAAACCCTTGTTTTGAAACCGTATTTGTTGAATCCACCTGTTTGGAAACCACCTAAACCTGGCAAACCTCTATTATTATACTTAGCAGTAGAAGAAGATTTAATAGGAGCCATTCTAGCCCAAGCAGATGAGTCAGTGATTGAGCACGCCGTTTACTATTTGAGTAGAAAGCTCCTACCTTATGAAATTGAGTATAGTATCATTGAAAAGACCTGTATAGCTGTGGTTTAGTCTTCTATGAAGTTGCGGCATTACTTTCAATCTTATAGTGTGCAAGCAATTTCTAGGTTGGATCTGGTGAAGTACTTACGGGAGACACCCTCTTTGATTGGGAAGTATGGATGATGGTTGATAATATTGGAAGAATTTGAGATTGAGTATGTAACCGGGACAATAATTAAAGGTAGAGCAGTGGCAGAATTCTTAGCCCAACAACCATTACCGGATAGCAAAGAGGTAGTCTTGGAATTTTCAGATGAACATTTAGAGGCCATAGAAGTACAAGGATGGAAAATATATTTTGATGGGGCATTGAATAGAAAAGAAGCAGGTTTGGGAGTCATAGAAGGGAAACTTATCCCTTTAGCCAAGAAGTTGAAGTTTAGGGCGACCAATAATATGGTGGAGTATGAAGCATGTATCTTTGGTTTGGAAACCCTGATGATTATGAAAGGTGGAAGTCTTTGGCGATTCATTGCTAGTAGTATCCCAAGTAAATGGAGAGTGGGAGTTCAGAGAAGAGAAGTTAAAACCATATCAGCATTACTTGACCATGATGAAGAAGAACTTTAAGGAGTGCAGGTTTATACACCTACCAAGAGAAGAAAATCAGATGGCTAATGCCATAGCCACATTGGCTTCGGCATGGGAAAATTCTATCAATTTATTTTTTAAGCCTCTGATTTTGACTAGTTCATCTACTCCTTGCTATGAATATGAGACAATCCTAAAAATTGATACAGACCATGATGCGTGGTATGACACTATAAGATGATTTTTGGAGGAGAAAGAATACCCTTTGGGGGCAACAAAGAAAGAAAGAAGAGCCATAACTCAGTGGTCCTTATAATACATCACCTTCCATGGAGAGTTGTATCAAAGATGGCCTAATGGGGGTACACTTGAGATTCTTGAGGAATCCTGAAGTGGAGCATATCATGTCAAAAATACACACCGAAAGTTGTGGTCCACACATGAGTGGTTTAGCCCTAGTTAAAAAGATAATTCGACAAGGTTACTACTGGTTGACCATGGAGAGAGATTGTATTGAGTTTGTAAAGAAGTTTCAGCAATGTCAGATGTATGGTAATTTGAATCACATGCCTCTAGAAGAATTGCATTCTATGTCTTCACCCTGGCCCTTCGCAACTTTGGGAATTGACATTATAGGAGAGATACATCCAACAACCTCAAATGGTCACCGTTTCATTGTAGTAGCGGTAGATTATTTTTCAAAATGGGTCGAAGTTGAATCTTTCAACAAACTGGGGGCAAGAAAAATGGCTAGATTTATTGAAAAGAATCTTATCTACAAGTATGGGGTCCCACACAGTGTGATATCGGACAATGGGGTACAGTTAAGGACTTATTCTCAAAATACCGAATCCATCATCACCGATCCTCCCCTTATAGACCAAAGACCAATGATGCAGTAGAAGCAACCAACAAGACAATTAAGCATATCCTGTCTAAGATGATCAATACATATAGGGATTGGTCAGAGATGCTTCCTTTTGCTTTGTAGGGATACAGAACAAGTGTGCGAACATTGACTGGAATGACAAAGTTCTCTTTGGTTTATGAGATGGAGGTGATGTTGCCAATTGAAATTGAGATCAAATCATTGAGAGTAGCCTTGGAAGCTGAACTGCCTGAGATGGAGTGGGTAGTGAGCGGATATGCACAGTTAGCTTTATTAGAGGAGAGAAGGTTAAAATCATTGTATCATCATCAACAGTATCAAAGGAAGATAGCTCGGGCCTACAATAGAAGGGTTAAGATTATAAAACTCAGAGATGGGGATTTAGTGTTGAAACAATGTAAGACTAATGTAACTGATCCAAGAGGGAAATTTAGGCCTAGATGGGAAGGACCTTATATTGTGAAACAAGTCTTGAACAAGGGTGCAGTCAAGATATCAGACATGGATAGGAACGAGTTTGGTGAGCCAGTGAACATTAACAAGTTGAAGAGGTTTTATGTATAAAAAAAGAGCTCGCTAGGTTGAAAACCCAAAAGGGCATCCTAGGTAAAAGTTAGAGCAGTCTGCTAGTTCTGAAAACCCGAAAGGACTAGTTGGCAATAGGAGTGATCTTGTATATGATGGCTTTATGTTTGGTTGTTCCCTAATTTAACAAAGCAGAATTAATATTAAAATTGTTCTATGTGCACTATTTTAAGTATTTGACCAGATATGGATATTTTAACTATTTTGAGTGCAGACCAGCTTTGCTTCAGCTGATCCAAGTAGGCTTCAGTCAAACAAGGCATGTCCAAATTAGGAGTAAAATTGAAACCTCGAGGCTCAGCTCCATACTGATGATCAAGCCGGCGAGGATCATAGTAAGTACCTCGGCGAAGAGTAGCTAGAGGAACATACAACAAATATATCTGAATTGTGATACAAGAAATCTTCCATGAAGGTACTAACCAACGAATTTTGACTTCAACACGTGAGTGGATCCAATCAACCCAGTCAGCATATGAAGAAGCAGGGTGGAGTAGTTTCCTAGCAGAGTGATGTTGCGACAAATACCTGGCAAAATCCATAGATGGAGTGTCGAGCAAGTAGAGATGCTCCTGAAGCCAAATCTATAAGCACGAGAAAAGAAAAAAAAGAACATTAGGTCAAAAATCCGCAAAGACGGCCTAGGTAAAAATTAGGGCGGCTCGCTTGTTTCAAAATCCGCAAGGGCGGACTAGGCAACAATTACAGCAATAAAAAAATAAAAATAATAAAAAGGCCTAAATTGAAAATTCAAAAGGGCAGTTTAGGTAATTACCTAAAAAATGGTTTTGATTTGCGGCGTTGCCTTCAGTTTTGTAAATTAGTGCTACCGTGGAATTTTGGATTATTGTAGCGTAGAAATAATAATAATGACAATACCAGCAAAAAAAAAGAAAAAAAATTTGAAAGTCAAAAGTTGCAGTAAAAGTACAAATTATAATTATCATTATTATTATTATTATTATTACAATATTTTCTTAACTAGTACAATAATAATAGATCACTGAGAAAGAGGTGGTGGATCATGATCAAACAAAGCCCTGAAGAAGTCATCGCCTATTGAAGGAGGAGGCATATCATCTATCCTAAGTCCACCAGAAGCAGGAGCACCTGAACCTCTATTACCTTGGAATTCAGATCTGTAACGATCCTCATCCGAAGTAGATGAAAGAATCTTATGGTCATCAGTTTGGGGTCCCCTAGATGATGAAGCACCAGGATCTCTCATCCCCTAAAATTGAAAGTCTCAAAATCTTGCTCTGACTGATGATACAATTTTTCAAAATGGGCAACCTGTTGATGACTAGCAGCTAACTCTTCTTAAAGTTTCTTGTTTTTTCCTCAAGCATCCGTTGTGAGCAAGAAAGAAAAAGGTAAGAGCATACATATAGCATAAATCATCATGGAATAAGATAACCTACTAGGTAATTCATATTAACACCCTATGGATGAGATGGCATCTCTGGTTTATTAGAATAAGAAAATGGAAGAGCGACAGAGGAAGGTCTAGCCTCAAGACCAAACAAGCCAATAGCCTGCAATAATCAGTGAAACAGTCAAAACAAGTTAAGAAAGAAGTAATTGCAATGGCAAAATGGTAAAATTTTACCTGAGAGGTGCTAGCCCCGGGATGCGGGATGGACCCTCCTCCCTCTCCGTGATACTCCTCTTCATCACTATCATCCTTTTCCTCGGGAATCTCTTGGATGCCAATAGGAGATACATCAAAGTTCAAGAGTCCTACTAAAATAAACTAGGTATATGATGCACCCAGTGGATAGGGAAAGCTTTCAACATCATAACTGTGCTAAGCCAACCACCACGAATTCTCTGGCATTGATGCGATATTTAAAGTATACTCTGGGCAATTCATTGAGATCCTCCATCGCTCAAGACCAAGAAACCACTCATATGCTCTCTCCCTGAGAAACCAGCCACTAGACACAGGGCCGACAATGACTCAGTGGGTATGCTAAAAGGCAGTGCGGTGTTCATGGAAGAAGTCTAGTTCATCCACTCTTCCGTGTTCCACCCAGCCAAATTGACCTACAAAATGACAGAAGGTAAGTGAGATTTTTACCTAAATTTTAAAGTATACTAATACTATTTTACCTGGCCCTAGGTTAAGCAACTCAAGAGATAACACTGGGTATGCACATGGTGGGAGCCAGGAACTGCTACATGATCTGACAACCAAAAATTCAATCTTGGATTCCTAACTCTCTCTCAAAAAATGCCAAGCACCCTCACAAGATTATGCTCATATGTCCATCCCTACAAGAATAATGAAAATCAAATTCATGTAAGTATAAGAATAGAATTGACATTCGTGGAAGAAGAGTACCTCGACAACCACTATGAAACCAACGAAAGACTTCTTATTCCTGCAAATCTTGTCTAGTCCATGATAGAAACAGGCAACGCCAACATCACCCCAACTATAAAGCGGTACCATACTCATCTCAGTAAGGACCCTCAACACCAACAAATGGATGGAAAATTCGGTGCTGCATAAAATTGTCGACCATAGCAAATATAATAAAAATCCTTGATCATATTGTTTGGATGTTTCCCTCGAACCTGTCCTTCGTAGTTCATCCAATAACTCCGAATTGGCTAAATTTTTATCTTGAAAGGCCCTTTTAATGACGGTTCTATAATATCCCAAATGATACCCTAAATTTTTTGGATATGTTAATTGTTGTATTGAATTAAAGGATTTTTAAGTATATGTTTAATTAATAAATGAAAAAGGGAATAAGAGGAGATGTGTATATGTTGTATATATGAGGATATATAGAAAATATATACAAGTCAATGGGTTTATTTTGGTCAAAAGAGATATTTTAATTAATTAAATGGATTTATTTAAGTTAGTGGAAGATGATGTAAGTGGGATGAATATTATAGTGTTTATTTGCTTGGTGGAGAGTGATTTGAGGAGAGAGTGGTTGTTTGAAAGAGGATGACTTCCTTTCTTTTTTCTTCTTCTTTCATCTTCATCTTCTTCTTTCCTTCTAGTGAGTAAGCCACCCTTATCAACCAAAGAAAAAGAAATTTTGTTGCTTCCAAACTCAAGAGATTGAAGGTTTTCAAGAGATCAAGTTGGAGTTTTAAGGATTTTCTTCACTTTTGGTAAGTTTCCAGCTTGTTTCTTTGTTTTCTTTTGAGTTTTGTTTATGGGTTTGTTGGAATGGTTATTGTAGATGTGTTTTTGGTGTGTTTGAAGTGTTTTGTCTCGGTAACTTTGATTTTTGGGTTTGGATTAAAGAGAAAATGGTTAAGTTTGGTGAAAGAGACAAGAGTTGTGGGTGTTGTGAGTTTGAGTTGTGAGATATGGTTGTGATTGTGTTTTGATGTTTGCAATTGAGTTGTTTTAAGGTTTACTCAAGTATTATCTGGTTTGTTGATGGATTTGGTTGAGTTTGTTTGGTGTTGATAGGGTTTTAAGAAAGTGTTTGATGGATGGGGTGTTTTGGTATCGATTTCAGGGTTTTTGGCCTGACACACCCAGGAGCACTACCATGTCTTTAGGCGTGTCATTGGTTCTATTTTCTGGGTTGTTGACACAAGCAGTGACACGCCCATGTCACTGAATGTGTCACAACTTCTGTGTTGTAGTAGCATTGACACGGCCAGTGACACGCCCATGTCACTGAGCGTGTCATAGCTACTGTGTTGTTGAAAGATTAACACGTCCAATGACATGCCCATGTCACTGAGCATGTCATAGCTTCTATGTTGGAGGAGAATTGACACGTGCAGTAACACGCCCATGTCACTGAGCGTGTCAAAGCTTCTATGTTGTGGGTTTAGGGCACGGTCAGGGACACGCCCGTGTTGTTGAGCATGTCAAGTTTAGAGTTTTCCCCCAAATAGTTCTCTTCTTTATTATCTTATGTGTATCACTAAGTGAGTGTGTATGATCACCTTTGGATTAGGTTTTGAAGAGAATTGATTTACCCTAGCCAAGGTTTGAGGGATATCTTGGAAGAGAAAGTTGATAGAGTGGTGTTGTTGCTTTAAGAGGTAAGTACAAACTTTGAATGATTGCATACATTTACATGACATTGGGACTTAACAAATTTACTGGAGAAATGTGTTAAGTTAATTGATATATTGTTGATGAATGAGTTATATATTATGATATGCATGATGTGAATTATGTATATGTATCAATGCAATTGAGTAATGTGTTGTACATGAAAAGAAATGTTGAATAAAGTGATATGATATGTGAAAACATAATGTAACAAATTGATATTGATACAAAAGAGAAGAATGAGAAAAAATGAGAAAATGAGGATATAATAAGGCAATGGGCCTAGTTGATTATGAAAAATGAAATGAGAAATGAATTGTGAAAGAAAATGATAATGAGATAAATGAATTAATTGTGTGCCTAATATGTTATTCAATTTTCAGAGTTCTAGGTTTGCCGGCATGCCTATCAATTGCTGGGCAGGTGAAAAGATCGGGTCGTAAGTCGAGCTCAGCTGATAAATGTGAAATATGATGTTTTTGAGGTGAAAAGACCGGGTTGTAAGCCTTAAAAACAGTAACAGTCTAGCCAGGTTGAGGACCAAGATACTGGGGCCCAAGGGTCTAGCTGGGTTGATGTCCAAGAGACTGGGTCTGTTACATTATCCATGGATATATATGACCTGCGGGACTAGACACAAGGTGCCAATATGGACCAAAGAAGTAACTCTGAACTTTGAATAGCATATTAGATTCTTTTGGGCCCATGCTTGTCTTTGTTTTAATGTAAATTATGAAATATGATGCAAATGATTAATATGTTGAGATATAATGTAATGACTTGATATATATTCATATGTATTGTGTATGAGCATCGCATTGATTTTTATTGAGTCAAAGTTTGTACCATTAAGCTTTCTGCTTAGCGCGATTGTGGTTCATAGCGTAGGTGACAGGGTAAATCCAGTTGTGCCGGAGAGCTCATCTACACTGAGTCGAGTCTAAGCTTGAGATTTGAGATAGTTGTGGACATCAAGATCAGAGACAAACTGCCAGCATGTATAAATTTTATATTTTTGTACTTATTGATTTTGATGTAAACATATGTATTTTCCACTGCTTATTAAACTAATGTTTTGGATAAAATTTTGGGGTAATAAAGATATATGAATATGTATTTTAACAAGGGATGTTTCATCTATTACTTTCTATATAATAACTTAAATGTTTTAAGTTTAATTACATTTATTTATAATGAATTGATTTTGCAATTTAAAGATTGGTTTGTTTAAAATGGACCGTGACACCCTTATATCCTCTATACGTATATTGCATATAGTGTGTGTGTATGCGGTGTGCGTATGTGGGGTGTTACAGGTTCCATACCGATTAACTGTTGAATTTCTTCGTGTGTCAAAATATCATTGGTAAGAGGGACCGGAAGGCCATAGTACCGAATACCAGTTATGGTTGTATAATCGACTAGGCCAATGGTCATCTTTCCTATAAGTAGGTGAAAAGTATGGGTCGTGTCCATCCACTATTTCGATAATGCTTAAACTAAACTCATGTCTATCAAACACTCTTCAGTTGGTAATTGCAAGATAAAGCATTCAAAACTACAATCTCGGACAATCTATTTTATCCGAGAAGGTACTACATCATACCATTATCGAGCTATAGACACACCCTCCACCCTAGATAACACAGTGATCGCGCTAACACAGAGCCAGGTAAGTTAACACGAGGGAAGTATGTCATCATACTAATACCACTGATTTATATACTAAACTTACTCATTATGTTTTATTTTAATCTGTCTATTTATTTGTTTATTAAATTCTTAAAAATAGTCCTCTAATTTATTTTTCCTAAAAAAAGATAATAAAATAATAAATACAAATTTGTGCTATTAAAATATTAAGTTGCATTGTTACCTTAGTCTTTTGACTTGAACTATAATGAAACTGCATCCCAGCTAGTAGACTTACAGTTCCATTTTCATACAGTCAAATAAATTTCAACTCAGCATTGGATTGAGGTCCTAATCTCGAAGCATGCATCTTCTCCTTAACTCTCTACTCAATTCTCTGCTTTAAATATTAAAATATGTGAGTATGAATGAGTATTGAAGAAATGAGTCTTTTATATAAGCAAATTGCAAAGAAAAAAAAAACAAAAATAAAAAAGTTAAAAATAATAATTCTTGTGATAAAAAAAGAAAAAAAAAGTCAATATCACTGTTGATAAATAGTAAATAAATAGTTAGTGAATAGTGAGTAAATAGTGACTACACAGTGAATAAATAGTAAACTCAATTATTCAATTCAATTATCTACATATTTGCGTGTCTAAAAATATTTTGGCACTTTTAAAATATTTTTAAACGCAGGGGGCAATAGGATATAGGCATGGTAAAAAAATAGCTAAATTTTTTTGCAAATTTCTTTAGTATCCGACTGACTACAATCATTTTTCACAGATAACCAAATTATTTTTAAGTCCAAAACTTACCTCGGACCTAGAACTTATCTCGAGTCCAGAACCCAAAGAATTTCTTAAGTCCAGAACTTACCTCGAGTCCAGAATCCAAATTATTTTTTAAGTCCAGACCTTATCTTGGGTCCAGAACCTAAATTATTTCTTAAGTCCAAAACTTACCTCGGATCCACAACTCAAATTATTTTTTAAGTCCATAACTTATCTCGAATCCAAAACACAAATTATTTTAAAATTCCAAAACTTACCTTGGGTCCAGAACCCAAATTATTTATAAGTCCAGAACTTATCTCGGGTCCAGAACCCAAATTATTTTTAAAGTTCAGAACTTATCTCAGGTCCAGAACCCAAATTATTTTTATGTTCAGAACTTATCTCGGGTCCAGAACCCAAATTATTTTTAAGTCCAGAACTTATCTTAGGTCCAGAACCCAAATTATCTTTAAGTCCATAACTTACCTCAGGTCAAGAACCCAAATTCAAAACTCACCTCGGGTCCAGAATCCAAATTATTTTTGAGTCCAAAACTCAAACCAACCTTGGTTACGGAGTCTAGTATGGCTCTAAACCCAGTAAAAAATCACATTGTTTTTCACTCCTTTTGTTATAGTCTCAGATCACTCAAGCAGGGGGGCAAACTGTAGACCCTTAATTTTTGACCCAGTCCAGTCCAAAATTTTTAAACAGTCTAAAATAATTTTTATGGTATTTTAATTAAATAATATTTATTTTAATAATACTTATTACTTATAATATTTATTTTTAATAAACATAAATAAATAAAAGATAAAAAAATTAAATAAATAAAAATCTGTGACGGAAGAATCGACAACAAAAATTGATGGCGACGAATTGGCTTGGGCCAATTCGTTGTAGGTTTTACTTGCGGCGAATTAGCCTGTGAACCGCCCCTAGGTCGCAGTGCCGCACAAGAAATTTTTTGCCACTGCAGTTTCGCACGCCAGTATCCTGACGTGCAATTTTTTTGAAACCCTATTTTATTTGGTATTTGATTTTATTTCCAAAAGGGTTTTTATTTCCTTAATAAATTAGTATTAGGTTTTTATTTTTTTTACCTATAAATACCACATTAAAACATAAAGAAAGGGACTTTTGGACATTTTGGACTTTTGGATCTAGATTTTTTTAGAACTTTTTCTTAGCAACCTTGGACGGCATAATTATTGAAGGAATTGATTCAGAACCTTGGACTTGAAAGGAGCAAGAGGTAGTCAACAAGCAAGAAATGATCCATCAAAGGCAGTCCAACACTGTCTTTGTTATTGTTCAACCAGATTTCAAAATTATGATGGAACCATCAACGGAGGTTTGAATTTATATTGACTTATTTATGTTTACAGTAGCTTCATCATTCAAATTGATCAATTGTTTAAACATACAATAGATGATATTTTTTTATTTGATCAATTATTCTACATACCATCTAAACTCTATTTAAAATTATAAAAAGAGTTTTTTTTTTCAAAACCCTAATAACTTAATACCCGTAAAACTAATTTTTGAAATCTGAAACACTAATTACATTTTTCTAAAACCATAAAACAATAATTTATTTTCTTAAAACCCTAACCAAATCTATTTTTCTGAGATTCACAGTAGCATATTATTTCCAAATACCTAACTTAAAATCCTATTTTCATGATCTTCAATCTTATTTACTGAAACCCTAAACCTTAATATTATTTTCATAAAACTTCCAAAACCCTAAATACAAAACCTCCATTCTTTATATTCAAACCCTAATTTATTTCAAACCTAATCTTTAATTCAAATATCCAGTAGCCATATTATTTCTTTTATATTAAATGTTTCTCAATTAATTAATTCAGCATATACAAAACCCTAATTGTTAAACATAAAATCCAAGAAACCCTAATTGATGCATAAACCCTAAATTTATATACTTACTATTTTATTTAAATTAGATGAATGTTTATTATATATTTTGATTGATGTTTCATGTCTTTGATGAATGATTTATTTATGATGAATGGTTGTTTACTTTTATTGATTCGCTTTGTTTCAAAACAGTGTGAGAGGTATGTTTCCATATTTTCGGTACCTCATATTGTGAGCATCATGTAATTTAATTTATTTTAAAATTTATGGATCAATGTAAAGGACACATTTCCACCTTTCGGTGGGTGTCCTATCTAGTTTTAGATATTAGATGATGTAAGGACATGTTTTCATCCTCGGATGGGTGTCCATTTATTTATTTTGTTTGGATATTACTTTGATTTTAATATAATGATACTTTATTTTAATTGTCACATGTAGTATGGATAATATTGTTATTTTTAAGAATTTTATAGTATTAAGACCTGCAAAGGAGGCCGATTCTAATGAACCGGGCGCTATGGGGGTGCTGAGCCGTTTCTCACCTTCCCCACACGTACCCAACTTTCCGAACCCAATAGGAGGTTGGGGATTCCTTAGGAATTGAGTTAGCTACCCCTTTCTTTTTTTGATCCGTCCGGGTGGCGACTCTATTTTTCTCAAGCTTAGGCCCATGTTCTCTAAGGCCCTGAGCCTAAACAATGTCGCAGTCGCAAGAACCATTCCACCAGGAGTGGGGGCAAAAATCCCCGCTCACAGAGAGTAATTTAGATTTTAGAGGATATGTTCAGGAGTTATATTATTGGTTTCACAGGTAGCTAGGATAGATTTTTGCCACTGATTGCATTTGTATATAATAATAGTAATCAATCAATATTGGGATGGCACCATATAAGGCATTATATGGCACAAGGTGCAAAAGACCTTTGTGTTGGGATGAGATTTGAGAAGGTAAACTGATTGGTTCTGATTTGATTAAAGAAACAAAAAAGAAAGTGAAATTAATTCGGAGGTGTCTGAAAGCATCTTCAGATCTACAGAAATCCTATACAGATTTAAAAAGGAAGGATATAGAGTTCAGTGTGGGAGATAAAGTATTTCTTAAAGTGTCTCCATGGAAAAAGATTTTGAGATTCGGTCGCAAAGGGAAGTTGAGTCCTCATTTCATAGGACCATATGAGATTCTGGAGAGAATTGGTCCAGTGGCTTATAGGCTAGCTTTACCGCGCTGAGTTGGACCAGATACATAATGTTTTCCATGTTTCTATGCTTTGAAAATATAGGTCAATTCCATCTCATATCTTTTCAGTGAAATATATTGATGTAAGTTCAGATATGACTTATGAAGAAGAACCAGTAGAGATTTTAGCACGAGAAGTAAAAGAGTTGAGAAATAAAAAAGTGCCACTTGTGAAAGTCCTTTAGAAGAATCATATTACTGAGGAGGCCACATGGGAGAGTGAACAACTGATGTGGAGCTAGTATCCTTAGTTGTTCTAGAGTTGATGGCACATAATTTTGAGGATGAAATTTCTTAAGGGGGCAGGTCATTGTAATACCCCTAATTTTGAAGATTAAAATAAATTAAATTTTGATAAATTGAATAAATGATTTGAATGAAAAATGAAAGGATTTTAAATGAAAAGTAAAATGTATATTTGAAATATATTTGAAGAAAATATGATATATACATATACCTAACATATACAACACATATAAAGGAATAATTAATACAGATATATATATATATGTATAAGAATGGAAAGGAAGAGAAATTGAAATTTGCTTCTTCTTCTTTGTTCCTTTGAACGTGAGCTTGAGAGAGAGAGAGAGAGAGACAATGAGAGCTTTCTTCTTCCATACACCAATTTTACAAGGGATTTCAAGGATTCAAGTGGAGTTTTTGAGGATTCTTCGGCAATTGGCAAGTTCCTCTATCATATTACAAGTTTCTTTAGAATTTTATGGAAGAACTTGGTATTGGATATTGGGGATTATGTATTAGTATATTTTAATGGTTTATTTTGATATGTATGAAGATTTTGTGAGTAGCTAATGATGATTTTTAAGGTTGGATTGAAAAAGAAAATATTTCTTTTCTTTCTTCTTCTTTGAATGTGTTATGAGAGAAAGTGATGATTGATTGAATAAGATGATTGTTAGCTGGGATTTTTGCCCCCACTCCCACATGGAATGGTTTTTGCGACTTCGGCACTGTTAGGCACGGGGCCTTAGAGAACATGGGCCTAAGCCAGGAGAAAATGGAGTTGCCAGATGGGCCGGGGTAAAAGAAAGGGGTGGATGGCTCGATTCCTAAGGAATTCTCAACCCCTATTGGGTTAGGAAAGTTAGGTACTCAAGGGGAAGGTGAGAAATGGCCCAGCACCGCTACATTGCCCGGTTCATTAGAACTGGCCTCCTTTTCAGGTCTTAATATTATAAAATTCTTAACTATAATGACATTATCTATACTATATGCAATAATTAAAACAAAATAATCATTGTATTAAAATCAAAGTAATGTTCAAACAAAATAAATAAATGGATTCCCATCCATGGATGAAAACATGTCCTTGCATCTTCCCATGTCTAAGACTAAATAGGACACCCGCCAAAAGATGGAAACGTGCCCTTTACATTAATCCCAAAATATGAAATTAATTTAAATTACATGAAGCTTAACTAATGAGGTACCCATAAAGTGGAAACATACCTCTTACATTATTAATACCAAGATAAACAAATAATAATAAAGAAAATATTTACCCATTCATTCATCATAAATTAAATCAATCAACAATCGAAATTTAAGTAAATCATTCATAAAATATATAACCAATCACATAATAAAATCTAAAATTAAATAGACCAATAAATGTATAAATTTAGGGTTTTAGAACTTTAATAATCAAATTAGGGTTTAGAGGGTGATTATTGTTTTGAATGATTACATTATTTGCTTTAATTAAAACCTTATTTACTGTATGAAATAATTTATGCTACTGTAGTGTGAGGATGAAATAATTAGGGTTTATGCTACTACAGGTTATTAAAACCTTATTTAAAACCTTAATTATTTACTGTATGAAATCATCTTAATTAAAACCTTATTTCAAACTAAATTTGTAATGGTCAAGATTTTAGACATGAAACTTTGTAACTAATATTGATAATTGATAATGTATAGTGATAAAAGTAATGTGGATAAATGCTATAAGCAGAGTATAGTGAATAATATATCTCAAAATTTACTGAAGAAATTATTTTTACGTATTTAAAGGCTTAAAACTCGATTTAGAATTAACGGTTAAGAATGAGGGTGCACCATAGTTATTATGAGCATTCCCTCACTTGATTAAACTATATATATGTGTACATGTGTGTGTGTGTGGAAATTTCTTATTTCTTCTTCCATCTCACACGCCATCTTCCACCACCATCACCATCTTCTCTATTTCTTCTTTCTTTCATCAAGGTAATCAAGGATTAAGAGAAAATCACATGTAGATATAGATTTTTAGAAGAATAAGCTAGAAAAGGAAAGATTATCAATAAGTAATCAAAGGGAAAAGAGAGAAAAGAAAGAGACAGAAGAATTTTTATGTGCTTTTTTATTATAATTTGCAAATATAAGAATTTTTATGAGTTTTAGTGTATGAATTGATTGATTGAGTTATTTATAATGAAATATTTCTTGAAATTATTGATTAAATAGATTGATGAATGAAAAATAACTTTTATATGATGAGTTTGATTCTTAATTCAACCCTTATGGGAATTGAGCGGTTTGGTGTTGTTTTTATCCATATGAGATGGTTGAAAGTTTGATTAAGTGAAGTTTTAGTAAATTATTTGATATGAACTTCTTTTTATGTCAAAAATTTGGTTTTGATACTTTTTTTACTTAGATCTTCAATATATTTGTGTTTAATGAAGTTAAAAGTGCAAAATACATGATTTTGGGATGCCATGGGCATGGCTTAAAGGTGCCATGGGTGTAGTATCAAAGTCAGGACTGTTAGAGGAAGAATTCCTCCGAAAATAGACCCAAAACCATGCCACAGGCATGGCAATTGAGTGCCACGACTGTGGGGTTGAAAGTGAGGCTATTTCTTTAAAACTTTTGATAAAACAGAGCTGTTCTGAATGCCACAGTTGTGTCCATTGAATGCCATGACTGTGGGGATCTACAAAGGCATGTGACAGCTTCATTTTGTATCCCATGGGTGTGGGGTTGAGATGCCACGGCCATGGGGTACCTGGATAATGTTTTTAGCTTGTATTTTGTGATATATGGGCCTAGTATGAGGCTAATATGTTTATGTTTCTTACTTTTGTGTTGAGAATTCATGTGTATGTGTTAAAAGTATGGAAAAGAGTGATAAACCTTAGATACATGACAAATATATATCATACTAAATGTTGATAAAAGTATTGTACCATTGAAATGATATAAACAATTCAATGTTAATCAAAACTAATGAATTGTCCAAATCATACTAATTTTAGATCTAGCTTTGGATTGAATAGCTAACCAGAGGAAGGATGGCCACAGTGATAGTAGGCACCTCGTGCCATTAATGAACACATTGTGTTAGCAGTGATAGTGGGCATAATTGCCATTATACATTCTTGAGATTTGGCATTAAAATTGCTACACTAATATGTTATCCAAACCTATAATCTGATTTCAGTATATGTATGGGCATATTTAATAAAGATATCTAAATTGAAAATATATGTGAATATGAAGTTGTGAATAATGGAAGAAATGAAAATTAATAATATAAGTCAATTACTTGAAATTGACTTACTGTGTTATAATGTGAAAGTGATTGGTAATATATATATTAATATTTACAAGTGAAAGTTCTAATGCACGGAATAGAAATGTCATGCTCAAGTTATTGAATTAATTAACAAATTTATAAGTGTTGCAATGATTGAAACTGTATATAATGATATAACGTACAAAGTGCCTCAAAGTAAAGTATTAAATTTAAATGCTGAAAATTATAGATTGAATGAAATTATCCTATATGTGAAATTGAAAAGTAAGACTTATTGAAAAACAAAATAAGCGTATTGTGAGCAATGTTATCAAACGATAAAGCAAGTCTTAAATAAAATGATTCATAAAGAGAAAAGTTGCAATACTGAAAGTATAATATAGCATGATGACTTTTATAAAGTTAAAGTTATTATTTTGTGTAATCAGAATAATATGTTGGCTTGTTATTGAAATTAGTTAATATATTGAAATATTTCTTAAAACTAAGTGTTATTACTATATTTCAATAAGTATTTTTCTTTAATAATAAGTGACAAAATATGTTTATACAAGCACCAAAAAGCTTTGCTTAGCATGTTAGAATTATTTTCTAACACGCAGGTATCAAGAATTGGAGCAAATAAAGAAGTGGAATTAAGAATCTCAGGAAATTACCTATAATACATATAGAGATATTTTGTATATTGTACTCATAAATTATGAAATGTATATATATAGTTTAGTTTGGCTATTTGAGAGATTGTGCAAAATTTGTAGACATGAAAGGAATATATGTATTTAAAGGATGAAGTTTGAAAATTCTAGTGAATGATTATCAAATAAAGGAATGTATTATATACTCATTTGATTTGAAAAACTTATGATAGTTATATGGTTTGTAATTAGCATTTGGATTATTGGAGATTGGTCTAATGTTGGACTTATAAGTGTTGTATTATACAGATTGTATTATTATTTGAAAATTTTTGTTAGTTGGAAGGAAACTTTGTCGATGAATTGATTAGAGTACTAACAGTATATCGAATAACATTCTCTGATAATTTTATGTGAGAATTGTCAGGCGATGTTACATTTAATGGTATCAGAGCGTAGTTTAGGCATTTCTGACATGTGGAGTTGTGGGAGAAGTGAAATGCAATTGTCTAAGTTATGTGAATCGAATAAGTGGGTATATTTTTTATACAATTGATATTTCATATGTTTATGGTAGTAGAATGTTTTCTAAGAATTGATTGAGAATTCATAATGTATTGTTTGGAGTGCACTAGACCTATTTGTGAAAAAGAAGGATATGAAAAGAAAATAAGATATGAGTAGTTAAAGAGATATATCAAAGTACTACAGTGATAGTGTAATAATTTATTGAAATATGAGTAATGAATTATGACAGATAGATAAATTTCGAGAATAAAATTTCTTACGGGAATGAGAATTGTCATGCTCTAAAATTTTATGTATTGATTTTCTACATTATATTATGTGTAGCTTGAGCATTTGGAACTGATAGTGATAAGGTTAAATAGGCCTTAATAAGAGTAACATTAAATTTGAGTATGGATGATATTCGTATTTTTGGAAAAGATTTCGAAGAGGTAAGAAATTATGAAATTACCCTTATAGCTCAAAATGAATTTGAGCTATATTTTAGATGTGAAATATGGATAATGGGGTTTTAAAAGTGTCTAAAGTAATTGTTTTTACAATGTTTCAGAGTTAAAAATTGAAGTGATAGTTAATTAAAGAAAGTGAATGCGTTGAAAGTATTGTATAAGCGAATATATTGGATAAAAGTCCTAAAACCTATTTAAAGATTTCTAGTGCCTTCTATTGTCTGCTAAAACATCATCAAAACAGAATATTGAAAGGAAAAGTGATGGAAGAGTATTTTAAAGAGATTAGTACTTATATAATACTTATTTTGCTATTATTTGAAATGATCTTGATTTTTTATTATGAAAAGAGATTTGTGAATTGATAAAACACCATTACTAGTGAAATATATTGTATATTGAATAATTGTGAAAAATATGAGTATAAAACTTTACTTCTCTGATAGTAAAGTTATTCTTGCAATATGTAAATGTGTATTTATAGATTATTAACTGGAACAATGATCAAATCTATCATTGATTCATTTATGAGTTGATATAAGGTTGTGGAAGAAAATATGGTTTTGAAAGATTTGAGGGTTATGGAAGTTTGGATTTAAATTTGATTATTCTTTGAAGAGTTGGATCCTGTTTCCTGAATTTGTTTTAGTAGAATTATTGATAACTTATTGATCAAATCATGAAAAGAAATACTAGCAAAGGTACGCATGATCATTTGTATAGTCATGCGTATGCTTGTGCAAAATTTCTATTCTTCAAACTTTGAGAAGAAATCCCAATAGTGAGGCATATGATCATTCATATGGACATGCCTATATTTGTGCCCTTAAAATTTTTAAAAGAGATTCAGTAGAGACATGTAAGACCATTTGCATGGACATTCATCTGGATATGCGTATTTCTATTCTTCAAAACTTTAAAAATAATTTAAACAATGATGTGCATGATCACTTCAATGGTCATGAATTTGCCCATGCATATTTCTACCGTCTTATACCATCACAAAGTAGGGTTTATGGGTGGAATTAGTAGTGAATTATTGAATACATCTTGGAAAAGTTATAATTGACAAAAGATTGCTTATAAGATTGAAATGAAATTAATCCATTAAATGATGAAACTTAGATGTGAAGAAAACTTGAGGAAAGTATAGATAAATGTAATTGGATATTTGAAATAAGTGTAAGATTAGAGAAGAGATAAAAAAAATGATTACAAGTGATCAGTGGATTTCATATTATTCAAGAAGAAATAAGATAATTTATGAAGCAAGGTGAGAAAAATGATATATTGATGAATTATAAATGATTTTAAATAGTTTGAAGATCAAGATAAAGAAAACAAAGAGGTGTATATACGAATTGATTAAGTAATGAAAGTAAGAATGTGAGATTTACATATTGTGTACTTATGAAATACGTGATAGTACCATTTTTTAGTGATTAAAGACAAGTTATAGATTATATATAGAAGTGTTAAAGAGTTGATTGATGCTAATTGATATAATAGAAAGAAAGGAATTGATAATGTGAAAAGGAAAGAATGTAGTGAGATTTTTAGGTAGTTTAACCCTTCTAGTAAAATGATGTATTGTGGATCAAGTTAGAAATATATATATGTCTATGAGTGAGTGTATTAAACATAATGAATACATTATATATGTACATATACTTTTAAAGTGAAGAAAAGTTGTAAATTCTTAATATGTTGAGAAAAGAATTAAACAATTAAGAGTGGAAATCTATTTAGATTTCATTATTACAGTGAAAACATGGAAATGATTTGAAAAGATAAAGATTGGTGAATAAATAAAATTAGTCAAATTAATAAAAAACAAATATAATGTGTATATATGTTCATATGATAAATGTGTTTGAAATAATTGCTCATATCTTATAAATTCATAGTAATAAACAAACACTTCAAAGAGGAAGTGTTATATTCCAAAAGATATTATAATTGATAATAATTGCAACAATGAAATAAATGTGGTGATCAATTATACCGATGTTAAATCTAGTTTTTGGATTAGCTAAAGGGTAAATGTTCAAAGTGATAGTAGGTATTTTATGCCATATTGAAAGTGGGCACTCTGTGCCATAGAGGACACTTATGTCCCATATTGAAAGTGGGCACTCTGTGTCATAGAGGACATTTTCTTTTATATATATGTCCCAGTGATATTGACATCTATGCCATCAGTGGACGCATTGCGTCATAGAGGACCTTTGGTCCCTTTCTCTTAGGGAGACACACTGTGTCATCATATAAAATGGGCATTCATGCCATAGTGGGCCTTTGCCATATAACACTTTCAAAAATTTGGTTTTGATACATTTTTTACTTAGATCTTTAATATATTTGTGTTTAATGAAGTTAAAAGTGCAGAATAATTGATTTTGGGATGCCACAGGCATGGTTTAAAGGTGCCATGGGTGTGGTATCAAAGTCGGGAATGTTAGTGGAAGAATTCCTCCAAAATAGACCCAAAACCATGCCACAGGCATGGCAATTGAGTGCCACGACTGTGGGGTTGAAAGTGAGGCTATTTCTTTAAAACTTTTGATAAAACAAGGATGTTCTGAATGCCACAGTCGTTTCCATTGAATGCCATGACCGTGGGTATCTATAAAGGCATGTGACAGCTTCATTTTGTATCCCACGGGCGTGGGGTTGAGATGCCACTGCCATAGGGTACCTAGATAATATTTTTGGCTTGTATTTTGTGATATACGGGCCTAGTATGAGGCTAATATGTTTATGTTTCTTACTTTTGTGTTGAGAATTCATATTTATGTGTTAAACCTATGGAAAAGGGTGATAAACTTTAGATATGTGACAAATATATATCATACTAAATGTTGATAAAAGTATTGTACCATTGAAATGATATAAACAATTAAGTGTTAATCAAAACTAATGAATTGCCCAAATCATATTGATTTTAGATCTAACTTTGGATTAAATGGCTAACCAGAGGAAGGATAGCCATAATGATAGTGGGCACCTCGTGCCATTAATGGACACATTGTGTTAACAGTGATAGTGGCCACAATTGCCATTATACATTCTTGAGATTTGGCATTAAAATTAATACACCGACATGTTATCTAAACCTATGATCCGAGTTCATTATGTATGGGCATATTTAATAAAGATATCTAAATTGAAAATATATATGAATATGATAGTTGTGAATAATAGAAGAAATGCAAAATAATAATATAAGTCAATTACTTGAAATTGACTTACTGTGTTATAAAGTAAAAGTGATTGGTAATATATATATATATATTAATATTTACAAGTGAAAGTTCTAATGCACAAATTATTGAATTAACCAATAACTTTATAAGTGTTGTAATGATTGAAACTATATATAGTAATATAAGATACAAAGTTCCTCAAATTAAAGTACTAAATTTAAATGTTGAAAATTATAGATTGAATGAAATTATCCTACATGTAAAATTGAAAAGTAAGACTTATTGAAAAACAAAATAAGTGTATTGTGAGCAATGTTATCAAATGAGAAAGCAAGTCTTAAATAAAATGATTCATAAAGAGAAAAGTTGCAATACCGAAAGTATAATATAGCATGATGACTTTTATAAAGTTAAAGTTATTATTTTGTGTAATCGGAATATTATGTCAGTTTGTTATTGAAATTATCTAATATATTGAAATATTTCTTAAAACTAAGTGTTATTACTATATTTCCATCGGTATTTTTCTTTAATATTAAGTGTCAAAATATGTTTATACAAGCACCACTAAACTTTTCTTAGCGTGTTAGAATTATTTTCTGACACGTAGGTATCAGGCCATCGGAGCAAGTTAAGAAGTGAAATTGAGAATCTCAGGAAATTACCTACAGTACATAAAGAGATCTTTTGTATATTGTACTCATAAATTATGAAATATATATACAATTTAGTTTGGCTATTTGAAAGATTATATAAAATTTGTAGACATGAAAGGAATATATGTATCTAAAGGAAGAAGTTGAGAAATCTAGTGAATGATTATCAAATAAAGGAATGTATTATATAATCATTTGATTTGACAAACTTATGATAGTTATCTGGTTTGTAATTAGTATTTGGATTATTGCAGATTGGTCTAAATGTTGGACTTATAAGTGTTATAATATATAGATCGTATTATTATTTGAAAATTTTTGTTAGTTGGAATGAAACTTTGTCGATGAATTGATTAGAGTACTGAAAGTATATCGAGTAACATTCTCTGATAATTTTATGTGAGAATTGTCAGGGGATGTTACAAAATTAAAGGAACAATTTTAATAACCTAAGTAGTGTGATGATGGTTTAAAAGATGAAGATAATTAATGATTTAATAAACAGAATTTTAGAGTAACTTACCTACATTTGAAGGCTCCACCAAATTGAAGAGATTAAACAAAGCTACTGCCTGCTTTAATGCTTATTTCTAGCCAAACTTACTGCCTTGTGAAATGCACAATTCTTGATTCTTGATTGTTGACTCCCTAAGTTTCAAAAGTGAAGTCCAAAGTCTCAGCCAAAAGTTGCTAATCCTTCTCTGTCATCCCAAAAGTCTTTTAAAAAAATCAAAGTCCCAATTCTCTGAAAAATTCTCCCAGCCACCTTTTTCCAATCTTTTAATGTGTTATTTATAGGAAAATAAAAAACCCGATACTGGTTGGTCAAGGAAATAAAAATCTATTAAGAAAATAAATTAAATCAAGCTAAGTAAGGTTTTGGCGAAATTGGAAAGCACGCTAGTAAAACGGGCCTACGGGCTATGAGGATGCTGGCGTACTGGGCTGCTGGGCGTTGAGGCGAGCTACGGACTACTGTGAGGCATCACTGGTGCTGCGGGCTGCTGCGAGGCAATTGAGCTACGGGCTGGCTCACATTGCTCGCAATTTGTCGTAGGCCTCTCGGCCTGCAGCGAATTGCCTGCCGACAGCGATGCCGCACGTTGTTCGTTGATTCATCCTTCGAATTTTTTATTTTTTTATATATTTTTATTATTAAAAATATATATTATATTTAAAATAAATAGTTCTTTCTTTTCTCTTTTAATATATTAAATAATAAATATTATATTATTAAATAAATATTTATAATTAATTATATTAATAAAATAAATAATATTAAGCAATGAAAATAAATATTATATTATTAAAATAAGTGTTAAATATTAAAATAAATAATAAATACTATAAAAATTATTTTTTGGATTGTTTTAAATCTTTGGACTAGACTTGGCCAAAAAATAAGGGTCTACAATGCTAGTTATGATATGTTGGAGTTATATATGTGTTGAATTGATGGGTTAATTATGGATATAAACTAAGATAATGATTAAGAGTGTTATTGTGTTGAGTTTGGAATGATTGTGTTCATATGGTTGAGAGTTCGAAATGCAGGACTTTTGCCTAACACGGCTAGTGACACGGCCATATCGTTAGGTGTGTTAACAATGCTGAGTTACAATGTTGATGACACGACCAATAACACGGCCATGTCTTTGAGCATGTCATAGCTACTGTGAGATAAGATAATTGACACAGCCATTAATACGTCCGTGTTGTTGGGCATATCAAAGTTTTTGTGAGACACAATGAATGACACGAGCAGTGACATGCCAAATCTTCTGTGTGAAAGCTTTGGACGTGTCAAAGCTTCTGTGTGATTGGGTTAAAGACACGGTCAGTTACACGCCCATGTAGTTGGGCATGTCACTTGAAAATAACTCTTTTTTTATTTTTTCATTTGTAATTCCTATTTAAATGATTTGATGTTCAGAATGCCTTAGAATGTAATATTAAATGGTTATTTATGATCACATTTGATATAGGCACTGAGAGAGAGTAGTTTGCCTAATCCTAGTGTTGAAGGGCAACTTGAAAAAGAAGGTTAGAGGAAGTTTTAAAGCTTGTTTTGGAGTGTTTCCTAAGGTATGTACAAATTCTTGATAAATGGAATGTGATTGCATTACATTTGGCCTAACACATTTTAGAAGAAAAATGTGTTAAGCTACTTGATACATTAAGTATTCATGAACATGGTGCTAAGACATGTGAATTGCTATATATGCATTATTATACATTGTGAAAAGCCATTGTTAATGGCTAGATTGAATAAAATGTGAAATGTGTGTAAAATGTGAAATGACCCAAAGTTTTTGGGTAATGTGGTTTCATTATGAAATATCCTATGATGAGGATGAAATGTTGAAAAGAATAACATTAATATGAATGAGAAAAATGGGAAAATGAGAAAGGAATTGAGAATGGAAATTGTGAATTAATTGTGTACCTAGTATGTTATTTAATTTTTTAGAGGTCTGTGTTTAGCAGCATGCCTATATTTGCTTATGGGGCTAGACGCTTGGCGTCAGTGTGAAAATATTGTTGATGTGAAAAGACCGGGTCGTAAGACTCAGAAATAAGTCCTTGAAGATCGGCTGGGTAAAAAAATTGAATCATAAACCCAGGCCTAGTTGGATTGTTACATTGATATCTTGCCTTCGGAACAAAACACATAGTGTCATTATGGACCAAAATAGTAACTCTGAGATTTTAATGATTTATTAGTTGTTTGGGCCCATGCTTGTGTATGTGTTGGTGTGAATTATCAAGTAATGAAAGCATATATCCAAAAGTAGTCTTGAATATCATGTGATGACGTAGCGTATGAACATTCTGCATTGGCATTATTTTTTGAATTTTATTATTATCAAAGTTTATACCACTAGGTTTCGACTTAGCGCGATTGTAATTCATCATGCAGGTTACAGAGGTAATCCGATAGAACCGGAGAGTTCTACTAGACCATATCGGGTCTAGGCTTGTGTTATTAGAGCTTGAAGTGTTTATGCTACAACAAGATCAGTGCCACTTTGTCAGCATTTGCATATTTTATTTTATAGTATATTTTGACATTATGTATATTATATTATATTTTGGGAGTATATGTATATACATTATAAATTATAAAAGATGCTTAAATAATAAAGTAATGCGAGAATTTTTTGTATTTTCATATGTATACATATATTTTTGTACAAATATTTTGAGTAATAAAGGAATATAATTTTTTTTTATTAAACTAGATTGTGATATTTTTATACCATATACGCGTATCTTACATACTAGGAGTGTGTGTATTATACATTTATATGGTATAAGGGTGTTACATTTAATACTATAAACTTATTGTTATCATGGAATAGTATTTAATAATAACTATGGTTCATGTTTTAATAATGCAGAACAAGCAAGAAAAATTAAGATATCATAATTACATAACTTAAATGATGTTCCACCATATCAAGGTAAAATAACAATTGTATTATTATTATTATTATTATTATTATTATTATTATTATTATTATTATTATTATTATTATTATTATTGCTTAATAAAGTTTCAATCTAAATAATTGATTAATATTTAACTTTGAATTTCTATATATGCGCACTCATCCTCTTATTTTTGAATTCAATGTTCTTTCAATATGAATTTTCTTATACTATCACTTTTAAATAACATGTTGTTATTATTATTATTATTATTATTATTATTATTATTATTATTATTATTATTATTATTATTATTATTATTATTATTATTATTATTATTATTATTATTATTATTATTATAACAATATAAACTTATTGCTTAATAAAACGTCACTCTAAACACTCTATTACCATTTAATACTATGAACATGAAAAAAATAAGAGATTATATTTACCTTACTTATATGGTGATCTATCAAAGCAAGGTAAAACAAAAATTGTATTATTATTATTATTATTATTATTATTATTAGATATGACAACAATACTATAAACTTATTACTTAATAAAGCTTCACAATAAATACTCAATTAACATTTATAATTCTTAATTTATATATATATATATATATGTACAATCACGCTCTTATTATTCCTCCAATATGAATTTTCTTATTCTTTCACTTTTCAATAACATGTAATTTTGATATTTACTAACAATTCATAATATAAAATAAGAAGATGAATTTATAAGAATGAACTACATCACATGTTTTTTCCTTTTCATAATTTTTTTTATGACAATATATTTATATACACTTACTTGACTTAAATGGTGATTTACTGTAGCAAAATAAAATGACAATTATCTTATTATTACTGTATAGCAATGATAATAACACTATAAATTTATTGCTTAATAAAGTTTTACTCTGAATACTCTTAGTATTTAATACTATAAACTTATTGTTATCATAGAATAGGTTGCAATAATAACTATGTTTCATGTTTTAATAGTGCAGAACAAGCAAAAAAAAATAAGTGATCATATTTACCTAACTTAAATGATGATCCATCAGATTCAGGTAAAATAAAAATTGTATTATTATTACTATTACTATTAAATATGAATTTATTGCTTAATAAAGTTTCAATCAAAATAATCTATTAATGTTTTAAATAACATGTAATTATTATTATTATTATTATTATTATTATTATTATTACAATAACAATATAAACTTATTGCTTAATAAAACTTCACTCTAAACACTCTATTACCATTTAATACTATAAACAAGAAAAAATAAAAGATCATATTTACCTTACTTGAGTGGCGATTTATCATAGCAAGGTAAAATAAAAATTGTATTATTATTATTATTATTATTATTATTATTATTATTATTATTATTAGATATGACAATAATACTATAAACTTATTACTTAATAAAGCTTCACAATAAATACTCTATTAACATTTATAATTCTTAATTTATATTTATGTACAATCACCCTTTTATTATTCCTCCAATATGAATTTTCTTTTTCTTTTACTTTTAAATAACATGTAATTTTGAAATTTACTAACAATTCATAATATCAGATTCTTACTAGAATGTGATGCTGACAACACCAATGGAAGTGTACAAGGTATGTTCCTATAGAATATTGGTTTTGCATTTTAATACTACATAAAAAGACTAAACATATGACTTGTTCATTGTAAAATTGTTGATTGCTGTAAAATTCTTATAAATATATATTAACAATTAAAATTATAAGTGAAACACCACTTATATAATCTTTAATTTTTTTACAGGATGACATTGAGTTTGAGGACATATGCAATGAAGGTATGTATTATGTTTTTTTTTTAATATACAAAATGAATTAACCAAGCCACATAATAAATATAGTGAATTAAAAACTAAATCAATATTCATTATCAGAATATTGGGATATAAGAGATACTACATACGAATGTGAAAAATGTGGAGCATGTTTTTGCTATGAAGAAAGGATTGGAAAACATTATAATTCTGAAAGACCAGAATTCTCTTTATATTATTGTCATGGAAAGATAAAGTTGCCAAATCCAAAGAAGCCTCCTCAGATTTTAAAACAATTATTGTTTGGATCAGGTAAAAGAAAACATCTCTTTAAATCTTAATAAAATGCATGCCCTCATTTAATATACGAAGACAATTTTTTAATTAATATTCTACACAGGTCCTATTAGTGATCATTTTAGAGAGAATATTAGAAGCTATAATTCTGTGTTCTCATTTACTCCAATAGGAGGAAAGATTGATAGATCTATCAATGAAACATGGGGACCAAGAACATTGAAATTATTTAGCCAAAATTTTCATCAAATTGGAAGTTTGTTGCCTCATGAGGGATCCTCTCCAAAGTTTGCGCAATTATATATATATGATACAGAGAATGAAGTACAAAATAGAATTCATGCTGTGAGGTTAGCATTCGTTCGTTCCTAAATAACATGAAAAAATAATTCACATCATGCAAAATTTATTTTAAATCAATTTAAAACTATGAATATCAATTAAAATATATGCTAACTTCATATAATTTTTTTCTTGCAGTCATGGTCAAAACATAAACAAACTTCATGCTGCTATTGTTGCTGATTTACAACATATCCTAAATGATCACAATGTTTTAGCCAAGACTTTTAGAATGGTAAGAGAAAGATTTCAAGGAGACAGAGACTCCAATATTAGACTTAGACTAATAGGAAAGAGGAGCACTAATGGAAGAAGATACAATGTACCAACAATTTCACAAGTAGCTGCTTTAGTAGTGGGAGATTTTGAACAATCTAAAGGTGACAGGGATATTATTATCGAAACCCAATCTGGACTACTACTAAGGATAAATGAATTTAATGCTACCTATTTAAGTTTGTAATATCCTTTGCTTTTTCCATATGGCGAAGATGGCTATAGAGAAGATATTACATTAAATCGTGATGAAGAATCAAATGGAGGAAGGCAACGTGTAAGCATGCGGGAATATTTTGCTCACAAAATTCAAGAAAGAAAGGATGAAGTTCTGACAATCGTATTTTCTATAAGATTATTTCAACAATTCTTGGTTGATGCATATTCAATGATTGAATCTTCTTGATTGAAGTATACTAGGTCTCATAAAAATAATTGAGAGCTGAGATATGGGAGCCACAATAGTCAAATTTGAAATCTGTTGGGAACCATAATGGTCCGATTGTACTAATGATGGTATGCTCAAAATATGGGAGTACCTTTGGTCGTGAAACTTACTGGATGTTTTTTCTTAAAGTTTCAAGTTAAGGTATGAGCGGACTCCATCTTGGTCCATGTTGACTTTCAATGGTATGGTGAGAATTTTAGGCCTTTTTAGTCCAAAAGTACTTCTCCCCGTGAATCTTTCTATGTAAATTTAACTTGAATTCTTAGAAAAGGTCCAGTCGGGCTTCTTAATGGTCCTTTTGGATTTTTTGTATTTTCTCCAAAAACTAAGTTCCTGCAAAATGAAACTTAATACAAACATTACTTTTATTCAATTTTATTGCCCAATATAAAAATATAGTAAATTAGGACAATGTTTTGGCTAACATTCTCCTCCTTTTTCACTTTGGCAATTAAATTGAATTAAATGGATTTAAATATTAAATTTCATTCTCCCCTTAATGTTATCTCCCCCTATGTAAATTCAATGGATTCAATTCATAGATATTTTCTCCCCCTTTGACAAAGGCAAAAAGAAACTATCATTAAAATTCAAAAAAATTAACATTAAACAATAAACATTTGAGAAAGTTCATTAAAGGAAAGGGTAATGCAATGTATGATCTTGTCACATTGAATGCCACGGAGTGATTTGAGATCATACACAAAATGCAAAATAAATGATTATTTTCAATCCTCATCATTGTCTTGATCATCATCTTCGTCTCCATATTCTTCTTCTTCTTCTTCTTCTTCTTCTCATGCTTCTTCTTCTTCTTCATTTCCTTCTTCATCAAAGTGAGAGGCAGTTTATGTACCTCCTTCCTTATGAGGGAAAGAGCCTTGAATGGAAGGGGAAAGACTTGGTTATTCCACATTGATGATAGTGCATTGAGAAAGTCCTAAAACGCTGTGAATTTACTGAATGTCTATATGAAGATGAGAAAGGTGATGTTATCAATTTTGGTTCCTTGAGAGGTCATTTGGCTTTGGATATCTTGGAGAATAGAGAAAATTGTTCCTTGGGCTCTAGGATTTTGAGGTCTAGGAAACTCCATTTGAAAAATCTCCTTAGATTCATCTACAATCCTAGGCCTTTTCTATGTTGTGCCCTAGCTCCTTATGCACCCAAAAGATATACATATGTCCCTTTTGCATCTCTAATACATTTGGCATGTTTAAGATATTCAATGTTGATGGATTTTATTATTGGATCAAGGGGATTAAAGAGGGTAGATTTATTGGTTAGTGTAAGAGCACCAACATACTTGGCAATTTAGGAGATTTAGGATGAAAGTAGAATAATTCCTGCTTTGTTTTTTCTAATGTGAAGGAAAGTGTCAATTAGAAATTTTTTAGTTTGGATGGCTTAGCCTTTGATAAGGCAATAGGGAAAGAGAAGGTCTTTTTGAGTAACTTTCTCATTACTCTCACCTTTAATTGTGTATGTGATGATTCTATGTAACATCCAATAGGTTAAGGTTCTAAGATTCTTAGCATTGGATTGTTTGTGAAGTGAGGTTCCAATGGAAATTTCTTTCCAAAAGTCTAATTGATCTTTAGGAGTTAGAACGGTGTTGGAGATATGAGAGATATCATCCATTTGAACTCCACAAATAGAAGAGAAATCTTCTAGAGTGAGTACATATTGTTGGTTAAACAATCTAAAAGAGGTTCCATAGTATCCTAGAGGATCAATGCTTTTTACTAACCACAAGCGTAGTGAGGAATTTGTTTGCCAAGGATTCTCACCCAAGATCATCATGATCAAGGAAAATAAATTTCTCTCAACCTATGTTACTAAGACAGCTTTAATAACATATTTAATTCTTAGGGATTGAAGAATCATGGTGGAAAAGAGACGGTTAGGTTCCACTATTTTATCTTTTGGGATAGTATACCTCTTTCTCTCATCATCATCTTTGACTCTTATCATGTGGCTTCTTTTATGTCCTTCTTCTTGGTGAGATAAAGCAGCTACAACTTTGCCTTCCTTACTTATTGATGCCTTCTTCTTGTGGTGTTCTTTAGGAAAAATTTGAGGATTTTGAGAGAGTGCTTAAAAATTGAGATAATGAGGAGTAATTTGAAAGATTTTATTGTTTGGATGTTAAAAGGTTGATAAAATGTTGTAAATTTTGATATAAGGAGGTATTCATAGTGTTTTGGGCTAAAACTAGCTGCTCATAGTTGTTAGAGGAGATAAATGCACATTTTCAAGAGTTACCAATGGCTATAATTTTTAAAATGCAAAGGCAAGTTTCGATCAGACTAACCATGGTCCGGTGGTAAATTTTGGAAATTTTGAAAAGTATGGTCATAACATTGAAAAACCAAACAGAATGTTGATTTTAGACATAACGATCAAAAGAATTTGAATTTTAAAGGTCGGATGGACCAAATAAGGTATGGTCGTACTTTATGAAACTGCTCGTATGATACCAATTTTTAAGTATAGTACGGTCATATCACCTTAGAGTCCAAATAGAATGTTAGCCAGACCATTGGCCTCTATTTTGATCTTAGGCAATCAAATTGAATAGGACTAATATTTGTACCAAGTAACATTTTGCAGGACCTAAATCTATTGAAGTATTCTCTAGAGCCCGACCGGACTACCAACCACGGTGACCGAACTAAAAGAAGCAGTTTTCCATACCGAACTAAGGAATAATGATACCAAGCAAAGCTTATTATTCCTGACCGAACCCACTTAAAGTCTACCGAATTGATGAGCAATGAAGTAATAGGCATGAACATTCCAAAACTGAGTTGACCTGACTGGAGAATCCACCAAGGACGAGCTGACTAGATAAAACACGAGCTGATTAGACAAATATGAGCTGACCAGACTGAGCATGAGCTGAGCAATGAATTGAGCATATTAAGCCTTAAGCTGATAGAATCAAGGATGAGAATATCATACTAAACTCAGAAGAGCTCACACTCAATGTCACTCCCACTAGATGAACGAACTACATGTCCCGACCGGACTATTGTGAAGTTCGAGCATACTGCGCTCATGATAAATCCTCTGAATATCTAGTGGAGCTGACAGTCATTGAATACTCTGAAAACTTCAACATATCATGGTAGTGACCTCTTCATCTACCTCTCATGGAAATCTCAATTCTTTTCTTAAACCCTACTTTGATGGAGCATATTTCTCTTGTTGGAAATACAAAATGAATTTATTTTTTTATAGTGAGGGAATTGAGCAATAGAAATTCATACAAAATGAGTGGAAACCTCCTACTCATGAGGTTGATGGTATTCAAGTGCTTCTTCCTATAGACAAGTGGACGGAAGCTAATGAAAGAGCTTACTACAAGAACAATAGAGCATTCTCCACCTTGGTCAATTCCTTAACTAGAGAAGAAGTTGGAAGAATCCAACATCTTACTTGTGCATATGACATTTGGAAAACTCTTAAGAATTATCATGAGGGTACTACCCAAGTGAGGTTCGCCAAAACCCAAATGCTTGTACATGAGTATGAACTCTTCAAGATGAAGCCCAATGAAAATGTCACCCAAATGACAAATTAGCTACTTGCTATTGGCAATAACTTAAAGAAATATGGAAAAATCTATGATCAAGGCGATGTCAATAGAAAAATATTGAAAGCACTTAGAGCCAAGAAGAACTTTAAATCAAAAGTCTCTTCAATTGAACAAGCTCATGATCTTAGCACACTATGAATTGATGAGCTAGTCAGAAAGCTCCTCACCTTTCAATTTCATATCAAAAAAGAGGAAGATAAGGGTGAGAAGGGCAAGAAGAAAGACATAGCTCTCAAAGCCACCAAAGAATTTGAGAGCTCAAGTGAAGAAGATAGTGATGATGATGAAGAAGAAATGGCCATGTTATCTAAGAGACTAAGTGAATGAAACAAAAGATGAGATGGCAAGCAAATAAAGGTAATTCCTCCAAATTCATTTTCAAGGGTAAGGAGAAGAAAAATGAAGAAAAATGTTATAAATGTGGCAAACAGTGTCATATCAAAACATATTACTTCAAAATCAAGAACAAAAAGAAATGGGACAAGGAGAAGAAGAAATCTCTTAAAGCCACATGTGATGATAAATCTTCAAGTGAAGAAGAATAGGAGGAAGAGCAAGGAATTACAAAAATAATTTGGGTTTTGTACCCGAGGTAAGTTTTGGACTTAAAAATAATTTGGATTCTGTACCCGAGATAAGTTCTGGACTTAAAAGTAATTTGGTTATTTTCAAAAAATGATTGTAGTCAATAGAATACTAAAGAAATTTGCAAAAAATTTAGCTATTTTTTACCATGCCTATATCTTCTTGCCCCCTATGTGTAAAAAAGTATTTTAAAAGTTTAAAAATATTTGTATACACGCAAATATCTGAATAATTAAATTGAATAATTGAGTTTAATATTTATTCAATGTTTAGTCACTATTTATACACTATTCTCTAACTATTCATTTACTATTTATCAACAGTAATACTTACTTTTTTTCTTTTCTTTTCTTTTTTCTTTTTCACGAGAATACAATTTTTTCTTTTTTATTTTTTGCCTTTTTCCTTTGCAATTTTTCTATATAAACCTCAGCCCATTTCTACCATATTCATCCACACTCACATATTTTGATATGTAAATCAGAGAGTTTAGCATAGAGTTGAGGAGAAAATGCATATTTCGAGATCAGGGCCTCGATCCAATGCAGAGTTATTGGAATTTATTTGACGGCTTGAAAATGGAACTATAAGTCTACTAGCTGGGATGCAGCTTCATCGCAGTTCAAGCAAAAAAACTAAGGTAACAATGCAATTTAATATTTTAATCGCACAAATATGTATTTATTATTTTATTATATATATTTATATTTGCTTTTTTTTTAAGATTAAGGAAAAATAAATTAATTAGAGGACTATGTTTAAGAATTTAATAAACAAGTAAATAGATAGACTAAAAATAGAACATAATGAATATATTTAGTCTATAAATTAGTAGTATTGCTATGATGATATACTTACCTTGTGTTAACTAACCTTGATCCGTGTTAGCGCGATCGTTGCGTTATCCGGGGTGAAAGGTGTGTCTATACAGCCCGACAATGGTATGATGTAGCACCCTCTCGGGTAAAATTGATTGTCCAAGATTGCAGTTTTGAAAGTTTTATTTTTCAATTACCATCTGAGCAGTGTCCGATAGACAGGAGTGTAGTTCAAGCATTGTCGGAGAGGTGGATGGACACAACCCATACTTTTCACCTACCTATAGGAGAGATGACAATTGGCCCAATCGATTATATAGCCATAACTGTTATCCGGTACTATGGCCTTCTGGTCCCTCTTACCAATGATATTCTGACATTCGAAGATGTCCAATAGTTAATCGGTATGGAACCATCATTAAAAGGGCCTTTCAAGATAAAAATTGAGCCGATTTGGAGTTATTGGATAAACTACGAAGGATGGGTTCGAAGGGAAACAACCAAACAATATGCTCGAGGATTTTTACTGTATCTGCTCGGGTCGACTATTTTATGCAGCACCGAATAAGTCATCCATCTATTGATGTTGAGGGCCCTTACTGACATGAGTATGGTACTGCTTTATAGTTGGGGTGAAGCTGGCCTTACCTATCTCTATCATGGACTAGACAAGATTTTCAGAAATTAGAAGTCATTCGTTGGTTTCATGGTGGTTGTCAAGGTACTCTTCTTCCACCAATGTCAATTCCATTCTTATTCTTGCATGAATTTAATTGTTATTATTGTTGTAGGTATAGACATATGAGCATAATCTTGTGAGGATGCCTGGAATTTCCCAAGAGAGAGTCAGGTATCCGAGATTGAATTTTTGGTTGTCCGATCGTGTAGCAGTTCCCGGCTCTCACCATGTGCACACCCAGTGCTATCTCTTGAGTTGCTTAACCTGAGGTCAAGTAAAATAGTATTACTATACTTTAAAATTTTTATAACAGTTCACATACCTTATGTCATTTTGTTAGTCAATTTGGCTTGGTGGAACATTAGAGAGTGGATGAACTAGACTTCTTCCATGAATGCCGCATTGCCTTTTCAGCATACCCGCCGAGTCATTGCCAGCCCTGTGTCTAGTGGCTTGTTTCTCGGGGAGAGAGTGTATGAGTGGTTCCTTGGTATCAAGCAATGTACGATCCTAGTGAGTTTCCCGAAGTATACTTTAAATATCGCATCAATGCCGGAGAATGCATGGTGGTTGGCCCGGCACAGTTATGATGTTGAAACCTTTCTTGATCCACTGGGTGCATCATATACCCAGTTTATTCTAGTAGGACTCTTGAACTTTGATGTATCTCCTATTGGCGTATGGGAGGTTCTCGAGGAAAAGGAGGATAGCGATGAAGAAGCGTATCATGGAGAGGGAGAAGGGTCCATCCCGCATCTCGGGGCTAGCACCTCTCTGGTAAACTTTTACCATTTTGCCATTGCAATTACTTCTTTCTTAACTTGTTTTGACTATTTTAATGATTGTTGCAGGCTGTTGGATCATTTGGTCATGAGGCTGGACCTTCCTTTACTGCTCCTCCATTTGCTCATTCTAATCAACCAGAGATGCCATCTCATCCACAGGGCATTGATATTAATTACTTGGTAGGTTTTCCTGTTCCATGATAATTTATGCTACATGTATGCAAGATTATGTATGCTCTTACCTTTCCCTTTCTGGCTCCCAGCGGATGCTTGAGGAACAAAATAAGAATCTTCAAGAAGAGTTAACTGCTAGTCATCAACAGGTTGCCCATTTTGAAAATTTTTATCACCAGTCAGAGTAAGATTTTTGAGACTTCTGGTTTCAAGGGATGAGAGATCCTGGTGCTTCGTCATCTAGGGGATCCTAAACTGATGACCATGAGATTATGTCGTCAACATTGGATGAGGACCGTTATAGATCTGAATTCTAAGGTAATACAGGTTCAGGTGCTCCTGCTTCTGGCGGACTTGGGATAGGTGATATGCCTCCTCCTTCAACAGGCAATGACTTTTTCAGGACTTTGTTTGATCAAGATCCACCACCTCCTTCTCAATAATCTATCATTATTGTACTAATTGAAGGAATATTGTATAATAAAAATAATGATAAAATAATAATGATGATATATAATTTGCACTTTTACTGTAACTTTTGACTTAATTTTTTTTCATCATTATTATTTCTATGCTACTGGTCTTTCCTCTTCACATTCAAAATTTCCACAGTAGCATTGATTCACAAAACCAAAGGCAAAGCTGTAATTCAAAACCGTTTCGTCGCCAATTTCCTATCCTTGCCTATCTCGATCTCAAGCTATTCCTTGTCAATTTTGGAATAGCCAATCATCCTATATAAATCTCTTTTCATGCCATGATCTCATACAGAAGCCAATAAATTTTCCACGAATTTTCAATTTCAGCATCAAAATTCCTTTTAAAAATTCCAACTTCCCTTCAATTGTCAACAATGACCGAACTCAATTTGAAGAAAATAAAAGGTCTATTTAAAAATATGAATGCCATTAATTGGAAACAAATATCTTGGTCTAAAATCGATACTTTGAAGTATTTTCAAAATATTAAATTGGACCATCCTTTTTTACATGCCATGACTTCTTTTTGGAATGTGAATTCTAGGATATTTAAGATTAATGTCTTTGAGATATGTCCCATGATTGAAGAATTTGAGGCCATCCTTGGATATCGAAGCAATCAACCAATAGCATTACCTATATTAATTTCCAAGACTCAACAAAAGATGCAAATGTTATTTCAACTTTCAAAGCTCTAAGTTCTATAGTTGATGAGAGGTGAGAAGATTCTGCTTGGTCCCTTAATTGACTTTTGCATTTCTCACTTGGCTCCTACTAAGGCATGGGGATGTATGCTTTGTCTATGCTTGCTTGGCCAATTTTTGCTTATTTCTTCTAATGGCAATATTGATCCATAATTATTGGATATCATGGACCCAATGGAAGAAGGTTTGTCATCGATACCCGTGATCTTAGCTGAGACTTTAGTTGGATTAGACCAACTTAAACTAGGATTGTCAAAGAGATTGACCAGGAGTCCATTGCTACTTCAGGTAATTACCAAAACTGCCTTTTCGGGTTTTCAATTTAGTTCTCTTTTTTCTTTTTTCTCTCTCTTTTTCTATTATTTTTTTGTTATATTTTTTTATATTGCTCTAATTTTTGCCTAGTCCTCTCTTGCGCGTTTTAGGAACTAGCGAGCTGTCCTAGTTTTTTTTTTTTGCTTAGGTTGTCCTTGTGAATTTTTGACCTAATGGATCTTTTTTTTATTTTTTTATTGTGCCTACAGATTTGGCTTCAGGAGCATTTCTGCTTGCTCGACACTCCATCTATGGATTTCACAAGATATCTACCATGACATCATTAAGCTAGGAAACTACTCCATCCTGCTTCTTCATATGCTGACTGGGTTGACTAGATCCACTCAGCCACTGAAATCAACATCTATTGGTTAGTACCTTGGTGAAAGATTTCTCGTATCACCATTCGGACGTACTTGATGCATGTTTCTCTTGCTGCTCTTCGTCAAGGTACTTGCCATGATCCTCACCGGCTCGACCGTCAGTATGGAGCTGAGCCATAAGGTTCTAATTTTCCTACTAATTTGGACATGCCTTGTCTGACTGAAGCCTACTTAGATCGGCTGAAGCAAAGCTGGCCTGCACGTTACACTTATCGTCTACCATAGATTTTAAATTTGTCAATTTCTTTAGAAAGAGTATTCTTAGGATGAAAAAATAATAAAATTAATAATAGGAGATGTTTCTTTTCCTTTTATAACTTGTCATCACCTTTTGCTATTATGTTTATTTATTTTATCCATATCTGGTCAAATACTTAAAACAGTACATATAGAACAATTTTAATATTAATTCTGCTTTATTAAATTAGGGAATAACCAAACATAAAGCTAGCATACACAAGATCACTCTTTTTGCCAACTAGCCCTTTCGGGTTTTCTAATTGACGATTTTCTCTCACTTAGCACTAATTGCTGCCTAGCCCGCCCTTTTGGGTTTTTGGAACTAGCAGACTGCTCTAACTTTTGCCTAAGCTACCCTTTTTGGCTTTTCAACCTAGTGAGCTCCTTTCTTTTTCTTTCTTTTTTTATACATAAAACCTCTTCAACCTGTCAATGTTCACTGGCTCACTAAACTCATTCCCATCCATGTTTGATAACTTCACTGCACCCTTGTTCATGACTTGTTTCACAACATATGGCCCTTCCCAGCTAGGCCTAAATTGTAACACCCCTATACCCCGTATACGTACATAGTATGCTTATACGATCGTAATATATGTATACTGAATATAGAAATGCCACTATTTATAAAATACACAAGTCATATTTTTGAAAATAAGTGAAGCAAATCTCAAATATTTAAAAGAAATTCAAAAGATACCATAGATAAAAACGTTTATTAATCTGCAGCGGAAATTATTACAACTATTTACAAAACATAAAAGATATACATGATTGGCAGCTTGACTCTCTGATCTTTAAGCTCTAGGCCAACTCTTCAAGCAAAAACTCAACTAGGTCTAGAGGAATCCCCCGTTTCAACCCTATCACTTGCGCGATGAACCACAATCGCGCTGAGCCCACAACTCAGTAGTACAAACCATAATGATAATATGCAATGTCAATCTCAATGTCATGCATTCAACAATAGAGATCATACTCATAAATGTTACATTTCATTATTTTAATAATGCTAACATTTCATTTACATTATCTCATAATTGTATCATCATTCATGGAACACATTTAACATAGATACCTATGGGCCCAACAAGTATTTAATATGATATTCAAAGTTCAGAGTTACTGCTTTGGTCCATATTCACAAATAATCAAGCCCGTAGGCAATACACATATATATCTCTATCCATGGATAGTGTAACAGACCCAGTCTCTTGGACCATCAACTCAACAAGCTTGAGGAGATCCTCAACCCGGCAAGACTGTTACCTGTAACAGACCTAGTCTCTTGGACCATCAACCCGACTAAATCGAGGAGATCCTCAACCCGGCAAGACTGTTACCTTTCATATATTTCATATTCATAGTTCACATAGTGTAACAGACCCAGTCTCTTGGACCTCAATTCAACTCAAATTGAAGAGATCCTCAACCCGGCAAGACTGTTACCTTTCCACATTTGATAGGCATGCCGCCAAACCCAGAACTCTGAAATTGAATAACATATTAAACATACAATTATTTCATTTGCCTCTTTATCATTCTCTTTCTCAAATCATATCTCATAATCAAATGGGCAATCATGCCTCATCAATTTCATTTGCATAACCATGGCCAACAACAATGGTTTCATTACATCTCCATTCATATCAAGACAATTCATCATCATACATATAGCACATTACATTCCACAAGAATTACTATGTGCAAAATATCACATTATTCATATGTATCAACAATGCAATATCAAATGGATGTATGCAACAATACAAAGTTTGTACTTACTTTAAAAGCAACTCACACAATACTAAGCACTTCTTCTTCCAAAAATCTTTCACCACTAGAATTATGGCAATTCACTTTCTTCACAACCTATTCCAAAAGAAAGATGAAACTCACATAAGATCATAAGGCTAAGAACCAACTAGGGCAAACTCTAAACATGACATGCTAAAAAATATGGGCGTGTCCCTAACCGTGCCCTAACTCCACAACACAGAAGCTTTTACACGCTTAGAACCACGGGCGTGTCACTGAGCATGTAATACATTCCGCCTCTAAGAAACATTGACACGTCCAACAACATGAGCGTGCTCATGGCCATGTCAATTCCCCAAAAACACAGTGGCTATGACAAGTTCAATAACACGGGCGTGTTACTGGTCGTGTCAAACCTACTGCCACACAGAACAATTGACACGCCTAAAAACCTGGACGTGCTCGTGGGCGTGTCAGGCCAAAAACCCAGATTCCGGCCAAAACAACAAAACACCCAACAAATCACTTCTTCCACCAACATCCACTTCAAACAAACTCAACTTCACACATCCAAAAACCATCTTAAACATGCAAAAACACCAAAACAAGACAAAATATACATTAACCACAAATCATCAATCTCATCAAAAACCCTAAACACACCTTCAACACTATCTCTTTCAACACACTTACTCTTTCCTTCAATCCACCCTCAAAATCCATAATCAATTAACCAAACACTCTTAAACATATCACAATCAAACAACACACTCTTACAATCAACAATAATCTATCAACTCAAACACAACTTCAATAAAATCAAGAGAAATCAAGAGAAAACTTACCAAGGATGAAGAACTCTTAAATCTCCAACTTGATCTCTTGAAAACTTCCTTCAATCATGAACTTGGAAGACCAAATCTCTCTCTTGCTCTCTTGTTTCTTAGATGGCCGGACAACAAAAGGAAAGGAAAAGAGAAGGAGAAGAAATGAAAGAAAGCCACGAAAGAAGAAGAAAAGAAAGAAAACCAAAGAAAGCAAAGTCAACACTTTTCCTTAAAACCCTCTCAACCAAGCATTTAATATAAAATAATCAAAATATCATCTTCCACTTCCACTAACTCTAATCCCACTTATAATTAATTAATTCCTTAAACACAATTAATAATAATTACTCTCTTCCTTTGACTTTCCATTTTGACCAACATATATGTTATATATCTTGCCATATACACAACATATACATTCTCTCTATACATTTCTTTCCTTTCCAATTACACATATGCATATGATTCAAATAAAACAACCATCATCTCAAAACTTCTAGGCACACTTTTGGGATATTACAATTCTCCCCCTCTAAAAAGAAATTTCATCCTCGAAATTACCTGATATCAAGCTTGAAACAACTGAGGATATTGATCTTGCATCGCTTGCTCATTCTCCCAAGTTGACTCTTCTCTACCATGATTCTTCCAAAGAACCTTCACAATTGGCACTTTCTTATGTCTCAACTCTTCAATTCCATATGCCAAAATAGCAACTGGTTCTTCTTCAAATGTCAGATTCGAACTTACTTCAATGGATTCAACTGGCAAGACATGAGATGGATCCGATCTATACCTTCTCAACATGGAAACATGGAAGACATTATGGATTCTATCTAACTCAGGCAGCAAAGCAAGATGATAAGCAACTGGTCCAACTCTTTCTAAAACTTCATATGGTCCAATAAAACGAGGACTCAGCTTCCCTTTTCGACCAAATCTCAATATCTTTTTCCAAGGAGACACTTTCAAAAATACTTTATCTCCCACATTAAACTCAATGTCTATCCTCTTCAAATCTGAATAAGACTTCTGTTGGTCTGAAGCTGCTTTCAATCTATTCCGAATCATCTTCACTTTCTCTTCAGTCTCTTTAACCAAATCAGGACCAATTAACTTACCTTCACCAGTTTCATTCCAACATAGAGGCGTTCTACACCGTCTACCATACAATGCCTCAAATGGTGCCATACCAATACTGGATTGATGATTGTTGTTGTATGCAAATTCCACAAGTGGTAAAAATCTGTCCCAACTTCCAGAGAAATCAATAACACAACTTCTCAACATATCCTCGATAATTTGTATCACTCTCTCTGACTGCCCATCTGTCTGCGGATGGAAAGCAGTGCTAAAATGCAATCGAGAACCCAAAGCCCCATGTAAACTCTTCCAGAATCTTGAAGTGAACCGGGGATCTCGATCAGACACTAAAGAAATTGGGACTCCATGCAATTTCACAATCCCATGGATATACAGCTCAGCTAACTTCTCAAGAGAATAATCCATCCGAACCGGAAGAAAATGAGCTGTCTTTGTTAACCTATCAACAATCACCCAAATAGCATCATGTTTCCTTTGAGTTAATGGCAAACCAGATACAAAATCCATTGTCACCCTCTCCCATTTCCATTCAGGCACTGTTAAAGGTTGAAGCAACCCTGTTGGAACTTGATGCTCCGCTTTTACCCTCTGACAAGTAAGACATTTGGATACAAATTCCGCTATGTCTCTCTTCATACCAGACCACCAATAATGTTGTCTTAAATCATGGTACATCTTTGTACTTCCCGGATGCATAGCAAAAACTGATTGATGTGCTTCTTCCAAAATGATCCTTCTCAAACTATCATCATTAGAAACACACAATCTATCCTTGAACCAAAGACTACCATCACTTTTCACATGAAAATCTCGGCTCTCTCCATTTCGGCAATCTAATACAATCTTCTGAATTTTCTCATCCACCAATTGAGCCTCCTTTATCTAATCTAACAATACTGGTCTCAATTGCAGTTGGGCCAATAATGCCCCATCATCACATACTTCGAAGTTAGCATGCAATGCTCTCAACTCAACAAGCAACGAGAGCGAATAAATAGCCAAACCTGCCAAAGACTTCCGACTTAAGGCATCAGCAACAACATTTGCCTTACCAGGATGATAATCAATCAAACAGTCGTAGTCTTTGATTAACTCCAACCATCGTCTTTGCCGAAGATTCAACTCCTTTTGAACACCCAAATATTTCAAACTTTTATGATCCGTATAAATAAAACATTTCTCCCCATATAAATAATGTCGCCAAATCTTCAAAGCAAACACTATAGCTACCAACTCCAAATCATGAGTCGGATAGTTAAGCTCATGCGGCTTCAACTGCCGAGAAGCATAAGCTATGACTTTACCCTCTTGCATCAAAACACATCCTAAACCATTATGTGAAGCGTCACTGTAAACCACATATGGTTTATCTTCCACGGGTAAAGTAAGAACAGGTGCTTGAGTCAACATTTCTTTCAACTGTTCAAAGCTAGCTTGACACTGATCTGTCCACACAAATCTAACCCCCTTCTGAAGCAATCTGGTGAGTAGAGTAGCTATCAAAGAAAAACCTTTCACAAATCGTCGGTAATAGCCTGCCAAACCCAGAAAACTTCTATCTTCAGTCACTGACTTCGGTGGACTCCAATTCAAAATAGCTTCAACTTTACTTGGGTCGACTCTAATACCATCTGCTGAAACTACATGACCCAGAAAAGTCACTTGGTCAAGCCAAAACTCACACTTTGACAGCTTAGCATATAATTGCTTCTCTCTCAAAATCTGCAGCACAATTCGCAAATGCTTGTCATGCTCCTCTTCATTACGTGAATACACCCGAATATCATCGATGAAAACCACCACAAACTGATCCAGATAGGGCCTAAATATCCTATTCATCAAATCCATAAAAACTGCAGGTGCATTCGTCAACCCAAAAGGCATTACTAAAAACTCATAATGCCCATACCTGGTGCTGAAAGCCGTCTTAGCAACATCTTCAGTTCTAACCCTCAATTGATGGTACCCTGATCTCAAATTAATCTTAGAAAATACTGCTGCTCCCTTCAATTGATCAAAGAGATCATCAATCCTAGGCAAAGGGTATTTATTCTTAATAGTCACTTTGTTCAATTGCCTATAATCAATGCATAACCTCATGGTACCATCCTTCTTCTTCACAAACAATACAGGAGCTCCCCAAGGAGAAACACTGGGGCGAATAAACCCTTTATCCAACAACTCTTGTAACTGCACCTTCAACTCTCTCAATTCAGCAGGTGCCATGTGATAAGGAGTGATAGAGATGGGAGTGGTACCAGGCAACAATTCAATACCAAACTCCACCTCTCTCTCAGGGGGTAACCTTGGCAACTCCTCACGAAACACATCTGGAAAATCTGCAACTGTGGGTATACTATCAAGTTGAGAACCCCCTACTCTAGTATCCACAACATGAGCAAGATAAGCATCACACCCTTTTCTAATCAACCTTCTAGTTGTTACGGCTGATATAAACAAGGATGCAAGTTGTCTCTACTCACTGGACACCATTACACTCCTACCATCAATAGTTCTTAAAGTAACACATTTCTTTTGACAATCTACCATAGCTCCATGCCTAGACAACCAGTCCATGCCCAAAATCAAATCATATTCTTTAAAAGGCATTTCAATCAGATCACCAAGAAACTCCTCACCTTGCACCACAACTGCACTATCTCGGTGCACCTTGCTAACAATCACACTATGCCCTAAAGGATTTGTTACTAGAACATCAAATCCTAAGGATTCTGAATGCAATTCAGACACAGACAATATGGATGCACTTATATATGAATGAGTAGATCCTGGATCAATCAAAGCAAGAACTGAAATGCCAAATAAAGAGAAAGTACCAGCAATGACTGCAGAAGCATCTGGTTGTCTTTGCATCACATATACTCGTTGAGAAGGCCCAGCCTCATCTGGCCTACTATCCCTGGATGAAGATCCTCCTCTTTGACTAACTCCAGGTCTACCCCCTCTGCTGAAACTTCTGCCCCCTCGACCACCTCTGACACTAGGTCGAGAAACTGTAGAATCTGTCGGCCTCTGCTCCTACATCTCAGGACACTCTCTAATAAAATGATCAGGAGATCCACATCTGAAGCACACAGCTGGTCCACTATTCTTCCAACAGGCACCTCTATGAGAACCCCCACACTGAGCACATATAGGTAGAGTGGTTCTCTGAACTACTGGAGTTGGAGCACTCGCTACTAAAACTGTAGGTCTTGATCTCTGTCTCTGAAACTGAACTGACCTACCAGCCTGCCTCTGACTCCTACTGATTCTGGGAGCAAAACTACCTCTACCTCTCTTCACAGATGAGGACCCTACCTCAAACTGGGGTCTTCTAACCCTGGTCTCCTCTTCAGAAGCAGCTACTGCAATACTCTGAGCTCTCTCCACACTCCTAGCTGCTGCAACAAGCTGGGAAAAATCCTGGTATCTAGAACCAGCCACAAGACACATAATTGAGGGTCTCAATCCCTCCTCAAACCTTCTGCACCGGTCTATCTCGTCAGAAATAATCCCCCCAGCATAGTGGCTCAACCGGATAAACTCTAACTCATATTCTGTCACAGTCCGGTGATCTTGCCTCAAAGTCAGAAATTCCATCTTCTTCACATCTTTATACTCCCTCGGAGTATACTTCAGCTCAAACTCCCGTAGAAAATCATTGTAGGACAATGTAGGTGGATCGTCCATGGCGTGAGGAACTGTCTTCCACCAATCATATGCATCCTTCTGCAACAGTGATCTAGCATAATCAAAATTTTCTTCTGGGGTGGCTTGCAACTGAATGAATATCCTTTGTACCTTATCCAGCCACTGCTCAGCTACTGGATCAATAGCACCCAGAAAATCTTCTGCTCCATACTTTCTTAATTTATCGTAATGTCTCACTAGTACCGTTGGCTGTGGTGGTGGTGGTGGCGATGGTTGCACTGGTGCTTGCCTCAATAATTCAACCACATGCCTAAGCCAAACTGGCAGAACCTTCTTACCAGCTGGTCTCCCTGTCACCGAAACAGGTGCCTCTCCAGTTCTATCCACTCTAGCTCCATCTCTACCCTCTTCCGAAGCTACACTCTCAGCACTACCCTCAACAGACTGACGTGAATGAGAATCTATTACAACCTATATATGCAAACACAGCAGAATACACCTCATTAAAGATTAGAGACTGCCAACACCAAACATGTATTTTACTCAAAAACCCTTTTTTTTTAAATCAAAATATTCTTTTTCTTATAATCGACCTAGGTTGAGAATCTCAAACCTAGGCTCTGATACCAAAATAATTGTAACACCCCTATACCCCGTATACGTACACAGTATGCTTATACGATCGTAATATACGTATACTGAATATAGAAATGCCACTGTTTATAAAATACACAAGTCATATTTTTGAAAATAAGTGAAGCAAATCTCAAATATTTAAAAGAAATTCAAAAGACACCATAGATAAAAACGTTTATTAATCCGCAGAGGAAATTAATACAACTATCTACAAAACATAAAAGATATACATGATTGGCAGCTTGACTCTCTGATCTTTAAGCTCTAGGCCAACTCTTCAGGCAAAAACTCAACTAGGACTAGAGGAATCCCCCGTTTCAACCCTATCACCTGCGCGATGAACCACAATCACGCTGAGCCCACAACTCAGTAGTACAAACCATAATGATAATATGCAATGTCAATATCAATGTCATGCATTCAACAATAGAGATCATACTCATAAATGTTACATTTCATTATTTTAATAATGCTAACATTTCATTTACATTATCTCATAATTGTATCATCATTCATGGAACACATTTAACATAGACACCTATGGGCCCGACAAGTATTTAATATGATATTCAAAGTTCAGAGTTACTGCTTTGGTCCATAATCACAAATAATCAAGCCCGTAGGCAATACACATATATATCTCTATCCATGGATAGTGTAACAGACCCAGTCTCTTGGACCATCAACTCAACAAGCTTGAGGAGATCCTCAACCCGGCAAGACTGTTACCTGTAACAGACCTAGTCTCTTGGACCATCAACCCGACTAAATTGAGGAGATCCTCAACCCGGCAAGACTGTTACCTTTCATATATTTCATATTCATAGTTCACATAGTGTAACAGACCCAGTCTCTTGGACCTCAATTCAACTCAAATTGAAGAGATCCTCAACCCGGCAAGACTGTTACCTTTTCACATTTGATAGGCATGCCGCCAAACCCAGAACTCTGAAATTGAATAACGTATTAAACATACAATTATTTCATTTGCCTCTTTATCATTCTCTTTCTCAAATCATATCTCATAATCAAATGGGCAATCATGCCTCATCAATTTCATTTGCATAACCATGGCCAACAACAATGGTTTCATTACATCTCCATTCATATCAAGACAATTCATCATCATACATATAGCACATTACTTTCCACAAGATTTACAATGTGCAAAATATCACATTATTCATATGTATCAACAATGCAATATCAAATGGATGTATGCAACAATACAAAGTTTGTACTTACTTTAAAAGTAACCCACACAATACTAAGGACTTCTTCTTCCAAAAATCTTTCACCACTAGAATTATGGCAATTCACTTTCTTCACAACCTATTCCAAAAGAAAGATGAAACTCACATAAGATCATAAGGCTAAGAACCAACTAGGGCAAACTCTAAACATGACACGCTAAAAAACACGGGCGTGTCCCTGACCGTGCCCTAACTCCACAACACAAAAGCTTTTATACGCTCAGAACCACGGGCGTGTCACTGAGCGTGTAATACATTCTGCCTCTAAGAAACATTGACATGTCCAACAACATGAGCGTGCTCATGGCCGTGTCAATTCCATAAAAACACAGTGGGTATGACACGTTCAATAACACGGGCATGTTACTGGTCGTGTCAAACCTACTGCCACACAGAACAATTGACACGCCTAAAAACCTGGACGTGCTCGTGGGCGTGTCAGGCCAAAAACCCAGATTCCGGCCAAAACAACAAAACACCCAACAAATCACTTCTTCCACCAACATCCACTTCAAACAAACTCAACTTCACACATCCAAAAATCATCTTAAACTTGCAGAAACACCAAAACAAGACAAAAAATACATTAACCACAAATCATCAATCTCATCAAAAACCCTAAACACACCTTCAACACTATCTCTTTCAACACACTTACTCTTTCCTTCAATCCACCCTCAAAATCCATAATCAATTAACCAAACACTCTTAAACATATCACAATCAAACAACACACTCTTGTAATCAACAATAATCTATCAACTCAAACACAACTTCAATAAAATCAAGAGAAATCAAGAGAAAACTTACCAAGGATGAAGAACTCTTAAATCTCCAACTTGATCTCTTAAAAACTTCCTTTAATCATGAACTTGGAAGACCAAATCTCTCTCTTGCTCTCTTATTTCTTAGATGGCCGGAAAACAAAAGGAAAGGAAAAGAGAAGGAGAAGAAATGAAAGAAAGCCATGAAAGAAGAAGAAAAGAAAGAAAACCAAAGAAAACAAAGTCAACACTTTTCCTTAAAACCCTCTCAACCAAGCATTTAATATAAAATAATCAAAATATCATCTTCCACTTCCACTAACTCTAATCCCACTTATAATTAATTAATTCCTTAAACATAATTAATAATAATTACTCTCTTCCTTTGACTTTCCATTTTGACCAACATATATGTTATATATCTTGCCATATACACAACATATACATTCTCTCTATACATTTCTTTCCTTTCCAATTACACATATGCATATGATTCAAATAAAACAACCATCATCTCAAAACTTCTAGGCACACTTTTGGGATATTACATAAATTTTCCCCTCTAAAAAGAAATTTCATCCTCTAAATTACCTGATATCAAGCTTGAAACAACTGAGGATATTGATCTTGCATCGCTTGCTCATTCTCCCAAGTTGACTCTTCTCTACCATGATTCTTCCAAAGAACCTTCACAATTGGCACTTTCTTATGTCTCAACTCTTTCATTCCATATGCCAAAATAGCAACTGGTTCTTCTTCAAATGTCAGATCCGAACTTACTTCAATGGATTCAACTGGCAAGATATGAGATGGATCCGACCTATACCTTCTCAACATAGAAACATGGAAGACATTATGGATTCTATCTAACTCAGGCGGCAAAGCAAGACGATAAGCAACCGGTCCAACTCTTTCTAAAACTTCATATGGTCCAATAAAATGATATAACACTTATAGATTCGGTTTTTTGAGAATAAGTCTTTAACTGCACCTTAAAATTGTACCCCATTGTCTAATATAACACTTAGTGTGACCCCATATTTTCAAATAAGATTCTTTTTAATAAATTTAGCCATTTGTCTTGCCTCCAGTTTGTTGAAAGATTCAACTTCAATCCATTTTGAAAAATAATCTACCGCTACTACAATGAAATGGTGACCGTTTGAGGCTGCCTGATGAATCTCTCCTATAATGTCAATCCCCTAATTGGCAAAGGGCCAGGGTGAAGACATATAATGCAATTCTTTAGGAGGCATGTGATTCAAATTACCATACATCTGACATTGTTGGAACTTCTTTACAAACTCAATACAATCTCTCTCCATGGTCAAACAGTAGTAACCTTGTCGAATTATCTTTTTAACTAGGGCTAAACCACTCATGTGTGGACCGCAACTTCGCGCATGTATTTTTGACATAATATGCTCCAAGTCAAGCTTCCTCAAGCATCTCAAGTGCACCCCATCAGGCCATCTTCGAAAGGTGATGTATTGTAAGGACCATCATCTTATGGCTCTTCTTTCTTTCTTTGTTGCTCCCAATGGGTATTCTTTCTCTTCCAAAAACCATCTTATAGTGTCATACCACGCATCATGGTCTGTATCAGTTTCCATGATTGTCTCATATTCATAGCAAGGAGTTGATGAACTGGTCAAAATCAGAGGCTTAAGGAATAAGTTCCATATCGAAGCCAATGTGGCTAGGGCATCATCCATCTGGTTTTCTTCTCTTAGTAGGTGTATAAACCTGCACTCCTTAAATTTCTTCTTCATCATGGTCAAGTAATGGTGGTATGGTTTTAATTTCTCTTCTTTCAACTCCCACTCTCCATTTACTTGGGATACTACTAGCAATGAATCGCCAAAGACTTCCACCTTGTCCACCTTCATAATCATTAGGGTTTCCAAACCAAAGATACATGCATCATATTCCACCATATTATTGGTTGTTTTGAACTTCCACTTCTTGGCTAAAGGAATAAGTTTCCCTTCGGGCGATTCTAGTATGACTCCTAAACTTGCTCCTTTCCTATTCACTGCCCCGTCAAAATACATTTTCCATCCTTGTACTTCAATGGTCTCTAAATGTTCATCTAGAAATTCCAAGACTACCTCTTCGCTATCCGGTAATGGTTGTTGGGATAAGAATTCTGCCACTGTTCTACCTTTGATTATTTTTTTTGGTTACATACTCAATCTCAAATTCTTCCAATAATATCAACCATCACCCATACTTTCCAATCAAAGAAGGTGTCTCTCTTAAGTACTTCATTGGATCCAACCTGGAAATTGCTTGTACACTATAAGATTGGAAATAATGCCGCAGCTTCTTAGAAGACCAAACCACAGCTATACAGGTCTTTTCAATGATACTATAATTAATTTCGTAAGGTAGGAGCTTTCTACTCAAATAGTAAACTGCATGCTCAATTCCCGACTCATCTGCTTGGGCTAGCATGGCTCCTATTGACTCTTCTTCTACTGCTAAGTATAGTAATAGGGGTTTACCAGGTTTAAGTGGTTTCAAAATAGGTGAATTTAGTAAATACTCCTTTATTCGCTCAAAGGCCTTTTGACACTCTTCATTCTATAGGACTGGCTAATTCTTTTTAAGCAATTTAAAGATAGGTTCACAGATTGTGACGAGCTTTGCTATAAATCTGCTAATGTATTGCAATTTGCCAATGAATCCTCGAACTTCTTTCCCTATCTTAAGGGCTGGTATATCCTGTATTACTTTAACTTTGTCAGGGTCAATCTCAATGCCATTTGGACCAATCACATGTCCCAACAATTTGCCTGAGGTAACCCCAAACACACACTTCTTCGGGTTTAGCCTTAGCTTATACTTCACTGCCCTATCGAAGAATAATTCTAAGTTTTAGAAGTGTTGTTCCCTTGTATATGATTTCACCATCATATCATCAACATACACTTCAACTTCTTTGTGCATCATATCATGAAACAATGTGGTGGCCATCCTTTGATAGGTTGTTCTAGCATTCTTTAACCCAAACAGCATTACCCTATAACAAAGTATACCTCATGTAGTAATGAAAATAGTTTTGGCTTAATCCTCTTGGGCCATTAACACTTGGTTTTATCTGTAAAATCCATCTACAAATGAGTGTAGCACGCTAGAGGCTGCACTATCAATGAGAATATCTATATGGGGTAAAGGAAAATCATCTTTAGGGGAAGCCTTGTTTAAATCTCTATAGTCCCCCTAATTCTTCCATCTTTCTTTGGCATGGGTACTATGTTGGCTAGCCAATTTGGATAATCTATCACTTCAAGGAACTTTACTTGTATTTGTTTAGTGACCTCTTCTTTAACCAATTCAGCCCATTCCGGCCTCAAACGCCTAAGCTTTTATTTGACAAGTTTCATGTGAGTGTAAGTAGGAATCATATGTTTGGCTATGTCTCGATCTATTCCAAGCATATCCTCATAAGACAAAGCGAATACTTCTTCATATTTTTTAAATATTTTTTCAAATCTCTCTCTCTCTCATCTGGAGTAAGGTCAGATGCTATGCTAATGTTTTAGGATTTTTGGTTGTTCCCAAATTAATGATTATGTATCAACAGAGTTAATATTAAAGATGCTCATGTAACCACTATTTAAATATATGCAACCATCAGGAGAAACATCAGACAAGTAAGCAAAATTAGACTTTATTGCATTTATTTTGGAAAAGAAAACATCATCATCCTCATACAAAGCAGACAAATTAAAATCAAAATCAAAATCATTGTCATTATTCTCAAAATCATAAACCAGGACATCTTCAAACTTTTCTTTAACCAGAGCAGCTATCTCCTCTAGAGTTTTCTCGGCTTTCAAGATAGCTTCCTTCTTCCTTTCCAGATTAGGCTCCTTGTTGGCTGGCAGGGTGAACTCTTTCTTCACTTGTTCCACTATCTTGGCAATGTCAGAAAATATTTCAAAACCCGAGATCAATTTTCCCATGAATATGATTGGCTCGGGCTTTCTTTGGAGTGGTCCCACATTTGGAGCTTTGACAAAGATCTCTTTAAGTGGTGGGAAGCTCATCTTCTCATTCTTCCTTGGTTGGACATCTTTGCTGGCTTCTTCATACCCTAACTTGGAAGTTTGAGTTTTGAAATCTGGAAGCTTTGTCACACCGGCCTTGTCCTTTCCAAGATCAGCTCCGAAAAGGTAGCTCATGTTCTTCATCATGTTCAAGACCTTAGAGTCCACTAGTTCATCATTAGAAATTGCAGCTACTTGAAAACCATTGAGAGGCCTCTCTACCATTAGAGCATTAACAACCTCATTATCCTCGGCCTCGATGACCACCGTCTCATCTCTGTTAGGGAGCTTGATCTTTTGATGAAGGGTGGAATGAACTCCACCAAGAGGATGGAACCAAGGTCATCTGAAAAGTAGAGCAAAAGTAATAGGTATGTCCAAAATAACAAATTCAACAATAGATTCAATTGAACCAACCTTCATAGCAACTTTGAAAGTTCATTCGGCATGCCTCTTGATATCATCATAGGCCTGAATGGTTACGTCGGTTAGGCTTAGATCCCTCGTTGACACAGTTAGCTTTGGCAATATTTTAAGTGGACAAACATTTATGGTAGATCCATCATCAACCATCACACATGGAATCCTTTTTCCTTTGATTTCTACTTTGATAAAGAGAGGACGAATGTGATCTCTTCCCTCTTCCGGTAAATCCGCATCTGAGAAAGATACCATTCCCATATTAGCTTCACTCTTCTTTTGAATGTCTTCACATTTCATTACTCCTTCAACTTTTATAAAGTTAATCAGCTCCTTCGGTGTTATAGAGGTGGAAATTGGCATGCTAGCCAAGGCCTTGGCCATAGTTTAATGGTGCTTTTTAGAAGTGGCCAATAAGTCCCAAATGCTAACACTTGCTTGGGTTCTCTTCAATTGCTTAAGCATATTATCATCTTCCTCTTCTTTGTTCCCTACTTTGACTTTCTTTCCTTTATTAACTTCTACCTCCTTAGGTGGTGGCCTTGCATAGGGCTTGCTAGATCTAGTGTTCATTACTTCATCTTCTTCGGGCTCGGACCAAGTCCATTCCTCCTTCTTGGACACAAGATCATCATCACTATGGCTTGAATCCCAAAACTCATTCACAACACAGATTGCTACTTTACCCACCATAGTTTGTTCAATTTTGCTAAACACCACTTCTTCTTTGCTTACTTCTTTATCTAAATCTTGGAAAGAAGACATGACAAAACTTTCATGCAATCCTCCTCCAATCATGAAGGTCGCTGGTGGTGGTAATCTATTGAACCTTGGCAATGGATTGTCTTTAGTGTTTGGCTTATTGGGCTCAGGCAGCTTCCCACTATCAATCAAATTCTGGATCTCATGCCTTAACCTCACACATCTATCCATGTTGTGCCCTTGCATTTGATGAAATTGACAAAAATGCCTTAGTGTTAAAATTAGGTGGGAGACGGTTAGGCAAAGGATAAGGATTTAAGGGTTGTAACAATCCTTTCTTTTGTAGCTTATTGAGGACCCAAGACAGTGGCTTCCCTAATTTTGAAAACTGCCTTCTTTCTTTTAAATTAACATCAACTGCCTTTTGCATGCTTTGGTTGCCAGACTGGTAGTTTCCTTTCTCATTCATTCTTATTGAAAAATAGTTCTTCTCTCTTTCACACTCTTCAATTTGTAGACTAGCTTGTAAAAGGTCTTTAAATTCCCGAATGAGTGTATGAGACATCCTTTTGCAAAGGCTAGGTAACACTCCTCTTACAATCATTCTAATTTGATCGGATTCATCAAGCCTTCTCTTGAGCAATGCAGCCTTATTCCTCCATCTTTTCACATAGTCCACAAAATTCTCATTTGGCCTTTATCTAATGCACTCAACTTCCATTAAAGTAACTTCCATCTTGACATTGTATCCATATTATTGGATGAAGGCCTTGTATAGCAGATCCCAACTCTTTTGTGTGCCATCATCTGAGGTATTGAACCGATTTTGGATGATAGGGTCCAATGAGAGCATAAAATACCTCAGAGTTTGAGCCTTAGTAGCTTGGGCAGACTGTATAGCAGTGATATATTGCTTCACATAGAGGTGAGGATTTTTGGTTCTATCAAACTTTGCAAAGGATGGCATCTTTAACTTTTACGAAACTTCTTCATCTAGCTCAAATAATTTGTCAACTTTGGACATTTCTTCGATTTTCAGCTTCTTTTCAAACTTCTTTTCCATATCAGCAATCATCTTTTCAACATCTAAAGTTTCAGTTTTCTCTACAGCTGATCTTTCAACAACCTTTGACTCTTTCTTCATGTCTTGAGGATCTTAGAAGTATTGAGCCCTATCATCATCAACGATCACCCTATCATCATCAAAAACCACTTCACCAACTTTAGCCTTCCCCTTATCTTTCTTGGTGCTTACGGATGCTTCGGCATTGTTCCCAAACATTGTAGTCATTTGATTCTTCATGATCTCAGCTAAGGCTCCCTTTAGTTCTTCCATCTTAGCATTGAGGGTGCTGTCCACCATTCTTTGAATTTGTTTGGGCTCCATTGCTTTTGGTGAAAAGTGATTGAGTCGTTGCTAGATTCTTCATCTCCGGCATAGGTCGGATTGTCGTAAACTTTTGAATGTCGTAATCCAGGGTTGTGATCCAGAGAGGATCAATGATATAAGATGTCATGCATTTATGCATGTATGCACAAACATTAAACAACACAAGGATAAATATGACGTTCCTTCCAACCTTATAACATTCACACATGAATGGCGAGTCTCTTTTCGTATATGGTTAACAAAAATACCAACATGGGATATTTTATTTTTGAAAACAATTCTCTCGGACGTTTCATCCAATAGTTATATTTTCAAACATGGAAATCAGTTCATGATAATTACCATTAATTAGGCTTTAATTCATCCCATCAACTAAAATAACTTTTATGCTATATTGAATTAAAACTAACTTAAGAGGTTTATTACAAATAGATTTCTCACTTGAAAAAGTAACTAATGATTCATGCCAAAAACAAGCCCATGATTAATAATTCTTAGTATAAACTAGGATCACAATTGAGTTTTGGTATTTCCATAATTGACCTAAATAATTTGTAAGCTCTTTGTAAGAAAAGGTTGGATGAAATGAAAAAATAATTTTGTTTGAAAAACCCATTGTAAAAAATTTTTAGAAAAAATGGATTTTTGACTTTGTATATGAGAAAAGAACTTTTGATTTGTTTTTTAGAAAAGTTTTATGTCTAAAGACCATCTTGAAAAGTTATGAAAATAGATTTGGCCTTTTGGATTTTAAAGAAAAATTTATTTTGAGATTATAATATACTTAGGTCATATTAGAAAATGAACAAACCAAATAAGCCATGTTTTAAGCCAAGATAAATTAATCATAGTCAAACAACAAGCATTTGGGGTAAAAACCTAAGGAAAGTAACTAGATCGATTATATGAGCTTTAGTCTTTGGGTTGAAAAGGCTTAGGTTCCCATAGCAAATATATACCAAAAGGTACAAGGCTATAAGAAGTTATGCCATGCTCGATCTCCATACCTTGAATGAAAGTATGGTATCCCTTACATAACACAACACGGGTAACACGGGCATCCTAACTCATGTTCACGATGTAAACTAATATGATGCAATAGATACTACCATGATAAGAAAGAATAGAATAATATAAAGACCAATAGAATCAACTTCTCTTATCCCCAGTGGAGTCGCCACTGTGAGTGGGGATTTTCACCCCCACTCCCTGTGGAATGGCTCTTGCGACTTTGGCACTATTTAGGCTCGGGGCCTTAGAGAACATGGGCCTAAGCCCAGAGAAAATGAAGTCCCCACCCGGACGGGCCGAAAAAAAGAAAGGGGTGGATGACTCAATTCCTAAGGAATCCTCAATCCCATAATGGGTTTGGAAAGTTGGGTATGTGTGGGGAAGGTGAGAAACGGCCCAACACCCTCACAATACCCTGTTCATTGGAACCAGCCTCCTTTGCAGGTCTTAATAATATAAAATTATTAAATATAACAATATTATCCATATTACACATGACAATTAAAATAAAGCATCATTATATTAAAATCAAAGCAATATCCGAACAAAATAAATAAATGGACACCCATCCGAGGATGGAAACATGTCCTTACATAGTCCATGTCTAAAACTAAATAAGACACCCACCGAAAGGTGGAAATGTGTCCTTTACATTGGTCCAAAAAAACTTTAAAATAAAATAAATTACATGATGTTTAACTAGTGAGGTACCCATCTAATTATAAATAAAATAATATTCAATCATCTAATTATAAATAAAAGCAAACCATTCATAAAATAAAATAAACCATTCATCATTAACATATAACAAATCACATAATCAAATAAATAAATAAAATTAGAATTTAATCCATTAAATAAACAAGGTTAAGATTTAAGATTTAGGATTTCAGAAATTAAGGTTTGGGTCTTAGAGTTTACTAGAGTTAGGGTTTTATCAAAACATGATTATTATAAAAACTTTAAGACCACTTTAACATGGATTTTTTTGATAAATACTTATATATAATATGACTACTAGATGTTTAAAACATTATTTGAATAATCTAATGCTTTGGTGATTTAATGGAACAAGCTACTGTGAAGATTTGAAAACAGAATTAATTAAGACTTAGGGTTTGAATAACTTACGGTTTAAGAAATTAGATTTGTGTTTTGTGGTTTTAGAAAAGTGTATTTAGGGTTTTAGTTTTCAAAAATATGTTTTACGGGCATTAAGGTATTATTGTTTTGAAAATTAGTTTTTAGGGTTTCAAATAGAGTTTGGATGGTAAGTAGAACAATTGATCATCTGTTGCACGTTTAAACAATTAATCCAATTTGAATGATGAAGCTACTGTAAAGATAAGCAAAGAAATAGAGATTCAAACCTCTGTTGTTGGTTCCACCACAATCTTTGAATTCTGGTTGAACAATAATAAAGATAGTGTAGGCTGTCTTTAATGGATTGTTATTGCTTGCTCACTGCCTCTTGCACCTTCAAGGTTCTCTTTTTTTTGCCGAAAAAATCTAAAAGTCCAAAGTCCTATAAAAAATTTCAGCCTCTCATTCTGTGTCTTTAATGTGGTATTTATAAGAAAAAATAAAAAACCTAATACTAATTGTCTAAGGAAATAAAAACATTGGAGGAAACAAAATTAAAAACCAAGTAGAATAGGGTTTTGACAAAATTGCGTGCGGGCCGAAAGTACGTTGGCGAAGAAGTTCTGTGGGGGCTGAACGGGCCAGCCAATTCACCGCAGGATTTTTCCTGCTGTGAATTGGCTTATGGCCATTTCATCGCAAAAATATATGTGGTGAATTGGCTTGTGGCTAATTCGCCTCAGGTTTTTCGGCGACGAAAAATTTTCATCGCCTATTCTTCCGTTGTCGATTTTTATTTATTTATTTATTTATCCTTTTTATTAGTACTTCTCTTTTTTATTTTTATTAAAAATAAATATTGTAAATAATTGTTAAAATAATATTATTTAATTAAAACACCACAAAAATTATTTTGGACTATTTAAAAATATCAGATTGGTTGGGTAAAAAATTAACCGTCTACACCAACATTTGTGTAGACCCTTAATTTTTTACCTAATCCGGTCCAATATGTTTTATTTAGTCCAAAATGATTTTTGTTGTCTAATTGGTTCAAAATAATTTTTGTTAAATAATTTTTGCTTTAGTATCTAATTTTTATTAATAAAAAATAAAAATAAACAAATAAAATTCAAAAAATAAAAATAAAAATAAAAATCGAAGTAGAAAAAATCGGCGAAGAAAAAATCATCGCGTGGGCCAGTGGGCATTTCACCCCTAGGAATTTCCTGCGGGCGATTTTCTATTTCGCTCGTAGGATTTTCCTGCGAGTGAAATAGCTCACACTATTTCGCCCGCAGGATTTTTCTGCGGGCGATGCGCCCGTAGGCCCACTGCCTCGCCCACTGCCGCAGTTTCCTGCGGCAGGTTTTTTTTGCCAACGCATTTTTTCCTACGGCAATTTTTTTCAGCAGCGCAATTTTTCCAACGCAAAATTTTCTGAAACCTAATTCAATTAGGTTTTGGTTTCCTTTTCTTATTAATATTACTTGCCATGATTAATTAGGATTATACATAAAAAATCTCTATAAATAAGGACCAAAGACAATGAAAATAGAGGTGGCCGAAAAATCAATGAAAATTGGACAGTGGCTTGGAAAATTGGAAACCAAATCCGTGAAGGAAAAGTAATAATTCAATTCAATTGATTTTTAAAGGAGCATAAACACGATTTAAAGAACTCAAGGGCAAAAAAGGCTTGTCGTTGGAGCTAGTTCATCCAAGAAGAATTATTTTTGGAGGAATCATCAAAAGAAGGTATGTATTAAATTATTTTTGTTATGTTTTTACAGTAGCATGAAACTATTTTCTTTTAATTCAAAAATCCTAGAACCTAATCCTTTTTGTTCAAAGTTAAAAACATTAATCCGTTACTTTATTTCCCAAAGAATTTAAAGTTATTAATTTTATTTCTTCAAAACCCCAAAATTTTGCCACCGGGAGTGGGGGCGAAAATCTCCGCTCACAATTTGTTAAAGCATCTACAACTCAAACATCTAGTATTGAAGTTGTAAAGAATACACATACACATACACATACTAAGCCTAAAAATCCTAAAAAGACAACTCTAAGATCACTAGGCTCAAGAACTAAGTTTTCAGGAGCAAATTATGCATACATATATACAAGGCATGAACACAACCACAAGTTTGCACATAAACAATCCTATCACACACACACGCACATGTGATTGTCAATTTAATTCTTCAAGGTTAAATAGAAAAAAGATTCAAAAACATAAAACCTTGTATCAATGCCAATATTGAATGATATATGGACATAAAAGTACATTTTGTTACATTAGAAAGGCACACCTCAAATTAGAGGATCCTTCTACTATTAACCCCCAAGGACCCAAGTTTATTTGAGTACCTAAAAGAAGGTAAAATTTTATTGTCTTGTAGGTTTGCCTAAAGTCTACTATCAATGAAAGTGTTTGGCTTATAGATAGTGGATGCTCAAGGCACATGACCTATGATGAAAAACTTTTCACAACACTCACTTACAAGCAAGGAGGTAATGTAACTTTTGAAGATAATGCTAAAGGAAAAATTATAGACATTGGCTCTATTAGTATGCTTGGAAAAAATATGATTGATGATGTGTGGTTAGTTGATGGACCGAAATATAATTTGCTTAGTATTAGCCAAGTATGTGACAAAGGATATAATGTCAATTTTAACTCTAAAGGATGTAAAATTACTTATTCTAGTGGTGAACTTGCATTTAATGGAAAGTAGAATTGGTAACACATATAAAACTAACTTACACTCTAATAATGCTTTTGAATGTTTAATCACTATTAGTAATTATGCTTGGCTTTGGCATAAAGATTAGGACATGCTAATATGGATCAATTACAATGTCTACATAAACAAGAACTTGCAGATGGTCTTCCTAAAATAAGATTCAATAAAGATAAAATTTGTGAACCATGCCAACTTGGGAAACAACATAAAAGTTCTTTCAAAACTAAGAATTTGTAGGTACATCTAGACCTCTAGAATTAATACATTTGGATTTGCTTAGTCCTAATACAATTGCTAGTCTAGGAGGCAAGTATGCATTTGTATTTGTTGATGAATACTCAAGGTTTACATGGGTTAATTTCCTAGCTCAAAAGAATGAAGTTTTTAATCATTTCAAAATTTTTACAAAGAGAGTTCAAAATGAAAAAGGGTATGTGATTGCAACTATTAGAAGTGATCATGGCAAAGAATTTGAAAATAATAACTTTAAAAATTTTTGCAATGAACTTGGAATCTCACATAATTTTTTAGCTCCTAGAACACCACAACAAAATGGCGCGGTTGAAAGGAAAAATAGAACATTAGTAGAAATGCATAGAATAATGCTTAATAAGTATAATTTACCTTCTTAATAAAATGCTTAATACAGCATGTTATATTTCAATTCACGTTTTACAAAGACCTTTTATGAATAAAACTTCTTAAGAGCTATAGAAAAGAAGAAAACCTAAAATTTCATACCTTAGAGTATTTGGATGCAAATGCTTCATATCAAATACTAAGGACAACCTTGAAAAATTCTCATCCAAATCGAATAAAGGAATCTTTTTGAGTTACTCATATTCTATCAAAGCATATGGAGTATTTAATAGAAGAACTCTAGTAGTTGAAGAATCAATGCATGTTATTTTTAATTAATCATCCAAGCTTGATCATGGGAAAGGTGATATCCTTTATGACTTTATAGGTACATTTGAAGAGCTTGAAATAAGCAATGTTCAAAACGAAGAGAATGATGAACTAATTTTGGAACAAGAGGAGACTCAAGAGCTACCCAAAGATTGGCATTATCAAATGCATTGGATGAACTCATCATTAGTGACACTTCAAAGGGAGTAATACTAGATCAAAATTTAAATACCTAGACTCTAATATTGCTTTTGTTTCTCAAATTAAGCCAAGGACTATTGAGGAGACTCTTAATGATGAATGTTGGGTGATTGCCATGCAAGATGAACTTAACCAATTTGAGAGAAACAAAGTGTGGAAACTTATTCCTAGACCCAAGGATCATCCAATTATTAGTTGCAAATGGGTATATGAGAATAAGCTTGATGAAGATGGTCTCATTACTAGAAACAAAGCTAGATTGGTAGCGAAAGGTTATAACCAAGAGGATGACATTGATTATGATGAGACATTTTCCCCTGTAGCAATATTTGAAGCAATTAGAATTTTACTTGCATTTGTATATCATATGAATTTTAAACTTTTTCAAATGGATGTCAAAGTGCTTTTTTGAATGGTTTTATTAATGAAGAAGTTTATATTGAATAACCCCTTGGTTTTGAAGATTATCAAAATTTAAATCATGTTTTTAAATTAACCAAGGCATTGTATGCTTTGAGACAAGCTCCAAGAGCTTGGTAGTTCTTATTTGTTGGAAAATAGTTTTAAAAAAGGCAAAGTTGATACTACACTTTTTTTTAAAAAGAAATTGCATAACATTTTAATTATGAAAATTTATGTTGATGACATTATATTTGGTGCTACTAATGAATCTTTGTGCCAAGACTTTGCTTCTTGTATGACTAGGAAATTTGAAATGAGCATGATAGGTGAACTTAAGTTCTTGTTTGGACTAAAAGTAAAGCAATGCAAGGATAGAATCTTCATCAACCAATCAAAATATACAAAGGAACTTCTGAAGAAGTGTGGCATTGATGGTTGCAAAGCAAGCAAGACTCCAATGAGTACATTCGTGAAATTGGACAAAGATGAAAGTGGTAAGAAATTTGATGAGAAGAAATATCAAGGTATTATCGAATCAATACTTTATTTGACCACTTCTAGACCCGATATAATGTATAGTGTTTGTTTGTGTGCTAGATTTAATCATGCCGTAAGGAATCACATTTGAATACCACTAAAAGGATTTTAAAATATTTCAGTGACACATTGCATCTAGGACTTAGGCATCCTAGATAAATATATCATTTAACATTTTTATGTTTTTTGGATGTGGATTTTACTGGTAATTTGTTGGATAGAAAAAGCACGACTGGTGTATGCCATTTTCTTGGTGATTGCCTAGTTTCTTGTTTAGCAAGAAACAAGTGTCGGCTACTCTTTCTACCATGGAAGCTGAATATGTTGCTGCATATTTTGTTGTACACAAGTTTTATGGATGAAGCAACAATTGCTAGATTATGGTAAAAATTTTGATCACATTCCCATTAAATGTCACAATACAAGTGCCATTAATCTATCAAAAAATCCAATCCAGCATTTTAGGTCAAAACTTATAGATATTAGGCATCATTTCTTGAGAGATAATGTTGAAAATCAAAATGTTGTTTTGGAATTTTTAAACACTCAAAATCAACTCGCTGCAAAACCCTTGAATGAAGACAGATTGAATTTCATAAAACAACATATTGGCACGATAGATGGTAGCACTTTTAATTAAATTTGTTTCATATGTATATCAATGATGGAATTAAAATTGCTTGCAAAAGTATATTTTAACATGACCTAGTTCCTCATTTACATCTATTTTGATCATGTAAAAAAAGGCCACAAATTGTGATCTACAAATCTTCTTTTTCTTTGAAAAATTTCCTTAGCTTATCTAGACTGTGTCTCAGTATGACTGGACTAGCACTGGGTCAATCCTAACATAGCTCATCCTGCTCAACGGTACTTACTAGGACCTGGTCTGACTGAGCTCCTTTAAACTTTTATGACCATTTTAATATAGTTTACTCGGTCCAACTAGACTACATTGTGCATGATCGAGCACTCTCAAAATTCCTTTTGACCATTATGTTGTAGTCAGATTTGTTTATCTGGACTCCATTGTGCATGCTTGACTACCAAATATCTGGCTCAGTCCAACCATAATAAAAGTAGTCCACATGGGCAACCTCAAATTTTTCAAAATTTCTAGCCATTGGAAACTTTTCAAAACATGCATAACTCTTCTCCAACAACTATAAATGGCTAGTTTGACCTCCAAACTCTATATAAACCCAATTATACTCAAATTTTTATGATATTTAATACTTGACTTCACTTATAAACACTTAGAGCATCCATTTCTCATTCAATCTCATCATCATCATCTTCATGGCTCCCAAAACTTCCAAGAAGAAAGCTTCAAGACTTGAGTAGGGCAAGAAAATTACTGCTTCTTCCACCCTTATGGAAGAGTCTAGGCTAAGAACTCACAAACTTAGGCACTTAAATGAAGAAGAAAACAAAAAGTATGCTATTATCCAAAACAAGAAGTGTGATCCAAACAAAATCCCTTCTTCTTTCACTCTAGAATCCCTAGGCATTTCATCCTATATTCATGAAGCCTTGCCATATCTTGGGTGAGAAAATTTTGTTTTCTTGGAAAAAGATGATCTTGGTTGGGAATCTCTAACTAAATAATTTCTCACTACTTTAGTTATTGAGAAGAAAGACTTGGAACCTCTAGGACCTTATTCTCTCACATTTAAACTTTTCAATGTCTCCTATGAACTTTCTTTCCAAGAATTTTCATCCATTTGGGGATTCAACACGAAAAGTATTTTTTATCTATATGATCCCTCCGTCCTCGATGCTATCTTATTTGATTTTTGGAAAGAAATTTCCTTAGAAACTAATTTCCACAAACTATACAATGCTAAAAACCTTAGAACTTACCTCTTTCAATCCTTTATAGAATCAGCACCTATACCATCAATGCTAGAGGTGAAAGCAATGAGAAAGTAACTCACAGAGATCTTTTGTTTCTCTATTGCTTTGAGAAAAAGGTGAAAATTGAAACTAGTAAGTTTCTAATTGAATATTTTTTCATCCTCCAAAATAAATTAACCAAAACACTTATGATCACATCCTTCATCACTCAAATTGGCAAGTATATGAATGCTCTTACTCCTACCAATTTAGCCACTCTTTCAAATCCTCTTGATCCGGCTAAATCTCCCATCAACATTAAATACTTAAAACACTCCAAATATATAATGGAAGTAGACGGAACATACCATTATGCTTTTGGTACTCAAGGTATTAGAACTCAACAAAGAAAAAGGCCAAGAATTGTTGATGAGAGTCAAGAGTCATTTCAAGTGAAATTTCCATGACCTCAAACGTTTAGAGCCCAAGGTTCAATCCTTGACATCCTTCATCAAATTCAAGAATAAATTTTAACTCAAACCTCTCACATTGATGATCTTACCAAGAGAGTCTCTCACCTTTATATGGACTTTAGGGATATGCAAGAGTCCATGGGCATTCCCAAATGTCCCCCATCATATCAGGAAGGAGAAGGAGAGCCAACCGAATTCTTTGATGAAGGGGATAAAGAAGAGAAACAGGGACATGGAAATAGTGATGATGATTTTGATTATCCACCTTATACACCACTACCTTAATTTTTTTTCTTTTGTTTTCTTATATGATCTCTATATTTTTTGTTGGACCTTACATGCAAATGATCATACATATATGATTATGTGTTATTTGCTTCATTTTAATAAAAATTAGGTTTATTTAATGTTTGCATTTGAGCTTGCATTCTTTTTATAAGGGGAGAATTTATTTGAATTGTTTGAATTGCATAGCATATATCAAGGGGGAGTAGAAGCACATACTAAGGGGGAGCAAGAACATGCATTAGACATGAAAGCTTTTAATGTTCATTTTAAATCTATTCAATTTAATTGCCAAAGTCAAAAAGGGGGAGATTGTTAGCCAAACTATCATCCTCTATTTTGATCTTAGGAAATCAAATTGAATATGATTAATATTTGTACTAAGTTACATTTTGCAGGACCTAAATCTATTGAAGTATTCTCTAGAGCTTGATCAAACCACCAATCAGGCCGACCGGACTAAGAGAAGCAATTCACCATATCCAGTTAAGGAATAATAATACAGAGAAAAGCTTATTATTCTTGACCAAACCAACTAAAAGTCTACCGAACTGATGAGCAACGAAGTAACAAGCATGAATGTTCCAAAACCAAGTTAACCGAACTGAAGAATGCACCAAGGATGAGCTAATCAGATAAAACACTAGCTGACTAGAAAAAGTATGAGCTAATCAGATAGAGCCCGAGCTAAGCAAGAAACTGAGCATATTGAGCCTTAAGCTGATAGAGCCGAGGATGAACATATTAGACTAAACTTAAGACTAAGTATCCAAATGAGCTCACACTCGATGTCACTCTCACTTTATGAATGGATTACATGTCTCGACCAAACTATTGTGAAGTTCAAGCATACCGAGGATAAGATAAATTCATAGAACATCCAGTAGAGGTCACGGTCATTGAATACCCTGAAAACTTTAGTATACCACAGTAGGTACAACCAGACTATTATAAAGTCCAAGCATACCGAGCTTATGATAAATCCTCAAAACATTTAATGGAGCTCACGACCACTGAATACTCTAAAAACTTTAGCATACCACTGTAGGTACGATCAGACCTAATATAGTGTGACCGTACTGAGCTAGAGCTAAAACTCTAAGAAGTTCCAGTATAGCTCATAGTCATCAATACTCTTAAAATCTCAGCATAGCAGACAAAGACCGACCAGACTAAACTTGTCCCAACCATACCACTAGTATGGGGTTTAAAAAATATAGTTGTTGTTTATCCACTAAATTAGTGGATGCCACGTGTACTAGTCATTGAAAAACTTTTATCAAAAAATATGATGAGCACAACCTATCCTGGCTCAGTCCAACCATGCAAAGCCCGAGCCAACTAGACCAAAGATAGTCCGACCATGCTGAGCTTGAGCTGACCCATCCAAAGGTCATTCGACCGTGAACCTGCTCAGAAAAGTGAAAAAAAAAGTGGGAGACAAGAATCAAACATGTTGTCTCCCACTCCAAATGGCTAGTTTAAGACTTTAGGGTTATAAATACCACAAGAAACCACATTTTTTCATAAGATTGTGATTTGTAATAGCAAAGTTTAACATCTTTCATTTCTTTGCAACAAAGTTTATACTTGTATTCTTTGTGTGTTGGGTGTGAGCATTGAAACACAATTCAAATTTGAGAGAGAGCATGGGAAAACTCTTGTTGGGTTGTGAGGGAAATTCTCAAACCTTGTAAAAGATTAGTGTGAGCTTGTGAAAACACCAAGTTAGAGTTGAGCTTGTAAAAACTCAAGATTAGTGGAACCTTAACAAGTTGTTAAGGAAGTGGATATAGGATTGAGATAATCCAAACCACTATAAATTTCTTTTGTTCATTTCTCTACTCTACTTCTCTCTTCCCTTTATTTTATATTAAATTTTCAAATTACTATCACCTCTTCAAAACAACCAATTTACCCCCCCCCCCCCCTGTCTCTCGGTTGCCATTTTGGGATAACATAGAATATTCAAAAAATTATAAAAAATTAAAGTTTTAAAATAAAGAGTGTGCATATCATTTTGTGTACACAATGTATGATCAAAATAGATGTAAATGATGAATTAGGTCATCCCAAATGTATACATTTGTATGGAATTCTAATTCCATCATTGATATGCATATTTAAACCAATCAACAAAATGTATTTAATTTAAAGCGCTCCCATCTATCATTCCTATATGTTTTATCATTCCTATCTGTTGTTTTATAAAGTTTAGCCTTTCTTCATTTAGGGGTTTTGTAAAGATATCAGCAAGTTAATTTTGAGTATCTATAAATTCCAAAGAAGAATTTTTGTTTTAAACATTGTCTCTTAAGAAATGATAGATAATATCTATGTGTTTTGACCTAGAATGTTGAATAGGATTTTTTGATAGATTAATGGCACTTGTGTTATCACACTTAATGGGAATGTGATCAAATACTTTGCCATAATCTAGCAATTGTTGCTTTATCCATAGGACTTGTATACAACAAAAGCAAGCCGTAACATATTTGGCTTCTGCAATAGATAGAGCAACCGACACTTATTTCTTAAGAAACTAGGCAATCACTAAGAATATGGCATGCACCCGCCATGCTTTTCTTATCTAATAGGCCACCGGCAAAATCCACTTCCAAAAAACCTAAAATATCAAATGATGTATTTCTAGGATACTAAAGTCCTAAATGCAATGTTCCACTTAAGTATTTTAGAATTCTTTTAGTAGCATTTAAATGTGATTCTTTAGGCATGATTGAAATCTAGCATATAAGCAAATACTATACATTATATCGGGTCCAGATGCGATAAGATAAAGAAGGATCTGATAATACCTCGATATTTCTTCTCATATACTTTTTTACCAACTTCATATTTTTCCAACTTCAAGGATGTTCTCATTGGAGTCTTACTTGCCTTGCAACCATCCATGTCAAACTATTTGAGAAGTTCCTTTGTATATTTGGATTGGTTGATGAAGATACCATCCTTGCATTGCTTAATTTGTAGACCAAGAAAGAACTTGAGTTAACCCATCATGCTCATCTCAAATTTTCTAGTCATATAAGAAGCAAACTCTTGGCAAAAAGATTCGTTAATAGCACAGAATATAATTTTATCAACATCAATTTGTACAATTAAAATGTCTTGCAATTTCTTTTTAGCAAAGATTGTGGTATCAACTTTCCCTTTTGAAAAACCATTTTCTAATAAATATGCACTAAGTCTATCATACCAAGCTCTTAGAGCTTATTTCAATACATATAGTGCTTTTCTAAGTTTAAAAACATGATTTAGGAATTTGTAATCTTCAAAATCAGGGGGTTGTGCAACATTAACTTCTTCATTAATAAAGCCATTTAAAAATTCACTTTTGACCTCCATTTAAAAAAGTTTAAAACTCATATGACATGCAAATGCAATTAAAATTCTAATTGCTTCTAATCTAGCTACGGGAGCAAATGTCTTATCATAATAAATGTATTTCTCTTAGTTATAGCCTTTGGATACCAGGCGGGCTTTGTTTCTAGTGATGAGTCCATTTTCATCAAATTTATTCCTATATACCCAACAACCAATAATTGGATGATCCTTTGGTTTAGGAACAAGTTCCACACTTTGTTTCTTTCAAATTGATTGAGTTCTTCTTGCATGGTAATCACCCAACATTCATTACTAAGAGCCTCCTCAATAGTCCTTGGCTCAATTTGAGAAACAAAAGCTACATTAGAATCTAAATACTTAACTTTTGATCTAGTAGTTACTCCCTTTGAAGTATCATCAATGATGAGTTCTTTAGGTTGATCCTTTTGATAATGCCAATCTTTGGGTAATTCTTGAGTCTCTTCTATCTTGGGCTCTTCTTTTTTCTCTATTTATTCTAGCTCATCATTGTTTTCCTTTGGGACATAATTTATCTCAAGCTCTTCAACTGTACCTACAAAATCATCAAAAGCACTACCTTTCCTATGATCAAGCGTAGATGATTCATCAAAGATAATATACATGATTCTTCAACTACTAAAGTTATCCAATTAAATACTCTATATGCATGAGTACCCTAAGAATACTCCTTCATCCTATTTGGATGATAATTTTCCAATGTTGTCCCTGGTATTTAATATATAGTATTTGTATCTAAATACTCTAAGGTATGAGATTTTGGGTTTTCTTCCATTCCATAGCTCATAAGATATTTTATTCATTAAAGGTCTTTCGAAAACTCTATTTAAAATATAGCATACGAAATTAATGGCTTCCGTCCAAAAGTAAAAAGGTAAATTATACTCATTGGGCATTGTTCTAGCCATTTCTACCAATGTTCTATTTTTCCATTCAACCACACCATTTTGTTGGGGTGTTCTAGGTGCTCAAAAATTATGTAAAATACCAAGTTTATTGCAAAAATTTTTAAAGTTCTCATTTTCAAATTCTTTGCCATCATCGTTTCTAATAGATGTGATTACATAGCCTTTTTCAATTTGATCTCTTTTTGGAAAAATTTTGAAAAAATTTCATTTTTATGAGCTAAGAAAGTAACCTAAGTAAACCTAGAGTAATCATCAACAAGGACAAATGCATATAATTTGCCTCCTAGACTAGTAACTCTATTAAGACCAAACAAATCTGAATGAATTAATTCTAGTGGTCTAGAAGTACTTACGAAGTTTTTGGCTTTATAACTCTTATGTTGATTTCCAAATTGACAAAGTTCACATATTTTATTTTTATAAAATTTCATTTTGGGAGTCCATCTACAAGTTCTTCTTTGCTTAGACATCAGAGTTAGTTCATATTAGCATATCCCAATCTTTTATGCCAAAGCCAAGCATCATTTCTAATGATAACTAGACATTCAAAGGCATTGTTTGAGTGTAGGTCAATTTTATAGGTGTTGCCAATTCTACCTCCTTTTAATGCAAGTTTACCACTAGAAGAGGTAATTTTGTATCCTTTAGAGTTAAAATTGACATTGTATCCTTTATCACATAATTGACTGACACTAAGAAAATTGTGTTTCAACCCATCAACTAACCATATATCATCAATCATATTCTGATCAAACATACCAATGGAACCAATACCAACAATTTTTTCTTTAGCATTGTTTCCAAATGTTACATTACCAATCATGTGCCTTGAGTATCCACTATCTACAAGCCAAATGCTTTCATGGGTTATAGATTTTAGGCACAGCTATAAGACAATAAGGTTCATCTCCTTTTAGGTACACAAATAAACTTCGGCCCTTGTGGGTTAGTTGTTGAAGGATCCTTTAATTTGAGGTGAGCCTTTCCAATATAACAAAGTGTACTCATAAATAATGCCATTGATACAAGGTTTCACGTCTTTGCACCTTTTTTGTTAGACTTTGAAGAATTATATTGACAATCACAAGTATGTATGGGATAGACTTGTTTATGTGCATACTTATTGTGAGCGGGATTTTCACCTCTACTTTTGTGTGGAATGGTTCTTGCTACTTCGGCACTGTTAGGCACTGGGCCTTAGCGAACATGGGCCTAAGCCCAGAGAAAATAGAGTCATTACCCGGAGGGGCCAAAAAAATAGAAAGGGGTGGATGACTCGATTTTTAAGGAATCCTTAACCCCCTAATGGGTTTGGAAAGTTGGGTACGCATGGGGAAGGTGAGAATGACCCAGCACCCCCCACAACGCTCAGTTCATTAGAACCGGCCTCCTTTTCAGGTCTTAATATTATAGAATTCTTAAATATAATGATATTATCAACACTACAAGCAATAATTAAAGCAAAAGCATCATTGTATTAAAAATCATAGCAATATTTAAATAAAATAAATAAATGGACACCCATCCAAGGATGGAAACATGTCCTTACATCGTCCATGTCTAAAACTAAATAGAACACCCACCGAAAGGTGGAAATGTGTCCTTTACATTGATTAAAAACTTGAAATAAATTAAATTATATGAAGCTTAATTAATGAGGTACCCAATCACGGAAACATACCTCTTACAATTTTAATGAACAAATAATAACTGAGAAAATATTCATCCAAAATAAATCAAAGATTGAAATTAAATAAATCGATCATCAAAATATATAATAAACTACATAATCAAATCTAAAATTAAATAAAATAATAAATGTGTAAGTTTAGGGTTTACATCTTAAGCTAGGGTTTCTTGAATAGAATTATGGTTTTAAGATTAAAAGAAACCAACATTATTATTATTCTTTTAGAAACTATGGCTACTGTGTAATTTAGAAAGAAATAGAATTTAACTAAGGTTTTAGGTTTTAAGAAAATAGAATTTAAGGTTTTAAAAACATATTTTTGTTATTATGACATTTAAAGGTTTAAAGAATAATTGAAACAATTTAAATAAAATAATGAAATAAAAATAAAAATAAAACAACAAAAAATAATAATCGAATTACTGTAATCCTAAAAATAATTTAAATAAAAGATTGTAAACCTCCGTCGTAGGTTCCACCAATATTTAAGCGTGTAAATCTTGGTTGAAACAAGTTGAAGACAGCTGCGTATAGCACTGCCTTCTTGTTGGCTTATTTTCTTTTGATCTCTTTCTTGCTCTCTGTCTTTGTTACTTTTCAATTGTTTGGCTAGGATTTCTCTTGCTCACCTTTGGTTATTGTCATTCCAAACTCCCATCACTCTATCAAATTGCTTCAGTCCAAGTTTCTTAAAGTCCCGAGAATAATTTCTGAATAATTCATACAAAAAATCAAAAGCCCTGTCCCTTTCTTTATGTTTCTGCCAGCAAAAAAAGAAAAAGTAGAAGTCCCCTATTCTGTGTATTTTAATGTGATATTTATAGGTAATTAAAAGAATAAACATAGTATGTTAAGGAAATTAAAAACTATTAAGGAAATAAAATTAAAACCGAGTAAAATATGTTTTTGGCAAAAATCGAATAACGGGCTGGCACGCTGGGGCGCTAGGCCTTCGTGCTGTGAGAATTGGTGTGCGAGCGTGTTGTTGGGCCTGCGAGGATTATTGCGAGCTGGCGAGGCATACCGGGGCAATCTCTACGAGGATCGGCGTGCTGCTGCAAGGATTGGCTTGGGCGTGCTGGGCGAGTTCTGCGGGCAATTGCAAGTTGGGGCGCAATTTCACCGCAGGCCGAAGTTACTATCGCGTGAAGCTCGCTGATCCATTCAATTTTTATTTTTATTTTTTATCTTTTTTGATATTTTTTTAGTTTTATTTTCATTATTAAAAATAAATATTATATAATTAATTATATCATTAAAAATAAATAATAAATAAAAAAATATTATTAAAATAAATAATAAATAAATAATAAATATTATATTATTAAAATAAATATTAAATATTAAAATAAATAGATAACAAATATTAAAATAAATAATAAATATCAGAAAAACTATTTCAGACCATTTTAAAATCTTTGGACTAGACTTGGTAAAAAATTAAGGGTCTACAGTTTGCCCTTGCTTGAACGATCTGAGACTTTCAGTAAAAGATAATGAAAAACAATATGACTTTGAGAAAATTTTGGATGAGGATGGATTCTCGACCCGAGGTTGAAGTTGATTTGGGTTCTGGACCCAAAATGAGTTATGGACTAGAAAAAAATTTGGGTACTTGGACCCGAGACTAAATTGAGTTTGATTTGGATACTTAGACCCGAGATTGAATTGGATACTTGGACCCGAGACTAAATGGGGTACTTGAATTTGAGATTGGGTACTTAGATCTGAGACTAGATTTGATTTGGGTACTTGGACCCGAGACTAGGTACTTAGATCAAAGACTGAATTTGATTTGGGTACTGGACACTTGGAGCCGAGACTGAATTTGATTTGGAAACTTGGACCCAAAACTGGGTACTTGGACCCAAGACTGAATTGGGTTTGGATACTTAGACCCGTGATTGGGTACTTAGACTCGAGGCTGAATTGGATTTGGGTGATTGAACCCTAGATTGGGTACTTGGACCCAAGATTGAATTGGATTTGGGTACTTGGACCTGTGATTGGGTACTTGGACCTGAGACTGAATTGGGTTTGGGTACTTGGACCCGAGACTGAATTTGATTTGGGTATTTGGACCTATGATTAGATATTGGGTACTTAGACCTAAGACTAAATATGATTTAGGTACTGGGTACTTGGACCCAAGCCTGAATTTGACTGACCTTTCATCAATTAAGAATTCTAGCTTAACTGGTTGTCTCATTCTTTAATGGATTGTGTCTTTACCCACTAAAAATGGATATTTATCCATTGGAGATTGGATCTTTACCCTTAAAATATGGATCTTTATCCATTGGAGATCGGGTTTTTACCCTTGAAACATGGATCTTTATCCATTGAAGATTGGGTCTTTACCCTTGAAGCATAGATCTTTATCCATTGAAGATCAAGTTTTTGCCCTTAAAACATAGATTTTTATCCATTAAAGATCGGGTCTTTGCCCTTGAAGCATGGATCTTTATCCATTGAAGATAGAGTTTTTGCCCTTAAAACATGGATTTTTATCCATTAAAGATCGGGTCTTTGCCCTTGAAACATGGATCTTTATCCATTGAAGATCGGATCTTTGCCCTTTAAATATGGATCTTTATCCATTGGACATTTGTCCTACATTGGCTTTAGCTCTTTTAGCTAGACTGATCTTTTGTCTTTTGCATCTTCTTGTTCTATTATTTTTCAAGAAATTTAGCTATTTTTTAGCTGGTCGTCATATCTTCTCTGTGCCCCCTGCGTGAAAAAATATTTGAAAGTGAGTTTGAAAATATTTTATATACGCATAAACTAAAAAATTTGAAAGCAGAAGCTTTGCTCCCTGTGTAGACTCAAACCAATGATTTTGTTCTCATGAAGGCTCTGATTAATGTTAGTGTTGTCTAGTTCTTCATACAAGTGTGCATTTCTTCCTTTGCAAAATGACTGGAGCTTCCTCAAGCAATGGTGTAATACTCTTATACCCTATATACGTACAATACATATTTTCAGCATATGTAAAATACGCATAAACGGTACCAAAAATTTCACAGACAAGTTTAATAAAAAAAATTTTATTTTCACATTTCAAATTTAGAATTTCAAATACTAAATATATAAAATTAAATAGTATATAAATATTCTTTACTTGTTATAGTAACCCGAAATAACATTTTATATGAAAATCTCTGAAAAAAATTCGCCCGAGTTTTGTCTATAATTTGGACGTTCCCAAATTTAGCAAAACACAACCTGCATAAAACAAACACTCCCAATAAAATCAATTTACCATTTCATCAATACTTCTTAATTTCTCCATATCTTCTCAAAATGCTTATATATAGGTATATATATTAACAACACATATAAGATCTCATCCTAAATAAATTATTCAAAACATTCTTTATAATTTACATTATATAATTCAAAAACATATCATAAAATATATAATATCAAAATATACTGTAATATTAAATATCTATATGCTGGCAACTGGCTCTGATCTTGATGTACTGAAAAACTCTTCAAGCTCAAAAACTACAAACCCAGACCTGACCAAGTCTAGTAGAACTCTCTCGCTCTACTAAAATGTCCATGTCACTTGCACGTATCCCATATACGCACACTACATACAACCACTTTTGTAATATACATATATCAGATACAAGAGTGTTACGGTTTATATTAAACAACCCAATCTTTCAATTTAACAACAATATAAGAAAACTTAAAACATTCAAATTATATTTTAAAATATACTAGATAAAACATTTATTTATTAGGCAGCGGAAAATGTAGCGGTATTTACATATATATTTACATCAAAATCAATATTTAAAAAATATATAGAGTTTGTACATGTTTGACAGTTCGTCTCTGATCTTGAAGTCCACAATCAACACTTCACAAGCCTAGGCTCGACTCGGTCTAGCTGAACTCTCCGGTTCAACTGGATCTACCCTGTCACCTGCGCGATGAACCACAATCGCGCTAAGCCAACGGCTTAGTGGTACAAACCATGATAACAATATGCTTTAATGTAATGCCAATATCATACATTCAAACATTATAAACAATACGTGAGGATATCATATTTCAAAACCTTACATTAAATTTTACTATTCATTTGTTTCACCATTCATGATTCACATTTAAACAAAGACAAGCATGGGCCCAAAAGAAACTAATATGCTATTCAACTTTCAGAGTTAATGTTTTGGTTCAATTATCACATTTATCATCCCAACTAGGATTCAAGGATTAGGCCCAACCAAGCTTCAAGGGGAGCCCAACCAAGCTTCAAGGGGAGCGAAGCATGCTAAGCATCAACCCAACCTAGCTTCAAGGGTTTGTAACATCCCAACTAGGCTTCAAGGACTAGGCCCAACCAATCTTCAAGGGGAGTTAAGCATGATAAACTTCAACCCAACTTGGCTTCAATGACCAAGACCTACCCAACTTCAAGGGATTGTTATTATTTGGCATGCCACCAACAACAAAACTCTGAAAATTGAAAAACATATTAGGCACACAATTCTTTCATTATTTCATTATCAATTCCATTCTCATTTCCTCATAATCATCTAGGCAAACATTCCCCAATTATTTCATTTGCATCATAATAGCCAACAACAATGGCTTCACATTTCATCATTAGGGTATACACAACCAATTGCATTGCACATATAATTTGAATGATTATCATATCTTTCACCTTATGCAAATCATAGCATTAATCAAATATATCAACAATGTAATAGATTACTTAACACATTTACAACCAAATGTGTTAAGTCCCAAAGTCATATAAATGTATGCAACCATGTAAGGTTTGTACTTAGCTCAAGAGCAACTCACACAACACCAAACTTTTCTTCCAAGAATCCTTCAACACTTGGATTAGGGAAACTCAATCTCTTCAAAACCTAATCCAAAAGGGATAATACACACTCACTTAGAGATACACATGAGATAATATGGATAAGAACCAATTAGGGCAAACTCTACACATGACACGCTCAACAACACTGGCGTGTCCTTGACCATGCCCTAAATCCACAACACAAAAGCTTTGACACGCTCAGTGACATGGGCGTGTCACTGGCCGTGTCAATCCTTCCTCAACACAGTAGCTATGACACGCTCAGTGACTTGGTCGTGTCAATCCTACTACAACACAAAAGCTGTGACATGCTCAGTGACATGGGCGTGTCACTGGTCGTGTCACCCATCCAGAAAATAGAACCATTGACATGCCCAAAGCCTTGGCCGTGTTCATGGACGTGTCAGGCCAAAAATCTTAATTCCGGCAACAACAACACCACATCCAACAAATCTCTTACTTTCACCATCTTACACTCCAAACAAACTTAACTAAACACACCAATAAACCATAATAACTTGCAAAAACACCAAAATAATTCAAACATACATCTAACACAAATCATGTAACACCCCTATATCCCGTATACGTACACAGCATGCTTATACGATCGTAATATACGTATACTGAATATAGAAAATGCCACCGTTTAAAAATATACAAATCATATCTATAAAAAGAAATAAAACAAATATTAATCATTTAAAAGAAATCCATAAAATATAATAGATGAAAATATTTATTAATACACAGCGGAAGTTATAACAAGTACTTACAAGTACAAATACATAACAATTTGAAATTTACAAAATACATTGAATATATACATGATTGGCAGCTTGACTCTCTGATCTTTAAGCTCTAATCCAACTCTTCAAGCACAAACTCAACTAGGTCTAGAAGAATCCTCGGTCTCAACCCTATCAACTCTATCACCTGCGCGATGAACCACAATCGCGCTGAGCCAACAACTCAGTAGTACAAACCATAATGATAGTATGCAATGTCAATATCAATGTCATACATTCAACCCATAAAGATCATGTTTATAAATATTACATTTCAATAATTATGTCATTATCCATTATACTCATTCAAAGTTCATCATCTAGCCAACAACAATGGCTTCTCATACGAAACCTTCCCCCAACCAGGTCGGTAGTCCACGTTCGGTTGCCCACTCATTGGGTCCGCATGGTTCCGCAGGAGGCAGATAGGCACGTATAAGACTGTCAGTAACGAACCTTACCCCAACCAGGTCGGTAGTCCAAGTTTGGTTGCCCAACCACAGGGTCCGCATGGTTCCGCAGGAGGCAGATAGGTACGTAATACTAACTATATCGAACCTTCCCCCAACCAGGTCGGTAGTCCAAGTTCGGTTGCCCAACCACAGGGTCTGCATGGTTCCACAGGAGGCAGATAGGTTCGTTCATTTATCTCTTTAAACATTTCTTTCTCAATTCATTTTATTCTCATCTTTATAGTATACAACATCCATCACATTAATTAAACAAACATATCATTATTCAATCATATCAACTAAGCATGCTTCAATCATATCATTCACATCATCATAACTCATAACATTACATGTTCTTACTTTATTCAATTAATTCATTATTCACAATTCACCAGTCATCAACCATTTATTCAACAATAGCAAATATAGTTCTCAATTTACATTAAGGTAATTCAACATGAAAGTATTCATATGCATCATCAATGTTCACATCATGTCCCACATTGTACACAACATGACATTATTCATATGCATCATCAATATTCACATCATGTCCCACATTGTACACAACATGACATTATTCATATGCATCATCAATATTCACATCATGTCCCACATTGTACACAACATGACATTATTCATATGCATCATCAATATTCACATCATGTCCCACATTGTACATAACATAACATTATTCATATGCATCATCAATATCATCAAATGTATGTTCAATCTCAATATTATATGAATGTATGCAACAATGTGGTTTGCACTTACCTTAAGCACCACTTAAACAACTCTATTCACTTCTTTTTCCCAAGAACTCTTCACTTCTCAAATTAGGGCAAATCACCTTCTTCACAACCAAAATAATGAAACTTTTTGGATTTCCACTTAATCCCTTGAAAACTCCTTCAATTTACTCTTAAAATTCAAAATCTTTCTCTTGCTCTCTTGTCTTGAGAATGGCCGGCCACCAAGTGAAAAGAAAAGAAATTGAAGAAGCAAAGTCAACTTTCTCTTCTCTTTAAACCTCCACCAATCAATTTCTAAGGAAAATTACCTAATTACCCTTTTCAATATAATATAACTTCATTTCATTAACATACCCTTTTTAGTAATTTCACACTTAACAAATTAAATATCTTCTTCCATTGACCCACCATTTTGACCAACATATATGTTATATATCTTGCCATATACACAACATATACATTTTCTTTCCTTACCAATTACACATATGCATTTGATTCAAACATAACAACAATTATCTCAAAACTTCTAGGGTACATTTTGGGATATTACAATTCTTCCCCTCTAAAAAGAAATTTCGTCCTCGAAATTACCTGATATCAAGTCTGAAATAGTTGAGGATACTGATCTCGCATTGCTTGCTCGCTCTCCCAAGTTGCCTCTTCTCTACCATGATTCTTCCATAGAACCTTAACCAATGGCACTTTCTTATTCCTCAACTCTTTCACTTCATGTGCCAAAATAGTAACTGGTTCTTTTTCAAATGTCAGATCCGAACTCACTTTAATGGATTCAACTGGCAAGATATGAGATGGATCTGATCTATACCTTCTTAACATAGAATCATGGAAGACATTATGAATTCTATCCAATTCAAGTGGCAAAGCAAGACGATACGCAACTGGCCCAACTCTTTCCAAAACTTCATATGGTCCAATGAAATGAGGGCTTAGTTTTCCTTTCCGAACAACTCTTAAGATTTTCTTCCAAGGAGACACTTTTTTTTTTTAAATACTTTATCTCTCACATTATACTCAATGTCTCTTCTTTTTAAATCTGAATAAGATTTCTGTCGGCCTGAAGCTGCTTTCAATCTATTTCGAATCATCTTCACTTTCTCTTCAGTCTCTCTCTAACCAAATAAGGACCAATTAACTTACCTTCACCAATTTCATTCCAACATAGAGGCGTTCTACACCATCTACCATACAATGCCTCAAATGGTGCCATTCCAATATTGGATTGATGACTATTGTTGTAAGCAAATTCCACAAGTGGTATAAAAATCTGTCCCAACTTCCTGAAAAATCAATGACACAGCTTCTCAACATATCTTCAATAATCTGTATCACTCTCTCTCTCTCTGTCCATCCGTCTGCGGATGGAAAGCAGTGCTAAAATGAAATCGAGAACCCAAAGCCCCATGTAAACTTTTCCAGAATCGTGAAGTGAACCGGGGATCTCAATCAGACACTAAAGAAATTGGGACTCCATACAATTTCACAATCTCATGGATATACAGCTCAGCCAATTTCTCAAGAGAATAATCCATCCGAACCGGAAGAAAATGAGCTGTCTTTGATAATCTATCAACAATGACCCAAATAGCATCATGTTTCCTCTGAGTCAATGGCAAACCAGATACAAAATCCATTGTTACTCTTTCCCATTTCCATTCAGGCACTGTAAAGGTTGAAGTAACCCTGTTGGAACTTGATGCTCTGCTTTTACCTTCTAACAAGTGAGGCATTTAGACACAAATTCCGCTATGTCTCTGTTCAAACCAGACCACCAGTAGTGTTGTTTCAAATCACGGTACATCTACATATTGCCTGGATGCATAGCAAAAACGGTGTGCTTCTTCTAAAATAATCCTTCTCAAATTAGCATCATCAGGTACACATAATTTGTCCTTAAACCAAAGACTACCATTGTAACACCCCGATACCCTATATAAGTACTATGCGTATACCTAGTATACATACAGTAAATATATAAAGTATAAGGATGTCACTTTTCGTTACCTTTTAAAAACCTGTAACAGAGTTCAAACCATAATACATTAATTTAAATAACATTTACAAAATCATTATCTTTATCAAAAACTTCATTTATACATATAAATACTCTCTCGTCAGAAATACATCATAATTAAAGTTTATACATGTATGCATTACCCTCTAGTTGGTCTCGACAAACTTTACTCTTCTTGTGGCATAACAAAAGACTTCATATCTTCCATCTATATACCTGCGCGAATAAACACCCGCGCTAAGCCCGAGAGCTTAGTAGTCCAACTATAAAATATAAACATATAGTATAGAAGTATTGACATATAATGATACATCAATTCAATATATAATTAGTTCTTATCATATCTTCTTTTCTTTTTAATTTCATCTTTAATATATCCTAGCTAATTTCAAATATGATGTACATATATACATAATATTATCACCAACCCCAATGCATCACCAATACTCAAAACCAATATATTAATACCCCTACATTATATATACCATACCAATCATTATTGCAATACACAAATTACATATCATACAAATCATAAATCACATTTACAATAAAGACAACCTTTATCATCAACCACAATTCATTTACATATTACACTTAATAACATTATATTATTCACAATTCACCAAGCATAATTCATTATTAATACTCACAATCAATATTTCAATACTTGCAATTCACATTGACAATAAAGACAGACTCGGGCCCAAAACACTAATATGTTATTCAAAGTTCAGAGTTACTGCTTTGGTTCATAGTCACAATCATCACGCCCGTAGGCAATGTATATACATGTATCTCTATCCATGGATAGTGTAACAGACCCAGTCTCTTGGACCATCAACTCAACACATATGAGGAGATCCTCAACCCGGCAAGACTGTTACAAATCATATATCTCATATTCACAATTCTCATAGTGTAACAGACCCAGTCTCTTGGACCATCAACTCAACACATATGAGGAGATCCTCAACCCGGCAAGACTGTTACCTTTCATCATTTCTTAGGCATGCCACCCAAATCCAGAACTCTGAAACTGAATAACATATTAAACAAACAATTCATTTATTATTTCATTATCAATCTCATCATCAATTAGGCCAACATGCCTTATCTCTTTCAATTGAATTATCATAGCCAATCACAATGGCTTCATATCATATCATATCTCAATCCATATGATACATATAGCATCATTGATATCACATTTCAAAGTATATTATTCATATAATACATTGCCATACACAAGATTCACAATGCATATAACATAACATTTTCTCACTTCTCAAAACACATTAACATCATTCATTACTAGAGCATTTATCATAACAAATTGCACATACCTTAAGAATGATCCTCATTTCTTCCTACCTTTCCCATTTCATATTTCATCCTTTATATATATATTCTTCATTTACATTCACAATATAATAGCTTATTTAACACTTTCATCCCAATGTGTTAATGTTCAAAGACATATAAGGATATACAATCAAATAGGGTTTATGCTTACCTGGTTAATGATCTTCACATCCTTCACATCATTCAATCATCACCTTAGTCCAATTATGTTAACAATATAATAGATCACTTAGCACATTTGCAAACAAATGTGTTAAGCCTCAAATTATGTAATTAAATACAATCATATGTATTGGTACTTACCTCAAGAACTAGTCCCATAAATCTATACATTTCTTTTCTTTCCAAGAATTCTCCACATTTAGGTTAATGCAACCCAATCTCTTCAAAACCTAATCCAAAGGAATATTAGCAAAATGACCATATGAATAGTACATTCTGGTTTAAGACTCCATTTTATCCTTATTTTGAAAAATTGTATAAAATAATCTACTTGACTAAAAATTCTAAAATTTTTACAGAATTTAGTTTTGTATCTTAAAATCATTCCTTTAAAATTTCAGATCAAACTGAACACAAAATCTTGGTCAAATAGTTCACCTAACCAGACTGCCCCAATTGCCCTGCATCCTGGCAGCAGTTCTGAACTTTGTGAATTCCATAAATCAAATTCAATCAACGTGGTTCCAAATTATTTTTCTAAAATACTAGACTCACTAAGCAACAACATATCCAAAATTCAATTGGATATGAGTTTTCTACATTTTATTAAAAATCCCGAAATATAGCTGTCTCAGTTAAGGTACCTGCTGGAACAGGTCTAATAAAAATAATCTTTCTAAACTCATAACCATTCCAAAATCGAATCAACATATTTTTCAGTCATTCTAGACTCATAGAGGCACAACATATCAAAAATTCACTTCAAGAACAGTTTTCTATAATTAATTAAAAATCATACAAGTCACAGCCTTTACTAATTGTAAAACAGAAAAAAATTCACTAAACACAACTCTTACTCTTCCATCACCAACACCAACCTAGCTTCTTATCTTTAATTCCATTTCAACACTTTTACACACACCATACACAAACACACTCCATCAACCATCCATATCAACTCACCAATCCCAAACACAATTTCAAAAGAACAAAGGAAAATCAAGAGAAAGAACTTACCTAAGTTGTTGAATTCCACAAATCTTCAATTAAATCCTTTGATTCTCCCTTCAATTTGATGTTAGAATTAAACAAATCTCACTTTGCTCTCTCTTCTCTAAGGAGGAGCCAACCAACGTGGAGAAGAGAAGAAGAAGAAGAAGGAAATGAAGAAAAGACAAAATATCACCTCTTTAAATCTCCACCAAGTGATTCAACAAGAGTAATTACCTAAACACCCTTATACCATTTGTCTTGATTACCATTCATTACATGCCCTTTATAGTAACTTCACACTTAACAAAAATAAATATCTTCTTTCCTTGACTCTTCATTTTGACCAACTTATATGTTATATATATCATCATATACACAACATATACCATTCTCTCTAAACCCTAAATTCTTTCCCAAATCACATATACATAAACATTCTTTTCTCTATTTCTTTTCTCTTGTAATTTAACACATATATTCAATCCAATTATATAACAACAACAACAACATAATCACAACTTCTAGGGCATATATGAGGATATTACAATTCTCTCCCCCTTAAATAATTTCGTCCTCGAAATTATCAGTACCATAACAATTTATTCTTAACAAAATACTATCTTAACTCCCATATGAAGTTAATTATACGCTTAAGTCATTATATCATCAAATCATATAACTCCAACTCTCCTCTTTAGAATCAACCACCTTCTTTGAATTCTATAACTCATCATTCTATATGTTTATACATCTGGTTACTTTCTTAATCAAACATTCAAAAGATCACATTACATTTCCTATTAATATCTTTATACCAGAATCAGATCATCATATAGCACAATAATACTTTGTCAAATCTTTATATTTAATATATTCTGTTATTTCACCTCTGTATAATTACTCTCTTAACTTTAACATTAAAAACCATTGACTTATATCTGAACATTAATTATCCCTTCATTACAATCACTGTCTAAATAGACATTTATCACTCTCAATAGATAACAAAATCCTGATTTTTCATAAATGGAGTTATTTCTTTAGCATGCTTTTCACTTAACTTACATATTAATACATTATCTTTCAACTTATTTTATAGATAACCAATCTTTTTCTCTTCTTATCATGATTAACAATTACTATACTCCACTCATTCATGTCCAATCATACTTTAAAATTTACATCATATACATTATCATGTAAATACCTATTTTCTTAATACAACTATACACATTAAATTTTATTAATGATCCATAATCTTAGCCAAATCCAGATCAATTAATCTATCTGTCACAATATACCCACGTTCCAATCTTGTTCAATTCCAACCAACGATTAAGTAATCTAACTTATCATGAAATTTCACAATTTTCATATAAGTATAAATATAACTTAATTCCATAAGAGCAAACTTATATTCAATTTCTGCTCTCTTTCAATCTATTTTCAGTCAAATCATCATGATAACAAATCACTTCTAATATCTTTTAATATACACATAGTTTATTCTTTATTATCTTAGTATAATTTCCACCAATTCTCATAAAAATGTTATATCATACTTAATATCTATAATTCATTCACTCAAACTTTGAGTTCATTCCCTTAAACCTCAAGTTACATACCATAAACATATTCAGTATAACTTTCATTCATATAATATAATTTCTCCCTTTTACTAACTCTTCACATTTCCTATCATTGGTATATTTATTTTGATTACCTTTTTGTCATATTATACATAACTCAACACATTTCAAAATTTTTAAAAAAATTTTTTTTTCACAGTTATAACCAAATTCTTAACATAAAAAAAATAAAAAAATAAAAAAATAATAATAAGGTACAACTTTAACCATCATAATTTTTAACTATACTTCTCAAACAAAATTGTCAACCTCACCAAATCCGTATTACAATCATTATATCTAAGATCCAAATCCATGGATAACAAATTAACCGATCCAAAATACTGAACAAAACACATGACTTTAAGAGATTAATATTCAAACCTAGAACTTTCAATTCAATACTGTTCTTTTATAATTCTATTCTCAATCTTAACATTTTTAGTATAACAGAAGTTAACACATTCCAACTTCGTTTCAACCAATTTGTATTCGCTTATATGATCCTTATCAACTTAACTCATGCTTTAACAATATTACTATATACATATTCAATCATATACAGTTCTTATACAATTTCTATTCATCACTTCATTTCTAATCCATCTACAATCTCTTATAATATAATTACATAGAACTTTTCATATGTGAATACTTTGAAACTCTAAATATAATATAATCATCAAGTTCAATACTCATTATAACAATTTCCACTGTCCAATATTACTCAAGTTCTTTCCATTCTCACTTCCATCACATAATCCATCTAGCTTTACACAGTTCAAGACCTAATCTCTCTTAGGTCCACTAATACATATAACATTGTTTTTCCATATCACTAATTCTATAATTATACCACATATATCTTCATAAGCCATCCTCATAATGTGATTCACAAATGTGTTTATATATCATAATTTCATTCATATTGGAAAACTCAATTCACATATCATATACATGTATACACTTAATTATATGCTCTTATAGTATTTTCCTTTTTCATACATTCAATACAAATTTAGTGTTTATCATTTTCTTTTAAACACTATCCTTCTCATTCTTCCAATATGATATAAAGTATTTATTCACACTACAAACATATATATTCCGACTATAGTAACACTTCATATTCATCTCAGTCACATTCCCAATGTGACATCTATTTCACTTTCGTCTTTAAAAATATTTAGTACACTCCCATATTCATTCTTACCCTGTTCAGTAAAATGACTTAAAATAACTCATTTCTATTTACTTATCCACTTCCTTGATTATTTCAAAACAAATTCTCATACTATCAATCACATTACTCAATTCATAATACTTCCATATGCAATACTAGTCATTTCACTTAGCTCATGCATTGCATATATAGTTAACTATCAATATCCCAATAATCTTTATCAAATTCCACTAAAACTTTAACTTCTCAATTTACTACTTCGTTTAAGCTTCAATTTGCCAAACTCATCTTTTCTATCATCACTTTAAAAACATCTTACAAATATATATCACAAAGCAATATTAAAACATATAATTTCCACAATCATAAAGCTCACTTCAAAAATCTCAAATATCACATATTATCACCATTACCATGAGCTTTCACAATATCCAAGCATCTCACATTTCTAACATTGAATTTACTATGCTCGCATTATAGTAACAATACTAAGTTATATTCTTACTTAACCACTATCATCTCTTTTTCCTTTAAACACAACCTTAACTGTATACACATCCCAACTTTACATAATCACACTTTGTCTCTACTAAACAACTCATTCAACATTCCACCATACTCTCCTCATTTAAATAACATAACTTTCAATTTTAACAATTCGATATCATTTCCACTGTCTAGTAAATTCAACATTAGCAAAACCAACATAAACTTTATTATAAAGAGGTTCAAAGTATAGAAGAAAAAGTACATACTCTTATCTTGATTTGATTTTCAACTCATTTTCAAATTTATTCTCCTTTTCATTTCTTTATGTTTCAATTCATATTATGTCCTACATAATATTGCTCATAAACATCAACATTACATTCCATGTTGCACACAACATGACATTTTCATAAGCATCATCAATATACATATATCATATTAAATTTCACAATTAGTTTCTCATAATCAATTAGGCACTATGCCTCAATTATAATTCATTTCCAACATCATTGTCAACAATCATAATTTCTCATCAGATCAAAATAGTATACACATATATCATCAACTATATTGAACATCTCATATAACACAAATATTCTATAATTCATATAATGCCACATCCGAGACCAACCTAGGTGTCAATGCATATGCATGTATTACAAATTTCATTTCAAAACTTTTCCTTTTTACTTTTATTTAAACTTTTCAAAAAAAAATTTTTTTTTTCTCACTTAGGCCGAGAATCTCGAACCTAAGCTCTGATACCAAAATAATTGTAACACCCCGATACCCTATATAAGTACTATGTGTATACCTAGTATACATACAGTAAATATATAAAGTATAAGGATGTCACTTTTCGTTACCTTTTAAAAACCTGTAACAGAGTTCAAACCATAATACATTAATTTAAATAACATTTACAAAATCATTATCTTTATCAAAAACTTCATTTATACATATAAATACTCTCTCGTCAGAAATACATCATAATTAAAGTTTATACATGTATGCATTACCCTCTAGTTGGTCTCGACAAACTTTACTCTTCTTGTGGCATAACAAAAGACTTCATATCTTCCATCTATATACCTGCGAGAATAAACACTCGCGCTAAGCCCGAGAGCTTAGTAGTCCAACTATAAAATATAAACATATAGTATAGAAGTATTGACATATAATGATACATCAATTCAATATATAATTAGTTCTTATCATATCTTCTTTTCTTTTTAATTTCATCTTTAATATATCCTAGCTAATTTCAAATATGATGTACATATATACATAATATTATCACCAACCCCAATGCATCACCAATACTCAAAACCAATATATTAATACCCCTACATTATATATACCATACCAATCATTATTGCAATACACAAATTACATATCATACAAATCATAAATCACATTTACAATAAAGACAACCTTTATCATCAACCACAATTCATTTACATATTACACTTAATAACATTATATTATTCACAATTCACCAAGCATAATTCATTATTAATACTCACAATCAATATTTCAATACTTGCAATTCACATTGACAATAAAGACAGACTCGGGCCCAAAACACTAATATGTTATTCAAAGTTCAGAGTTACTGCTTTGGTTCATAGTCACAATCATCACGCCCGTAGGCAATGTATATACATGTATCTCTATCCATGGATAGTGTAACAGACCCAGTCTCTTGGACCATCAACTCAACACATATGAGGAGATCCTCAACCCGGCAAGACTGTTACAAATCATATATCTCATATTCACAATTCTCATAGTGTAACAGACCCAGTCTCTTGGACCATCAACTCAACACATATGAGGAGATCCTCAACCCGGCAAGACTGTTACCTTTCATCATTTCTTAGGCATGCCACCCAAATCCAGAACTCTGAAACTGAATAACATATTAAACAAACAATTCATTTATTATTTCATTATCAATCTCATCATCAATTAGGCCAACATGCCTTATCTCTTTCAATTGAATTATCATAGCCAATCACAATGGCTTCATATCATATCATATCTCAATCCATATGATACATATAGCATCATTGATATCACATTTCAAAGTATATTATTCATATAATACATTGCCATACACAAGATTCACAATGCATATAACATAACATTTTCTCACTTCTCAAAACACATTAACATCATTCATTACTAGAGCATTTATCATAACAAATTGCACATACCTTAAGAATGATCCTCATTTCTTCCTACCTTTCCCATTTCATATTTCATCCTTTATATATATATTCTTCATTTACATTCACAATATAATAGCTTATTTAACACTTTCATCCCAATGTGTTAATGTTCAAAGACATATAAGGATATACAATCAAATAGGGTTTATGCTTACCTGGTTAATGATCTTCACATCCTTCACATCATTCAATCATCACCTTAGTCCAATTATGTTAACAATATAATAGATCACTTAGCACATTTGCAAACAAATGTGTTAAGCCTCAAATTATGTAATTAAATACAATCATATGTATTGGTACTTACCTCAAGAACTAGTCCCATCAATCTATACATTTCTTTTCTTTCCAAGAATTCTCCACATTTAGGTTAATGCAACCCAATCTCTTCAAAACCTAATCCAAAGGAATATTAGTAAAATGACCATATGAATAGTACATTCTGGTTTAAGACTCCATTTTATCCTTATTTTGAAAAATTGTATAAAATAATCTACTTGACTAAAAATTCTAAAATTTTTACAGAATTTAGTTTTGTATCTTAAAATCATTCCTTTAAAATTTCAGATCAAACTGATCACAAAATCTTGGTCAAATAGTTCACCTAACCAGACTGCCCCAATTGCCCTGCATCCTGGCAGCAGTTCTGAACTTTGTGAATTCCATAAATCAAATTCAATCAACGTAGTTCCAAATTATTTTTCTCAAATACTAGACTCACTAAGCAACAACATATCCAAAATTCAATTGGATATGAGTTTTCTACATTTTATTAAAAATCCCGAAATATAGCTGTCTCAGTTAAGGTACCTGCTGGAACAGGTCTAATAAAAATAATCTTTCTAAACTCATAACCATTCCAAAATCGAATCAACATATTTTTCAGTCATTCTAGACTCATAGAGGCACAACATATCAAAAATTCACTTCAAGAACAGTTTTCTATAATTAATTAAAAATCATACAAGTCACAGCCTTTACTAATTGTAAAACAGAAAAAAATTCACTAAACACAACTCTTACTCTTCCATCACCAACACCAACCTAGCTTCTTATCTTTAATTCCATTTCAACACTTTTACATACACCATACACAAACACACTCCATCAACCATCCATATCAACTCACCAACCCCAAACACAATTTCAAAAGAACAAAGGAAAATCAAGAGAAAGAACTTACCTAAGTTGTTGAATTCCACAAATCTTCAATTAAATCCTTTGATTCTCCCTTCAATTTGATGTTAGAATTAAACAAATCTCACTTTGCTCTCTCTTGTCTAAGGAGGAGCCAACCAACGTGGAGAAGAGAAGAAGAAGAAGAAGGAAATGAAGAAAAGACAAAATATCACCTCTTTAAATCTCCACCAAGTGATTCAACAAGAGTAATTACCTAAACACCCTTATACCATTTGTCTTGATTACCATTCATTACATGCCCTTTATAGTAACTTCACACTTAACAAAAATAAATATCTTCTTTCCTTGACTCTTCATTTTGACCAACTTATATGTTATATATATCATCATATACACAACATATACCATTCTCTCTAAACCCTAAATTCTTTCCCAAATCACATATACATAAACATTCTTTTCTCTATTTCTTTTCTCTTGTAATTTAACACATATATTCAATCCAATTATATAACAACAACAACAACATAATCACAACTTCTAGGGCATATATGAGGATATTACAACCATCATCTTTCACAAGAAAATCTCGGCTCTCTCCTTTTTGACAATTTGAAACAATCTTTTGAATTTTCTCATCAGCCATCTGAGCCTCCTTAATCTGATCTAACAATACTGGCCTCAACTACAATTGTGCCAACAATGCACCACCATCACAAGATACCAATCTAGCATGCAACGCTCTCAACTCAACAAGCAACGAGAGCGAATAGACAGTTAACCCTGCCAAAGACTTCCAACTCAAGGCATCAACCACAACATTTGCCTTACCAGGATGATAATCAATTAAGCAATCATAATCTTTAATTAATTCCAACCATCGCCTCTGTCGAAGATTAAGCTCTTTCTGAACCCCCAAATATTTCAAACTCTTATGATCAGTATATATGAAACACTTCTCTTCGAACAAATAGTGTCACCAAATCTTTAAAGCAAACACTATAGCCGCCAATTCCAAATCATGAGTTAGATAATTAAGCTCACGCGGCTTCAACTGTCAAGAAACATAAGCTATGACTTTACCTTCTTGCATCAAAACACACCCTAAACCATTATGTGAAGCATCACTAAAAACTCATAATGCCCATACCTTGTGCGAAAAGCTGTCTTAGGAACATCTTCAGCTCTAACCCTCAACTGATGGTATCCTGATCTCAAATCAATCTTGAAAAACACTGCCGCTCCTTTCAATTGATCAAAGAGATCATCAATTCTAGGCAAAGGATATTTATTCTTAAAAGTCACTCTGTTTAATTGCCTATAATCAATGCATAACCTCATAGTACCATCCTTCTTCTTCACAAACAATACAGGAGCTCCCCAAGGAAAAACACTGGGGTGAATAAATCCTTTATCCAACAACTCCTATAACTGCACCTTCAACTCTCTCAAATCAGCAGGTGCCATGCGATAAGGAGTGATAGAGATGGAAGTGGTACCAGGTAACAAATTGATACCAAACTCAACCTCTCTCTCAGGGGGCAACCCTGGCAACACCTCTAGAAACACGCCTGGAAAATCTGCAACTGTGGTTATATCATCAAGTTGAGAACCCCTTACTCTAGTATCCACAATATGAGCAAGGTAAGCATCACACTTTTTATTTTTAATCAACTTTCTAGCTATTACAGCTGATACAAATAAGGATGCAAGCTGTCTCTGCTCACTAGACACCATCACACTTCTACCATCACTAGTTCTCAAAGTGACACATTTCTTTTGACAATCTACCACAACTCCATATCTGGACAACCAATCCATACCCAAAATCAAATCATACTCTTTAAAAGGCATTTCAATCAAGTCTCCACGAAACTCCTCACCTTGCACCATAACTACACTATCTCGGTGCACCTTGCTAACAATCACACTATGCCCTTGAGGATTTGTCACCAACACATCAAATCCTAGTGACTCATAATGCAATTCAGACACAAACAAAACAAATGCACTAATATATAAATGAGTAGAGCCTGGATCAATTAAAGCAAGAACTGAAATGCCAAATAAAGAGAAAGTACCAGCAATAACTGCAGAAGCATCGGGTTGTCTTTGCATCACATATACTCGTTGAGAAGGCCCAGTCTCATCGGGTCTAGTATCCCTGGATGAAAATCCTCCTCTCTGACTATACCCAGATCTACCCCCTCTGCTAAAACCTCTAGTCCCTCGACCACCTCTAACACTAGGTCAAGAAACTGCAGAATCTGCTGGCCTCTGCTCCTGCATCTCTGGGCACTCTCTAATAAAATGATCAGGAGATCCACATCTGAAGCATACAGCTGGTCCACTACTCTTCCAACAAACACCTCTATGAAAACCCCCACACTGAGCACATACAGGTGGAGTGGATCTCTGAACTACTGGAGTCGGAGCACTCGCTATAGAAACTGTAGGTCTCGATCTTGGTCTCTAAAACTGAACTGACCTACCAGCCTGCCTCTGACTCCAACTGATCCTGGGAACAAAATTTCCCCTACCTTTTTTCACAGATGAAAACCCTACCTCAAACTGGGGTCTTCTAACCCTGATCTCTTCTTCAAAAACAGCTGCTGCAATACTTTGAGCTCTCTCCACACCTCTAGCCTCTACAACCAGCTGAGAAAATCCTGATATCTAGAGCCAGCCACATACACATAATTGAGGGTCTCAATCCCTCCTCAAACCTTCTGCACCGGTCAATCTCGTCAGAGATAATCCCCCCGGAGTAATGGCTCAACCGGATGAACTCTAGCTCATACTCTGTCACAGTCCGGTGATCTTGCCTCAAAGTCAGAAACTCCATCTTCTTCACATCTTTATACTCCCTCAGAGTATATTTCAGTTCAAACTCCCGTAAGAAATCACCATAGGATAATGTTGGTGGATCATCCATAGCATGGGGCACTGTCTTCCACCAATCATATGCATCCTTCTGAAGCAATGATCTAGCATAATCAAATTTTTTCTTCTGGTGTGGCTTGCAACTGAATGAAGATTCTTTGTACCTTATCTAGCCACTGCTCAGCTACCGCTGGATCAATAGTACCCAGAAAATCTTCTGCTCCATATTTTCTTAATTTATCATAGTGCCTCACGGGTACCATTGGTTGTAGTGGTGGTGGCGGTGGTTGCACTGATGCTTGTCTCAATAATTCAACCACATGCCTAAGCCAAACTGGCGAAACCTCCTCACCAGCTGGTCTCCCTGACACAGAAACAGGTACCTCACCAGCTCCATCAACTCTAGCTCCATCCCTACCCTCATCAGAAGCTACACTCTCAGCACTACCCTCAACAGATTGACGTGAATGAGTATCCATTATGACCTATATCTGCAAATACAGCAGAATACACCTCATTAAAGATCAGAGACTGCCAATACCAAACATGTATTTTATTCAAAAACCCATTTTTTTTAAAATCAAAATACTCTTTTTCTTACACTTGACCTAGGTTGAGAATCTCAAACCTAGGCTCTGATACCAAAATAATTGTAACACCCCTATATCCCGTATACGTACACAGCATGCTTATACGATCGTAATATACGTATACTGAATATAGAAAATGCCACCGTTTAAAAATATACAAATCATATCTCGAAAAAGAAATAAAACAAATATTAATCATTTAAAAGAAATCCATAAAATATAATAGATGAAAATATTTATTAATACACAGCGGAAGTTATAACAAGTACTTACAAGTACAAATACATAACAATTTGAAATTTACAAAATACATTGAATATATACATGATTGGCAGCTTGACTCTCTGATCTTTAAGCTCTAATCCAACTCTTCAAGCACAAACTCAACTAGGTCTAGAAGAATCCTCGGTCTCAACCCTATCAACTCTATCACCTACGCGATGAACCACAATCGCGCTGAGCCAACAACTCAGTAGTACAAACCATAATGATAGTATGCAATGTCAATATCAATGTCATACATTCAACCCATAAAGATCATGTTTATAAATATTACATTTCAATAATTATGTCATTATCCATTATACTCATTCAAAGTTCATCATCTAGCCAACAATAATGGCTTCTCATACGAAACCTTCCCCCAACCAGGTCGGTAGTCCACGTTCGGATGCCCACTCATTGGGTCCGCATGGTTCCGCAGGAGGCAGATAGGCACGTATAAGACTGTCAGTAACGAACCTTCCCCCAACCAGGTCGGTAGTCCAAGTTCGGTTGCCCAACCATAAGGTCCGCATGGTTCCGCAGGAGGCAGATAGGTACGTAATACTGACTATATCGAACCTTCCCCCAACCAGGTCGGTAGTCCAAGTTCGGTTGCCCAACCACAGGGTCCGCATGGTTCCGCAGGAGGCAGATAGGTTCGTTCGTTTATCTCTTTAAACATTTCTTTCTCAATTCATTTTATTCTCATCTTTATAGTATACAACATCCATCACATTAATTAAACAAACATATCATTATTCAATCATATCAACTAAGCATGCTTCAATCATATCATTCACATCATCATAACTCATAACATTACATGTTCTTACTTTATTCAATTAATTCATTATTCACAATTCACCAGTCATCAACCACTTATTCAACAATAGCAAATATAGTTCTCAATTTACATTAAGGTAATTCAACATGAAAGTATTCATATGCATCATCAATGTTCACATCATGTCCCACATTGTACACAACATGACATTATTCATATGCATCATCAATATTCACATCATGTCTCACATTGTACACAACATGACATTATTCATATGCATCATCAATATTCACATCATGTCCCACATTGTACACAACATGACATTATTCATATGCATCATCAATATTCACATCATGTCCCACATTGTACATAACATAAAATTATTCATATGCATCATCAATATCATCAAATGTATGTTCAATCTCAATATTATATGAATGTATGCAACAATGTGGTTTGTACTTACCTTAAGCACCACTTAAACAACTCTATTCACTTCTTTTTCCCAAGAACTCTTCACTTCTCAAATTAGGGCAAATCACCTTCTTCACAACCAAAATAATGAAACTTCTTGGATTTCCACTTAATCCCTTGAAAACTCCTTCAATTTACTCTTAAAATTCAAAATCTTTCTCTTGCTCTCTTGTCTTGAGAATGGCTGGCCACCAAGTGAAAAGAAAAGAAATTGAAGAAGCAAAGTCAACTTTCTCTTCTCTTTAAACCTCCACCAAGCAATTTCAAAGGAAAATTACCTAATTACCCTTTTCAATATAATATAACTTCATTTCATTAACATACCCTTTTTAGTAATTTCACACTTAACAAATTAAATATCTTCTTCCCTTGACCCACCATTTTGACCAACATATATGTTATATATCTTGCCATATACACAACATATACATTTTCTTTCCTTACCAATTACACATATGCATTTGATTCAAACAAAACAACAATTATCTCAAAACTTCTAGGGTACATTTTTGAAAACTCCTTCAATTTACTCTTAAAATTCAAAATCTTTCTCTTGCTCTCTTGTCTTGAGAATGGCCGGCCACTAAGTGAAAAGAAAAGAAATTGAAGAAGCAAAGTCAACTTTCTCTTCTCTTTAAACCTCCACCAAGCAATTTCAAAGGAAAATTACCTAATTACCCTTTTCAATATAATATAACTTCATTTCATTAACATACCCTTTTTAGTAATTTCACACTTAACAAATTAAATATCTTCTTCCCTTGACCCACCATTTTGACCAACATATATGTTATATATCTTGCCATATACACAACATATACATTTTCTTTCCTTGCCAATTACACATATGCATTTGATTCAAACAAAACAACAATTATCTCAAAACTTCTAGGGTACATTTTGGGATATTACAAATCACAACTCATCTCATACCCAAAACACAACACTTGCTCTTCAACACCAAATTTAACCTTTCCTTCAAACCAATTCCAAAATCAACACCAATAAGACCAAACACTCTCAATTACACATAAATCAAATATTCACATACCATCAACAATCAAACACCAAACTCAAAACACAAACTTAAAAGAAAACCAAGGAATCAAATGGAAAGCTTACCAAAAGTGATAAAAATCCTTAGAATTCCAACTTGATCACTTGAAACATCCTTCAATCTTGAGTTTAGATGAGAAAAATCTTTCTTTCCTCTCTTGCTATGGAGATAGCTGGCCAACAAAGAAAGAAGAGCAAAGTCAACCACTCAACTCTTCTCTTAACCACTCAATCATCTCTTTAAAAATTTAAAAATTTAGTAATAAAGCTTACAAATTGATGAAGAAACTTCTAAAACTCCACTTGAATCCTTAAAATCTCTTCAATTCATAGTGCTTGGAAGAAGAAAAACTTCTCTTACTCTCCCATGGTGATTTTGGCCAAGAAGAAGAAGAAGAAGAAGAAGACTTTATTTTTATTTCTCTTTCCTTTCATCCTTTAATTATAACCATATATATATATATATATATTATTTAATATTTTAATAATTAATAATTTAATTATTTATTTAATAAATTAAAAGTCCAAAAATCACTCTTACATTCAAAAATTATTTATTTTTGAATTATTTTATTAATTTTGAATTTTTAAGATTTAATTACCAAAATACCCTTTTACTTTGACTTTTCTTTTAAAAAGTGTTGACTTTTATATGTTGTATATATTTTACATATATATCACATATATATTTCACTTTTTCATTTAAAATCCCTTTATTTTTTATTTAAAATTATTAATTTAATTTATCCATTTAAATTATAATTTATTTTATCAAATTTTCAAAAATTAGAACTTTTCAAAAATTTGGAATGTTACACATATGCACAAGTAATGTGTATCTTATATACACATCAAATGTATCTAATATGTGTATTAAATATATTAAGTATGTAATGTATTAATCCAACATATACAATTAATATACCACATGTATATGTTATATATACACTAGATATATATATTGAGCATATACAACTTTTATATTTTCAAAATCACAGATGTGATAATTTTCTCCCCCTTAAATAATTTCTTCCTCGAAATTATCCAGTATGGTAATAAATCATCCAAATAAAACAAAATCTTAAAATTTCATATTAAATTAATCATCTCATCAAATTATTATTTCATCAAATTACATAATTTCTATTCTCCCCCTTAGGTTCATTCTCAATTACCTTTCTACTATTCCATAACTCGTCATTATTCTATCTATTTACTCAAACAGTCACAATAGATTATTATATCATCAATCGAATTGTCATTAGATAAAATTAGTTCATCACTTTAATATATGTATACCACACACCTATTGCACTCAAGATATTTGATCACTTCATTATCTTAAAAATATACTCTCATAATATTAAATTCAAATGTTATTAACTTATATCTTAACACCATAATTTTACACACATTCACTTTGATCTTACTCTTTATATAATTACTACATATTAATTTAATATCACCATTATACAACAACAAAATCTTATTTTCTTATTAAGATTAGTTCCAATTATACTATAACTAACATTTTTCTCTTATAATTATTTGAAACTAACATAACTTAGCTCCTTTCATGTGCATATACATATTAGAACATTATGCTATGCACATTATCATATAGCTTGCATATTCTTAATACAACTACATACATTGAATTTCAATAAATACCTATAAACTTATTATATTTCAGATTAATTAATCTAACTATCACAATATGACCATCATAGCCTTATTCCATTCTGACCTTTAGTCTATTTTTTAATTCATCAATCTGTTTTCAATTCATGACCTAATTCTATTAAGTCAAATTTATTCTCAAATCTTAATTCCCTTCGAATTCATCATTACAGATAATATTCATTTTTCCTAGTCTCATTCACTTTAAACATCATTTTATACCACTTTCAAACACATTCAATACAGCTCTTACTCACATTTCATAATTCCTTTCATTTATCCTTTTCTCACATTTCTTATAGTTACCATATTTACAAAAATCACTTTTCTTATGCATCATTTATAGCTTATCATATTTTCACAATTCTCTTATGTTTCACACTATCCATGGTCATAGATAAATTTCTACATAAGGTTATGAGTCCAACTATACCAGCCATAAATCTTGCTTGTATCTCATGAAACAAAAACTATCAATTTCACTCAATATATTTCACAATTGTATCATCTTAAGTCCACGTCTGTAAGTTACAAATAAACACCGCCTTCACTTTAATTCTTCTCAAACAGCTCTAATCTCGAAACTACACCCATGTCTTAATGGTCACACATCCGTGACATTTTAAAATCACATATAAGTTCTTTAAACTCTTACTACATTAAGAGTTAACAATTTCAGTTCTATTTCAAAGCAATTTACTTTTGATCACTTAATCATCATTAGCCTAACTCATGTTTCAACAATATTATTATTAACATCTCCTACATATACACATTCATTCATATGCTAATTTTACACAATTTCCATTTATTACTCCATTTCTAATCTATCTCTTATAAAAAATTTCATTCTTTTTTTTTGCAATTATTATACCCTTCATATCTATTATCATCATTTCTAATTAAATTACCTAAAGTAACTCATTTTTACTTGCTTAGTCATTTCCCTTTATTTCATAACAATTTTCTATATTATCAACCACATTACACCTTAGTTAGTACTTTTGTAAATAATATTACTCACATGCTTATTAAACATTAAACTATCAATATCTAAACAATCTTCATCAAAATTTCCTTACAACTCTAAATTTCCAACTTACTACTTTACTTAAACTTCATTCTATTAATCTCATTTTCAAGATCTAACTTTATAAACATTATTTTTATATTAATATAACATCAAAACACATCACTTTCACAATTATAGAAACCCATTTCAAAAATTTAAATTCCATATAATTCAACCAACAATATGAACCTCGCCAAATCTCATCCATTTCGATATCCTAATTTTACATACTCAATCCCTAAATCATGCATTATTTTTTTTTTCACTTCCATACTTTGTTCATTATACTTTCCTTTTCCTTACAATCTCTTATTTATACGCATATACTTTGGGCCCAAAACACTACACAATCATCAAGTTTAGTTGTTACAATAACAAATTCACCGTTCAGCGCTACTCGGGTCCATTCTCAATCTCAATTTCATCACATGACCTAACTCTACACAGGTCAAGACCTAATCTCTCTTAGGTATATTTTTTTAACACTTCGTATAAATCTTAGTCACATTTCCAATGTGATATCTCTCTCATATTTGTTTTTTTATGAACTCTTTGTTCTAAATTATTAAAAACCTAATATTCCTTCTTCATAGTTCTACCAGTATGCATATAAATTTTCATAATTGTTCTTATTCATTTGTCTCATGAAATTAATTTATTACTCATGTACACAAAATTGTATGACTTTCTTAGTTTCATGTCACTCTCACTTTCAATTTTTATATTCCTACCAAATCTTTATAAAAGCTTGTAAACTTTTTCCCATGTGCACTTGACACATATATGGACTTATATTTAAAGTTTTAGATTTTTCCAAGTTGATTTAATATATTTAAAAATTAAATCTTCCAAAATCAGATAATCTATCTTTTTAATAATTTCTCTGGCAGCACCTGGTTTTTCATTTTTTCAGGTATCATACCTTAATAAAAATTTATGAAATTTTACCCATATGTTATAGGAATACATATGATATTGGGTATAAATTTTCATATTTTTCCGGGTTGTTTTCCCATAGTTTTTAAATATCTTTCTCAATTTCTATATATTCTGAGTTTCTGGAACTCCTCCAACAATTTGTGTTCTTCTACATTTCTTAATTAGTAATTCATCTTTAAAAGTATGAAATTTTATACATTAGATTATAACATATAGAAAAACTTTTCATTAAATTTTCAAACTCATCCAACATTCCTATATTTATTCAAAAATTTGACAATATCATTTTACAGCACACCTATAAAATTTTCTGTAACTATCATGCCCATTTCTCAAACTTTTTAATTCATATCTTAAATCATTTCATAAATTATTTTTCTTAATTTCACTTATTCATCAATTAAATCAGCTATGCATTTTAATTTCAAATAAAAGTTCCAAAAATTCTTAATTCATACGCTCCAGAATGATGTTTCTATTGTGCCACTCTGATCTATAACTCAGACGTCATCTCAACTCATATCCATTTTATCAAAAGGACATTGCCACATCATGGATCAAATAAATTGCCAGTGCCAATACATGCATCACAATTGAAAATTATTTTTTTTAATTCTAATTTTCTCTCTCTAACAACCCACCTAGGTCAAGAACCTCAAACCTAGACTCTGATACCAAAATAAATGTAATACCCTTATACCCTATATACGTACAATACATATTTTCAGCATATGTAAAATACGCATATACCATACCAAAAATATCACAGACCGGTTTAATAAATTTTTTTTTATTTTCACATTTCAAATTTAGAATTTCAAATACTAAATATATAAAATTAAATAGTATATAAATATTCTTTACTTGTTATAGTAACTCGAAATAACATTTTATATGAAAATCTCTGGGAAAAATTTGCCAGAGTTTTGTCTGTAATTTAGACATTCCCAAAATTCAGCAAAACACAACCTGCATAAAACAAACACTCCCAATAAAATCAATTCACCATTTCACCAATACTTCTCAATTTCTCCATATCTTCTCAAAATACTTATATATAGGTATATATATTAACAACACATATAATATCCCATGTAATATCCCGTATTATACCCTAAAATTTTTGGAAATGTTAATTGTCGAAATTAAACTAAATGATTTTAAGTGTATATTTAATTAAGTGAAAAGAAAGGAAAAAGGAAGATGTGTATATGTTATGTATATGTAGATATATATATATAATATATACAAATTAAGGTCTTAATATGGTCAAGAGATATTTTTTATTAAATAATAGATTTAATTAAAGATAGTGGAAGATGACATAATTGGGTTTATTATTATATTATTAAACACTTGGTGGAGAGTGATTTGAGGGAAAGGTGTTGGTTAAAAGAGAAGAGTGTGGTTTGACTTTGCATCTTCATCTTCTTCTTTCTTCTTTGGTCGGTAACCACCATCTTCATCAAGGGAGAGATTTTGTTCTTCCTAACTCAAGAAATTGAAGGATTTCAAGTGATCAAGTTGGAGTTTTAAGGATTTTCTTCACTTTTGGTAAGTTTCCAACTTGTTTCTTTGTTTTCTTTTGAGTTTATGTTTATGAGTTTGGTGAATGGTTGTTGTATATGTGTGTAATGGTGAATTTGGTGTGTTTGAAGTGTTTTGTCTTGCTAACTTTGATTTTTGGTATTGGATTGAAGAGAAAAGGGTTAAGTTTGGTGAAGAAACCAAGAGTTGTGGATTGTGTAAGTTTAAGTTGTGAATATGATTGTGATTGTGTTTTGATGTTTGTAATTGAGTTTTTTGATGTTTATGCAAGTTTATTGCGGTATATTGATGGATTTAGTTGAGTTGTGTGGTGTTGATAAGGTTAAAGAAAGATGATAGTTGGATGTAGTGTTTTAGTGTCGATTTCAGGGTTTTTGGCCTGACACGCCCAGTAGCACGGCCATGTCTTTGGGCGTGTCATTGGTTCTATTTTCTAGGTTGGTGACACAACCAGTGATATGCCCATGTCACTGGACGTGTCATAGCTTTTGTGTTGTTGGAGGATTGACACGTCCAATGACACGTCCATATCACTGAGCGTGTCATAGCTTCTGTGTGGTAGTAGTATTGACACGTCCAGTGACAGGCCCATGTCACTAAGCGTGTCATAGCTTCTGTGTTGGAGGAGAATTGACACATGCAGTGACACGCCCATGTCACTAAGCATGTCAAAGCTTCTGTGTTGTGGGTTTAGGGCATGTCCATGGACACGCCCGTGTTATTGAGCATGTCAAGTGTAGAGTTTGCCCTAGATAGTTTTCTTCCTTATTTTCTTATGTGTATCACTAAGCGAGTTTGTATAATCACCTTTGGATTAGGTTTTGAAGAGAATCGAGTTACCCATGCCAAGGATTGAGAGATATCTTGGAAGAGGAGATTGGGATTGGTGTTGTTGCTTTTAGAGGTACGTACAAACTTTGAATGATTGCATACATTTATATGACATTGGGACTTAACACATTTAGTTGAGAAAATGTGTTAAGTTACTTGATATATTGTTGATGAGTGAGTTATGTGTCATGATATGCAAATGCAAATTATGATGATGTATTAAAGCAATTGAGTAATGTGTTGTAAATGAAAAGAAATGTGGAATAATGTGATAAGATATGTAAAATCATAATGTAACAAACTGATATTAATACAAAATAGAAGAATGAGAAAGGAAAGAAAATGATGATATATTAAGGCAATGTGCCTAATTTGATCATGAGAAAATGAGAATGGAATTATGAAAGTATTTGATAATGAGATAAATGAATAAATTATGTGCCTAGTATGTTATTCAATTTTTAGAGTTCTGGGTTTGGCGGCATGCCTATAAATTGTTGGGCAGGTGAAAAGACCAGGTCTTAAGTAGGGCCCAGCTGAAAAATGTGATATTTTTGGGGTGAAAAGACCAGGTCGTAAGCCTCAAAAACAAATCCTTGAAGCTAGACTGAGTGAAAAGACCGGGTCGTAAGCTCAGATCTAGTTGGATTATCCATGGATATATATATTGCCTACGGGGCTAGACACAAGGTGTCATAATGGACCAAAGCAATAACTTTGAAATTTGAATAGCATATTAGATCCTTTTTGGGCCCATGCTTGTCTTTCCTTTAATGTGAATTATGAAATGTGATGCATATGATTAATCTAATGAGACATAATGTAATGAGTTGATATATTCATATGTGTTGTGCATTAGCATCGCATTGATCTATATTGAATCAAAGTTTGTACCACTAAGCTTTCGGCTTAGCGTGATTGTGGCTCATCGCGTAGGTGACAAGGTAGATCCGGTTGTGCTGGAGAGCTCGTCTAGACCAAGTCGAGTCTAGGCTTGAGATTTTGAGATCAGTGTTGATTTTGGACATCAAGATCAGAGACGAACTGCCAGCATGTATAAATTTCATATTTTTGTACTTCTTGATTTTGATGTAAACATTATATATTCCGCTGTATATTCCGCTGCTTATTAAATAAATGTTTTGGATAAACTTCTGGGGTAATGAATATATATATGTATATATTTTAACAAGGGATGTTTTATCAATTACTTTCTATAATATAAGTTAAATATTTTAATTTTTACTCATATTCTAAAAATGTGGATTTGATGTTAAAGTTTAGAGATGGGTCTATTTAAAATGGACTGTGACATTTCTGTATCCGGTATACGTATATTATATTTGGTGAGTATATGTGGTATACGTATATGGGGTACAGGGATATTACTTCCCATCCTAACTAAATTATTCAAAACATTCTTTATAATTTACATTATATAATTCATAAACATATCATAACATATATAATATCAAAATATACTGTAATATCAAATATCTATATGCTGGCAACTGGCTCTGATCTTGATGTACTGAAAAACTCTTCAAGCTCAAAAACTACAAACCTAGACCCGACCATGTCTAGTAGAACTCTCCGGCTCTACCAAAACATTCATGTCACTTGCACAATGAATTACAATCGCGCTAAGCTGAAGCCTAGTGGTACAAACTTTGATAATAATAAAATGTAAAGTAATGCCAATGCAAAATGCTATGAGCATCACATTATTCCATTTTCTCATACTCTTCAATTATTTCACAATCCACAATTCACATATAAATAGACACAAACATGGGCCCAAAGACAACTAATATGCTATTCAAATTTCAAAGTTACTATTTTTGTCTAGAATGACACCATGTGTCTAGCCCTGTAGGCAATATATCCATGGATAATCCAACTAGATCTGAGCTTACGACCCAGTCTTTTCACTTGGTCTAGCTTTAAGGATTTATTTTTGACGCTTACGCCCGGTCTTTTCACCCCAAAAATATCATATTTATCAGCTGGGCCTGGCTTACAACCCAGCCTTTTCACCAGCCCAGCATTTAGCACATAGGCAATCATAGGCATGTCGCCAAACACAGAACTCTAAAAATTGAATAACATACTAGACACACAATTTATTCATTTTTCTCATTATTAATATCTTTCTCATTTTCACATTTTCAATTTAGGCACATTGCCTTATTTTCACATTTTTTTTTTCTCACTTTTCTCATTTTTCACTTCTTTCTCATTTTTTTCTCACTTTTCTCACTTTTCTCAATATCAATTCATTTCATTATACCACATATCTCATTTTTCCATTCACAACACATTACCCAATTACTTTGGGTATTTCCACATAATATACATATTTCACATTTTACACAATTTAGCCATTATCAATGGCTTTTCACAATGCATTTAACACATATATGACATTACAAATGTCATAGCACATTATTCATACACAATCAATGTACCAAGTAGCTTAACACATTTTCCAACCAAAATGTGTTAAGCCCAAATGTCATGCAAATATAAATAATATATATTCAAAGTTTGTACTTACCTCAAATAGCAACCAAAATAATCTTAAAACTCTTACCAACCTTCTCTTCCAAGTTGCCCTTCAACACTTGAATGGGCCAAACTACTTCCTCTCAATGCCTATATCAAATATGATCATAAATAATCATTTAGTATCACATTCTAAGGCATTCTCAACATCAAACCTTAATTTAACAACACTCCTAAAAAATTTTAAAAATTAAGTCTTTCCTTACTTTAACTTAGCAAACCCATATTAACCCATTAAATTATTGTTTTGAGTTTATTTATATCATTATAAACATATTTTAACATGTTTAAACCAATTACATTAATTAATTACATACTTATGTTCAACACCCTAAAATGGCATAACCTTCACCATTGAAGGATCTCCATTCCAACTCAATCCAATTATTATTTCAATCTTATTCCACCACTTATATCATTAAATAACATGATTTAAGCATTAAAATCAAACAATTAATCATTTTTTAAAAATTCACTTTTCCAAAACCCTAAATCAATACTACCATCTTCAAACTCTATCAAAACTTAACTAAATCCATCATTTGATTCTAAAATCCTTGTTTATGCATCAAAACAACACATTTGGAACCAATTTGCACAATTAAAACTCATGATTTCAAAAACTCAAATGTTCCATAACCCTAAATTCTCTCTCTTCACCAAACTCAACTTAAATTCAATCATTTCTTCAATCTAACCTTAAAATAATTAATAATCAATCAAAGCAACTTCATTCATATCCAATTAAGCAATTGAATCATGCTACTATAAAATTTCAAAATTTACATAACACATTTTCCATGGAATTTGAAAATTTGGAAAGAAAGCTTACCAATTGATGAAGAAACTTCTAAAACTCCACTTGAATCCTTAAAATCTCTTCAATTCTTGGTGCTTGGAAGAAGAAAAACTTCTATTACTCTCCTATGGTGATTTCGGCCATGAAGAAGAAGAAGAAGAAGAAGACTTTATTTTTATTTCTCTTTCCTTTCATCCTTTAATTATAACCATGTATATATATATTATTTAATATTTTAATATTTAATTATTTAATTATTTATTTAATAAATTAAAAGTTCAAAAATTCCTCTTCCATTCAAAAATTATTTATTTTTGAATTATTTTATTAATTTTGAATTTCTAAGATTTAATTACCAAAATACCCTTTTACTTTGACTTTTCTTTTAAAAAGTGTTGACTTTTATATGTTATATATATTTTACATATATATCATATATATTCCACTTTTTCATTTAAAATTCCTTCATTTTTTATTTAAAATCATTAATTTAATTTATCCATTTAAATTATAATTTATTTTATCAAATTTCTAAAAATTAGAACTTTTCAAAAATTTGGGATATTACACATATGCACAAGTAATGTGTATCTTATATACACATTAAATATACCTAATATGTGTATTAAATATATTAAGTATGTAATGTATTAATTCAACATATACAATTAATATACCATATGTATATGTTATATATACACTATACATATATATTGAGCATATACAACTTTTATATTTTCAAAATCACGAATGTGACAAATGGGCATTCCATGCCCCCTGATTTCATATTCGCTTCATGTTTTCTTCATAGAGTATTTTGTTGTTCATGTTTGACAAATAATAGGTAACATAAGGCAAAAATGTAGTGTGATATGCTCATGTATGCATGATATGCATGAATGATACTTATAGTGGTTTCATCGACTCACAGACCGAGGTGATCAGCTGAAGTGTTCTCATTGGTTTCGTCTAGATGCTTATTCAGGCCTTGCATTAGAATGGCAAAGGCTTTGCATTTATGACTTTTGTCTTTGAGACATTGAAAACATGAGTGGTGAAGCCCAAGAACATAGATATATCCATTTCAAATTATGATTCAGCATGCCAGTTGGTAACTTTTTCACAACCTTGCCAATAATCATTTACTTTGCCCAATGTGTCCTTTGTGTTAGTAAATCGTTAAGAATCTGCAACCCTTGCCGCAGCGGAAAACAAAAATTCTTTCGATTTACTCACAGGATCCATGTGATCCATTCAGTTCGATAAAAGAGATTTGAAACTAACCTTTTTGTGTAGCTTCAAAAATGATTAACAGATGCTGCCTTCTGAAGACGAACACCCTCTAACGAAATCCACACAAACGTATGCCGGTCTGAGTGCTAGCTCACCAACGGCAGTGGCTGAACCTTTTCAAAACGAAACTAGGGTTTTTTTATGTTTTTTTTTTCTTCTTACGTTTTTTTTTGCAAAACGAATAATAAGATCATTAAACCTCCAGTCCTTTTAAAACCGTTTTAAAAGACTTCTTTTTATCAAAACCCTAACTGTCCATATCCCATATGGACCCACGTTTTAATAATTATTATCTAATAATAATTATTATAACAATATTATTATTAATATCTAATAATAATAATAATACTAACAATAATAATTAAATATAATTATTATTATTATTTAAGTACAGCCTACGTTCTATGTGTGTGACCCGATAGGCTCATATTAATTGGTAGTGTATTTCAATCTCTATTGAAATGCACAAATCATAATTGGCCTCTAGCAAGACATTACGACTACCCAATTAATCATGAGAATCATTATAAATGAAAAACCTGAAATAGTACATGCATTAATCCCTTTGTCACACGATATCTAGTTTGAACATAAGTCATAGTAAATGTCATACTTATATTGTCCAAACTTATCATTACTCGATCTCCAAGTTAACTGATAAACAAATAAGATTGATCTTATATCAACTTATTTGAGCATGGCCATGCATTTCTCAGTTACACTTATCGAGGGGCCCAGAAGATATCTCTCTCATAGAGAGGGACAAATTCCATCTTGATTGTTCATTTTCCTCTACATAATTTATATCATGTTCAAGCATAACCTTTATAATTATCTAGTTACAGATAACGTTTGATCATGTCAAAACATAATATTCCTTATGTTGGAAACTATGACAATCTCAAGTCAAAGGATTAAATGAAAACTATTATGAGATACACTTATGACATTAAACCATGAAGTGATATCTATGTGGGTCTATCCAATACACTGTTCTCTAACATGTATCCATAATATTGATTTGTATCTTCATACCTATAATCATCTTATGATTATCAAATCAATATTACACTAGTTATATTTATTATTATCTCCATAACAATAATAAACCAGGGATATAATCATTATTATATATAACATGCAAACATAACAATGATAATAAAAACTTCTTTATTAATAACAAAATGAATAACATTAAGGTCCAAATCAATGGCCTAGGGCATATACACTAACACTTTGAGGTTCGATGGTTCAACATACTCCTCTTAACTTGAAGGCTTTGTATGAATTTTTTTTTAAAAAAAAATCTTAAAATCATATTTTTGGCTTTGTCAAATCAGTGTCATTGTACCTCAAGACTCGACTTTTCAAATTAACGCATCTATAACATGACAACTCTAGTTACCATACTAGACACGGGAATCATTTCTATTTAAGCAATGATTGTTGCACTTCAGATAGGCACATACACATTACTTGATCAAATGTCTCATTGAGTTTAAATATTATCTATGTCATATACATGCTTATCCAAACTATCTCTACTAATAGATTCTACCAGCTAAGAGAGATCAACAGGCCTTTAATGGGCTTAAAATGGGGTTTATGAGGGACACGGGCTTAAATAAAGGCTATTTATAAGTTGGAGCCATTGTGACACTATGGAAAAACTCTCACACTACAAATTTCTTATTTAGACAGTTGGAGCATGAAAAGATAGAACTTTAAACATTCTTCTTTCTTCTTGACATGAATCTAAATCTTGATTTGGATAGTCTTTGCCTTTGCAAAAAATTTGATACCCACATTCCTTTCCTTTTTTTCCTTTTGGCATTTCATCATTTTGTCCTTTTCCTCTATAGGATTGTCAAGTACAGGACTTTTAAAAACTAGGTGGTCTTTCTCCTTTTTCTCTGATTTTGATTGAATCTTTGGTTGGGTTGGACCAATTTAGGTCAAACTGTCCTTATAAACCAAATGGAAGTCATTTGTTGCTTCAGATAAAAGAGAACTCGGTTGGCTTTCTCAACCATTTTGGGTTTTATTTCCTTTTCTTTTTCCTCTTTTTTTTTCTTTTTTTCTTTATTTTTCCTTTTTTATCTTTCTTTTTCCTTTCTTTTCTCATTTTTTTTTATCCTTATGGTCTTGACTAGGCATTCCACTTTTTTATCTTCTTGCCTCTTCCCCTTAGTGACCATCAAATTTGTCATAAGTATCACAATAACTCAGGATAGGTTGTTGGGGTTTGTAAGCCAATAAAGAGAAAGCTAAAATTTCATGAAGGCTCAAAGGGACAACTAGGGATTGATGTCAATAGGGTTGATACTAGTTGTTAGCTTATCAAACAATGCCTAGATCATCTCTCCCTTAAATAAGCAGAGTTTAATTTTGCCTTGAAAGTTCATCAAAGCATGTTTTAAGACTGACTAGGACTTAGACAAAGGTAATTATGTAGGAGCCCTCTCTAAGTAAGCATACACAACTCAATGCTATAGAACAATTCCCTCACCTAGTAAAGTCATTCAAATCACGATGCGTAGATATACTAATTTATAAACATCAAGCTAGATTCTTCATTGATTGGGCACCAAAATGAACAAATACCAACAAACATTTTGGTGAAAGTAATTTATTCAAATAATCTTAATTTAAAAAAAATAATTATTCCAATTAAGTATTACAGAAAGAAAAAATAAAAATAGCAACACTTCAAGCTAAGGGAGGTTTGTTGAATAAAATTTCTCCTTATTTCAAATCTTCAATACTTCTGTCTTGAAACGAGGATAAAACAGAATCTTTCTCCAATCCTCCTCCTACCATCAAGGTTACTGGTGGTGGCACTCTGTTGAAACTAGGTAGAGGATTATCCTTTGTATTAACCTTATTGGGCTCAGATAACTTCCTGCTATCAATTAAATTATGGATCTCATGCCTCAACTTCATACAGTTGTCCATTTTGTGTCCAGGCCTTTGATGGAATTAGTAAAATGCCTTAGCATCAAAGTTAGGTGGAAGAGGATTAGGCAAAAGATGAGGAATTAAGGGTTGCAACAATCCCTTCTTTTGTAGCTTATTGAGAACCCAAGACAGTGGCTTCTCTAATTCTGAAAATTGTCTTCTATTTCCTTGACTAGTCACATTAACATCAACTTCCTTTTGCGTGCTTTGATTACCCGACTGGTAGTTCCCTTTCTCATTTCTTCTTGCCGAAAAGCGATTCCTCTCCCTTTCCCACTCTTCAATGTGCAAGCCAGCTTAGAAAAGGTCTTTGAAGTCCCTTATAAGGGTGTGAGACAGCCTCTCATGGAGATTAGGTAGGATGCCTCTGACTATCATTCTTATCTGATCCGACTCATCAATCCTCTTCTTGAGCAAAGCAGGATTATTCCTCCATCTCTTCAAATAGTCCATAAAATTCTCGTTTGGCTTTTGTCTAATAGACTCAACTTCCATTAAGGTAACTTCAAGCTTTTGTTGCATTCGGATTAAGTACTACTACAAGCGTCTCTTGCAAGTATACGAGGTAGCTGTAGCAAAGGTGATCGCCCCAAGGTCATTTCCCCAAGAAGGTGTGGTTCGTAATAGCTTGATTGACAAGTTATTTAAATGTGGAAGTTTAATGTTTGAGTTGCGACTTTAAAACAATTAAAACTAAAAGTGTTGTGCGTAGGGTTGGTGTGTGATGGGTGTACAAGATCAAATCGGTTCTTGGGAAGGTGCCTAGGGTTATAGGTCCATTCAATCAAAGCTCAATTCTCAATTATCCATTAACATAACCTTGTAATTAATTTGTTCCTTAAGGTTAATTAGTCAATTACCAATCCATTAGTTCTCACATTCATGAATTAGCAATAACCAATTATTACACATTATTAAATTAATGAAACATTAGAACTTATATTCTAATTCATTCATAGGGTGGTTGATTATATAGTTCCGATATCGAATTTCACCTCTCGGTCCGTCATCCAATATTCAAAGATCAATAGGTAGCTAATCTATCAACCTAGCATTTAATACAGTACAATCAACCAATCAACAAGGAACATCAATGTAAATATCAAATCAAGACATTCAACCAAATATACTACAAACCCTAGGCATGGGTATTTAGCTCAACATCATCAATTTATAACATTCATTCAACTCAATATAAAACAAATACAAATTGTTCATTGCAATATCAATCCTTAATACTACAACAACAATAGAAATGAATTAAAAGAGAGAATAGAAAAACCCCTTGTGAAGATGCCAAGAGTAGGATTGCTAGTCTTCCTCCTAGCTTCACTTTGATATTTGATGAAGAACTCAAGCCCTCTTCAATGGTTGATTCCCCTTGCAATATGGAATGGAGCTTTCTCAAGTCACCAAACCTTTGGATGGACCTTTCTCAAGTCACCAACCCTTCAATTGATTGTGCCTTTGGACGATGGAATGGAGCTTTCTCAAGTCACCAATCCCTTCAATGAAGCTTCTTCAACCTTCAAGAGCTTGTTAAACCCAATTTATCCCAAAGAACCTCAAAGATCTTGTCAATGGAAGATGGAGAAGGTGGAGAGGATGGAAATGGAGATGAAGGTGAAGGGACAAGGGAGAGTGTCACTCTCTCCCTCTCCCAAACGTGTAGCAGAAATTTGGCTCCAAGAAGCCAAGACTTTTTCCAATTCCCTCTTCTTCTCTTTTTAATTCATTCAAAATACACACCCATCCTTCCAACTCACACCATTTCACTTTGTTCCCCACTATTTCTTTGTTTAATATTTCTTTTGGTAAGCACAAGGCCTTGTTCCCCACTTTGTCCCCCACTTCGTGTAGAAGAATTCAAAGCCAAGAGTGGCTTGGCCATGTCTCTTGGTCTTTTCTTTCTTTTCATGAGGTGACATGGCCAAGCTAGTGGCTGTGTCCCTCAATTTTCATGGGACACAACCAAGCTAGCTAGTCGTGTCCTTTGCTGCTTTCCTTGCTTCTTTCTTTTCTTTCTTTCCTTTTGGTCTCAAGGGGTGACACGGCCAAGCTTGTGGCCGTGTCATGTGACACGGCCACAAGCTTGGCCGTGTCATGTGGGTGTGTTCATTACTGTCACTTTTCTTTCCTTCTTTGCTTGCTCCCTTGTTCTTTGGCATGAAATGGGACACGGCCAAGCTTGCTGGCAGTGTCATGTGACACAGCCAGTGGCTTGGCCGTGTCACTGAGTGTGTCTCTTCCTGCTTTTTCATTTTTGCTCTTCTTTTCTTAGTTTATTTGGTTTTGCTCCTTGGATGAGACACGGCCAGAGGCTTGGCCGTGTCTCATGGCCGTGTCATGCTCTACCCTCTTCATTCTTTGAGGGACATGGCCAAGCTTGATTTGGCTTGGCCATGTCTTGCTTGGTTCATGCTTTTCCTGCACTGTTTTGATCTTCCAAGGGTGTTTTTGTACCTAAACCTAAAAACAACACTTTAAACACACTTAAAACAAAAGTCAACCAAAACATTAACTAAAAACACATAAAAATCATACTAAAAACAAGTACAAAAATGATCTAAATAGCTTTACATTGTACCCATATTGTTGAATGAAAGCCTTGTATAACAAATCTTCTTTTGAGTACTATCCTTTAAGATATTGAACCAATTTTGGAGAATAGGGTCTAATGAAAGCATGAAGTACCTTAAAGTTTAAGCCTTAGTAGATCTAGCAGACTACATGGCAGTGATGTACTGCTTAACATGCAAGTGAGGATTTCTTGTACCATTTTACCTTGCGAAGGAAGGCATCTTGAACTTATAAGAGACCTCTTCATCTTGTTCAAACAACTTGTTGACCTCCGACACTTCTTCAGTTTTCAACTTCTTTTCAAACTTCTTTTCCAAATCTGCAATCAGCTTCTCAATATATGAAGTTTTAGTCTTTTCCACGGTTGATCTTTCCACAATCTTCGACTCTTTCTTCTAATTTTGAGGATCTTGGAAGTATTGAGCCCAATCATCATCATCAATCATTACTTTGTCATCATCAAAAGCTTCTTCACCAACCTTAGTCTTCCCTTTGTTCTTGGGCTTCTTAGTACTAGCAGATGTTGTTTGGATCATCTAGGTGCTTATGTTTAGTGTGATTTTATTGGCTTTTGATTGATTTTTTTTTTTAAATTTGTATTTAAAGTTTGTTTAAAGTATTTGATCTAGGATGAAGAACAAAAAAATGGAGCTTTAATTCAATTTGACGGATTATTAAGGTGGAAAAACATGAGGCACGACCAAGACACTTCATGGCTTGGCCATGTCCCTCATCCAAGGAAAGAGGCAGGAAATTTTGGCAGAGACAAATACACTCAAGAGACATGGCCAAGACACTGGTCGTGTCACAAGACATGGCCAAGGCCTTGGCCGTGTCTCACTAAATGAAGCCAAAGAACAAAATAGGAATAAGCCAAGGCAGAATTGGACACACCCAAGAGACATGGCCGTGTCATGGCCTTGGCCGTGTCCCACCAAAAAAAACAAAGCAAGACAAGTGAACCAAGGCAAAAGTGAACATACCCAAGAGACACGGCCAAGCCACTGGCCGTGTCATGGGCCTTGGCCGTGTCCCATATGAAGAGCAAAGCAAAGCTATAAGAATAGTGGAGAACACACTCAAGAGACATAGCCAAGCCACTGGCCATGTCACATGACACGGCCAAGGCCTTGGCCGTGTCCCACTTAGAAAATGAAGAAAGAAATGAGATGGACACAGTGACATGGCTTGGTCGTGTCCCACTTGGAAATTGAGTGACACGGCCAAGTTTCTCATGACTTGGCCATGTCTTGTGAGAATTATTTTAATTATTTACATGAAATGGGGGACAAAGTGGGAGACAACAAGTGCCATATTTTAAAAAGAAACAAGAAAAGATCAAAAATTTTGCCTAATTTATGGAAAAAAATATAAAATAAAGAAAAAGGTGGGAGACAAAGTGTGGTGTGTGAGTTGGCAAGAGATGGATGTTTCTTGAAAAATTAAAAGAAGATGAGAGTGGTGGAGTGCATATACACGTTAGAGTATCTTTGATTGGAGTTCTCTCTTGGTTCATCATCTTGTTCTTGGTCTTTAGAGAGACCCAGAACATCACCTTCATCTTCATCTTCCATTTCTTTCATAAACAAGATCTTTGACATTTTTGGGATAAAATTGGGTGAGCAAGCTCTTGTGAAGGTTAGGGTTTGAAGAAAGCTTGGTTAAGGAGTTGGGGTCTTAAGAGAGTGACCATTCCATCTTTCAAGAGGAGAGCCATTGATTGAAGAAGGTTTGTTAGTTCTTCAACACATGGCAAGGTGGTGCTAGAAGGAAGACTAGAAGTTCAACTCTTAGCATCTTCAAAGGAGTTTTTATGTTCTCTCTTTTAATTCATTTCTAGATTGTTATTGTTTGTTAAGAACATTATTATTTCAATGTACAATTGTGATTTGATTTATATTGAGATGAATATTTGTTTTAAATTGATGATGATGAGCTAAATTACTCATGCCTAGGGTTTGTAGTATATTTGATTGAATGACTTGATTTGATATTTCCATTAATATACCTTGTTGTTGGTTGATTGCATTGGATTGAATGATAGGTTGATAGATTAGCTACCTATTGATCTCTAGATATTGAATGAAGGACTGGGAGGTGAAATTTGATATTGGAATTATGCAATCAACTACCCTAACAATAAATTAGAAATATAAGTTCTAGGGTTTGTTAATTTTAATTGCAAAAATAATTGGTTACTGTTAATTCATGAATGTGAAAACTAATGAATTGGTAATTTCTAATTAAACTCAAGGAATAAATTAAAATACAAGTCATGTTAATGGATAATTTGAGAATTAAGCTTTGATTAAATTGATTTACAACCCTAGGCACCATTCCTAGAATTGAATTGATCTTACCCAACTACTACTCATTTACTTTTAAATTAAAATTGCTTTTTACCATTCCAACATATCACACTCTTATTTTTAAATTTACTTGTCAATCAAGCTATTGTAAAACAATTCCTTCCTTGTGAGATAGCCTTGGGGCAATCACCGTTGCTATAACTACCTCGTATACTTGTGAGTGTTGCTTGTAGTGGTAATAAGTCGAGCGCAACAAGTTTTTGGCTTTGTTGCCAGGGAGGGCAATTGTTGTTAGTAGTTTGATTTTTTTATTTAAATTATTTAATTGTTTTGAGTGTTTCATTTTTTTTATTTCTAAGTGTTTATTGTAAGAATACAGTTTTCAAGGCATGAGGGAGTTTATGATGAGAATGCTAATTCTGAAATGGCACGGCAATTAGCAGAATTAACAAGCCAACTTAAGATGTTGAATGCAAGAGGAAGAGAACCTATGCCTACTCGTGAAGTATGTCCAGCATGTGGCATTGCAGGACATAGTGCAAACATGTGTTCATTTGGTTTTGAACAACACCAAGAGAGGCAAGAGGAAGAGTATGCCTTTGAAAGTTTCCAGCCAAGGGGTAGAAATGACCCATATTCCGATCCTTATAATTCAAGCTGGAGAAACTACCTAACTTTTTCTTAGGAAAACTAACAGCAAATTTCACCTCAACAATTTTTTCAACCTTACCAAAGAAGTTCTTACTTTCAAGAACAATGCTCAAATCATGATCACCTTAAGAAACCCGCATTGGAGGATAGTTTGAATGCCTTCATTCAAATTAGTGCACAAAATTAAGATCAATTCAATAAACACACAGTGGAAGATAATTTGAATGTTTTCCTTCAAATTAGCATAAAAAATCAGGAAAGGAGCAATAAGAGGTTTGATTCTTTAGAGGTATCATTGAAGAAGGTGGAAACTCAACTTGGACAACTGGCAAATCAACTCCAAGCACACCAAAAAGTGGAATCTCCTAGCCAAATAGAGCAAGCCAATGCAATCACAATTTTGAGGAGTGAAAAGGTAATACATAAAAAAGTTTGTGATTCCTTTGATGCAGGTACTAATCAAGAAGAAAATGGCGAGGAGATACAACCCAACATAGAGGAGCCAAGTCAATCAAAGGAGGAGGAGAATTTGAAAGCATCAACTTCAATAAAATTGCATGAACCTCCAAATCCTTATATACCACCAATTCCATTCCCAATTAGATTGAAGGATGAGAAGTAAGGTATGGAACTTTTTGAACTCTATGACATGCCCTCTAAGGAAGTTAGTGAAGATAGTGAAGATGAGCTTGAGATGGCCATGACCTTGGAAGTAGAGCCTAAAATTTTCAATTCAAAAATTGAGGAGAGCAAATTAATCTTAAATGATGAGGTTGTTGAGATGGGACTTCATATTGCTAAAGTGGATGAGAAAGAGATTCTATTAAACTTGGTTGAACCTACAAAACTATTGACATATGTTTTGGTTAGCGAGAACAATATGCAACCAATGATTATCTCTTTCACTCTTGGTGGTGAGGAGGAACAAAAAATGGATATAACAATGTTGCAGACTAAAAAAGATTTTTACCAAGTTCCTATAGCATTGGAGGATCACCCTAAGACAACCTTCACACGTTCCCTTTGGACATGTGCTCTTCAAAGAATGCTACTTAGGCTTTGCAATATATTGGGTACCTTTCAAAGTTGCATGCTATTCATCTTCTCACACATGGGCGACAATTGCATTAAGGGTGGAAGGAGCACTTCATATCACATATGGAAACGATGTAAATTAGGTTTCATCTGAGCTCTCTCTTTTAATTTATGCATGCTCACATTGGGGACAATGTAAATCTTTAAGTGTGGGGTGCAGTTTGTGTTTTTACTTTTAACTTATCTTTGTTTAATAGTTAACATTTTTCTTTGAATAAATGAATTTTGAAAAGTTTAATTTTTATAAGATTGTTGATAGATGACCTTTGAATTTTTGAAGCATGAATTTGAGAATCGATTAGAGTTGGTACTTATTGTCAATTTTGATGGTTATTCATTGCATCACCTTTAAACTAGTGAGGAATTGAGCCATCAACTTATTATTCTTTATTGTGTGTAAATATCTTTGATTGATGAATTGCTAGAACTTGCTTTGACATGCATTTTGAGACTACATAAAAATTTCAATTAGGCATAATATGATTAAGGCAATTAGGTGAACCCATTTTGGCTTAAAAAGACCAACCTTATATCCAACCTTAGTTAGCCAATTTTGAGCTTATTTCATTTTTCCTTTTCTTTCTTTTTCACAACACCATTAGCTTGAACCTTGGTGTTTTAACTATTACCCTTGCATTAGGTTAAGAGCATTTTAAGAGTGCTTATGATTGAATGTTGTGTTAAATAAAGTGTCGGGTTAAATTTAGTGGGTTCAAAATTACAAATTATTGTCTTCTTTAGTTGCAAACCATATATAGAAACAAACAAAAAAAAAGAGAAAAATCAAAATAATAGAAGAAGTTGTTCTTTTTTGAAGGGTTGGAATAAGTTTGGGAATGAATATTACAAAATTTAATAAGTGAGTTTCCTTGAAAAGCTCTTTAATGTCAAGTGGTAGGTGAGTGGAAGGTGTTTTGGGATTGCTGGGTTATACATATGATCGGTTACTTCATTCTTGAAGTGCTCTTGAACTTAATGAATAAGCTCACATTTTCTAAATGTCATGCCTTTACCTTATTCCCATTACAACCCAAAGAAAGACTTTATGATTGATACTTGATTGTAATTAGGTGGTGGAGATTTGATTGATAAGCAAGCCTAAAGAGATAATCTTCCATTGAATGTTGAGAACTTGAACACTACTTGATTAAACACTGAGGGAGTGACAATTTTTGGCATGCATGGATTGACCATTAAATTGTTTGAGTATTGATTGTTTTTGATTTGATAATGATTATGGATTTAATAAAATGGGAGTCTGGATACATCCTTAAAACTCTTGAACTTGACTAAATTTATCTTGTTTAGTTTCTTTTGATTTTGACTTTGCTTGGGAACAAGCAAAGAATTAAGTGTGGGGTAGTTGTTTGGATCATCTATGTGTTTATGTTTAGTGTGATTTTATTGACTTTTGATTGATTTTTCTTTTAATTTGTGTTTAAAGTTTGTTTAAAGTATTTGATCCAGGATGAAGAACAAAACGATGAAGCTTTAATTCAATTTGATGGATTATTAAGGTGAAAAAACATGAGACACGGCCAAGACACTTCATGGCTTGGCCGTGTCCCTCATCTAAGGAAAGAGGCAGGAAATTTTAGCAAAGACAAACACACTCAAAAGACATGGCCAAGCCAGGCCTAAACCCGAAAAAAATAGAGTCACCACACGGATGGGTCGAAAAAATAGAAAGGGATGGATGACTTGATTCCTAAGGAATCCCCAACCCTGTAATGGGTTTAGAAAGTTATATAGGCATGGGAAAGGTGAGAATAAACCAGCACCCTACAGTGCTCACTTTATTGGAACCGGCCTCCTTTTCAGGTCTTAATATTATAGAATTCTTAAATATAATGATATTATCCATACTACATGCAATAATTAAAGCAAAAGCATCATTGTATTAAAAATCATAGCAATGTTCAAATAAAATAAATAAATGGACACCCATATGAGGATGGAAACATGTGCTTACATCGTCCATGTCTAAAACTAAATAGAACACCCATCGAAAGGTGAAAACGTGTCCTTTACATTGATCCAAAACTTAAAATAAATTAAATTACATGAAGCATAATTAATGAGGTACCCAATCATGGAAACATACCTCTTACAATTTTAATGAATAAATAATAATTGAGAAAATATTCATCCAAAATAAATCAAAGATTGAAATTAAATAAATCAATCATCAAAATATATAATAAACTACATAATCAAATATAAAATTAAATAAAATAATAAATGTGTAAGTTTAGGGTTTGCATCTTAAGCTAGGGTTTCTTGAATAGAATTAGAGTTTTGAGATTAAAAGAAACCAACATTATTATTATTCTTTTAAAAACTATGGCTACTGTGTAATTTAGAAAGAAATAGAATTTAACTAAGGTTTTAGGTTTTAAGAAAATAGAATTTAGGGTTTTAAAAACATATTTTTATAACTGCGACATTTAAAGGTTTAAAGAATAATTGAAACAATTTAAATAAAATAATGAAACAAAAAAAATAAAACAATAAAAAATAATAATCAAATAACTGTAATCCTAAAAATAATTTAAATAAAAGATTGCAAACCTCTGTCGTAGGTTCCACCAATATTTAAACGTGTAAATCTTGGTTGAAACAAGTTGAAGACAGCTGTGTAAAGCACTGCCTTCTTGCTGGCTTATTTTCTTTTGATCTCTTTCTTGCTCTCTGTCTCTATTACTTTTCAATTGTTTGGCTAGGATTTCTCTTGCTTTCCTTTGGTTATTGTCATTCCAAGCTCCCGTCACTCTATCAAATTACTCCAGTCCAAGTTTCTTAATGAAAAGTCCCAAGAATAATTTCTGAATATGTAATATTCTCATGTATACCTTAAAAGTTTTGATTATGTTATTGTTATATATTGGATTGAATATATGTGTTAAATTACAAAAGAAAAGAAGTTGGGAAAAGAATGTATAGGTATTTGTGTTTTGAGAAGAAAAGAGGGTGTAGAGAGAAGTGTATATGTTGTTTATATGGTTGTATAACTAACATATACATTGGTCAAAAGGGTTGGTCAATACAAGATGATATTTATTTGTGGCATGTGAAATTATATATATGGGTATATATGAGACAAAAGATTAATTAAATGGATGAAGGGCATGGAGGTAATTTTCTTTGGTTAAGTTGCATGGTGGAGATTAAAAGAAGAAAAGTGGTTGACTTGTTGGTATTTTCTTCTTTCTTTCTTGAAGAGGCCGGCCATTGAAGAAGAGAAAGAGCTAGGGAGGTGTTTGAAGTTCTATAATCAAATTGAAGAAGGAATCAAGGGTTTTGGTTAGAGATTTGTGGAATTTCTTCATTTAAGGTAAGTTTTCTCTTGATTTCTCTTGTTCTATTTGGAATTTCGTTTGAGTTTGATGGAGTGTGTTTGTGTATGGTGTGTGTAAAAGTGTTGAAATGGAATTAAAGATAAGAAGCTAGGTTGGTGTTGGTGATGGAAGAGTAAGAGTTGTGTTTAGTGAATTTTTTTTCTGTTTTACAATTAGTAAAGGCTGTGACTTGTATGATTTTTAATTAATTATAGAAAAATGTTTTTGAAGTGAATTTTTGATATGTTGTGCCTCTATGAGTCTAGAATGACTGAAAAATATGTTGATTCGATTTTGGAATGGTTATGAGTTTAGAAAGATTATTTTTATTAGACCTGTTCCAGCAGGTACCTTAACTGAGACAGCTATATTTCGGGATTTTTAATAAAATGTAGAAAAATCATATCCAATTGAATTTTGGATATGTTGTTGTATAGTGAGTCTAGTATTTGAGAAAAATAATTTGGAACCACGTTGATTGAATTTGATTTATGGAATTCACAAAGTTCAGAACTGCTGCCAGGATGCAGGGCAATTGGAGCAGTCTGGTTAGGTGAACTATTTGACCAAGATTTTGTGTTCAGTTTGATCTGAAATTTTAAAGGAATGATTTTAAGATACAAAACTAAATTCTGTAAAAATTTTAGAATTTTTAGTCAAGTAGATTATTTTATACAATTTTTCAAAATAAGGATAAAATGGAGTCTTAAACCAGAATGTACTATTCATATGGTCATTTTGCTAATATTCCTTTTGGATTAGATTGTGAAGAGGTTGAATTGCCCTAACCGTGTCCCTCAAGTGGTGCTGCTCGTGTCCCTCAAAGGTTTTGAAGAGATTGGGTTGCATTAACCTAAATGTGGAGAATTCTTGGAAAGAAAAGAAATGTATAGATTGATGGGACTAGTTCTTGAGGTAAGTACCAATACATATGATTGTATTTAATTACATAATTTGAGGCTTAACACATTTGTTTGCAAATGTGTTAAGTGATCTATTATATTGTTAACATAATTGGACTAAGGTGATGATTGAATGATGTGAAGGATGTGAAGATCATTAACAAGGTAAGCATAAACCCTATTTGATTGTATATCCTTATATGTCTTTGAACATTAACACATTGGGATGAAAGTGTTAAATAAGCTATTATATTGTGAATGTAAATGAAGAATATATATAAAGGATGAAATATGAAATGGGAAAGGTAGGAAGAAATGAGGATCATTCTTAAGGTATGTGCAATTTGTTATGATAAATGCTCTAGTAATGAATGATGTTAATGTGTTTTGAGAAGTGAGAAAATGTTATGTTATATGCATTGTGAATCTTGTGTATGGCAATGTATTATATGAATAATATACTTTGAAATATGATATCAATGATGCTATATGTATCATATGGATTGAGATATGATATGATATGAAGCCATTGTGATTGGCTATGATAATTCAATTGAAAGAGATAAGGCATGTTGGCCTAATTGATGATGAGATTGATAATGAAATAATAAATGAATTGTTTGTTTAATATGTTATTCAGTTTCAGAGTTCTGGATTTGGGTGGCATGCCTAAGAAATGATGAAAGGTAACAGTCTTGCCGGGTTGAGGATCTCCTCATATGTGCTGAGTTGATGGTCCAAGAGACTGGGTCTGTTACACTATGAGAATTGTGAATATGAGATATATGATTTGTAACAGTCTTGCAGGGTTGAGGATCTCCTCATATGTGTTGAGTTGATGGTCCAAGAGACTGGGTCTGTTACACTATCCATGGATAGAGATACATGTATATACATTGCCTACGGGCGTGATGATTGTGACTATGAACCAAAGCAGTAACTCTGAACTTTGAATAACATATTAGTGTTTTGGGCCCGAGTCTGTCTTTATTGTCAATGTGAAATGCAAGTATTGAAATATTGATTGTGAGTATTAATAATGAATTATGCTTGGTGAATTGTGAATAATATAATGTTATTAAGTGTAATATGTAAATGAATTGTGGTTGATGATAAAGGTTGTCTTTATTGGAAATATGATTTATGATTTGTATGATATGTAAATTGTGTATTGCAATAATGAGTGATATGATGTGTAATGTGTGTATTGCAATAATGAGTGTATGATATGTAATGTGTGTATTGCAATAATAATTGGTATGATATGTAAAGTGTGTATTGCAATAATGGTTGGTGTGGTATATATATAATGTAGGGGTATTAATATATTGGTTTTGAGTATTGGTGATGCATTGGGGTTGGTGATAATATTATGTATATATATACATCATATATGAAATTAGCTAGGATATATTAAAGATAAAATTAAAAAGAAAAGAAGATATGATAAGAACTAATTATATATTGAATTGATGTATCATTATATATCAATACTTCTATACTATATGTTTATATTTTATATTTGGACTACTAAGCTCTCGGGCTTAGCGCGGGTGTTTATTCGCGCAGGTATATAGATGGAAGATATGAAGTCTTTTGTTATGCCACAAGAAGAGTAAAGTTTGTCGAGACCAACTAGAGGGTAATGCATACATGTATAAATTTTAATTATGATGTATTTCTGACGAGAGAGTATTTATATGTATAAATGAAGTTTTAATAAAGATAATGATTTTGTAAATGTTATTTAAATTAATGTATTATGGTTTGAACTCTGTTACAGGTTTTTAAAAGGTAACGAAAAGTGACATCCTTATACTTTATATATTTACTGTATGTATACTAGGTATACGCATAGTACTTATATAGGGTATCGGGTTGTTACAGAATAATTCATACAAAAAATCAAAAGTCCTGTCCCTGTTTTTGTGTTTCTTCCTGAAAAAAAAAGAAAAAGTAAAAGTCCCCTATTTTGTGTTTTAATGTGACATTTATAGGCAATTAAAAGAAAAAATTTAGTATATTAAGAAAATTAAAATTTTTAAGGAAATAAAATTAAAACCAAGTAAAATATGATTTTGGCAAAAATCGGACAATGGGCTAGCACGCTGGGCTGCTGGGCCTACTTGCTACAAGGATTGTCGTGCGAGAATGCTGTTGGGCCTGCAAAGATTGTTGTGGGCTGGCGAGGCGGGCTGGGGTGAGCTCTGCGAGGATCGGCGTGCTACTGTGAGGATTGGCCAGGGCGTGCTGGGCGAGCTCTGCAGGCAATTGTGGGTTGGAGCACAATTTCGCCGTAGGCCAAAGCCTAAGGCAAATTGGTTGCTTGTCAATTCGCCGCAGGCCGAAAGTTATTGTCGCGCGTCACTCGCCGATAGGTCTAATTTTTATTTTTTTTATCTTTTTTGACATTTTTTATTTTATTTTCATTATTAAAAATAAATATTATATCATTAATTATATCATTAAAAATAAATAATAAATAAAATAAATATTATTAAAATAAATATTATATTATTAAAATAAATAATAAATATTAAAATAAATAGATAACAAATATTAAAATAAATAATAAATACCACAAAAATTATTTCGAACCATTTTAAAATCTTTGGACTGAACTTGGTCAAAAATTAAGGGTCTACACTCGTGTTTGAGTTCATGCTTTGTGTATATGTATGCATATTTTGCTTTTGGAACCTTAGTTTTAGGTCTAGTGAGCCTTGAGTGGTCTTTTTGGGACTATTAGGTTTAGACTATGCATTTGCATTCTTTACAATTTCAACACTAGAGTTTTGAGTTACAGAAGCTTTAACAAACATTGGCGCATTAGATGTAGTAGTAGTAGAGCCATTGAACCCTAAACCATATTTGGAGGAGGTAACCTTTGAACATTAATCAATGTATCTAAGGCCTCCTTTCCTTTGTGAAATTTTGAAATAGAGTTTTTAAGTTCATTTATTTCTTCTTTCAAGATTTTACTTAACTTAGTTATATTTTCTAAGCTTTGTGAATTTTTAGACACTTCAACAAGAGACTTTATTAATTGTTTATTTGACATTTTCAATTCTATAGTGGAATTTTTTAAAGAAATAAGTCCTTTTCCAACTTAGAGAATTTTTCTTTATAAAATTTAATTTTAGAAAAATATATTTGTACTTTTAAGTTCGTATGCTCAACTAAATCATCATCTAAAGCATCATCAACATTTTTACTATTTGCACTAAAGATTAAAGATTGAGTACCTACCTCATTGGTGTGATCATCATCATCTCCTATAGCCATGAGACAAAGATTTGCAATTCCTTGCTCTTCCTCCTCTTCTTCACTTGAAGAATAATGATCCCATATAGCTTTAAGAGACTTCTTCTTTTCCTTGTCCCATTTCTTTTGTTTTTCAATTTGAAACAATCTGTTTTAATGTGACCCATCTTGCCGCATTCATAATATTTTATTTCATTCTTCTTCTCTTTTTCTTTAAAAGAAGATTTAGAAAGATTACCTTTATTTGCTTGCATTCTCTTCTTTCTTTTCCATTCACTCACTCTTCTAGATAGCATGGTCATTCTTCATCATCATCACTATCTTCTTCGTTTGAGCTCCCAACTTCTTTAATTAGTGGCTTTGAGAGCTATAGCTTTTCTCTTGTCTTCTCACCTTTTTCATCTTCTTTTTTAGTATGCAATTCAAAAGTGAGGAGTTTTCCAAATAGCTCATCAGTCCTTAAAGTGCTAAGGTCATAAGCTTCTTCAATTGAAGAAACCTTTGACTCAAAGTTTTTCTTAGCCTTAAGTGCTCTCAATATCTTGCTATTGACATCACCTAGATCATATACTTTTCTATATTTCTTCAAGTCATTGATGATAGCAAATTATCGATTTGTCATTTTGGTGACATTCTCATTTGGCTTCTTTTTGAAGAGTTCATACTCACGCACAAGCATTTGGGTCTTGGTGAACCTCACTTAGGTGGTACCCTTATGATAATTCTCATGATTTTTCTAAATGTTATATGCACTAATAAGATGTTTCTCCCCCATTTTGACTTTGACAATTCAAATGGAATGATAATAAAAAATATAACAAGTCTAATGAATTTGTTGAATGTATGAATTTGTTTTAATGCTCCCCCTTAACATATGCATGAATCATGGTTAAGTATATCATGGTGCATTGATATTATTTGATTATCTTGCATTGCATTAGTTAAACAATCATTCCAAGTTCCAAGTTGTTTACTATTTCTCCCCCTTTGTCATAGGCAAAATGAATAACAGAAAGCAAGAAGTTAAGCTACTAAACATCTTGTTTATTAAAAGATAGAGGAAAATACAAATAAATAGTAAACATATCAAGCAACAAACATATCAAGACATAACACAAAATGAAAATGTAAACTGTTCAGAATCATCATCCTCATCTATCTCTTCTTCTACTAAAGGAGCTTTTCCTTTGTCAAGAGGAGCAAAAGAGGTAGAGCTAGTACTAATAGACTCTTCTTCTTCAGGAAGACTTTGTGTATGATCACTTATATCCCAATCTTCAAGATTGCATGAGGCAAGTCCAATTTGCCTTGCATATCATAGAGATCATGATGCATGTGAGATATAAGGTTAATTCTCTTGTTCAAGTGATGGAATCTCTTGGAGAAACTTTTCTTGAATCTAGAGAGTTTCCTGGAGAGAGATTTGATAGCATTGAGGATGAGTTGTGTAGAGGATGAGGTAGTTTCTTGAGTAGCTTTTGATGAAGCAGCTTTTGGAGGTAATTCCACAGCAACTTCCAGAGAGTCTCCCTCTTCCTCAATTGTGTACCTTGGCCTTTTCTTTTGTCTATCCATAACTCCTTTTTTGCCAAAATAATACACATATGTACCTTCAATCTTCCTTACACATCCAGCATGTTCTAGATAATCAATAGTGATGGCACTAGAGGCAAGATTGAAAGGGTTTCTCAATGTAGCTAAGTTCAGATCATTTAGTAGGTTCAAGTGCCTAGCTATTTGAGTTATTTATGAGGATAAGAAGAAGGTTCCAGTTCTTGTAACTGCATGATGATAGAGGGTGTCAATCAAGAACTTGGTTGTGTTCATTTGGATGTCGTAGGTGAAAGCATATAAAAATATGAGGTCTCTTTTTGTTACCTTTTCATTCCCATCAGCTCTTTGATGGATGGTGTAGGTGATAATCCTATGAAGCATCCAGTGGGTGAGGGATTTGATGTGTCTGGCTTTTGATTCTTTTTCAAAAGATGTTTCCACAGAAATTTCTTGCCAGAATGCAGAGAGTGTTTGGTTGGAGAAGGTTAGATCATTGTAGGAGGTTATACCATCAGCAGGAAAGTCCCAGACTTTGCCAAAGTCTTCTAGGGTTAAGGCTTGGTATTGATCAAATAGCTTAAATCTAACCCCATACCATCCCAGTGCAGAGTTAGCACTCTTCTCAATTTGAAAAGACATAAGGAATTCCTTGCTTAAACTGGAATAACCTACCTCCTCAGGAAATACAAATTTTCTCCATCCAAGGACATCCAGTAATCTTTCAATCTCGTCCTTGATATTCAGGGCAAAGAGCATCCCACCAAAGGAGATTTGGTTCCTTCTACTTTCTTTCTCTTCAGCATGGCATATCTTACATCTTCCTCAGAGGTTTGGTGGTGAGGTTTGTGAATTTTCTCACCTCTTTTAGACTGTGGAGGAGATGGAGGATCATCTATTGGTTCTCTTATTGTGATTCCTGAAGATCTCTTTCCTTTTCCTTTTACTTTGGAGGTTATCTTCTTTTTGGGAGCCATCAGGATAGGAAGAAAAAGAAGAAAACTGGAAAACAGAGGGTGTTTTGAGAAGAAGATGATTTTGAGAGGATTTTCGAGATTCAGAGAGAAGTTTGTATGTTGTAAGAAGCAAAATATCCAAGAACTTGATGTATCATACTCTTAAATAAAAGAAATTAAGAAAATAGTCGTTTATGACTGTAATATCCCAAAATATACCCTAAAAGTTTTAGAGTTATTGTTGTATTTGGATTAAATGTATATGTTTGATGAAAAGAGAAAAGAAATGAAGAGGTAGATGTATTTGAGGGATGAGATGTATATTTGGTATTTGGAAAATATATGGGAAATATAAAAGGAATATACATATACCCACATATACACCACATATACATAATGTATAAAGTGGTGTAGGAAAAGTGAATATATATATATAATATTAATTAATTAATAATAATGATAATAATATTTATAAAAGAGAAAGAAGAAAAGAAAGTCAAAGGGTTGAATGAAGGTTGTGGTGGAGAATTTTTAGAAATAATTAATATTATTATTATTATATATATATATATAGGATAAGTATGAAGAAAAGAAGAAAAATCTTCTTGTCTCCTTCTTCTTCTTCTTCTTACGAGAGAGAGAGAGAGAGAAAGAGAGAAAGGAGATTTTAATTATGCACATCAAAATTTTTAAGGGCTTAAAGAGAATTGAAGTGAAGATTGAAGATTTGGCAAAGACTACTCAAGTAAGTATTCATTTCTTTGAATTGATTTCCATTGATTGTATTGATATGGGATGTAGTTAGTATGTTAAGATGATAATAGTGAAAGATTGAAAGATATGTGTAGATTTAAATGGTTATTTGTGAGGATGATGATGGATTATTAAATTGGTTAGTAAGGGTTTGATATATATATGAGTTGGAAAATGGAATAATTGATGTATGTTTGTGTTTAGTGAAATTGTTTCTGTTTTACAATTAGTAAAGGCTGTGATTTGTATGATTTTTAATTAATTATAGAAAAATATTCTTGAAGTGAATTTTTGATATGTTGTGCCTCTATGAGTCTAGAATGACTGAAAAATATGTTGATTCGATTTTGGATAGGTTATGAGTTTAGAAAGATTATTTTTATTAGATCTGTTCCAGCAGGTACCTTAACTGAGACAGCTATATTTCGGGATTTTTAATAAAATGTAGAAAAATTATATTCAATTGAATTTTGGATATGTTGTTGCTTAATGAGTCTAGTATTTGAGAAAAATAATTTGGAACCAAGTTGATTGAATTTAAGTTATGGAATTCACAAAGTTTAGAACTGCTGCCAGGATGCAGGGCAATTGGGGCAGTCTGTTTGGGTGAACTATTTGACCAAGATTTTGTGTTCAGTTTGATCTGAAATTTTAAAGGAATGATTTTAAGATGTAAAATTAAGTTCTGTAAAAATTTTAGAGTTTTTAGTCAAGTATATTATTTTATACAAATTTTCAAAATAAGGATAAAATTTAGTCTAAAACCAGAATTTACTATTCATATGGTCATTTTGCTAATATTCCTTTTGGATTAGGTTGTGAAGAGGTTGAATTGCCCTAATCTAAGTGTTGAGGATTCTTGGAAGAGTAGGTGTATAGAGTGGTGTAAGTTGGTTTTAAGGTAAGTACAAAGTTTATATGATTGCACTTATTTACATGAATTAAGACTTAACACATTTGTTTGTAAATGTGTTAAGTGAATTACTATATTGTCAATATAATTTGATTAAGGTTATGATTGGATGATGTGAAAGATATGAAGATCATTCAAATAGGTAAGTACAATGCAATTTGTTATGATAAATATTGTAATGATGAATTGTGCTAATGTGTTTTGAGAAATGATGAAATGTATTGTAATTGTGGTTGGTAATAATGATTGAAATGAAATAAATAGACATGTTGATTATATGATGATGAATTTAAGATATATGCTCAATATAATTGTTTATGTATACTTGAATGATGAAGTGCTATAACGTGAATTGAAATATGATAAGAGGTGAAGCCATTGAGATTGGCTATGATGAATCAAATGAGATGTGAAGCCATTGTGTTGGCTACGAGAATGTAAATGAATTATAATTGAGGCATGGTTGCCTGTTATGAAAATGAAATGAATTGAGAAAGAAATGTACAAAGATATAAATGAAAAGAGTTGTGTCTAATATGTTAATTCAACTTTCAGAGTTCTGGATTTGACGGCATGCCTATAACATATGAAATGTAACAGTCTAGCCGGGTTGAGGATCTCCTCAAGTTGTTGAGTTGATGGTCCAAGAGACTGGGTCTGTTACACTATATGAATTATAAATGTGAAATATATGAAAAGTAACAGTCTTGCCGGGTTGAGGATCTTCTCGATTAGTCGGGTGGATGGTCCAAGAGACTGGGTCTGTTACACTCTCCATGGATAGAGATATGATATATGTTGCCTACGGGCTTGATTATTGTGATTATGGATCAAAGCAGTAACTCTGAACTTTGAATAACATATTAGTGTTTTGGGCCCGAGTCTGTCTTTATTGTCAATGTGAAATGCAAGTATTGAAATATTGATTGTGAGTATTAATAATGAATTATGCTTGGTGGATTGTGAATAATATAATGTTATTAAGTGTAATAGGAAAATGAATTGTGGTTGATGATAAAGGTTGTCTTTATTGGAAATATGATTTATGATTTATATGATATGTAGATTGTGTATTGCAATAATGAGTGATATGATGTGTAATGTGTGTATTGCAATAATGGTTGGTATGGTATATATATAATGTAGGGGTATTAATATATTGGTTTTGAGTATTGGTGATGCATTGGGGTTGGTGATAATATTATATATATATATACATCTTATATGAAATTAGCTAGGATATATTAAAGATAAAGTTAAAAAGAAAAGAAGATATGATAAGAACTAATTATATATTGAATCGATGTATCATTACATATCAATACTTCTATACTATATGTTTATATTTTATATTTGGACTACTAAGCTCTCGGGCTTAGCGCGGGTGTTTATTCGCGCAGGATTTTAGATGGAAGATATGAAGTCTTTTGTTATGCCACAAGAAGAGTAAAGTTTGTCAAGACCAACTAGAGGGTTATGCATACATGTATAAATTTTAATTATGATGTATTTCTGACGAGAGAGTATTTATATGTATAAATCTAGTAATGTATAATAACTGTATGGTTTTAAATTGAGTCGGATTGTGAATATAGAAGTGTGAATTCTTCTTGCAGGATTGTAGTTGAGGTTATAAGGGTGGATTATTGGGAGTGTACTTGAGTTGAATTGTGAAACAAAATGTTTTTCAAATATAAGAAAAATCAATTTTGTCGACACTTGGGACCTAGAATTTTAAGGGAGACTCCGTCAAAATTTTTTTTGAAAAATTTTTATAAGGAACATTAAGTAAGCTGACATAACCAGAGCTCGTATCTTGATGTAGCATTCCTCCTCGGCTTATTATAGGTCGGGAAGGGGTGTTACAATTGTTTTGGTATCAGAGCTTAGGTTCGAGATTCTCGGCCTAAGTAAATTTAAAAAGGAAATGTTTTAAAAAGAAAAATGATGATGAATGAAAATGAAAAGAATGAAATTTTTGATACATGCATATGCATTAACATCTAGGTTGGTCTCGAATGTGGTATTATATGAATTGAAATGTATTGAATTGTATGAAATGGATAATAATGTGTGGATGAAGTTCTATATGAATGGAAATTTAAAGAAAGCAATGAGATGGAAAAATTTATGTAAGTTTAAGTGATAAATTAAAGAATGGTAGTTTCCTTGAGGAAAGAAAATGTGAAATATGATTATAATATAAAGAAATGATCAGGAAAAATAAAGTAAAAAAAAATGAATTAAAAACAAAATCAAAATCAAAGTATGTAATCTTTCCTCTACTATTTGAATCTCTTTCTAATAAAGCTTATGTTTGGATTGCAAGGGAGAGGAAATATTGTTGATGGATAATATGGATGGATATGTAATTATAATGAAGAGAATATGGTGGAATATTGAATGAGTTGATTGATATAGACAAAGTGTGATAACTTAAGGTTTGAATATGTAAAGTTAAGATTAAAAAAAAAATGATAGGGGTTAAGCAAGGAGATAAAATGGTGTTGTTAGTATTGTTAATTTAATGTAAACATTGTGGTTTGAATGGTAGGAATATAATATGCTTGAGTATTGTTAAAGCTCATGTTAATGGTGATAATGTGTAATATTTGGATTTTTGAAATGAGCTTTAATGATTGTAAAAAGGATATATTTTGATGTTGCTTTGTAGTATGTATATATAAGATATTTACTTAAGTTTATATTAATAAAACGAGATGAGTAAATTGAAGTTTAAGCAAAGTAGTAAGAGGAGAATTTATAATGTTAACAGAATTTGGATAAAGATTATTTAAATATCGAAAATTTAATGTATAGTACGTATATGAGTTAAGTGGAATGAAAATTTTTGCATATTAAGAATGACTTACAGATATGTAATTTGATGAACTAAAAGTTGGCAAGTGATGAAGTAATCATGATAAGGTTGACTACTTGGAAGGTGATAATGGGATGTAAGATGCTAGTGATCAAGGATTGAGTTGATCACTTGAAAGTGTAATGTACGCATAGTATTGCGTGTTTGTAACCTATACAACTACATATCTATTAGTGTTGAGAATGAGTACTCTTGCATTGATAAACTTGTGCAAAGTTAGGTCATGTGATAATATTAATAGTGAGAATTGGATTGAGCAATGTTAGTTCAAGAAATTGAGATTTGTGATAACGAAATTTGGAAATTTTATAGGGATTAATGGGCGATGTGTATATGATTGGATGTAAGGGACATATGTATAAATATGTGAGATATATATAAATAATTTAAGTCATGTAAAAAAAAAAAAAAAAAGATGAAAATGGTGTTGTTCAATGAAAAATAATAAATGTTAAATGTGTATTGATGGTATGAAAAAGAGGAATTAAATATAATTGTAAAGTGTAAGAAATATGAAAGCAAGTCACATTGTGAACGTGACCTATGTATGTGAATGTGGTATAATTATTTGTATAGTGGTATGAAGAATGATATGGCATGTATTAGTGGATCTATGAGAAATTAAGTTTTGATTTATGAAGAGTTAGACTATGGATTGTAATGGAAAGTGAAAAAGGACTCGAGTAACAATGGACGATGAAATTGTTATGATAATAACTGAGCTAGACTATCATATAATGCTTTCTGGTTGAAGGATTATGCTTGTGGAAATATATTATATGTATATGTGTTTAATAAAGATGGAAAGTATAATGTATGAAAAGTTTTATAAGAGATATGTTAGAAATGGAAGTTGTATAAAGTTTGTATATGATTGAATGTTGTACACATAAGTGTTATAAGAAATATTGTTGATGTGAGTTAGGCTAATGATAATCATATGATCAAGAACAAATTGTTTTGGAGACAAAGTTGAATTATGTCAACTTTTGAGATAGTTGGAAATGTTTGAAGAAGAATAATAGAGGAACAATATTGATTTATAAACTACATATGTGACTATTAATATACTCTGGCTATATAATTTGTTTAGTGTAATTGGCTGGTTAAGTTTGTTATCAGCAGATTTGGGCCTAAGGTGATATGATTGTAGTATTATGTGGGTGAGATTGATAATTTTGTTTCAAGAAATATGGTTAGGAGTTGTGATTGGTAAAGTGGTATCTTATCAATTCTATGTTAGAAATTTGTTTATAATTATGAAAAATATGAATAGAGAAGAGAACCGTGTAAATGTCTTGAATTGTGAAGAATGAATAAAAAGTGATTATGTAATCATAGTAATGGTATGATAATGTGAGAATATGATAAATGGGAGAAATTTATGAAATGTGATTGAAAATGATACTGAATATATTTTTGTTATAAGATAAATTAATTGATGGAAACAATGTTAAGTGAATGAACTATGGGTAATAATTATAGTATGAGAAAAATTATGAGAATTATGGGAGATTGCACTGCTATTATTGAAAGCAGAAGATATATATGAATATTGAAAGATAATTTGAAGTAATTTGTTAGTAAGGAGTCGAACAGATGGATCCTAAGGGATTAGAAGTTGAGAATGAGTTTGACCTAATAGAATTGTGTTATGTATATTGATATGTGATGATAAACTTAAATAAGTTAATGGTTGGTTTGAATGGAATAAGATTGAAATGTTGTTATTTTATGACAGCTAGATCAATTGATCTAGAATTCATTAAGATTGTGAATTATTATCGAGATTTAATATGTATAGTTATGCTAAGAGTATAAGATATATATGATAATGTATATATGAAGTGATATGCTGATACATGAATGAATTATGATATATCAGTTATTAAAGATAATGAAAGGAAAAAGGTTGATTATCTGTAAAGTAAATTTATAAAGATTGTATCGATATTAATATTAAGTGAAAAACATGGTAAAGAGGGATTTAAGTATAAGAAATGAAAATATTGTTATCAATCAAGGTTTGATAAGTGGTTATTTTCAAAAGTGATTGTAATAACAGGATAATCTATAGTAAGATTTAATTCAATAATTTCCAAGATTAAAGTTAAAAGATTGCCTATAAAAAGATGAAGTGATAAATATCTTGAATGTAATAGATGAATGGTATATTTATAGATTATAAGATGATTTGATTATTGTATAAAAGAAAATTTCTTTGAAATGTAATGAGTTATTTTGGGTGTTTTGTTGAAAAAGTAATAAGATAAATATAGCTATATAATGATGAGTTGTGAATTGGGAAAAGATGATTGACTAAAGGTGGAAGAGTAAAAGTTATGTAATTTGATGAAATCATAATATAAGAATACGATTACCTTCATATGAATTAAGATGGTGTTTTATTATAAATGAATTGTTATTGTGCTGGATAATTTCGAGGACGAAATTATTTAAGGGGGAGAGAATTGTAATATCCCAAAATATACCCTAAAAGTTTTAGAGTTATTGTTGTATTTGGATTAAATGTATATGTTTGATGAAAAGAGAAAAGAAATGAAGAGGTAGATGTATTTGAGGGATGAGATGTATATTTGGTATTTGGAAAATATATGGGAAATATAAAAGGAATATACATATACCCACATATACACCACATATACATAATGTATAAAGTGGTGTAGGAAAAGTGAATATATATATATATATAATATTAATTAATTAATAATAATGATAATAATATTTATAAAAGAGAAAGAAGAAAAGAAAGTCAAAGGGTTGAATGAAGGTTGTGGTGGAGAATTTTTAGAAATAATTAATATTATTATTATTATATATATATATAGGATAAGTATGAAGAAAAGAAGAAAAATCTTCTTGTCTCCTTCTTCTTCTTCTTCTTACGAGAGAGAGAGAGAGAGAAAGAGAGAAAGGAGATTTTAATTATGCACATCAAAATTTTTAAGGGCTTAAAGAGAATTGAAGTGAAGATTGAAGATTTGGCAAAGACTACTCAAGTAAGTATTCATTTCTTTGAATTGATTTCCATTGATTGTATTGATATGGGATGTAGTTAGTATGTTAAGATGATAATAGTGAAAGATTGAAAGATATGTGTAGATTTAAATGGTTATTTGTGAGGATGATGATGGATTATTAAATTGGTTAGTAAGGGTTTGATATATATATGAGTTGGAAAATGGAATAATTGATGTATGTTTGTGTTTAGTGAAATTGTTTCTGTTTTACAATTAGTAAAGGCTGTGATTTGTATGATTTTTAATTAATTATAGAAAAATGTTCTTGAGGTGAATTTTTGATATGTTGTGCCTCTATGAGTCTAGAATGACTGAAAAATATGTTGATTCGATTTTGGATAGGTTATGAGTTTAGAAAGATTATTTTTATTAGATCTGTTCCAGCAGGTACCTTAACTGAGACAGCTATATTTCGGGATTTTTAATAAAATGTAGAAAAATTATATTCAATTGAATTTTGGATATGTTGTTGCTTAATGAGTCTAGTATTTGAGAAAAATAATTTGGAACCAAGTTGATTGAATTTAAGTTATGGAATTCACAAAGTTTAGAACTGCTGCCAGGATGCAGGGCAATTGGGGCAGTCTGTTTGGGTGAACTATTTGACCAAGATTTTGTGTTCAGTTTGATCTGAAATTTTAAAGGAATGATTTTAAGATGTAAAATTAAGTTCTGTAAAAATTTTAGAGTTTTTAGTCAAGTATATTATTTTATACAAATTTTCAAAATAAGGATAAAATTTAGTCTAAAACCAGAATTTACTATTCATATGGTCATTTTGCTAATATTCCTTTTGGATTAGGTTGTGAAGAGGTTGAATTGCCCTAATCTAAGTGTTGAGGATTCTTGGAAGAGTAGGTGTATAGAGTGGTGTAAGTTGGTTTTAAGGTAAGTACAAAGTTTATATGATTGCACTTATTTACATGAATTAAGACTTAACACATTTGTTTGTAAATGTGTTAAGTGAATTACTATATTGTCAATATAATTTGATTAAGGTTATGATTGGATGATGTGAAAGATATGAAGATCATTCAAATAGGTAAGTACAATGCAATTTGTTATGATAAATATTGTAATGATGAATTGTGCTAATGTGTTTTGAGAAATGATGAAATGTATTGTAATTGTGGTTGGTAATAATGATTGAAATGAAATAAATAGACATGTTGATTATATGATGATGAATTTAAGATATATGCTCAATATAATTGTTTATGTATACTTGAATGATGAAGTGCTATAACGTGAATTGAAATATGATAAGAGGTGAAGCCATTGAGATTGGCTATGATGAATCAAATGAGATGTGAAGCCATTGTGTTGGCTACGAGAATGTAAATGAATTATAATTGAGGCATGGTTGCCTGTTATGAAAATGAAATGAATTGAGAAAGAAATGTACAAAGATATAAATGAAAAGAGTTGTGTCTAATATGTTAATTCAACTTTCAGAGTTCTGGATTTGACGGCATGCCTATAACATATGAAATGTAACAGTCTAGCCGGGTTGAGGATCTCCTCAAGTTGTTGAGTTGATGGTCCAAGAGACTGGGTCTGTTACACTATATGAATTATAAATGTGAAATATATGAAAAGTAACAGTCTTGCCGGGTTGAGGATCTTCTCGATTAGTCGGGTGGATGGTCCAAGAGACTGGGTCTGTTACACTCTCCATGGATAGAGATATGATATATGTTGCCTACGGGCTTGATTATTGTGATTATGGATCAAAGCAGTAACTCTGAACTTTGAATAACATATTAGTGTTTTGGGCCCGAGTCTGTCTTTATTGTCAATGTGAAATGCAAGTATTGAAATATTGATTGTGAGTATTAATAATGAATTATGCTTGGTGGATTGTGAATAATATAATGTTATTAAGTGTAATAGGAAAATGAATTGTGGTTGATGATAAAGGTTGTCTTTATTGGAAATATGATTTATGATTTATATGATATGTAGATTGTGTATTGCAATAATGAGTGATATGATGTGTAATGTGTGTATTGCAATAATGGTTGGTATGGTATATATATAATGTAGGGGTATTAATATATTGGTTTTGAGTATTGGTGATGCATTGGGGTTGGTGATAATATTATATATATATATATATACATCTTATATGAAATTAGCTAGGATATATTAAAGATAAAGTTAAAAAGAAAAGAAGATATGATAAGAACTAATTATATATTGAATCGATGTATCATTACATATCAATACTTCTATACTATATGTTTATATTTTATATTTGGACTACTAAGCTCTCGGGCTTAGCGCGGGTGTTTATTCGCGCAGGATTTTAGATGGAAGATATGAAGTCTTTTGTTATGCCACAAGAAGAGTAAAGTTTGTCAAGACCAACTAGAGGGTTATGCATACATGTATAAATTTTAATTATGATGTATTTCTGACGAGAGAGTATTTATATGTATAAATCTAGTAATGTATAATAACTGTATGGTTTTAAATTGAGTCGGATTGTGAATATAGAAGTGTGAATTCTTCTTGCAGGATTGTAGTTGAGGTTATAAGGGTGGATTATTGGGAGTGTACTTGAGTTGAATTGTGAAACAAAATGTTTTTCAAATATAAGAAAAATCAATTTTGTCGACACTTGGGACCTAGAATTTTAAGGGAGACTCCGTCAAAATTTTTTTTGAAAAATTTTTATAAGGAACATTAAGTAAGCTGACATAACCAGAGCTCGTATCTTGATGTAGCATTCCTCCTCGGCTTATTATAGGTCGGGAAGGGGTGTTACAATGACTGTTGAAAGTTAAGAGTTGTGACCTGTCATACAGCCAACAGTTACAAAATTTCGAGCAGAGTGTACAGAGTGCGGTCGCAGATTTAAAAGGGTGGGATCGCGAAATGTGGTCTAGCGACCATTAGCAAGATCAGTGCACTCGCGGGTGAAGAAACTGTCTGTAACGGTCGAAACTGTTCAAATTATTGCATCCGCGCATAAATTTTCTCGACCGCGCACACAAATTTTTATTTGAATGAAACTGGCAGACAAGATAGCGATCGCTAAGGACACTGAAGCGAATGCGACTGACTCAGAAATAAAAGAGTCAAGGTAAGATGGAAGATTTTTCTAATGTTTAGGCAAAAAGTTTATGCACAAAGAAACTTCATTGATAGGCAATTTTTTTATTAATTCAGAGTGATTCCATCAATCATTCCTAAATTAAGTTTAATGAAGTTAAGTCTATCTTCATTCAAGGGTTTTGTAAAGATATCAGCAAGTTGATTTTGTGTATCTATAAATTCTAGGATTATATTCTGATTTTGTACATTTTCTCTCAAGAAATGATGTGTAATATCTATATGTTTGGATCTAGAGTGTTGGATAGGATTTTTAGACAAATTGATAGCACTAGTGTTGTCACATTTAATGGAGATATTGTTAAATACTTTGCCATAGTCAAGCAATTGTTGTTTCATCCATAATACTTGTGTGCAACAAAAACATGCTGCAACATATTCGGCTTCCGTTGTGGATAAAGCAACCGATGCTTGTTTCTTACTATGCCAAGAAACTAGACAATTACCAAGAAAGTGACATGCTCCTGTAGTGCTCTTCCTATCTAAGATACTACCAGCATAATCTGCATCTGAAAAGCCTATGATATGAAATGATGTGTTTTTAGGATACCAAAGTCCTAAATGCATTGTACCACTCAAATATTTCAAAATTCTCTTAGTGGCATTCAAGTGTGATTCTTTAGGACAAGTTTGAAATCTAGCACAAAGACATACACTATACATTATATCAGGTCTAGAAGCGGTTAAGTAAAGTAGTGATCCGATAATACCTCGATATTTCTTCTCATCCACTGCTTTACCATTTTCATCTTTACCTAATTTCAAGGATGTGCTCATAGGAGTTTTGCTAGTTTTGCAGCCATCCATTCCAAATTTCTTGATGAGTTCTTTTATATATTTGGATTGGTTGATGAAGATCCCATCTTCACATTGCTTGACTTACAGTCCAAGGAAGAACTTGAGTTCACCCATCATGCTCATTTCAAATTCCCTAGTCATACAAGAAGCAAATTCTTTGCACATGGCTTCATTAGTAGCTCTAAATATTATGTCATCCACATAAACTTGTACAATTAAAATGTTATGCTTGTCCTTTTTAACAAAGAGAGTTGTGTCAACTTTTCCTTTTGAAAAACCATTTTCAAGTAAGTATGCACTAAGTTTATCATACCAAGCTCTTGGTGCTTGTTTCAATCCATATAAAGCTTTGGTAAGTTTGAAAACATGATCAGGAAATTTGTAGTTTTCAAAACCAGGAGGTTGTTCTACATAAACTTCTTCACTTATAAGTCCGTTTAGAAATGCACTTTTAACATCCATTTGAAAGAATTTAAAGTTCATGTGACATGCAAAAGCAAGTAATATTCTAATAGCTTCTAATCTGGCTACAGGGGCAAAAGTTTCATCATAGTCAATACCTTCTTCTTGATTATAACCTTTGGCTACCAATCTTGCTTTATTTCTAACAATGTGACCATTTTCATCAAGCTTATTCCTATAGACCCATTTGCATCCTATTATAGAGTGATCTATAGTTCTAGGAGTAAGTTGCCAAACATTATTTCTTTCTAATTGATTAAGTTCATCTTGCATTGCAGTTATCCAATTTTCATCATTTAAAGCCTCCTCAACAGTCGTTGGCTCAATTTGAGAAACAAAAGCAAAATTAACATCTATATGATTAATTTTAGATCTATTAATTACTCCCTTAGATGTTTCTCCAATGATGAGTTCCTTAGGATGGTCTTTCTTGTATTGCCAATCCTTAGGTAGATCTTGAGTCATTTCTTCAAGTTCATACTGATTGATCTTTGGAGCATCAATAGATTCAAGAGGTTCAAGAGTACCTGCAGGGTTATTGAAAGTAATACCTTTCTTTTGATCAAGTTTAGATGATTCATCAAATACAACATGCATTGTTTCTTCTATAACTAGAGTTTTCATGTTAAATACTCTATATGCTTTGCTATATGATGAATATCCTATAAATATGCCTTCATCTGATTTGGATGAAAATTTTCCAAGATTATCCTTGGTATTCAATATGAAGCATTTGCATCCGAATACTCTAAAATATCCAATTCTAGGAATTCTTCCATTCCATAGCTCATAAGAAGTTTTATTAGTTAAATGCCTTTTGTAAACACGATTTGTGATGTAACAAGCTGTATTAACGGCTTCCGCCCAAAAATAAGATGGTAAATCATATTCATTGAGCATTGTCCTAGCCATTTCAATTAAAGTTCTATTTTTCCTTTCAACTACACCATTTTGCTGTGGAGTTCTAGGAGTAGAAAAATTATGTGAAATGCCAAGTTCATTACAAAAACCTTCAAAATTTTCATTCTCAAATTCTTTGCCATGATCACTTCTAATAGATGTGATCACATATCCTTTTTCATTTTGAACTCTTTTTGCAAATGTTTTGAAGTAATTAAATGCTTCATTCTTTTGAGCTAAGAAATTAACCCATGTGAATCTAGAGTAATCATTAACAAGAACAAATGCATATAATTTGCCTCCTAAGCTTGTAACTCTATTTGGTCCAAATAAATCCAAATGAATGAGTTCTAAAGGTCTAGAGGTGCTTATAACATTCTTTGATTTAAATGAGCTTTTATGTTGCTTACCATGTTGACAAGGTTCACAAATCCTATCTTTATCATATTTTATCTTAGGTAGGCCATCAACTAAGTTTTCATTATAGATATATTTTAATTGATCCATACCAGCATGTCCTAGTCTTCTATGCCATAACCATGCATCATTATTAGTAGACATTAGACATTTAAATGCATGATTTGAATGTATGTTGATATTATAAGTGTTGTTTGTTCTAGTACCCTTAAATATGATAATATCATTTGAATTTGTGATCTTGCATTCTTTGGAATCAAAATTGACAAAGTATGCTTTATCACAAAGTTGACTAACACTTAGCAAGTTATGTTTCAACCCATCAACAAGCCATACATCTTCTATTAAATCCTTACCAATAGAACCAATGGAGCCAACACCAAGAATTTTACCTTTAGCATTATTTCCAAAAGTTACATTACCTCCATGTTTGTAGGTAATACTTGTAAAGAGCTTTGCATTCCCAGTCATATGCCTTGAGCATCCACTATCCACAAGCCATGTGCTTTCATTGATAGTAAATTTTAGGCATACCTGCATGGCAATAGTGATCATCTTCTTTTAGGTACCCACATGAAGTTGGGTCCTTGATGGTTAGTAGTAAAAGTGCCTTCTAACTTGAGTTGAGCCTTTCTTATACAACAAGAAAAATTTTTGTGTCCGAATTTCATGCAATATGTGCATTGCCATGGTATTCTATACTTCTGCATTTTTCTTTTTGTATTTAAAGTATTATGCATACAACTACAAGTATGTGATTTCTTTTGTGCAAGTTTGGTGTACAAAAATGCATAATTATTTTTGGCTTTATTTCCTAGTGAACCATAAGAAGTTCTTTTGGTACTTTTAGACTTGGTGCAAGCATCTTTAATATGAACATCAGAAATTTCAATTGTAGATGCTTTTACAAATGTTGGTTTTCTTGGTGCAATGTTGGTTGAGCCATTGAATCCTAATCCATATTTTAAGGAAGGTGATCTTTGGTTATTAATTAATGTGTTTAATGCTTCCTTTCCTTTATGAAATCTGGAAATTGATTCTTTTAGTTCTTTTAGTTCATGCTTCAATGTTTCATTTTCTTTAATAACTTTTTCTAAGTCATGTGAGTTTTTATTTAACTCTCCTATCGTATTCATCAAGTGTTCATTTGAGGTTTTCAATTCTAAGGTAGAGTTCTTTAAGCATATAAAATCCTTGTCTAACTTAGAGTTTTTCTCTTTATAGAGCATCATTTTAGAAAAATATTTTTCTATTTTAAAGTTCATGTGCTCAATCAAATCACTATCATCTATATCATTTATATTATTATGTGCTACTAGATCAAAGGATTGAGTACTTACCTCATTGGAGTCATCTTCAATAGCCATGAGACACAGGTTTGCAATGCCTTCTTCTTCTTCTTCTTCACTTGAAGAAGAGTCATCCCATGTGGATTTGAGAGACTTTTTCTTTTCTTTATCCCATTTCCTTTTGTTCTTTAATTTGAAGCAATCCGATTTAATGTGACCAGTTTTTCCACATTCATAGCACTTTACCTCATTTTTCTTTTCTTTATCTTTGAAGGAGAATTTAGGAAGTGTACTTTTGTTTGCTTGTAATCTTTTCTTCCTTTTCCATTCATTGATTCTTTTTGAGAACATTTCCATTTCATCTTCATCATCAGTACCTTCATTGCTTGAGCTCTCAACTTCTTTGATTGCTTTGAGTGCAATTGGTTTTCTCTTTTCTTTTTCACCTTGATCTTCTTCTTTCTCACTGTGTAGCTCAAATGTGAGTAGTTTTCCAACTAGCTTGTCGGTTCTTAATGTGCTGAGATCATGAGCTTCTTCTATGGATGATACTTTTGATTCAAAGTTTTTTCTAGCTCTTAGGGCTCTCAAGATTTTACTGTTTACATCACCTTGATCATATACCTTGCCATACTTCTTTAGTTCATTGACAATAGCAAGCAAGCGATTGGTCATGTCGATGACATTTTCATTTGATTTCATCTTGAATAGCTCATACTCATGGACATGCATTTGTTTCTTGGTGAATCTCACTTGAGTCGTACCTTCATGGTAGTTTTCGAGTGTTTTCCAAATGCAGTGTGCACAAGTTAAATGTTGAACTCTTCCACCTTCTTCTCTTGAAATGGAATTCATCAAGATGGAAGTGGCTCTATTGTTCTTGAATCGATCTTTGACATTGCTAGTTGACCATTGTGCTTTGGGAAGTGGAACTTGAATACCGTCAGCTTCATATGTGGGAGGTTTCCACTCACTTTCCACGAAATCCCATAGTTCAATCCCTTCACTGTCTAGAAACAAATACATTTTGTGTTTCCAGTATGAATAATCAGTTCCATCAAAGTAGGGTCTAAGAATAGTGTTAAGATTACCATGAGAGTTTGATGAAGAAGAAGTTGCCATAGTGGATCAAATTTCACAATTAAGTTTAAGAAATTTCAGGCTCTGATACCAATTGTTGTCCCAAGATGGCAACCAAGAGGGGGGTGAATTGGTTTTCTCAAGAAATAATGACAATTTAAAAAACTCAACAAACAAGAAATGCGGAATAGAGAAATGGTTGAGTAATAAAAGAAGGAAAGAACACACAAGATTTATAGTGGTTCGGATTTACTTCAATCCTACATCCACTTCCTTAACAACTTGTTAAGGTTCCACTAATCTTTGAAGTTTTTACAAGCTCACTTCCAACTTTGGTGTTTTCACAAGTTCACACCTAACTTCACAAGTGTTTTGCTAAGGCTTACACTCAAGAACCTTTAAAGGAGTTTTTAAGGCTCACTCCCACAACCTAAACAAGAGTTTTACAAGACTTACTCTTAGAACCCAAGTGTTTTCCAAGCTCACACTCAAACTTATACAATGGTGTTTTCAATGCTTACACCTAACATTCATTACAATTCAAATGTAAGTTTAAGTAAAAGAAAAGTTTGTTTCTTGGCTATGAAATTCTTTTTTCTTGCTTCTCAGCTGCTTCTTTTCTTATAGAAGCAATGTATTTATAGCTAATGTGGTCTTACTAGCCATTTTTGATAGTGAGAATAAAGTCTTGGCAGTTAGACCTTCTTCAGTAAACTGTCCGAAGCATTTCGTGGTCGTCCTTCATATAAGGATGGTCGCGCTACTGTTATACGCGGTCGTCCTTGGTCAAGGTACGGTCGCTGAATTTAAAATATGCTTCAACGGTTGAATTTGAGTGCTCTGCAGCAGGAATCTTGCCCATGTTATGGTTGTCGGGACGGTCGCCCATAACAAAGGTGTGGTCGCCCTTTTTGAATGTTGAAGTGGGTTTATAACGGTCATCACACGTGGCATTCTTTGATTGGGCAAAAATGATGTTCGCCTAAATATGAATTTCGCGGTCGCCCTAGGTGACATCTCGCAGTCGAGTTGAGATACTCACGTCGAACTTCTGGACGCACCTGAGAATGCAAACACTACTGTCTCTTTAAGCAAATTTCTCCTGAATTGGCAGAGAGGTCGCGAATGTAAACGGGCGGTCGCTAAAGTGATAAGCGAGGCCGTATCCTGAGCCGTTCTTGTCACCGCAAACCTTACTGTGATTAGAATGATTTGAGTTGCTTGTGTAGCGGTCATCCATAACTTGGGACGGTCGCTCTTCTTTAAGTGCGGTCGGGACTGAGGTCGGGTTTCTGACTGCAAAACCTACTGTGATAAGGTTTCATCCTTTAATTGAATGGTGCAGTCGTATTCAGGTCTTGTGCGACCGCTATAAGTGTTCTGTTCAGCTTTATTTGAAGCAACCTAAGCCTGCAACAAGATTCTTCAAACACATGTTAAATGGATCATTCAATTTGAGTTGTCGAGGATCAAAATTGAGATCATTTGTCTAACAATGTTGGACTCTTCCAATTTCTTCTCTAGTCATGGAATTCACCAAAATGGAGACTGCTCTATTATTCTTGTAGAGAGTCCTTTCTTGAGCTTTTGTCCATTATTCTCTAAGAAGAGGTACTTGAGCACCATCAACTTTATGAGTAGGGTGTTTCCACTCATTTTGTACACATTTTTGAAGGTCAATTTCCTCACTATCTAGGAGCAAGTAGTTCTTGTATTTCTAACAATAGTAATCGGTTCCAGCAAAGTAAGGTCTAAGATAAGAGTTGATATTTCCATGAGATTGAGTTGTGGAGGTAGATGAAGAAGTTGAAGTAGTACAGCTAGATGGTGGAATACCTGCCATTATAGATCATATTTCACAATTAAGCTTCTTGAAATTTTTAGGTTTTGATACCAATTATTATCCCATGATAGCAACCAAGGGGGTGAATTGCTTATTTTGAAAAAGTGATGAGAAATTAAAAAAATAAAAGAAAAAAAATAATAATTAAGCAAAGTAGAGTGGAGAAGAATGAACAAAAGAGATTTATAGTGGTTCAGATCAAATCAATCCTATGTCCACTCCCCAACCTTCAAGTTGAGAATTTCACTAACTTTGGATTTTTACAAGCTCAATCCTAACTTAGTGTTTTCACAAGCTCACTCCAAACTTTCACAAGGTTTGAGTAATTTTCTCACAACCCAACAAGAGTTTTTACAGGCTCATCTAAAACCTAAGTGTTTCAAAGCTCACACTCAAACTTATACAATGATGTTTAATGCTCACACCCAACTCTAAAACAATACAAATAGAAAATTTTGATGCAAAGAGATAAGAGTTATTTTTCTTAGCTTTCTCAAACTTCAATTTGTCTCAAAATGAATTTCCTTCATGTATTTATAGCCTTCAACTAGCCGTTTGGAAAGTGGATTGGTAGGTGAGAATATGTTTTTTGACTTTCCTTCTCTTCAAATATTTGTTCAGAGCAAGTTCATGGTCAAAACACTAACTTCCTAGTCATACTTTCAAAGGCATGGTCATACCACTGCTAGTCCGGTAGTACTTTCTAAATTTCTTGCAAGAATTCTTCAACAACTAGTACACATGGCATCTACTAATTAAGTGGAAGAATAAAGGTTATGAAATTTGAAATTCGCTGCAATGGTCTGGTTATACGTATGATGTTATGCTCAAAATATAGGAGTACCTTTGGTCATAAAACTTACTGGATGATTTTTCTCAAGATTGAAGTTAAGGTATGGTCAGACTCCATCTTGGTCCGAGCAAACTTCCAATGATTTGGTGAGAATTTGAGAGTACTTCTCCCCGTGAATCTTTTTGTGTAAATTTCACTTGAATTCTTAGTAGAGATCTGGTTAGGTTTCCTAATGGTCCGATAAGACTTTTTATATTTTCTCCAAAAACTAAGTTCTTGCAAAATGTAAATTAATACAAATATTAGTTCTATTCAATTTGCGTAAGATCAAAATAAAGCAAATTAGGCCAAAGTTTTGGCTAACATTTACTTGTTTTATACTATTTTTGTGAGTATTATTTGTTATTTTTATTCAAAATTAATTTTTTTCTTTATAGAAATTAATACATTTTATATGTTAAAAATATATTTTAAAATATTAATTTTTTATTATTTTATTATAATATATTTATTTATTAATAAAGTTTGAAAAAAAATATGAAAAATGAAGTAAAATTGTAACACGCTAGAATAATCCTGTTAATGAATTACAAAGAGATGCTACCAAGAACTATACACTATGCAATCCAAATTTTGATTTTTAGCCTAAAGTCAAAGACATTGCCGTGGCAATTCTCTTGGGCCTCGCCTGTAAGGTTCAATCCATTTGTAACACCCATATACTCTATATAAGTATTATACATATATCCAGTATACATACAATACGTATATAAAATATAAGAATGTTACGTTTCAGTATTATTTAAATCCCTTACTTTAGTTTCATAACAATAATACATTTTTAATTAAAGAACATTTACAAAACTATTATACTTTTGATTATATTACAAATATATAAGTTACATTGACTTTTTCGAAATTCACCTATGTACATATACATTTTATCAAAATACAACATAATAAAGTTGTACATGTATGCACGACCTTTTAGTTGGTCTCGAAATACTCTTACTCTTCTCGTGGCGCAACTATTTAACCCTCAGATCAACCATCTACTCACTTTCGCAATTTACACAACCACGCTAAGCTTGAAAGCTTAGTAGTACAAATAAATATTATATACATACATTTTAGAAATTCATACTCACATGCCAACATCATTTATCATCATATTCTTATCATGTTTTCCATTTTCAATGTACTTTTCATATCTTTTAACTAATTTCATAATTTATATATATCTTTAACATTAGTCACAATTCGATGGCTTATCATAATATTCATGAAACAATACACACAATTTTCACATCCATATGCATATTACACATCACATTATATTTCTATAATCTCATTTTCAATATCAAGACTTAGCTCTACTCAAGTCTTTCAACAATTCATTTCTCATCATTTAGCATATTTTCTTAAGCCACATTCCTTTTCAGTAATTTGTTTATGTATTGTGATCATATCATTCCATGATCACTATCATATATCTCATAGCATTATATCTTAATATATTACTCAAATATTCCACAATTTATAATTCATATAAAAACAAATACAAGCATGGGCCCAAAAGAATCTAATATGTTATTCAAATCCCAGAGTTACTGCTTTGGTCCAAGATGACACCATGTGTCTAGCCCGAAGACAAATCATAATCACAATGAGGATTACTTTATATGTAACATCCCAACTAGGCTTCAAGGACTAAGCCCAACCTAGCTTCAAGGGTCTGCTACATCATGTAACACCCAACTAGGCTTCAAGGACCAAGCCCAACACAGCTTCAAGGGACTATTACGTTTTAGGCATGCCACTAAACACAAAACTCTGAAAATTGAATAATGTACTAGGCACACAATTCTTTTATAATTTCATTATCAATATCTTTCTTATTATCTCAAGATCAAGCTAGGCATAATGCCTCAATTATCTCATTTATATCAATATAGTCATCACCAATATCTTTACATACCATCTTTAATGTATACATAAAAAATTACATTACCCATACGTTTTGAGTCATTATCATATTTTGCACATAGTTCACATTACATATAATGCATTTGTAACATCATACAAATCATAGCATATTACTCATGCACCAATAATGTAGTAAGTAACTTAACACATTTTCTAAACAAATGTGTTAAATCCAAATGCCATGCAAATATAAGCAATTATTCCAAGTTTGTACTTACCTTATGAAACACTCCAAAATAAGCTTTAAAACTTCCTCTAACCTTCTCTTCCAAGTTGCCCTTCAACACTAAGGTTGGGCAAACTACTCTCTTTCAATGCCTATACCAAATGTGATCATAAACAACCATTTAGTATCACATTCTAAGGCATTCTTAACATTCAAATCATTTAAATAGGAATTACAAATGAAAACAACAAAAAGAGTTATTCTCAAGTGATACGCCCAACAACACGGGTGTGTTGATGACCGTATCATTAACTCATTCATACAGAAGCATTGACACGTCCAATGACATGGGCATGTCACTGCCCGTGTCATTCATTCTGCCTTATAGAAACATTAACATGTCCAACAACATGTTCATTGTCATGTCAATTATCTTATATCACAGTAGCCACGACACGTCTAGAGACATGGTCGTGTTAATGGTAGTGTCATCAATGTTAAACTTAGCACTGTTGACATGCCCAAAGACATGGCCATGTCACTGGCTATGTTAGACAAAAGTTATGTATTTTGAACTCTCAACCCTATGAACACAATCATTCCAAAATCAATACTACAACACCCTTAATCATCATCTTAGTTTATATTCATAATTCACCCATCAATTCAACACTTATATAACTCCAACATATCATAATAATAATCATTATATAATTCATTTATACAATCATCCATGTATCAATTTACTCAATCCCCAACTCATTTATACTAAACCCTTACTCTTTTCCTTATCACCCTTATTCCTCAATTTCAACTACTCATCATCATCCTCACAAATAATCATTTTTTTTATCATATGAGCACCAATTCAACATATATATATATATATACTTCAATATTTCATCATCATCATAATATTCAATTAATCATCACTTTCTCTCACTAACCATATCACATATAAACTCAAAATCTATAAAAATCAACTCAAGGAAGAGAGCACTTACTTGAATTATTTGCCAAATCTTCAATATCCACCTTCAATTCTCTTAAGACTCTTATGAATTTTGTGTGTATATGAACAAAATTACGCTTTTATCTCTCTCTCTCTCTCTCTCTCTCTCTCTCTCTCTCTCTATTCCCACGTTCAAAGAGGAAAAAGAAGAAGAAGAAAGAAAGAAAGAGAGAAAGCTTCCTTTTAAATCTTCATCCTTATCTTATATATATATAATAATATAATTATTTCCACCTAATTTTTTTCCACCAATAATATTTGTCCTTCTTTTGACTTTCATTTCTCCTTTTCTCTTGTCATTATTATCATTATTACTATTAATTAATTATTTAAATTTACTTTTCCTACACCAATGTATACATCATGTATATATGGTGTATATGTTGATATATATATATATATATCTTATATATTGTATTTATATTTTTCATATATTTCAAATACATAATATATATATATATAACATCATTCATACACACTTATCTCTTATAATATTTTCTTTACCTGTTTCACCAACATACTCTCTCATAACTACTATTTCAAAGTACATCAAAAATCGGGGTATTACACCATTCCTACCACCTAGAAGAAAAAATTAAAGGACATAGATATGGCAATTTAAGTGTGATGCCCATGCATTTCAAATTGATACTGCCTATCCACGCAACCTATAAAGAAAACACTTTTCAATATTTTCCTCATTCAATCACACCCCAAAGTGTAATGTCTTAAATTTTTAAGTAATGACTTTTTGAAATATATAGATATTAGACTGTGTATAATTGTGATTGTGATTCAGATACTTGAAATAAATGGAAAATGGGGCTAGTTAAGTTTTTAAAAAATAAAAGTTAAATCCGAGTATAGACAAAATCAACATTTTTGAAAAAGAATATTTAAGGAGTGAAACTTTACATAAATGCTCTTTTAACTCTAGAATTGGATTTTTATTGAAATTAGAATGTGAGATATTGATAATGGAGCTTTAAATTAGCAAAAGAATTTATGATTATGGTTTTACAGAACTAAAAGTCGGATTTAGAAATAAGTAAAAAAGTGGCTGCACAAAGTTATGGTGAACAAACCTTTTATGATCAAAACCTAAATAATATATAAATATATATATGTAGAAATTTCCATCTTCTTCCTCCATTTAAGACAAAATTCCTCGTCTTCCACCATAGCCATATTTCCTTTCTTTCTCCTTCTTCTGTTAACATAGCTAAAAATCAAAGAAAATTCACATACAACTTAAAATTGTTAGTAGGATTCATTAGAATAGGTTAGAAATACTAAATCACCACCAAAAATTCAAGAAAAATTGAGGGAGATAGAGATAGTGCTACTTTGTAAAGAGGTTTGTGCTTGCGTGTTCATAAGTTTCCATTCTTTTGTTTTCTTTTGATTTTCATGAGCTATGTGAGTTGATTCCACTACTTTGATTGCATTTTTGTGATGAACTTTGTTAATTGTATTTGTAGAGAGAGAAATTTAGAGTATGGGACTAAATGAAGAGAAAATTTATTAAAATCCATTTTTGAATAAATTTAAGTGCATATGTATAGTTTTTAGTTTGAAATTATGCTTAAAATAACTTTTGATTCATAAAAGATTCAATTTACGGTTATGGCAAGTTTGGGGTTTAGAATTGATTTTTGAACTAGTTAATGAAATAGTTGATTGTAAATTCATTAATGCTTGGAAATAAGTGCATTTATGAAGTTGCTAACTTAAAATTGTGGTTAAAATAATTTTTTATGCTTGAAAGTGTTAAATTAAGATTATGGCAAATTTTAGGGTTCAAAAGTAAGGATGGAATTATTTATTAGACAAATGATTGTAAAATTCATAATTGATTAAGGAATAGTGTGTTTATATGGTTTTTAAACAAAAAATTAAGCTTGAAATAATTTTTGAATTTACAAAGTGTTAAGTTTAGAATTATGTTGAATTTAGGGTTAGAGATAAATTTGGTACAAATTCTTGAAAGAATTGATTTTGAACAAAAACAAAGTTTAAAAAAAAATTGCATTTTCAAAGTTTTAAATTCAAGGTTATGTAAATTAAGGGGTTTGAAAAAGTTTAAGGTTTTGGAATTTAAAATGATTGTTTATATTTTGTTTGGTGAATGTATACTAAATGAAATGTGATTGAATTTAATTTAATTTAAGAAATATTTCATTATATGTACAGTTAAAGTAAATCCAATTGGATAATAAAGAAAGAAAGTGCTTTCTTTTCAAAGAATTGTTATTGTTCTTAAAAAAATGACAATAAAGTGACGTAAAAATTGTATGTTTGATTGAAAATGAAAGAGAATTGAATGTTTTGAACAGTACTGATATTAAACATAGCTTCTGGATTGAATGGCTAGCTAGAGGGTAGACACCTATAGTGTTAGTGGGCACTTTGTGCCATCAATGGACACTTTGTGTCACTAGTGACAATAGGCATTCGTGCCATCAGTGGACACTTTGTGTCACACGTGATAGTGGGCATTCATGCCATCAGTGGGCCATTGGCCATATTCTCTACAATAGACATTTACTTGCCATCAATGGCCCATTATCTGAATCTAAGATTTAAATATTCATTATGTAAGGGTAAAACAAGTGAAAGTTACTAAGATAAGTAGATTGTTCAAAGTGATTAATTGTTATCAATTTTATTAACTACTAAATTTATTTATTCCATAATGAGTTAACTTGCATTTCAAAATTTTATTCACGTGTTAAAGTAATAATTTTTATTTGATATTTTAAAGTGATACATATTATTTGATATTTTAAAATGATGATTCTATTTTGTTTGTATGAAATTTTAATACTGCTTTTCTTATGTTATAATTTTTCGCAAACTATAAATATGCAAGCACCACTAAGCAATAGCTTAGCGTGTTAGATTTGTTTCTGATGTGCAGATCAAACAGTAAAATAGATCCAGTATAGTGAGATATTGAAGCTTCAAGATCAATTGCATCACATAAGACGTTAAATGAAGGATTTGTATTATGTATTTTGTTTTGTTAATGTAGAAATATTATAACTATAATGACAGTTGTATAGTTATGGTTAACTTAGAGTTTTGCATACTTTATAATTATGCTTTGGGTAAAGCTTTATAGTAAAACATATTAGTTATGGAGACGTTTAATGTGCCAACATATTGGTAAAATCAAAGATTATTGAATTAAATTATGAATAATAAATGGTGGATTGTTGAAATTGGGGTTGAGGTTCGAATGAATGAAATATTGGGAGTAATTTTCTTCTAGAGGTTGTGTTTTTTATTGGAGAAGATATTGGAAATGCCAAAATTTTTATTGACATTAGCTTTAGTGTTTATCTAAAATTGAATGAATAATTGTATAGACATTATGTGACATTTTTGGATAGTTCTTAAAAGGATTGTCAAAGGGTGTTACACAAAGTATTCAATTCACCAACAAACACCTAAAATTTAACCAAGTTCTTAAACTTCAAATAACAAATTCATATAACAAGCAAATTCTATAACTACTATAATTTACTAAAAATTTATATCCAAACCGAATGTACATAGTTATAACTCACAACCATTAAGTGTATATAAAAGAAATCTCTAAATACTCATAATGATACAACTATCATTTGAAATTTAAAACACTGCTATGTGAACAAGATAAAATACTTGGCCCAAAATCCTTCTTTCAACTCCTTTTGTGATTCAGTTAATCTTGAAGATTTAGAAACTCACTCTACTGATTCTACTCTTCTCATTTGATCTACGTATTAGAAATAAATCCAACACGCTAAGCGTATAGCTAGATGGTACTTGTATACACATACTTTGCTATTAATTACAAAGTAAATATTTGTAACAATAAAATAGTAAATTACGATTCTTGAAAATGAATCAGCAAAATAAATATTTCTAGTAAACTTAATTTACTACAAAATTTACTCATATTAAATAAAACGTAAACTCAATACAACTGTCAACATTTCTTTTGTAAAATTTATATCTTGTATTTTCAGTAAATTTCACTTATCTCTTTATCATAATAAGTACTTTCATTTAGTTACCACTCTGAACACTTTTGTTCTATTTAACACCTTGAATACTATAGTTTAAAATAACATTTTGGGACATTTTCAATCAATATACAATTTAACACTTTGGACACTTTCATTATTTTCAATTCAATAATATTCAATTCAATAAAACATTGTTAAATCTCACTTTTCATTATAATTGTTATATATTTTCAGTATATGTATAAATATTTTTTTTTATAGTTCAAAAATTTAATATAAACAATCAATAATATATATATTCCAATAAACTTTATTGTCTTTATACTTTTCCCATCATACAGTGAGTGCAAAATTCTATATTCGAATAACTAGTCATTAATGACAAGTAAATGCTCACTGCAGAGAATATGGTCAATGGCCCACTATGATATGAATGCCCATTATAGATAGTGACACAAAGTGTCCACTAACACAATGGACATCCACCGTTTGGGTAGCCATTCAATCCGACAACTGTATTTATCATCAGTATAATCGAGCAGTATACTTGTTTCACCGTTCCAAGAATTTTATAATAATCATATTAGTTTAATTAGTTTCTTTCTTTCTTCTTTATTTCAATTAGTGTAATTGTATAATATAAATTATTTTTAAATTCCACTGAAGTTGCATTTAGGCATTTTACAAGTATACATGTCTTTATAAATTTTAATGACTATAAACAATTATTTCAATTAAAATTATCATATATGTTTGTACTAAATTAATTTGACTAACTTTACTTACATATTAATTTTATCATTCCAATTCATATTTCACATTCTCATTTAAATTCCAAATGGACTTTCACTTTCACTTAATTTACTCTTTCAAAATAAATGAATTTCACAAGTTATCATTTTTACTTCAAGATTATATATATACATATATTATATACACTACATATATCTTATATACACATGTATACATATATACACTTATAAATATATTTTGCGATTGATATATTTTTTCCACGCGATAAAATTTATTATTTTCTTTTAACATAATATCTACTTTCTTATACACTTAACTCAATCCATAAAATGTCATTTCACTCAACTCCAATAATAATGCAATATATTAATTTTGGTCCTTATTAGGTTTTCCCTTCTCTCTAACTATTATCAATCAATAAAATTTAACTCACTAAACATCTCTATATACAATTTAATAATTATCTTTAATCATCCAATAGTGTTGCTATCGAGTATACAATAGATATATAATACGTATATATCTTCACATTATTTTCAAAATTTAGTTATCATCACTTAATTAGTCATTCACATCTCCTTTTTTATTCTTTATCTTGTTTTCAAATTATATTAAGTCACAAATAATTTATCATTCTATCAAATCTTCTTACCTTGGTCCTCAAATTATCTTCTTTCTCCAAAAATAATCCAAGTCCACTTATTATATGTAATCACTATTTATTCTTTCTTTAATCATTATGTCCACTTTGAAAAACATATTTCAATACTTTTCTCATATTTTCTCTCTTTCTAAGCTTTATCCTTCAATGGATTGATTCCAGTTCAATCTTAATTTACTATTAATCATTAATACTTTCAAGATTAAATAAAAAATTTACAACTAACCTAACTTACTTAAACCAAATAAATAATATCTAGTTCTACAATAATATAATTAAATTTTGTTAAGCTAAATACTAGTTTTTCTTACTCAAATCTATTTTTCCACTTCAATTTTCATTCAATGGCACTTTTTTTTTCCTTTTCTCACATCCTCTTACCTATGCATAACTTAATCATATGATTTTCATAATTGCTATTATATTTAATTTTGGATATAACTCATTTACACCAAAATTGTCTAGTATATATAAATAACCATTTAGCTCCAGTTACATTTTCCAATTTCATAAACAAGTAATTCAACATTTTAATACTTCAACTAATATACTTCAAATAACCATTATCTCCAATACAATTCACTTCAAAATCAATTAATTTGACATTCCAGTAACTCCAAATATTACTTAAATCATATTTAACAAAAATTAAATTTTTCTTTCTTATTCAACAAATTTTCTATAATCCAACAATTTAACATATTTTCAATTCAAAGATTCCTTTAAACATTATTTTAAACTAAATACCTAATAAATACACTTTCAAGTACCACAAATATCATCAAACTTCAAAGATAGAAAATTCTATAACCTTAAAATCCTCCAAAACCCTAACTTACAAAAACCCTAATTTGTACCATAACCCAAAATTAGCACATAAATGATTCAATGGTTTTTTAATCAACATTTCAATTTAACAACCAATAAATACACACTTTATACACTACAAAAATAACTTTATTATCATAGAAGTAAGTTCCATATTTAAATTCTTCACAAATCATTCAATATACAATTTCTTTCATAGTAATTTCATTTAATCCAATCAAATGTTTATTTAAGCAATTAAAATCCAAATAAAACTTAAATAATAGCAAAGTATATGATACACAAGCACTAACCTCATTAAAGTAGCACCTCCATCATTCTTCCCTTCAATCCTTTGATTTGATGATGTTTTTCTTAAAAATTCATGCTTAAAGTAGCTAACTTTCACCCAAAAACTTGATTTTTCTCTAAAATTCCCATGATTTCTAGTTAAAGAATGGAAGAAGAAGAAGAAAAGAGAAAATAATGGTGGAGACATAAAGGATTTGGCCAAGGCTTGGAAGAAGGAAGAAGAAGGCACTAGAAATCCTCTTTATATAGTATTTAGGATTTTAATCCCATGTACTCACTCATACTATTGTTTCAAATACACTTATTTTCTTTAATTAATTCTTAATCTAATTTTTATTTCGTAAAATTATAAAAATAATTACATTAACTATTTTGAAGCGCCATTAGCCATATTTCACACTCTAATTACGATACAATTTCATTTCAGGGCAAATTATACTATTGGTTGTGTTTTTTTATTTTGTAATTTCATGTCCCTTTAAATTTTTTTTTAAGAAATAACAATTAAATCCATAGCTGGATTTAATTTTTCACATTTTAGGGCTCAATCAACTTTATTTCTACTAATTTTAAATATTCAAACCACATATAATGTCATAATCAGTCCGATACATATATTTATATATACATTTAATGCAAAATTAATACTTAAAATTTTCAAATATTACAAAAATATTGTATGCAGTGAGAGATCATGCATTTTTGAAAAAAAAAAAAAACTTTTTTTAGTAAGGAATAAGGTACTCTTAAAAATTTGACTCAATTTATACTAGAAGTGTAAATATTTTCTTTTTGTGCAATATTTTTGTAAAAATATATTATAGATAGTTTTATAAATGTTTCTTAATTAATTTTATACTGGAAAAATGGAGTATTATAAGTTGAGACAAAAATCTTGTGTCCAGGAAATATAGAGATAGAAAGACAAAAAATTATATCAGTTGCCTATAATTGAAGAGATTTTCTTATGTTCTATTTAGCAATTTTGAAATGTCTAATATATAATATATAGATACAGATTTGTATTCATAATAAATTGAAGGCATTAATAAGCGATAAGATCTAATTAATTCATAAAATTGTTTCCTAGAAAATGAATTCATATAATATTTAATTGTAATATACTTATAATAGTATCAAAATTATATTTAAAGTTGATAGGTAACCAATTCGAATAATAATAATAATAATAATAATAATAATAATAATAATAATAATAATAATAATAATAAGGGGAGAAAAGGTGAAAATCTAAAAGGCAAAAAAAAATTGATCTTCTCAAGGAGGAAGTTGAAAAAGATATAATAGATCGTCTTTTATAATCAACTACAAGTTAAGCTTAGGAAATCGTTGTCCAAATCCAATAATATCATATGGTCGCACCACCTATTTGGTGGGCTCCTTTGAATGTTTTTTACTACAGCAATGATGGAAGAAGACAAAGCTTTGGGCCTCTTGTTAGTCTCTTTTCATGGCAGGTCGATATCTTTTATTTGTTGGTGCTTCAAGTTAAGGATTTTGCTGTTGTATTTACTTCTTGATTAGGAGAAAGTGATGTAAAGATGGAAAAATTGCAGAAAAAAAGGTGAGAGGTGAAATAGAGAAAATCATAGAAAAGAGGAAGGGCTTATTTTGAGAAATTTACCGGGTGCTAGGAAAATATAATAAATATTGAATATTTGGGTATAAAAATAATAAATTATATTAATTATTAAAATGAAACTACGGGTAATTGATTTAAGAGATATCTCTTATTTATTAAATTTTGAAGGGAAATTAAAGAGAGAATTTATATGATAACTGAACTATAATTTACTTTTTTTTTGGAAATTACTATAAACTCTTAAATAATAGATAATTCTTATCATTCCTTTTTTTTTTCTTTCTTATTCCTATTTTCAAATAATCCTAAAAAAGAGAGGAGAGGAGAGGAATCAAAAAAAAAAAAAGGGTGTTTAGAGATGAATTAAGGATGGAAAATTATTGCATGTAAGGACAAATTCTTAGGGTTTTATTTGACTCATTTTTCAGTTGACTACTAATAATGAAAAACACCCAAATCTTAATATATAAGGACATACACTCATTTTTCACTATGTTGGTATAACATAAACTTAGTTAATTTTAATATGATATATTTATCATTTGTATTGATATTTTTAAACTTAATTAGATACATATTTATTATGCATGCTATTGACATAATTCATCTAATTTATTCATATATATGGATCCTGTAATATCCCAAACTATACCCTAAAATTTTTGGAATGATTATTTTGAAATTGGATTTAATGATATAAAGTATATATTTATGATTAAGTGGTAAGAGAGGAAAAGAGAAGTGTGTAATAATGCTTTTGATAGAGATATATACAACATATACAAGTTAACTAATAAGATGGTCAAATGAGATTTATTGATTATTTTATAATGGAAATTAATTATATGGAAGATGATATTTTGGTTAATTATATTGTTATAATAATGTATATTGCTTGGTGGAGATTTATTGGAAAGGTTGACTTTGTTCTTCTCTCTTCTTATTCTTCTTCTTCTTCTTCTTCTTCTTCTTCTTCTTCTTTCTTTTCTTTGGCTGGCCATCACCATAGCTAGAAGGAAAGGGATTTTTGTTGCTTCCTAATTCAAGATTTGAAGGTGTTTCAAGAGATCAAGTTGGAGTTTGAAGGATTTTCTTCACTTTTGGTAAGTTTCCAACTTGTTTCCTTGGTTTCCTTTTGAGTTTGTGTATTGAGCTTGGTATATGGTTACTGTTGATATGTGTGGTAAATTGTGGTGTGTTTGAGAGTGTTTGGTCTTATTAGCTTTGATTTTGGGGTTGGTTTGAAGGAAAGGTTAAGTTTGGTGATGGAAAGCAAGTGTTGTGGATTGTGTGTGGGTTGAGTTGTGATTATGGTTGTGATTTGTGTTTGATGTATGTATTGAGTTGTTTTGGTGTTTATTCAAGTTTATTATGGTTATTGATGGTTTTGGGTAAGATTGTTTGGAGTGGAAAAAGGTTAAGTAAGATGTTTGTTGGTGTCGAAATTAGGTTTTTGGCCTGACACGCCCATGAGCACGGCCAAGTCTTTGGGCGTGTCGATAGTTCTGTTTTCTGGATAGGTGACACAACCAGTGACACGCCCATGTCATTGAGCGTGTCACAGCTTCTGTGTTGGAGTAGTATTGACACGTCTAGTCACACGCCCATGTCACTGAGCATGTCATAGCTACTGTGATGTCGGTGGATTGACTCGGCCAGTGACATGCCCATGTCACTGAGCATGTCAAAGCTTCTGTGTTGTGGATTTAGGGCATGATCAGGGGCACGCCTGTGTTATTAAGCATGTCATGTGTAGAGTTTGCCCTAGTTGGTTCTTGTTCTTATTTTCTTATGTGTATCACTAAGTGAGTGTGTATAATCACCTTTAGATTAGGTTTTGAAGTGATTGAGTTGCCCTAATCCAAGTGTTGAAGGATTATTGGAAGATGATTGCATACAATTACATGATTGTGGGACTTAACACATTTGGTTGGAAAATGTGTTAGGTTACCTATCATATTGTTTATATATGAGAATGGTGCAATGGTTTGTATTATGTGCATTATGTGAATTATATATTGAGAGTTTATGTGGTGTACATATATAGGGTATAGGAGTGTTAGAATTGTTTTGGTATCAGAGCCTAGGTTTGAGGTTTTCAACCTAGGTGAATTGTAAGACAAAAAGAAAATTTTGATTTTAAAATATGATTTTTGAATAAGATACATGCATTGACACTAGCAGTTTTTGATCTTTAATGAGGCATATTCTGCTGTGTTTGCAGATATAGGTAGTGATGGCATCTCAATCACGTCAACCCATAGAAGGTAGTACTGAGAGTGTAGCTCCTGATGAGGGTAAAGATGGAGCTAGGGTTGAGAGAGCTGGTGAGGCACCCGCTCCTGTGCTCGAGAGACCAGCAGCTGATGAGATTTCGCCAGTTTGGTTACGGCATATGGTAGAGTTATTGAGGCACGCATCAGTGCAGTAGCCGCCACCTCAACACAACCACAAGTACCGGTGAGGCAGTATGATAAATTGAGAAAGTTCAGAGCTGAGGACTTCTTTGGCACTATAGATCCTGCAGTAGCTGAGCAGTGGCTTGATAGAGTTCAAAGGGTATTCATTCAGCTGCAGGCGTACTTCTAAAGAGAAATTTAATTATGCTAGATCCCTTCTGCAGAGAGATGCGTATGATTGGTGGAAGATGGTTCCACATACAATGGATGATCCATCAACCTTGACTTATGGAGATTTTCTATGAGAGTTTGAGCAGAAGTATACTCCGAGGGAGTATAAAGATGCCAAGAAGATAGAGTTTTTGAGTCTAAGACAGGATAATCGGATGGTGACAGAATATGAGATTGAATATATCCGGTTGAGTCATTATGCCGGTGGGATTATTTCATATGAGATAGATCGGTGTAGGAGATTTGAGGAGGGATTGAGACCCTCTATTATGTGTATTGTCGCTGGTTTCTGATACCAAGATTTTTCTCAGTTGGTTGTAGCAGCTAGAAGTGTTGAGAGAGCACAGGGTATTACCCAGTTTGAGGCAGGGTCTTCATCTATGAAGAGAGGTAGAGGAAGTTTTGTTTCGAGAGTCAGCAGGAGCCAGAGATAGTCTAGTAGGTCAGTTCAATATCAAAGGTAGAGATTGAGACCTACAGTTTCTGTAGCTAGCGCACCGACCCCAATGGCTCAGAGATCTATTCTGCCTACATATGTTCATTGTGGTAGGCCATATGGGGGTGCTTGCTGGAAGACGGGTGGACCCGGAGTGTGTTTTAAATGTGGGTCACCAGACCATTTCATCAAAGATTGTTCTGAGCTACTGGAAGATAGACAGACTGATACTGCAGCTTCTCGACCCAGTGTCAGCAGAGGAGGTCGAGGGGGCAGAGGTTTTAGTAGAGGTGGTCGACCTGGGATTAGTCAGAGAGGAGGTTCTACATCTGGAGGCAGTAGGCCAGATGAGGCTGGGCCATCTCAACGAGTGTATGTGATGCAGAGGCAGCCGGATGCTTCAGCCATCATTGCGGGTACATTTTCTTTATTTAGCATTTCAGTTCTTGCTCTAATTGATCCAAGATCAACGCATTCATATATAAGTGCATCTATTTTGCCTGTGTCTGAATTGCATTCAGAGTCCCTAGGATTTGATGTTTTGGTGACAAATCCTTTAGGGCATAGTGTGGTAGTTAGCAAGGTACATCGTAATAGTTCAGTTGTGGTTCAAGATGAGGAGTTCTTGGGCAATTTGATTGAAATGCCTTTTAAAGAGTATAATCTGATCTTAGGCATGGAATGGGTTTCTAAGCATGGGGCTATGGTAGACTGTCAAAATAAGTGTGTTACCCTGAGAACTAGTGATGGTAGGCGTGTGATGGTATCTAGTGAGCAGAGACATCTTGTATCCATGTTTGTTTCAGCTGTTGCAGCTAGGAGATTGATTCGAAAAGGGTGTGATGTTTAACTTACTCATGTGGTGGATACCAGAGTAGTAGGTTCTCAACTTGATAATATACCCACTATTGCTGAATTTCCAGATTTTTTTTCTGAGGAGTTGCCAGGGATACCCCCTAAGAGAGAGGTTGAGTTTGGTATCGATTTGTTGCCTAGTACCACTCCCATCTCTATTACTCCTTATCGCATGGCACCTACTGAGTTGAGAGAGTTAAAGGTGAAGTTTCAGGAGTTGTTGGATAAAGGTTTGTTCACCCTAACGTGTCTCTGTGGGGAGCTCCTGTTTTTCTTTTTGTAAAGAAGAAGGATGGTACTTTGAGATTGTGCATTGATTATAGGCAGTTGAATAAGGTGACTATCAAGAATAAGTATCCTTTGCCTAGAATTGATGATCTTTTTGATCAGTTGAAGGGAGCAGCAATTTTCTCCAAGATTGATTTGAGATCAGGGTACCATCAGTTGAGAGTCAGAGCTGAGGATGTACCTAAGACAGCCTTCCGCACAAGGTATGGGCATTATGAGTTTTTGGTGATATCACCAACAGCTTTTATGGATTTGATGAACTGGGTGTTTAGACCCTATCTAGTCCAGTTTGTGGTGGTCTTTATCAATGATATTTTGGTGTATTTGCATAATGAGGAGGATCATGATAAGCACTTGCGAATTGTATTGCAGATCTTGAGAGAGAAGTTGAGAGAGAAGCAGTTGTATGCTAAGCTGTCTAAGTGTGAGTTTTGGCTTGATCAAGTGACTTTTCTCTGTCATGTGGTGTCAGCAGATGGTATTAAAGTTGATCCAAGTAAAGTTGAAGCTATTTTGAATTGGAGTCCACCGAAGACAGTGAATGAGATTATAAGTTTTCTGGGTTTGGCAGGTATTATCAACGGTTTGTGAAGGGTTTTTCTTTGATAGCTGCTCCACTCACCAGATTACTTTGGAAGGGAGCTAGATTTGTGTGGTCAGATCATTGTCAAGCAAGCTTTGAGTAGTTGAAGGAGATAGTACTGCCGGTAGGATGGCATGCCAAACCCCCATTCCAGACCGGTTTTACCCATTTACCGAGTAGAGCATATATAACATTCCATATATACCCATTCATTTCGTATATATACCACATATTCTCCATGTATATACAATATATACTTACACAAATACCACATATACTCACATATGTATCAAATATATTCACATATATACCATATACACACATATATATACCATATATATACGTATTTCCCCACGTATATACCTTATCTATATATTCACATGATAACGAACATGTATTCCATCACGTGACTTTTATCACGGTTATGAAATTCAGATTGATTTTCTCCTCTTTTCCATCTAATTTATTCTTCATATTCATACTTAAATTCAATACCAAAAATAAAATGATAACACACCCACACCAAGTTTTTGACCAAGTTAATAATGAAAAATTACCATATGAACAATAAACTCTGGTTCTTGACCCAACTTGATCCTTGATTAGAAAATTTGTATAAAATAATCTACTTGGCTAAAAACTCAAAAAATTTTACATAATTTAGTTTTGCATCTTAAAATCATTCTTTTAAAATTTTATATCAAACTGGACACAAAATCTTGGTCAACTAGTTCACCCAACAAGACTGCTCCAGTTGCCCTGCATCCTGGCAGCAGTTCTGAATTTTGTGAATTCCGTAAATTAAATTCAATCAATGTGGTTACAAATTATTTTTCTCAAATACTAGACTCACTAAAAAACAACATATCCAATATTAAATTGGATATTATTTTTCTACATTTTATTAAAAATCCAGAAAGATGGCTGTCTCAGTCAAGGTACCTGCTAGAGCAGGTCTAATAAAAATAATCTTTCCAAACTCATAACCATTCCAAATTCAACTCAACATATTTTTCATTCATTCTAGACTCATTGAGACACAACATATCAAAAATTTAACTCAAGATAAGTTTTCTATATTTAATTAAAAATCATACAAGTCACAGCATTTTACTAATTGTAAAATAGAAAAATTTCAAAAGGAGTTCAATGGTTAAAGTACCAAACCTTACTATTTCTTAGTCCTTTATCTATATCACTTCCTTTCCTTCCTTGTCTCCTTGATTTCCTATGAAATTTAACATCACATATACAAAGGTAAGAACCCTAGGTATAGACATAGTCTTATCTTATGATTTTTCTAATGGTTGCTAGCTTATTTTCACCATTAAACACCATTATTTCTTTCATCAAATCCTTCAAATAATTATTTCTTGAATTTTCTCCAAATCTAGCTACATGAACCCTAATTTCAATCTCTTAAATTAACCATTCATCCATGAAATTAAAACTAGAGAAAGGTTTCTCTTACCTTATAATCTTGTTTGTCACCAAAATCTTCAACCAAAAGCCTTAAACTTTGGAAAAATCACCTCCTTCTTCCTTCTCTTATGGTTTGGACGAGTTCACCATGTAAGAGAGGGCTTTTATTTTCTTTCCTTATCTTATTTTGATCCAAATGTCAGCCATAAGTAGTGAAAATATGTTGGTATAGATGTTGACTTCCAATTGGTACACCTTATAGCAAAAATGGCCACTTTTAATTGGTCCACTTGCCTTCTTCTTTTATCTATTTATTTGGAAAGCCATTAGTCTTCCTTTTATTCATATTTTGACCCCCTCAACTTTCTTGTGCTGTAATTTTTTTAGTCTAGGGTGTGAAAATATCAAAATACCGTCCAGCGATTAATCGATTGTAACTTTTAAACCGTGCGTTTTCGGAAAAAATTGAAACCCACGGTTATGACCCAATTAATCTCGAGAATACTTTTCCGGGGTCGGATATGGTCACTATTAAGAACTTCCGACACTTAATTTTTAACTTTACATAGTTGCCCCTAACTTTTGAGAAATTTCTACTTAGGTCCCGTCAGCTCCACTGTGTACACCAATTTCATATTTGACTATCCCGAGCCTCTATTTGACCACTCGTTCATGTCCTCCTTGCCCATTACTCAACTATCTAGCCTTTGGGATGTGACAGTTCTACCCTCCTTAATTTAAGTTTCGCCCCGAAACTTGCTTGTTGCGAGTCTAGAAACATCCTACAATATAAAAGTAATCAGCAGTCTGCACAGCTCGACATATAACCTTTTTCCTATATGGCATGTACATTAGACTCAATAACTCATGCTTAATTATTCTCGACTCTTTCTTATTTCACAAACATAATTTCATATATAACTGTTTCACAAATACCATAACTACTACAGGGTATCCCGTTTTACGTTGGTAATGGCCACTCCCAACATAAAACGTATATCCTCCTATATTTTCCTCTTCCTATCTAAAGTCTTTCTAACTCACTTCATTTACTATCTCTCGATATCCTAATTATCATACACTTTCCTATGTCTAACCGCCCAAGAACGGCTAAACTAATGCTCTGATACCACAAATTGTAACACCCCTTCCTGACCTATGAATAAGCCGAGGAGGAATGTCACATCGGGATGCGAGCTCTGGTTACAATGTCTTAATTAAGAATTCTTATTAAAAAAATTTCACATTGTTCAGCTTCAGTTTCTATTAACTTCCTCCCATACTTACTGAGGCGCATAAATTCTTTCTCATACTCTAATACAGTCATTCTACCTTGCTTCAAATGGATGAACTCATTGCGCCTTGTAGCTTAATATGCATTAGTGATATATCTCTTTTTGAACTCGCTTCTGAAAAATTCCCAAGTCCGTTGTTCCAGTGGAACCCGTTGCTGAGTGGTATCCCACCATATGTATGCCTCCTCCGTCAAGAGTGACGTAGCACAAATTACTCTTTCTTCCGGAGTGCATCGAAGCTGGTCAAGAACTCTAATGATACTATCTAACCAATATTTCGCTTCCTCAGATCCCTCTTCATGACCAGCCTTAAACTCCTTTGCACCATATTTCCTCAGCTTTTCAATCGGGGGTTTCCTATCCCCCTCAGCAGCAGGGCCCCTTCCGGTCAGTTGTTGGAATGCTGCTGCTATCTGCCTAAGGTAAGTTTCCGGACCGGGTACTTCGGCTGCTGCTGGCCGTAGTCCTGGTCCATGGGCTTTCTCAACACCTATTGGTGCGGAGGCTTGGGATTCTGTCTCCTGTTCCATAGCTTGGTTGTTACTACTTACTCTGCCTCTGCCTCTGCCTCTGCCTGTAACTCTACTTCCAATTACAGATGGTTGTTCCTGTGCAATGGGTACTGTTGTAACTTTCTTTGGGCAATCCCTTCTCAAATGGCCCCTTTCACCACAGCCCCAACATACTCCATCTATTGCAAACCAACAATCTCCAAGATGTTTCTTTCCACAAATTTCACAGGTTGGATATTCCACTCTATTATTTCCTGCCGAACTCGCCATTGGTGAAGTTGAAGAACCCGACCTCTGTATTGTTCCCTGGCTTTGTATTTGTCTTAGGGGTCCAGAAAATCCACTCCTAGATTTCTTACTAGTAGGCTGATAATTACTTGGGGTGCTCTGAACCTGTTCCCTTTTTTGCTGGATTTTCTGTTGACAACTCTTCATATTCACTTGTACCTTCTCAACATCTAGTGCTTTAGCTACTAATCTTGAAAATTCAGTATCCTCCAGCACTACTAATTGGATCTTAATTTCATCATTAAGTCCTTCCAAAAATTTCTCACATATGTATCATATATATTCACATATATACTATATACACGCATATATATACCATATATATACGTATTTCCCCACGTATATACCTTATCTATATATTCACATGATAACGAACATGTATTCCATCACGTGACTTTTATCACGGTTATGAAATTCAGATCGATTTTCTCCTCTTTTCCATCTAATTTATTATTTATATTCATACTTAAATTCAATACCAAAAATAAAATGATAACACACCCACACCAAGTTTTTGACCAAGTTAATAATGAAAAATTACCATATGAACAATAAACTCTGGTTCTTGACCCAACTTGATCCTTATTTTTGAAAATTTGTATAAAATAATTTAGTTTTGCATCGTAAAATCATTCCTTTAAATTTTTATATCAAACTGGACACAAAATCTTGGTCAACTAGTTCACCCAACCAGACTGCTCCAGTTGCCCTGCATCCTGGCAGCAGTTCTGAATTTTGTGAATTCTGTAAATTAAATTCAATCAATGTGGTTCCAAATTATTTTTCTCAAATACTAGACTCACTAAAAAACAACATATCCAATATTCAATTGGATATTATTTTTCTACATTTTATTAAAAATCCAGAAAGATAGCTGTCTCAGTCAATGTACCTGCTGGAGCAGGTCTAATAAAAATAATCTTTCCAAAATCATAACCATTCCAAATTCAACTCAACATATTTTTCAGTAATTCTAGACTCATTGAGACACAACATATCAAAAATTCAACTCAAGATAATTTTTCTATATTTAATTAAAAATTATACAATTCACAGCATTTTACTAATTGTAAAACAGAAAAATTTCAAAAGGATTTCATTGGTTAAAGTACCAAACCTTACTATTTCTTAGTCCTTTATCTATATCACTTCCTTTCCTTCCTTGTATCCTTGATTTCCTATGAAATTTAACATCACATATACAAAGGTAAGAACCCTAGGTATAGACATAGTCTTATCTTATGATTTTTCTAATGGTTGCTAGCTTATTTTCACCATTAAACACCATTATTTCTTTCATCAAATCCTTCAAATAATTATTTCTTGAATTTTCTCCAAATCTAGCTACATGAACCCTAATTTCAATCTCTTAAATTAACCATTAATCCATGAAATTAAAACTAGAGATAGGTTTCTCTTACCTTATAATCTTGTTTGTCACCAAAATCTTCAATCAAAAGCCTTAAACTTTGGAAAAATCACCTCCTTCTTCCTTCTCTTATGGTTTGGACGAGTTCACCATGTAAGAGAGGGCTTTTATTTTCTTTCCTTAGCTTATTTTGATCCAAATGGCAGCCATAAGTGGTGAAAATATGTTGGTATAGATGTTGACTTCCAATTGGTACACCTTATAGCAAAAATGGCCACTTTTAATTGGTCCACTTGCCTTCTTCTTTTATCTATTTATTTTGCAAGCCATTAGGCTTCCTTTTATTCATATTTTGACCCCCCTCAACTTTCTTGTGCTGTAATTATATAGTCTAGGGTGTGAAAATATCAAAATACCCTCCAGCGATTAATCGATTGTAACTTTTAAACCGTGCCTTTTCGGAAAAAATTGAAACCCACGGTTATGACCCAATTAATCTCGAGAATACTCTTCCAGGGTCGGATATGGGCACTATTAAGAACTTCCGACACTTAATTTTTAAGTTTACATAGTTGCCCCTAACTTTTGAGAAATTTTCACTTAGGTCCCGTCAGCTCCACTATGTACACCAGTTCCATATTTGACTATACCGAGCCTCTATTTGACCACTCGTTCATGTCCTCCTTGCCTATTACTCGACTATCTAGCCTTTGGGATGTGACATGCTACAACCTTTAACAGTTCCAGAATTGAAATGGGAGCGTGTAACAATGGATTTTGTGCCTGGGATACCTTTGACTCAGAAGAAGCATAATGCAATCTGGGTGATAGTTGATCATTTGATGAAGACAGCTCATTTTCTTCCAGTTTGGATGGACTATTATCTTGAGAAGTTGGCTGAGTTGTATATCCGTGAGATAGTAAAGTTGCATGGAGTCCCAATTTCTTTAGTGTCTGATCGAGATCCTCGGTTTACTTCAAAGTTTTGGAAGAGTTTGCATGATACTTTGGGTTCTCGGTTGAATTTTAGCACTGCTTTTCATCCTCAGACAGATGGGCAGTCAGAGAGAGTGATACAGATTTTAGAGGACATGTTGAGAAGCAGTGTCATTGATTTCTCTGGGAGTTGGGACAGATTCTTGCCATTAATAAAATTTGCTTATAATAACAGTCATCAGTCTAGTATTAGAATGACACCTTATGAGGTATTGTATGGTAGAAGATGCAGAACGCCTCTATGTTGGGATGGGGTTGGAGAAGGAAAGTTAGTTGGTCCCAATTTGATTAAAGAAACGAAAGAGAAGGTGAAGATAATTCGGGATCGGTTGAAAGCAACTTCAGACTGACAGAAGTCCTATTCAGATTTGAAGAGAAGAGACATAGAGTTTAATATTGGAGATAAAGTATTTTTGAAAGTGTCTCCTTGGAAGAAGATTTTGAGATTTGGCCGCAAAGGGAAATTGAGTCCTCGTTTTATTGGACCTTATGAGGTATTGGAGAGACTTAGACTAGTTGCCTATCATTTAGCTTTGCCGCCTGAATTGGATAGAATTCATAATGTCTTCCATGTCTCTATGCTGCGGATGTACAAATCAGACCCATCTCACATTCTGTCGGTTGAATCCATTGAGGTGAGTCCGGATCTGACTTTTGAGGAAGAACCAGTGGCTATTTAGGCACATGAAGTGAAAGAGTTGAGAAATAAAAATGTGCCACTTGTGAAGGTTCTTTGGAAGAATCGCGCTAAGGAAGAGACAACTTGGGAGAGTGAGCAAGTGATGAGAGACTAGTATGCTCAATTATTCCAGACTTGAGATCAGGTAATTTCGAGGATGAAATTTATTTGTAGAGGGGGAGAATTGTAATATCCCAAACTATACCCTGAAATTTTTGGAATGATTATTGTTGAAATTGGATTTAATGATATAAAGTATATATTTATGATTAAGTGGTAAGAGAGGAAAAGAGAAGTGTGTAATAATGCTTTTGATAGAGATATATACAACATATACAAGTCAACTAATGAGATGGTCAAATGAGATTTATTGATTATTTTATAATGGAAATTAATTATATGGAAGATGATATTTTGTTTAATTATATTGTTATAATAATGTATATTGCTTGGTGGAGATTTATTGGAGAATTGAGTGGTTATTGAAGGTTGACTTTGCTCTTCTCTCTTCTTCTTCTTCTTCTTCTTTCTTTTCTTTGGCCAGCTATCACCATAGCTAGAAGGAAAGGGATTTTTGTTGCTTCCTAATTCAAGATTTGAAGGTGTTTCAAGAGATCAAGTTGGAGTTTGAAGGATTTTCTTCACTTTTGGTAAGTTTCCAACTTGTTTCCTTGGTTTCCTTTTGAGTTTGTGTATTGAGCTTGGTGTATGGTTGTTGTTGATATGTGTGGTAAATTGTGGTGTGCTTAAGAGTGTTTGGTCTTATTGTCTTTGATTTTGGGGTTGGTTTGAAGGAAAGGTTAAGTTTGGTGATGGAAAGCAAGTGTTGTGGATTATGTGTGGGTTGAGTTGTGATTATGGTTGTGATTTGTATTTGATGTATGTATTGAGTTGTTTTGGTGTTTATGCAAGTTTATTATGGTTTATTGATGGTTTTGGGTAAGATTGTTTGGAGTGAAAAAAGGTTAAGTAAGATGTTTGTTGGTGTCAGAATCAGGATTTTTGGCCTGACATGCCTATGAGCATGGCCAAGTCTTTGGACGTGTCGATGGTTATATTTTCTGGATGGGTGACACGACCAGTGACATGCCCATGTCACTAAACATGCCACAGCTTCTGTGTTGGAGTATTATTGACACGTCTAGCGACACGCCCATGTCACTGAGCATGTCATAGCTACTGTGATGTTGGTGGATTGACACGGCCAGTGACACACCCATGTCACTGACCGTGTCAAAGCTTCTGTGTTGTGGATTTAGGGCACGATCAGGGGCATGCTCGTGTTGTTAAGCATGTCATGTGTAGAGTTTGCCCTAGTTGGTTCTTGTTCTTATTTCCTTATGTGTATCACTAAGTGAGTGTGTATAATCACCTTTGGATTAGGTTTTGAAGTAATTGAGTTGCCCTAATCCAAGTGTTGAAGGATTCTTGGAAGAGGAGTTTGGAATTGGTGTTTGTAGCTCTTGAGGTACGTACAAACCCTACATGATTGCATACATTTACATTATTGTGGGACTTAACACATTTTGTTGGAAAATGTGTTAGGTTATATATCATATTGTTAATATATGAGAGTGGTGCAATGGTTTGTATTATGTGCATTATGTGAATTATATATTGAGAGTATATTTGGTGTACGTATATAGGGTATAGGAGTGTTACAGATCCAGGGCTGGCTAGCCTTCAAGGCCATTTAGGCAATTGCTTAAGGCCCCAACCAGTCAACCCCTTTTTATTTTATAGAACTTTTTTTTTAAATATTAATTATAATAACTTTAAAAAATAGTTAAAATAAAATATATAGAGTTAATGATTCCTTATAATACTCTTATACCCTATACACATATAATATATACATTTAGTATATGTTAAATATCCGTATACAATACAAAAATATCACGATCCGATTTTTAAAAAAAAATTATATTTCTGATTTAAAATTTCAAACACCTTAAAATATATAATTAACTAGTAAACAAAATATTCTTTATTAATTATCGGAACCCAAAATAAAAATTTCATAAAAAAAATCTCTGAAAAAAATTTGCTAGAGTTTTGTCTGTAATTTGGACATCTCAAAAATTTAACAATTTTCACAACCTACATAAAAACACTCCCAATAAAACAATTTACACATTTCCACCTCAACTTCTCAAATCCTCCATATTTCTCAAAACATTTACATCTATTTACATAAATACATATATACATCAAAACACATATACATAACCCACATTATACAATTATTCAAAACATCCTTTATACTTTAAAATATATATACTCCAAAAATATAATATAATATACATAATATCAAAATATACTGTGAGCGGAGATTTTTGCCCTCACTCCCAGTGGAATGGTTCTTGCGACTTCGGCACTGTTTAGGCTCAGGGCCTTATAGAACACGGACTTAAGTCCGGAGAAAAATGGAGTCGCCACCTGGATGGGCCGGAAAAAAAGAAAGGGGTGGATGACTCGATTCCTAAGGAATCCCCAACCCCTTAATGGGTTCGGAAAGTTGGGTACGTGTGGGGAAGGTGAGAAATGACCCAGCACCCCCACAACGCCTGGTTCATTGGAACCGGCCTCCTTTATAGGTCTTAATATTATAAAATTCTTAAGTATAATAACATTATCCATATTACACACAATAATTAAAAGAAAGCATCAATATATTAAAATTAAAGCAAGGTCCAAGCAAAACAAATAAATGGACACCCATCCGAAGATGGAAACATGTCCTTACATCACATGCCTAAATAGTACACCCACCGAAAGGTAGAAACATGCCCTTTACATTGGTTCTAAAATAGAAAAGCAATTTAAATTACATGATATTTAACTAATGAGTTACCTACCAAGTGGAAACATACCTCTTACAACATTTGGAAGTCTAAATAAATTGATAAAAGTAAATAACCATTCACCATAAACAAATCATTCATCAAAGGTATTAAATAGAAAGTAAACATCTATCCATGATAAATTAAATAAACCAAGTATTAAAGTTAAATAAATTACAGCATATAAAATAAATCAAAGCATAATCAAATATAGAATTAAATAAAGCAAATAAAAGTCCAATTATAGCTACTGTAATTTTTTTATGGAATTAAAATAGATTGAGGATTTTATATTTTAAAAGGTTGGTAAAACTCTTTGATTAAACAAATTAAGGTTTGAATGGCGAAATCATGAAACTAGGGTTTTAGACACTTTAAAATACTTTTGATTTGTGGTTTTAAATGGTGATTTCAAGCTTACTGTGTAAATTTAGAATATTAGTGGTTTTATGGTTTTTAAAGTTTTAAAGGATTAAAGTTTAGAAAAAGTTAGGGTTTAAGGTTTTAAAGGGGTTAAAGTTTACTATTTTAGGTTTGGAAGTTGAATTAGGGTTTTAGGATTTAAAATTAGGGTCTCAGGTGATGAATTGGCTTTTAGAATTTGGAAATCAATTTGATAATTTTATGAAGTTTTATGAATTTAAACAAACGGGTTAAAGTTTTTATAAACAGAAAATATGTTTTTTAAGGCTTTTTGAAAGAAACAGAACCTAGTTTAAAATTTTGAAAGAAACAAAATCAAATTTTGGTTTTGTTTAAAAATATGTTCAATTAAGGTTTTAAGATTTTAAAGAAGTAAAAATAACAATTTCAAGCCTTTTAGAAAATAGACCAACAAAATAAGGTTTTTGACTTTAAAAAAACTAAATTAAAGTTCTAAGATTTTAAATTTTGAAAAACACAAATTCCTAGTTTTAGCTACTGTGAAAAAATAACCATAGAATTTAATACATACATCCTTTTGATGATTCCTCCAAAAATTGTTTTTCTTGGATGAATTAAAACAAAGACAATTGCTGCCTTTTGAATTCCTTAAATTGTGTCCCTGCTATTCCAGAAAAAAAATTCAATTGCTCCTTTTCCTTCACTGATTTGGTTTCAACTTTTTTAAGCTACTGTCCAATTTTTTGATTTTCGGCCTCTCCCTTAATTTGATTGCCTTTGGTCCTTATTTATAGAGCTTTCATATGTTTTATTCCTAATTAATCATAGCAAGTAATATTGATAAGAAAAGGAAATCGAAACCTAATTGAATTAGGTTTCAAAAAATTTGCGTCGGAAAAATTGCGCTGCCGAAAAAAAATTGCCGCAGGAAAAAATGCGTTGGTGAAAAAATCTGCCGCAGTCAACTGCGGCAGTGGGCGAGGAGCAGGCGTCGCCTGCAGGATTTTCCTGCGGGGAAATTCCTAAGGGAAAAATGCCCACAGGCCCACACAATGATTTTTTCGTCGACGATTTTTATTTTTATTTTTATTTTTTTGACTTTTATTTGTTTATTTTTATTTTTATTAATAAAAATTAGATACTAAAGTAAAAATTATTTGATTAAGATAACAAAAATTATTTTGGACCAATTAGACAACACAAATCATTTTGGACTAAATAAAACATATTGGACCGGACTGGGTCAAAAATTAAGGGTCTACAGTTTGCCCCCTGCTTGAAAAATCTGAGACTTTAGTGAAAGAGAGTGAAAAGCAATAAGACTTAATTTTTGAGATGGTTGAGGTTTTGGGTTCTGGACCCGATTTGAGTTCTGGACTCAATGATAAATTCTAGGTTCTAGACCTAAGGAAAATTTGGGTTCTGGACCCGGTTTGAGTTCTGGACTCAAGGATAATTCTAGGTTCTCGACCTAAGAAAAATTTGGGTTCTGGACCCGGTTTGAGTTCTGGACTCAAGGATGATTCTAGGTTCTGGACCTAAGGAAAATTTGGGTTCTGCACCCGGTTCGAGTTCTGGACTCAAGGATGATTCTAGGTTCTGGACCTAAAGAAAAATTTGGCTTCTGGACCCGATTCGAGTTCTCGACTCAAGAGAGATTCTAGGTTCTGGACCTAAAGAAAAATTTGGGTTCTAGACCCGGTTTGAGTTCTGGACTCAAGGATAATTCTAGGTTCTGGACCTAAGGAAAATTTTGGTTCTGGACCCGGTTCGAGTTCTGGACTCAAGGATAATTCTAGGTTCTGGACCTAAGAAAAATTTGGGTCATGGACCCAGTTCGAGTTCTGAACTTAGAAGAGATTCTAGGTTCTGGACATAATGGTAATTTTGGGTTCTAGACCCGAGCTAAATTCTGGACTTAGAAGAGATTATTGCTTCTGGACCTAAGGAAAAAATTTGGGTTCTGGACCCGGTTCGAGTTCTGGACTCAAGGATGATTCTAGGTTCTGGACCTAAGGAAAATTTGGGTTATGGACCCGGTTTGAGTTCTGGACTCAAGGGAGATTCTAGGTTCTTGACCTAAGAAAATTTTGGGTTCTGGACCCAAGCTAAGTTCTGGACTTTGAAATAATTCTAGGTTCTGGACCTAATGGTAAATTTAGATTCTGGACTCGGTTCGAGTTCTAGACTCAAGGATAATTCTAGGTTCTGGACCTAAAGAAAAATTTGGGTTCTGGACCCTATTCTAGTTCTGGACTCAAGAATAATTCTAGGTTCTGGACTTAAGGAAAATTTAGGTTCTTGACCATGTTTGAGTTCTGGACTTAAGGATAATTCTAAGTTCTGGACCCGGTTCGAGTTCTGAACTCAAGGGAGATTCTAGGTTCTGGACCTAAGAAAAATTTGGGTTCTGAACCCGATTCGAGTTCTGAACTCAAGGGAGATTCTAGGTTCTGGACCTAAGGAAAATTTGGGTTCTGGACCCGGTTCGAGTTCTGGACTCAAGGATGATTCTAGGTTCTGGACCTAAGAAAAATTTAGGTTCTGGACCCTGTTCGAGTTCTGGACTCAAGGATGATTATAGGTTCTGGACCTAAGGAAAATTTAGGTTTTGGACCCTGTTCGAGTTCTGGACTCAAGGGAGATTCTAGGTTCTGGACCTAAGAAAAATTTGGGTTCTGGATCCGAGCTAAGTTCTGGACTTAGAAATAATTCTAGGATCTTGACCTAATGGTAAATTTGGGTTCTGGACCCGGTTTGAGTTCTGGACCCAAGGAAGATTCTAGGTTCTGGACCTAAGAAAAATTTGGGTTCTGGACCCAAGCGAATAATAATTTTTTGCTTGCCGTTCCTCTATAAAAGGCCACCAATCCTTCATTTCATTTCACAATTTCAATTTCAATTTCGTAATTCTCTCAAATTTCTTTTAAATTTTAGCATATATTTTTCAAAAATAATGCATACTTCGAGGTCGGGAACTCATTCTAATGCCGAGTTATTGGAGTTTATTCGGCATCATGAAGACAAAAGTCTAGATATACTGGCCAGGATGCCGCTTCATCGCAGTTCCAATCCAAAGAGCGAGGTAATTATTTTTCTTTCTTTTTCTCTTAATTGATTTGATTGATTTATATATGTTTTTTTATTATGAAAAATAAATTAATTTAAGTAGATAGAATAACACGTACTTACCTAGTATTAACTTACCTGGGTCTATGTTAGCATGATCGTTGTGTCGTTCGGGCTGGAGGGTATATTTATAAGGCCCGACGATGGTACGATGTAATGCCTTCTCGAGTAAGGCGGATTATCCGAGATTGCGGCTTTGAACCGTTCATCTTTCAATTGCCATCTGAAGAATATCAGATAGACCGAATCGTAGTCCAGGCGCTTGCAGAGCGATGGCTGGATATAACTCACACTTTTCACTTGCCCATAGGGGAGATGACAATTTGTCCAGTCGATTTTACTACCATAACTGGCCTTCGATATGATGGTCCTCTGATTCCTCTGACCAATGAAATTTTAACATTTGAAGAAATTCAAGAATTAATTAGTATGGAACCATCATATAAAGGGCCTTTTAAGATAAAAAAAATTGAGCCGATTCGTAGTTATTGAATTAACTACGAAGGTCGGGTTGGAAGAAACAGGGCCAAACAGTATGCTCGAGGATTTTTGTTATATCTGCTTAGGTCGACCATCTTAAGCAGCACTGAATCATCCATTCACTTGTCAGTGTTGAGTGCCCTTTCTTATCTCAGAATGGTACCATCTTCTGGCTGGGGTGAAGCTGGTCTCGCATGTCTTTATCATGGTCTTGATAAGCTTTGCCAAAATAAGAATTCTTTTGTCGGCTTGATGGCGGTTGTCGAGGTATTCTTTCTTCCACCAATGTCTTTTCCCCTCTTTTCTTGCATGAATGTGATCTTTATTGTTATTGTAGAGATGGGCATATGAACACAACCTCGTGAGGGTACCCGACATTAAATTACTGGTTGTCCGATCGTGTGGATGTTCATGGCTCTCATCATGTGCATACTCATCGCTTTGTGTTGAGCTGTTTAACCTGGGATTAGGTAAAATAACATTAGTATGCTTTAAATTTTAGGTGAAAGTTTTACTTACCTTATGTTATCCTGCAGGTGAATTTGGCCTAGTGGAGCACAGAAGAGCGAGCAAACTGGTGATTAGGGCTGCACTGTCTTTCCAACATTCTCGTCGAATTATTGCTGGCCCAGTATCTAGTGACTGGTTTCTCGGGGAGAGAGTTTATGAATGGTTTCTCGATCCAAAGCAGCCGAGGTTTACGATGCAAATCCCGGAATATACTTTAAATATTATGTAGATGTCGGAGGATGCATGGTGGTCAGCCCGGTATGGTTATGGTGCCGAGTCATTTCTCCATTCACTTGGTCCATTTTATGCCCATTTTATTCAAAGAATACTCTTGAACTTTGATGTATCTCCTATTGGTGTGAGAGAGATTTTCAACGAAAATGAGGGTAGAGATGAGGAGGAACATCACGGAGATGCAGGAGAGTCTATTCCACATCTCGGGGCCAGTACTTCTTAGGTAAAACTTTTACAACTTTTCCCTTGCAACTGCTTTTTCTTTCTTTGATTCCTTAATGATTGTTGCAGGTTGTTGGCTCATTTGATCATGAGGCTGGACCTTCTTTCACTGCCCCTTCATTTGCTCATTCTAGCCAGCCGGATATGTCATCTCATCCGCAGGGTATTGATATAAACTACCTGGTACATTCCTTATTTCATAATAGTTTATGCTATATGTATGCATGATTATGTATGCTCTTACCTTTTCCTTCTTGGCTCACAACGGATGCTCGAAGAACAAAATAAGAAACTTCAAGAAGAGTTAGCTGCAAGTCGCCAGCAGGCTTCTCATTTTGAAAGTTTATATCATCAATTCGAATAAAATTTTTGTAACTTCCGATTTTGGGGGATGAGGGATCCCGGCGCTTCTTCATCAAGAGGCCCCCAGACTAATGAACACGAGATCCTTTCATTTGCTTCTGATGAAGACCATGACAGATCGGAACTGTAACACCCCCATACTCTATATAAGTACTATACATATACCAAGTATACATACAATACGTATATAAAGTATAAGAATGTCACTTTTCTTTTCCAATTAAAAACCTTTATCCAAGTTTAAGCAATATTGCATTAATTTAAAGAGCATTTACAAAAATCATTATTCTTATAAAAAATACAACATAATTAAAGTCACACATGTATGCATCACCTTCTAGTTGGTCTCGAGACACTCTTACCCTTCTCGTGGCATAACAGCTGGACTTCCAGATCAACCGCATAACCACCTGCGCGATTACACCACCGCGCTAAGCCCGAGAGCTTAGTAATACAAATAAATATAATATATATATATACTTTACATAAAGATCATACCTTATACTTTTAACATCATGTTTTATTGTTTTCTTACCCTGTTTTCCTTTCTCAAAGCATTCTTCATATATTCCCACTGATCTCATAAATCATACACATATTTACATAGAACATTCACAAAACTATACTTACCATTTCTATCTCATATACATATACATATACATCATTTTAACAAATCACTATTCAATGATCTATCCAAACCTTCATGAGAACAATTCTCACAAATTCCACATTCATAAACATTTTACACATCATACTATATTCTCATAAACTCATATCTCAACAAAACTCCTCAAGCCATATTCATTTTAAATATATCATTACACACATTACCAAATCATACTTCATAACATTATTTTATTCACAAATTTATCAATCATGAAACACACTTCCAACAAAAGCAATCATAGATCTCATTACTCATTTAGTTCAACATTTGGATATCACATTAACAACAAAGACAGACTCGGGCCCAAACAAAACACTAACATGCCATTCCATTATCAGAGTTAATGCTTTGGTTTAATCATCACATTTATCATTATCCCAACTAGGCTTCAAGGATTTAGGTTCAACCAAGCTTCAAGGGGAACAAAGCATGCTAAGTATCAACCCAACTTGGCTTCAAGAACCAATCCAACCTAGCTTCAAGGGTTGTAACATCTCAATTAGGCTTCAAGGATTTGACCCAACCAAGCTTTAAGGGGAGTAAAACATGTTAAACTTCAACCCAACTTGGCTTCAAGGATCAAGTCCAACCTAACTTCAAGAGATTGTTACTCATATTAGGCATGCCACCAATAACAAACTCTGAAAATGGAATAACACATTAGCTATACAATTCATTTATCAATTTCATTCTCAATTGAATTATCATAACAAATAACAATGGCTTCACATGTCATTTGAATCATCATAGCCAATAACAATGGCTTCACATGTCATTTGAATCATCATAGCCAATAACAATGGCTTCACATGTCATTTGAATTATCATTGCCAATCACAATGGCCTCATATCTCAATTTATGTTATAACCTTTCATTATTCGAGTATACATAATCAATTACCCCATCATATCACTCACATTATACATATAGCATCATTAGTATCACATTTTAAATACATTATTCATATAATACATCACCATTCATAAGACTTACAATGCATAGTACACAACCTTGTTCATATAATATCATATGCATTATCAAATGTAAGTTCAATTCCAATCATTTAAGAAGAACAAAAACCAAACACAGTAACCAACACACCCAAGGGACACGGCCAAGCTTGTGGCCGTGTCTCTCAATCCAACACTTCAGTAGCAAATACGGGCACAGGACACGGCCAAGCTTGTGGCCGTGTCTCTCAAAACAAATTGGCAGTGACCAACACTGGCATAGAACACGGCCGTGTCTCCTCAAAATCCACCCAACACGGCCAAAATTCCCTTGACTTGGCCGTGTCTCTCATGAATTGGCCGTGTCTCTCCTTGCTTTTGGTCGTGTCACTCATGGATTGAAACCCTAACATACACAAGTCTCCTCTAATTGCACTCAAACTCATCATACACAAAATAGCATGGTTCAAATGAATGGAATCAATGTTCTAAACACAAATTCTACATGTTTATCACAATATTCACCTTATTAGAACACATCCACAAAACATTTAAACACATACTATCATAAAACCCTAAAACCAACATCCTTCTCCATCTTCCAAAATCAACATCCACCACTTCCAACAACAACACCTATTTAAACTCTTAACTTAAAACCAAATTTAAAACTTGAAAACACATTACAAACACATCTCATCATCAATTCAACAAACCCTAATTAACTTCAAATACCACTTCAAAAGAATAAAAGAAATCAAAGAAAATAACTTACCTTAGTTATAAACTTCTTGAATCATCACTTGATCACTTAATCTTCCTTCAATTTGAGCTTAACTCTTCAAGATCTTCTCTTTGTCTCTTGCTTTCCTTTGTCTATGGAGGAGCTGGCCAACAATGGAGAAGAAGAAGAAATCATGAAGAAAACAAAGTCAATTCTTCTTTAAATCTCCACCAAGAGTTTTTAACCAAACAATTACCTATATACCCTTATCCATTTAACTAACCTCTTGTCTCTTATATGCCCATATAAGTAATTTCACCTATCACAAATGAAAATATCTTCTTGCATTGACTCTCCCTTGACCAACTTATATGTTATATATATTATCATATAAACAACATATACATTTCTCTCTAAACCCTCTTTTCTTTCCCAAAACACATATACATAAGCATTCACTTTCCAATTCCTTTTTTTTTTCTTTCAAATCAACATATACATTCAATCCCATTTAAAACAACAACAACAACAACAACATCAACAACAACAACATTCAAAACTTCTAGGGCATTTATGGGGATATTACAGGAACTCCAAGGCAATAGGAATTTTAGTGCTTCTGCTTTGGGCGGACTCGGGATGAGTGATTTGCCCCCTCCTCCAACAGGCGATGATTTTTTCAAGTCTTTATTTGGTGACCTACCACCACCCTCTTAGTGATATGTAAATATTGTAGAAATTGTAAAACATTATACAATAATGAAAAATATACAATTTTCCTCTTTACTGTAACTCTTTTCTTTTTTTTTCTTTTCTTTTTTTTATTATTTTTTCGTTACTGCAAATTTTTTTTTACTACAGTACACCATAAATTTACATCGACTTCTTTTGTTAAACCAAATCCAATGTGGTAAAGAAAATTCATTGCCACTTCTTTTCCCTATACCATATGGTCTTATCCTTTTCCATCATTTTTTCCATTTCACTTTTGAAAAAGGTTTGTTTCCTCTATAGAAATCACCCTTCATGCCATATTTTAATTCATAAACCAAAAATCTCTCTCTTTCAATGTGAAGACTCCCTTTAGCAATTTTAATTTTTCCTTCATTCATTCACCATGACCGAGCATCATTTAAAGAGAATAAAAAATTTATTTAAGAATGTGGATGCCATTCATTGGAAGCAAATTTCATAGTCAAAACTTGATGTTTTAAAATGTTTTCAAAATGTCAAATTGGACCACTCCTTCTTTTGTCGTGGCTTCCTTGTGGGATATGAATTCTAGGGTATTTAGAATTAATGGCTTTGAAATGTGTCCCTTGATTGAAGAATTTGAGGTCATCCTTGGATATCCAAATAATCAACAAATGGCATTACCCATATTGATTTCCAGGACTCAACAGAAGATGCAGATGTTATTTCAAATTCCAAAACCCGAAGTTCTTCTGTTGATGAGAGGTGAAAAAATTCTACTTGCTCCTTTGATTGACTTTTGTTTCTCTCATTTTGCTCCTACTAAGGCATGGGGACGCATGCTTTGTCTTTGCTTACTCGGCCAATTCTTGCTTGTTTCTTCTGACGGCGATATTGATCCACAAGTATTGGATATTATGAACCAAATGGAAGGAGGCTTATCACCGGTACCTGTGATTTTAGCGTAGACCTTAGTTGGATTAGACCGATTTAAATCAGGATCATCAAAAAGACTGACTGGGAGTCCATTGCTGCTCCAGGTAATTACCTAAACTGCCCTTTCGAATTTTCAATTTAGGTTTTCTTTTTCCTTTTTATTGCTCTAACTTTTGCCTAGTCCGCCCATGCAGGTTTTCGGAACTAGCGAGCTATCCTAATTTTAGCCTAAGCTGCCCTTGCTGGTTTTTAACTTAGCGGACTCTTTTTTCTTTTCTTCTTTTTTTTTTCTTTTTTTTTCTTCACAGATTTGGCTTCAGGATCATCTTTGTTTGCTTGATACTCCCTCCATGGATTTTGCCAGATACCTGCCACGTCATCATTCTGCTAGGAAGCTACTCCATCCTGCTTCTTCATATGCTGATTGGGTTGACTGGATCCACTCACGCTCTGAAGTCAATATCCGTTGGTTGGTACCTTGGTGGAAGATTTCTCGTATCACCATGCGGACATACTTGATGTACGTTCCCCTTGCTGCTCTTCGTCAAGGTACATGCTATGATCCTCGCCGACTTGGGCGTCAGTATGGAGCTGAGCCTCGTGATTCTGACTTTGCTCCCGACTTAGACATGCCTTGCTTGACTGAAGCCTACTTGGATCGGTTAAGGCAAAGCTGGCCTGCACGTTACACTTATCGACTGCCATAGATTTTACATTTGTCAATTCAGAATGTGTATTGTTAGGATGAAAAAATAATTAAAGTAATAAAAGATGCTTCTTTTCCATTTATAATTTGTCATCAACTTTTGCTATTGTGTTTATCTATTTCATTCATATCTGGTCGGATACTTATAACAGTGCACATAGAATAATTTTAACATTAATTCTATTTTATTAAATCGGGGAACAACCAAACATAAAGCCAGCATACACATGATCACTCCTGTTGCCAATTAGCCCTTTCGGGTTTTCTAATTGACGATTTTCTCTCATTTAGCCCTAATTATTGCCTAACTTGCCCTTTCGGATTTTCGGAACTAGCGGACTGCTCTAACTTTTTCCTAGGCCGCCCTTTTTGGGTTTTCAACCTAGCGAGCTCTTTCTTTTTTTTATTTTTTATTTTTCATACATAAAATTTCTTCAACCTGTCAACGTTTATGGGCTCACTAAATTCATTCCCGTCCATGTCTGATAACTTTACTGCACCTTTGTTCATGACTTATTTCACTACATATGGCCCTTCCCAGCTAGGCCTGAACTTCCCTCTTGGATCAGATACATTAGGCTTACATTGCTTTAACACTAAATCCCCAACTCTGAATTTTCTGATTTTAACCCTTCTATTATAGGCCCGAGCTATCTTCTTTTGATACAATTGGTGATCATACAACGCCTTTAACCTTCTCTCTTCTAGTAGAGCTAACTGAGCGTATCTGCTTGCTACCCTTTTCGTTTCAGGCAATTTAGCTTCCAAGACCACTCTTAACGATTTGATCTCAATTTCAATTGGCAATACCGCTTCCATCCCATAAACCAAAGAGAATGGTGTCATTCCAGTAGGTGTTTGCACACTCGATCTATATCCCCATAAAGCAAAGGGAAGCATTTCTGACCAATCCTTATAAGTCTTAGTCATCTTGGACAGAATTTGCTTAATTATCTTGTTCGTTGCTTCTACTGCACCATTAGCCTTTGGTCTATAAGGAGAGGATCGATGATGATGGATTTGGTACTTGGAGAATAAATCCTTAACTGCTCCTTGAAACTGTACCTCGTTATCTGATATCACACTGTACGGGACCCCATATCTGCATATGAGATTCTTTTCGATAAACCTAGCCATTTGCCTAGCACCCAGCTTGTTGAAGGATTCGGCTTCAACCCATTTTCAAAAATAATTTACTGCTACCATAATAAAACGGTGCCTGTTTGAAGCTGTCGGATGTATCTCTCCTATAATGTTGATACCCCAAGTGGCAAATGGCCAGGGTGAAGACATTGAATGCAGTTCTTCAGGAGGCATATGATTCAAGTTACCATACATCTGACATTGTTGGTACTTCTTTACAAACTCAATACAGTCCTTCTCCATGGTCAACCAATAGTAACCTTGTCGAATAATCTTCTTAACTAGGGCCAAACCACTCATGTGCAGACCGCAACTTCCTGCATGTATTTCTGACATGATGCGCTCCACTTCAGGCTTTCTTAAATATCTCAAATGCACCCCATTAGGCCATCTTCGATATAACTCCCCATGGAAGGTGATGTATTGCAAAGACCACCGCCTTATGACTCTTCTCTCTTTCTTTGTTGCCCCCGGCGGGTATTCTTTTTCCTCCAAAAATCATCTTATAGTATCATACCATGCATCATGGTCCATATCAATTTCCATGATTGTTTCAAATTCATAGCAAGGAGTTGATGAACTGGTCAAGATTAGAGGCTTAATGAATAGGATAACAGGGTTTTACCATACCAAAGCCAATGTGGCTAGGGCATCAGCCATCTGATTTTCTTCTCTTGATAGGTGTATAAACCTACACTCCTTAAAGTTCTTTTTCATCATGGTCAAGTAATGGTGGTATGGTTTCAATTTTTCTTCTTTCAACTCCCATTCTCCATTTATTTGGGATACAACTAGCAATGAATCACCATAAACTTTTACCTTATCCACCTTCATAATCATTAGGATTTCCAAACCAAAAATACAAGCTTCGTACTCCACCATATTATTGGTTGCCCTAAATTTCAACTTTTTGGCTAAAGGGATAAGTTCCCCTTCGGGCGATTCTAGTATAACTCCCAAACCTGCTCCTTTCCTGTTTACTGCTCCATCAAAATACATTTTCCACCCTTGTACTTCAATTGCTTCTAAATGTTCATCTGGAAACTCCAAGATTACCTCTTCACTTTCTGATAATGGTTGTTGGGCCACCGCTCTTCCTTTGATTATTTTCCTGGTTACATACTCGATCTCAAATTCTTCTAATATTATCAACCATCGACCATATTTCCCAATTAAAGAGGGTGTCTCCCTTAAGTACTTCATTGGATCCAGCCTGGAAATTGCTTGCACACTATACGATTGAAAATAATGTTGTAACTTCTTAGAAGACCAAACTAAGGCTATACAGGTCTTTTCGATGATACTATACTTAATTTCATAAGGTAGGAGCTTTCTACTCAAATAGTAAACGGCATGCTCAATCCCCGACTCATCTGCTTGGGCTAGCATGGCTCCTATCGACTCTTCTACTGATAAGTATAGTAAGAGAGGTTTGCCACGTTTAGGTAGTTTCAAAATAGGTGGATTCAACAAATACTCTTTTATTCGGTCAAAGGCCTTTTGAAATTCTTCGTTCCATACGACCGGCTAATTCTTTCTAAGCAATTTGAAGATAGGCTCATAAATTGTTGTGAGCTTTGCTATAAATCTGCTAATTTACTGCAGTTTACCAATGAATCCCCGAACTTCTCTCTCCGTCTTTGGGGCTGGCATATCCCTGATTGCTTCAACTTTGTCAGGATCAATCTCAATGCCATTCGGACCAATTACATGTCCCAATAATTTACCTGAAGTAACTCCAAATACACACTTCTTCGGGTTTAATCTTAGCTTATATTTCAAAGCTCTATTGAAGAATAATTCTAAGTTTTAGAAGTGTTGCTCCCTTGTATCCGACTTGACCATCATATCATCAACATATACTTCAACTTCTTTGTGCATCATGTCATGAAATAATGTGGTGGCCATCCTTTGGTAGGTTGCTCCAGCATTCTTTAAGCCGAACGGCATCACCCTATAACAGAATATACCCCATGTAGTAATGAAGACAGTTTTGGCTTTATCCTCTTAGGCCATTAACACTTAATTGTATTCGGAAAATCAATCTACAAACAAGTGTAGCACGCTAGAGGTTGCACTATCAATGAGAACATCTATATGAGGTAAAGGAAAATCATCCTTAGGGGAAGCCTTGTTTAGATCTCTATAATCCACATAAACCCTTATCCTCCCATCTTTCTTTGGCACGGGTACTATGTTGGCTAACCAATCTGGGTATTCTATCACTTCAAGGAACTTCACATGTATTTGTCTAGTGACTTCTTCTTTAACCAATTCAGCCCACTCAGGTCTTAGTCGCCTAAGCTTTTGTTTGACAGGCTTAATGTGAGTGTAAGTAGGAATGTGATGCTCGGCTATGTCTCGATCTATCCCCAGCATATCTCCACAAGACCAAGCAAATACTTCTTCATATTTTTTGAATATTTTTTCAAATCTCTCTCTCTCATCAGGAGTAAGGTCGGATGCTCTGCTAATGTTTTTAGGATTTTTAGTTATTCCCAAATTTAATGATTGTGTGTTAACAGAATTAATATTAAAGATGCTCATGTAACTGCTATTTGAATCTATGCAACCATTAGGAGAAACATCACACAAGTAAGCAAAATTAGACTTTATTGCATTCATTTTGGAAAAGAAAACATCATCATCCTCATACAAAGCAGACAAATTAAACTCAAAATCAAAATCACTGTTCTCAGAATCATAAAGCAGGATGTCTTCAAACTTTTCTTCAACTAGAGTGGCAATCTCCTCCGGAGTCTTCTCGACTTTCAGGGCAGCTTCATTCTTCTCTTTTGGATTGGATTCTTTGTTGGTTGACAGGGTGAGCTCTTTCTTCACTTGCTCCACTAGCTCAGCAACATCTGTAAAAATTTCGAAACCTAGGATTAACTTACACATGAACATGATTGGCTCAGGCTTTCCTTGGAGTGGTTCCATATCTGGAGCCTTGACAAAGATCTCTTCAAGTGGCGGGAAGCTCATCTTCTCACTCTTCTTTGGCTGGACATCGTTGTCTTCATCATATCCCAACCCTTTCTTGGAAGTTTGAGTTCTAAAATCTGGTAACTTTGTTAAACCGGCCTTACCCTTTCTAAGACCAGCTCCGGGAAGGTAGTTCATGTTCTTCATCATATTCAAGACTTTGGAGTCCACTACTTCATCATCAAAAATTCCAGCTACTTAAAAACCATTGAGAGGCCTCTCAACCATTAGAGCGTTAACAACCTCATTATCTTCAGTTTCAATGACCACTGTCTCATTTCCGATGGGGAATTTGATCTTTTGATGAAGGGTGGAAGGAACTCCACCAAGAGGGTGAAACCATGGCTGCCCCAAGAGCAAGGCGAAGGTAACGGGTATGTCTAAAACAAAAAATTCAATAATAGATTCAATTGCACCAGCCTTGACAGCCGCTTTGAAAGTCCCTTCGACATGCCTCTTAGTGTTGTCATAAGCACCAATCGTTACCTCGGTTGGGATTAGATCTCTTGTTGACATGGCTAGCTTTGGCAATATCTTAAGAGGATAAACATTTATGGTAGACCCATCATCGACCATTACACATGTAGTCCTCTTCCCCTTGACTTCTATTTTGATAAAGAGAGGGCGGATGTGGTCTCTCCCCTCCTCCGGTAAGTCCGCATCTGAAAAAGAAACTGCTCCCATATTAACTTCACTCTTTTCTTGGACCTCTTCACATTTAATTACTTCCCTAATTTTTATGAAGTTGATCAACTCCTCCGGTGTTGTGGAGATAGAAATTGGCATGCTAGCTAAGGCTTTGGCCATAGTTTCTTGGTGCTTTTTAGAAGTAGCTAACAAGTCCCAAATGTTAACACTTGCTTGGGTTCTTTTCAATTGCATGAGCACAGCATCATCTTCTTCTATTTCGACTTCCTTCCCCTTATTAGTTTCTATCTCCTTAGGTGGTGGCCTTGCGTAAGGCTTACCAGATCTAGTATTCATCACCTCATCTTCTTCGGGCTCGGGCCAAGTCTACTCCTCCTTCTTGGATATAATGTCATCATCACTATCACTTGAATCCCAAAACCCGTTGACAACATAAATTTCTACTTCTCCACCCATCATAGCTTGTTCAAATGCCTCTTCTTCTTTGGTTGCTTCTCCACCCACATCTTGAAAAGAAGACATGACAAATTCCTCATGCAAACCTCCTCCAATCATGAAGGTTGCTGGTGTGGTACCCTATTGAATTTTGGTAATGGGTTGTCTTTGGTGTTTGGCTTATTAGGCTCAGGTAGCTTCCCATTATCAATTAGATTTTGGATCTCATGTCTCAACCTCACACATCTATCCGTGTCATGTCCTTGCATTTGGTGAAATTGACAAAATGTTTTGGTGTCAAAATTAGGTGGGAGAGAGTTAGGCAAAGGACGAGGATTTAAGGGTTGTAGCAATCCTTTTCTTTGAAGCTTGTTGAGAACCCAAGACATCAATTTTCCCAATTTTGAAAATTGTCTCCTTGTTCCTTGGTTAGTAGCATTAATACCGACGGCCTTTTGCATGCATTGGCTACCAGGTTGATAGCTCCCTTTCTCGTTCCTTTTTGTTGAAAAACGGCTTTTCTCCCTTTCCCATTCTTCAATTTGCAAACTGGCTTGGAGAAGGTCTTTGAAATCACGGATGAGTGTATGAGACATCCTCTCACAAAGATTAGGCAACACCCCTCTCACAATCATCCTTATTTGATCGGATTCATCGGGCCTCTTCTTGAGTAAAGCGGCCTTGTTTCTCCATCTCTTAACATAATCTACAAAATTCTCATTCGACCTCTGCCTAATGGATTCCACTTCCATTAAGTTAACTTCCAACTCAACATTATATCCATATTGTTGGATGAAGGCTTTGTAAAGTAGATCCCAACTCTTTTATGTTCCATCATCTAAGGTATTAAACCAATTTTGGACAACAGGGTCCAATGAGAGCATAAAGTACCTTAGAGTTTGAGCCTTAGTAGCTCAGGCAGACTGCATGGCAGTGATGTATTACTTCACGTGAAGATGAGGATTTTCGGTGCCATTGTACTTAGCAAAGGAAGGCATCTTGAATTTATAAGGGACATCTTTATCTTGTTCAAATAGTTTGTCGATCTCAGACATCTCTTCGGTTTTCAGCTTCTTCTCAAATTTCTTTTCTAAATCAGCAATCATCTTTTCAACATCGGATGTCTCGGTCTTTTCAATAGTTGCTTTCTCAGCAACCTTCAGTTCTTTGTTCTTTTCTTGAACCTCTTGGTAGTATTAAGCCCAATCATTATCATCATCAATGATCACGTTTTCATCATCAAAAACCACTTCACTAACTTTGGTCTTCCCTTTGTCCTTTGGTTTCTTAGTGCTAGCAGATGCCTCAGCATGGTTCTCTAAGATTGCAGTCAACTGGTTCTTCATTATCTCAATTAGGGCCTCTTTGATTTCTTCCATCTTGGCATTGAGGGCCTCATCCACCATCCTTTGAATTTGTTCGGGCTCCATTGTTTTAGGTGAGCAAGTGATTAAGTCATTGCTAGATACTTCATCTCTGGCGTAGGTCAGATTATTGTAAGCTTTAGAACTATTGTAATCCAGGGTTGTGACCCAGAGAGGATCAATGATATGAGATGCAAATATATGCATGTATGCATGTATGCACAAACAAATAAGGATAAATAAGACTTTCCTTCCAACCTTATAACATCCACACACAAATGGCGAGTCTCTTTTCCTAGGTATATGGTTAACTAAATACCAACATGGGGTATCTTGCTTTCGAATAATTCCCTCAGACGTTTCAACCAATAGTTATATTTTCAAAAATGGAAATCAATCCATGATAATTCCCATTAATTAGGTTTTAATCCAATCAACCAACTAAAGTAGCTTTTATGCTATATTGGAATAAAAGTAAATTAAGAGGCTTATTATAAATAGATTTCTCACTTGAAAAGAGTAACTAATGGTTCATGCCAAAAACAAGCCCATGGTTAATTTATTCTTAGTGTAAACTAGACCCACAATTGATTTTTGGTATTTCCTAATTGACCCAAATAATTTGTAAGCTCTTTGTAAGAAAAGGTTGGGTGAAAATAGTTTTGTTTCTACGCCTATTGTAAAAGATTTTTAGAAAAATGGATTTTGGGCTTAGTATTTGGGTCATGGGCCAAAGAATTTTTTATTTATTTTTAGAAAAGTCTTATGTCCAAGGACCATCTTAAAAATTTTGAAAAATAGCTTTGGTCTTTTGGATTTTAAAGAAAAAATTTATTTTGAGCTTACAATATACTTAGGTCATATTAGAAAAAGAACAAACCAAATAAGCCATGATTTAAGCTAAGATAAATTAACCATAGTCAAATAACATGCATTTGGGGTAAAACCTAAGGAAAGTAACTAGGCCAATTACATGAGCTTTAGTCTTTGGGTTAAAAGGCTTAGGTTCCCATAGCAAGTATATACCACATGGTACGAGGCTATGAGTGGTTATGCCATGCTCGATCTCCATACCTTGAGTGAAAGTATGGTATCCCTTACATAACATAACACGGGTAACACGAGCGTCCTAACTCACGCACATGATGCAATCTAAGATGATGCAATGGATAATATCGTTATAAGAAAGAATAAAATAATATAAAGACCAATGGAATCAACTTCTCTTATCCCCAGTGGAGTCGCCACTGTGAGCGGAGATTTTTGCCCCCACTCCCAGTGGAATGGTTCTTGTGACTTCGGCATTGTTTAGGCTCAGGGCCTTAGAGAACACGGACCTAAGTCCGAAAAAAAATGGAGTCGCTACCCGGACGGGTCGGGAAAAAAGAAAGGGGTGGATGACTCGATTCCTAAGGAATCCCCAACCCCTTAATGGGTTCGAAAAGTTGGGTATGTGTGGGGAAGGTGAGAAATGGCCCAGCACCCCCACAACGCCCGGTTCATTGGAACCGGCCTCCTTTACAGGTCTTAATATTATAAAATTCTTAAGTATAATAACATTATCCATATTACACACAATAATTAAAAGAAAGCGTCAATATATTAAAATCAAAGCAAGGTCCAAGCAAAACAAATAAATGGACACCCATCCGAAGATGGAAACATGTCCTTACATCACATGCCTAAATAGGACACCCACCGAAAGGTAGAAACATGCCCTTTACATTGTTTCTAAAATAGAAAAGCAATTTAAATTACATGATATTTAACTAATGAGGTACCTACCAAGTGGAAACATACCTCTTACAACATTTAGAAGTCTAAATAAAATGATAAAAGTAAATAACCATTCACCATAAACAAATCATTCATCAAAGGTATTAAATAGAAAGTAAACATCCATCCATGATAAATTAAATAAACCAAGTATTAAAGTTAAATAAATTATAGCATATAAAATAAATTAAAGCATAATCAAATATAGAATTAAATAAAGCAAATAAAAGTCCAATTATAGCTACTGTGACTTTTTTATGGAATTAAAATAGATTGAGGATTTTATGTTTTAAAAGGTTGGTAAAACTCTTTGATTAAACAAATTAAGGTTTGAATGGTGAAATCATGAAATTAGGGTTTTAGACACTTTAAAATACTTTTGATTTGTGGTTTTAAATGGTGATTTCAAGCTTACTGTGTAAATTTAGAATATTTGTAGTTTTATGGTTTTTAAAGTTTTAAAGGATTAAAGTTTAGAAAAAGTTAGGGTTTAAAGTTTTAAAGAGGTTAAAGTTTACTATTTTAGGTTTGGAAGTTGAATTAGGGTTTTAGGATTTAAAATTAGGGTCTCGGGTGATGAATTGGCTTTTAGAATTTGGAAATCAATTTGATAATTTTATGAAGTTTTATGAATTTAAACAAACGGAATAAAGTTTTTATATATAGAAAATATATTTTTTAAGGCTTTTTGAAAGAAACAGAACCTAGTTTAAAATTTTGAAAGAAACATAATCAAATTTTGGTTTTGTTGAAAATATGTTCAATTAAGGTTTTAAGATTTTAAAGAAGTAAAAATAACAATTTTAAGCCTTTTGGAAAATAGACCAATGAAATAAGGTTTTTGACTTTAGAAAAACTAAATTAAAGTTCTAAGATTTTAAATTTTGAAAAACACAAATTCCTAGTTTTAGCTACTGTGAAAAAATAACCAAAGAATTTAATACATACCTCCTTTTGATGATTCCTCCAAAAATTGTTTTTCTTGGATGAATTAAAACAAAGACAATTGCTGCCTTTTGAATTCATTAAATCGTGTCCCTGCTATTCCAGAAAAAAATAAATTCAATTGCTCCTTTTTCCTTCACTGATTTGGTTTCAACTTTTTCAAGCTACTGTCCAATTTTTTTATTTTCGGCCTCTCCCCTAATTTTATTGCCTTTGGTCGTTATTTATAGAGGTTTCATATAGTTTATTCCTAATTAATCATGGCAAGTAATATTCATAAGAAAAGGAAACCGAAACCTAATTGAATTAGGTTTTGAAAAATTTGCGTCGGAAAAATTGAGCTGCCGAAAAAAAATTGCCGCAGGAAAAAATGCGCTGGTGAAAAAATCTGCCGCATTCAGCTGCGGCAGTTGTGAATACTCAAATTTTGAGGTTCAAAAAGCCGATTTTCTCAGACTGCAGAAGACCAAGCCAGACCGGACGACCACGGCAAAGTTCACCGAAAGTATGTCTTCATGGTACTTGAAATGTCCGGAGCGACGCAAGGATCACGGATATGGTCTCGGAATAATTTTTGGAGGTCCGTAGCTCCCGGAAAATCAGTTTGAACAAAAATCGTGCATGCTTTTTTGGGGGCTAGAGAATCGAGGGCAGCGGCCCGCCCGCCGGGACCCGCGGTCCGACCTCCGACCGTTTTGCTTTTTTTGTTTTCCCGGGCTGTCACTTCCACGGCGGTCCGACCGCCGTCCAGTCCGAATTTTGTCTATAAAAGCCTCCAAATTTTCAGAAAAAAGGTTCGGTTTTTTTTTCGGCTTCGGGCGGACGAGCTCTCTACTTTCATACGCTTAAGAACTCCACTTGGACTTTTATTTGCATAAATCTAACTTCGTGCTGCAGGAATTAATCTAAATCAAAAACCGTAATCAAGAATCATAATCAAAGGCCCGAGAAAACGAGATCTGGAATTATGAAGTGGGAGAATCCTAAACAAGGTAATATCCTAATTTATCTTTGGTCAATTTAAGCATATCATGAGCACTACACCTCCTTCTTAATTTCTTTTTGGTCAAAGACCTAATCTTTTTTTTTTTTGGCATGAAGCCCATCACAATTAAAATCAACCTTTTGGCACGAAGCCTAAATTGCATCCTTTTTGGTACCAAGTACCCAAATTTCATCAAAATTAGCACTAAGTGCTCAAAATCTCACAATTTTGGCAAAAAGCCCGACAATGCACCAAGCATACACACACATGCATAATGCATAATTGCCTTTAAATAGGCTTTTCCGAACTACATGGGCTTTGATCTCTCATAAAAATGAGAGTATGTAGGCATATTTGGGATTCACCCCAAATAGCAAGTCCACAATTTACTAATAATCTGCTTGTCTTCTTTTCTTCATCCCTTTTGGGTTTGTTTCTTTTGGGCAAATTAATCAAATACATAACATAGTCCCCAAATCCTCCTTGGGTTCATAGATTAGATTGGATGCATTAATTGGAGTCAAACAAGGGTTTTCTTAGTTTTTCCCTTTGAACAGAAAAAACTGAGTGGCGACTCCTGACAACAAATGAACGTTCATCCGAATCCTTTTCGGGTGGAATCCGAGGTTCAGAATTTGGCGACTCCACTGGGGACCATAAAAATGATTTATGGGATCCTAGTAGACTACTATTGTTTATTTGACTAATTTGCCCTTCTTTAGGGTACTTTTATTTATTTTACAGGGTACCTTAGCAATAAATATCCTTTCCTTAAGAATATTGGAATAAAATTGAAAAAAGGAATCTTTTTCCTTTGATGGACCCCTTGTTTGATTAATTGTGCATTTGTTTTGTCATTTAGAGAATCTTTTTCTCTTGCATTATATGGGGGAATCATTTTCCTCCATTGCATAAAAAATTATTTTCAAATGAATTTCTTCTCTTTCTGTTCAAAATTCTGAGTCTGGATAGCAAGTAGCGCTGACTGGTAGGTCTCCTTGATTATGCCGGCGGACAGCCAAAGCGTCCTCCCTGTTGTCGCAAACCATTCCAATCCTTTTGGAGTGGCCCATGAGTAAACGTACTTGTGGACCCACACGAAACTCTTTGTTTCATATGTGGTTAGGTATATCTTACTCAAGACTCAAGGGTCCCTATTATAAGCCTATTCTCTATTTTTCATGTAACAATAGAACCCTCCCTTAGGTTGTATGTACCCAATAATAGTACCACATTACATTAAAATGAATTATGATGTGATGAGGTGCATTCATGCAACATAACAACATTGTTTTGGGGAAAACTTTTGATATATACAAGTGGACCAAGAGTCTTCCTACCCTACACACTACCCTGATCCTTTACCCTTAACCTTTGCAGGTACCCACTATCCGTGTGTCTTCACCTACACAAGCTACACCAACTCCAACTGTGCAATCACCCACAAGTCCTACTACCCCAACTTCACCAACTACTCCAATTACTGAAATGGCTACTATTGAACAGATTAAGGCCTTGGTAGATGGACAGGTTAAGGAGATTGAAGCTACGATGCAAGAAAGAATTGATGAAGCCTTGACCGCCCAAAGGGTAGCCATCTTGGCCGAATTGGGAGGGGCACCAAAGACAGCCACTACTCTTGGAAATCTAGGGAAGGAACCTATTGTGGGACAAACTAGTACCCCCATGACTGCTCAGAATAATACCCCTATCATCAATTTGGAAGATCCACCCTCTAAGAATGCTATTGAAACTGATGAACTAAGAAAGAAACTTGAATTGCTTGAAAGGTCAATCACTGCCATGAAAACTCATAAAGAGGTGGTAGACATGGATTCCTTATCCTTGTTTCCCCAAGCTAGGTTGCCTCCAAAATTCAAGATGCCTGGGATGGACAGATTTGATGGGACTACTTGCCCTAAAACCCACCTGAAGATGTATGTGGGGGCCTTAAGTCCTTGGGGTTTAAATGACGAGCTCTTTGCTCAACTCTTCCAATAATCCTTGACTGGTGCTGCCCTTAAATGGTTTGTAAGCCTGGATCATGCCAAGATTAAGACCTGGGAAGACATCTGCAATGCATTTAACACTCAATACCACTACAATATTGAGGTAGATGTCACTAGAAGGGAGCTTGAGACTACCAAGCAAAACAACAATGAACCCTTCTCCTCGTTCCTTACGAGGTGGAGGGTGAAGGCTGCCCAAATGATCAATCGCCCTTCAGAACAGGAGCAGATTGATATTATAATCAAGAATTTAAGGCCTACATATCAAGCTCAACTGCAAACCCAATACCTACCTACTTTCAAATCGCTCATTGCGACTGCAACTAAGGTAGAAGATTTGATACAATTGGGTAAGATAGTAGATGAGGGAGCTACTTCAAAGTATAAGAAACAGGGCCAAGCTTCTTCCTCAAGCAAGGTCAATGAAGTGGCCAATATTGCCCCTGCGAATCCTTTACGTGTGGGCAATCTTGGGCAGAGAAATCAGCCAAGAAGGCAATATACCGACCTTGGGATGCGCCTTCATCTGGTGTTTAAAAAGGCTGTGGAAGGAAAGTACTTGAAGCCTTTGGACCCAAGGCCTCCTCAAAACCCATTACCCTCCAATTATAGGGCCAATGAGTACTGTGAATACCACCAAGGAAATGGGCATAGAACAGATGCTCACTCAGCTTAAACAAACTCAAGCTAAGGTGTCAATTTGGGAGCTCCTTGCTTCCTCATTCCCACACCGTCAAGCTCTTAGTAAAGCTTTGAGTCAACTTGATACATCAGTAGACATAAGCCCAGAAGCTTTGGTGGCCACTTTGACCCAATCAACCAAGGCATTGAGTATCCGGTTTTCTAATGTAGACCTACCAGAAGATGGCATGAAACACAATAATGCTTTATACATCACCTTACAAACTAGGGGAAAGACTGTACCCATGGTTCTCATTGATAATGGGTCAGCCTTAAATGTATGTCCTTTGAAAGTAGCAAGCTGTCTGGCGTTGGAGGCTACAGATCTTACACCTTCTGATCAAATTGTTAAAGCATATGATAATACTCGAAGAGAAATTTTGGGTGTTGTTACTCTGGAACTTGCTATTGGACAGGTAAAAATGGGAGTGCCGTTCCAGGTCATTGATGTACCCGCGAGCTTTAATCTCCTCCTTGGAAGGCCGTGGATTCATCAGAATAATGCTGTACCTTCTTCATTACATCAAAAACTTAAGTTCCCTTTTGAAGGAAAAATCATCACTATTAAAGGAGACACATGTGAAATCAACAAGAAAACCATGGATCAGTCTCTCTTTGAGGTTGTTCCCGGTGAAACTGCTATGGCCTTGACCGGGTTCCATTATGACACTGTTCAATGCATTGAAGGAGAGAGGCCCAAGGGGCCATTCATCCTATATGACTTTGGGGAGGCCCAAGTCAATTGCCTGGTGGGAATGATGCTAAGGGTAGGTCTGCTACCCGGGATGGAAATGATAAGGTCTGGGAGGAAATCATCCAGAGTGCGGCCATGGGAAGAGCCTGAGAATAAGGGAACTTTTGGCTTGGGGTACAAACCCACAGACGAGGAGGTAGAAGAGTTTGAACATGGGAAGAAGAAAAAGAAGACTTGGGGGGCAAAAAGACTCAAAATGCGCCCTTACTTTAGAACTCTGAACGGTCACTTTTGCAAACCTTGGAAAGCAGTTCCTTACTGTGGTTTCCAAGAGCCATTCTATTCTCCTATGACTGGAAAGAAGTTACCGGGTTTTGAGATGTTCGCTGATGTTTTAGTCATAAAGGAAGAAGAGCCAGAACCTATAACTGACCTACAAGTGGAAGATTTCATGCGGCCTAGTCTCTTTGATGAGGTTGCTATGATAACTAATTTTGAAGACAAAAGGGACTTCACGAAACTGATCAAGACAACAGATGGACCACTGATGAACTGGTATGCCGAGGAGGGACAAGTGGCTATAGTCAAACCTAGTCCTGTGTCACACCCCGAACCTGAGTCTTGTACTGAGTCAAATCTTGAGTCAAACACCGAGTCAGAGTTTAGTTCTGAGTCTTCCTTAGCTTCAGGAATAGAAAACCCTGATTTCGAATATGATGTAACCCTGGAGGATGACTCCGCCATTATTAATGAAACTGTTCAAATTCTTGGTTACCCTGTATCTTTTGCTTTCCAATTATTATCTAGCAAAAATGAAATAAATGAAATAAAAGAAATGAATGAAAAGATAATAATTGGCAAAGAAAATGAATATACATACATTGCATATGATTGTGTGAATAAAGAATAGGTTGTTGAGTGCATCAGAAGATATGTCGACTGCTTCATGTGGAAGACGAGTGATGTCACGGGAATAGACCCAGCAATAGCAGTTCATAAGATTCCGCTATACCCCAATGCAAAGCCGGTTAAGCAGAAGTTGAGAAGAATGAAGCAAGAATGGTCTTTGAAAATTAAAGATGAGATTGCCAAGCAACTGGATAATAAGTTCATAGAACCAATTGTCTACCCTTCCTAGTTAGTAAACATTGTGCCATTCCTGAAGAAAGATGGAAAGGTCAGGATGTGTGTTGACTATAGAGATTTGAATAAGGCTTGTCCCAAGGATGATTTCCCGCTACCACACATCGATTTGCTAATAGACAGGATGGCTGGGCATATGATGGTTTCCATGACTGACCTTGCGGTTGGGTACAATCAGATCATGGTGCATCCACCGGACAAAGAAAAGACAGCTTTCATTACAGAATGGGGCACTTTTCTACTACAGGGTTATGCCTTTTGGATTGATAAATGCAGGGGCTACCTACCAAAGGATGGCGACAACAATCTTTCATGACATGATTCACAAAGAAGTAGAAGTGTATGTTGACGATATGATTGTCAAGTTAAAATCTCCAGAAGAGCATGTTGAAGCACTTGAGAAGTTCTTCCTTAGACTTCGCAAGTACAATTTGAAGCTTAATCCTGCAAAGTGCCTATTTGGAGCAACATCAGGCTTATTTTTGGGATACTTGGTCAGCAAGAAAGGAATAGAAGTTGATCCAGCAAAGTCAAAGGCTATTCTAAAAATGCCTCCACCAAGAACAGAAAAGGAGATTCGAGACCTGCTAGGTAGATTACAGTATATCAGTCGATTCATATCGCAGTTGGCAGAGACTTGTGATCCTATCTTTAAGCTACTAAGGAAAGGTGCTTCACAAGAATGGAATGAAGACTGCCAGAAGGCCTTCGACAAGATCAAAGAATACTTGTTAAGTCCGCCAATTCTGCAACCTCCCAGAATGGGAAAACCTCTGCTCTTGTATTTGTCTGTAACAGATGAAGCCATGGGTGCAATGCTAGCTTAAGAGGCCGAAGGTACAAAGGTAGAAAATGCAATTTACTACCTCGGCAAAAGGATGCTGGACTATGAGTTAAAATATAACAAGATTGAGAAGTTGTGTTTAGCGTTGTATTGGACCTGCACGAAGTTACAACACTACTTGTCTTATTACACTACTTGTGTCATCGCAGAACAGAGTCCCTTGAAATTCCTTATGGAGAGGCCTGTTTTGGACAGCAAAATGGCAAAGTGGGTGTCAACATTGGCAGCTTTTGACTTAAAATTCATTCAGAGGAAAGCTGTGAAAGGTGGGGCAATAGCTGACCAGTTAGCAGAATTACCCATAATAGACGAGATGCGAGAAATGAATTTCCCTGACGAAGACCTCTTGAATATGGAAAGAAGTGTTTGGGAGATGTATTTTGATGGGGCATCCAATTATCATGGAAATGGAATTGGGATTGTGTTCAAAACTCCTTGTGGAGAATACATTCCCTTTGCAGTTAAACTTGACTTTAGCTGCACAAACAATGAAGCTGATATGAAGCTTGCATCAATGGGCTCGAAGCCGCTCTGGAATTGGGGATTAAGAACCTAAAGGTCTACGGTGATTCTATTTTAATAGTATCACAAGCTTTAAGGAAATGGAAAATAAGAGAAGAGCGTTTGGTTCCTTACCTACAACGCCTTGATCATTTGGCACAACAATTCGATGATCTGTCCTTCGAATATCTCCCAAGAGCAAAGAATCAGTTTGTTGATGCCCTGGCTACTTTAGCTTCCATGATCAATATCAAGGAGGGGAAAGCCATTCGTCCATTGAAAGTTCAACTTCAGAAACAACCTGCCCACGTAATGCATTTGGCCGATGGTAAACTATGGTTCTGGGATATCAAGAGTTATCTCAAGGACGGAAGTTATCCGGAGGGATCATCAAGGGTTGATCAGAGAGCAATAAGGCAGCTAGCCACAAGTTACATTCTTAATGGAGATATCCTCTACAAAAGAAGTTGGAATGGAATGCACCTAAGGTGTGTGAATGAAGCAGAGGCTAAGCAGATAATGGAAATGGTGCATGGTGGCGAATCAGGACCGCATATGTATAGGATCGCCTTGGCTCAAAAAATAGCCAATCTAGGATATTATTGGTCCACCATGAATACAGACTGTGTGGCATTTGTGCAAGAATGCCATCAGTGCCAGATATTTGCTAAGCTGCAGAAGCAACCTCCTGTTGCTCTGAATCCAATCACCTCTCCATGGCCCTTTGCTACTTGGGGAATAGATATAATTGGCAAAATACATCCAAAAGCCTCGAATGGACATCAGTTTATCTTGGTAGCCGTGGATTACTTCACGAAGTGGGTTGAAGCAGCTTCCTATACAGAATTAGACGCCAAAAAGGCAGCATAGTTTGTCCGAACCAACATCCTTTGTCAGTACGGAACACCATTCGAGATTATTACTGATAATGGAACTCATTTCCAAGCAGAATTTGCTAAACTCTTGAAGGATAAGAAGGTCCAACATCATAAGTCCTCTCCTTATAGACCTCAAACAAATGGAGCTGTAGAAGCAGCAAATAAGTCTATAAATGTGATCATACAAAAAATGATCAAGGAACATAGGGGTTGGCATGAGAAGTTACCACTGGCCTTGCGGGGATATAGAACATCAATTAGAACTCCTACTGGGGCAACCCCATATTCACTGGTGTACGGAATGGAAGCAGTACTCCCCATTGAACTGGAAGTTCAATCGGCAAGGATAATTCAAGAAAGTTAGATAAATGAAGCTGAATGGATTAGCAATTATCATCATCAGTTGTTGGGTTTGGATGAAAAAAGACTTCAAGATCTACATCAGATTCAAGGGTATCAGAGGCAAATGGCCAGACATTTCAACAAAAAGGTCAAAGTTTGAAAGTTGGAAGAAGGTTGTTTGGTTCTGAAAGAGATCAGAACACCCGTTACAGATCCTCGTGGGAAGTTTCGTCCTCATTGGGTTGGACCCTACATTGTAAAGAAAATACTTTCCGGTGGAGCAGTCATCTTGTCTGATTTGGATGGTCTGGAGTTCACAAACCCATGCAATCTGGATCAATTAAAGAAATATTATGTATAATCTACATTAGACCTGATTCTCGCAAACTAATTCGAGATATGTAGGTAGCTCTCCTTGAGCACGGTCTAATTTTAATGAAAACCATTGATTCATTTTTCTTTTGCCAACATGAAAAAAAATCCACTAATTTGAAAACTCGCAAAGGGCGGCTTAGGCAAAATGGGTAAGAGCTTGCTAAGTTGAAAATCCGAAAGGACGGCTTAGGCAAAAATTAGAGCAAGTAAATAAAGTAGATGATGCTTGGAAAGCAAATGAAAGAGTCGTTCATTCCAAAAAGAGTCATTCATTCCAAAAAAGAATCATTCATTACAAAAAGAGTCATTCATTCCATGAAAAGAGTCAAACTATAAGTCCTAAACATCCAATGAACCAAAAAGGTAAAAGCAATCCAAAAAAGCAGACAATAGAGTCAACCCTAGGATCTAAATCCTACGTCTCCTACGTGGGGCAGAGTCTTCGGTATCTTTCTTAGTTCTGGAACTTTCTGTAACATCTATCTTCCCCTCGTTAAGAGGAACCACATCCTCTCCCTCCAACTCCTGTAGCAATGCATGCCTCCTTGGCTTTTCAATTGGCCAAACTTCAGCTATAAACCAAGTTCTATACTCTGGAGTAGGCTGAACAAGAGAAGGCTCTGCAAAAGGCCTGATCATCTGATGGTTCCTAACCCAAGTTTGTAGAACAACTCGAGTAACTCCGGGAGTAATGGGGAAAGCAATGGAAAGCCCAACAGGAAGAGGAACCCTCTGATCAATCCCCATCTGTCTGAGGACGCGAGAAGCACTATACCATGTACTATGAGTGAAACCAAGAAGGTAGACATGGTTATGCATTGCATTTGCCTCCATGAAGTGAGAAATTCTATACCAAGGGATGAACCACAACAATTCTTCTGGTCCAAGCTCATACAACCAGATGATCCACTTAGCCATAGAGGGAAAAGAAATCTGGATTCTTCTGGTGCGGTACTGAGAAGGGTTATAAGTCAAGGCATGGGGAGCGGCAACCACTCGGAGATGGTCTCTCAGCCAAACCTAAGAAAATAGATCCTTTCTATTTACAAACAAAAAGAGAGATGATGAAATGAGAAGAAACAAAAGGTATAACAAAATTACCTGAAGAATGATCGGGGTAACAGTCCAATTTTCAAATCAGAGTGCAGTGCTGTCAAGACTCTGAATAGTCTCAGCCAGAATCATACCACCAATGCAGTTAAGTTCTTCCATTTGCCTAACCATGGGGCAAAGCTTCAAATCTCCAAAGCCAGGGTCACGGTTGAAAAGAAACCCAGCTAACAGGCAGAAAACAAAAGCTCGCATCCTATGTTTCAGTTGAACCTCATCTTCAAAATTAGCGGTCAGGAATTCATCAATCAAAGGAAGCAGCATCGCCTTACTCCCATCCATGATCATAGCTTGAGCTTGAGGCCTTGCAAAGTTGAAAAGCCTCTGAAAAGACCCCACATAGCCAACTTGAACCTCATGCCTTACAAGAGGGGCATTTGGGTCACATCCAATAATTGAGCAGAATTCCTCAAAAAGAGGACACATCTCCTCCATCCGGGCACCAAATCTGAAAATGTGGGCTTGGGGATCCCAAAATCTGATACAAGCATGCAAGAAATCCCAATCCACGGCTACACCTCTAAGGGTGGCAACAACTTTCAATCCATATCTTCTCATGTTGATCCTTTCAACATTATGGAGGCTCTTGGTCCAGCTATGCATCACATGATTAAAAAGAGGGTTCATAGTTGAGAGAAAAATAAAATCCTGCAGTGAAAAACCTATTTTCTGGCCTGAAAATGCACTTCAACTTCGTTCTTTATACAGCCCTGGCCCGGACGGCGGTCCGACCTCCATCCACGGCGGCTCGAACTCCACCGACCCAGTTTCGACTCCTGTTTTTGATGTTTTGTGAAATTTTTGTGTTTTGGCCCTATTTAGGCCCTGCTAGGTGCTATTTTTGGGGGTTGTTTCAGGGATTTATTTTGAAAATAGACTTCTAAAAAAACAAGCATCATACATACATATTTGCTGTCAATACTAACAAATAAATGCAGGTTTGTATCTAAGTTCAAATAACAGGTGAAAAACATTGAAAGTACAAAGTACAGAGCAAGAATAATTCAAATACGACAAATATAATCCAAGACAAATATGAGAAATCAGCATCGGGCTCTCCGTCTTTGTGGCCTGTTCTGCCTCTCATAAGCATTATCAGTCCAAGCACCCGTCAGCTCATCAGAGAAAGCAATGATCAGTGCCGCCATGTCAGCAACTAGGCCCACAGGTACCTGTAAAAAAGACAGAATCACAGTTAATTTCAAGAGAACTTTATGAATCCTTTTCATGAAAAGTTCTAGAGGAATATACCTGAGTGATGTGAACAAGGCTCCGATATGGTACACCCTCCACACTAATTGGTCGGGTCACCCAACCGTCGGGTGCATGATAACGAACAGCATAAGGTAGCCTCAGGTCGGCCAAAGCAGGGTCCAATTGACCGGTAGCCACAAGAATGGATGGGGGAGGCCTCAAATGTGATGAACTGCTGCTTGCTCCAGTGTGATGGTCCAGCCCTGAAAGCTGAAGCCTCAGCCCTAGAGGAAAAAGGTCTGTCAGCTTGCCAGCTGGAAGAGAGATGGTCTCCCAGAGTGCTAGAAGTGGGAGCCGAAGAATGGGAGGACCGATAAGGTGGTGTAGAGTCGAACCGTGTCCCAATGAGTGGCATCAATAGCTGAAGATAGTAGAAATCATAATCATCATCATCCGGGGCATAGGCCGATTCGATGGGATCACCCTTATACTGGGACGCAGTAACAGGCAGAAGCGTCAGAGATAGCATATCATCAGGGGGATCCAAGGGAGCTGTACGGAAACCGGCGATCTGGAAAGTCACTCTCTCAGCGAGATAATACCGTCGATACTCTGGATGGGGAAGTATGAATCGACGGCGAGTCAGGAACTGTGATCGCTGAAAGCTGTGATCTTGAGCAATCCACTCTGCCAGCCGGCTAGACATCGCTGTAAATGCAACCTATAAAACTTTATTATGTTAGTGAATCATTTTCTCTAATACAATAAATAAGGATGAGGATAAAGTATTTACCGAGTTCATGGAGCAGTTGTCGAAGAACGATCTCAGCTCTCTGATAGGAAGCTTCCTCTTTGGTGCTTCTATCCTCTCTTTATACCATCTCCAAGCAATGGGAGAAAGAGGATCTACAGGGGCAGGTGGCTCACGAAGAAAAGGGGCGATACCAGGAAAGTACTCGTAAGCCCAAGTCTGGAAAAAATGAAGAAGATATCAGAGTCGGTGTATGCAAGGTAGAGGAAATGTTCTTTACATTACCTCCCAGAAGTAGTACAGGCCACATGGAGCAATGCGGGTATAGCAGAGGTCTGACATGTCGTCATACAATCTACACAGCATCATGCTAGCCCAATCGTATGTCTGAAGTCGTGTCAGGTCGAGTAGGCTCTTCAGCACATTGAGACTTACTGCGTCCTTCCTGTTTGCTAAGAAGGAGCTAGCAAACAGGAGAATCAGGGTAAACCTGGCCACCTGATCAGCAGTAAGATCGCCTACCTCATAGACAGTATAGATGGCTGGCGCCTGCTCTACAAGCCACCTTCGCTGAATGCAGCGAGGCGCCTGATGTCGAGGATAGTCAACCCCGATCAAAGTGACCATGTCGGCTGAAGAAAAGTCATGCCGCTAGTCATTATAGTACTCCACCATCTCAACGCCGAAGGGAATCCCAGAAATGACAGAAAAGTTGGTAGGCGTCATCGTCATCTCCCCCCAAGCAAAATGGAAGGTATCAGTAGTGGGCCACCATCGCTCAGCCAGCACGCAGATCAACTCCCTGTGGATATCTCTGCCCACATCTATAGTCCTTAAATGGTGGAGGAAAGCAGGTCTGATAAGATCCCCCACCGGATGCCCGGCATCAAAGATGTAAGCCGAAATAGTGCTCATGGGTCTCTCGGCGATGGATATCCTAATCGCAGTGTCCTAAAAAAAGTAGAGAGAGGGATTTTCTAATTCATTATTAGGGATAATTTGGGGGGCAACTTCAGAAAAATTTAAGTTCTATCCCCAGCCGGGTGTAACTTCCTAGAGGATTATTTCTAAGTTCTTTACTAGAAATAATTACTGATGGCAGAACATGGTGAAGCCTGGTATTACTCTTGATTCATTACTAGTACATGTCAAGGAAGGATTCCTAAAATTTGTTTCTAAGTTCCTTACTAGAAATAAATAAATTTCCTAAGCATGCAAAATAGGTGAGTAAAGGAGAAGGTACTTACCTCATAGTGAAATTTCCTAAGCATGCAAAATAGATTTCACTGTGCTTCTCCTCCTCAAGTAAAAGATTGCAGGGAGGGAGTGGGATTTCGAAGTCTTCTAGGCCAGTGAAATCCATCGTCGAAAGAAAGTTTGAAGGAAATGAAAGAAGAAGAAAGAATGAAAGCAAATGAAAATGGAATGGAAATGAGCCTATTTATAAGGAAAATGTGAAAATGTGGGTCTTTTTGCACCTCGCTCAAAATCCTCGTTTCTGACGACCACTGAGCCCCATAAATCATTTTTATGGACCCCAGTAGGGGGCAATTGTGAATACTCGAATTTTGAGGCTCGAAAAGCCAATTTTCTCATACTGCAGAAGACCAAGCCAGACCGGACGACCACGGCAAAGTTCACCGAAAGTATGTCTTCATGGTACTTAAAATGTCCGGAGCGACGCAAGGATCACGGATATGGTCTCGAAATAATTTTTGGAGATCCGTAGCTCCCGAAAAATCAGTTTGAACAAAAATCGTGCGTGCTTTTTTGGGGGCTCGAGAACCGAGGGCAGCGGCCTGCCCGCCGGGACCGGCAGTCCACCCGCCGCTGACTGCGACGGTCCGACCGCCGATCGTTTTGCTTTTTCTGTTTTCCCGGGCTGTCACTTCCACGGCGGTTCGACCGCCGGAACCGGCGGTCCGACCGCTATCCAGTCCGAATTTTGTCTATAAAAGCCTCCAAATTTTCAGAAAAAAGGTTCGGTTTTTTTTTCGGCTTCGGGCGGACTAGCTCTCTACTTTCATACGCTTAAGAACTCCACTTGGACTTTTATTTGCATAAATCTAACTTCGTGCTGCAGGAATTAATCTAAATCAAAAACCGTAATCAAGAATCATAATCAAAGGCCCGAGAAAACGAGATCAGGAATTACGAAGTGGGAGAATCCTAAACAAGGTAATATCCTAATTTATCTTTGGTCAATTTAAGCATATCATGAGCACTACACCTCCTTCTTAATTTCTTTTTGGTCAAAGACCTAATCTTTTTCTTTTTTTTTTTGCATGAAGCCCATCACAATTAAAATCAACATTTTGGCACGGAGCCTAAATTGCATCCTTTTTGGTACCAAGTACCCAAATTTCATCAAAATTAGCACTAAGTGCTCAAAATCTCACAATTTTGGAAAAAAGCCCGACAATGCACGAAGCATACACACACACATGCATAATGCATAATTGCCTTTAAATAGGCTTTTCCAAACTACATGGGCTTTGATCTCTCATAAAAACGAGAGTATGTAGGCATATTTGGGATTCACCCCAAATAGCAAGTCCACAATTTACTAACAATCTGCTTGTCTTCTTTTCTTCGTCCCTTTTGGGTTTGTTTCTTTTGGGCAAATTAATCAAATACATGACATAGTCCCCGAATCCTCCTTGGGTACGTAGATTAGAAACCTTTACATTGGATGCATTAATTGGAGTCAAACAAGGGTTTTCTTAGTTTTTCCCTTTGAACAGAAAAAACTGAATGGCGACTCCTAATAACAAGTGAACGTTCATCCGAATCCTTTTCGGGTGGAATCCGAGGTTCACAACAATGGGAGAGGAGCGAACGACCATTTCACCCGCAGGATTTTCCTGTGGGCCATTTAGCTCGCAGGAAAATTCTGAGAACAAAATGGCTTTGCCATTTCGCCCGCAGAAAAAATCTGCGGGCGAAATGCCCACGGGCCCGCGTTATGATTTTTCCTCGCCGATTTTTTCGACTCAGATTTTTATTTTTATTTGACTTTTATTTGTTTATTTTTATTTTTTATTAATAAAAATTAGATACTAAAGCAAAAATTATTTAATTAAGATAACAAAAATTATTTTGGATTAATTAGACAACACAAATTATTTTGGACTAAATAAAACATATTGGACCGGACTGGGTCAAAAATTAAGGGTCTACATATACTATATTATAAAATTTATACATGCTGGCAAAATGGCTCTAATATTGAAGTATCCAAAATCAGCTCAACAAGCAGTCTCTAATCTAGAAATGATCTAGTCTAGAAGAACTCTCCGACTCAGCCGGATCTCCCCTGTCACCTGCGCGATGAAATGCAATTACCCTAAGCTAAAAGCCTAGTAATACAAACTTTGATAATAATAAAAATTTAAAGTAAGGCCAATGCAAAATGCTCTTATGTTGTGTCACAATGTGGCATCCAAACTCACTTTTAAACATATTCTTTCACCATTTAATAATTCACATAAACACATACACAAGTATGGGCTCAAACAAACTAATACATTGTTCAAATCCCCCAAGTTGTTGTACTTAGTCCATAATGACACCAAGTGTCTAGCCCCGAAGGCAAATCATATCACAGTGATGCCAAGCGTCTAGCCCCAAAGGCAAATAATGAGGATAACTGTCACACATCATTCTCTTAATTCTAAGGGTGGACTTACCTCATAATTTACCCTAACATTATTTTATTATAAAAATATCACTCACAAATTATTCTTTAATATTATTCAAATACACACATTAATATCATCCAGTAGATACTAAATTTTCTATTTAAATACAACTTATCTATTTTTTAATACGAAAATATAAATAATTCATAAACAACTCCAAATAATAATTATATAGGCATGACCTTGTCTAGCATTGAACGACGAGAAAGAAGAGGTGTTCTACTGATTTATTTTTCAACGATATCTAAAATATTTATATAAATAAGGGGTGAGTCTAACTACTCAGTGAGAAGATAATTATACAGCAAAGGGGGAATAAATAAGATTTTTCTCATATAATTACTAGTATAAAATTTTATAATTACTGCATAATAAATTCTTCCTTAAAAGAATATAAAATTCGCAATATCATGACATAAAATTTAAATTATATAATTTCATACACTCAATGTATATAGCCCATAGATAATGTAATACCTTCGGCGCAAGTAAACATAAATTTACCGGCAGCCTAAGGGTAAAACATGGCATCTTGGGCAGAGTAATGACACATGGCAGCACCAAAAGTAAATATTCATGGTCATACACATATGTAGAGTTGCCCCCAAAAGGCGACTACCTGATATACGCCCCCAAAAGCTATATGTATACCAAGCGCTGTCCCAAAAACAGTATCATAATCATAATCCGTCAATTCCTTTAACACCCCGTTATTATAGGTGTTTCTATTAGAAAAAATATAATGAGTGTATTTAAAACTTTTATTTAACTATATCACTAAATAATTATCATACCATAATTCAAATATTAACATACCATTATTTGTTCTCATTTTAAATTTATTCATAATTAATATTATATCTTTCAAAATTCTTTTATAAAAATTATTTTCATCATAAAATAATTTTAACAAATCACATATATATGTATAATTTAATAAAATACCGATCTTATATAATTATCCACTCACTTTGATCAACAGCTCAATTTATTTAATTGACCGGATCACCTCTATGTTCTACAATTGTTGTTGAATCCTCACCTAAAGTAATATAAAATAATAATTTACTAAAGTATTATCTAAATTTATTAACTACTATGAGATGAATTACATGAAAAAAAAAATGTGAGAATGATTTTTAAAATTTTAGCAAATTTTCGGAATAATTTGATCATTTTCAAAATCCTACAATAATACTCTAATGAGTATTCTTTTAATTTATCAAGCTAATTAATTATCAAATATTTTAATAAAAATTTTAACAACTTAATATAATTTAAGTGTCTAAATTCAATATAAAATTTTAATTCATTTATTTTAATAGTTTAATAATTATAATAATGACGATATTTATATTATTAGTTAATTAATTTAATTATGTTTAAATAATATTTATTTAATTTTTTTTGACTTTTTAAGAAAAATACAATTTTATATTTATTTTTAATGAAATTAAATTAATTCATATTCTTAAAATTTATTTAACTTAGTTTTCTAAAATATATTTGTATTTATAATAATAATTATAACAATATATTATAATGAAAAATTTTATTAAAATAACAATAGTATCATTTATTTAATTATATTATACTTTTAAAATATTATTAATAATGACACTTTTAATAACATTAGTAATAATAATAGTTACTTAGATATTAACTTTATATAATAATTTTTTCTATTATTTAAAAATAATTATTTAACTACCTTTAATTGAACTATAATAATTTATATTAAATTTAGTAGTAATAATATTAATAATTCTATCTATTGGAATAAACATATAATAATCTTATAAAGCAATAAATATAATATTATAGTAATAGTAGTAGTAGTAGTAGTAGTAAAATTTAATACTAGTAATAATTATAAGATTGAGAATTAATTCTAATAATAATTATAATAAATTTATGGTTAATCTAATAATAATACTTTATTTTTATAACAATAGTAATATTAATTAACCACTATTTTGTCATTAATTTAAATTTAAAAATAAATGCTAATTGAATTATTATAGTTATAGCAATAAAAATTTTAATTAAATAATTAAGTTTATAAATTACTATAAATTTTAATCCTGCTGTAATTATGTAATATCCCAAAGTGTGCCCTAGAAGTTTTGATATAATTGTTATTTGTTTGAATTATGTGTATATGTTATGTTGATAAGAAAAGAAATTGAAAAGAGAATGTTTATGTATTGTTTAAAAAGGAAAGTAACGTGTAGAGAGAAAGTGTATATGTTGGGTATATGGTAATATATATAACATATATGTTGGTCAAAATGAGTGGTCAAGGGAAGAAGATATTTTAATTTTTGTGTGTGAAATTACTATAAAGGGCACTTGATTAAGAAGAAAGCTAGAACAAGTGAGAAGAGGGTATGTTGGTAATTGTCTTTTTGGAAACACTTGGTGGAGATTTAAAGAGAAGTTGACTTTGTTTTCTTCATCATCTTTTCTTCTTTTCCATGTGTGTGGCCGGCTCATCCAAAGACAAAAGAAAGCAAGAGAGCAAGAGAGGATCTTGAAGTTCTAAGCTCAAATTGAAGGAAGAATTAAGTGATTAAGTTGGAGATTTTTGAAATTGCCTCAATTTTGGTAAGTTCTCTCTTGTTTTCCTTTGTTCTTTTTGAAGTTGTGTTTGAGTTGAGTTATGATTTGTTGATAGTATGATTAGGTGTGCTTGTGATTTGTTTGTAAGTGTTGAAGTTGATTTTAAAAGGAGAAGTTAAGTTGGTGTTTGAGTTGAAAGAGTAAGTTGTGTTTGTATTAGGATTTTGAAGTGATAAGTGAAGTGTAACTTGAGTTTGATCAAGTATTTTCATAGATTTTCATGTTGTTTGTGTTTATTGGAGTTGTAAGTTCAAAATATGAGAATTTGACCGAAGGCAGTAGCATTGTGGATGCCACGCCCGTGGCCTTGGTTGCCATGGCTGTGGTCATTTGTAGCCATGGCAGTGGAGGATTGGAGCAAGGGTGGCAGAACCATTCTTTAACCCACGCCCGTGGGGGTTGAGGTGGCCACGACCATGGGCCTTAGTGAGTGATGTTGAAGTGTAATTTGTGATTTAAGGGTTTAGTAAGAGGTTATTAAGTGATAAATTGTATTGGAATTCATGTATTGTATCATTTTTGGATTAGGTTTTGAAAGAAGGTGATTTTCCCTAATTTGGGAAGTGAAGAATCTTGGAAAAGGAAAGTGTTTAGAGTTGTGTGAATTGTTATTGAGGTAAGTACAAATCTTGCATTATTGCATTGTTAATTCATATGAATAATGTTATGTTGTGTACAATGTGGAACATACATTTGATGATATTGATAATGCATATGAATATTGTATGTTGTTATGTTTATATCAAAGATGACATATGTATAATGTGAAGGATATGATGTAAATGATTGTGTATTTGAGAGATGAATTGCTATGATGTGGATTGAGATGTGATGGAATATAAAGCCATTGTGATTGGCTATAATGACTCTAATGAGGCATGTTTGCCTAATTGATAATGAGATAATGAATGAATTGTGTGTCTAATGTGTTATTCCATTTTCAGAGTTTTGTTGTTGGTGGCATGCCTATTAGTAACAATCTCTTGAAGTTAGGTTGGAATTAATCCTTGAAGCCTAATTGAGATGTTACAACCCTTGAAGCTAGGTTGGGTTGGTTCTTGAAGCCAAGTTGGGTTGATACTTAGCATGCTTTGTTCCCCTTTAAGCTTGGTTGAACATAATCCTTGAAGCCTAGTTGGGATTATGATATTGATGAATGTGATAATTGAACCAAAATATTAACTCTGAAAATTGAATGGCATATTAGTGTATTTTGGGCCCATGCTTGTCTTTGTTTAAATGTGATTCATTAATGGTAAAATGATTAAATAATGAGATCTATGGAAGGACTTTGAAATGTGGTATGTATATATGTGTATGGTTTATGAACTATAAAATATGTGACATTGCATTGCATTAAAGCAGAATGTTAGCATACTTTGTATTACTAAGCCGTTGGCTTAGCGCAATAGTGGTTGATCGCACAGGTGACAGAGTTGAACCCGAGAGTTCCTCGAGACCAAGTGAGTCTAGGCATTGAAGAGTTTATTTTGGGACTTAAAGATCATAGAAGAGCTGCCAATCATGTATAACTCCTTTATATTTTGTAAAGTATTGATTTTAATGTAAATATATGTATAATTGTAAATATGGGTTTGAAAGTGTTCATATATGTAAATATTTTATAAATTTCGCTGCGTATTAAGTAAATGTGTATATATATATATATATCTATTTTGTTTTATATTACAAGTTAATTACTTATTATTTATAATGTATATTGAGAAAGAATATTTTATTATTTAAAATGAAGTAAGTGATAGAGAAAACCGTAGCATCTCTATATTCAGTGTACGTATACTACATTGTGGTGTTGTGTAGTGTGCGTGTACGGGGTATAGGGGTGTTACAAGTTAACATTTATTTTGATCATTTAATAATTAACTAACTTAAATTAACTCATAATTAATTTAATTAACTTAATTAAATTTATAGATAAAAACTCTTATATAAATAATAATTTAATAGTCATCTTTAATATAACTTAATTAACAAACTATTAATATATTTGCTTATAATTAATTTTATAAATTCCACACATACATTTATTCATATTTTTATATTTAAAATATTATTTATTTATTTTGTAATTTACTAATAAAATTTCATAATTCAAGAATTTAATTTATTTTTACCCTAAATATTTTTATTCCAAAGTATATATATATATACTTATCCTCATTCTAATTTCAAATAATTACTCAATTTATGTTTAACTATATATATATATATATATATATTCATTAAATCTTATTAAATGATAATTTTAAATTTACTAACAACTAACTATCAATATATTGATTTCTAGATATATATATATAAGTAATTTATTCTACAATTTATTAATAAACATTCATAACTTAAACATTTACTTAATTTAATCATACTCATTAAATAACTAATAAATTTTAAGTTAGTATTTAAAATGTATAATATGTAATTTAATTTTAATGATTCTTTTTTTCATTAATTATCTATTTATTTATTTTTGTTAATTTCCTCTTAATATAATCAAATTAAAACTTTATTTTTTCAACTTAATCTCATAATATTAACTAATTATGGATATACTTAATTAATTTATAATACTAACATATATACATATTAATCACTAATCAACAACCTAATTATATATATATAATTATATTATTTTAAATTTTAATTTTAAATTATAATATATGTGTTTTTTAAATATTCATCCATAATTAGCAAATAAGATATCAAATTGAAACTCATAAAAAGATGGTTCAAAAAATACCCGAATCGCAGAAAAAAGAGGTCAAAAAATGGTCGGAATAGTATTCAAAAAGTTGCGCCGGTGAAAACTCTGACCAACGCTTCGAGCAATGCGTGTGGCATTCTCCGGCGGCCATTCACAGTGGTTTTGATGCCGTTGGAATGCCCGATGAGTCTACTTTTCCAGTGGCCAGCGCGTGTCATCGTTTGGTGACCGAAAAGCAGCGAACGAAAGAAAAATACTAAAGGTGTTTACTAATTCTCTCCCTCTCTTACACTATTCTCTTTTCTCTATCTCTCTCTCTCTCTTTCTGTCTCAGTTTTTTTTTCTTTCCTTTGTTTATCTCTCTCTCATTTTCTTCTTTCTTTGTTTAATGAAAACACCATTTATTAATACTAATTCTATCCCATTATCAATTTAAAAAAAATTCTACTAACAATTTCCATCAATAATTTAAATTAATATTTTATTTAATCATCCTCACATTTAGTTCCAACATTATTAATGGATGAAGTTGTATTTGTCCACTAATAATTTCACTATTAAAGTTTATCCCCCATTAAAATTTTTATTATTATGGTTAGTGGATCATAAGAGTTTGTCCCCCACTAATTTTAATGATTTTGAATTTAAATATATATGTGTATATATATATTTGTCTATATATTATTTTTATCATTTCAATTATTATTATTATTATTATTATTATTATTATTATTATTATTATTATTATTATTATTATTATATTTATTGTCATCTAACCACCTTAATTATTAAATCATTTATCTTAAATTATTGTTTGTTATAATGCATGTAATATCCTCATTTATGCCCTAGAAGTTTTGAGTATGTTGTTGTTATTGTGGTTGTTGATATATATATTGGGAAGTGAATGTTTGTGCATATATGTGTTAAATTGTAAGAGAAAAGAAATGGGAAGAGAATGTATATGTATATGTGTTTTGGAGAAGAAATTTAGGGTTTAGAGACAAATGTATATGTTGTTTATATGATGATATAATTAACATATACATTGGTCAAATGAAGAGTCAAGGTGATGGTTAAGTGGAAGAAGATATTTTTGGTTGTTAATGAAATTACTATAAAGGGCTTATATGAGACAAAGAGTTAGTTATATGGTTAAGGGTGTTTTGGTAATTTTCCTTGTAAGATGCATGGTGGAGATTAAAAGAAGAAAAGGTGTTTGACTTGTGCATTTTCTTCTTTCTTTCTTGAAGTGGCCGGATTCTCCATAGACAAAGAGAGAAAGAGAGGTGATCTTGAGGTTTGAAGCATTTTGAAGAAAGAAACAAGGGTTTTGGTTAAAGATTTGTAGATTTCTTCATTTGAGGTAAGATCTTTTCTTTAATTTCTTCAATTCTTTTGAAGTGGTGTGAGAAAGGAATTAGGGTTTGTTGGTTTGATGATGAGAAGTTGAGTTGGTGAAGGTGTTGGAAGTGATTGTGTTGAGTAAGAGTTGTGTTTAGTGAAATTGTTTCTGTTTTACAATTAGTAAAGGCTGTGATTTGTATGATTTTTAATTAATTATAGAAAAATGTTCTTGAAGTGAATTTTTGATATGTTGTGCCTCTATGAGTGTAGAATGACTGAAAAATATGTTGATTCGATTTTGGAATGGTTATGAGTTTAGAAAGATTATTTTCATTAGACCTGTTCCAGCAGGTACCTTAACTGGGACAGCTATATTTCGTGATTTTTAATAAAATGTAGAAAAATCATATCCAATCGAATTTTGGATATGTTGTTGCTTAGTGAGTCTAGTATTTGAGAAAAATAATTTGGAACCACGTTGATTGAATTTGATTTATGGAATTCACAAAGTTCAGAACTGCTGCCAGGATGCAGGGCAATTGGGGCAGTCTGGTTAGGTGAACTATTTGACCAAGATTTTGTGTTCAGTTTGATCTGAAATTTTAAAGGGATGATTTTAAGATACAAAACTAAATTCTGTAAAAATTTTAGAATTTTTAGTCAAGTAGATTATTTTATACAATTTTTCAAAATAAGGATAAAATGGAGTTTAAAACCAGAATGTACTATTTATGGTTAGGGTTTTAATTCTTTGTTCTTTTTGCATTGCTTTGGTTTTCCAAAGGTAGGTTGGTCCTTAAACCTAACCCTAAACACTTTAAACACACTTGAATCAATGAATGTTATAATCAATTGTTCTTTGCCCTAATTGCATTGTTGAGATTGAACAATGTTATGTTGTGCATTGTGAATGGTAATGTGTTTCATGAGTAATGTGGTATGAAATGTTGATATTTATGAATGATGCTATGTGAGATATAATGTGATCATGGATGAGATATATATATATATATACTTGAATAATGAGATGTTATATTGTGAAATGAAATGTGAAGCCATTGTTATTGGCTAAGATGATGTAATTGAAAGAAAGAAGGCATGTTTGCCTAAATGTGATGAGAATTGAGAATGGAAATGAATTGTTTGTTTAATATGTTATTCAGTTTCAGAGTTCTGGATTTGGGTGGCATGCCTAAGAAATGATGACAGGTAACAGTCTTGCCGGGTTGAGGACCTCCTCATAGGTGTTGAGTTGATGGTCCAAGAGACTGGGTCTGTTACACTATGAGATATATGATTTGTAACAGTCTTGCCGGGTTGAGGATCTCCTCATATGTGTTGAGTTGATGATCCAAGAGACTGGGTCTGTTACACTTGCCTACGGGCGTGATTATTGTGACTATGAACCAAAGCAGTAACTCTGAACTCTGAATATCGTATTAAATACTTGTTGGGCCCATAGGTGTCAGGGTTATATGAATGTCCTAAATAATGTTATGAGTTAATGAAATGAGATGTTGGTTATTGAGTATGATTGATTAATGTTGAATGTGGAAAGATGTTGAAATGTGGTATGCTCATATGACTATGATTTGTGAAATGCATAATTATGTGGTTAACTTTATATTTATGATATTGATCTTATCAATAACATATGTGGCATTGCATTACATTAAAGCATACCATTAGCATGTTTTATCTTACTAAGCCGTTGGCTTAGCGCGAATGTGATTCTTCGCGCAGGTGACAAGGAAGAACCAGAGAGTTCCTCTAGGCCGAGTCGAGCCTAGATTTTGAAGATTGAATAGTGGGCTTTAAGATCGAAGACTGACTGCCAAACATGTATAAATTTTATGTGTTGTAAAACTTGAGTTTTGATGTATATGAATTTGTAAATATTGTTACTTTCCGTTGCATAGTGAACAAAGATTTTATCTGCTGTATTTCATAATAAACCTTTACTTTATTTTGTACTAGAAGTGTAAATCCTTTTTGCAGGTTGTAGTTGAGGTTATAAGGGGGATTTATTGGAAGTGTACTGAGAATGATTTTGTTTGCATTGGTTTGTGTAAAAATGTTTTCAAAAATTAGAAAAAAAAAACCAGTTTTGTCGACACTTGGGATTGAATTTTTAGGCAAAACTATGGCAAAATTTCTATAAAAATCGGAACAAAAATTTGACTAAGTAAAAGTGGTAGCAACATTAGGATAGGGTGGCGCCTCTACTCAGCTTACACACGTAGGTCGGGAAGGGGTGTTACAATTTTTGGTATCAGAGCCTAGGTTTGAGATTCTCAACCTAGATCAATTGTAAGAAAAAGAATATTTTGATTTTTAAAGTGGGTTTTTGAGTAAAATACATGTTTTGGTATGGCAGTCTTTGATCTTTAATGAGGAATATTCTGCTGTGTTTGCAGATATAGGTAGAGATGGCATCTCATTCACGACAATCTGTTGAGGGTAGTGCCGAGAGTATTGCTCCTGCTGAGGGAGCTAGGGTTGATAGTGTTGAGGAGGCACCTGCTTCGGTGTCGGGTAGACCAGCTGGGGAGGAGGTTCCGCCAGCCTGGTTTAGGCCTATGTTGGAAGCTATGAGACAAGCACCTGTGCAACCACAGCCACCGCCACCACCCCCTCAGCCTTCAGTACCAGTAAGGCACTATGATAAGCTAAGGAAATATGGAGCAGAGGATTTCTTTGGTACAGTTGATCCGGCTGTAGCAGAACAGTGGCTTGATAGAGTTCAGAGGGTATTTGTGCAGTTGCAAGCCACTTCAGAGGAGAAGTTTGACTATGCAAGATCTTTGCTACAGAAGGATGCCTACGACTGGTGGAAGACAGTGCCCCATTCTATGGATGATCCACCAACCTTGTCTTATGCGGATTTTCTGAGAGAATTTGAGTTGAAGTATACTCCTAGGGAGTATAAAGATGGGAAGAAAAGAGAGTTTCTAGATTTGAAGCAAGATCATCGGACCGTAACTGAGTATGAAGTTGAGTTTATTCGACTGAGTCAGTATGCTGGGGGTATCATTACTGATGAGATTGATAGATGTCGGCGATTTGAGGAGGGATTGAGGCCCTCGATCATGTGCTTAGTGGCTGGATCCAGATATCAGGATTTCTCACAGCTTGTGGCAGCAGCTCGAAGTGTAGAGCGAGCTCAAGTTATTGCAGCTGCTTCAGAGGAAGAGGTTAGGGTTAGAAGGCCCCAGTTCGAGGCAGGGTCTTCTTCTGCGAAGAGGGGTAGAGGAAGTTTTGTTCCTCGGAGTAGTAGGAGCCAGAGACCAGTGGGTAGGTCAGTGCAGTTCCAGAGGCAGAGATTTAGACCTGCAGCTTCAGTAGCGAGTGCTCCTACTCCTGGAGTTCAGAGATCCACCTTACCTGTGTGTAACCAGTGTGGTGGAAGACATGGGGGCGTTTGTTGGAGGCATAGTAGATCAGGGGTATGCTTCAGGTGTGGATCACCTGACCACTTTGTGAGAGACTGTCCTGAGAGGCAGGATCAGATGCCAGTTGATTCTGCTGCTTCTCGAGCTAGTGTGAGGGGAGGCAGAGGAGGCAGAGGTGCCAGCCGGGGAGGTAGACCAGGATTCAGTTCTAGAAGAGGTACTACATCCAGGGAGGGTAGACCAGAGGAGGTTGGATCTTCCCAGAGGATGTATGTTATGCAGAGACAGCCAGATACATCGGCAGTCATAGCTGGTACTTTTTCTTTATTTAATACTCCAGTACTTGCTTTGATTGATCCGGGTTCCACACATTCATATATTAGTGCATCTGTTTTGCCTGTATCTGATTTGCATGCTGAGTCCCTAGGATTTGATGTGTTGGTAACAAATCCGTTAGGGCATAGTGTGGTTGTGAGTAAGGTGCATAGAGATAGTGCAGTAGTGGTGCAGGGTGAGGAGTTCCTTGGGGATTTGATTGAGATGCCATTTAAGGAATATGACGTGATCTTAGGTATGGATTGGCTATCTCGACATGAAGCTGTGGTGGATTGTAAAAAGAAAATTGTTTCTTTGAGAACGGGTGATGGTAGAGAGGTGATAGTATCTAATGAGCAGGAACAGCTAGCCTCCTTATTTGTTTCAGCTGTTGCAGCCAGGAGGTTGATTAGAAAGGGGTGTGAAGCCTATCTTGCTCATGTGGTGGATACTAGAGTGAAGGGTTCCCCTATTGATAGCATTGCCACAGTTGCTGAGTTCCCGGATGTGTTTCCAGAGGAGTTGCCAGGGTTGCCTCCTGAGAGAGAGGTGGAGTTCGGTATTGAATTGTTGCCTGGTACCACTCCTATCTCTATTACTCCTTATAGAATGGCACCAGCAGAATTGAGGGAGTTGAAAGTGCAATTACAGGAGTTGTTGGACAAAGGATTCATTCGCCCCAGTGTTTCTCCTTGGGGAGCTCCTGTGCTATTTGTGAAGAAGAAAGATGGTACTATGAGGTTGTGTATCGATTATAGGCAATTGAACAAGGTGACTATTAAAAATAAATATCCTTTGCCTAGAATCGATGATCTCTTTGATCAGTTGAAGGGAGCGTCAGTGTTCTCCAAAATTGATTTGAGATCTGGGTACCATCAGCTGAGGGTAAGAAGTGAAGATGTTCCTAAGACTGCTTTTCGGACCAGGTATGGGCATTATGAGTTTTTAGTTATGCCTTTTGGTCTAACGAATGCACCTGCAGCTTTTATGGATTTGATGAATAGGGTGTTTAGGCCCTATTTGGATCAGTTTGTAGTGGTCTTCATTGATGATATACTGGTGTATTCGCGGAATGAAGAGGAGCATGATATGCATCTGCGGATTGTGTTGCAGATTTTGAGAGAGAATCAGTTATTTGCCAAATTGTCGAAGTGTGAGTTCTGGTTGGATCAAGTTGCTTTTCTCGGACATATTGTTTCTGCAGAAGGCATCAGAGTTGATCCGAGCAAAGTTGAAGCCATTTTAAATTGGAGTCCACCCAAGTCTGTGACAGAGATTAGAAGTTTTCTGGGTTTGGCAGGCTATTACCGACGGTTTGTGAAAGGGTTTTCTTTGATAGCTACTCCACTCACCAGATTACTTCGAAAGGGAGTGAGATTTGTGTGGACAGATCAGTGTCAGGCTAGTTTTGAGCAGTTGAGAGAGTTGTTGACTCAAGCGCCTGTTCTTACTTTACCTGTTGAAGGCAAACCATATGTGATCTACAGTGATGCTTCACATAGAGGTTTGGGGTGTGTATTGATGCAGGAAGGGAAAGTTATAGCTTATGCATCTCGACAGTTGAAACCGCATGAGCTTAACTATCCGACCCATGATTTAGAATTGGCTGCCATTGTGTTTGCATTAAAGATTTGGCGCCACTATCTGTTTGGGGAGAAATGTTTCATCTACACTGATCACAAGAGTTTGAAGTATTTGGGTGTCCAGAAAGAACTCAATCTTCGTCAGAGGAGATGGTTAGAATTGATTAAAGACTACGACTGCTTGATTGACTATCATCCAGGTAAAGCAAATGTTGTTGCTGATGCCTTGAGTCGGAAGTCTTTAGCTGGTTTAACTGTTTACTCGCTCTCGTTGCTTGTTGAGTTGAGAGCATTGCATGCCAGTTTTGTACCTTGTGTTGATGGTGCATTATTGGCACAGTTGCAATTAAAGCCGATTTTGTTAGATCAGATCAAAGAAGCTCAGTTGGCCGATAAGAAGATTCAGAAGATTTTTTCAGATTGCAAGAATGGGAAGACTAGAGATTTTGTTGTGAAAGATGATGGGAGTCTCTGGTTTAAGAACCGATTGTGTGTACCCGATGATGCTGATTTGAAAAGAGTCATTTTAGAAGAAGCTCATCAGTCAATGTTTGCTATGCATCCGGGTAATACGAAGATGTATCATGATTTGAGACAGCATTATTGGTGGATTGGTTTGAAGAGAGACATTGCTGAGTTTGTATCGAAATGTCTCACTTGTCAGAAGGTTAAAGCAGAGCATCAAGTTCCAACCGGGTTGCTTCAACCATTGTCAGTGCCAGAATGGAAGTGGGAAAGAGTGACAATGGATTTTGTGTCTGGTTTGCCATTGACACAAAAGAAGCATGATGCTATATGGGTGATTGTGGATAGATTGACTAAGACAGCTCATTTCCTTCCGGTTCGAATGGATTACTCTTTGGAGAGATTGGCTGAGCTGTATATCCATGAGATTGTGAAACTGCATGGTGTTCCAACTTCTTTAGTGTCTGATCGAGATCCCAGGTTTACTTCCAGATTTTGGAAGAGTTTGCATAGTGCTTTAGGTTCTCGACTGCACTTCAGCACTGCTTTTCATCCACAGACGGATGGACAGTCAGAGAGGGTGATACAGATTATTGAGGACATGTTGAGAAGCTGTGTCATCGATTTCTCTGGAAGTTGGGATAGGTTTTTACCTCTTGTGGAGTTTGCTTACAACAACAGTCACCAATCCAGCATTGGTATGGCACCGTTTGAAGCATTGTATGGCAGACGGTGTAGGACACCTCTTTGTTGGAATGAGCTTGGAGATAATAAGTTGGTTGGTCCTGATTTGATTCAAGAAACTGAAGATAAAGTAAAGTTGATTCGAGGCAGGTTAAAAGCAGCTTCAGACCGACAGAAGTCTTATGCAGATCTAAAAAGGAGAGATATAGAGTTTGATGTTGGAGATAAGGTATTTCTGAAAGTGTCTCCTTGGAAGAAAATTTTGAGGTTCGGTCGGAAAGGAAAATTGAGTCCTCGTTTCATTGGGCCGTATGAAGTGTTAGAAAGAGTTGGGCCAGTGGCGTATCGACTTGCTTTGCCACCTGAGTTGGATCGTATTCATAATGTATTCCATGTTTCTATGTTGAGGAGATATAGGTCGGATCCATCTCATGTGTTGCCATTTGAGTCTATTGAAGTGAGCCCAGATTTGACATTTGAAGAGGAACCAGTTGCTATCTTGGCACGAGAAGTGAAAGAGTTAAGGAACAAGAGAGTGCCATTGGTGAAGATTCTTTGGAAGAATCATGCAAAAGAAGAAGCGACTTGGGAAAGTGAGCATACCATGCGAGAGCAGTATCCGCAATTGTTTCAGCTTTGATATCAGGTAATTTCGAGGACGAAATTTTCTTTTTAGAGGGGGAGAATTGTAATATCCTCATTTATGCCCTAGAAGTTTTGAGTATGTTGTTGTTATTGTGGTTGTTGATATATATATTGGGAAGTGAATGTTTGTGCATATATGTGTTAAATTGTAAGAGAAAAGAAATGGGAAGAGAATGTATATGTATATGTGTTTTGGAGAAGAAATTTAGGGTTTAGAGACAAATGTATATGTTGTTTATATGATGATATAATTAACATATACATTGGTCAAATGAAGAGTCAAGGTGATGGTTAAGTGGAAGAAGATATTTTTGGTTGTTAATGAAATTACTATAAAGGGCTTATATGAGACAAAGAGTTAGTTATATGGTTAAGGGTGTTTTGGTAATTTTCCTTGTAAGATGCATGGTGGAGATTAAAAGAAGAAAAGGTGTTTGACTTGTGCATTTTCTTCTTTCTTTCTTGAAGTGGCCGGATTCTCCATAGACAAAGAGAGAAAGAGAGGTGATCTTGAGGTTTGAAGCATTTTGAAGAAAGAAACAAGGGTTTTGGTTAAAGATTTGTAGATTTCTTCATTTGAGGTAAGATCTTTTCTTTAATTTCTTCAATTCTTTTGAAGTGGTGTGAGAAAGGAATTAGGGTTTGTTGGTTTGATGATGAGAAGTTGAGTTGGTGAAGGTGTTGGAAGTGATTGTGTTGAGTAAGAGTTGTGTTTAGTGAAATTGTTTCTGTTTTACAATTAGTAAAGGTTGTGATTTGTATGATTTTTAATTAATTATAGAAAAATGTTCTTGAAGTGAATTTTTGATATGTTGTGCCTCTATGAGTGTAGAATGACTGAAAAATATGTTGATTCGATTTTGGAATGGTTATGAGTTTAGAAAGATTATTTTCATTAGACCTGTTCCAGCAGGTACCTTAACTGGGACAGCTATATTTCGTGATTTTTAATAAAATGTAGAAAAATCATATCCAATCGAATTTTGGATATGTTGTTGCTTAGTGAGTCTAGTATTTGAGAAAAATAATTTGGAACCACGTTGATTGAATTTGATTTATGGAATTCACAAAGTTCAGAACTGCTGCCAGGATGCAGGGCAATTGGGGCAGTCTGGTTAGGTGAACTATTTGACCAAGATTTTGTGTTCAGTTTGATCTGAAATTTTAAAGGGATGATTTTAAGATACAAAACTAAATTCTGTAAAAATTTTAGAATTTTTAGTCAAGTAGATTATTTTATACAATTTTTCAAAATAAGGATAAAATGGAGTTTAAAACCAGAATGTACTATTTATGGTTAGGGTTTTAATTCTTTGTTCTTTTTGCATTGCTTTGGTTTTCCAAAGGTAGGTTGGTCCTTAAACCTAACCCTAAACACTTTAAACACACTTGAATCAATGAATGTTATAATCAATTGTTCTTTGCCCTAATTGCATTGTTGAGATTGAACAATGTTATGTTGTGCATTGTGAATGGTAATGTGTTTCATGAGTAATGTGGTATGAAATGTTGATATTTATGAATGATGCTATGTGAGATATAATGTGATCATGGATGAGATATATATATATATATACTTGAATAATGAGATGTTATATTGTGAAATGAAATGTGAAGCCATTGTTATTGGCTAAGATGATGTAATTGAAAGAAAGAAGGCATGTTTGCCTAAATGTGATGAGAATTGAGAATGGAAATGAATTGTTTGTTTAATATGTTATTCAGTTTCAGAGTTCTGGATTTGGGTGGCATGCCTAAGAAATGATGACAGGTAACAGTCTTGCCGGGTTGAGGACCTCCTCATAGGTGTTGAGTTGATGGTCCAAGAGACTGGGTCTGTTACACTATGAGATATATGATTTGTAACAGTCTTGCCGGGTTGAGGATCTCCTCATATGTGTTGAGTTGATGATCCAAGAGACTGGGTCTGTTACACTTGCCTACGGGCGTGATTATTGTGACTATGAACCAAAGCAGTAACTCTGAACTCTGAATATCGTATTAAATACTTGTTGGGCCCATAGGTGTCAGGGTTATATGAATGTCCTAAATAATGTTATGAGTTAATGAAATGAGATGTTGGTTATTGAGTATGATTGATTAATGTTGAATGTGGAAAGATGTTGAAATGTGGTATGCTCATATGACTATGATTTGTGAAATGCATAATTATGTGGTTAACTTTATATTTATGATATTGATCTTATCAATAACATATGTGGCATTGCATTACATTAAAGCATACCATTAGCATGTTTTATCTTACTAAGCCGTTGGCTTAGCGCGAATGTGATTCTTCGCGCAGGTGACAAGGAAGAACCAGAGAGTTCCTCTAGGCCGAGTCGAGCCTAGATTTTGAAGATTGAATAGTGGGCTTTAAGATCGAAGACTGACTGCCAAACATGTATAAATTTTATGTGTTGTAAAACTTGAGTTTTGATGTATATGAATTTGTAAATATTGTTACTTTCCGTTGCATAGTGAACAAAGATTTTATCTGCTGTATTTCATAATAAACCTTTACTTTATTTTGTACTAGAAGTGTAAATCCTTTTTGCAGGTTGTAGTTGAGGTTATAAGGGGGATTTATTGGAAGTGTACTGAGAATGATTTTGTTTGCATTGGTTTGTGTAAAAATGTTTTCAAAAATTAGAAAAAAAAAAACCAGTTTTGTCGACACTTGGGATTGAATTTTTAGGCAAAACTATGGCAAAATTTCTATAAAAATCGGAACAAAAATTTGACTAAGTAAAAGTGGTAGCAACATTAGGATAGGGTGGCGCCTCTACTCAGCTTACACACGTAGGTCGGGAAGGGGTGTTACAATGCACTTAATTAATCAACTATTATTATTATTTTTTCAAGGTATTACAATAATCTCATAGGCATGCCGACAAACACAGAACTTTGAAAATTGAATAACATACTAGGCACACAATTATTTCATATTTTCCATCATCAATTTCTTTCTTATTTTCTCATTTTCAATTAGGCAGATTGCCTCATTTTCTAATTTTTCGCATTCATATCAATGTAACTTCATTTAAATTCACCATTTCATCACAATGTACCCCATTTTCTATTAAAATTACATTATCCAAATATTTTGGGTAATTCTCACATAATGTAAATAAATCATAATTTATTCAATTTAGCCATTAATAATGACTTTTCACAATGCATTTAATGCATAAACAACAATTTACAAGTCATATCACAATATTCATGAATGTTCAATATATCAAGTAGCTTAACACATTTTTCATCCAAAATGTATTAAGCCCGATTTAATGCCAACTTATCTAATTTATCAAAAGTTTATACTTATCTTAGAAAACACTCCAAAACAAGCTTCAAAACTCTCTCCAATCTTCTCTTCCAAGTTGCCCTTCAACACTAGGGTTAGACAAACTTCTTCCTCTCAATGCCTATACCAAATATGATCATAAATAATCATTTAATATTACATTCTAAGGTATTCTCAACATTAAACCATAATTAAATATCACTCTAAAGAAAAACCCAAATTTTAGTCTTTCATTACTTTAACATTGAACTTCCATTTTAATCCATTTATATTAGTGTTTTAAGTTTATTAATATCGCTAAAAATATATTTTAATATGTTTAAACCAATTACATTACATAAACACATACTTATCTTTCAAACCCTAAAATGGTGTAACCTTCCCCTATTGAGAGTTCTCCATTCAAATTCATTCCAATTATCAATCTAATCTTATTTCCATCTCTTATATCCTTAAAGAATATGATTAAAATAATAAAATCAAACAATTCACCATACTTGAAAAATGCATTTTCTAAAACCCTAAATCAATGCTACCAATCTCAAACTCTATCCAAACTTAACCAAATTCATCATTTGACTTTAAATTCATTGTTTATGCATCAAAACAACACATTTGGAACTAATTTGCACAATGAAAACTCATGTTTTCAAAAAATCCAAAAGTTTTATAACCCTAAATTCTCTCTCTTCACCAAACTCAACTTAAATTTAATTATTTCTTCAATCTAACCTTAAAATCATTAATAAACAATCAAAATAACTTCATTCATATCCAACTAAGCAATTAAATCATGCTACTATAAAATTCAAAATAACTTCCATAGAAATTGAAAATTCAGTAAGAAAGCTTACTTATTAGAAAATCACCAAAACTACTCTTGATTCTTAAAATTTCTTGCAAAATTGCTTGTTTAAATGGAGCAAAAATCACCCCTAACATCCATAGAAATCTCTTTTTTTCTTTTGAAGAAGAAGAAAACTACTTTAATTTCTTTTTCTTTCCACTTAAAAAATATGGCCATATATAAATATTATTTTATTTTTAATAAATAATTAATTATTTAATTATTAAAAAATCCCAAATTACCTCTTCCAATAAAAAATAATTTATTTTTAATTTATTTAAATAATTTTAATTTTACAAATTATAATTATTATTTTGCCCTTTGCGCTTTGACTTTTCTTTTAAAAGAGTTGACTTTTGTATATGTTAAGTATATTTTAGGTATATTTCACATATACATTCTACTTTTTTACTTAAAATTTTTATTTTTTATTTAAATTATTTATTTAATTTAATTTATTTAATTTAATTTTAATTTATTTTATTTTATTCCAAAAATTAGAGATGTTACATTCCTATTTAATTGAAAATCCAAAAAAAGCCTTTCACCTTTTAAGTTATAATAGTAAAAAAAAAAAATCAACTTCATATTTACATTTTAACATATTTTTTTCAAAGCCTCATTCTTCTCTTCTTTTCTATGTCAAATTCTTTCTTTCTTTTTTTTTTCTTATTTTGTGAAAATTATAATGTTATAATTAATATATAATATAATATATAAATTTAAATTATCGCCTAATACCTCAAATGAAATTGAATCGCCCTGCATTGATTGAGATAGATTATAGTATCATAATAAAATATAAATATAAACATTTATCTTATTAGTATAAATTTAAAGACATTGGCATATTTATTATAATAAAGTATACAAATAAATATTTAGTTTATTACTATTAATTTAAAGACATTAGAATACTTAATATTAAAAAATATTAATACAAAAAGTCAGATATTAAAAGAAGGTTTTAAAGTATATTATATTAAAAGCCACATGGTTACAACTGTTCTATACATGTATAAATAATCAACGTTATACAATACATGAAGACTCCTAACTTTCTTTAACAGATATAATAGATAACAATAAAGGATTTTTTTTATCTCCTAAGATAAAGAGATATCTTTATCTCCTAATACGCCCCCACAAGCTAATGGTGGAACATCGTGTAACCGAAGCTTGGACACAAAATGAGCAACCCAATCCTTTGGCAGTGGCTTGGTCAGAATATCAGCTAACTGATCAGAGGAAGAGATTGTGCCAACCACAATCTCCTTGAGAGCAACCAGCTGTCGAACAAAGTGAAAATCTATTTCAACATGATGCATTCGAGCTTGAAACACTGGATTGGATGAAAGAACTGCACCAATATTGTCACACCAAACATGTGTTAATCTTTTGAATTGAACCCCCAATTCACTCAACAGCTTAACTAGCCAACGAAGCTCGACACAAACATTAGCTATATTCTTAAATTCAGATTCACTAGACGATCTTGCAACTGTAGTTTGCTTTCGAGAATTCCAGGCAATTAAATTCTGCCCAAAATAAATTAAATAACCACCTGTTGAGCGTCTATCATCTGGGTATCCTGCCCAATCCGCATCACTGAAGGCCACAAGATTATCTAATGCCCCTTTTTGAATAAAAAGACCAAGAGATGAAGTGCCATGAAGATAGCGAACAACTCTCTTCAGTAATTTATAGTGAAAGTTGGGGTATGCATAAATTGACATAGCTTATTAACCACAAAAGAAATGTCCGGTCTTGTAATCGTGAGATATTGAAGTTTGCCACAGAATTGTCGATACTTTGTGGCTTTGTCTTGAGACAATGGATTGCCCTCATGTTTGGAAATAATCACTGGAAAACACCATGGAGATTATAAAAATTTAATAGAGGCGTGAATTGCAATTTCTAGGGAATGTAATTTTTGGAGTTAAGTTTAATGGAAAGGTATGATTTACTTGGGTAATTGATGAAGAAAAGGTTGGATTTGGAAAAGGGATATGGGCTGCCAAAACAGACGATAAAGAAGTAGAAGAAGAAGAAGATGAAGAAGAATTTGTTGAATTGGCCATATTTGGCTCTGATACCAAGTCAGAAATTAGAAGAAGGTTTTAAAGTAAATTATATTAAAAGCCACATGGTTACAACTGTTCTATATTTGTATAAATAATCAACATTATACAATACATGAAGAATCCTATAGTATTTAACCTTCTTTAACAGATATACCAGATAACAATAAAGGATTATTTTTATCTCCTAAGATAAAGAGTTATCTTTATGATGAGGAAACTATAATCAAGCTTGATGAATGTAATGGCAGCAAATATGTTGATGATATCATTATGCCAAGTGGACCAATCACAAGATCACAATCAAAGAAATTCCAGCATGTGTTCCAGCACTTCATACAAAGGTGGATTAATGAAGAGGGAGACCAACTTGTAGTGAATATGATGGACCATGAAGAGGAAGTCAGAAACTCACCAACAAGCATGAAGAATCTGCCCATAAGTATGGTGATGGGCATTAGCACGAATTTGGAATATAATATTGATATGGTTTAGTGTTAGTGTGACTAGACACATGTGAACCAACACCAAAATGAATGTACAATCTGCCCATCAATGTTGTCAGAATTATGGGCAGTAATTTAGAGTATATTATTGAGGTGGATGAACAATTAATGCTATTGTGACTAGATACATGTAAACCTAGACTTTAAGCCATTAGTTCTTCTTTTCCAACTATATAAGGATGGGGAAAAGAACTTAATAGGGTTGACTACGAATTTCCAGAATTGTTGAATGTAATTTCTGTGTTTTCAAGTTTGAGAGGTTTTCTTCTTATTCTTGTTGCATGAAGAATTGGTTCTAACTTATCAAGTCTCACTTGTGGCGTTTTAATCAATTCATTTCTTCATCCCAATCACCCAAGTTCTCAATTACAGGTTAGTTGTGGGTTTGGTAGGGAGGATTTGTTTTTGAGTTCTAAGATTCTATGCTAGATGTGTATGTGGGGTTCTAGATGTAATATTTGATCCATGGGTTCCACATCATTTGGTATCAGAGCTTTGGCTTGAAGATAAATCTCTAGGTATCTTTTATGTTTTAATTATCCAAAGAAAAAAAAAACGAATCAGATTCAGTTTCTATATTTCTTCATTTTCTGTTCTTGTTGCACCTTGTTCTTATTCTTCAAATCTGTGAACTTTTGTTTAATTTTTCAATTTCTATCCTTGTTTACTGAAAGTTCAAAAGAAAAAAAAAAGAGGAAAAGATCAAAAGAAAAACAAAAAAAAAAAGAAAAGAGAATCAGATTCAACTTCCTCAACATAAAAGAAAAAAAAAACGTATCTGTTTCTGCCCAGAATTTTTCTTCACAAGTGTTTGAGATTTTTTGCATATTTATACCATTAACAGCTTGCTACCTTATTATATTTGATCAAATTACATCAGCTCCTCATTATGCATCCATTTAGCATTTAAAATCTGATATTTAGAGCCTTTCTTGCATTGGGAATAGATTTAGGTTGCATATTCAGATTACTCATTGGAGTGATTTGAATTCTGTTTTTTTTTAGGATCCAGAATTGTTTTTCTTTGTATTCTTAGTTTCATTCTTTCATATACCTCTTGTTTCTTGTATGCATTAAGTAGCTAATTCTCAATCATAGTTACTTTGGTTTGATTAACACAAATACTTTTGCTTCTTGTGTTAACTTTCAGTTCTTGTTGTCTAAAATTAAATTGCTTCTAGAATTGCAGAATTCATTTTGTTCATTATGTTCCTTGTAGAGTCTTTAAAACAAAACTTGTTTTACTTGATTTAAGTGGATTCAATTCTGAAATTCAACTTGATAAAAGAAGAATTGAGAGGTAAAAAGGAACAAGGTTTGAGTGAAATACAAGAGGAGTGACAATCTGATCTTGAGTGAAACACGTAAGGGAGTGAGGTGAGGAAATTTTCTTTACTAACATTTTCTTGTAGGTTCTTCTTACACCATGTCAAATTCTGGAAGTGAAAAACGTGATATGACCATAAATGACATAGCCTTCATGTTAGAGGCAATGCAAAGGAGATTTGAAAGGTTTGATTTGACCATAAACAACATGAGAGGTGATGTAGACAGCATAATGCAAAGGCAGCGGAATGATACTAATCGAAGGGGGCAGAATAGAGGGAGAGGAAACATGATGAATGATGATGAGATAGAGAGGGAAGATGATGAAGAAAGTGAGGAATCAATTGCTCAAAGAAGACCTCAACAAAGGGACAGTAACATATCTTCCATAAAAATGAAGATACCATCATTCAAGGGGAGAAATGATGCTGAAGCTTACCTTGAATGGGAAAGAAAAGTTGAGTTGGTGTTTGATTGTCATAATTATAGTGAAATGAAGAAAGTTAAGATTGCAGCAGTTGAATTCACAGATTATGCACTAATTTGGTGGGATCAATTGATGATTTCCAAGAGGAGAAATGGAGAAAGAACTATCACTACTTGGGCTGAAATGAAAACTGTGATGAGAAAGAGATTTGTACCATCTTACTACTATAGGGAGCTTCACCAAAAATTACAGCGGTTAACTCAAGGATCCATGTCAGTGGAGGATTACCATAAAGAGATGGAGATGATCATGAGTAGAACTAATATAGAGGAGGATCCAGAAATCACTATGGCTCGATTTTTGAGTGGGCTGAATAGAGAGATAGCTAACATAATTGAATTACATCATTATGTGGAGCTTGAAGATATGGTACACATGGCCATGAAAGTGGAGAAGCAACTGAAACTCAAGGGAGCAGCAAAGGGATTTTCTAATTCCAGCTCTAGTTTCACTTCAAAATGGCTAAAGAAAGATGATAATCCTAAAGGGAAGGAGGCTGCCTGGAAAGGAAAGGAAAAACAAGTTCTAGATGACCCTAAAGGTAACTCTAAAACATCTAACTCTAATCAAAAGCATAGTACCATTAAATGCTTTAGGTGTTTAGGAGTAGGGCATATAGCATCTCAATGTCCAAATAAGAAAATCATGTTGATACGAGATAATGGTGAAATTGATAGTGCTAGTGAACATGAAAGTGATGATGATAATGATAGCATGCCACCATTAGAAGAAATTGAACATATTATTGAATATCCAGCCCATGGTGAATCTTTGGTTATTAGAAGAGCTTTAAACATGCAAATTAAAGATGAAGAAAGTAATCAAAGAGAGAACATTTTCCATACTCGTTGCATTGTGAATGGAAAAGTGTGCAGCATGATCATTGATGGGGGTAGTTGTGCAAATGTTGCTAGTACTGATTTTGTGGATAAATTAGGGTTAGCATGCACAAAACATCCTAGTCCTTACAAGCTGCAATGGTTGAATGATAGTGGAGAGGTGAGGGTAACAAAGCAGGTTCTGTTTTCTTTTGCAATTGGGAGATACAAAGATGAAGTTTGCTGTGATGTTGTGCCTATGCATGCTAGCCATATCCTTCTTGGTCGTCCATGGCAGTTTGATAGAAGAGCTTTGCATGATGGCTTTAAGAATCATTATTCTTTCAGCCTAAATGGTTTAAATTTCACTCTTGCTCCATTGTCACCTAAACAAGTGTATGAAGATCAAGTAAATATTTTGAGATCATTTGAAAAGAATTCTGGTGGTGAGGGTAAAACAAATAAAAAGGGAGTACAAGAGGCCAAGTGTGAGAAAAAGAATGATAAAAATGGCCCATTGGTGAGAGAAAAAGAGAAAGGGAGAGAAAATAAAAGAGAGTGTTTCTATGCAAAAGAAAAGGAGTTAAGGAGTGCTTTTTGTGAGAAAAGAAGTCCGATTGTACTTAGGTACAAAGAGACCTTGATTTCTACATCTAACCTTGATAACCCTTTGCCTAGTTGTGTTAGTTCTCTTTTACAGGAATTTGGAGATGTTTTTCCAGAAGATGTACCCAAAGGATTACCACCTTTAAGAGGGATTGAGCATCAAATTGACTTCATTCCGGGCTCAACAATTCCTAATCGACCAGCTTATAGAAGTAATTCGGAGGAAACCAAGGAACTTCAAAGGCAAGTGGAGGAGTTGCTAGCAAAGGGACATGTGCGTGAAAGTCTTAGCCCATGTGCTGTTCCGGTGTTATTAGTCCCAAAGAAAGATGGATCATGAAGAATGTGTGTGGACTGCCGAGCAATCAATAAAATCACGGTGAAGTATAGACATCCAATTCCTAGACTTGATGATATGCTTGATGAGTTGAGTGGTTCTTGCATTTTTACTAAGATTGATTTGAAAAGTGGTTACCATCAAATTAGGATGAAAGAAGGAGATGAGTGGAAAACTGCATTCAAAACAAAATATGGTCTTTATGAGTGGTTAGTTATGCCATTTGGTTTATCTAATGCACCTAGTACATTCATGAGATTAATGAACCATGTTCTGCGTGCATATCTTGGTAAATTTGTTGTTGTATATTTTGATGACATACTCATTTATAGCAAATCAGTAGATGAGCATGTAGAACATATTAGGGTTATTCTTGATGTTTTGAGAAAGGAAGAATTATATGCCAACTTGAAAAAGTGCATGTTTTGTAGTGATAAAATCATATTCTTAGGTTTTATGGTTAGTGCACAAGGAATTGAGGTTGATGATGAAAAGGTAAAGGCAATAAGAGATTGGCCAGCACCTAAAACCGTGAGTGAGGTAAGAAGTTTTCATGGTTTGGCTAGTTTCTATAGAAGGTTTGTTAAAGATTTTAGTTCCATTGCTGCACCATTAAATGAATTGGTAAAAAAGGATGTAAAGTTTAATTGGACTAAAATTCATGAAATGGCATTCAATTTGTTGAAAGAAAGGTTAACTGCTGCTCCAATTCTTGCTTTACCAGATTTTGATAAGACCTTCGAATTAGAGTGTGATGCTTCAGGTGTGGGCATAGGTGCTGTTTTGATGCAAGAAGGGAAACCAATTGCATATTTTAGTGAGAAGCTTCATGGTGCACAATTAAATTATTCCACTTATGACAAGGAGCTGTATGCTTTGGTAAGAGCTTTACAAGTGTGGCAACATTACTTATTGCCTAAAGAGTTTGTTATTCATACAGATCATGAATCATTAAAGCATCTAAAGGGGCAAACCAAGCTGAACCGAAGGCATGGAAAGTGGATAGAGTTCATTGAGCCATTTCCATATGTGATAAAGTATAAGCGTGGCAAAGACAATGTAGTAGCAGATGCACTTTCAAGAAGGTATTCCTTAATCTCAACTCTTAGTTCTAAGTTATTAGGCTTTGAGCAAATTAAGGATATGTATGCCAATGATGTTGACTTTGCAAATGTTTATAAAGCATGTGAGCATTCTGCATTTCAGAAGTTTTATAGGCATGATGGGTACTTATTTAAGGATGGAAGATTATGCATGCCTAGTTGCTCATTAAGGGAATTGCTTGTGCGTGAGACACATAGTGGAGGACTCATGGGACATTTTGGGATATTTAAGACTTTAGACATTTTGCATGAACATTTCTATTGGCCAAACATGAGAAAGGATGTTGAAAGAATTTGTGCCAAGTGTATTGCATGTAAACAAGCAAAATCTAAGTCTTTACCTCATGGGCTGTATACTCCTTTACCTATTCCTAATGCACCTTGGATGGACATATCTATGGACTTTGTTTTGGGGTTGCCTAGGACTAGAAAAGGAAAAGATAGCATATTTGTTGTTGTTGATAGATTCAGCAAAATGGCTCATTTCATTGCATGTCACAAAACTGATGATGCAACAAATATTGCAAATTTGTTCTTTGGGGAAGTAGTTCGGTTGCATGGCATTCCTAAAACAATTGTAAGTGATAGAGATGTGAAGTTCTTAAGTCATTTTTGGCGTGTTTTATGGAATAAGTTAGGTACTAAATTGTTGTTCTCTACAACTTGTCATCCACAAACTGATGGACAAACAGAAGTGGTAAATAGGACTTTAGGATCTTTGTTACGTGCTGTTGTGGGTAAGAATTTGAAAACTTGGGAAGATTGTTTGCCATTAGTGGAGTTTGCATATAATAGAAGCATACATTCTTCTACTGGTTATTCACCATTTGAAATTGTTTATGGTTTTAATCCACTTACACCACTTGATTTGTTTCCTTTGCCATTAAATGAAATAACTAACTTAGATGGTGAAAAGAAAGCTGAGTTGGTTAAGCAGATACATGAAAAGGCACGAGCTCATCTTGAGAAGAAATATGAATCAGTTGCCCATAATGCAAATAGAAGAAGGAAACATGTGATTTTCCAACCTGGTGATTGGGTATGGGTTCATATGAGGAAGGAAAGATTTCCTAAACAAAGGAAATCCAAGTTGGATGCAAGGGGAGATGGCCCATTCCAAGTTTTAGAACGGATCAATGACAATGCCTACAAAATTGATCTACCAGGTGAGTATAATGTTTCTGCAACTTTCAATGTTAGTGATCTTTCTCCTTTTGATGTAGGCTCAGATTTGAGGACAAATCTTTTTGAGCAAGGAGGGAATGATGAGGAAACTATAATCAAGCTTGATGAATGTAATGGCAGCAAATATGTTGATGATATCATTATGCCAAGTGGACCAATCACAAGATCACAATCAAAGAAATTCCAGCATGTGTTCCAGCACTTCATACAAAGGTGGATTAATGAAGAGGGAGACCAACTTGTAGTGAATATGATGGACCATGAAGAGGAAGTCAGAAACTCACCAACAAGCATGAAGAATCTGCCCATAAGTATGGTGATGGGCATTAGCACGAATTTGGAATATAATATTGATATGGTTTAGTGTTAGTGTGACTAGACACATGTGAACCAACACCAAAATGAATGTACAATCTGCCCATCAATGTTGTCAGAATTATGGGCAGTAATTTAGAGTATATTATTGAGGTGGATGAACAATTAATGCTATTGTGACTAGATACATGTAAACCTAGACTTTAAGCCATTAGTTCTTCTTTTCCAACTATATAAGGATGGAGAAAAGAACTTAATAGGGTTGACTACGAATTTCCAGAATTGTTGAATGTAATTTCTGTGTTTTCAAGTTTGAGAGGTTTTCTTCTTATTCTTGTTGCATGAAGAATTTGTTCTAACTTATCAAGTCTCACTTGTGGCGTTTTAATCAATTCATTTCTTCATCCCAATCACCCAAGTTCTCAATTACAGGTTAGTTGTGGGTTTGGTAGGGAGGATTTGTTTTTGAGTTCTAAGATTCTATGCTAGATGTGTATGTGGGGTTCTAGATGTAATATTTGATCCATGGGTTCCGCATCACTTTATCTCCTAATACAAAGAGACAAGAGGAATTGACAAACGTAATTAATTAGTAGGCAAAGGTATTTCAGTAAATTTTCATTTATGTTTTAACTACTTGAATTAATTATTGTAGTTATAGTTTTTACACATAAAAAAAATTATAATTTAAATAATTATGTTTATATTATAAGTATTTATTTATTATAAGCTTCTGATTTTTATCATTTTAAGAGGTTATAATTAATCAAAAGTTGATTCATGTATGATATGAACCTGAACATACCTAATTTAAATCAATTTAATTATGTATCGGGTATGTGTAAACAAATCTCATTAAAAAAAAAATTTCAACCCTTTACTGTATACATGTAAAAGAAAAAAAAAAGTGTCTTCGCAAAATATTAGTGAGTTTCTTACTTGGGAAATTCCAAATAAATGAACATTTAGTAAGGATTAAGTGAAAAAAATTTTCAATACCTGAGTCTTGATATATACATATATATATGTAAAATTTTATTCCTCTAAATAAAATTTTATTCCTTGTAAAACACCTAAAAGCGTCTTATTTTTTCATGTTGCAAGGAATATTTTCTATAAAAAAAAACTAAAATAATAATAGAGAACAAAAAAAAATTGAAAATGAAGTCTTCATATTTAAATTTATTTTTCCTTTGGTTGGGGGTGAGGAACGTGGAGTTTTGGACTTTGACAGAACCTTAATTTTATGCTATTATATGAAGATTATTTAATTAAAATATGTGAACCAACAACTCCTTGGTCTAATCACCTTTTTTTTATATAGACTTTACTCAATTATGTTATTAGTTTAATTAAAACATTGTTTATATTAAACTTTTAATTAAAATAGCATTTTTCCCAATACGTGGTTGGGTACCCTATGTAGACCAACTTTCTAAAAACAATTTAATAATTAAGGCCATATGAACTTCATCTAAACAATAAAACATAAAATCCAATAATTAAAAAAATTTAATTAATTAAAAAAAAATCTAATTCTTGATGAATTTGTGATTGGATAAATGAGTACCCATTGACGTCCCCTAATTTATTAAATACATATTAACCTAATTAAATCTTATAATCACAGCACTATAGTTCTGTGGTGTCAAGGTCCTCATGCCAATTGGTTAGTTGGACTTTCTCCATCAATTAAACATTTTTCTAATTTGAACTATTATTTTCCTTTTCTTTCTTCAAAAGTTTACGCAGTAGTATATATCTTAAAATTATAAGACTCATTCGGTAACGAAAAATACATATAAGAAATTAACTTTTACAGCATAGAGAAATTAGTATGGGTCTTGAATTTTTTTACCTTTTATTTAATTAGTTGTAAGTTAACTAATTAAATAAGATATAGGTAGCTAAGTAAATTATTCAAATTTAAGTATGATATATTGTGTACTAGCCGCTTTATATTGTTTATATTTGGATAGGCTCCTATAAATTTAAGTTATATCAAAATTCAGAATATATAGTTACATGATAGAGTATCCAAAAATATATTATTAATTTTAAATTATAATTAATAAATTATATAAGATACGAAACTTTTGACATTAGAAAGTTGGATAAACCAATTTAATTTTGGCATTAAATATTATATATATATATATAAACACATGCGTATAAATATTCAAGATAGAGTGCAAGAAATACGAATTCAAAATTAGTAAAAATATATACATATAAATTATTATTTTTCATCAGTGGACTATAAGGTAATATTATTCTGTATCTTGTTTTTGTTTTTATTAATTAAATGTGAAAAGCCAGATATTTATTACTCAAATTTAATATCTAAATGAGACTAATATACATTTCTAGTCACGGGTTAAATAGCAACTGTATTAATAGTTGATAAATAACCACACTAAGCACATCACACTTGCGGCAGTCACAATGGGTGGCAGGCTAAAGGGGGAAGGAAGGGAGAAGATAGAGCATAGCCGTCCAGGGTGGGAGAGGAGAAGACAGAGAATGGGACCCAACCGCCGCAGCAACAATCTCCCACTTGGCCACTCTCCCTCTCCTCTCCCTGGTTTTGTGTAATTTTTATTTATTTTATTCAAATCATGAAATTATTTATATATTTATTTATTAAAATAAAATTGTCTTTCTCTCTCCAATTCCAAAACTCAACTAATGTTGGTCAACTTTACATCTTAACCATAGTTAATTTTTCACCATGAAAGTCCAAACTCCCCTGACCAACGTCAGATAGCCCCATCCACACACTCTTCCTCCTTTTAGGGTTCATTTGCTCAAATGTTTACATCATTATATCACACAACTTAAACTGCCATCCCCCACTCTCCTTTCTCAGCGCGTGCAATATTTCAGTTTTTTTCCTAAAGAAGCATGCAATTTAAATTATATCATAATATAAGTAGTTCTTCTTGGTAAGCATTTGCAGCTATATACTTTAAATAAGTTACAAATTCTTCAATTTCGTTAGGCTTTGTTTTTGTTTCGTATAAAATAATTATTTTCTACAATATCAAAAATTAACTCTCTAAGATTATTAATCTGTTTATTTAAATTTATACAAATTTTTAAACTAACCAAAATTAAAAAGGTGATGAGGCTGTTTGATGGCTGGTGATAATGAAGGATGATGGGATGGGATCAGTAGATTAATGGGTATATATTCAAATGTTTTGGTTAAATACTCATTTCCTATTAATATTTTTTTTTGAATTCGAAAATCCCTCTTTAAAAAAAATAAATAAATTCATTGACGTTAAAAACGGTTTGTTTTCCTTTCTATCAGAAAAAACAATTTTCATCAATTTTTTTTACCACACGGTTGGGAAAAAAAAGAAAGAAAAACTCAATAGTGACAATCCCTTCTCCCCATATTAAAAAAAAAAAAAGTTGGAACGGTAAAATTATATATTTGTGTGGAAGATCATCATTAAAAAATTTTTTATAATATATTATTAGATGTATGTCGTAGTTTATTTTTAATATTATAAATTGTTAGTTTACTTATTAAAAAAAAGTTTCTATTTTTATTGTTTAATCATAATCATATTTTTTATGTGCATTATAAAATTTGTATTGTGCATATGATTTATGTATTTAATATGAATTACCAATATCAAAGTTTCATGGCTACTTTTTTCAATATATATATATATTTTAATATTTGTGTGGGGTTGTTTTAAATATACATGTTTAAATTACAAAAAAAGATGTCTATCATCTTTATTTATGATAATCCAATTTTGTTTGATTAAGCATTGAAAGAGTAATTTATAAGTGTTGGATAGACCTTCGACTTAATTGATGGCATTAGAATGTTAAAAATTGAAGTTGTAATTGTAATTCCATTAAAAAAATTGTATGTAATATTATTTATTTATTTTAAGGAATTAATGATTTATAAGTAAATTATGTTAAAAGGGTTCAGGTCTAGTTTGATTATTCTTTCCCTTTTCTATTATGTGGCGTGAATTATTATTTCCACCAATTCTCAAGACAGTTTGAGAGAGTGAGAATTACGACCACACTTTAACAATTCATAAAATTGAAAAAAGAAAAAAAAAAAGAATTCACAACAAATGATTATTCTATATACATATATTTAAACTTTTGTGGGTATGACAGAAATGACTGCGTTTTAGTCTGTCTCCTCTCCTCTCTTCTCTTCTCCTCTCCTTCCATTCCCTTTCTCTGCAATGATCGATCCCCTTTCCTTTCTTCTTTGTTTTTCCTTCCAAAATATTCATAAACTAAATCTTTGTTTTTCTTTCTTCGAGCTTCCTTCCCCTTTCCTCTTTGTTTCTTTTCTTTAAAAGAGAGAAAAAAAAGAATTTTCTTTATAATTTCCCTCTCTTCCTCCTCTCTCTCTCTCTCATAATATCTAATTATATAAATTAATTAAACAAATAAAACCCATAAACAGTTTTTAATCATCTATATTAATATTTTTTTAATTTTATTTTTCTTTTAAAAAATCATTCCCCTGTTCTCTTAATTTTCTTTTTTGATGTTGGAATGGCTGGTTTAGATTTTGGTACTACTCATTCTCGTTACGTTCACCAACTCCACCATAGAACTGACCTTCACCTTCAACACCAGCCTGAAACTGATCAAGACCACGATTCCAATCGCGGTGTTGGTGCTCCTCATTTCTCTTCTGATCATCTTCAACACGAAGATAACACTCATCATGGTCTTGACCTTGTTGCTGCAGCTGCAAACTCTGGAGGAGCAGCAGACCTGGTTGCCCGCCGGCCAAGAGGTCGTCCCCCAGGTTCAAAAAATAAACCGAAACCTCCTGTAATCATCACTAGAGAAAGCGCAAATACTCTTCGAGCCCACATTCTGGAAGTTGGAAATGGATGCGATGTGTTTGACTGTGTGGCCAACTACGCCCGGAGAAGACAACGAGGAATTTGCATACTTAGTGGAGCTGGAACGGTGACTAATGTTAGCATAAGGCAACCAGCTGCAGCTGGAGCTGTTGTTACTTTACATGGAAGATTTGAGATCTTATCTTTATCTGGATCTTTCTTGCCCCCTCCAGCTCCTCCTGGTGCTACTAGTCTAACAATATTTCTCGCCCGTGGTCAAGGGCAGGTGGTGGGAGGAAGCGTGGTTGGAGAGCTGACGGCAGCAGGACCTGTAATAGTCATCGCAGCATCATTCACAAACGTGGCATATGAAAGGCTGCCTTTGGAAGAGGAGGAGCAGATTCAGATGCAGAACAGCAGTGGTGGTGGTGGAGGTAGTGGTGGTGGAGTTGGAAATAATCCTTTTCCAGATGGGTCGTCTGCAGCAACATCAGGTGGATTGCCATTCTTTAATTTGCCGTTGACTATGCCGCCGAATGTGCAGTTGCCGGTGGATGGATGGGCAGGGAATTCAGGTAGTAGGGCTCCGTTTTAAGAGAAAACAAAATAAAAATTAATAATTTCATGTTGGGGTTAGTTTCTGATGATTGGGTGAAAATGTGATCTATGAAAAGAGGCGGTCAAATTAATTTTGTGGGTTTTGTTTTGGATATGAAGCAGATCGATAATCATGGGCTCCGTTGGATCATTAAGGTCAGCTAATTTCATGGATTTCCTGTATTCAACATCATCATATCACCATGTTTCTTCTTCTTCTTCCTGATCTTTTGTGATATTTTTAGGGTTTCTCTTTTCTTATTTTTGGTTTTTAGTTTTTCTAGAGCACTCTTTCTTCTATAGTTTCTGGAAATAGTCTTCTTTCTTGTTCATTGTGGAACAATTATCATCTTCTCTTTAATTCTTCAAAAAAAAATATATATAAGTTTGAGAATGTATTCTGAATAATAATTATATCTATATGTTCGTTAAAAGCTGCAACTAATTAATTATCACTCACTGAAGTCCAGTGTAATAGTACTACTCAATTAAGTACTAAACACATGTCAACTGACTTAGGGTTTCTTCTAATCTTTAATTTCCTTCTGGATCTAGCCTTAGCTGCTGGAAGTGTCAACTTTAGACTTATCTATGCAACCATTTCTTTATAAGATGCAACGATAAAAAATAAATAAATAATGAATTGCAGTGCTTGAAGTAAACTTTTGTAGGAATTGACAATGTTTTTAAAAATAAAGAAATTTTTTTTATGCTTTGTTTTCAGGAGAGAATAAATGTGGCCATATTAATTAAGGGAAAGAATATTAGAAGGGATTTTAATCAGAAATGTAAATTCCTTTCTCATTGGATGATGTGTATATAATTATAAACATCATCAAAGTTTAAATTTAATTTGTAAGCTCAGTAGCTGATTTTAATTATTTGACCTATTTCTCTCGGGAATCAGCTATTTCTCTTGATCCATTTATATTTATATATACATTAGTACATACAAATTAAAAGTTTAAATTTCTGTAGTACAAGTAACATTCCTGTCTTCAAAATCTTTTGCTTTTTGGGTTTTCTGTAATAAATAAACATACACACATCAATTATTGTTCGAAAAAAAAAAGTATACACACATCAAAAATCCTAGCAGCTGTCGATTGGCAAGTTAGTACTGGTTTTAAACTACTCCCTCTCAGATATATAGTACTAATTTACAAGCTCCATAATAAATTAATAAACCAAACATGCCCCCAATTTTTTTTTAAATGTTCCACCATTTAATTATTAGGTGGATTATATATTCCCTTATTAGGTCCTGCTTGGTGCAAATAAATTTTGCAACATTTTATAATATTCATTTTGAATTCATATCTAGAAACACAATTGGTAAAGTAGGGTTCACTAGAGGATTTTGCAATAAGTCTAATTATTTAAAACCCTCTCCATGCATGGTCTTCTTCATATTAGTTGAGGAAATCTTTATATTAACTAATGAACTGAAATATCCACATATCAAAATTATAGATATTTGCCCATATATATATATATTAATCATGCTTTGTTTATACTATTTTTTCTGTGCTAATACAATTAAGCAGATACTTTACTTCAAGGAGCATATATTGTTTTAGTTGGTCAAAACATTCTCTAGGTAGTGTTCTCAGCTAATAAGTCTCTTGTTCTTGTTTACTACATGAAGCTATTTACTTCTTTTAAATATTTCAATTGCGATGTGTTTTTTTATATAAGCCTCCTAATCCAAATGAACAGTTTGATTTTGATTGAACCAAAAGATTGACTTGGTATGATGCACTAGATTTGTGGCCACAGGTTTAGTTAAAACTATAAACACTGAGATGACTGCACAAAAAATAAAAAAAACTACTTTACATGAGTAAATACATTGGTCCTTTTGCATATGCATGTTTTTCCTTCTATGCATATGTACAATTGGTTGCTTACCCGCAATTAACTTCCATACGTTAACGACTGTTTTCAACATAAAGTACACAATAATTTCCCCAATATATTTTGGTATGACATATAATTGAAAGTAATAGAATATTGTAATTAAAGGAATTTTTACTTCATCAGCATTCTCTTTATAATTTAGTCATAAAAAATATATATTGCAAGTAATGTCAAACTGACTTTATTCTCTATTTTGGGATTTGATCAATTTGTATGCTGGGTTCCATGGCTGATGAAGTAAAGTGCTTGCCTTGCCACCAATTAATGAAAGTCTCATGATGCTTTTTTTTTGAGAATTGCATTTGATTCCTTAATGCACCTAAGTTTAGAATATGCTTATAATAATTCTTAATTAATTTGGTATAATTTTAATTAGATCAGTTGTTAATTAAAATTTTGCACTTGCCATTTGGTTATGATGATGAAGATGTTATTGAGCTGATTAATTAGCAGTTTTATAGGCATACATACATACATATATATATATATATATATTAAAAAGTATTCTCTTAAAAGTTCATTGCATAATGGATCATTTTAGCCTGCAGCAGTGTATAACTGAAAAATTTTTCTAGCTTAAATTTGCGAATTCTTTCTTTTAATTATCTTCTGTTAAAATCATTGATCCAATTCCTCTTAATTCATTTTAGATTTGCTTCTTGATCACATTTTCGAGTTTGTATCGGTTAACCAGCACCATCTAGGTGCTATTTGGTGAATTATTCATGCTTGGTTAATCCAGAACTTATTGATTATTAAATCATAACAATCTTTCTAATTCTGAAGCTCCCCCACATTTTTGTTTTTGTACCAAGTTTCAGAGTAAGAAGAGCAAATCTTGGAATAGCTCTAATATATATATATATATATATATATATATATATATATCAAGGAGAAGACATGAAAGCATTCCTACAAGTGATTAATAATAATAATAATAATAAGTCCCAAAAGTTATGTTTATATTACCTTCAAGTTAATTAATTAGCAAGCCAGTCCACTGACAAAATTCGCCCTAGTAAAATTTAGTATTAAAAGATTGGTTATTAATATAAAACTTTTTCAAGATTGAATTTAATATACAATTATAACATGAGAACATTTTTGGAAAAATGTATAACAAATAAGTTTAAAAAAAAGGTGGGGAAGCCGAATTGATCAGTAGTTACACTTTCAAATAATTACAGATAAGAGTAACGGGTCGATATTGAAAAAAATTCCTTTGAATTCTAAAAAGCTTAAATGCATAATAATACATTATCTTTAACTTGTCTTGCATATTTAATATGATATTTTTATTGTTTTCCATATTTAATATGACATTTTTAATTTTTGGTGAACAAATATATGATCTTTTTATTTTTTGGCAAACAAATACATTTTTATTTTTTGGCAAGCAAATACATAAACTTTTTATTTTTTTGTCAATTTTTATTTTACTTTATTTTGAGCTTAAAAAAATATAATGTGAGAAAAGTTTATTTTTAAATTTTTTCTTATTAAACTATGACTTTAAAACAATTAAAAAATTTTAAAAATTAAAGAAGACATCAAAATCAATAAATTAATGAATTTTTAATTTTTCTCAAACAATGACTTAAAGAAACTCTTTAAATAATTATATTTTCTTACCTTATTTAATTTGGATGGAAATTATTTACTAATGAAAATAGTGGATTTTCTTCAAAATTAATTTGATATGATATAATATATTTTCTTTGATCAAACATTATATTTTTACTGCCAATATTATTATCGAATTTGATGTATGATTTTGAAATATAGCAAGTATTAAAAACTAGGGAAAATAAGAAAGTAAAATTATATAAAAAATAAATTTTGATAACAATCATTAAATTTACCCTTTTCATGTATAATTTTGCAAATGAGTGAGGAAAAGCTTTCATATATAGATTTTGATGTCTTCTTTAATTTTTAAAATTTTTTAATTATTTTTAAGTCATAGTTTAAGAAAAATAAAAAGTAACTTTGGTCAAATCATAATTTCTTAAACTGAAAATAAAGTAAAATAGAATTTGATAAACAAAAATCATGTGTTTATTTGCCAATCCGTTAAAGATTATATATATATTTGTCAAAAAATAAAAAAAAAATGTTAAATATGCTAAAGGTGGTTTTGATGTGGAATTCAATATTTTTTAATTTGGATAACTTATATTAATGATGTGTTTGCCACATCAATATTCATTATTGTGCACATAATAGATGTATCGAATTGCTAGTAATTTAAAAGATAAATATTTATTTATCAAAAATAAAAATTCATGTTAAATATGCAAAATTGGCTAAAGGTAGTATACTATTATGTATTTAAGCTATGCTAAAATGGTATTGGAGAGAAAATGAAGTTTTGTTGTTAGACAATGAATTGTAAAGAAATTAAATGCTTAACTTATAAGCTGGTAAAAGGTTGAATCGTAATTGGTAATTTGTTGTTTGTGGTTCCATTTCCTTGTGGGAAAAAAATGAGATTTTTGTTTTCCTAAAATCAAAACAACCAGGACTATATATGGGTTCTTTTGATTTTATTAAATAAACTTGTGATTAAGGTTTTGATAATGATGACGACTAGAAGCAGAGGGAGAAGAAATAATCTAAGAAACTTGGAAAGGTAGTTAGGATATAAAGAATTGATGAGCTTACCAGAATAAATTATTAAATAAAGAGCAAGTGTGTTGGAAAAATTATTAAGAAAATCTATAAGCTGACCAAGTCATATGCTCACTGTAATATCAAATTATGCTTATTATAATATTTGATTCTAAGCTGTCACCTTTATAAATAATTAATCAAATAGAGCAGTTGAATTTCATATTCCCACAAGAAAGCTTTTGTTTTTTATGTTCTTATTTTATTTTTAATTAATTTATTCATTTAATAAATAATGATTTATTTTAACAACATTTCCAAGAACTTGTTTATGGGTTGTATACAGTGATCATGGGAGAGGTGTCGACAACGATGATGACAACGTACCACGGATATTTCTTTCTTTCTTTCTTTCTTTTCTCTTTTCTGGGTTTTACTTAAATTAATTAGTTACTTGATTTTTTTCTCTAAAGTTATATTTAATTCTTAATTGTAATCAAGATACTTTCATTCTATTTAAATGTTTTTATCGCTGTAGTAAGATCTAAAACATGATCCTTAATTAACTCATTCCCAACTATAATTAGATATTGGCATTTTTAAAATATTTACACAGTAATTAGAATATCTAAAATCTGACGAATATGACCATGACATGACTATGATCTTGAGATAAATGTGTTTAAGAAATTATGGTGTCTCAAGATCTTATAATATTTATATATTAAAAAATACTTATAATAAAATCCAAATTATTTATCATGATTAACATTGAAAAGCATATAGCAATAGCGTAAAGCACTTAAGATATTGGATAATAAATTAATTAATTAAGACAAATATGAATAAATGGAGAGTGATGCATGAAAAGAGAACAAAAGAACAAATTAAAGCATGAAGGTATTGGTACCAGTTCAACCTTCATTACACTTCATTAATTTCTTTTTGATTTCTATATGCTACCAATTGGACTCCAACCAATTAACCATTTATGGAGTATCTTCAGTTTTTGCAATTTTGATGGTCATTTATATCTTGTACAAGAGCCATTTTTTTATTTTATAACTAAACAATTTAACTAAATTATATATATATGGCTATGAAAAATATTACTTTTGTAGCTAATATAAAATTTTAACTACAATTTATCTATTATGTCTAAAAACTTATAGTTGTTTATGTATACGAGTTTTGTTGTAGTGTTTATAGAAGATTTCATCGCATCTTAATTATTAATTTAGACCCATCATTTCATCTTCTCACGAAAATGCAACTTTTTTTTCCCTAAAATAAATATTTTTAATTAACTAAAAAATTAACATCCATCTTCTACAAAATATGTTGGAGTTTCAGTTAATGCTAAATTGAAGGTGGGCAACAGAACATTTATTAGCAACACATATATAATTGTTTCAAGACAACAAATCAAAATTCAAATTGATTTTTAATGTTTTTTTTATCAAGTTTAAAACCAATTTAGAATTAAAATTGTATTTAAATTTCTTAAAATTACTTTTTAATATTTTTCATTGTGCGTTTGTTTAAGTTTAGAATTCATTTTAAAATAATTTTCTTCTAAAAACATTTAACATCAATTTGGAATTAAATAGGTATTTAACTTTTCAAAATTCATCAATTTAAATTTAAAATAAATTTTATGTCAAATTTAAAATAATTTATATGTAAGTTCATTACTTTCTAATTTGAATTCTATCAATTAGATTCCAACTCACCATTTATGGAGTATGTTGAGTTTTTGTAATTTTGATGGTCATCGTATATCGCCATAAATTAATTTTGATGGTCACATATAAATATTTTTTACAATTATTTAATTTTTACAAGATGAATTCTAATACTTATTCATAAATAAATTTACACTCATAAATTTATGAATTTTAGCGAAATATCAAAAATTAGAAATAGATTTTTATTATAAAAAATTGGCTAGAATCATCTATAATATTATTTTTAAATAGAATTGGCAAGGATTATTTATAGTATTATTTTCTTGAAAGGAAAAAATATTTTTAATACTATTTTCAAAAAAGGAAAAAAAGAGATAGTTAATCATGATGTATAATTATATGTACTTAAAAATAATTTATTTTTAACCCAGAAATCTAACAAAATCAAATATGTAATTAAAATTTCTTATTTCTTATTGCAAATAAGTCCTTATAAGCCTGTAGATATCCAACGAAAATTTTTTTATTATACATACATACATACATACATACATATATATATATATATGTATAACAATCAATTTAAGTCGATTTTTAATTTATTTTTATTCATTAATTTTCTCATATATCAAAAAAGAAAAAAATATATTAAAATTTGAGCATGAGAGTTTGAATCTAGCTAAGATTTTTCCTCTATACTTAAATGCAATTGAATAAAAAATAACTACGAGCCAATTAATCCCAAATTAAATACTTATTTTATTTCAAATTTACAAATTCGATTATTAGGACTAAAAATGACTTATTTTAAAATGGACCCGTAGTAAGTTGGTCCAAGATGGAACCAAACCATGAAGTTGGACTCCTGACGATTCGCATCAAAGCCCAACAACCCACAACAACAAAAGAAAATAAATTTTTTACATTTTCATCATAAATATTTTAATTATTTTATTATAAACTCATGATAAACTCTATATAAATTATATAAAATTTATAAATTCATAATAAATATATAATGAGATTATTTATAAATTAATAAAAATATAGTATTTTAGTAAATATTTTATAAATTTTGATATTTTAATAAATAAGATATAATGGTAAATATAATTTTTTTTAAATTTTTTTGTATTTTTATTAAAATTCCAATAATAAAGAGAGAATTATAATGTGTATGTTTGTGAAATTTTCATTTTCAATAATGCTATACACGGAAATATTTTTTCAATAACTTAGAGACGTTGATTTTTCTTTTTCTTTTTCTTTTTTTCATTTTTGTAATTTTTATTTTTTCTATTTTTTCTATTTATATTTTTTAATATCGTATTATTAATATACATAAAAAAAGTAAATATATACAAAATATATACATAACATATATAAAATATACACTTAAAATATAAACTACATCTACAATACATATATAATACATCTATTACGTATTTATAACATATCTAAATAATATTTTTAATATTTGTTCAATTTTATTTGTTTAATTTTTTATTCTCAAAATATCCACACAAAATTCACATAATATTCAATAACTTTTACATAAAATACACACAACTTAAATAATAAAAATATAACATACACACAACAACTACAACATATCAACAATATATCTATAACGCATCAAAATAATGAAATTATTTATATATTTTTTTTATTTTTTATGTATATAATATGTAAAATTTATTTAAAAATAAATTAATAATTTTTATTAATATATTTTATATATTTTACTTTTTTATTTTTTGTGAGTATTATTTATTTTTCATAATTAAAATTATTTATAGAAGTGTAAATATTTTTAGCTTTTAAAATATTTTTGAAATTAAAGCTTTTTTTTTTTGTAGATATGTAAATGTACCAATAATAAATCCTGGAGTGTCACATCCTTAGCATATTAAGGATTGATATGAACTTACAAGACTGACAAAGTTTACAGAGATTTTTAATAAAAACTCTAAAAAAAATTTTAAATTTATCAAAATTTTAAAATATATTCAAATTTATAAAAATTTATGATTAGTTTACTAATTTATCAGATTTATATAATTTATTATGAGTTTATGAATGTACATAGTTTTTTATGATTTTATTATAAGTTTATTATAAAATGACTAAAATATTTCGGATAAAAATAAAAAAATTTTATAAAAAATGATAAAGGGTGTAATTTTTCCAAGTTACAGTGAGGAAATTATGCACAATACCAAGTTTTGTCATTTTTTTTATTTTTTATTAGAGATTTTTTTATTTTTTACGTCAATGATATATATATATATATTTTTTGCTCTTATCCCATGTTTTTACAATTCCTTTTAAAATTACATTTTTTTTTACCATAAAGCATTCCTTTTTTTTTTTTCCATTTTCTTTCCTGATAAATGGCTTCTCTCACCATCACCTTCTCTGCAAAAAAGTATTAGAAGATGCCAAAGTAAGTGTGAGAAAGAGAGATATGTAAAGCAATATTCTAAAATATTCTAATGTCCTCGACAAAACACTCAATAAGGGTGAGTAAGAGGCATTATCATTCTCTTTGTATTTACATTCATGTTTGTAACACCCCTTGATAATCCTATGTAAAAAAAACTAATAAAGAATATCACATAATGTCTATACACTTACTTATTCAATTATTATTATTTTTAATATTAAAATCAACGCCAATAAAAATTTTAGCAGAGTTTTCTCTAAAAATTTGACACTGTCAAATCTTCATCAATAAAAAACACAACCTGCAGAAGAAAAATACTCATAATATTTTTTTTTTCAATCTCAACTCTAATTTCAATCTCTCCAACAATCATCTTTAATCTATTTTAAACATCTATACTTTTATCAATATATTTTAATATTAAACATGTATTATCTTTATCAATATATATATGTATATATATAAAGTCATACTTCAAGCAACTTATAAATTATAACTCATACAACAAAGTATTTAAAAATCTCTAACTACCCATAATTATACAACTATCATTTAAAATTTAAATACTGCTATGTAAACTGAACAAAATATATTATACATATTTCTACATATAACAGCTTCTATGATGTAGTTGATTTGAGGCTCTAAAATCTCACTCTTCTAGATCCAATTTGCCTGTTCGATCTTCACATCAAAAATAAATCTAACACGCCAAACTACTATTTAGTGGTGCTTGCATATTCATAATTTACCAATAATTATAACATACGAAAATCAATAGTAATATTTCATATAAATAAAATAAAATCATTATTTTAAAATACCAATTAGGAAGTATCATATTAAAATATCAAATATGAATTATTACTTTAAAACACTAAGAAAATATATGAATAAATCTTTAAAATGTAAATTAACTCAATATTATATAAATAAGTTCAATGTTTATTTAATGGTTAATTACTTTAAACCATTAACTTATCTTGATAAGTTTTACTTGATTTGCCCTCATATACTGATTTAAAAATCTAAGTTTGGATAACGGGGTCACTGATTACAAGTAAATGTCCACTATAATGAATATGACCAATGACCCATTAATGACATGAATACCCACTATCATTGATGGCACGAATGTCTATTGTCATTGGTAACACAAAGTGTTCACTATCATTATAACGTCCACCCTCTGACTAGCTATTCAATCTAGAAGCTAGGTTTAATATCAATATAATCGGGCAATCCAGTTATTTTCTCATTTTCAGTCAATTTCACAATCAATAATAATAATATTTTTAATAATTCTTTAAAATAATAACCACTTTTCTCCTTAAATAATTGGAATTAAAGCTTTAACAATTCAATTTAATAAACTTTACTTCCCCCATTTACTATATACAATTTAATTTATTTCTCAACTCTTCAAAATCTATTGGATTCTTACTTTCTCTGGCAGTCTCTCTTTCCCAGTTATTTCTCAGTATTAAATCTCCATTAAAAATTTTAAAAATTTTAAAAATAAGACTTAGGAACATACATAAACTAATATTTAAAATTTTATATTTTTCTGAGTTCATTTACTATATTTAAAAATTATATTTTCCAAACCTATACATTCTGTTTTTACAATAACTTTATTGGCAGTACTCATTTTTCAATTTTATTTAGGCATCAAATCTTTAAAAATTCATGAATTTTTAACCATAAAACAATAACATATATAGTAACTTGTATAAAAAATTTCAGAATTTTATACACTCATTTACCTTGTTTTTAAATTATGTTTACTTAACCTTACAAATTCTGGTTTTACAGTCAATATTCTAGCAGTTTCATTTTTTATTTTATTTTTATAATTAAAACTTTATTAAAATTTATGAAATTCTAACCATATGTGATCTTATATGTAAAATTTCAGATTTGTTTGGGTTGTTTTACTATAGTTTCTAATTAAGTTTCACAAATCCTACAATTCTGCCTCTATTGGCATAGTCAGGACAGATTGTGTTCTTCAAATTTTCTTTTATAATAAATCATCTTTAAAAATTATGAAATTTTATACACTATCTACTAACACATATATAAATGCCTAAGGAAAATTGCATAATTTTTAAACCTTTCTAGATTAGTCTAACAATTCAGAAAAAATACTTCACAATTAATTCAATTATAGTTCAACTAGCTTCCACAAACATAAAAAATCACAAGAAAATTAAATAATAGCAAAATATTAATACAAAAGCACAAACCTATTTTCAAAGTAGATCTTCCTCTCTCATCCTTGATTTTCCTTGAATTTATGGTGATGATTTTAGAGTTTTTCACTTATTCTAATGAATTCTGCTAAGAATTTTAGGTTATATGTGAATTTTCCTTAATTATTCACTTAAGTTTGATGGATGGAAGAAGAAAATATGAAATTTGGCTATGGTGAAGGGCTAAGTCGGTTTTTATGGAAGGAAGAAAAGGAAAAATGATTTTTATTTACTTATATATATTTTATTAGAATTTTGATCATATAAGGTGTACTCACCGTAATTTCAGTACACCCACTTTCTTAATTATTTCTAAATCCGACTTTTAATTTCATAAAATTATAAAAATAATTTATTTAAGTAATTTGAAGTTCTATTATTCATATTTCACATCCCAATTTAAATAAGAATCTAATTTTGGGGTCAAAAAGACATTTCTGTAAGACTTTACCACTTAAAGATTATTTTGCAGAAATATTAATTAACTCCATATCCGAATTAAATTTTTAATTTTTAAAAACTTAACTAACCCTATTTTTATTTATTATAAATACTCGAGTCACTATCTACATTATACATAGGCCCATATTAGTATAATTCAAAAAGTTAATATTTAAAAATTTTAGACATTACAACTCTCTCCCTCTTAAAAAATTTCGTTCTCGAATTTACATGTTCATGATGTCTAAAATAGTTGAGGATACTGTTATCTCATTATTTCTTCACTTTCCCATGTGGTTTCTTTAGTTGAGTGGTTCCTCCATAATACTTTTACTAGTGGAATGCGTTTATTCCACAACTTTTTGATTTCTCGAGCTAAGATAGCCAATGGTTCTTCTTTCTAACTTAGATCTGGTTGTATCTCAATGGATTTCACTTGTATCACATGTGAGGGGTCCGATCTATATCTTCTAAGCATCGATACATAGAATAAATTATGTATCTTGGCTAGTTCTTGAGGTAAAGCTAGCCGATAGGCTACCAGGCCTACACGCTCAAGGATCTCATATGGTCCAATAAACCTGAGACTTAGCTTCCCTTTCTTAACAAAACAAAGAACTTTCTTCCATGGCAATACTTTCAAAAATACTTTATCTCCCACATTGTATTCGATGTCCCTTCTCTTCAAATTTGCATAGGAATTTTGTCTATCTACTGCAGCTTTCAGCCGATCCTTTATAAGCTTAACTTTATCTTTAGTTTGTCTGATGAGATCGGGTCCCACCAACTTACTCTCACTCAATTTTGTAACAAAGTGGAGTTCTATATTTTCTTCCATATAGTGCTTCATATAGTGTCATTCTAATAATTTTTTAGTAGCTGTTATTATAAGCAAATTCTACTAATGGTAGATGTCTGTCCCAATTATCTTCAAATTCAATAACACAAATTCTAAGCATATCTTCAAGTATCTGTATCACTTTTTCCATTTGGCCATCAGTTTGTAGATGGAAAGCAGTGTTGAAATGGAGTCAAGTACACAATACTTTCTGAAAACTCTCTCAAAATTTTGAAGTAAAGCGTGGGTCTCTATCCGATATGATAGACACTGGCACTCCATGAAGTCTGACTATCACATTTATATATAATTCTACAAGTCTATCCAATAATAGTAAGTTCTAATTGGAAGAAAATGGGCTAATTTAGTTAATATATCAATAATCACCCAAATTCCATCATGTTTCTTCTGAGTGTTTGGAAGACCAGTCACAAAATCTATAGTAACTCTATCCCATTTCCATTATGGTATTATGATGGGTTGCAGATGACCTGATGGTACTTGATGTTCTGCTTTGACTTGAAGATATAGTAAGTATTTGGTTACATACTTAGTAGTGCCTTTCTTCATACCAGGCCACCAATAGAAAGGCTACAGATCCTGATACATCTTATTACTTCCTGGATGCACAGTATATTTGGTATTGTGAACTTCTCTAAAACTCCTTTTCATCAGGAACATATAATCAACTCCTATAGTACAAACTACCATCTTCCAAAATAATATAATTTGATTTATCACTTTTGTGCACTTGTTCCATCACTTTTAGCAGTTTTTGGTTCTTTTGCTAGGCCTCTATAACTTTTTGCTTAAGGGTTGGCTCAATTCTCAGTTCTTTCGATATAACATATTATATTATTTTTGGTTATATAACATAAGTATTATGTTTAATTTTAATATAATAATTTATCACCTACCAAAGTCTTTCGACTTAGAGTATCAACCACCACATTAGCTGTCACGACCCAATTTGTACATATGTACAGTACGTCCATGTACAGTAAGAGGAACCCTCCCGAGAAGCTACTCAAAAGCGCGAAGTGAAGGGAAGTTCTGTAAAATTGAAAGGACCTATTTGAAAAGATTGTAAAGTTTTGGGGAGGTGACCGTAATTACCAAAAGTTGTTCCGAAGGTCCTTAATAGTGCACATAACAGACTCCATAAATGGAAAGTAGAGAAAAATCGGACAGTAACGGTGCGACACGGTTTTTCCCGAAAAAGTACGGTTTGGAAGATATAGGGGATTTTGACCAGGGGCATCATGGTCATTTTTAAAAGTGTCTCAAAAGTAATAAAGGATCTCAAAAATGAAAAGTAGAGGAAAAACTGAGTCAAAAAGTGTACCACAGCATTCGGCGAAAGTGCGCGGTTTAAAAGTTACGAACGAGTAACCGCCGGAGGGTATTTTAGTCTTTTCACACCTTAGAGCATAAAATTACAGCACAATGAGGTTGAGGGGCCAAAATATAATTAAGATGAAGTCCAAGGGCTTGGGTTGTAAATAAATTAAAGAAGGAGACATTTGGACTAATGAGAATTGGCCATTTTCTCACATATGTGTACCAATGGGAAATCAACATCTACACCATGACCTATCAACCTCTCTTGGCTGCCATTTGGAGGAGAGAACACCACAAAAATAAAGCCAAGAACTCTCTTTGTTCTTGCTTGGCCGAAAATAGGAGGAAGGGAAAAGAGAGAGAGATTGTTTTTTTTTCTTTTCACGTAGCCAAATTTGGAGAATTGGGAGAGATTGCAAACTTTGGTGGAGAATAAGATTTTGAGGTAAGAAAATTCAGCTATGGTTCTATTTCTTTCATTGGTTATAGTATTTGTAAGATAAAAATGAAAGAATAAATATGATGATTATAGAAAATTTAAGAAGTTGAGGAAAAGTGAAAGAGGTGATTTGCACATATAAGATTAAGGATAAAAAGGATGACTAGTAGTTTAGTTAGCAAAAGAAGGCATGAAGCACTTAAATTTTATTATGTTCTTGACATGGATTTTATGAAAATTATAGGAAATCAAGAAGTGAGAGAGAAGGAAGCAAAGAAGACATAAAAGAACTAGAAACAAGTGAAAAGAATTAAGGTTTGGTACTTAAATCATTGCCTTTTCAATTAATTCACATATTTTGCATTATGGGATTTTTGAAATGGTTTTGAAATGATGTTATTATGTGTGGTAAATATGTGGGAAAGTGCTCTTGAACCATCTGTAATCAATTGATTGTGAAAAGAATGAAAACAAAACAAACTAGCTAAATTTATGCAATTATTCATAAACTTTGATGAGTTTTTAATCACTCCTTTGGTTTGATTTTTGGAAGAGGGACCCTTAGTCCTTCAATGGTATCACAAAAGGATTCTAAAAATCAATTTTGCAAGAAAAAAATGAATTTCCCTCAAGTTTGGAAAATTGGGCCGAATGGTCCCTTTTGGGCACCATTCTGCAGCTTTCATTTTGGGCAGTCCGTTGAAGGGGCAAACGAAAGAATTTTTCGACAAAATTTTACATGCATTTAGTTAACTTATGAAAGTGTTTTCCTGCAAAAATTCAGCCAAAAAATAAGTTTGTTTACTTGGTCAAAACCGTTGCCAAAGTTGACTGATTTTCAGCAGTAAAAACAGATTTTACCATTTAGTGGTCGCGTGCCATTGCGTTGCCGATTTTACGCGCCGCGCTACTATTCCTTTGGTCATTTTTCTAAATGTGTTAAAACTTGAATATTATGATATGGATTGATGTTAAATCATATAAAATGACATGAAGGAGAATTGGAAATGATCAGAAAGGCATTATGACAAGCTATTCCGACAATACATGCATTATGGACAAATCATGGCTTATTGAATATCATGATCAAAGTAATTTAATAAATTATTTATGCTCTACTTGGTTATGACAGAACCCTTGAGATAAGGGTATGATGCATCATACTATTACTGCAGTACTGCTTATGACATGATATGATATTCCGGCTGAAGGCCGATGATTACAATGATATGATCAATGATGCAATGATAATGGCCATTGGCACATGTGCAAGAAATATGATGAAAGATAATGAAATATGATCGTGATGAGATATGTTTATCACGACTCTTCCTTATCCGCTGATGTTCTGTTAGACCAGTAGAGCACCTAAATTGATAAAAGCAAAATGAGTAATTTATAAATTCAGAATATGGGATTTAATCTTTTATCATTATGTTTATATCTTATTCATTTAATTAAAGTATTCAAATGCATGTTTTGAATTACTCATTTATTTTATTTATGAAATGCAATGATTTATGTACCCACTAAGCAAACGCTTAGCGAGTTTAGTTTCCTTTCTAAACTCGTAGGTTGAGCAAGAAGCTGGTTTCTACAGTGTTCCGAGCAGCTGGTGTTGGCAACTCTTCGGATAGAAAGATATTATAAGTAATGTAACTAGAATGGCATGTACATATGTTAGTGTAAGTAAGAATTGTATGTATGACTAGTAAAAGACCATAGTACGTGTGCTAAGTATATTAACTAATGTATGTTGTATGAATTAGTGTGTATGGATGTGTGTATAGAAGTGTGAAACTTTAATGCAGGTTGTAGTGGAGGGTATAAGGAGTTCGACTATGGAAGTGTTTGAGATTGATTGAGATTGTTGGATTGAGAACAAAATTGTTTTAAAAAAAATCAGTTTTGGCGACACTTGGGACCCCTAAATATAGGGGAAACTCTGGCAAAAATTTTTAAAAATCTACACTTAAAATTGGCTAAGTAAAATATTAAGACACAATCATTATGAGATAACAGTCCATCTTGGTCTATAAACGTAGGCTGAGATGGGGTGTTACATTTAGTGGTATCAGAGCATAGGTTTAGTCGATTCTGGATAGTTAGTTGAATCAAACTGTGAATGCATGACACATAGGCTTAGGAAGGGAATTTTAATAAGCTGATGTTTATGTTTATGATACTTATTAGTGGTATTGTGTTATTGAGAACAGGAGTGAAGATGAGTGATTCGAAGCAACCAGCTAAATTGGTTTTAGGTCCTAAACCTTATTCTCGGGCCAGCACAAGTGAGGAACAAGCCATAGATAAGAAGCTTTTTGAATTGGGAAAGGAGAATCTGCGCCAGAAAATTAAAATAGAAGCCAGAGAGCGGGAAATAGCAGAGTTGAAAATGGAAGTATTTAGAATGAAGAGGCAAACTACAGTAGAGCTTGAGAATGTGAATCGTTTGGCTAGGACCTTGCAAGGAAGGGTAGAGATGTTACAGGATAGAATGGACGAACTCCCTCGTAACCTTCCTAGAGTTCAGTCTAACGAGGTAGATCCAGATCCGATGGAGTTTGCTTCAGATAGTGCTACCTTTCCCCTAGCTCCTACTTATTGAGCTGTGATGGGCTGATGATTTTGCTACCCCTTTGGGTTATGTATATAAGCGGATAAAAATGCAACAGTAGATAGGCCATTTTGTTGTAAATAGATATAAATAGGCCATAAGTAGGAGTATGTGATGATGTATGTTAAATATGTATGAAACACGATTATGTGAATAAATAAGGTTATGTTTATATTAAGTGTATGATCTGAAATTACGATTGGAATTTATCTATGTACATGCCATATAGGAAATTTTATAGGTCAAGCCAAACCAGCTGCTAACTTTATTATGATATACATGTATATGATTGTAGAATGTCGCAAGAAGTTGAATCACAGAGAGCCGTAGACGAGGAGGGCGAGTCACGTGCCTCCGTGCCTATAAATGTAGAGGAGAATTTTGAAAATATGCCACAACCAGCAGCGGCGGCCGCGGAAGGCCTCGATGCTTATTTACGACAAATGGCAGCAGCATTTCAACGAATGGCAGGAATGGTACCTGTTGCTGCCGAAAGAGAGAAAAAGCCCCCAATCGAGAAATTAAGGAGATATGGAGCTAAGGAATTTAAAGCTAGTAGGGAAGAAGGATCTGAAGAAGCGGAATACTGGTTAGATAGTACTATTAGAGCATTGGATCAATTAAGGTGCACGCCAGAGGAAAGATTTATTTGTGCCACATCTCTTTTGGTTGAAGAAGCGTACATTTGGTGGGAGACTACGCAGCAGCGAGTGCCACCAGAACAGCAGACATGGGAATTTTTCCAAACCGAGTTTAGGAAGAGATATATCACCGAGGCATACTTAAATGCAAAAAGAAATGAATTCAAGTACTTAAAGCAAGGAAGAATGACGGTATCCGAGTATGAAAAAGAGTTCACTCGTCTTAGTAAGTACGCGAGGAGAATGATAGAAACAGAACAGGAAAGATGCCAGAGATTCTTAGAAGGATTAAACAATGAAATCAAAGTGCAATTGGTAGTCATAGATATATCAGAATTTTCCAAGCTTGTTGCAAAGGCTTTGGACATTGAGAAAGTACAAGTGGATGAGAGGAATAGGCACCAGCGCATGCAGCAAAAAAGAACACAAACTCGAGGCCTAGGGGGACCTCAGCAAGCCCGAAAGAGATTCAGGGGAGGAAGTAGTTCTATGCAACAAGGTGGGCGATTTCAGAATCAGAGGTCAGGCCGAGGTATGAGTTATCAAACATCTGTAGCCAGTGCACCGGGGTCGTTTGGAAGAGGCTTCGGAAGAGGATTAAGTAGAGGCCGAGGAAGAAGTAACAATCCAGGCATTAGTGAAGGATTTGGAAGAAACACGAGTTTTGAAAGATATACTTTTCCTCTATGTGAACATTGTGGACGGAAACATGGAGGCGAATGTTGGTATTTAACTGAAGGATGCTGGGAGTGTGGAGCACTAGACCATATAAAGGTGAACTGCCCTAAAATACAGATGACTACTCCTGCACCAATAGAGAGGTCACAACTTATCTTTGGCAGAGGCCGAGGTAGAGGAAGAGGAGGTAATCCAAATTTTCAAAAGGCACAATCAGAGACTATTAACCAGCCTAGTACAAGTGCACCAGCAAGGGTATATGCGATGAGAACCCGAGAAGAAGAAGAAGCACCGGACGTCATTGTTGGTACGTTTTATATGTTCAACAAACCTGTACATGCTTTAATTGATCCCGGATCCACACATTCGTACATATGCATGCATAGTGAGAATTTAGAAGGATTACCAGTAGAATATGTCAAGTCCGGTATACCAGTTACAAACCCTATAGGAGATGAAATAGTTACGAACAAAGTAATCAAAGAATGCCCTATAGAGATACACGGAAGGGTATTTCCTGGAAATTTGATGGAATTACCATTTCGGGAATTTGACATAATTTTAGGAATGAACTGGTTAGCAAAGCATAAAGCAATAGTTGACTGTGAGAAGAAAAGAGTGACGCTCCATACCCCTTGCGGAGAGGAAGTGACAGTAGTCGGAAAAAGAGGGGACTATTTGAACAACATAATATCAGCAGTGACGGCAAGGAAGCTAATACAAAAAGGATGCGAGGCATATCTAGTAAGCGCCATGGAAGCAAAGAAAGACGCTACTAGGATCCAAGACATACCATCGGTGCGTGATTTTCCCGATGTTTTCCCAGATGAGCTACCCGGATTACCACCTAAGAGAGAAGTGGAATTCACCATAGATGTTTATCCGGGAGCTGCACCAGTGTCGATTGCCCCATACCGAATGGCGCCAGCGGAACTCAAGGAATTGAAGACGCAATTACAAGAGTTACTCGACAAAGGCTTTATATGACCAAGCGTTTCCCCATGGGGTGCACCAGTACTTTTCGTCAAAAAGAAAGATGGATCTTTAAGGCTATGCGTGGATTATCGACAGTTGAACAAACTCACAATCAAGAACAAGTATCCACTACCACGCATTGACGATTTATTCGATCAACTCAAAGGAGCCAGTGTATTTTCAAAGATAGATCTCCGATCGGGATACCATCAGCTGCCAATTAAGGAGGGGGACATTTCAAAGACTGCTTTCAGAACTCGGTACGGACATTATGAGTTTCTTGTAATGCCTTTTGGGCTTACAAATGCACCAGCGGTATTTATGGATTTGATGAATCGAATTTTCCATCCGTACCTTGACCAATTCGTAGTGGTGTTTATAGATGACATTCTTGTGTATTCAAAGAACAAAGAAGAGCATGATCGACACCTCCGCAGTGTATTGCAAACATTGAGAGAAAAACAACTATATGCCAAGCTCAATAAGTGTGAATTTTGGCTGGAAGAAGTGACATTCTTGGGACACATTGTAACTGCTGAGGGCATCAGAGTGGATCCTAAGAAAATAGAAGCTATTTTGGATTGGAAACCGCCAAGGACAGTAAAAGAAGTGAGAAGTTTCCTAGGATTGGCAGGATACTATCGACGATTCGTGAAAGGATTTTCCATTATCGCCGCCCCAATGACCAAGTTGCTTCGGAAGAATGCTAGATTTCAGTGGACAGATGAATGTCAAAGAAGCTTTGAGAAACTAAAAGGAAAGCTAACAAATGCCCCGATACTCACGCAACCAGTGTCCGGTAAGGACTTTGTGATATACAGCGATGCATCGCACATTGGCTTAGGTTGTGTACTCATGCAAGAAGGTAAAGTGGTCGCGTATGTTTCCCGGCAACTTAAACCATACGAGAAGAATTATCCAACACACGATTTAGAATTGGCAGCTATTGTATTGGCATTCAAGACATGGAAACATTACCTGTATGGAGAAAAATGCTACATTTATACAGATCACAAAAGCTTGAAGTATCTGCCAACACAAAAGGACCTCAATTTGCGACAAAGGAAATGGATCCAAATTTTGGCAAACTATGACTATATCATAAACTATCATCCAGGAAAGGCGAACGTCGTTGCTGACGCACTTAGTAGGAAATCAATGCAAGCTTTAAGGGCTATGAGGATCAGTTTGAGACCAACCAAAGAAGGAGCACTGCTAGCAGAAATGCAAATACGACCCACGTTTTTTCAGGAAATCCACCAAGCACAACAAAAAGATAAACACGTCCAAAAATGGATCAAGCAAGTACAAGAAGGAAAAAGTACAAAGTTTCAAATTTCAAGAGACGGCAGTTTATATTACGAAAGTCGGACAATAATACCAGCAACAGGAGATATAAAAAAGAAGATTCTTCATGAAGCCCACAATAGTTCTTACGCAATGCACCCAGGGGCTACAAAAATGTACCAAGACTTGAAGAAATTCTATTGGTGGCCAGGAATGAAGGGAGACATCGTAGATTTCGTAACTAAGTGTTTGACATTCCAGCAAGTGAAAGCAGAACATCAAGTGCCATCAGGACTATTACAGCCAATTACAATTCCGACATGGAAATGGGATCGCATCACTATGGATTTCGTCACAGGATTGCCAATGACGAGAGATAAACATGACGCTGTATGGGTAATTGTCGATCGATTAACTAAGTCAGCTCATTTTCTGCCTGTGCGAATGGACTATTCAATGGATAAATTGGCAGAAATATACGTCAAAGAGATTGTACGATTGCATGGAGTCCCGACATCCATTATTTCGGACAGAGATCCACGGTTCACTTCGAACTTTTGGAGAAAGCTCCAAACAGCCCTCGGAACCCAAGCAAGCTATAGCACTGCTTTTCATCCTCAAACGGATGGGCAATCTGAAAGAGTAATTCAGATTTTGGAAGACATGATGAGAGCGTGTGTTATGGATTTTAAAGGCAGCTGGGATAAGTACCTAAGCCTAATGGAATTCTCATATAACAACAGCTACCAATCCAGCATACAGATGGCACCCTATGAAGCATTGTACGGAAGAAAGTGTAGAACGCCAGTATGTTGGACAGAACTAAGTGAGGAAAAAGTTCTTGGACCCGACATTGTAAAGGAGACTCAGGAGAAAGTTAACATCATTCGAGACAGACTAAAGGTTGCATCAGATAGACAGAAGTCGTACGCAGACCTGAAACGAAAAGACATAGAATTTGCAGTAGGGAACAAAGTTTTCCTTAAAGTTTCTCCATGGAAGAAAGTACTGAGATTTAAGCAGAAAGGCAAGTTAAGTCCCAGATTCATTGGACCATACGAAGTCATCGAACGTATAGGTCCAGTAGCTTATCGGTTAGCCCTACCACCCGAACTGGATAGGATACATAATGTTTTTCATGTTTCAATGTTACGACGATATCGTTCAGACCCTGCACACATCATCAAGACACAAGATATCGAGGTCCAGCCCGACTTGACTTATGAAGAGGAGCCAGTGAAGATTTTGGCACGAGAGGTTAAAGAATTGAGAAATAAGAAAATTCCTCTGGTTAAAGTATTGTGGAGAAATCATAAGATAGAAGAGGCAACCTGGGAAAGAGAAGAAACTATGAAGCAGCAATATCCGCATTTGTTTACAACTGACTAGCTTCGGGACGAAGCTTAAATTTTAGAGGGGAAGAAATGTCACGACCCAATTTGTACATATGTACAGTACGTCCATGTACAGTAAGAGGAACCCTCCCGAGAAGCTACTCAAAAGCGCGAAGTGAAGGGAAGTTCTGTAAAATTGAAAGGACCTATTTGAAAAGATTGTAAAGTTTTGGGGAGGTGACCGTAATTACCAAAAGTTGTTCCGGAGGTCCTTAATAGTGCACATAACAGACTCCATAAATGGAAAGTAGAGAAAAATCGGACAGTAACAGTGCGACACGGTTTTTCCCGAAAAAGTACGGTTTGGAAGATATAGGGGATTTTGACCAGGGGCATCATGGTCATTTTTAAAAGTATCTCGAAAGTAATAAAGGATCTCAAAAATGAAAAGTAGAGGAAAAACTGAGTCAAAAAGTGTACCACAGCATTCGGCGAAAGTGCGCGGTTTAAAAGTTACGAACGAGTAACTGTCGGAGGGTATTTTGGTCTTTTCACACCTTAGAGCATAAAATTACAGCACAATGAGGTTGAGGGGCCAAAATATAATTAAGATGAAGTCCAAGGGCTTGGGTTGTAAATAAATTAAAGAAGGAGACATTTGGACCAATGAGAATTGGCCATTTTCTCACATATGTGTACCAATGGGAAATCAACATCTACACCATGACCTATCAACCTCTCTTGGCTGCCATTTGGAGGAGAGAACACCACAAAAATAAAGCCAAGAACTCTCTTTGTTCTTGCTTGGCCGAAAATAAGAGGAAGGGAAAAGAGAGAGAGATTGTTTTTTTTTCTTTTCACGTAGCCAAATTTGGAGAATTGGGAGAGATTGCAAACTTTGGTGGAGAATAAGATTTTGAGGTAAGGAAATTCAGCTATGGTTCTATTTCTTTCATTGGTTATAGTATTTGTAAGATAAAAATGAAAGAATAAATATGATGATTATAGAAAATTTAAGAAGTTGAGGAAAAGTGAAAGAGGTGATTTGCACATATAAGATTAAGGATAAAAAGGATGACTAGTAGTTTAGTTAGCAAAAGAAGGCATGAAGCACTTAAATTTTATTATGTTCTTGACATGGATTTTATGAAAATTATAGGAAATCAAGAAGTGAGAGAGAAGGAAGCAAAGAAGACATAAAAGAACTAGAAACAAGTGAAAAGAATTAAGGTTTGGTACTTAAATCATTGCCTTTTCAATTAATTCACATATTTTGCATTATGGGATTTTTGAAATGGTTTTGAAATGATGTTATTATGTGTGGTAAATATGTGGGAAAGTGCTCTTGAACCATCTGTAATCAATTGATTGTGAAAAGAATGAAAACAAAACAAACTAGCTAAATTTATGCAATTATTCATAAACTTTGATGAGTTTTTAATCACTCCTTTGGTTTGATTTTTGGAAGAGGGACCCTTAGTCCTTCAATGGTATCACAAAAGGATTCTAAAAATCAATTTTGCAAGAAAAAAATGAATTTCCCTCAAGTTTGGAAAATTGGGCCGAATGGTCCCTTTTGGGCACCATTCTGCAGCTTTCATTTTGGGCAGTCCGTTGAAGGGGCAAACGAAAGAATTTTTCGACAAAATTTTACATGCATTTAGTTAACTTATGAAAGTGTTTTCCTGAAAAAATTCAGCCAAAAATAAGTTTGTTTACTTGGTCAAAACCGTTGCCAAAGTTGACTGATTTTCAGCAGTAAAAACAGATTTTACCATTTAGTGGTCGCGTGCCATTGCGTTGCCGATTTTACGCGCCGCGCTACTATTCCTTTGGTCATTTTTCTAAATGTGTTAAAACTTGAATATTATGATATGGATTGATGTTAAATCATATAAAATGACATGAAGGAGAATTGGAAATGATCAGAAAGGCATTATGACAAGCTATTCCGACAATACATGCATTATGGACAAATCATGGCTTATTGAATATCATGATCAAAGTAATTTAATAAATTATTTATGCTCTACTTGGTTATGACAGAACCCTTGAGATAAGGGTATGATGCATCATACTATTACTGCAGTACTGCTTATGACATGATATGATATTCCGGCTGAAGGCCGATGATTACAATGATATGATCAATGATGCAATGATAATGGCCATTGGCACATGTGCAAGAAATATGATGAAAGATAATGAAATATGATCATGATGAGATATGTTTATCACGACTCTTCCTTATCCGCTGATGTTAGTAGAGCACCTAAATTGATAAAAGCAAAATGAGTAATTTATAAATTCAGAATATGGGATTTAATCTTTTATCATTATGTTTATATCTTATTCATTTAATTAAAGTATTCAAATGCATGTTTTGAATTACTCATTTATTTTATTTATGAAATGCAATGATTTATGTACCAACTAAGCAAACGCTTAACGAGTTTAGTTTCCTTTCTAAACTCGTAGGTTGAGCAAGAAGCTGGTTTCTACAGTGTTCCAAGCAGCTGGTGTTGGCAACTCTTCGGATAGAAAGATATTATAAGTAATGTAACTAGAATGGCATGTACATATGTTAGTGTAACTAAGAATTGTATGTATGACTAGTAAAAGACCATAGTACGTGTGCTAAGTATATTAACTAATGTATGTTGTATGAATTAGTGTGTATGGATGTGTGTATAGAAGTGTGAAACTTTAATGCAGGTTGTAGTGGAGGGTATAAGGAGTTCGACTATGGAAGTGTTTGAGATTGATTGAGATTGTTGGATTGAGAACAAAATTGTTTTAAAAAAAAAATCAGTTTTGGCGACACTTGGGACCCCTAAATATAAGGGAAACTCTGGCAAAATTTTTTAAAAATCTACACTTAAAATTGGCTAAGTAAAATATTAAGACACAATCATTATGAGATAACAGTCCATCTTGGTCTATAAACGTAGGTTGAGATGGGGTGTTACATTAGCCTTCCCATGATGATAATCAATGATACAGTCATAATCTTTGATTAATTTCATCCATCTTCTTTGCCTTAAGTTAAGCTCTTTTTGGGTAGGTAGATATTTCAAACTTTTATGACCAGTATAAATATAACATCTTTCACCATACAAGTAGTGCCGCCAAATTTTTAAAGCAAATATAATGGCTTCAAGCTCTAAATCATGTGTGGGATAATTCAACTTGTGCGATTTCAACTGCTTAGAAGCATAGGCAATCACTTTGCTTTCCTGCATCAATACACAACCAGGTCCTTGATGAGAAACATCACTATAAATCACATAATCTTTACCTAGAGTTAGTTGTGTCAAAATAGGCGCTTCTATTAACATAGCCTTTAATTGTTCAAAGCTAGTTTGGCATTGATCATCCCACTTGAGTTTAGTTTCCTTTCTAAGCAATTGAGTTAGAGGAAGTGCTATCTTAGAGAATCCCTGCATAAATCTTCTATAATAACCTGCTAAGCATAGAAAACTTCAAACTTTCGTTACATTCTTAGGCAGTTACCAATTTAGGATAGTTTTAAATTTACTAGGATCCATACGAATACCATTAGCTGATACCATGTGTCCTAGGAATGCCAACTCTGTTAACCAAAAGTCACATTTTAATAGCTTAGCATATAATTGATTCTTTCTCAGTGTCTGTAGCATAATCCTCAAATGTTTATCATGCTCCTCCTTGTTCTTGGAATAAAACAGTATATCATTTATGAAAATAACTATAAACTGGTCTATATAAGGCTTGAAGACCCTATTCATCAAGTCCATGAATGCCGCTGGAGCATTAGTCAAACCAAAAGGCATGACCGAAAATTTATAATGTCCATATCGGGTTTTAAAAGCTATCTTTGGAACATCCACTTCTTTAAATTTCATCTGATAATAATCCGATTTAACATCAATCTTGGAGAAAAAACCCACTCCCTTCAACTGATTAAATAAATCATCAATTCGAGGAAGCATATATTTATTTTTGATGGTCACCTTATTTAACTATCGGTAGTCAATACACAACCATAATGTACCATCTTTCTTTTTCACAAAATGAACTGGGGCACACCAAGGAGACACACTAGGTCTGATGAATCCTTTATCAAACAATTCTTGCAGCTACACTTTTAACTCCTTCAATTCCGGAGGTGCCATCCTATAAGGTGGTATGAAAATCGGTGTTGTTCCCAAAACTACATCAATAATAAATTCTACTTCCCTTTTTGGTTGTAATGTTTAAATTTTTAAATAGCAAAATTTTTAATTAATATTGATAATTGATAGTGTATAATGATAAAAGTTACCTGAATAAATAATATAAGTAGAAAATAATGAACAGTGGATCTTAAAATTTATTGAAGAAATTATTTTTACAGTTTTACAGGACTAAAAATCAAATTAGAGTCATAGGATTAGAAAGTGTGTGCACCATAGTTAAAATGAGATTGGCCACACTAGATTAAACTTATTATATATATATATGTATATAATCTAGAATTTTCTTTTCTCTTCTCTTCTTTTCTTCCATCTCCCACACCTATCATCACCATCACCACCAAAACTTCTCCTTTCTTCTTCTTTTCATAGATTTAGCTAAACCTTAAAAGAAAATCATATCTAGTTATAGGTTTTTAGAAGAATAAGCTAGGAAAGATGAGATTATTAACAAGTGATCAAAGAAAAAGAGAGATTTTTAAGAGGTATGTGCCTATGTATTTTAATTTATAAATATTTAAATTTCTATGAGTTTTAATATTTGAATTAGTTGATTGAGTTACTTATAATAAATTATTTCTTAAAAGTATTGATTAAATAGATTGATGAGTAAAAAAAGAATTAAAAGAACTTATATGTGATAAGTTTGATTCTTAGTTCATCCTTTATAAGAATTGGCTGGTTTGATGTTGTTTTAACCATGAGTGATGGTTAAAGATTTGATTAATTAAAGTTTGAGTAAAATTTTTGATATGAAACTTCTTTATGTCAAAAACTTGGTTTTTGATTTATTTTTATCATGGATCTTGAATATATTTATGTTTATGTGGTTTAGTGTGCAGAAAATACAATTTTGGGATTCCACAGGCGTGGCTTGAGAGCACCATGGGTGTGGTTAGGGCTGTAAATGAGCCAAGTTACTCGAGCTCAGCTTGATAAAAACTCATTCAGGCTCGAGCTCATTTAAAAATAAGCCGAGCTCAAGCTACTCATTTATTAAATGAGCCAAGCCCAAGCTCAAAGATATTCGGCTCGCCAGGCTCGTGAGCTGGCTCATTTAAGAAACTTGCGAGCCTAGCTCATTTATTAGGTCATATTAAAAAATATATTATATATATATATTAGTATATTACATTTATTAATTTTATTATTAGTTCTATCTTTTTAAGAACTTATATCTCAAATTATATTTATTAGTACTATGTCTATTGTATGATATGACTAACTATGTATTATGAGTATAATAATATTATATAATTATCAATTAATAGTTACTAATTTTTAATAAATAAATATAAAAATAATATATTAATATACTATTAAATTTAATATATTTTTACTAGCAATAAATATGAAAAAATATTTATGAAAAAATATTTAGTATTAATAGTTAGGTATCTATATTCATGATAAACAATATCAATATTCATATAAGAATGAGTTTGATAATACCTCTTATGATATATTAAAAATGAAAATGATATAATATTGTTAGCAATACTAACAATATTATACTTATATTTCATTAACAATACTATTAATTATATTATGTTTTGAAGTTCAACATGGTTATATAAATTATTACTATCTAGTAATTTTTTATAATAATATTAGTTTTCAATAAAAATGATGAGCTTACATATTTAAAAAATTTATTATAATTATATATATTTTATGATTATATTATAATTTATTAATTTATTATTTCATTCATTTATATATAAATTAAAATATTTTTTATTATTATTATTTTTATTTATTAAAATAATGGACATTAAATTTATGTTGTATATTATATACAAATATTGATTTATATACACACGTACACAAATATATACATAATATGATAGAAATGTCCAAGTGAATATATTATATAACATAATATGAAAACTAACTCTAATATATTTTATAAAATATTTATTTTAAATTAAATTAATCAATTTTTCTAGGTATATTTACCGAGCCGAGACCTAATCAATTTAGGTCATATTAAAAAATATATTTTTTATATATATTAGTATTAATAGTTAGGTACATATATTCATAATAAACAATATCAATATTTATATAAGAATAAGTTTGATAATACATCTGATCTACTGAAAATGATATAATACGTTAGCAATACTAACTCTAATATATTTTATAAAATATTTATTTTAAATTAAATCAATTAATTTTGCTAAGTAACTTATTATATATATGTTTAATTTTACTATTTATAGTTGATAGATGCCGAGGTTTATTGTTGATGGAATTGCTAAATTTCAAATAATCTTAATTTGTGTTTTTGTATTTTATTTTCAATAAAAACTAATCTTTTTTTCTTCTAATATACTCATTAAAAGTTTAAGTATCACATATAATTAATAATATAGTCTATAAATATGTACAATATAAATTAATTGAAATTAAAGCTAAACAAAATATTAGAATAGAAAAAAAAATAAATGAAAAAAAAAATTATTTCAGTTTCTCTCTTTTTTTTTTCTTAATAGAAGACTCATGTTTTTTTCTAAGAATCATGGTCCTGGCCTTCTAATTTAAGACAAAAAAAATCCTTGCCTTTGATATGTCTAAATAAATGAAGTATCTTCGATGCCAACTCAATGAACCTTCCTTAGCTTGAATGTTGCTTTTCAATTTTACTTTCTTTAATATTTAATTGGAACAATTGTGTTTTTCAAATTTAAAGTTGTTTGAATAAATTCCTTTCAAAAATTTTGTTGGTCTTTGTTCATTTTGGTGCTAAACCAATGAGGAATCTAGCTTGATATTCATAAATTAATATATCTATGCATCATGACTCGATTGACTTTACTATATGGGGGAATTACTCTATAGCATTGAGTTGTGTATGCTTACTTAGAGAGGGCTCCTGCATAATTTTCGAGGCAAAATTGAACTCTGCTTATTTTAAGAGAGAGATTATCTAGGCATTGTTTGACGAGCCAACAACTAGTATCCACCCAATTAGATATCAATCCTAGTTGTCCCTTTGAGCCTTCATAAAATTTTAGCTTTCTTTTCATTGGCTTACAAACCCCAACAACTTTCCCTGACCTATTGTTACACTTTTGACAAGTCTTATGATCACTAAGATAAAGAGGCAAGAAGATCAAAGAATGGAATGCATAGCCAAGACTGTAAGGATAGTTGATCTCAAGATAATAAGGGTGGTTGAAGTTCACCTAATATCTCCAATCTATCAAGATAACATTAGAGTAACAAATGATTTATCCCTGTTAAAGAAGATTTATGTCACTCCACTCATCCATTATTAGAAACTTAAGTTGATACAAACAAGACAACTCTTTTAAAGCTAGAACCAAAAAAAAAAGAAGAAAAGAAGAGAAAAAGAAAAGAAAAGGAAAGGAAAAAAGAGAAAAGAAGAAGAAAAGAAGAAGAAAAGAAAAAGATAAAACCTAAACAGGCGGTTCAGAAAGCCAACTAAGTTTTCTTTTACCTAAAGCAGCAAAAGGCTTCCATTTAGTTTATAAGGACAGTTTGACTTGAAATGGTCCAACCCAACCACATATTCAATCAAAATAAGAGAAAAGGGAGAAAGACAATCCAGTTCTTGAAAGTCCTGTTCTTGACAGTCCTATAGGGAAGAAGAACAAAATGCTCAAAGAAAGGGAAGATTAAGAAAAATAAAGAGAAAGAAGAAAAGAAACAAATTTAGGTACCAAACTTTTTGCAAGGGCAAAGACTATCCTAATCAAGATCCAGATTAATGCCAAGAAGATAGAAGAAATTTTGAATCTAGCAAGATTGCTCCCAGCTGCCTAAAGTTCAAACAAGAAATTTGTAGTGTGAGGGTTTGTCCATTGTGTCACAATAGCTCCAACTTACAAATGGCCTTCATTTAAACCCATGTCCCTTATAGACCTCATTTCAAGCCTATCAAAGTCCTGTTGATCTCTTTTGGTAAGTAGAGTTTATTAGTGGAGATAGTTTGGATAAGCATGCATACGAGATAGACCATATTCAAACTCGATGAGACCTTTGGCCAAGTAATGTGTATATGCCTATCTAAAGTGCAATAATTCTTGCTTAAATAGAAATGATTCCCGAATTTAGTATGGTAACTAGGGTTGTCATGTTATAGATATGTTAATTTGAAAAATCAAGTCTTGAGGTAAATTGACATTAATTTGGCAAAGCCAACATTTGATTTCAAAATCAAAATTCAAAAATTCAAAAATATTTTGTTATACAAAAACTTCAAGTTAAAGGGAGTATGTTGAGCTATTGAACCTCGAAGAACACATTGGGCAAAGGAAATGATTATTGGCAAGGTTATGAAGAAGCTACCAACTAACATGCCAAAACATAGTATCTCTGCTGCTTGGGGCCTCCATTATTCATGTTTTCAATATCTCAAAGATAAAAACCATAAAAGTGAAGCATCCTGTCATTCCAAAGCAAGACTTGAATGGGTATCTAGAAGGAGTTAATGAGAACACTTCTGCTGATCACCTTAGTCTATGAGTAGATGAAATCATTCAAACATCCTGTGAAGCAAAGAATCAAAAGAAGATATTGAATCAGGGGGGCATGGACGGCCCATTTCTCGAAAAAGCTCCAGTCACTTTATAAAAATAAGAGATCCATGCTTGTGCGAAGAACTAGACAATACAAACATTAATCAGAGCCTGCGTGAGAAAAATCATTGGGAGCAAGGAGAAGATATGAAGGCTAGATAAAAAAGAGAGTTGCAGTAAAAATACAAATTATATATCATCATTATTATTTTTATCATTATGCTTATTATACAATACTTCATCAATTGATACAATACTCAAACATCACTAAGAAGGAGGTAGTAGATCATTAAATAAAGCTCTGAAAAATCATCGCCTGTTGGAGGAGGAGGCATATCACCCGTTCCGAGTCTGCCCGAAGTAGGAGCACCTGAATCTCTATTACCTTGGAATTCTGATCTATAACAGTCCTCATCTGAAGTAGATGAAAGGATCTCATGGTCATCGGCTTGGGGGCCTCTAGATGATGAAGCACCAGGATCTCTCATCCCCTAAAATCGAAAGTCTCAAAAATATTGCTCTGACTGATGGTACAATTTTTCAAAATGGGAAACTTATTGACGACTAGCAGCCAACTCTTCTTGAAGTTTCTTATTTTGTTCCTCAAGCATCCGCTGTGAGCTAGAAAGGAAAAGAATAAGAGCATACATAATCATGCATACATATAGCATAAATTATCATAGAATAAGAAAACCTACCAGGTAAATCATATCAATGCCCCGTGGATGAGATTACATCTTCGGTTGATTAGATTGAGCAAATGGAGGAGCAGTAAAAGAATGTCCCGCCTCATGGCCAAATGAGCCAGCAACCTGCAGCAATCATTAAAAAGTCAAAATAAGTTAAGACATAAGCGATTGCAATGGAAAAATGGTAAAAGTTTACCTGAGAAGTGCTAGCCCCGAGATGTGAGACATACTCTCCTCCCTCTCCATGATACTCCTCTTCATCTCTATCCTCATTTTCCTCGGGAATCTCCTATACACCAATAGGAGATACATCAAAGTTCAAAAGTCTTACTTGAATAAATCGGATTTAAGATGCACCTGGTGGATAGAGAAAGATTTCAACATCATAACCGTGCCGAGCTAACCACCATGCATTCTCCGGCATTGACATGATATTTAAAGTATATTCAGGAAAATGCATCGGGATCCTCTGATGCTCGGGACCAAGCAACCACTCATATACTCTCTCTCAGAAAAACTAGCCACTAGACACAGGGTCGGCACTTTAATTCCCAACACGATGGTAATTCTTCCTTTAATTCAATTTTATTCAATATGGGATGATCTTAGGCTTGGGAATTTTTATTTTCTGCTGCATATTGGCTGTAATTTTTGTTTATTCTTGCTATCAAATCCCAACATGATGGTAATTAAATAATTTCTCAAAAGCAACATGTTTTAGAGGACTAATTAGACTTAAACTTAAAAGAGATCTGTGTATGACACTATGTAGTGGGAGAATATTAATATTGAATAAGGCCATTATTAAGAATACAATGAGATGCCATAATATTTGCTTACAAAAGTTGAGAAGTCATTTCATGCAAAATGTGAATTCATGAAACATGCATAAAATTAATATTATGGATTTATCCTTAGTTTTTTTAGGCTTAGTATACCTAAAATAATTGGTGGATACTTTTTGCCATAATTATTGTAAGTATATAGTTTATGAACAATTTACTTTGTCATAATTAATGGAATATGCATTTTTTATATTATTAATTATTTTGTATAATTAATATAATGCATGATATTAATTATTTTATATAATTAATATAATACAAGGCAATATTTATATCCTAAATTATTTAAAATATAGTTATACAACATGGTTTGAATAATTTATTTAAATATTTTGCATATATATTTTATGTTGATATTAATTTTACATATGATCAAGACAATAATTGGAAACGTAGTGACCTTTCAAATCGAGATTGTATATATTTTATTGTTAGTGTATAATTTGTTGTGAAAATATTGGCATGTAAACTAGTGTATTAATAACATGTGTATACATTATCTCTTGTAAATTATGTATTTACTCAACAATGCATCTGCTACTATGAATTTTGTTATTAATTAACAAAAGTGCTATGATGTATGGTAACTATTTGTTGAAAATTTTGAACCCTTAAAATAATATCATAGAGAGCCTACATAATGATAATTTAGCTTAGCATAGGTGAGACCATAAGGCCTATATCAGCTCGTACCACATTGCTTAGTGTAACGATTGATGACATAATAAAAGGAATTTTGTAAATATGGATGTGCCAAGAGCATACGAATAATTCTTTAAGAGAAATTTAGTGAAGTTCCTCTTATAAACTTCCATAAAAATATAATAATGGTCATATGTTGACCTAAGAATAGATCCAAGCAGTTATTCATTTTATGCCTAAAAGTTGGGAGCATATAAAAATGCACCTAACACATTATAGTTAACAAAGAGTTTTGCATATACTTGTCATCATCTGGACCTAAAGGCTAATAAGTTAACTTAGCGCAACTATATGCGTTATTATATATGGACAAGTCTAGCCCAAATAGAGCTTCGGATAGAAAACATGAGTATAGCAAGTCAAAGGCAAAGATAAAAAAGGCGAGACTAAAGAAAATAAAAGTATAAGATAACTAATATATGGAGATAACCAATATAAGGATAGTACCTTAAAAAGGGGAGAGTAGTAAAGGTTAAATGGTATCAACTATGGGAATAACGACCATTGTATAAAGGACTGTACCATACCTAAATAGGTATAACAAGATAACTCAAATATGAGTGAATTCTTATTTCTAATTCTATTTTATTAACTAAAGCATATCCTTTATGGATTGAAAATCTGGCAGCAACTAACCATGTAATGAAAGATTCCAAAGCCTGCATACAATTTTGTCGGTATACCTAATGGGGTATGGTGGATCTTTATAAGGATCAATGCACTTGTTGAAGGAAATGTCATTTGCAAATAAGTTTTGCATGGTAGTCAAACCTTGTTGCTCTAAGAAGTCCTTTACGTTCGATGAATTAGATAGAATTTGATTTCTTTTCTTAGTTTGACTTAGATTTGTTTTTCATATAGTTTTCCATAATAATCTAGTACATTTGTATTTGGGGCAAATGTTTATGGCTCTAGATAAGTTTTAAGTATTTTTCTTATTATGGATATTGTAATCACTATGGTTTTCAATGTAAAATTTTCCCTTATTTTCAACTTCACAAAATTATAAGAATGATGTGAATGTGGTAGACTTGGACTTATTAAAGGCCAAAAGGATTGGATTGCTTTAGTAAAAAATAATCTCCTATTAAACATTAATCAAATGGAATTGTTTACTTGTCACTGAAATAAATCTAGAAAAACCATAAGAAGATCTATCTAAAAGGGCACGAGAGCCCACCCCCCCCCCCCCCCCCCCTCCTTACATTTAATACACTCTGACATATATGATCAAATGAATATGAGGGAAAGGCATAATGCTTGTTATTTCATCAACTTTATCAATGGTTATACTTGACATGGTCATGTCTATTTGATAACACATTAATCTAAAGCCTTAAGTTGCTTCAAGATTTGACTCAATCCAGTTAAAAAATTAATTAGACAAAAGCACTTTGTGCAGAAAGAGTTTGTGAATATTTGTTTGATCAGTTCAAGCAAATGTGTGATGAAAAAGGAAGGGAACATTAGTTAACCATTCATGAACTCTATAGCAAAATGGTATTACTAAAGGGAGAAATATAACTCTCCTTAAAATTATTAGGTCATTAATGGCTCAAGCTAATATATCCATCACCTGTTGGGGTGATGTATTATTGGTAGCCACGTATGTACTTGATCAAGTGCCCTCCAAATTAGTTACTTTCACTCTATATGAGTCATTAATATATCAGCAGTTCAATTTGAGTTTCCCAAAATCCTAGGGATGCACCGCCCATGAACATTATGCCTCTCATAGGCATGGAAAATTTGGCCTAAGAGGTAAAAAGAGTATTTTTTGTGAGATATTCTAAACTATCCAAGGGATATATATTTTCATTAGCAAGCAACACATTAAGAGAACAACTCATATTGAACCATAAGATGTTACATTCCTAAGAATGAATTTCCTAAGAAAGGAAAATTAAATCAAGAGCTCTCCTTAAATGAGAGCTTGGATCAAATTTCATAAGAACCACTTTATCTGAGTAGGAGGAATTAGTGGGTTACTCTCTACCAACTGGTCCATATGAGAGTGATCATAATCCAAGTAGGATTACTAACCCTAGTTCTAGTGGGAGCTCTATGAGAGTGATCCTATTTCGAGTGGGAGTACCATTCTTAGCTCTAGTGGGAGCTATATGGATCTTGATATAATGCACATATCAATGCAACTTAATTAGACTACTCCTTAAGATTTTTTATTTGAGATGAAGTAACTATGGAATAATACCTCATTCGAAATTTAAAATTGAAGGTAATAAAGAAGGTTATTAATGGTTCTATCTTAAGACAAAGATGAACCAAAGAATATCTAAGAGGCTCTCTCGTGTCTTATTGAGGATTAAGTAAATTAAAACAATGACAGAAGAATTAGTTTCTATGAGATCAAACAAACTATATTATTTGGTAGATCTTTAGAAATGATGCAAAGACATTGGTAACAAATGGATTCTCAAAATAAAGCAAAAACTAATGGTAGCTTTGAGAGGCATATGGCTTGTCTCATTGCAAAGGAATACACACAATAAGAAGGAACAAATATGTAATATGACTGCATTTTCTCTTATTATATAAGGTTGATTTTAGCAATCATGGAAAACCATCATCTTGAATTGCATTAAATGGATGTAATATGACTGCCTTTTCTCAATGGAGAATTAGATGAGGAAATATACATGGAATGACCAATAGGCTTCATCAATTACGGTCAAGAAAATAAAGTTCGTAAGTTGAAATATCAATCTATAGCCTTAAGCAGTCTTCAAGATAATGGTACATATGCTTTCACAATACATTCATATCAAATGATATTACCATGACAGATGAGGACTATTGTGTCTACATTAGACGATTGAAAGTAGAGCTTGCCATATTGTCATTTTGTGTTGATGACATTCTAGTTGCTAGAAACAGTAAGGTTTTTAAACCACATTGATGAGTGGTTATCAACTACTTTAACAATTTTAAAAAAAACATGAGTAAAGTCATATAAACTCCTGGAGTAAAGACTTCGAGATCGTATGAGGAAATTGTTGTTTCTTAAAGAGACATGCATTTATAAAGTACTTGAATGATTCAACATACACAATTGTAAACTCATGTCCCAGTTGCCAAAGGAAAAGGCTTGAGTCATAGCTTATGCTCTAAAAACCTCAAAGGATATAGAGCTTATGAAAAATATCTCTTATACAATGGAATTTTATTTGTATGCAATGATGTATACAACACTTGGTATTTACCTTCCCATTAGGTTGGCAAATTAATATGAATAGGTTTAACACTTAGGAAAAGTAGCTGGAAGCATGTTAACACAAAATTATTTTTGTTTTCAAAGACATGGTTATACATAAAGAAGCAAACATGAAATACATTTTTCTATGCATGATATGGTTTTAGATCACTTTACCAAACCAGTTCCTACAGATGTATTGTTTAGACATATAAGGTCTCTTGGATTTAGTAGATGTTGAAGTATTTATATTATTTATCTCTCTGAGACTATATTTAGTTGACTATTTTTTTTATTAATATTGAACATGATTTTTATTTCATGTTTACATGAGTTTAAATTTTTATTACATTTAACGTTATTAAAATATGAGAGTATATTGGACAAGATACAAGTTGAGTATGTCGGACAAGATACAAGATAACCTTCTCATATGGTTAATTTCCTTCTATTTGTGCATGTGGTAAGTGAAGATGAGATCATTTTCAAGTATTTTATCTAGGTGATAATTAGTTCGTGCTTGAAGAAAGATGGTCATCTCATTTGCATAATGAGATTTGTTGTTTACTTTTTGGCTGGTTAGACATGATTTTATGCCTAATTTTGTTTAAGTCGCCAAATATGGGTTTAGAATAAGTGTGAGCGGGCCTTAAAAAACACGGACCTAAGTTTGAAGAAAATGGAGTCGCCACCCGGATGGGCTGGGAAAAAGAAAGGGGTGGATGACTCAATTCCTAAGGAATTCCTGACCCCCTAATGGGTTCGGAAAGTTGGGTACGTGTGGGGAAGGTGAGAAATGGCCCAGCACCCCCACAATGCCCGGTTCATTGGAACCGGCCTCCTTTACAAGTCTTAATATTATAAAATTCTTAAATATAACAATATTATCCATATTGCACACAACAATTGAAATAAAGCATCATTATATTAAAATCAAAGCAATGTCCAAACAAAGCAAATAAATGGACACCCATCCGAAGATGGAAACATGCCCTTACATCATCCATGTCTAAGCTAAATAGGACACCTACCATAAGGTAGAAACATGTCCTTTACATTGGTCTAAAGTATAAAAGCAATTTAAATTACATAGAAATTAATTAATGAGGTACCCATAAGGTGGAAACATACCTCTTACAACATTTGGAAATCAAAATAAATCGATAAAAGTAAATAATCATTCATAATAAATAAATCACTCATCAAAAATATTAAACATCAATCAAAATAATGAACATTCATCCATGATAAATAAAATCAAGCATTGAAATTAAATAAATCAACCACCAAAGCATATAATAAACTATATAATCAAATCTAAAAATAAAGCAAGTAAAGATATAAATTGAGGTTTACTGTTTCTATTTAAAGTTCTTTCATTAATATTTAGGGTTTTGGAATCTTAAGATATTATTATTGTTATTTGTTTAGGCTACTGTAAGTTTTAAGAGAATTGAAATGGATTAGGTTTTATAATTTAAGAAATTAGTAAGGTTCTTTGATTGATCAAATTAGGGTTTGAGGGGTAAAATTATGAAAATAGGGTTTTGACATTTTAAGATATTAGGTTTATAGTTCATGTTAACTGGATTGTTATTTTAGTTTTATTAGATTATGGCTTTAGGGTTTAAATTAACTAGTTTGGGGTTTTAAATTTAATGAAATAGGGTTTAGGAAAATTTAGGGTTTACTGTTTTGGTTTTGAGAGAATTAGGGTTTTTGGTGTTTCAAAAAATATGTTTGGTTTTAAGATTTGAGAAAACAGTTTAGAGTTTTATAAATTTTTTAGAAATAGGCAAAACAATTTAAGGTTTTTCGAAACATAAAAGTATTTTTTAGGCTTTTTGGAAATAGAAGGAACAATTTAGGGTTTTAAGGTTTAGAAGAAATAAATTAGAGTTCTTAAGTTTTAGAAGAAACAGAGTAATTTTTAGGGTTTTTGGAAATAAAAGGAATGATTTAAGGTTTTTTGGAAACAAAAGAAACAAATTAGGGTTTTTAAGGTATTTGGAAACAGAAGAAATCATTTAAGGTTTTTGGAAACAAAAGAAACGAATTAGGATTTTAAGGTATTTGGAAACAGAAGAAATCATTTATGTTATTGAAACGAAGATCAAGGTTGCTACATATTTATAGATCAAGGTCTTGTGTGTGTATTCTTATGAATCAAAGAAACAAAGCTACTATGATCATGAGCAATGTATAATTAAGGATCAAACCTGCATAGTTGGTTCCACCAAAAAGTTACTTTTTGGATGAACAAAGACAAAGGCAAGGTTGCTGCTTTTGATAAATTCTTGATTGCTTCTTTTTGCTCCTTTCAAATCTGAAGTTCCACTCTTCGGTCCAAGTCCAAAGTTCTCCTTCTTAAAGTTCAGTCTTTGTCCTTTTTTCTAAAAATTCCAGTCCCAATCTGAAGTTCCTTCCAAGTTTTTTAAAGCCCCTTTCTTTCCTCTTTTTAGTGTTATTTATAGGCAAATTTATATGATTAATCCTATTTGTTTAAGGAAACTAAGATTAACTAGGAAAAGAAACCAAAACCAAATAGAGTTTGTCAAAAAACTTAGGGATTAATCCTGAAGTCCCAATCTCGCTGGTGAAAATTGCGACGGGCTGCTAGGAAATTTGCGAAAAATTGTGAGCTGGGCACGCAGCCAGCCAATTTTGCCGCAGGAACCTGCGGGTGAAATTGACCTTGGCCAATTATTTTTTCATTGCTAATTTTTATTTTGGTTTATTTATTATTATTATTTATTATTTTTATTTTATTAAAACTTATTAAAATAAATATTATTTAATTAAAATAACACAAAAATTATTTTGGACTATATAATATATATTAGACCAGACTGGGTCAAAAATTAGGGATCTACAGTTTGTCCCCTGCTTGAACAATCTGAAACTTTAGTAAAAGAAAGTGAAAATCAATAAGTCCATTTTTTTTTTTGAGATGGTTGAGGTTTTGGGTTCCGGACCTGGTTCGAGTTCTAGACTCAAGGATAATTTTAGGTTCTGGACCTAAGGGTAATTTTGGGTTCTGGACCCGAGCTAAGTTCTAAACTTAGAAGAGATTTTAGGTTCTAGACCTAAGGATAATTTGATTTCTGGACCCAAGCTAAGTTCTGGACTTAAAATAGATTTTAGGTTCCGGACCTAAGGATAATTTGGGTTCTGGACCCGAGCTCAGTTCTGGATTTAAAATAAATTTTAGGTTCTGGACCTAAGGATAATTTGGATTCTAGACCCGAGCTAAGTTCTGGATTTAAAAGAGATTTTAGGTTCTGGACCTAAGGATAATTTGTGTTCTGGGCCCGAGCTAAGTTCTGGACTTAAAATAGATTTTAGGTTCTGGACCTAAGGATAATTTGGGTTCTGGACCCGAGTCAAGTTTTGGAATTAAAAGAGATTTTATGTTCTGGACCTAAGGATAATTTGGGTTCTGGACCCGAGTCAATATAGATTTAATTATCTGCAAAAAATAATTATAGTCAGTAACATATAAATTTTTTCTGCAAAAAATTTGTCTGTAAAAAATTTAGCTAATTTTTATGCACATATCTTCTCGTTGCCCCCTGCGTGTAAAAATATTTTTAAAAATATAAAAATATTTATATACACACAAGTATTTGAATGATTAAATTGAATGATTGAGTTTCCTATTTATTTACTATATAGTCACTGTATATGCAGTATTTACTATTCGTAAATAGTAACCTACTATTTATAAATAGTAATTTACTATTGCAAATAGTAATCTATTATTTGTAAATAATAATTTACTATTGTAAATAGTAACCTACTATTTGTAAATAGTAATTTACTATTTATCAATAGTGATTTACTATTCATCAATAGTAAAATTTACTTTTTAAATTTTGTTTTTTTCTTTGCCGTTCTTCTATATAAACGAACGAATTTATTCATTTTATTCACAGCAAAATTGTTAATTTTGTTCATTCATTACTATAATTCTTTCAAATTTAGCATATAGTTTTAAAAAAATACATGCTTCAAGATCAGGAACTCATTCTAATGCTGAGTTATTGGAGTTTATTCGGCATCATGAAGATGGAAATATAGGTCTGCTAGCCGGAATGCCGCTTCATCATAGTTTAAATCAAAAGAGCCAGGTAATTATTTTTTCTTCTTTTCTTCATTTTTTCTGTTATTTTTTCTTTTTGATTCATTTTGTTTTTTTATTTTACTTCCTTTACCACTTGATCCGTGCCTTCTCATGTATCATCTTAACCAACCCCGCTTTCTTTTCACCATCTAAGTTAGTTATTTCATTTAATGGCAAAGGAAACAGACCAAGTGGTGTAAGTGGATTAAAACCATAAACAATTTCAAATGGTGACTGTAGAAGAATGTATGCTTCTATTATATGCAAATTACACTAATGGCAAATAATCTTCCCAAGTTTTCAAATTCTTTCCCACAACAGCACGTAACAAAGATCCTAAAGTCCTATTTACCACTTCTGTTTGTCCATCGGTTTGTGAATGACAAGTTATAAAGAACAACAATTTAGTACCTAACTTATTCCACAAAATACGCCAAAAATGACTTAAGAACTTCACATCTCTATCTCATACAATTGTTTTAGGAATGCCATGCAAAAGAACTACTTCCCCAAAGAACAAATTAGCAATATTTGTTGCATCATCAGTTTTATGACATGCAATGAAATGAGCCATTTTGCTGAATCTATCAACAATAACAAATATGATATCTTTCCCTTTTCTAGTCCTAGGCAGCCCCAAAACAAAGTCCACAGATATGTCAATCCAAGGTGCATTAAGAATAGGTAAAGGAGTATACAGCCCATGAGGCAAAGACTTAGATTTTGCTTGTTTACATGCAATACACTTGGCTCAAATTCTTTCAATATCCTTTCTCATGTTTGGCCAATAGAAATGTTCATGCAGAATGTCTAAAGTCTTAAATACCCCAAAATGTCCCATGAGTCCTCCACTATGTGCCTCACGCACAAGCAATTCCCTTAATGAGCAACTAGGCATGCATAATCTTCCATCCTTAAACAAGTACCCATCATGCCTATAAAACTTCTGAAATGCAGAATGCTCACATGCTTTATAAACATTTGCAAAGTCAACATCATTAGCATACATATCCTTAATTTGCTCAAAGCCTAATAACTTAGAACTAAGGGTTGAGATTAAGGAATACCTTCTTGAAAGTGCATCTGCTACTACATTGTCTTTGCCACGCTTATACTTTATCACATATGGAAATGGCTCAATGAACTCTATCCACTTTCCATGTCTTTGGTTTAGCTTGGTTTGCCCCTTTAGATGCTTTAATGATTCATGATCTGTATGAATAACAAACTCTTTAGGCAATAAGTAATGTTGCCACAATTGTAAAGTTCTTACCAAAGCATACAGCTCCTTGTCATAAGTGGAATAATTTAATTGTGCACCATGAAGCTTCTCACTAAAATATGCAATTGGTTTCCCTTCTTGCATCAAAACAGCACCTATGCCCACACCTGAAGCATCACACTCTAATTCGAAGGTCTTATCAAAATATGGTAAAGCAAGAATTGGAGCAGTAGTTAACCTTTCTTTCAACAAATTGAATGCCTTTTCATGAATTTTAGTCCAATTAAACTTTACATCTTTTTTACCAATTCATTTAATGGTGCAGCAATGGAACTAAAATCTTTAACAAACCTTCTATAGAAACTAGCCAAACCATGAAAACTTCTTACCTCACTCATTGTTTTAGGTGCTGGCCAATCTCTTATTACTTTTACCTTTTCATCATCAATCTCAATACCTTGTGCACTAACCATAAAACCTAAGAATATGATTTTATCACTACAAAGCATGCACTTTTTCACATTGGCATACAATTTTTCCTTTCTCAAAACATCAAGAACAACCCTAATATGCTCTACATGCTCATCTACTAATTTGCTATAAATGAGTATGTCATCAAAATACACAACAACAAATTTAACAAGATATGCATGCAAAACATGGTTCATTAATCTCATGAATGTACTAGGTGCATTAGATAAACCAAATGGCATAACTAACCACTCATAAAGACCATATTTTGTTTTGAATGTAGTTTTCCACTCATCTCCTTCCTTTATCCTAATTTGATGGTAACCACTTTTTAAATAAATCTTAGTAAAAATACAAGAACCACTCAACTCATCAAGCATATCATCAAGTCTAGGAATTGGATGTCTATACTTCACCATGATTTTATTGATTGCTCGGCAGTCCACACACATTCTCCATGATCCATCCTTCTTTGGGACTAGTAAAACCAGAACAGCACATGGACTAAGACTTTCATGAACATGTCCCTTTGCTAGCAACTCCTCCACTTGCCTTTTAAGTTCCTTGGTTTCCTCCAGATTACTTCTATAAGCTGGTCGATTAGGAATTGTTGAGCCCGGAATGAAGTCAATTTGATGTTCAATCCCTCTTAAAGGTGGTAAACCTTTAGGTACATCTTCTGGAAAAACATCTCCAAATTCCTGTAAAAGAGAACTAACACAACTAGGCAAAGGGTTATCAAGGTCAAATGTAGAAATCAAGGTCTCTTTGTACCTAAGTACAATAAGACTTCTTTTCTCACAAAAAGCACTCCTTAACTCTTTTTCTTTTGCATAGAAATATTCTCTTTTATTTTCTCTCCCTTTCTCTTTTTCTCTCACCAATGGGCCATTTTTATCATTCTTTTTCTCACACTTGGCCTCTTGTACTCCATTTTTATTTGTTTTACCCTCACCGCCAGAATTCCTTTCAAATGATCTCAAAATCTTTACTTGATCTTCATACACTTGTTTAGGTGACAATGGAGCAAGAGTGAAATTTAAACCATTTAGGCTGAAAGAATAATGATTCTTAAAGCCATCATGCAAAGCTTTTCTATCAAACTGCCATGGACGACCAAGAAGGATATGGCTAGCATGCATAGGCACAACATCACAACAAACTTCATCTTTGTATCTCCCAATTGCAAAAGAAAACAGAACCTGCTTTGTTACCCTTACCTCTCCATGATCATTCAACCATTGCAGCTTGTAGGGACTAGGATGTTTTGTGCATGCTAACCCTAATTTATCTACAAAATCAGTACTAGCAATATTTGCACAACTACCCCCATCAATGATCATGCTGCACACTTTTCCATTCACAATGCAACGAGTATGGAAAATGTTCTCTCTTTGATTACTTTCTTCATCTTTAATTTGCATGTTTGAAGCTCTTCTAATAACCAAAGATTCACCATGGGTAGGATATTCAATGATATGTAAATTTCCTCTAATGGTGGCATGCTATCATTATCATCATCACTTTCATGTTCGCTAGCACCATCAATTTCACTATTATCTTGTATCAACATGATTTTCTTATTTGAACATTGAGATGCTATATGCCCGACTTCTAAACACCTAAAGCATTTAATGGTACTATGCTTTTGATTAGAGTTAGATGTTTTAGAGTTACCTTTTGGGTCAACTGGAACTTGTTTTTCCTTTCCTTTCCAGCCTCCTTCCCTTTAGGATTATCATCTTTCTTTGGCCATTTTGAAGTGAAACTAGAGCTAGAATTAGAAAATCCCTTTGCTGCTCCCTTGAGTTTCAGTTGCTTCTCCACTTTCATGGCCATGTGTACCATATCTTCAAGCTCCACGTAATGATGTAATTCAATTATGTTAGTAATCTCTATATTCAGCCCACTCAAAAATTGAGCCATAGTGATTTCTGGATCTTCCTCTATATTAGTTCTACTCATGATCATCTCCATCTCTTTATGGTAATCCTCCACTGACATGGATCCTTGAGTTAACTGCTGTAATTTTTGGTGAACCTCCCTATAGTAGTAAGATGGTACAAATCTCTTTCTCATCGCAGCTTTCATTTCAGCCCAAGTAGTGATGGTTCTTTCTCCATTTCTCCTCTTGGAAATCATCAATTGATCCCACCAAATTAGTGCATAATCTGTGAATTCAACTGCTGCAATTTTAACTTTCTTCATTTCACTATAATTATGACAATCAAACACCAACTCAACTTTTCTTTCCCATTCAAGGTAAGCTTCAGCATCATTTCTCCCCTTGAATGATGGTATCTTCATTTTTATGAAAGATATGTCACTGTTCCTTAGTTGAGGTCTTCTTTGAGCAATTGATCCCTCACTTTCTTCATCATCTTCCCTTTCTACCTCATCATCATTCCTCATGTTTCCTCTCCCTCTATTTTGCCCCCTTCGATTAGTATTATTTTGCTGCCTTTGCATTATGCTGTCTACATCACCTCGCATGTTATTTAAGACCAAATCAAACCTTTCAAATTTTCTTTGCATTGCCTCTAACATGAAGGCTATGTCATTCATGGTCATCTCATGTTTTTCACCTCCAGAATTTGACATGGTATAAGAACCTACAAGAAAATGTTAATAAAGAAAAATTTTCTCACCACACTCCCTTACGTGTTTCACTCAAGATTAGATTGTCACTCCTCTTGTATTTCACTCAAAACTTAGTCCTTGTTACCTCTCAATTCTACTTTTATCAAGTTGAATTTTAGAACTGAATCCACTTAAATCAAGTAAAACAAGTTTTGTTTTAAAGACTCTACAAGGAACCTAATGAACAAAATGAATTCAGCAATTCTAGAAGCAATTTAATTTAAACAACAAGAACTGAAAGTTAACACAAGAAGCAAAAAGTATTTGTGTTAATCAAACCAAAGTAACTATGATTGAGAATTAGCCACTTAATTCATACAAGAAACAAGAGGTATATGAAAGAATGAAACTAAGAATACAAACTAAAATAATTCTTGATATTGAAAAATAGAATTCAAATCACTCCAATGAGTAATCTAAATATGCAACCTAAATCTATTCCCAATGCAAGCTATGCTCTAAATATCATATTTTAAATGCTAAATGGATGCATAATGAGGAGCTGATGTAATTTGATCAAATATAATAAGGCAACAAGCTGTTAATGGTATAAATATGCAAAAAATCTCAAACACTTGTGTAGAAAAATATTGGACAAAAATAGGTACGAATTTTTTTTTTCTTTTATGTTGAGGAAGTTGAATCTGATTCTTTTTTTTTATTTTTCTTTTGATCTTTTCCTTCTTTTTTTTAAGCTTTCAGTAAACAAGGATAGAAATTGAAAAGCTAAACAAAAGTCCACAGATTTGAAGAACAATAACAAGGTGCAACAAGAACAGAAAATGAAGAAACATAGAAATTGAATCTGGTTCTTTTTTTTCTTTTTTTTCCTTTGGATAATTAAAACATAAAAGATACCTAGAGATTTATCTTCAAGCCAAAGCTTTGATACCATATGGTGCAAAACCCATGGATCAAATATTACATCTAGAACCCCACTTACACATCTAGCATAGAATCTTAGAACTAAAAAATAACTCCTCCCTACCAAACCCATAACTAACCTGTAATTGAGAACTTGGGTGATTAGGATGAAGAAATGAATTGATTTAAATGCCACAAGTCAGACTTGATAAGTTAGAACCAATTCTTCATGCAACTAGAATAAGAAGAAAACCTCTCAAACTTGAAAACACATCAATTACATTCAGCATAAACTGAAAATTCATAGTAACCCTCTTGAGTTCTTTTTCCCCTCCCTATATAGTTGGAAAAGAAGAACTAATAGCTTAAAAGTCTATGTTTACATGTATCTAGTCATAATAGCACCAATTATTCATCCACATCAATAATATATTCTAAATTACCGCCCATAATTTTGACAACATTGATGAGCAGATTCTACATGCATTTTGGTGTTGGTTCACATGTATCTAGTCACACTAGCACTAAACCACATCAATATTATATTCCAAAGTCGTGCTAATGCCCATCACCATAGTTATGGGTAGATTCTGCATGCTTCTTGGTGGTTTTTTACTTCCTCTTCATGATCCCTTATATTCAGTACAAGTTGGTCTCCCTCTTCATTAATCCACCTTTGAATGAAGTGTTGGAACACATGCTGGAGTTTTTTTTATTGTGATCTTGTGATTGGTCCACTTGGCATAATGATATCATTAACATATTTACTGCCTTGTGTAGATTCATCAAGCTTGCTTATAGTTTCCTCATCAGGACTTGTGTAAACTAATACAAATAATTCACTTTAAATGAAATATCCTAACAAATTTAAAACAATAAAAATGAAAGAAGTAAGAGATGAAGAATGTTTAGCCAATTTTATAGTGGTTTGAAATAATCTTTGTCCTACATCCACCTTTTCTAAGTCTTTGACTTAATGTTATACTAGTAACTCAACATTGCAAAGCCTAATATATTTACAATTGTTGTCCAGGATCTACCTAATACAATAGTTGACTCAAGTTTTTTCCCACAGAGCACAAATGTGTACAATAAGTTTAAGTTTTAAAGTCACTCAAGACTATAAAAATAAGTTTTACAAAGATGAAATTTTAAGCAAATAAGCTATCTTAAGTGAACACCAAAAGTGTTCTCCTTAGGCACAAATATATTAAAGTAAAGGAATAAAATGAAGAACTTGAATATCAATGTACTTTCTCTTTTTCAATGTTGAAACTTTTAGTTTTCTCTTAAAAACATCTCTTTATAGAGGATTCATCTTTAGAAATAGAAAAATAATTAATTTGAAATTCAAAATCTTCCGACAACTAGAAAATCTTTAGCAATTTATCTTAGTAATAACCAATAACATTTGTTAGATACATTATAACGGGTGTTACTTGTTTATGTAATGTTGATGATCTTTTAAGAAGAGTCATGGATTTATTCTTTGCGTAAATTTGTACCAGCTTCATCTTTGCTAGTAATTGTCGTTATACATAGTAACAAGTGTGACTTTGGTTATGCTTGAATTCCATCAAAGCTTCATTTTAGATGAACGAGCAATCTAATAACAAACATTACTTCCTTTTTTCTTGAATTTAATTTGAATTTCAATTCCATGTTAAGGGCTCTATGCTTGCTATAAGAAATTCAAATTTTGGAATGCAACAATAGTGCATGGGTTTGAGCAAATGTTACTTTGCCTACTGAGTAATTTATTTGAAATGCTATGTAGAAGTAATAAATGTGCTTCTTTAGAGATTGAGTGTTACTTTGTTATTATCTATTTTTCTTGAATTTCAATGCCAAAGTAACAAGTGTGTTTTATTGTGAGCTAGTAATGAATTACTTATTGCTTGAACTTCTAGAATTATAACAAAAGTTAACAAACTTATTTATAAAAGGTAGCTAGCATTTGTCCTATCTTAATTTTTAACATATAGTTTGGCAAAAATTAAAATTAGTTAAGAAATAAAATCAATTAAGTTTTGGCATTTTTAAAACACACATGCAGACAATGTAATATCAATCCCAAGTGTTAATCTCTTTAACCAAATAACTTGTTGAACTCCTATAGACTATGGTACAAATTATACTTCCATTGTGATTAGTGTGATACAAGTTTATTTCTTACTACACCATGAGAGAAGACACCACCATTAAGCATGAAAGTGTATCCATATGTGGATTTTCACTCATTTAGGTGACCTTCCCAATCGATATTGATGTATCACTCTAAGTACAAATTTGAAACATGAAAGCATATATTTGTAATTCCTATGAAGTATTGCAAAATCCTCATTACAGCTTTCCAATGCTCAATTCCCATATTGGATCCATAACTACTAACTAATATAACATAGTAAATGTCTAAAAGTATATGCATAATCATGCATACATCATGCACACATCATACTTCTAATAGTGTTTCTGTATGATACTTTTATATTTGTAGTTGTAAAATTGTAACTATATAATTTGCTTTTATAAATGAGAATTATTTTTTTTATATTCCAAAACTTGAGTTCGCAAATCAATTGTTATTATTCATACAAATTGAAGATAGTTATTATTTTTATTTTTTTATTCATAAAAGTATATTTGTACTAAAAATAAATTAGGCGATGCTTGTATTTTAATTGGAAAAACAATTAATTTTTAAACCCATAATATATAGATTTGGCACAATGAAGTTATTTGTAAGGTTATTTAATTAATTAAATTATATCAATTAATGATTTGGGTTCATTTTATTAAAAGCCATGAACTAATTATTTGAAATAAGTTAGATTAATTTTACATGAGCAGAATGTAGAAATCTAAAGATTCTATGAGTGATGTGCAAAAAAGTGGAAAGTGAAAAGTTCATAAAGTGAAATTAATTAGACACAAACAATTATTTTGCATATATATAAAAAGCGAAAGCCAAATATGGGGAAAATTCCAACCAATCATCCAATCAAGTCTTTCAATAAGCAAACAATAAATTAAGTCTCTCAACAAGTAATCAAGCAAGCAAATAAGTAATCTTCCAAACAATCAAGGGGCTTTGTAATCATTAAAGCTTAGCCCTTTCAATCTCTTTTACTTTTGTATTATGATTTGATACTATATTCATCTTTTCAAGCATAAAAATTCATTTTTATTATTAATTGTCCCCTATTGTTGTTCTAACAAATGTTTACACTATGTTTAGATGAGGTGAGGCAAAAACTTATTTAATAAGTAGAAAGAAAAGATAAGGGAAGTGTAAAAAACTAATATACTTTTATTGGGAAAAAAAATGAGAGAAAGAAAAGATAATTTCAATACGCTTTGATAAAAAAGAGTAAGAAAAGATAAGAAAGGATTTATGAAAAGTACAAAATTATTTTGATATTTTATTAAATGATATATATTTACACTTGAAATGAAAAAGATAATTTTGTTTAATATATTGAAAAATAATGATATTAAGAGTATCTTAAGTCATTTATAGTCATTTATATTTTTTATTTAATTTATATTGCCATAAATGAAATATTTTAAGTTCTAATTGATAATGTAAAACCCTTATACCCTATATACGTGTCACACATAAGCCTCGTATATGCATAATGCATATATAGACAATAAGAATGCCACTATTCTTATGAGGTAGAAAATTTGTATAAAGTAAAAGTATATGTTGAAAATACAATTAATGTGAAAATCTCTGGAGAAAATCTGATAGAGTTTTATTTATACTTTGAGCATTTTCTAAAGTCCATAAAATACAACATGTATTAAAATGCATGCTCCTAAGTCTTTGTTTATTTGCAACTTCAATATATTTCACAATATCATATATATACACATATAAGTGTTTCTTAGTTTTATACATTACCTTAATAAACATGCATTTCATTACTTGTTGATAATATGATAATACACAAAAGAAGGAAAAGAGTTAGCTTCACTATTTACATGATATGCAGCTGGCTCTGACTTTATGGCAATAATTCAACTTCTAGTATAATCCTTTATCCCAAACCTAATCTGGTCTGGGAGAATCTTCTAAATCTATTATGTCACCTACGCGATGGAAATCTTATCATGCTAAGCTATCTGTATAGTGATAAACACTTTGATACTAATTAAATATAAGTATAAATGAACTATTTAGAATGCATTATGCAACAATTTCAATTAAACACACATAGATTATCAACGCATTATAAACACGGACACATATTAGTCCCAAGAATTCTTGTACAATAATCAGATCCAGAAATAATGCTTTGGTCTTTCGTTGAAGGCATAGCTATTATCTGTAACACCAGTGTGTCTTACCCAATGTAATCATATCCATGACACCAGTGTGTCTCACTAAAAGCATAGCAATATCAGTGACACCAATGTGTCTCACGTTAGTGTAATAATATCTATAATACTAGTGTGTCTCACCCAAAATATGAGACACCAATGTGTCTCATATTAGTCCCAAGAATTCTTCTGGAACTAAATATTGTATAAGACACATACATCATATATTCATCCATTCTCCTTTCTCACATGCCGAGTGCACATTTCTTATTTTCTCAACTCTCATAATATAATTTCTTTTATCTCATTTTCATTCCACATACATATTTGCATTCAATCACCTTCTCAAGCTCATATTCATGTACACACGTAAACACAATATTTATTTAAAGGAATATTAGCATTCCTTTAAAGTATTCTATGATAAATTAAGTCAAACATGCAGATTTAATTAAGACATTAATCAAAGTATGTGCTAAACTCTAATAGCCAAAATTCAAGCCAATACTTCTCAAATTTCCACTTCAACTAATGTTCTTCACAACTTAGCTTGAGCAACTTGACTTTAGTCTACTCCTTACCAAGGTATGAATTTATATAAATTATTAGAAACATCACTCTACTTATTATAATTATTTAAATTTAAGTTATCTCTTTTCTTTTCAATTTCCAACACTTGATCTAATATCCTTTACTTTTTGAATGAAAAGAAGAGAAAAGTGAAGAAAAAGTTGGACAAGGGCGGTTTAAAGAATGTAGAAAAATCTAGAGCCCTTTATATAGAAATCCAGGCCATGGTCATGGCACCCAAAAGCCACGCCCATGGGAATCATACAACCTTTGTACCGACTCAACCAGACCATTGCCACAGCTGTGTGTAGACCCTTAATTTTTGACCCAGTTCAATATGATATTTTTAAACAGTCTAAAATAAATTTTGTGGTGCTTTAATTAAATAATATTTATTTTTAATAAAAAAAGTAATTATAAAAAGGATAAATAAATAATAAATAAATAAAAATCGACGACAGATGAATCGGAGATGAAAAATTTTGTCGCGGGCAACGAATTGGCCACAAGTTAATTCGCCGCAATAAAATCCTACAGTGAATTGGCCTGGCCTGCGCCCGAGCCAGCAGCACCCAAGCCCAGCGCCAGCAGATTTTTTTGCCAGCGCACTTTCGCACGCCCAGCCCACATACGATTTCTCCAAAACCCTATTCTACCTGGTTTTTAATTTTATTTCTTAAAAGGTTTTTATTTCTTTAGCCAATTAGTATTAGGTTTTGATTTTTTCCTATAAATACCACATTAAAACACACAGAAAGGGACTTTTTGACTTTTGATCTAAAAAGAGGATCTGGACCTTTGGAACTCAAAATTATTTTTGCAGTCTATTCATAATCTAAGGCTTGAAGAATCAAGAGGTATCAAACAATATACAATCCATTAAAGGCAACCCACACTGTCTTTATTATTGTTCAACCAGGATTCAAGATTGTGGTGGAACCAACAACGGAGGTTTAATTTTCTATTGACTTATATATGTTCACATTATCTTCATCATTCAAAATGATCAAAATTTTAAACATACAATATATGATGTTTTTTTTATCAATTATTCTGTTTACCATCTAAATTCTATTTAAAAACTCTAAAAAGTATTTTTTCGAAACCCTAAAAACCTTAATACTCTTAAAACTAACTTTTGAAATATAAAACCCTAATTATACTTTTCTAAAACCACAAAACAATAATCTATTTTCTTAAAATCCTAACCAAATCTATTTTTTTAAGATTCATAGTAGCTTGTTTCTTCCAAATTTGAAACTCTATTTTCTAAATTTTAAACCCTAAAATCTAAATTTTCAACACCAAAACCTACAACCCTAAAAACCAATTTTCAAAATCTTCCTGGGTGCGGCCCTCGACCTCCAAAGGGCGCTGCCCCCTTGATCCCCGCCCGCTAACTAGCTAGCGGGACCGCGGTATAGGCTCATCGAAGGGATCAATATTTATTTATGTATTATAAGTCTTTATGTTTATCTTTCTTTATTATGATTATTCAAAATACAGTAGCTTTATTCAAAATACAAACCTAAACCCTAATTTATTCAAACCATAAATCTTAATTAATTCTATTTTTCAAATCATCACAGTAGCTTGTTCCTTTCAAATATCTAAAGAATTTATTTTATTTTCATAAGCTTCAATCTTATTTACTTAAACCCTAAAGTTATATACTTACTGTTTTGTTTAAATTAGATGAATGATTTATTTATGAGGAATGGTTGTTTACTTTTATTGATTTGCTTTGATTTCAAAACATTGTAAGAGGTATGTTTCCATTATTGGATACCTCATTAATTAATTTTCATGTAATTTAAATTGTTCTTATATTTTGGGATTAATGTAAAGGACACGTTTCCACCTTTTGGTGGGTGTCCTATTTAGTTTTACACCTTGAACGATGTAAGGACATGTTTTCATTCCCGGATGGGTGTCCATTTATTTATTTTATTTGGACATTGCTTTAATTTTAATATAATGATGCTTTATATTAATTGGTGCATGTTGTAACACCCCTATACCCCGTATACGTACTAAGCATGCTTAAACGATCGTAATATACGTATACTGAATATAGGAAATGTCACAGTTTAAAAATACACAACATATATCTTTGTAAATAAGTGAAACCAATCTCAAACATTTTAAAAGAAATCCAAAAGACACCATATATATATATAGATAAAACATTTATTAATTCACAGCGGAAGTTATTACAAATATGTTACAAAACAAAGTTTACAAAACATAGAATATATACATGATTGGCAGCTCTTCTCTGATCTTTAAGTCCAAAAGTAAATTCTTCAATGTCTACTCTCACTTGGTCTCGAGGAACTCTCGGGTTCAACTCTGTCACCTGCGCAATCAACACTATCGTGCTAAGCCAATGGCTTAGTAATACAAAGTATGCTAACATTATGCTTCAATGCAATGCAATGTCATCCATATTAATAACACAACATCATAGGTGGAAATATAATACCACATCTTTGCATCTCACCATTCATATTCATATAGCATATCACATTTCAAAATCCATCCATGGATCACATTATTCAATCATTTTACCATCAATGACCCACATTTAAAACAAAGACAAGCATGGGCCCAAAACACACTAATATGCCATTCGATTTTCAGAGTTAATGCTTTGGTTTTGTTATCACATTTATCATTATCATAATCCCAACTAGGCTTCAAGGATTTAGGTTCAACCAAGCTTCAAGGGGAGCAAAGCATGCTAAGCATCAACCTAACTTGGCTTCAAGAACCAACCCAACCTAGCTTCAAGGGTTGTAACATCTCAATTAGGCTTCAAGGACTTAGCCAACCTAACTTCAAGAGATTGTTACTTATATTAGGCATGCCACCAACAACAAACTCTGAAAATGGAATAACACATTAGCCACACAATTCATTTATCAATTTCATTCTCAATTGAATCATTATAGCCAATCACAATGGCTTCATATCACATTGAGTTTCATAGCCAATCACAATGGCTTCATATTACATTGAGTTTCATAGCCAATCACAATTGCTTCTCATCACATTTGAATTAACATAGCCAATCACAAAGGCTTCATATCATATCATGTCTCAAATCATATTATAATATTTCATTATTCAATTATACACATAGCAGCATTGATATGACATTACCAAGAACAATATCCATATAACACATTACCATTCACAAGATTCACAATGCATAAAACATAGCATTGTTTATGTAGTATCATATGCATCATCATTATCATCAAATGTGTATTCAATCTCAACATCATATAAATATATGCAACAATGCAAGGTTTGTACTTACCTCAATAACAATTTACACAATTCTAAACACTTTCCTTTTCCAAGATTCTTCACTTCCCAAATTAGGGCAAATCCCCTTCCTTCAAAACCTAATCCCAAAAATGATACAACACATAAGTTCCAACACAATTTATCACTTAATAACCTCTTACTAAACCCTTAAATCACAAATTACACTTCAACATCACTCACAAAGGCCCACGGTCGTGGCCACCTCAACCCCCACGGGCGTGGCTTAAGGAATGGTTCTGCCACCCTTGCTCCCATCCTCCATGGCCATGGTTCTAATTGGCCACGGCCATGGCCAACCAAGGCCACGGGCGTGGCATCCACAAGGCTACTGCCCTCGGCCAAATTCTCAATTCTAAGTTTACAATTTCAACAAACCTCAACCACATGCAAATCTATGAAAATAATCAAGCAAACTCAAGTTAAACATCAATAATCACTTCAAAACCCTAAAACAAACTCAATCCAACACTTCCAATATCAACAACAATTTAACTTCTTAACTTAACATCACTTTCAACACTTAAAAACATTCCACAAACAAATCTAAACCACCATCCATATTAACTCATCAATCCCAAACACAATTTCAAAAGAACAAAGGAAAAGCAAGGAAAAGAACTTACCAAAGTTGATGAATTTCACAAATCTTCAACTTAATCCTTTGATTCTTCCTTCAAATTTGAGTTTAGAAATCACAACACCTCACTTGCTCTCTTTCCCTTTGGATAGCCGGCCACACACAATTGAGAAGAAAAGAAAATAAAGCCAAGTCAAACTTCTCTTCTTCTTTAAATCTCCACCATGCAATTCTAACAAAGCAATTACCTAAATACCCTCATCCATTTAACTTAACCTCTTTTAACTTATATGACCATTTAAATAATTTCACATATCACAAAATAAAATATCTTCTTTCATTGACCATTCATTTGACTTATGTATATGTTATATATATTACCATATACCCAACATATACACTTTCTCTCTACACATTACTTCCCTTTTTAAACAATACATAAACATTCTCTTTTCAATTTCTTTTCTTATCAACATAACATATACACATAATTCAATCAACAACAATTATATCCAAACTTCTAGGGCACACATTGGGATATTACACATGTAGTATGGATAATATTGTTATATTTAAGAATTTTATAATATTAAGACCCGCAAAGGAGGCCAGTTCCAATGTACCTAACTTTTCGAACCCATTAAGGGGTTGGGGATTCCTTAGGAATTGAGTCATCCACCCCTTTCTTTTTTTGGCCCGTCCAAGTGACGACTCCATTTTCTCCAGGCTTAGGCTCTTGTTCTCTAAGGTCCCGAGCCTAAACAGTGCCGAAGTTGAAAGAACCATTCCACCGGGAGTGGGGGAAAAATCCCTTCTCACACCATGGCACTCCATCGCCATGCTCATGGGAACTAGATTGCTACTGCCAAGTGAGAAAAATTCCTCAGACAAATCCAATATGAATGCCACTCCCCTGGGAATGAAAATGATACGGCCATTAGGTTCAAATTCAAGAAACAAAAAAATGCCATTCATTCAAACATCAAGAATCCAAAAATGGGGATATTACAACTCTCTCCCCCCTTAAATAATTGTGCCCTTGAAATTACCTAATATCAACTCTAAAAGAGTTGTGGATACTGGCTCTGTATGATTTCCTCGCTCTCCCACATTGCCTTTCTCTAGAATGGTTCCTTCATAGAACTTTAACCAATGGTACTGTAGATCCTTAATTTTGACCCTAAACGAGTTCAATCCTATTTAAAAGAGGTAGGTCAAATTTTAGAAGCTTAAACCTAGTCCGGTTTAATTTTAAAATCTTGAATTAATCTCGATCCAACTTTAAAAGCCCAAACCATGGCCAGTCCAATTTTAAAAGCATGAGCCAAGCTTATTTGACTTTAAAAACCAAAACTATGATGAATTTGCCATGCCAATTTGCCATGAGCCCTAATTCCAGGCCTAAATCAGCTTTTTTTGGTTTTAAGTGTCCTGATTCTACAAAAACTCAATTAATTCGGATACACAAAAGGTTTTATGATGCAATCGGGACTCTTTAACCATAAGAGAAACTGATTAAATCGTAATTAGCAATATAAAAGGAGAAAGGATCAAAAAAAGAGGAGAGGACAACAACCGAAAGCGAACTAAAAACAATAACTATTAATGTAACCAGAGATAGTCAATTAGAACTTAGCAATCAGCTTTAGCAATTAAAAAAGGAGAGCACAAAAACATAAACAAAAAGGAAACAGAAGCTAGAGGTATAAACATCTAAGCCAAAACCTTTTTAGCCTAAAAAAATTACACAACAACAAGGCAGAATCAACCTTCACGGAAAAGATTGTGCTAAGGCTTAGATCAATGAAATTGTTTGGGCTAGTGAAGAACAATGGTAACAAATTCTAATATTCATATCTATTGAACTTTATCATTTTTTTTATTTGTTAATTTTACATCTTCAGTATGATTTATCACTGTCTTGATCTTGTTCAATGGATTGTATGATTTAAAAACCTAATTGTGAACCAAAACCCTAATTTGACCTTCTCAAACACTAGTTTAGGAAAAAACCCTAATTTGCGTGAATAAAACCCTGGTTTTACATGTAAAACCCTAGATATAAGATTGTAACCCTAAATTACATGATTAAGCCTTAGTTTTTAGTATTGAACCTTAATTTAGAATTAAAACCCTAATTTGCACCATCAAAACCTTAATTTTGTGGATAAAGCCTTAATCTAATCATAAAATCCTAATTTCATTAGTTTAACCGTAATTTACAATTATTTGTGCAATGGTTGGTTATTTGTTTGATTACTTGTCTTACCATGGATAATGATTAAGTATTTATTAGTTGTATTTTTTATGAGACTTGTAAGAGACATGTCTCCATTTTGTGGGCACCTTATTTATTTTACTTATGTAATTTAATTTATTTCAAGGACTCTGGGACTGTTATAAGGGGCATGGTTTTCATCTTTTGGTGAGTTTTCCATTTTATTTATTTTTGTGTATTTTGGATATTTGTAAGGGCATGTTTCCATCTAGTATGGGTGCCCATTTTATTGGTTTGGTTTGATTATAATATGATGATTATTTATTTTACTAATTATATGTAGACCCAAAAAGGAGGCCAATTCTAATGAACAGAGTGTTATAGGAGTGCTGGGTCACTTCTCACCTTCCCCAAATATACCCAACTTTTCGAACCCAGTAGGGGTTGAAAATTCCTTAGGAATCGAGTCATCCACTCCTTTCTATTTCTTTTCCAGCTCATCTTGGTAGCAACTCCTATTCTCCAAATTTAGGCACATGTTCTTTAAGGCCTAGAGCCTAACAATGCTGAAGTCGTAAGAACCATTCTACTGGGAGTGGAGGTTAAAATCCCCTCTCATAAGTACCTTCTTATTCCTCAATTCTTTCACCTCTCATGATAATATTGTCATTGGTTCCTCTTTATAATCAAATTTGGATTCACCCCTATGGATTCAACTAATAGTATATGAGATGGATCTGACATGTACCTCCGAAGCATGGAGACATGGAAGATATTATGAATCTTATCCAATTCAGGCAGCAAAGCTAGTCTATATGCATCTGGTCCAACTCTTTCTAGCATTTCATATTAACCAATGAAACAAGGACTTGATTTACTCTTTCGGCCAAACCTCAACACCTTCTTCCAAGGAGACACTTTTAGAAACATCTTATCACCAACATTGAATTCTATATCTTTTCTCTTCAAATCTAAATTAGATTTTTATTGGTTTGAAGCTGCTTTCAGTTGATCCCGAATTACCCTAACTTTCTCTTATGTTTCTTCAATCAAATCGGGGCCTACCAATTTACCTTTTCAAACTTCATCCCAACATAATGGTGTCCTGCATTTCCTACCATATAAAGCCTCATAACGTGCCAACCTGATGCTAGACTGATAATTATTATTGTATGCAAATTCAACCAAAGGTAAATGTCTATCCCAGCTTTAAGTAAACTCAATAACACATCTCCTCAACATATCCTCCACCTGTATTACTCTCTCAGACTACTCATCTATTAGAGAATGGAAAGTAGTGCTAAAGTGTAATCAAGTACCCAAGGCATCTTGCAAACTCTTCCAAAATCTGGATATGAATCTTAGATCTCGGTCTAATGCCAATGAAGCTGGTACTTCATACAATCTAATAATCTCATTCACATATAGCTCAGCCAACCTGTCAAGAGAATAGTCCATCTTGGCTAGAAGGAAATGAGCTAACTTTGTCATCCTGTCTACTATTACCCAGATTACATCATGTTTCTTTTAGGTTAAAAGTAGTCCAACTACAAAATCCATAGTCACTCGCTCCCATTTCCATTCAGGAACTGTTAATGGCTGCAATAATCCCAAGGGAACCTAGTGCTCAGCCTTCACTCTCTGACATGTGAGACATCTGATCACAAATTATACTATGTCTCTCTTCATACCTGACCACCAATAATGTTGTTTTAAATTTTGATACATCGTAGTACTCCTAGGGTGCATAGAAAAAGAAGATTGGTGTGCCTCCTTTAAAATCTTTTTCCTCAAGTCAACATCCATAGGAACACACAGCCTATCTCTGTACCATATACTGCCATCATCTGTAACATGGAAATCCCTACTCTCCCCCTTAAAACAATCTTTCACACTCTTTTGAAGTTTTAAATCTATCTTCTGTGCTTCTTTCATTTAATCTAACAGTAATAGCCTCAACTGCAACTAAGCCAGTGTGCATCATCATCATAAACCTCAAATCTAGCATGTAAAGCTCTTAATTCCACAATCAGCAGGAGGGAATAGGCAGTCAACGCTACTATAGACTTCAGACTCAAAGTGTTTGCAACTACATTTGCCTTGCCTGGGTGGTAGTCAATCAAACATTCATAATCCTTAATCAATTCCAACCACCATTTCTGCCTAAGATTCAGTTCTTTCTGAACACTCAGGTACTTCAAACTCTTGTGATTAGTGTGGATAAAACATTTCTCTCCATATCAGTGATGTTGCCAAATCTTCAATGTTAACACTATGGCTACCAACTCCAAATCATGAGTCAGATAGTTTAACTTATGAGGTTTTAACTGTCTGAAAGCATAATCAATAACTCTACCCTCCTGCATCAACACACATCCTAAAACATTATGTGAAGAATCACTATAAATTACATATGGTTTACCTTCCACATGCAGAGGAAGAACATGAACTTGAGTCAACATCTCTTTCAACTACTCAAAGCTTGCATGACACCGATTAGTCCACACAAACCTTATGCCATTCCGAAGTAATTTGGTAAGTGGCATAGCCATCATAGAAAAACCCTACACAAACCAAAGGTAGTAACCTACCAACCTAGAAAACTCCTAACTTCTACCACATTCTTTAGTGGACTCCAATTCAAGATTACTTCAACATTCCTCTGATTAACCCTAATGCCCTATGCTAAAATCCAAGGAAAGTCATTTGATCCAACCAGAACTCACATTCGGACAATTTAGTATACAGTTGTTTCTCCCTTAATGTCTGCAATACAATCTGCATATGCCTATAATGCTCTTTCTTATTATAAGAGTAAACCAAAATATCATCAATGAACACTACTACAAACTGGTCCAAGTACGGCCTGAAAACCCAATTCATCAGATCCATAAATGTTGTTGGTGTATTCGTCAGACCAACAGGCATTACCAAAGATTCATAGTGGATGTACCTCATGCAAAAAGTAATCTTAGGTACATCTGCATATTTAACTCTCAACTGTGATACCCTGATCTCAATTCAATCTAGGAGAATACAGCTGCCCCCTTTAACTAATCAAAGAGATCATCAATATGAGGTAATGGGTACTTATTCTTAATGGTCACCTTATTCAACTGCCGATAGTCGATACACAATCTCAAAGTGCCATCCTTCTTTTTGACAAACAACACTAGTGCTCCCCACTATGAGACACTAGGGCATATGAACTCTTTATCTAACAACTCCTTTAATTCTGCAGGTGCCATCTGATAAGGGGTAATAGATATAGAAGTGGTACCCGACATCAAATATATACCAAACTCTACCTCTCTCATTGGTGGTAGCCTGGAAACTCATTGGGAAACACATTAGGGAAGTCTACCACTATAAGTATGCTGTCAAGCTTAGACCCCACTACTCTGGTATCTACAACATGAGCCAAATAAGCCTTACACCCCTTTCAGATCATCCTCCTAGCTAAGGTAAACATGGATGAGAGGTGTCTCTGCTCACCTGATACCACCACCTCCTTTCCATCATGTGTTTTCAAAGTAACACATTTCTGCTGACAGTCCACCATAGCCGATGTTTGGATAACTAATCCATACCCAGAATAAGATCATAATCCCTAAAGGGCATGTCGGTCAAGTTACTGAGAAACTCCTCACCATGAATCATTACTGGACTATCTTAGTACACTTTACTAATAACCACACTATGCCCTAAAGGGTTAGTAACCAACACATCAAATCCTAAAGATTTTGAACATACATTACTCATGGAATAATGGATGCACTAATATATGAGTGTGTTGATCCAGGATCTATTAATGCATGCACAGAAATACCACGTAGAGACACATCAGAGTCATCCAGCTTCTTCTGCATCACATATAGTCTTTGTGTCATTCTTGTCTCTTCTAGTCTACTCACTAATGTCGAATCCCCTATCTGGCTAAGGCCTAATCTGCCACTACCTATGCCGCCTCAACCCCCTCTGCCAACGGGTATGGGCACAATAGTCTCAGCCTAATTGGTCTCTAGTGGCTCTGGGCAATCTCTAATGAACTGATCCAGTGGCCCACATCTAAAACAAACAGGCATATTGGTGCTTCAATAGATACTTTTGTGCATCGGCCCTCACTGGGCATAAATATGTGGAGGAGATCTCTGTGAAACCAGGGTTGGGGCACTAGCCACTGAAGCTGTAGGTCTCTGCCCCAGCTACTAAGATCCCCTACCAAGCTACCCCTGGCCTCTACCAGACCTCTACAAGAACCCCCTTGACCTCTCTTTGATGATGAAAACTCTACCTCCGACTGTGGTCTTCTATCTCTACTCTCTGTCCTAGCCACAACTGCAAGTCTCTAGGCTTTCTTAACATTTCAGGTAGTAGATACTAACCAAGAGAAGTCCTCATACTATACTGCCGCCAATTGGCACATGATGGACGGCCTTAGCACGTCCTCAAACCTCTAGGATCTATCTATCTCATCAGACAATAGATCCCCTGCATACTTACTCAATCAAAGGAAATCCTTTTCATATTCTATAACTGTTTTTGTTCCCTACTTTAAACTCAAAAATTTCTTCTTCTTAATATCTTTATGCTCCCGCAGTGTATACTTCTTCTTAAATTCTCATAGGAAATCAGCATATGTCAATATTGTTGGATCAACCAACCTGTGAGGTACAGTCTTCCACCAGTTGTAGGCATAATCAAACTTCTCTTCCGCGATGGACTACAACTGGATGAATACTCTCTGAACTCTGTCCATCCACTACTCAATCTCGACTGGGTCAACAGTACCAAAGAAGGGTGTAGCCCCATACTTCCTTAGCTTATTATATTTTTTAGTCTGCTGCTGTTGTACTGGGATCAGACGAAACAACTCTGTCATCTGCTACATCTTGACTGGCGAAACCTCATCTGCTACTGGGCCAGCGAGTACTGATGCCTCTCCAGCAACACTAGCACTAGCTCCAGCTCTTCCTTCTTCTGGACCAACACTCTTAGCACTTCCTTCCTAAGATCTATGCCTAGATGCCATCTCACTTATATCTGTTACAATAATCAATATTGCCACATTAAAAGCTAGTTTAAGTGCCGCTGCATATGCATGTATGATAATTTACAGTCACTTTTTAAATTCCTTTTATACTTTTAAAAATCCACCTAGCTCAAGAATCTCAAACCTAAGCTCTGATACCAAAATAAATGTAACACCCTGATACACTATTCATGTATCACACATAAGCCTCGTATATGCATAATACGTATGTAGACTATAAGAATATCGCTATTCTTAATCGGTAGAAAATTTGTATAAAGTAAAAGTATCTATTGAAAATACAATTAATGAAAAAATCTCTGGAAAAAATTCGACACAGTTTTATTTATATTTTAAGCATTTCCTAAAGTCTCCAAAATACAACATGTATTAAAATGCATACTCCTAAGTCTTTGTTTATTTGTAACTTTAATATATTTCATAATATCATAAATATATACATATAAGTGTTTCTTAGTTCTATACATTACCTTAATAAACATGCATTTCATTACATGTTGATAATATAATAATACATAAAAGAAGGAAAAGAGTTAGCTTTACTATTTACGTGATATGCAGCTGGCTCTAACTTTGTGTTAATATTCAACTTCTAGTACAATCCTCTATCCTAGACCTGATATGGTCTAGCAAAATCTTCTAAATTTACTCTATTACCTGCGCGATGGAAATCTTATCATGCTAAGCTATCCATTTAGTGATACATACTTTGATAATAATTAAATATAAATATACATGAACTATTTGGAATGCATTATGCAACAATGTCAATTAAATACACATAGAATATCAGCACATTATAAACATAGACACACATTGGGCCTAAGAATTCTTATATAATAATTAGTTCTAGAAATAATGATTTGGTCTTTCGCTGAAGGTGTAGCTATTATTTGTGACACTAGTGTGTCTCACCCAGTGTAATCATATCCACGACACCAATGTGTCTCACTGAAAGTGTAGCAATATATGTGACACCAGTGTGTCTCGTCTCAGTATAATCATATCTGTGAAACTAGTGTATCTCACCCAAAGGCGTAGAGCATGCTAAACAGTACCAAACACATTCTCCTGGAATTGAATATTGTATAAGACACATATTATTCATCCATTTTCCTTTCTCACATCCCTAGTGCACATTTCTTATTTTTCTCAACTTTCATAATATAATTTCTTTTATCTAATTTTCATTCTGCATACACATTTACATTCAATCAGCTTCTCAAGCTCATATTCACATACATACATAAACACAATATTCCTTTAAAGGAATATCAACATTCCTTTAAAGTATGCCATGATAAATTATGTCAAATTTCATATTTAATTAAAACATTAATCAAAGTATGTATTAACCTCTAATATCCAAAATTCAAGCCAATACTTCTCAAATCTCCACTTCTACTAATGTTCTTCACAACTTAGCTTGAGCAACTTGACTTTAGTCTACTCCTAACCAAGGTATGGATTTACATAAATTATTAGAAACATCACTCTACTTATTCTAATTATTCAAATTTAAGTTATCACTTTTCTTTTCAATTTCCAACGATCTATTATCCTTTACTTTTAAATTTCCACTCTAATCAAGTCTAAATTAAGTTTTAAGTTAGCTATAATATTAGAATTATCTCATCTATATCATCCTAGTTAAGATTCAAATGTAATTCAACTAATAACAAATTATCACTATATAAATATTAACCTTATTTTTTCACTCTTCTTTGCCTTGATCTAGATATCACTAAATCTTTTGTTTACTCCTATGTTTTCTAGGATTTTCTATGGTGAAAAGAAGAGAAAATTAAAGAAAAAGGTGGACAAGGAAGGTTCGAAGAATGTAGAAAAATCTAGAGCCCTTTATATAGAAATCCAAGCAACGGTTGTGGCACCTAAAAGCCATTCTCGTGGGAATCATACAACCTCTTCACCGCCTCAACCAAACCATTGCGCACTCCAACGCCAAGCCCATGGGAACCAGATTACTACTACCAAGTGAGAAAAATTCCTCAGACAGATTCAATACGAATGCCACAACCGTGACTCACGAATGTCATGCCCATGGGAATGAAAATGACATGGCCATTAGATTCAAATTCAAGAAACCAAAAATGCCATTCATTCAAACATCAAGAATCAAAAAATGGGGATATTAAAAATAAAATATAGTGATAAGTTATTGAATTACATGATCATTTCCATAAAATATAAATTAAAATATACAAATATATATTAATTTCTATAACAAATAAAATAAATTAGATTATTAAGTTATTAAAAGGGTAATTTTAGATTTATAAATTTAAGTAAAAATAAAAATGAAAAATAAAAAAAAATGTTACTTTCTCTTCTTTTTCGTATACCATAATTTGAAGTGTAAGAAAAATAAAAAAATATATCTATTATCATGGAAAGAGAAGACTTTCCTTCCATTTTTTTACTAAACTTCTATATTTTTTCCTAAAATAGAGTACAAGTGTTGCTCCTTTATCCTTTCTCTTTCCTTACTCGATTCTAAATATAACTAGCGACTTACCCATATATTATATGATAATAAGAATAATAAAATATAAATAAATATAATTAATAATAAATAAATATAAAATTAGTTATATATAAATTAATAACAAATTCTAAGGTAAAAATACAAAATAAAATATTTAACTTGATTTTTGTCAAAGCAATATGAATTAGCATATATAATCATTTTATTTTATAACTTGACACTTTCACTAATCAAGAACAAAATTTATGCATATTTTTCTTATAAAAAAATTATGAATTCTATAAAAAAGGATAAAAAATAAGAAAAAATTAAAAATTTAAGCAAACTTTTTAAATAGAAAGAAAAATGTGAATAAGAGAATTTATAATCATAGATTTATATTAAAATTAAAATTAATATTATCATTCTTATCACATAAATTATCAATGTATAATTAATTTATTATAAAGAATAAAAGTTATATTTTTATTTTTAAAAATTTAAAAATTTCTAAAAAAGGATATAAAAGTCATATTTTTATTTTATTTAAATTAAAAAAATTCTATAAAAGGATATAAATTCATTATTATCATAAATAAATTATTAATTATATAAATTATTTAAATAAATTACTGATGCATAATTAGTTTAATAGACAAGTTAAAATCATATACTCTATTATTTAATTTTTTAAATTTCTGAAGATATATAAATTAATTATAATTTTTAATAAATTATTTAATTTATAATTAGTTTATTATGAAGGTTAGAAATTATATTTTTAGCTTTTTAAATTTTTAAAAAATATTTAAATTAATTAATATTATTAAATTATATTTATGTAAAATTCATTTATAGAAAATTAAAAAATTAAAAAATTTTAAATTTTATATAAATTATTAAAAAGAAATAAAAATTATTTAAAAAAAACAAGTAAAATAATATATTTTAAAAAAAATTTTATGGCGTGATAGCTTTGGATTAACACTTCTTTCCTTACCTTATATATATATATATAATAATGATGTTATAGTGAAGTTAGAGTTAGATTAAGTTCACATTAGTACTGCATATTCAAATTGATAAAATGTCAAGATGCCCATTTAATTCAAACATCCACTTCAATTACACACACTCGCAAATCCTCACATAAAAAAATAATTTTCACATTAAAAGAATTCTCGATAATATTTTAATTTCAATCCGTTAATAATTTTAATTGCAAGAATTTAGTAAAATATATTTCATTTAATCACCTTTGATATACCCTTCCTTTAGTTGAGCTATATATGTTGCATTATTTTCATATAATATTATTTAAATATTTTTTTTAAAATAGTAAGCTATACATTTTCTGGATATAACGGCTCAATGAGCTTAGTCAAATACATTCTCGACTTGCTTCATGCATTGTTATTATTTCTGTATGGTTTAAAAAAATAGCAACTAAAGTCTGCTTTGTAGATCGTCATGATACAATTGTAGCTTCATCTGTGAATAAATATCCTGTTTAGGATTGAGCTTTATATAGATAAAATAAATATCATGTATCTGCATAATTAATTAATTATGATTTAAATTTATTATAATAAAATAAACCCACAAACTCATATCAATTGTTCCTCAAAGATATCTAAAAATATGTTTAATTTCATTCTAATATCTTCGCGTTTTATAAGAACTAAACCTTGCTTATATTCATATAATAAATACTATATCTGGTCGTGTATTTTTAGCAAGATACATTAATACATCTATAGTACTTAAATATGGTACTTCAAAACCAAGAAATTTTTCTTCATTCTCTCGAGGATGAAAATGATCTTGATTCACTTCTACTAATCTCATAACAATCGAGGTACTCAATGGATGGGCTTTATCCATATAAAAATGCTCTATGATCTTTCATGTATAAGTTGATCATGAACAAGAATTTCATCTTTTAGATGCTCAATTTGCAGGCTGAGATAAAATTTTATTTTCCAAGATTTTTCATTTCAAATTCTTTCTTTAAACAATCAACTACCTTTTGAAGCTTTTTAGGAGTTCCAATGATGTTTAAATCATCAACATATACATCAATTATGACAAATTTTGATCCAAATCTTTTTATAAAAATACATGGACAAATCAGATTATTTTTATATCTTCCTTTCAATAAATATTTACTATGATGATTATACCACATTCATCGTGATTATTTTAATCCATACAGTAATTGTCGTAATTTTATTGAATGAACTTTCCCATAAATGTTTACATGCCTCGGGCATTTTAAACCCTTCAGAGATTTTCATATAAATTTCACTATCAAGTAAGCCATATAAATAGCCTGTAATAACATCTTTTAAGCGCACGTCAAGCTTTTCACATACTACCAAATTAATCAAATATCTAAAGGTGATTGGATCCACTAAAGGAGAATATGTCTCCTCATAGTTAATGCCAAGCCTTTGCGAAAATTCTTGTGCAACTAATCATGTTTTATATCTCACAATTTCACATTTTTCATTGCATTTTTACACAAATATCCATTTGTACGCCACTGGTATTATACCTTTAGGTATTTGAACTACAATTCTAAAAACTTTACACTTTGAAAGTGAATTCAATTTTTCTTGAATTGTGTCTTTCCATTTTGGCTAATAATTTCTATGCCTATATTCTTCAATAGATCTAGGTTCAAAATCTTCATTTTTTTTAAAATATCAACAACAATATTGTTTTAAAATCTTTAGGGATGAATTACTAGTATTTACATTATCAAATTGTCCTACACAGACATCAATTCGAACAAGAGTATTTATAGTTAGTATATGAGATTTAGTAATTCTTTTTAAATTAGTAAATGCACATGGCAGGTAATTTGCAATATTTTGCAAATGTAATATCTTTTGAACTTTCAGTTCTCATTGCTTTATTCGAGGATCTGAAAGAGATAATGATAATGCATTCCATGTAATTTTCTTTTCCAGTTATTTATTCTCTCCCCCTAATGTTGAAAAATGGTTTCATCAAAATGACAATCAGCAAATCTCGTTGTAAATAAATCTCTAGTGAATGGTTCAAGATATTTAATTATAAAAGAAAATTCATATCCAATATATATTCCCAACCTCCTTTGAGGACCCATCTTTGTGCGTTGTGATGGAGCAATTGGACCATATACTACACAACCAAAAATTCTAAGATGAAAAATATTTGGTTCTTGACCAAAAGTTAATTTTAATGAAGAGAATTTATAATAACTTGTTGACCTAATATATATAAGTGCTGCTACATGTAAAATAGTATATCCCCATGCAGAAATAGGGAGTTTTGTTCTCATAAGTAATGGTTTAGCTATTAATTGGAGGTGTTTAATAAATGATTTTGCTAGACCATTTTTTGTATATATATATATATATATATGCAAGAGGCCTTTCAACTGTTTTTCTAATTGATATACAATAACCATTAAAAGCTTAAGACTTAAACTCACCAGTATTATCAAATCGAATTGACTTGATTGTATAATTAAAAGACTATATTCTTAATCTAATTATTTGAGTAAGTAATCTTGTAAACGCTAGGTTGTGAGATGATAATCAACATACATGCGACTATCTTATTGAGGCATCAATTAAAATTATAAAATATTTGAATGTTCCACAAATATCGCAATGAAAATGTTCTAAAAATGCGAAGGATTCAATTCCAATTTTAGCTAGTGATGGTCTAATGCTTAATTTTCCTTGACAATATGTAACATAAAAAAATTCATTTCCTTTTGAAAAATCTTTTGGCTCTTCAATGGATGTTTATATGAATTTTTTAAAAACAATTCTCATTATTATAAAATTAGAATGGCCTAATTGCTCTTGCCAAATTGTAAAAATATTTTGATTTGTAAACTTTTGATTTTACTGTAAAATTTGCTTCAATTGTACTAATTCATATGCAGTATAAGCCAGAAGAATGAATAAAGAATTTTTCTAATACATATTTTTCTCCTGAAATAATAATTGTAATATAGAGTTATTCTTGATTTTTCTCATTTATATTCTCAATATGATATCCATTACTGTGAATATCTTTAAATTTAACAAATTTCTACGAGACTTTAGAGAAAATAATGTATTATTTATTATAATTTTCATTCTCTTGGTAATAATATATTCGCTCTCCGGAGCCTTCAATTATTTTTATGTTGCCTGATATTGTAATAATAATTACTTCACATATTTTGTATTTTTAAAGAGTGTATGTGTAGTTGCACTATTTACAATACATATATCTTCTTCATTTGTCTTGAATTCAATCAAGAGTAGAGACGTACTCATTTTTCTTTATTTTTGAAACAAAACATAATGTTATTAAAAATATTATTAAGGAAAATATTACATTAAGAAAAATAAAGAAAATAACAATGAAACCATAAAAAAAAAGTAAAGTAATAACATAGAGAAAAAATATAATAAAACTTGCTCACAAAATAAGCTATTATAATATCTTGATTTATTTTTTATTTTCACTATTTAATTAATTTACCTCCTCAATTGGTTCAAAAAGTTAGCTATATCCCAATATGTTATATCAATAGGATTATTATCTTAAAAAACACAATTGGCCTCAATATCCTTTCTCTTATCCTTTAATAATGTTTAATAAAATTCAACAAGATACATCGATATATGACAACTACGTGACCACATTGATAACATTTACTTTCAACATTTTTTACATATTTATTTTCTCTACTTTTACTTTTATCTTGTTTTGCATAATTGTTATCCCACTTTTAGTGGTAATTTATATTTTTAGAATTAAAACCACCATGAAAATTATTTAGGCCATGACCATAACTATGACTATGACCACGACTACAACGATGACCATAATCACGGCCATGACTATGACCATGGCTATTGTCACGACCACGTCCACATCCTCTTATATTTTCACTATCATTATATTTTACTACATTCACTTCAAGGAAAAGGGCATAGCCAATAGGACGTGCCTTATGATTTTTCATCAATAATTATTATTTTGTTCAACTACAAAAAGATATGAAATTAATTCAAAATATTTTTAAGCCCTTTTTCTTAATATTGCTACTGCAAGAACATATTTAAGGTATGAAAAGTAGAGAAAATTTTCTCTAGTGTATTATCAACAATTACTTTTTTTCACATAATTTTAACTGAGAGCTAATTCTGAATAATACCAAATTATATTCGTTTACAGTTTTAAAATATTATAATATTAAATGCATCTAATGATAATGAGCCTTTAGGAGAATTATTGTCTTTTGGTGGTCATATCTTACTTTCAAAATTTTTCATAGAACAAGTGGATCTTTTACAGTAAGATATTCAACTTTTAGCCCTTCATCAAGTTGATGGCGAAAAAAAGTCATTGACTTTGCATTAAAGTATTATTTTCTTCTTTTATGGTATCTCCAAGATCCATATCATCTAAAAGGATTTCAGCATCTAATATCTATAATAAATAATTTTTTCTAGTAATGTCAACTGCCATGAATTTAAGTTTTGTAAAGTTTTTCATTGTGAACACTTCTGTTCAAGGTACTATCAAATTTGAGCTTGAATTTAAATGTTTAGAATAAACAATTTGATAGAGTCTCATACTGATAACATGTTGTAAAATTAATAATAAAGAATAAAGAATAAAAATTAATTATCTTGAGAAATAATTTAAAGAGAAAAAATACTTATATTATTCACTCTTTTATTATATATATAAATATTATATCTTTCTCTATTTATAGAGTTAGAATTTAAATGAATTATTATATTTTTTTATTAATAATTCATTAATAAGATTATAATAACGATAAAATAATTAAAGAGGTAAACAAACAAGATGTTAGTCAAATACTCTCAATTTTGATCTTTAGTACTCAAATTGAATGATGCATATAATATGTTTTTAAGATACTTGTTGCAAGAATAAAATGCTCAGTACAGGAGAAAAATAGAGGGCACCCCACTACCTTGGACAGCCGCCCCTAAAGGCTTCAAAAACATATAAAGTCACAGTAGTGTTCGCGGTGAGAAGCTCGACCTGAGGAACCACCGCGAAAGGGTAATCCACGATCGTCCATCTATAAGGTTGATCGCACCTCAAGTAACAAATATTCCAACACTCACAACAAGGATCGCGGTGATAGGCGCTGTATGAAGAGCGATCACATAATACATTTTCGTGACCATCCTTGTCCATGAGTGACTGTCCATAAATTTCTAAGCTAAAATCACAAAGACTGGCAGTAGAGTTCACGGTCTCAAGTGTGCTCAAAAGTTTGATGCGAGTCATCCAATTCGACCGCTATCTCAGAAAAGGGTGACCACATTTTTTGTATTTTGGTGGAAATTCTTTTTGATCAATGAAGCAATGACACGTGGAATGACCGTTGGAAGAGCATAATTGAAATTCAAAAAGGGCAACCGTCCCTTGTCTGTGGACGACAGTCCTGACAATTACAGAATGACAAAAGATGGACAAAACTTATCCATCTGAGCACTGACACTTTATCGTTGGAAATTTTTCAAAGGGAGCGACTGTCCTCGATTAGCATACAATCTCCCAACCTACTTGGGTGACCATCTGCTGGTACTGGACGACCGCTACCTGTGAAAAATTATTATATTTGTAATAGCTAGTGTTAAGATCATTTTTGTACTTGTTTTTAGTATGATTATTATGTGTTTTTAGTTAATGTTTTGATTGATTTTTGTTTTAAGTTTGTTTAAAGTGTTTGTTTTAGGTTTAGGTGCAAAAACACCCTTGGAAGATCAAAACAGTGCAAGAAGAGCATGAACCAAGCATGACATGGCCAAGCCAAATAAAGCTTGGCCGTGTCACCTCAAAGTAAAGAAATGGCAGAGCTTGACACGGCCAAGAGACACTGCCAAGTCACTGGCCGTGTCTCATTTAAGGAGCAAAACAAAGACCAAAGCAAAGAAAGAGCAAAAAAGAAGCAGAAGCAAACACACTCATGTGACACGGCCAAGCTTGTGGCCGCTACTCTTGGCTTGGCCATGTCACTCCTTGAAAAACAAAGAAAAGAAAGAAAGAAAGAAGAAGGCAGTGAAGGACACGGCCAGCAAGCTTGGCCATGTCCCAAAGAAAAATGAGAGACACGGCCAAGCCAAATCAAGCTTGGCCGTGTCACCCTTAATATCTATATAAATTCTTTTGAATGAAAGAAAGGGGAGAGGAGAATGGCTAGGGTTTGAGGAGAGAGAGAAAAGAAAAGAGAAGGAGGGGGCAAACACAATTTGGGATGAGGAGAGAGTGACACTCTCCTTGTCCCTTCATCTTCATCCTCCATCTTCATCTTCTCCATCTTCCATTGACAAGATCATTGAGGTTCTTTGGGATCAAGTGGGTTAACAAGCTCTTAAAGGTTGAAGAAGCTTCATTGAAAGGTTTGGTGACTTGAGAAAGCTCCATTCCATCTCTCAAAGGCATAATCAATTGAAGTTTTTGTGACTTGAGAAAGCTCCATTCCATATTGCAAAGGAGAATCACCATTGAAGAGGGCTTGAATTCTTCATCATACATCAAAGTGGAGCTAGGAGGAAGACTAGTAATCCTACTCTTGGCATCTTCACAAGGGGTTTTTCTATTCTCTCTTTTAATTCATTTCTTATTGTTATTGTTGTATTAAGAGAATTGATATTGCAATGGACAATTTGTATTTGTTTTATATTGAGTTGAATGAATGTTTTAAATTGATGATGTTGAGCTAAATACCCATGCCTAGGGTTTGTAGTATATTTGATTGAATGTCTTGATTTGATATTTCCACTGATGTTCCTTGTTGATTGGTTGATTGTATTGTATTAAATGCTAGGTTGATAGATTAGCTACCTATTAATCTTTGAATATTGGATGACGGACCGAGAGGTGAAATCCGATATCGGAATTATATAATCGACCACCCTATGAATGAATTAGAAATATAAGTTCTAGGGTTTCATTAATTTGATAATGTGAAATAATTGGTTATTGCTAATTTATGAATGTGAGAACTAATGGATGGGTAATTGACTAATTAACCTTAAGGAACAAATTAATTTACAAAGTTATGTTAATGGATAATTGAGAATTGAGCTTTGATTGAATGGACCTATATCCCTAGGCACCTTCCCAAGAATCGATTTGATCTTGTACAACCTTCATACATCAACCCTACACTCCTTAATCTTAGGTTTAAATTGTTCTTTTACAATTCCAAACAACAAACTCTCTCTTTTAATTTACTTTCTAATCAAGCTATTACGAACTACACTTTCTTGGGAAAACAACCTTGGGGCGATCACCTTTGCTACAGCTATCTCGTATACTTGCGAGTATAGTTCTAGTAGTGTTAATTAAAGCGCAACAAGTTTTTGGCGCCGCTGCCGGGGAAGGCTGTTTAAGTAGTGATAGTTTAATTTTTCTTTACAAGTTAATTGATTGTTTGTTTTCTTTGAATTGTTTGTTTGTTTTGTTTGATTTTCTTTCAATTTAATTATTTGTTTATTTTCTTTAAGTTGTTACGTGCCTTTTGTAAATATGCAGTTTTCAAGGTACATAGGAGTTTATGATGATAACCCTAACTCTGACATGGCATGGCAATTAGCAGAATTAACAAACCAACTTAAGATGCTAAATGCAAGAGGAAGAACACTTATGCCTACTCGTGAAGTATGTTCAGCATGTGGCATTGCAGGACATAGCGCAAACATGTGTTCATTTGGTTATGGACAATACCAAGAGAGGCAAGAGGAAGAATATGCCTATGAAAGTTTCCAGCAAATGGGTGGAAATGACCCATATCCCAGACCTTATAATTCAAGCTGGGGAAGCCACCCAAATTTTTCTTGGGAAAATCAACAGCAAATTCCACCTCAAAATTTTTTTCAACCTTACCAAAGAAATCCTTACTCTCAAGAACAATATTCAAATCAAGATCACCTTAAGAAACCCACATTGGAGGATAGTTTGAATGCCTTCATTCAAATTAGTGCACAAAATCAAGATCGACTTAAGAAACCCACTTTGGAAGATAGTTTGAATGCCTTCATTCAAATTAGTGCACAAAATCAGGATCAAAGCAAGAAATCCACAGTGGATGATGATTTGAATGCTTACCTTCAAATTAGCACACAAAATCAGGAAGGGAGCAATGAGAGGTTTGATTCTTTGGAGGAATCATTGAAGAGGGTGGAAGCTCAAGTTAGGCAATTGGCACATCAACTCCAAGCACACCAAAAAGAGGAATTTCCTAGCTAACTGGAGCAAGTCAAGGTAATCACAAATTTGAGGAGTGAACATGTGATATATAACAGTTTTTGTGATTCCTTTGATGCAGGAACTAATCAAGAAAAAGATGGTGAGGAAATACAACCATACATAGAGGAGTTAATTCAATCAAAGGAGGAGGATAATTTGGAAGCATCAACTTCCACAAAATTGCATGAACCTCCAAATCCTTGTATGCCACCAATCCCATTCCCAAGCAGGCTGAATGAAGAGAAACAAGGTATGCAACTTTCTAAACTTTATGACATGCCCTATAGTGAAGATAGTGAAGATAAGCTTGAGGTAGCCATGACCTTAGGAGTAGAGCCTAATTTTTCCAATTTAGAAATTGAGGAGAGCAATTTACTATTAAATAATGAGATTATTGAGGGGGAGCTTCAAATTGCTAAAGAGGATGAAGAAGTGGTTCAACTAAACTTGGTTGAACTTAAAAAGACCCCAAGAATTTTAAAAGACATTTTGGTTAGGGAGTACAGTATGCAACAAATTATCATCTCTCCCACCCTTGGTGGTGAGAACAAGCAAAAACCATATAAAACCATGTTGCAAAATGAAAAAAGTTCTTACCGCGTTCCTATAGCATTAGAGGATCAAGTTAAGACAACCCTCACATGTTCTTTTTGGACAATTGCTCTTTCAAGAATGCTACATAGGCTTTTCAATACATTGGGCACATTTCAAAGTTGCATGTTGTTCATCCTCTCACACATGGGCTCCAATTGCATTATGGGTGGAAGGAGCCCTACACATCGTATATGGGAACGATGGAAATCAGGTATCATCTAAACTCTCTTTTAGTTTATGCATGCTCACATTGAGAACAATGTGAATCTTTAAGTGTGGGGTAGTGCATTTTGTGTTTTTACTTTTTAAGTTTAATAATGTTTTACCTTGAATAAATGAGTTTTAGAAAGTTCAATTGTTATAAAATTGTTGATAGATGACCTTTGAATTTTTGAAGCATGAATTTGAGAATTGAGTAGAATTGGTGCTTATTGTCAATTTTGTTGGTTTTTCCTTGCATTGCCATTAACCTAGTGAGGAATTGAGCCATCAACTTATCATTATTATTGTGGGTAAACATCTTTGATTGATGAATTGCTAGAACTTGCTTTGACATGCATTTTAAGATTACATAAAAATTTCAATTAGGCATCAAGATGATTAAGGCAATTAGGTGAACCCACTTTAGCTTAAAAATACCAACCCTATTTTTAACCTTAGTTAGCCAATTTTGAGCTTATTTTATTTTTCCTTTTCTTTCTTTTTCACAACACCATTAGCTTGGACCTTATTATTTAACTCTTACCCTTACATTAGGTCAAGAGCATTTTAAGAGCGTTTATGACTAAATGTTGTGTTGAATTAAGTGTGAGGTTAAATTTAGTAGGTTAAGATTGCAAAGCAAAATAATAAAAATAAAATAAACTCAAAATTGGCTAACTAAGGTTAAAAATAGGGTTAGTCTTTTTAAGCCAAAGTGGGTTCACCTAATTATCTTAATCATCTTGATGTCTAATTGAAATTTTTATGTAATTTTAAAATGCATGTCAAAGCAAGTTCTAGCAATTCATCAATCAAAGATGTTCACCCACAACAATAATGATAAGTTGATGGCTCAATTCCTCACTAGGTTAATGGCAATGCAAGGAAAAACTAACAAAATTGACAATAAGCACCAATTCTACTCAATTCTCAAATTCATGCTTCAAAAATTCAAAGGTCATCTATCAACAATTTTATAACAATTGAACTTTCTAAAACTAATTTATTCAAGGTAAAACATTATTAAACTTAAAAAGTAAAAATACAAAATGCAGCTAGCCAAATAAAATCTAAAACATTACTTATAACAGCTAGTTAGACAAAATTGACTATCAATACTCCTAGAAGTTTTACTTTTAGGTGATGAATTTTTTTTTTGTGATAGTAAAAAATCAACAACCTTTACTTCTTTGCATTTAAACTCTTCATGTACTTTTTGAGTATTGAGTGTGAGCATTAATTATTATTATAAGTTTCAGTGCGAGCTTTGAAATACTGATGTTTTAAAGAGAGTTTGAAAAAACTTTTGTTGAAATTTTAAGTAAATTTTCAAATTATGTAAAATTTTAGTGTGAGATTTTGAAATTATTAAATTAGAGTTGAAATTATAAAAACTCAAAATTAATAAAACTTTAATAAGTTGTTAAGAACGCAGACGTATGATTGAGATTTTTTCTCTATTTTAATCTTTTTATTTTTATTTTTATTTTTATTGCTTTTAATTTTAACCTAATGTCACTTTTTCAAAATACCTAATTCTCTCCTGTTACTCCGCTGGGACAACACAAGGTATTAAAACGATAAAAAAAATAAACATGATAAAAAAAAAAAAAGGAGACGAAGAGCTTAAGAGCGATCAATGTTTTTTATTATTCATAATTGTAATGGCTTCTAAAATTGGGGATTCAGGTTCTAACAGTAGTGTATCTTTTACAGGAGATTATATTGACCTTTCTGAAATTAGAGATCCATTGTTTTCAGTGAAAATTAAGAACAAACAAATTTATTATATCAGCTGTGCAAGAAAAGACCATCTCTTCTTTTAAACTTTCCTCTCTCTCAGTTTTTCTCTAGTAATTCTTCTACATACCTCACAGACTCTTTCTTTAAGAACCCGCAAAAAATTATATCTTAATTCTTGATTTTTATCACAGATTAGTCATCGTTTTATTGGGAATGCGATGCGATTCTTGAAGAGGATCGCAGGGTTTCTTGGGTTTGTTAAAGATGAGGGCGTCCATGAAGTGAAAGACCAACAGCAGGAAGAAGATAATGGGGATCATCGGAACCACCATCATGACCACCACCACCGCCACCATCAATCTCGTTTTTCTTCCAATTATCAAGAAACTGGGGTTCCCCGTAAAGGCTTCGGTGTGCCTGTTCAGGTTGTCGTTGACCGCCCACAACTTGGCCCACTTCTCGTCCCATCTAGTTCTGGAGATGGAGGCGTTCAGGTCGGTCTCATACATTCTTTCTCTATATATTTGTTTCATGGCTTCTTATTATGATATTTCTTTTTATTTTAAAATGGATAGCTGTTGAGACTTGGGAATTGAGAATGAAAACAAATGAATGAATTTCGTGTTTATGATTTAATTATGGTAATAGCATAAACAAAAGTAGATGGATAAAAATTGCAGTCCTATTCTTTTTTTCAAGCTGTACTCTGTGCTGGGTTTAAGATGTATTGTATCATTTTGTCAATTGGCATTTGGGTTATGTTACCTATTAGCTTCTACCGAAGTCATATTTTGCTCTACGATTAGTATAGCTCCTAATAGTTTACTAGGACTGTCCAAATTGGCTTTTATTTGCCTGTATGGCTTGCTGTATGAGATGCTATGATATGTTTTTCCAATTGTAGTGTATTGGTCTTTGTAATACTGGATTGATGTCCGATTGTTGCTTGGTGCACAATGCTGCATAATTTTTGAATCATCTGATTAATGAACTGAATATATACTTCATTTTGATACTAGTTATTTTGCTTAAGTTGTGTTAGTGGTTCCCATAAATTATCCCTAGGAAAATGGACATGCACTCATCCAAATAAATTTTTCAGAAACAGGTAGCAGATCTTTTACTAACACCACTGGATGATTTAAATTAAATTTTAAGGTTACATGATGAAGAAAATATTTGGCTTCTTCCAGTAAAATATTTAAATATTAGATCTACAGTTTTGAAGGCAAGAATTTTGAGCAAACAATCAGTTGTTTTGAATTATGCCACATGTGTTACAAAATCAATAACAAATTATTGTATTTGGTATAATTTTTGTACTTTTGGAGGATGTGGTTACATAATAGAATAAATTTGAAAGCCACAGTTATATCCTTTTCTAGAAAGTGATGACTTGCACTACTCAGAATAAGAGGAATTTGTTCAATGATATGTTGGCTCCCTTATTTGCAAAACCTTTTGCATGGACAGCTGCCCAAAGTTGCAATTCTCACTTGCAGAATTGGAGGAAGAGAAGACAATTTGTTATAAGTTCACATTTTTATGTGTGAGAAAAGACTGAAGAGTACACAACCCTTTTATCAATTGCATTGGGCAGTTATACTTATGTTTCTTAGTTGACTCTTTTTTTTTTTTCATTAAGATGGGTTGTGTCATCATGTGTCCAAAGAAATTCTGGGCATGCTATAACACTGGTGGAGTATTGGTTATCACAGAAGTGCCAATTTTTCGTAGTGACTATGAATTCATTTTTGTTGTTATTATAGATTAACGAAGTTGGGGAAACATTAATCAAATTCTCAATTACTTACTAGCTAATAGAGTTACATGGTTTATTGCTGTGGACTTTGAGGCAGTAATAGCAGTCTGAAATGATATTCAGGGACTTGTGAGATGGCCAACGTCATTGGAGGTATTGCCAAAGCCCCTAGCCTAGATAGGTTTAGTTTGGTATATATGCATGAAGATAGTGAAACTTCAAACATCTTTAGATGCTGTGAAACCTCTTGACTTGTTGTTTATAAACCAGTAGGTAGCATTAGTGTTGAAGAGAAGGAGGGTGCTAACTGATTTATTGAGAAAAGAAAAAAGGAGCGAATGAGAGAGTAGAGAATGTAAAAAAGAAAGTAGAAAAAAGTAAGTAAAAATGTATAGGGAATAGAGAATGATATTCATGCAGAACGTATATGAATTTGGGGATGATTTTAATTCAATAAGGTGATATCTTTAGGTTAATTTGGTTATGGAAATATGAATGTGACATGTGTACTGAAGAATGTATTATTGTTTCAGGCCCACCGGCCACTAAGAAAGGTGAAAGAGAGAGATTCTCAATGATGAGCCAGTTTTTGGCCCACTAAGCCAAAATTTTTAAATCATCCCATTTATTTGGTGTTAATTTTGAAATCCCATCATTTCTTTCAAAATTAAATCCGTGTGTTGTTTGATCCAATATTTTTAGTTCTCCAATGTGCATTATTTGATAACTCCTTCAATAATCAAACATAGGCACATTTGTGCATGTTACATCTAGATACGACAAATATAGTAAACTAAATGTAACTAAGACTGAATTTATTTTCCAAATGTTGTATAATGGATAAAAAGAAAGTATTTAAGATTTACAGTGGGATACAAGTATGATTGACATTAACAATTGTAGTTAAAAATAATTTCACACATCTATACATTTCAATTAACTGCAGTCCTTGAGCATACCAAGATAGCCTGTAGTTTGGAAGACTCAATACAGTAATATCATAGCTGCATCTTGTGCAAGCATATTCTGTTTTGCAGAAATTGTTTTACTTGAAATTTGATTAGGGAAGATGTTAAATCTCTCTCTTGTTACCTAATATCCTTGATTCTTCTCTGCTGTCTAGCAAGCCTTAGACTTTGGAGACTTCTTTGGCCTTTTTTTGTAAATCCTTCTCTCTCTTCGTCACTCAGTTTTCTGACACCTCTGTTTTGTTATCCTCAGCTAGATTAATACCAGCCATTTGCTGCAGATGAGCTCAATTCCTTTCTCTCTACCCTTCTCTCCTTTTAATTGCCTCTTCAAACATTTGAATGCGATCTTTTGGTGCATCAAGAAAATAGTGGTTTTCCAAAAAATATTCAAAGAATTAGGAAGTCATTAAATGAAATAGTTCTGGGAAGGAAAAATGAGCTCAAAGAGTTCTTCAATTGTGCTATATTTATAGCTATTTTCTATATCTAGTTGGAGAGGGATATAGCATCTTTAAGGATCACTACTTGCCTTTGTAGTTACTGTTGCGTGGAATTGTTTTCCTAGCTTCATAGTTGTTAAAGAGTATGTGTCAAGCTCTAGGCTCAACAGCTTCTGGGTCTAGTGCCTTTATCGTGGTTAGGCAGGTGACCTGACCAAGGCATTCTTTATTGCCTAGGCACATACCTTTTTGTTGGTGCAACGCACACAAAAGTGAGCATTTTGTTATAATTTGACTATCTTGCGTTGGGTTTAGTTCATATGTTCGGACTTCTTTCGCGTTATGAGCATAGGGTGGGCAATGAAAACTTTTTTGCAATAATTATGATATACTTGGCTGATAGTACTCTCAGCCTTTGAGCACAATTTCATTTTGTACTTCATGTTATCTTAGATCTACTATCGATATAAGGTTACGTATCAATTTATGGTGTGCTCTTTTATGTTTATCAAATTAAAAATTCAACTCAATTAAGGCATAATACCAAGTTAAATAGAGTTAGCTATACTGATTATCCTTTTCCATATATATTTTTTAAAAGATGTAGGACCATTATATTATTTTGAACCACTTTACTTCAAATTAGTTTAGGCTTATTCTTTTCCTCTTTAGTACATATATTTAAATGTATTTAATATTTTTGATAGGTGCATCACTAGGTCTTAGTTTTACATGATCAAACCACTTCAATTTCTGTTTCCTTATTTTATTCTCAATAGGAGTTACTTTACCTTTTCTCTAGTACAATTAAAAACAAACAAAAAAAGAAAGTAAAAATGAAGGAGACAATGCTCCAATTAGGATTTCATTCTCCTCTGTCTTCATTAGGAACCTTTTTGGCTTTCCCTTTTCTCTAATTTCTGCTTTCATATAGCAATATTTTTAATGAATTTATGTCTTTAATTTTGCAGCTCTGAATTTTCTATCAAATTTTATTTCTTTTGTGCCTTGGCCTCTCAAACGTGCATGTCTGAACCTAGGGTTTAGGACCCCTTCATTTCTTATTCTTAGAGTGCCTTGCTCCTTTAATAACTTTGCTCAGACATCTCACTTGATTGCTTTTATTTGCTTCTAGAATTTACACATCTCATGAATACTTGGTTTTCACAGAAACTTACTTTTACGTGCTTCTAGTTTTACACATTTTTGGTGGTAACTAGCGTTTGGCGTTCAGATTGTCATTTCAACTCTTGGTGTCCGCCTTCATTTCCTTCCATCTTCCTTGGATTGGGAATCCCTTTGTACTTATTCAGATTGTATTCAGGGTGCATGAGCTGTTAAGAGTAGGAACTAGGAATGTTTTCATGCCTGGATCTGTACTGCCGTGAATCAAGCTTGTATTTTTTGGTTATTATTAATCAAGTTATGCTGGTGCATTATGGCAAATATCTAGCTTACTGGATTCCCTATTCTGGACTCTGGCTTTTTCCTCCCCCTAAGCACGAACATGCATACATGCCTTTGTCTTTTGGAGAATTGTTTCCTCTGGTGCAATATTTATGGGCATGCAGTGCGCCTTTTAGTTTATTTTATTGCTTTCATTCAAAGGAGTGCATTCTAGTTGGTTCTGGAATTTCTTGCTTCGCCTGAAAGGCATACTGAAGCTTGAGCCACAAAGATTGTCCATATTATGTTAACTAGGCAGAGATGGTCACTTGATTTGTCCTGCTTTGCAGAGAAGTTACCTCACGGTCTTTGCCTTTTGCGTCTGATTTCCTCATGCTATGTTAAGTTTGCTCCTGATTTCGTCATAAGTTTAGTTGCAACGTGATTGGTCATCGTCATGTTTAACACATTGTTGGATTTCATGTCTTCAATTATGTTAAAATTTGTTAAATCCTTGTTCTAGGGTCTGAGATGGCATGCAAAGCGCCTCAAGATAGACGAAGACGGAGATGTGGCAGATGAGTTCCTTGAAGAGGTTTTGCAAGAGACATTACCTGGTGTTGATACCCACAATAAACCATTACGGATGTTTGAATTGAAATTGAGCACTCGATCAGCAAAAATCAAGAATCAGGTGATTTCCCACAATGGGAAAATCCAACACTGTGTCGAACATCAAGGCAGATTGAAGTGGGTATGATGCATCTCGCCATTGAACATTTGAGGTATGCGGGTGGGTTTCATTGTTTAAGCCTGTGGCGCGACCAAAGTTGTTGACTGATACAACTAATTCTTTTAGATTAGATTGTATGGTGTGTCAATGTGCTATGAAGTGTGGAAACCCTGCACCAACAATTGTATTAATATATGTTTTAGAGGCTTTTATTCAATCGGTTTTTACTTAGAGGAGTTTGATTAAGACCGTTTAATATCATATATCTCACAAAGTGTGGACATAAAGTGTGAACATAAAACTCTGTTTTCTCATTATTCTGATTCTTACTCTCATCCTCTGATAATAGTTTCATAAGCTGGACAAATGAAAACCAGAAGTGTAAAGGGTTTGCATAGCATGAGGCTCTCTCTTAATGCACTTGATTGGTCTTGACTACTTTAAGATTTTGCTTGGTTGGTACAGAAAAGAAAAGGAAAAAAAAAGCCCTAGCATTTCTCTTTTTCTTCTTTAAAATTTATGATGAAAAAGAGGGGAAAAAAAAAAAATACAAAGCAACATATATATGTGTGTTTGTGTGTGTTGCATGTGTCTTGCAACTCATGTCTAGATATACCTGTATCCTGGAGGGTGCCCTCCCAAAGGATAGCCTGGAGCAGTGGTTCCAGCCATGGTAGCAGTGGTTCCTAGGGGCTGGTTTGATTGGGTCCCAACAACTGGATCGTTAGTTGGTACTGTGGATGGGTGGTGGTGGCCCGGAAGATGATGTGATCGCTTGCCCCTCAATTTATCGGCTGCATGCTTAGCTTTAGCTTGATGCAGCTCCATCTTGGCTTGAGCTTCTTTTGCCATTCTTCTCTCCGCCGCCATTTCTTTCTGCTCCGCTGTTCTGGCAGATGCTTTCTTTACCTGTATATCATTTTATAGGCAACAATTTAAAAAAAAAAAAACACACACACACACACACAAGCATAAGAATTACTATTGACAAAATTAAATTTGAATTTTTTTATTCTAATTTTGAAATTTAATCTATCATGTTATTTTTCTATAGCTGAAAAAGAAATTGAGGAAAAATTGTAATAGAAATTAATTTCAATGATGAGTGATTATTAGAAAATAATATCCATAGTGATTGATTTTTTTAAAAGTGGTTTGAATATAATTACGTTAAATTTTTAAAAATTAAAACAAAAAAAATTACCTTTTAAAAAATTAAAATATACTTATATTTTTTAAAGTTTTTTTTATTTATCAGTAAGTATTTTAAAATTTTAAATTTAATGGTTAATAAATTTTAATTCAATAATTCTGAGTCGTCTCTGTAGCACTATGTGATTAGAAATTCAAATTTGAGTGAAGTAAAATTGTGAAAATTTTATGATGAAAATATTATTTTTTTTCATATATAACAGCCTACTAAAAAAATAGAAATAAAGAAAGGTGGTTTGAATACCTTTTCTTCAACTTTAGCTTTGCAAATGGTCAAGTGCTCCTTGGCAGCACTGGCCATATTACTGATTTTTTTCCTAGCGGACTGCATCTCTACGAATGTCTGCAGTGTTTGGTTGGATGGAAAATGCAGCTTTTCTGGACATAAATATTGTAAGAACATGATGTAAGCTAGATAGCCACGATTGATTTCCACGTGCCCTGCATGCACATGTTATGTCTTTCTTCTGCTGCCAACTCATCTCAAACTTATCATTTGCGGTAGCGGTAGGCTTGTTGCCATAGCAACACCACCACCAGTGTTTTTATCATTTGCCATAGCTGTAGGCTTGTTCCCCGTAGTGAAAATTGGAAGCGCAAATTGAGCATTTATCCTTTCATAAAATCATCTAGTAATCTATTTCTGCATTTATGATTTTTTAGGTTCAACGTAATGGATGTAACCAACTGGGTATCTCAATGCATGAAGTATATATATGACAACGATTTACCAATAGTGTATATATATATAAAATGCTCATTATCATTCAAAACCCTAATAAAAAGCGCGCGGCATATAACATAAGGTCACAAATTATATAAAATTATTTTATCATATTAAAAGTTGATATGATGTCACATCATAATCCAAAATAAATAAATCTTAAAATTCAACAAAAATCATGTGAAGGAGTTTGAACCCCATAGCATAAAGATAAGATGCAAGGACCTTAACCATCTCAAATGCATTTTATTTTATATTTACAAAATTATTTTATTTATATTTTAACTATAATTTTTAAAAAAATTATAAATTACAAAATAATTTCTTTTAACAATTAAATAAAATTTATTAATCAATTTAATAAATATATGGGTAAATTATTAAAAAAAATTAATCCAATTCTTTTCAAATAATCTAAAACTTTCATTTTTAAAGATATAATTATTAATCATTATAATTTAAAGTTTAATTATTAATAATTTAAGTAAATTATTCAATTAAGTTTAAAAATTAAGTTTTAATTATTTAATTATTATTTTCATTTTATATTAGAATTATTCAACTATAAAAAACATATTATTTGTAAATAAAAAGTTTAAAAATAATTTTTAAAATTTGATTTTTTAATAATTTATTTATAGATTTATTAAGCTGATTAATAAATTTTATTTAATTATTAAAAAAAATTATTTTATAATTTATAATTTTTTAAAAAATTATAGTTGAAATATAAATAAAGTAACTTTATAACTATAAAATAAAACGGAGCTTAAAGGGTTAAGGTCGGCTTTCCATTAAGGAATGACGATGTAGAAAATTGAAATTTAGGAACAATAATATGACAATAGGTATATATGAGGAACAACCAATGTAATTTATCCCTCCAAAAATAATTAGAGAAATATTTAATATTTTAAAGCATTTCTTTAGTTTAAATTTTTAGACAAGGTGGATTGATAATTTTATCGAGAATTGACCTTTTGTTAAATTATATATATTTGAATAAATCCTTAAATATTGAATTTGTTCAATTAGCTAAATGTTAGAATTGACATCAATATCTAAATTTCAAATCTAATTTATGATGATGTGGATAGAATGATTGAATTATATAGATTAAAAAAAAACATGAAAAGATAAGTTTAAACTAATAAGACTTATTATTTACGATTGGATTATCATAATATTTTTACAAGTTAATCCGAATCTTGAATTAATTAATTAATTAATTAATTAATTAATTATATGTGTGTGGGAGAAAAGTCTAATTTGGATCCTATAATATAGCGAAAAATCATGATTAGTCCTTGGATTTTTTTGTGCCAATTTGGAAACTGTTTTTTTTTTCTAAGCAAACTGTTTTTTTTTTATTCTATCAAAGCAATCAAGATTAATCAAGATTAGCCCTTAGCTTTTTATGGAGTGGGATAATTCTATCAAAGCAACCTAGTTGAACAATGAGATATCATCCACAATTGCTAAAATCGTTTAGTCCACTTATGACCTCTTTTGCTTACCAAAAATTAGGAGATCAATTAGGTAGGCAACACCTAGTTTTACTTGTTCATCTAAATTTTTACAACTTCTAAATGCAACAAATAAATCCTCAGTATTTGCCATATCTATTTATAAGTTGGATAGAACTATCGGAAATTTCTTCCATTTTGGCATAGCTAAGTCTCATAAGCATGTAAAATTCACCACAACCAACGCGCACAAAATGTATCATTCAAGGTAGAAGCTCATCCATCTTTGGATTGTGTACTTCATGGAGGAAAACAAAATGTATCATTCTAGGTAGAAACTTAAGTTTTGTCCCTTCACATCTAGAAGATGTCTAACATTTGTGAACTCCTAATTTTGTACATGGATTAAAGTGCATGGGATGATGTGACACCCTAGCCTGAGTATCATGCCTACCCTGAGAAAGGATGGCAGACGGAATGCTGAAAAATTGAGCTAAGCCTTACAAAATGTTCTGAGGTCACTTTGCTATCGTAGGCTACACTCAGTTCAAGTAAAATGATTTTGATGAAGGAGTTGCCACTTAAATTTATTTTGAAAAAGGGGGAAAAATTAAGAAAAATCCTAAGTTGACTCCAATTATGTCACATCCGCCTACCACATTTATGCAGAGTAGTCACATGTATAGCAAGAGAAGGGGAAAGGAGAAGATAATTCTTGATAACAGCCCTAGATAAGGTTGTATGACCAAAGGGACCTAGTTGTAATTTTTAAAAAGTTTTGGGGACGTAGATGTAATTTCAAAGAAAGTTGCACTGGATGTTCTTAATAGTGCATATAACAGATTCCAAAAATGGAATGTAGAGAAAAATCGGATCGCAACGACGTGTAACGGTTTTTCCAGGAAATGTCCCGTTAAAGAAAAATGAAGAAATGTTGACTAAGGGCATTTTGGTCATTATCAATTAAAGTTATACATGAATTTAGGGTAGGAAATAAAGACGTGAGTACGTAGAGAATGGCGAGAGGTTAAATATGAAACGATCGCCAGTAGAAACGAAGCCGGAGAAAACCCGAGCAAAAATAGGACCTAAAGGGAATTTTGTAAAAAGCTGAGGGCTTATCGGTAATTTTTCAAAATGATTTGGAAACCTAAAATAGACCTTATAAATAGAAAGTAGAGGTCGAGAGGATCAAAACTATATGTAGTTTGACTCATGAAACTATACGGTTTAAAAGATATGACCGATTAATCGCCGGAACGTAATGTGGCTCGGTTTCGTGTCGGGACCGGATGAGTAACCCGGGATAACTTTATGAGATCCAATGGGAAGAGGGACAAGTGGAAAGAAGTAAAGGAAAAAGGAAGCTATAAAGATCTAATGTTGGCCAATCAAAAGAAAGCATTTAGCATGTGTAATAAATGTGTAATAAATGAAGAAAGAGAAAAAGTGGACAAGTGGTCTTAAGAGGTTAACCAACACCTAAGGTGATCATCATTTCCTTTGTATATAAATATATGTGAAATGAAGAGCAAATTCTCTCTTTTTCCACTTACAAAATTCGGCCAACAAAGGGAAACACCAAAGGCCTTCCAAGTTTCTTCAAAATTTGATTTTTAAGGTAAGTTTTTAAGGTTTTCTAGTAAGTAGACTTTAATTTTAGTATTAATTTTAGGTAGTTATATATTTATTGGAAGATTGGGAATTAGAGTCTTTATATGGAATTGGAAAAAAAAATATTAAGTAAGTGATGAGATTAATTGATTAAATGGAAGAATCAAGAGGTAGAAAGATTAATAAGATTGGATTAGGGGTTTCGGTTGGAAAAGAAATGGAGGATAATTTATTAGTTTGAAATTCTAAGGTTTATGTTGCATTTTGAATTGATTGAAGGAGAAATAAAGAATTAAAGAAGGAGAAGAAGGAAAAGCTAAGAGAAGTTAAAGAAATAAGGTTTGGTACTTTACCTTTGAATAATTACTTTTGATTTGGTGCTTTACCATAAAAGAAACTCTATTTGCTTACAAACTTTGGTTTATGGAAGTTTTGAAGTTGATGTTTAAATATATTGATTGAGTTTAAATTAAATATTTGAGTTATGTTCTTGTTTTCTTATGGCAATTTGGGTTGTAAAATTTAATTGAAACCAAATGTTTTGAGAAAATTTGGAAAGTTGATTTGGTAAGTTGTTTGGACTTTAATTAGTTTGATTTGAGTTAAACATGCAAAAATTGTTAAAAGAAAGTGTTTGAATCTTCACTTTACTATTAAAGAAGCCTTAATATTGATTTGCAAAAGAAAAATAAACTATCCTATGCATTTCAAATGTTTGGGCCGAAATGGTCCCAAAGTGACAGCTTCTGGACTATTTTTGGGGAAATTGTTTGGGGTAGCAAACGAATGAATTTTTCAACGAAATTTTACATGCAATTAGTCAACATATGAAATAAGTTTTCTGTAAAATTTCAGCCAAAAATAAGATCATTTACTTGGTCAAATGCATGACTGAAGTGGACTGAAATTTTGACAAAAACCCAGATTTTACTATTCATTTGGTCATGCCATTTTGCGTTGCCGATTTTTCTCGCTGCAACACTATTCATTTGGTCAATTTGTGATTTTTTGAGGAATACTTTGAAATGTTGGATGTGTTTATTGTGTATGTTAAATATGTGAAAAAGAGTAACGGTTTGACCAAAGAAAGTGGTGCGCGGCATAAATGGCAAAGCGCAGTGAGAATTTAAATTGATTTCTTGAATCATTCTAAAATGAAGTTGAGACTTACATTGAATCATTTTAATCTTTTTGCTCTACTGGATAGTGGGAGTAGTAGATAAGGGTATGGTGCACTATACTAACGCATGCAGTACTGCTCATTATTGTGATATGATATTTTATTCAATGGTGAGACCACTGAAGCCAATGGGGAGGCCCATTGGTTAACCAGGATGGGGAGGCCCATTCCTGTGATATGATATTGGTGGTGAGGGCCACCTATGTTACAGTGGGGAGGCCTACTGCCTTATCACTATGGTTCCCTATATACCAGTAGAGCCTGAATCAAAGACATATTATTTTTCGTTAAACTATATAATGCCAATGAGTTTGAATTATGATTTTACATTATTGAAAGCATATCACACTAAATGTATCACGATTTCTATTGGTATAAAGTGGGTTGATTGTGGATTTAATTATTTCCTTTGATTTTGAATACTTTCATATACTACTTTTATTTTTATTGGTAAAGTACCCACTGAGCGACAACGCTCAGCGAGTTGAGTTTTCTTGACTCGTAGGTTTGGAGCAGTAGATTTCGGTGATTAGCATCGAGCAGCACAACACAGCGCAGCAACTCAGAGTAGCCTTTAGTTTCCATTATGAGTTAGCTAGTTGTGGCATGTATATGTATATATAAGATTGAGAGTCATTATGTGATACTGTACGTTATTGGTATGTAATAATAATAAATCTCTACTTTAGTCTGGATTAGAAGTGTGAATTTTTCTTGCAGGTTGTAGTTGAGGGTATAAGGTGGATTCATTAGGAGTGTATTGGAAACTGATTGTATTCACATTGGTCTGTGTAAAATGTTTTCAAAAATCAGAAAAACAAGTTTTGTCGACACTTGGGATCCAAATTTCTAGGCGAACCTCTGGCAAAATTTCTTTAAAATTGGAACAAAAATTTGACTAAGTAAAATTGGTAGCAACATTTGGATAGTGTGGCGCCTCTACTCGGCTTACACATGTAGGTCGGGAAGGGGTGTTACAAATTATATCCCAAGGATAAAAATCACTAGCCTCGAACCAAAGGATGGATTCAGGGCCAGGTTAGGCTTATTTTAAGTAAATGAAGTTTGACCTTTAATTAATTAAGAACTTATAAAATTTATTTCATGTAGAATGACAGTTATAATATGACTTAATAAACTAAGCAAGACATATACATTCATATATAGCAAGAGAATAAAATCAAGTACAAAAATTAAATTAAGGGTATCCCAACTCTAGCTTATGGATTCTAGGATGGGCATATGTTCCCCAAAAGATAGCAAAGCAAAAGAAGAAAAGGAAATTTTCTCAATAAAAAGTGAACTTCATACTTAGAGTGAAATTCCAAGTAAGCTTACGTATCTCATTTGAATGAGAATCAAAACCCATACAGTTTTAACCATTTTGCAATGGTTGGTTTTGTAATATCCCAAAATTTTGAAAATTTTAATTTTTGAAAATTAAATAAATGATTTAAATATATATATATAATTAAGTGAAAAAGGAAAATGTGTATATGATATATATATATATATATATATGTAGATATACATAATATATACAAGTTAACATTTTAATATGGTCACTTGCTATTTTAAATTATTCAAAAAATTTATTTTGTAGTTAGTGGTAGATGATATTTTTATATTAATTAAGTAATATATTTTACTTAGTGGAGAGTGAAAGTGGGATAATTGTGTGGTTAAAAGGGGATTAGTTGGTTAAAGAGGAGTTGGTGATTATCTTCTTATTCTTCTTTCTCCATTGAAGGCCAACTATCTTAATCAAAGGAAAGGAGAAATTTGCTTCTTGTAAGCTCAAGTAATTGAAGGATTTCAAGTATTCAAGTTGGATTTTTGAGGATTTTCTCCATATTTGGTAACTTTCCAACTTGTTTCCTTGATTTTCTATGGATGTTTGTATATTTGTAAATTGGATGTTTGGTATAGTATGTGTTAATGGTTGGTATTGGTATGTATGGAGTTCTTTTGAGTAGTTAACTATGAATTTAGGGTTGGATTGAAGATATGGTTAAGTTTGGTGAAGAGAATAAGAGTTTTGTGTTGTGTAACTTTTGAGTTGTGAAGTCATGGTTATAATTGTGTAGTTTGCTTTTAATTGAGCTGTTGTGATGTATATACAAATATTTTGTGGTATAATGATGAATTTGGTTGAGTTTGTATAGAGTTAAAAAGGGTAAAGAAAGATAATTTTGGATGTGACAATTATGTGTTGATATCAGAATTTTGGCCTAGCACACCAGGTGACACGACCATGTCTTTGGGCATGTTGACGGTTCTGTTTTCAGTGTTGGTGACACGTGAAGTGACACGCCCATGTCACTGAGCGTGTCACAGCTTCTGTAATGCTATAGTATTGACATGTGTAGTGACACGCCCATGTCACTGAGTGTGTCATAGCTACTGTGTTGTAGGAGTTTTGGCATGGGCAGGGACATGCCTATGTATCTGGATGTGTCTTATCTGCTGTAATACAGAGCTTAGGACATGGTCATTGACACGCCCATTTCACTGATCGTGTCAAAGCTTCTGTGTTATGGGTTTAGGGCATGGTCATTGACATGCCCGTGTTGTTGAGCATGTCATGTGTAGATTTTGCCCTAGATAGTTCTTTTTCTTATTTTTCTATGTGTTTCTTATCCATGTGTTGAGAGGTTTTGTATATGCCTATAAGTGTGTTACTAAGTAATTATTTATAATCACATTTAGTTTAGGCTTTGAAGAGACTTGAGTTACCTAATCCAAGTGTTGAGGGATATCTTGGAAGAGGAGGTTGAAAGTGTTGTTTAAGATTGTTTTGTTGCTTTTAGAGGTAAGTACAAACTTTGAATAATTGCTTATATATGCATGGCATTTGGATTTAACACATTTGGTTGAAAAATGTGTTAAGCTACTTACTACATTGTTGGTGCATGAGTAATATGCTATGATTTATATAATGTCACAAATGCATTATGTGTAATGTGAACTATGTGCAAAATATGATGATGACCCAAAATGTATGGGTAATGCAAATTGTTATGTATACATTAAAGATGGTATGTAAATCCATTGGTGATGGATATATTGATATAAATGAGATAATTGAGGCATTGTGCCGAGCTTGATCTTGAGAAAAATGAGAAAGATATTGATAATGGAATTATAAAAGAATTGTGTGCCTAGTTTGTTATTCAATATTCAGAGTTTTGTGTTTAGCGGCATGCCTAAAACATAACAGTCCCTTGAAGCTGGGTTGGGCTTGGTCCTTGAAGCCTAGTTGGGATGTTACATGATGTAGCAGTCTCTTGAAGCTGGGTTGGGCCTAGTCCTTGAAGCCTAGTTGGGGTGTTACATATGAGGTTATCCTTATTATGATTATGATTTGCCTTCGGGGCTAGACACATGGTGTCATCTTAGACTAAAGCAGTAACTCTAGGATTTGAATAGCATATTAGATCTTATTGGGCCCATACTTGTGTTTGTTTTTATGTGAATTATGAATTGTGGAGCAATTAAGCAATATATTAAGATATAATGTTATGAGATATAATGTCCTTGTGCATTGTGCATTGGCATTGCATTTGAACTTTATTTTTATCAAAGTTTATATCACCAGGCTTTTGACTTAGCACGATTTTGATTCATCACGGAAGTGACAGGGTAGATCCGGTTGAGCCGGAGAGTTCATCTAGACCGAGTCGAGTCTAGGCTTGAGATCTTGAGTGCAGAGTTGATTGTTAGACAACAAGATCAGAAGCAAACTGCCAGCATGTATATATTTTATATTTTTGTACATATTGACTTCATATATATTATGTTATATTTTGATGTATATATGTACATATATCATAAACTATCAAGAATGTTTTGGATAAATATTTGGTAATAAAGTTATGTATGTATTTTAGTAAGAAATATTTTATCTATTATTTACATTATATCACTTAAATGATTTAAGTTTATATAGACTCAAAAAGTAAGGGTTTATTTTATTAAAATGGGTTGTAGCATTCTTGTATCATATATTCATATATTACATATTTTGGGTGTATATATTGTACGTGTATAGGGTATAAGAGTGTTACATTTGTTTTGGTATCGGAGCCTAGGTTTGAGGTTCTCAACCTAGATGGGTTATAAGAGAAAGAAAATGGGGATTTTTTAAGTATGGTTTTTAAATATGATAAATGCATTGGCACTAGCAGTTTCTGATCTCTGATGTGACAATTTCTACTGTGCATGCAGATATAGGTAGTTATGGTCTCTCAAACGCACCAGTCTGTAGAGGGTAGTGCAGAGAGTGTGGCTCCTGGTGAGGGTAGAGATGGAGCTAGAGCTGAGATTGATGAAGGGGCACCTGCTGCTGTGCCAGAGAGACCAGCAGTTGATGAGATTCTGCCGGACTGGGTACGACATATGATGGAGCTATTGAGGCAGGCTCCAGTTCAGCAGCCACTGCCACCGCAGCCATAGCCGCAGTTGCTGACAAGGAAATATGATAAGTTGAGGAAGTTTAGAGCTGAGGACTTTATTGGTACTACAGACCCTGTTGTAGTAGAGCAGTGGCTAGACAGAGTTCAAAGAGTGTTCATTCAGCTGCAGGCTACTCTAGAAGAGAAGTTTGATTATGCTAGATCTTTTTTGCAGAGGGATGCATATGATTGGTGGAAGACGGTTCCACGTGCGTTGGATGATCCACCAATCCTGACCTATGATGATTTCCTGTGGGAGTTCGAGCAGAAGTATACTCCGAGGGAGTATAAGGATGCAAAGAAGATAGAGTTCTTGAATTTGAGGCAGGATATTAGGTCAATGTCATAGTATGAGATAAAGTTTACCTAGCTGAGTCAGTATGCTGGTGGGATCATTTCTGATGAGATTGACCGGTGTCAGAGGTTTGAGGAGGGGTTGAGACCCTCTATTATGTGCATTATCGCAGGCTCCCGATATCAAGATTTTTCTCAGTTAGTTGCAGCTGCCAGGAGTATTGAGAAAGCACAGGGACATACAGTAGCTGCTAGGGATGAGGAGACTAGAGCTAGGAGATCCCAGAGTGAGGCAGGGTCTTCATCTTTGAAGAGAGGCCGAGGAGGATATTTTTAGAGATTCAGTAGGAGCCAAAGGCAGTCTGGTAGGTTAGTACAACAGCAGAGACAAAGACAGAGACCTACAGTCTCAGTGGCTAGTGCTCCAACCCCAGTAGTTCAGAGACCAGTTCCATATATCCGTGTCCATTATGGTAGGACACACAGAGGTGCCTGCTGGAAGACGGGTGGACCAACAGTGTGTTATATATGTGGGTCACCAGATCACTTCTTCAGAGATTGCCCAGAGCCAGCAGAGGATAGGCAGATAGATACTGCAGCTTCTCAACTCAGTATTAGAGGAGGTCATAGTAGCAGAGGTTTTGGTATGGTTGGTAGATCTAGGTCTGGATAAAGAGGAGGTTCTACAATTGGAGGTAGACCAGATGAGGAAGGGCCATCACAATGGGTATATGTGATGCAGAGGCAACCAGATGCTTCAGCCATTATTGCTGGTACTTTTTCTTTATTTGGTACTTCAGTTCTTGCTTTAATAGACCCTGGATTGACTCATTCATACATTAATGCATCCATCTTGTCTATGACTGATTTGCATTCAGAGTCCCTAGGATTTGATGTTTTGGTGACAAATCCTTTAGGGCGTAGTGTTGTGGTTAGCCGGGTGCACCGAGATAGTCCGGTTGTGGTTCAGATGAGGAATTTCTCGGTGACCTGATTGATATGCCTTTCAGGGATTATGATTTGATTTTAGACATAGATTGGTTATCCAGGCATGGGTTTGTGGTAGATTGTCAGTAAAAGTGTGTTACCCTGAGAACATGTGATGGTAGTTATGTGGTGGTATCTAGTGAGCAGAGATATCTTTCATCCATGTTTATTTTAGCTATTTCTACTAAGAGTATGATTCGGAAGGGCTGTAAGGCTTATCTTGCTCATGTTGTAGAAACCAGAGTAGTGGATTCCTAGCTTGACAATATATCCACAGTTGCTGAATTTTTAGATGTTTTTCCTAAAGAGTTGCCAGGGATACCCCCTGAGAGAGAGGTTGAGTTTGGTATTGATTTAATACCTGATACCACTCCTTTCTCTATTACTCCTTATCTTATGGCACCTGCTGAGTTGAGAGAGTTGAAGGTGTAGTTGCAGAAGTTGTTGGACAAAGGGTTCATTCACCCTAGTGTGTCCCTGTGGGGAGCACCCGTTTTGATTGTGAAGAAGAAGGATGGTATCTTAAGATTGTGTATTGATTATCGTCAGTTGAATAAGGTGACCATCAAGAACAATTATCCATTACCTTAGATAGATGATCTCTTTGATCACTTGAAAAGAGCAACAGTATTCTCTAAGATTGAATTGAGATCAGGGTACATCAGTTAAGAGTCAGAGGTGAAGATGCACTTAAGACATCTTTTCGCACGAGGTATGGGCAATATAAGTTCTTGGTGATGCCCTTTGGATTGACGAATGCACCAGCATTTATGGATTTGATGAACATGGTATTTAGTCCCTATCTAGATCAATTTGTGGTGGTTTTCATTGATGATATTTTGGTATATTCATGTAATGAGGAGGATCATGAAAAGCATTTGCGGATTGTATTGCAGACTCTGAGAGAGAAGCAGTTGTATGCTAAGCTGTATGAGTGTGAGTTTTGGCTTGATCAAGTGACTTTTCTCAGTCATGTGATTTTAGCAGAGGGTATTAGAGTTGATTCGAGTAAAGTTGAGGCTATCTTAAATTGGAGTCCATCGAAGGCTGTGACTGAGCTCAGAAGTTTTTTGGGTTTGGCAGGCTATTATCAACGGTTTGTGAAAGATTTTTCTATGATAGCTACTCCACTCACCAAATTACTTTGGAAGGGAGTTAGATTTGTGTGGACAGATTGGTGTCTAGGGAGTTTTGAGCAGCTGAGGGAGATGTTGACTCAAGCTCCTGTCCTTACCCTGCCTGTGGAAGGTAAACCTTATGTGATTTATAGTGATACTTCACATAGTGATTTAGGTTGTGTTCTGATGTAGGAAGATAGTGTAGACCCTTAATTTTTGATCCAGTCCGGTCCAATATATTTTAATTAGTCTAAAATAATTTTGTATTATCTAATATGTTTTAATTAGTCCAAAATAATTTTTGTTATCTTAATTAAATAATATTTGGTTTAGTATTTAAAATTTACAAATAATAAATAATAAAAAATAATAATAATAAACAAATAATAATAATAATAAAAATCGGCGACGAAAAAAATTCATCGCTGAAGAGTTGCGGCGAAAATTGGCCTGCGGAGAAATGGCCCGCAGGCCAATTTTCGCCCGCAGTCCGCAGCCAACTGAGATAGTTTTTTTTCGCCAGTGCAATTTTTCCGCAGCAGTTTTTTTTGCCAGCAAAATTTTTTCGATGCAAATTTTCTGAAACCAAATACAATTAGGTTTCGGTTTCCTTTTCTTAATTAATGTTAGATTCCATGAATAACTAAAATTAATCATAAAAATCTTCTATAAATAAGGACTAAAACAACATAGAAAGGGAGGTGAAATTTGAGACCGAAATTGAAGAGGAAAACTTTGAAAGGGAATTGGATTTGAAGAATTCCTTCTGGCAGTGAAATTGATCGGACTTTTGAAAGAGCAATCAAGCAATTCAATCCATCAAAGGCAGCAAATCTTGTCTATGTTCTTGTTCATCCATGAAGTGATTTTTGGTGGAACCAAAAAACGAATGTATGAATTTCTTTATTTATTTCGTTAATTTACTGTAGCTTCATCACTCAAGATCAAAAAATTATTATTTCTGTCTCTTCAAAATCAAAAAAATCCTAAAACCTTAATTTACCTTTTCTAAAGCTTAAAAACCTTAATTCGTCTCTTTGTTTTTCAAAAATCTTAAAATAGTTGTTTTTGTTTCTTTAAAATCATAAAACCCTAATCTGCCTTCCAATTTTCCAAAACCCTAAATTGAATCCTTTTCTTTCCAAAAACCCTAAAAAAATCTTTTCTGTTTCTATAAACCTTAAATCATTTTGTTTATTTTCATAAAGCATCATAAAATTATCAATTGTTTTTTCAAATTCTAAAATCTAATGCATTCTCCGAAACCTAAATTCTAAAATTTTAAAACCCTAATTCAACTCCAAAACCCAAAACAGTAAACCCTAACTCTCTTAAAACACTTAAACCCTAATTTTTCTAAACCCTAATCCTTTAAACCTTAAAACCTTATAAATTTAAATATTAAAATTCAAACACAGTAAGCCAAAAACAACAATCCAGTGACCGTAAATCATAAACCTAATGTTTTAAAGTATCCAAACCCTAATTTAATGATTTCACTCCTCAAACACTAATTTGGTTAATCAAAGAATTTTATCAACCTCTTAAATTATAAAACTTTAATCCATTTCAATTCCATTAAAACTCATAGTAGCTTAAACCCATTAAATAAAGAATCTTAAATAGAAACAATATCCCTAATTTGAATCTTTACTTGCTTTATTCAATTTTATATTTGATTATGTTTTAATTTATTTTCAATGCTTTGTTGATTTATTTAAGTTCAATGCTTAATTTATTTAGTTTATCATGGATGAATTTTGATTTTATATTTTGATTAATACCTTTGATGAATGATTTATTTATGATGAATGGTTATTTACTTTTATCGATTTATTTAGATTTTCAAATGTTGTAAGAGGTATGTTTCTACTTGTTGGATATCTCATTAGTTAAATATCATGTAATTTAATTTGCTTTTCTATTTTAGAACCTATGTAAAGGACATGTTTCTACCTTTCGGTGGGTGTCCTATTTAGGCATGTGATGTAAGGACATGTTTCCATCTTCGAATGGGTGTCCATTTATTTGTTTTGCTTGGACCTTGCTTTAATTTTAATATATTGATGCTTTCTTTTAATTATTGTATGTAATATGGATAATGTTGTTATATTTAAGAATTTTAAAATATTAAGACCTGTAAAGAAGGATGGTTCCAATAAACTGGGCGTTGTGGGGGTGCTAGGCCATTTCTCACCTTCCCCACACGTACCCAACTTTCCGAACCCATTAGGGGGTTGGGGATTCCTTAAAAATCGAGTCATCCACCCCTTTCTTTTTTCCCGACCCGTCCGGGTGGCGACTCTATTTTCTCCGGACTTAGTCCGTGTTCTCTAAGGCCCGAGCCTAAACAGTACCAAAGTCGCAAGAACCATTCCACTGGGAGTGAGGTAAAAAATCCCCACTCACACAAAGACTAAAGCTCTTGTAATTGGTCTAGTTACTTTCCTTAGGTTTTACCCCAAATGCATGTTGTTTGATTATGGTCAGTTTATCTTAGTCCAAATCATGGCTTATTTGGTTTGTTCTTTTTCTAATATGACCTAAGTATATTGTAAGCTCAAAATAAATTTTTCTTTAAAATCCAAAAGACCAAAGCTATTTTCAAAACTTTTCAAGATGGTCTTTGGACATAAGACTTTTTCTAAAAATAAATAAAAAATTCTTTTGCTCATGGTCCAAATACTAAGCCCAAAATCCATTTTTCTTTTTTTACAATGGGCTTAGAAACAAAATTATTTTCTCTCAACCTTATCTTGCAAAGAGCTTACAAATTATTTGGGTCAATTATGAAATACCAAAAATCAATTGTGAGCCTAGTTTATACTAAGAATAATTAATCATGGGCTTATTTTTGGCATGAACCATTAGTTACTCTTTTCAAGTGAGAAATCTATCTATAATAAACCTTTTAATTTAGTTTTAATCCAATATAATATGAAAGCTACTATAGTTGGTTGAATGGATTAAAAACCTAATTAATGGGAATTATTAGGAATTGATTTCCATTTTTGAAAATATAACTATTGGTTGAAACATCCGAGGGAAATATTCAAAAATGAGATACCCCATGTTGGTATTTTGTTAACCATATACCTAGGAAAAGAGACTTGCCATTCGTGTGTGGATGTTATAAGGTTGGAAGGAACGTCCTAATTATCTCTCTTTGTTGATTGTTTGTGCATATATGCATACATGCATACATTCGCATCTCATATCATTGATCCTCTTTGGTTCACAGCCCTGGATTACGACAGTTCAAAAGCTTACAACAATCTGACCTACGCCGGAAGCGAAGAATCTAGTGACGACTCAATCACTTGCTCACCAAAAATAATGGATCCTGAACAAATTCAAAGAATGGTGGATGATGCCCTTAATGCCAAGATGGAAGAAATAAAAGAGGCCCTAGCTGAGACCATGAAGACCTAGTTGATTGAAATTCTAGAGATCATCAACAATTCTAAGGCAGCATCCATGGAGAACATGTTCACTAGTAGAGATCGAATGAAAAATGAGGGGCCAATCCCTATTCTACGAGACCAACCGAACCATGTGCTGTCTAAGTGGGGCAATAAGGGCGGTTATGACCCCAGTGGAAAAGGTCAAGAGGAAAGAGAGAAGAACCATTTATCTGCAAAATGGAATTATTAGCCTAACAGTCAAAATGAACAAAAGGAAGCTAATGTCAATGCCACCGGTCAAGGAGGAATGAGGCAGTTTTCGGAATTGGGGAAGCCACTATCTTGGGTTTTCAATAAGTTACAAAAGAGGGGATTGTTACAACCCTTAACTCCTCGACCTTTTCCAAATCCTTTATCCCCAAAATTTAATATTAAGGCATTTTTTCAATTTCATCAGACTCAAGAACATGAAACCGATAGATGTAACTGATTGAAGCATTAGATCCAAAATCTAATTGACAGTGGTAAGCTGCCTAAACCTGATAAGCCCAACACTAAGAATAAGCCTCTGCCTAAAATTGGAAGGGCGCCACCTCTTGCAACCTTCATGAAGAGTTTTATCTTGTCATCTCATCATGATATGGAGAGAGAAGCTGTTAAAGAGGATGTACTACTAAACAAGTTTGGGTTAACTGTGGATGATAATGTGGATGATGAAGCAATGATCTTTAATGATGGAAAAAATCCTTGCCCTTGATATGTCTAAATAAATGAAGTGTCTTCGACTCCAACTCAATGAACTTCCCTTGGCTTGAATACTGCTTTTCAATTTTACTTTCTTTAATATTTAATTGGAACTATTGTGTTTTTCAAATTTAAAGATGTTTGAATAAATTACTTTTATCAAAATTTTTATTGATCTTTGTTCATTTTGGCGCTCAACCAATGATGAATCTAGCTTGATAATTCATGAATTAATATATTTATGCACCATGACTCGAATGACTTTACTAGGTAAGGGAATTGCTCTATAGTGTTGAGTTGTTTATGATTACTTAGAGAGGGCTCATGCATAATTACCTTTGTCTAGGTCTTAGTCAGTCTTAGAACATGCTTTGACAAACTTTCGAGGCGAAATTGAACTCTGTTTATTTAAGGGAGAGATGATCTAGGCATTGTTTGGTTAGCCAACAGCTAGTATCCAACCTATTAAATATCAATCCCTAGTTGTCCAATTGAGCCTTCATAAAATTTTAGCTTTCTTTTCATTGGCTTACAAACCCCAATAACCTACCCTTAGCTGTTGTGATACTTTTGACAAGTCTTATGATTACTAAGATGAAGAGGCAAGACGATCAAAGAAACCAATGATTAGTCAAGATCATGAGGACAGTTGAAGTTCTCAAGACCATAAGGGTAGTTGATATTCTCAAGACCATGAAGATAGTTGAAGTTCTCAAGACCATCAAGACAGTTGAAGTTCTCAAGACCATAAGGGTAGCTAAAATTTTCTTAATATTTCTAATATATCAAGACAACCTCAGAGTAACAAATGATTTATCCCTATTAAAGAAGATTTATGTTACTCCACTCATCCATTATTGGAAGCCCAAGTTAGTACAAATAAGACAACTCTTTTAGAGCTAGAACCAGATAAAAAAAAACAAAAAAAAAGAAGAAAAGGAAAAAAAGAAAAGAAAAACGAAGAAAAAAAAAAGAAGAAAAAAAAAGAAGGAAAAAAAGAAAAAATAATACCTAAAAAGGCAGTTTAGAAAGCCAATTGAGTTCTCTTTTACTTAAAGTAGCAAAAGGCTTCCATTTGGTTCGTAAAGATATTTTTACTTGAATTGGTCCAACCCAACCAACGATTCAATCAAAATTAGAGAAAAAGGAGAAAGGCTATTCAGTTCTTGAAAATTTTGTACTTAACAGTCCTACAAGAAAGAAGGACAAAATGATAAAAGAAAGGGAAGAGTAAGGAAAGAGAAAGAAGAGGGAAGAGTAAGAAAAATAAAGAGGAAAGAAAAGGGAAAAGAAGAAAAGAAATGAATTTGGGTCTTAAACTTTTTGCAAGGGCAAAGACTGTCCTAATCAAGATCCAGATTAATGCCAAGAAGACAGAAAGAATTTAGAGTTTAGCAAGATTGCTCCCAACTGCCTAAAGTTCAAACAAGAAATTTGTAGTGTGAAGGTTTGTCAATTGTGTCACATCAGCCACAAATTACAAATAGCTTTCATTTAACCAGTGTCCCTTATAGATCCCATTTTAAGCCTATCAAAGAGCTATTGATCTCTCTTGGTAGGTAGAGTCTATTAGTGGAGATAGTTTGAATAAGCATGCATATGAGATAGATAATATTTAAACTCAATGAGACCTTTGGCCAAGTAATGTGTATGTGCCTATCTGAAGTGCAACAATTCTTGCTTAAATAGAAATGATTCTCGAGTTTAGTACGGTAACTAGGGTTGTCATGTTATAGATATGTTAATTCAGAAAAATCAAGTCCTGAGGTACATTGACATTAATTTGGCAAAGCCAACATTTGATTTCAAAATTAAAATTCAAAAAATAAAAAAATGTTTTGTCATACAAAACCTTCAAGTTAAGAGAAGTTTCTTGAGCAGTTGAACCTCGAAGGACACATTGGGCAAAGGAAATGATTGCTGGCAAGGTTATGAAGAAGCTACCAACTGACATGCTGAATCATAATGGATGTATCTCTGCTATTTATGGACTCCATTATTCATGTTCTCAATATCTCGAAGCATCCTGTCATTCCAAAGCAAAACTTGAATGGGTATCTGAAAGGAGTCAATGAAAACACTTCCAATGATCACCTTGGTCTATGAGTCGACGAAACCATTCAAACGTCCTGTGAAGCAAAGAATCAAAAGAAGATATTGAATCAGGGGGGCATAGAAGGTCCATTACTTGAGAAAGGAAGAAATGCATGCTTGTTCGATGAGCTAGATAATATACAATCATCAACCAAAGCCGCATAGAAAAAATCATGGGTTTGAGCCTATACAGGGGGACAAGGCTAGATAAAAAAAAAAGGAAGAAGAAGAGAGTTATAGTGAAGATGGAAATTATATGTTGTCATTATTATTATACTCATTGTATAATGTTTATAGAGTATTTATACATCACTAAGGAGGTGGTGGTAAGTCATCAAATAAAGCCCTGAAAAAGTCGTCGCTTGTTGGACGAGGGGGAAAATTACTTGTCCCGAGATCACCCAAAGCGGGAGCACCAAAATTCCTATTACCTTGAAGTTCCGATCTATCATGGTCCTTGTAACATCCCAAATCCCAGATTGGTAAGAAACAGACATAAAGGATATGATTTAGGCTTAGAACAAAGGAGTTCAGAACGTGACCTATAACTTGAACTCAAATTTCATCTAAGTTAATGACAGAATTAGAGAGTCTCAAGGAATAATTAATTGTTTATTTGTGTCTTAGATAGATATATAACTTTAAATTACTCAATTTAGAGTTGTACAGAATAAGATATGATGGATTTAGCAGACAATGTGCAAGCTGCCTCAGGACAGCATAGTAGGCTTGATGTCAAAGGACCGTCAAAAATCAGATATAGCTCGGATCGACCTGAAATTTTGACACAATGTATCCCCGGATGTCTAGTTTCAGTGGGAATAAGAATTACTTAATTTGGAGTTGTGAGTAAAAAGATATTAATAAAGAAATACAGCAAGGTCATTAAGGGATATCAAAAGGACCTAAGTGAAAATTTCTCAAAAGTTAGGGGCAACTATGTAAAACTTAAAAATTATGTGTCGGAAGTTCTTAATAGTGCCCATATCCGACCCCGGAAGAATATTCTAGAGATTAATCGGGTCGCAACGACGTGTAACGGTTTTTTCAGAAAATGTCCCGTTAAAGAAAAACGAAGACATTTTGACTAGGGGCATTTTGGTCATTATCAATTAAAGTTATACATGAATTTAAGGTAGGAAATAAAAACGTTAGTACGTAGAGAATGGCGAGGGGTTAAATATGAAACGATCGTCAGTAGAAATGGAGCCGGAGAAAACCCGAGCAAAAATAGGACCTAAAGGGAATTTTGTAAAAAGTTGAGGGCTTATTGGTAATTTTTCCAAATGACTTGGAAACTTAAAATAGACCTTATAAATAGAAAGTAGAGGTGGAGAGGATCAAAACTATATGTAGTTTGACTCGTGAAACTATACGGTTTAAAAGATATGATCGATTAATCGCCGGAGGGTATTTTGGTCTTTTCACACCTTAGACCATAGAAATTTCAACACAAGATGGTGGAGGGGCCAAAATATAATTAAAAGAAAGTTAAGGGCTTGGGTTTTTAAATAAATAAAAGGAGGAGACATTTGGGCTAATGAAAATTTGCCATTTAAAAGTTATAATAAAGAAGAGAGAGAAAAGTGTGGACATTTGGCTTTAAAACATTCATTCATCCAAAAGTGGCCATCATTTCTCCTATATATATATATCATGGCAAGAAGAGAAAAATCTCTCTCTCCCACTTCAAACCTACGGCTTCCATAGAAAAGCACCAAAGAATTTCCAACTTTTGTCAAATTTGATTCAAGTTCAAGGTGAGTTTTAAGGTTTTCAAGTATGTAGAATTCAATTCTAGTATTAATTTTAAGTACTTATATATCTATTGGAAGATTGGAAATTAAGGTTCTTATGGTGGATTTGGGAAAAATTTAAGTAAGTGATGAGATAAATTGATTAAATGGAAGAATCAAGGTTTCTAAGGTTTAATGAGGTTAGATTAGGATTTAGTTTGAAAAGAAATGGAGGATAGCTTAGGATAGCTTATTGTTTTAAATTTCTAAGGTTTATGTTTAAGGTTGTATTCTTGAATTTCTTGAAGGAGAAACAAAGATTAAGGAAGGATAAGAAGGAAAAGCAAAGGGGAATTAAAAGAACAAGGTTTGGTACTTTACCTTTGAATAATTACTTTTGATTTGGTGCTTTACCATAAAAGAAATTCTATTTGCTTACAAACTTTGGTTTATGGAAGTTTTGTTGTTGATGCTTAAATATATTGATTTGAGTTAAACATGAAAAAATTATTAAAAGGAAGTGTTTGAATCTTCAATTTACTATTAAAGAAGCCTTAATATTGATTTGCAAAAGAAAAATAAACTATCCTATGCATTTCAAATGTTTGGGCCGAAATGGTCCCAAAGTGACAGCTTCTGGACTATTTTTGTGGCAATTGTTTGGGGCAGCAAACGAATGAATTTTTCAACGAAATTTTACATTCAATTAGTCAACATATGAAATAAGTTTTCTGTAAAATTTCAGCTAAAAATAAGATCATTTACTTGGTCAAATGCATGACTGAAGTGGACTGAAATTTTGACGAAAACCCAGATTTTACTATTCATTTGGTCATGCCATTTTGCGTTGCCGATTTGTCTTGCCGCAACACTATTCATTTGGTCAATTTGTGATATTTTGAGGAATGCTTTGAAATGTTTGATGTGTTTATTGTGGATGTTAAATATGTGAAAAAGAGTAATAGTTTGACTAAAGAATGTGTTGCGCGGCATAAATGGCAAAGTGCGATGGGAATTTAAAATGATTTCGCGAGTCATTCTAAAATGAGGTTTGAGACTTAAATTGAATCATTTTAACCTTTTTGCTCTACTGGATAGTGGGAGTGGTAGATAAGGGTATGGTGCACTGTACTAACGCATGCAGTACTGCTCATTATTGTGATATGATATTTTATTCAGTGGTGAGGCCACTGAAGCCAATGGGGAGGCCCATTGGTTAACCAGGATGGGGAGGCCCATTCCTGTGATCTGATATCAGTGGCCACTGAAGCCAATGGGGAGGCCCATTGGTTAACCAGGATGGGGAAGCCCATTCCTGTGATTTGATATCGGTGGGGAGGCCCACCTATGTTACAGTGGGGAGGCCCACTGCCTTATCACTATGGTTCCCTATATACCAGTAGAGCCTGAATCAAAGACATATTATTTTTCGTTGAACTATATAATGCAAATGAGTTTGAATTATGATTTTACATTATTGAAAGAATATCACACTAAATGTTTCATGATTTCTATTGGTATAAAGTGGGTTGATTGTTGATTTAATTATTTCCTTTGATTTCAAATACTTTCATATACTACTTTTATTTTTATTGGTAAAGTATCCACTGAGCAACAACGCTCAGCGAGTTAAGTTTTTCTTGACTCGTAGGTTCGGAGCAGTAGATAAATCTTGGGGAAGCAACGACTAGACCACAACAAATCTCAGGGGTAGATCTTTTAGTTCCGTTATGAGTTAGTTAGTTGTGGCATGTATATGAATAAATATAAAAGAGAATTTCTATGTTACAATGGTATGTTAGTAGTGTGTAATAATCATAAACCTTTACTTTATGTTGTATTAGAAGTGTGAACTCTTCTTGCAGATTTGTAGTTGAGGGTATAAGGTGAATTCATTGGGAGTGCATTAAATTTGATGGTATTCATATTGGTCTGTGTAAAATGTTTTCAAAAATCAGAAAAACTAGTTTTGTCGACACTTGGGATCCAAATTTCTAGGCGAAACTATGGCAAAATTTCTGTAAAAATCGGAACTAAGATTTGACTAAGTAAATTGGTAGCAACATTAGGATAGTGTGGCGCCTCTACTCAGCTTACACATGTAGGTTGGGAAGGGGTGTTACAATTAGTGGTATCAGAGCAAAGGTTTAGCCGGTTCTGGGTAGTTAGTTGAAATAAAGGTTGTGTTGTATATGTGTTATTTAAGAATTTTATATTTATATACATGCCACCTAGGATAAGATAATGCTGTTGGTCTGGGTCGTTATGTATGATGGGATTGTATACGTTTTGCTCTGTTCTTTAGATGTCGCAAGAAGCGCTAGACGTGATTGCAGGTCAATTGTCTATGTTTGGAGTTCTGCTTTACGTTTTAATAGATTCGGGTTCTTCACACTCATATATATGCACGAAAAAAAAATTGAGAAATATATGCAATAAAGGTTAAGGCAATTATGAGAGGTAAGTAGTAAAAGCACCGAAAGAATAATAACGAATAGAATACCGACCATAATACAAGAGTCTAAAATCGAAAGAGTGAAGAATAATAGTACGGCAAGAAAAAAAAATCATAGAAAATAAAATTGAGAACTAAGAAAAGGAAGCAAAACTAGTTAGATTCTCCAGGATTAATGCTTTACCTGGTTGAAATCATGTGTTCCTTATATAATGAACTATTTAAACTTGTGTTGGAAATGTTTGGTAATGTGTTCTGACAACTTGAGAATTTTTGTGCCTATTTGGGCATTGATATGAATGAAGGAAAGAGAATAAAATATTAGAAAGATATGCTTACCTTGGTAATTCAGATTGAATCAGAGTTGGGATGAGTGTATTTATATGGCATTAACATTTATACTCAATGGTGAGGGCCATTGGGGCCAGTGGTGAGGGCCACTGGTTTGATATTTATCTGGCACCGATATATATACTCAGTGGTGAGGGCCACTGGGGGCCAATGGTGAGGGCCATTGGTTTGATGAAAAAGGTGGTGAGGGCCACCTGTGCCATGGAAATGAAACGGTGGTGAGGGCCACCCATGCCATGGAAATGAAACGGTGGTGAGGGCCACCCATGCCATGCTGGTTCCATATGGTATTGTCTCATCCCACTTTGATTCTACTGTTATTACCTTGAGGAGCTAAGTAAGAAAAATATGTGATAATATACAGATGAAAAAAAAAGTATATATGAAAATAAACAGAAAGTGAATTGAAACATATTCGAAAAAGAAAGGAAAGGAAGAGTTTTAAATGCAATAAAAAAAAGAAAGATGTTCTCACCTTATGTTGGGATCGGCCGTAACCAACATAGAGCGAGACACGTAATGAAATAAATAGTACTTCGAGAATAATGGTATCATGGACTGATCACCCATGAGCTATTATTTGAGATGTATATATGACAACACAAGGAAAGTGAGATGAGTCGATACTTAAGGAATGCTACCACACTGCACGAATATACATAGGACATACAAATTCAGTAAGAAGTAAATAAAGAATAAACACAATGCAAAGAGAAGGAAGCTTAGAAATGAATACATTAGAAAGTGAAAAAAGTGCAAGAAGGAATGAGAAAGAACAAACATGAATCAAAGTTGAAGGAAATACAAGAGAGTAATAGTGATGTTTCAAATGAGAAATCGTGACAAAAGTCAAAGCATGTTGAACCACATAATAGTCTATTGGAAAATCTTGTAGAATAATAAATAGCAAGTGAGCAAAGATGGGAAGAAAATAGAATACAAAAGGTAAAACATGTTGAATCTTAAAATAATTAATCCTAGTAAATGAATAAATGTCAAAATAAGGCAATGCGTAAACAATATAGAGAGATGACAGAGAGCAATCAAGTTAATAAGGTCAATTATATAGAATGAGTAAGTTTCGGGGCGAAACTTAAATTAAGGGGGATAGAATTGTAACATCCCAAATCCCAGATTGGTAAGAAACAGACATAAAGGATATGATTTAGGCTTAGAACAAAGGAGTTCAGAACGTGACCTATAACTTGAGCTCAAATTTCATCTAAGTTAATGATAGAATTAGAGAGTCTCAAGGAATACTTAATTGTTTATTTGTGTCTTAGCTAGATGTATAACTTTAAATTACTCAATTTGGAGTTGTACAGAATAAGATATGATGGATTTAGCAGACAATGTGCAAGCTGCCTCAGGACAGCATAGTAGGCTTGATGTCAAAGGACCGTCAAAAATTGGATATAGCTCGGATCGACCTGAAATTTTGACACAATGTAGCCCCGGATTTCTAGTTTCAGTGGGAATAAGAATTACTTAATTTGGAGTTGTGAGTAAAAATATATTAATAAAGAAATACAGCAAGGTCAGGAAGGGATATCAAAAGGACCTAAGTGAAAATTTCTCAAAAGTTAGGGGCAACTATGTAAAACTTAAAAATTATGTGTCGGAAGTTCTTAATAGTGCCCATATCCAACCCCGGAAGAATATTCTAGAGATTAATCGGGTCGCAACGACGTGTAACGGTTTTTCCAGAAAATGTCCCGTTAAAGAAAAACGAAGACATTTTGACTAGGGGCATTTTGGTGATTATCAATTAAAGTTATACATGAATTTAAGGTAGGAAATAAAAACGTTAGTACATAGAGAATGGCGAGGGGTTAAATATGAAACGATCGTCAGTAGAAATGGAGCCGGAGAAAACCCGAGCAAAAATAGGACCTAAAGGGAATTTTGTAAAAAGTTGAGGGCTTATTGGTAATTTTTCCAAATGACTTGGAAACTTAAAATAGACCTTATAAATAGAAAGTAGAGGTCGAGAGGATCAAAACTATATGTAGTTTGACTCGTGGAACTATACGGTTTAAAAGATATGATCGATTAATCGCCGGAGGGTATTTTGGTCTTTTCACACCTTAGACCATAGAAATTTCAACACAAGATGGTGGAGGGGCCAAAATATAATTAAAAGAAAGTTAAGGGCTTGGGTTTTTAAATAAATAAAAGGAGGAGACATTTGGGCTAATGAAAATTTGCCATTTAAAAGTTATAATAAAGAAGAGAGAGAAAAGTGTGGACATTTGGCTTTAAAACATTCATTCATCCAAAAGTGGCCATCATTTCTCCTATATATATATATCATGGCAAGAAGAGAAAAATCTCTCTCTCCCACTTCAAACCTACAGCTTCCATAGAAAAGCACCAAAGAATTTCCAACTTTTGTCAAATTTGATTCAAGTTCAAGGTGAGTTTTAAGGTTTTCAAGTATGTAGAATTCAATTCTAGTATTAATTTTAAGTACTTATATATCTATTGGAAGATTGGAAATTAAGGTTCTTATGGTGGATTTGGGAAAAATTTAAGTAAGTGATGAGATAAATTGATTAAATGGAAGAATCAAGGTTTCTAAGGTTTAATGAGGTTAGATTAGGATTTAGTTTGAAAAGAAATGGAGGATAGCTTAGGATAGCTTATTGTTTTAAATTTCTAAGGTTTATGTTTAAGGTTGTATTCTTGAATTTCTTGAAGGAGAAACAAAGATTAAGGAAGGATAAAAAGGAAAAGCAAAGGGGAATTAAAAGAACAAGGTTTGGTACTTTACCTTTGAATAATTACTTTTGATTTGGTGCTTTACCATAAAAGAAATTCTATTTGCTTACAAACTTTGGTTTATGGAAGTTTTGTTGTTGATGCTTAAATATATTGATTTGAGTTAAACATGAAAAAATTGTTAAAAGGAAGTGTTTGAATCTTCACTTTACTATTAAAGAAGCCTTAATATTGATTTGCAAAAGAAAAATAAACTATCCTATGCATTTCAAATGTTTGGGCCGAAATGGTCCCAAAGTGACAGCTTCTGGACTATTTTTGTGGCAATTGTTTGGGGCAGCAAACGAATGAATTTTTCAACGAAATTTTACATGCAATTAGTCAACATATGAAATAAGTTTTCTGTAAAATTTCAGCTAAAAATAAGATCATTTACTTGGTCAAATGCATGACTGAAGTGGACTGAAATTTTGACGAAAACCCAGATTTTACTATTCATTTGGTCATGCCATTTTGCGTTGCCGATTTGTCTTGCCGCAACACTATTCATTTGGTCAATTTGTGATATTTTGAGGAATGCTTTGAAATGTTTGATGTGTTTATTGTGGATGTTAAATATGTGAAAAAGAGTAATAGTTTGACTAAAGAATGTGTTGCGCGGCATAAATGGCAAAGTGCGATGGGAATTTAAAATGATTTCGCGAGTCATTCTAAAATGAGGTTTGAGACTTAAATTGAATCATTTTAACCTTTTTGCTCTATTGGATAGTGGGAGTGGTAGATAAGGGTATGGTGCACTATACTAACGCATGCAGTACTGCTCATTATTGTGATATGATATTTTATTCAGTGGTGAGGCCACTGAAGCCAATGGGGAGGCCCATTGGTTAACCAGGATGGGGAGGCCCATTCCTGTGATCTGATATCAGTGGCCACTGAAGCCAATGGGGAGGCCCATTGGTTAACCAGGATGGGGAGGCCCATTCCTGTGATTTGATATCGGTGGAGAGGCCCACCTATGTTACAGTGGGGAGGCCCACTGCCTTATCACTATGGTTCCCTATATACCAGTAGAGCCTGAATCAAAGACATATTATTTTTCGTTGAACTATATAATGCAAATGAGTTTGAATTATGATTTTACATTATTGAAAGAATATCACACTGAATGTTTCATGATTTCTATTGGTATAAAGTGGGTTGATTGTTGATTTAATTATTTCCTTTGATTTCAAATACTTTCATATACTACTTTTATTTTTATTGGTAAAGTACCCACTGAGCAACAACGCTCAGCAAGTTAAGTTTTTCTTGACTCGTAGGTTCGGAGCAGTAGATAAATCTTGGGGAAGCAACGACCAGACCACAACAAATCTCAGGGGTAGATCTTTTAGTTCCGTTATGAGTTAGTTAGTTGTGGCATGTATATGAATAAATATAAAAGAGAATTTCTATGTTACAAGTGTATGTTAGTAGTGTGTAATAATCATAAACCTTTACTTTATGTTGTATTAGAAGTGTGAACTCTTCTTGCAGATTTGTAGTTGAGGGTATAAGGTGAATTCATTGGGAGTGCATTAAATTTGATGGTATTCATATTGGTCTGTGTAAAATGTTTTCAAAAATCAGAAAAACTAGTTTTGTCGACACTTGGGATCCAAATTTCTAGGCGAAACTATGGCAAAATTTTTGTAAAAATCGGAACTAAGATTTGACTAAGTAAATTGGTAGCAACATTAGGATAGTGTGGCGCCTCTACTCAGCTTACACATGTATGTTGGGAAGGGGTGTTACAGTCCTCATCAAAAGCAGACGAAAGGATCTCATTGTCATCAGCCTGGGGGCCTCTTGATGAAGAAGCACCAGGATCCCTCATCCCCTGAAATCGAAAGTCTCAAAAATTTTATTCGGATTGATGATATAAATTTTCAAAATGAGAAGCCTGCTGACGACTTGCAGCCAACTCTTCTTGAAGTTTCCTATTTTGTTCTTCGAGCATCCACTGTGAGCCAGATAGAAAAAAGGTAAGAGCATACATAATCATGCATACATATAGCATAAATTACCATTCATATCAATGCCCTGTGGATGAGATGGCATATCTGGCGGGCCAGAATGAGCAAATGAAGGGGCAGTAAAAGAAGGTCCAGCCTCATGATCAAATGAACCAACAGACTGCAACAATCATCAAAAAGTCAAAATAAGAAAGAAACAATTGCAATGGAAAAATGGTTAAAGTCTTACCTGAGAAGTACCAGCCCCGAGATGTGGAGCGAACTCTCCCGCATCTCCATCTCCAACCTCATTTTCTTTTGAAATTTCTTGTATGCCAACAGGAGATACATCAAAGTTCAAGAACCTTCTTTGAATAAAATGGGCATAAAATGGACCTGATGGATGGAGAAATATCTCAACACCATAACCGTACCGAGCCGACCACCATGCATCCTCCGGCATTGACATAATATTTAAAATATATTCCGGGCAATGCATTGGAACCCTCCGCTGCTCTGGACCAAGAAACCACTCATAAACTCTCTCTCCAAGAAACTAGCCACTAGACACTGGGCCAGCGATGACTCGGCGAGAATGTTGGACAGATAGCGCAGTCCTCATGAAAGGAGACCAGTTTGTTCGCTCTTCTGGGTTCCACCAGGTCAAATTCACCTGCAAAATAACATAAGGTAAATATACTTTTACATAAAATTTAAAGTATACTAATGTTATTTTACCTGGTCCCAGGTTAAGCGGCTCAACACAAAGCGGTGAGTATGCACATGGTAAGAGCCGGGAACATCCACACGATCGGACAACCAGAAATTTAACCTTGGATACCCGACCCTCTCTCGGGAAATATCGGGTACCCTCACGAGGTTGTGTTTATATGCCCATGCCTACAATAATAGTAAAGATCAAATTCATACAAGAAAGGAATGGAAATAACATTGGTTGAAGAAGAGTACCTCGACAACCTTCATCAAGAAGAGTACCATGGTAAAGACAGGCGAGACCAGCTTCACCCTAGCCAGAAGATGGTACCGTCCTAAAATAAGAAAGGGCCTTCAACACTGACAAGTGGATGGAGGATTCAGTGCTGCCTAAGATGGTCGACCCAAGCAAATATACTAAAAATCCTCGAGCATACTGTTGGGCCGTTTCTCTGTGAATCTGTCCTTAGTAGTTCATCCAATAGCTACGAATCGGTTCAATTTTTATCATAAAAGGCCCTTTATATGATGGTTCCATACCAATTAATTCCTGAATTTCTTCAAATGTTAAAATATCATTGGTCAGAGGAACCGGAACACCATCATATCGAAGGCCGGTTATAGCGGTAAAATTGATCGGACCAATTGTCATCTCTCCTATGGGCAAGTAAAAAGTATGAGTTGTGTCCAACCATCATTCTGCAAGTGCTTAGACTATGCTTCGGTCTATCTAATACTCCTCGGATGGCAATTGTAAGATGAAGCTCTCAAAGCCGCAGTCTCAAATAATTTGCCTTACCCAAGAAGGCACTACATCATACCATTGTCCGGCTTTGTAGATACACCCTCCGGCCCGAACAACGCAACGATCACGCTAACACGGAGTTGGATAAGTTAATACAAGGTAAGTACATATTATCTTATCTGCTTAAATTAATATATTTTTCCTAGATTTTCTAAAAAGAGCATAAACATAAATAAAAAATAAAAAAGAATAAAAAATAATAATATAAACAAATAACAGAAAGATGAAAAAAAAATATTACCGTGCTCTTTTGGTTTGAACTACGATGAAGCGGCATGCCGGATAGTAGATCTATATTTTCATCCTCATGATGCAGAATAAACTCTAATAACTCATCATTAGAATGAGTCCCTGACCTTGAAGCATGCATTTTTTTTTGAAAACTACGTGCTAAATTTGAAAAAATTTGAGAGAATTATATAAATTTAGAAATTTTGCTGTGAATCAAATGAAGAATTCGTTGGTTTATATAGAGAAATGGCAAGGAAAAAAACAAAATTCAAAAGTAAGTTTTACTATGCATGAGTAGTAAACTTTACTATTGATGAATAGTAAATTTTACTATTTATAAATAGTAAATTACTATTGATGAATAGTTAATTACTATTTATAATAGTAAATACTATTTATGAATAGTAATTTACTATTTATGAATTGTAAATAGTGCATGAACAGTGACTATATAGTAAATGAACAGTAAATTCAATTATTCACTTTAATCATTCAAATGCTTACGTGTGTATAAATATTTTTACACGCAGGGGGCAAGAAGAAGACATGCATAAAAAGTAGCCAAAATTTTTTGAAATAAAAATTATTATTAGCTCGGGTCCAAAACCCAAATTATCCTTAGGTCCAGAACCTAGAATCTCTTCTAAGTCTAGAACTTAGCTCGAGTCCAGAACTTAACTCGGGTCCGAAACCCAAATTATTCTTAGGTCCAGAACCTAGAATCTCTTCTAAGTCCAGAACTTAGCTCGGGTCCAGAACCCAAATTATCCTTAGGTCCAGAAACTAGAATATCTTCTAAGTCCAGAATTTAGCTCGGGTCTAGAACCCAAATTATTCTTAGGTCCAAAACCTAGAATCTCTTCTAAGTCCAGAACTAAGCTCGGGTCCAGAACCCAAACAATCCTTAGATCCAGAACCTAGAATCTTTCCTAAGTCCAGAACTTAGCTAGGGTCCAGAACCCAAATTTCCCTTAGGTCTAGAACCTATAATCTCTTCTAAGTCCAAAACTTAGCTCGGGTCTAGAACCCAAATTATCCTTAGGTCCAAAACCTAGAATCTTTCCTAAGTCCAGAACTTAGCTCGGGTCCAGAACCCAAATTACCTTTAGGTCCAGAACCTAGAATCTCTTCTAAGTCCAGAACTTGCTCGGGTCCAGAACCCAAAATTATTCATAGGTCTAGAACCTAGAATCTTTTCTAAGTCCTGAACTTAGCTCGAGTCCAAAACCCAAATTTTCCTTAGGTCTAGAGCCTAAAATTACTATAACGACCCCACTAGCACAGTCTTACGACAGCTGGTCTATTGGGCCTTTTCTCCCGTAGGTGGACCGTAGTCCCAGCCCTCAACCCAGCAGGCCGCCATAGTACCCGTTCACCTCACGGTTCCCGAGCAGGAATTAGTTTATTTGGCCTCAAATGAGGTCGCCTCCCTCATTCGAACCCATGACCTCCTCCCGTAAGTGGAAACCATGAGATGAATGAGTACCATTTCTACCTGGCGGCCTGCTAGGTTGAGGGCTAGGACTACGGTCCACCTACGGGAGAAAAGGCCCAATAGACCAGCTGTCGTAAGACTGTGCTAGTGGGGTTGTTACAGTTAAAAAGGCACCTTTTTAACTGTAATGACCCCACTAGCACAGTCTTACGACAGCTGGTCTATTGGGCATTTTCTCCCGTAGGTGGACCGTAGTCCCAGCCCTCAACCCAGCAGGCCGCCAGGTAGAAATGGTACTCGTTCATCTCATGGTTTCCTCTTAAGGGAGGATGTCATGGGTTCGAATGAGGGAGGCGACCTCATTTGAGGCCAAATAAATAAATTCCTGCTCGGGAATCGTGAGGTGAACGGGTACTGTGGAGGCCTGCTGGGTTGAGGGCTGGGACTATGGTCCACCTACGGGAGAAAAGGCCCAATAGACCAGCTGTTGTAAGACTGTGCTAGTGGGGTCGTTACAGTAATTTTAGGCTCTGGACCTAAGGAAAATTTTAGGTTCTGGACCTAAGAAAAATTTGGGTTTTGGACTCGAGCTAAGTTCTGGACTTAGAAAAGATTCTAGGTTCTAGACCTAAGGGTAATTTGGGTTCTGGACCCGAGCAAGTTCTGGACTTAGAAGAGATTCTAGGTTATGGACCAAAAGGTAATTTGGGTTCTGGACCCGAGCTAAGTTCTGGACTTAGGAAAGATTCTAGGTTCTGGACCTAAGGATAATTTGGGTTCTAGACCCGATCTAAGTTCTGGACTTAGAAGAGATTCTAGGTTCTGGATCTAAGGATAATTTGGGTTCTGGTCCCAAGCAAAGTTCTGGACTTAGAAGTGATTCTAGGTTCTGGACCTAAGGGAAATTTGAGTTCTGGACCCGAGCTAAGTTCTGGACTTAGGAAAGATTCAAGGTTCTGGATCTAAGGATAGTTTGGGTTCTGGACCCGAGCTAAGTTCTAGACTTATAAGAGATTTTAGGTTTTGGACCTAAGAATAATTTGGGTTCTAGACCCGAGCTAAGTTCTGGACTTAGAAGAGATTCTAGTTTCTGGACCTAAGGATAATTTGGGTTCTGGACCCGAGCTAAGTTCTGGACTTAGAAGAGATTCTAGGTTCTAGACCTAAGAATAATTTGGGTTCCGGACCCGAGCTAAGTTCTGGACTTAGAAGAGATTCTAGGTCCTGGACCTAAGGATAATTTGGGTTCTGGACTCGCGCTAAGTTTTAGACTTAGAAGAGATTCTAGGTTTTGGACCTTAGGATAATTTGGGTTTTGGACCCGAGCTAATAATAATTTTTATTTCAAAAAATTTGGCTAATTTTTATGCATATGTCTTCTTCTTGCCCCCTGCGTGTAAAAATATTTATACACACGCAAGCATTTGAATGATTAAAGTGAATAATTGAATTTACTATTCATTTACTGTGTAGTCACTGTTCATGCACTATTTACTATTCATAAATAGTAAATTACTATTCGTAAATAGTATTTACTATTATATTGGGCCTTTTCTCCAGTAGGTGGACCGTAGTCCGAGCCCTCAACCCGGCAGGCCGCCACAGTACTGGACTGCCCTTGCGGGCCCTCCAGCAGGATTTGTTTATTTGGCTCCCAAAGGAGTCGCCTCCTCGGATCGAACACCTGACCTCTCCCTTAAGAGAGCTAGCGAGCACAATCCAGTACCATTTCTACCACTTTTTTAACTGTAACGACCCCACTAGCACAGTCTTATGACAGCTCTTCTATTGGGCCTTTTCTCCCGTAGGTGGACCGAAGTCCCAGCCCTCAACCTAGCAGGCCGCCACAGTACTCGTTCACCTTACGGCTCTCGAGCAGGAATTTGTTAATTTGGCCTCAAATGAGGTCGCTTCCCTCATTCGAACCCATGACCTCCTCCCTTAAGAGGAAACCATGAGATGAATGAGTACCATCTGGTAGAAATGATACTTGTTCATCTCATGTTTTCCTCTTAAGGGAGGAGGTCATGGGTTCGAATGAGGGAGGCGACCTCATTTGAGGCCAAATTAACAAATTTCTGCTTGGGAGCCGTGAGGTGAACGAGTACTGTGGCGGCCTGTTGGGTTGAGGGCTGGGACTTCGATCCACCTACAAACAGATGTAACACTCCTATACCCCGTATATGCACACTACATACTACTACACCTGTAATATACGTATACCGAATATAGGAGTGTCACAGTTTATATTAGATAACCCAATTTTTCTCTTCTGCAATAATATAAGAAAACTTAATATACTTCATATTATATTATAAACTATACTAGATAAAACATTTATTCATTATGCAGCGGAAAATGTAGTGGTATTTACACATATAAATACATCAAAATCCATGTTTACAAAACATAAAGTTTATACATGTTTGGCAGTTTGTCTCTGATCTTTAAGCCCACAATCAACACTTCAAAGTCTAGACTCGACTTGGTCTAGCTGAACTCTCCGGTTCTACCCTGTCACCTGCGCGATGAACCACAATCGCGCTAAGCCATAGGCTTAGTGGTACAAACCACAATAACAATATGCTTTAATGCAATGTCAATGTCATACTATTCAAGCAATAGAGATCATATTCAAAAATGCTATATTTCATAACATTACATGTAATATCCTCATATATGGTCTAGAAGTTTTGATTATGTTATTGTTATTGTTGTTATTGTTGTTGTTGTTATATTGGATTGTATATATATGTTAATTGCAAGAGAAAAGAAATTGGGAAAGAAAATAGGGTTTAGAGAGAATGGTATATGTTGTGTATATGATGATATATATAACATATAAATGGGTCAAAGGAAGAGTCAAAGGAAAAGAGATATTTTTGTGTTGAGTGTGTAATTACTTAAATGGGCTTATATGAGACAAAAGGTGAGTTATATGGTTAAGGGCATTGAGGTAATTTACCTTTAGAAATCTCTTGGTGGAGATTAAAAGATGGAAAAGTGTTTGACTTGTGGCTATTTTGTTTTCTTTTCATTTTGGGTGCCGGTGATTGAAGGAGAGAAAGAGGAAGAGAAGTGTTCTTGATGCTAGAGTTCAATTGAAGAGGCAATCAAAGAGTTTGGTTAGAGATTTGTGAAATTTCTTCATCTAAGGTAAGAAATCTCTTGTTCTCCTTTGTAAATTTTGAAGTTATGTTTAAAGTGAAGTGTGATTTGTTGATGTAATGATTTGGTGTATTTGATATGTGTTTGCAAGTGTTAGAATTGATTTAAAGTTAAAAATTGGAATTGGTGTTGGTTTGGTTGTGATTATGGAAAAATAAGTGAAGATTGATAGTGGAAAATCAAGAGTAAATTTAAGTTAGGGTTTTGAGATGGTTTGTGTTCAAATGTGTTGTTTAAGTGGTTATTGTGATGAATATGTGTTATGACATGAGTTATATCCATTTGAGTGAGTTTGTGTTGGGAATTATATGTTAAAATGCATTTGGAAGAGGGTTGGATACATTTAGGGTTTATGCATGAGAGACACATAATTTGGGGCGGTCGCTATTATTCAAGTACGGTCGCGACTTAGGTCGGGCTTCTGGCCGCGAAACCTACTGTAATAAGGTTTCATCTTGTAATTGTATGGGGCGGTCATATTCAGGTGAGGAGAGACCGCTAGAAAGGTTCTGTTCACCTTATTGGAAGCAATCTAATCCTACAACAAGATTCTCAAATACATGTTAAATAGATCATCCATTTGAGTTGTCAAGGATCAAAATAGATATCATTTGTCTAACATCATTGTTGAATCATGAAATGTGAAATGATATGGAAATGATAATGCATATGATATTACATGAATAAGGTTATGTATTGTGTATTGTGAGGCTTGTGAATGGTGATGTGTATTATGAATAATGTACTTTGAAATGTGATACTAATAATGCTATATACACAATATGAATTGAGATATGAAATGCTATAAAGCCATTGTGATTGGCTATGAGGATATAATTGAATGATGTATGGCATGTTTGCCTAATTGATGAGAAATATTGAGAAAGAGTTTGATAAAGAGAATAATGAAATAAGTGTAGGTTTAATATGATATTCAGTTTCAGAGTTCTGGTTTTTGGAGGCATGCCTATTTAATGAAAGTTAACAGTCTTGCCGGGTTGAGGATCTCTTCAAATTGAGTTGAATTGAGGTCCAAGAGACTGGGTCTGTTACACTATGAAAATTGATATTATGAGATATTTGATTTGTAACAGTCTTGCCGGGTTGAGGATATCCTCGAGTTAGATGAGTTGATGATCCAAGAGACCGGGTCTGTTACGCTATCCATGGATAGAGATATATATATATATGTATATGTTGCCTACGGGCTTGATAATTGTGTTTATGAACCAAAGCAGTAACTCTGAATTCTGAATATCGTATTAAATACTTGATGGGCCCATAGGTGTCTAGGTTTTATGTATATCATAAATGATGTTCTAATGTAATGAAATGTTAATATTACTTAAATGATGAAATGGACTATTCACAGAATATTGTTTGTTGATTATGATCTTTATTGATTGAGTGTGTATCATTGATGTTGATTTGTTAATACATATATGAAACATTGCATTGCACTAAAGCATAACATTAGCATGAATTGTCTTACTAAGCCCTTGGCTTAGAGCGATAGTATTTAATCGCGCAGGTAATAGAGTTGATCCCGAGAGCTCTTCTAGACCGAGTGAGAGTAGACATTGAAGAGTTAATTTTGGGAACTTAAAGATCAGAGGAGATTTGCCAATCATGTATAACTCTTTTATATTTTGTTAAGATTTTGTTTATATTGTAAATATATATGTAATGATAAATATGTACTCAAATGTTTTCATATGTGTAAATATTTTATATTTTCCGCTGTGTACTACTTAAATGTATTTATGTATCTATAATGTATATTGAGAAAGATGATGGTATTATATAAAAATATTTTGAATGTGGGGGTGTTACAATTGTTTTGGTATCAGAGCCTAGGTTTGAGATTCTCAACCTAGGTAAAATGTAAGAAAAAGACTATTTTGACTTTAAAAGTGGTTTTGAATAACATATACATGTTTGGGATTGGCAACGTCTGATCTTTAATAAGGTGTGTCCTTTTGTGTTTGCAGTGTTAGGTTGTGATGGATTCTCACTCACGTCAGTCGATTGAGGGTAGTGCCGAGAGTATTGCTCCTGCTGAGGGAGCTAGAGTTGATAGTGTTGAGGAGGCACCTGCTTCGGTGTCGGGTAGACCAGCTGGAGAGGAGGTTCCGCCAGCCTGGTTTAGACATATGATGGAAGTTATGAGGCAAGCACCAGTGCAACCAGTGCCACCACCCCCTCAGCCTGTGGTACCGGTGAGGCACTATGATAAACTAAGGAAGTATGGAGCGGAGGATTTCCTTGGTACTACTGATCCAGCTGTAGCAGAACAGTGGCTTGACAAAGTACAGAGGATCTTTATTCAGTTGCAAGCCACATCGGAGGAAAAGTTTGATTATGCAAGATCTTTGCTACAGAAGGATGCATACGACTGGTGGAGGACAGTGCCCCATTCTATGGATGATCCACCGACCTTGTCATATGCGGATTTTCTGAGAGAGTTTGAATTGAAGTATACTCCTAGGGAGTACAAAGACATGAAGAAGATGGAGTTCTTAAGCTTGAAGCAAGATAGCAAGACTGTAACTGAGTATGAGGTTGAGTTTATCCGATTGAGCCAGTATGCTGGGGGCATTATAGCTGATGAGATAGATAGATGCAGGAGATTTGAGGAGGGATTGAGGCCCTCTATCATGTGTCTAGTGGCTGGATCTAGATATCACGATTTCTCCCAGCTAGTGGCAGCAGCTCGGAGTGTGGAGCGAGCTCAAGTTATTGCAGCTGCTTCAGAGGAAGAGGTTAGGGTTAGGAGGCCCCAGTTTGAGGCAGGGTCTTCTTCTGTTAAGAGAGGTAAAGGAAGCTTTGTTCCTAGAGTTAGTAGGAGTCAGAGGTCAGCTGGTAGGTCAGTGCAGTTCCAGAGGCAGAGATTTAGACCTGCAGCTTCAGCGGCGAGTGCTCCGACCCCAGTGACTCAGAGATTCGCTCTACCTGTGTGTACTCAGTGTGGTGGATCACATAGGGGTGCTTGTTGGAGGTATAGTGGGTCACCTGTGTGCTTCAGATGTGGATCTCCTGAGCATTTTATTAGAGATTGTCCAGAGAGACAGGAGCGGATGTCAGTTGATACTGCAGCTTCTCGACCTAGTGTGAGGGGAGGTCGAGCAGGCAGAGGTAGCAGCCGGGGAGGCAGATCTGGGTTCAGTGTTAGACGAGGTGCTACATCCAGAGAGAGTAGACCAGAGGAGGTTGGGTCTTCCCAGAGGATGTATGTTATGCAAAGGCAGCCAGATGCTTCGGCAGTCATAGCTGGTACTTTTTCTTTATTTGATACTTCAGTACTTGCTTTGATTGATCCGGGTTCCACACATTCTTATATTAGTGCATCTGTTTTGCCTGTGTCTGATATGCATGCTGAGTCCCTAGGATTTGATGTGTTGGTGACAAATCCGTTAGGGCATAGTGTGGTTGTGAGTAAGGTGCACCGAGATAGTGCAGTGAGGGTGCAAGGTGAGGAGTTCCTTGGAGATTTGATTGAGATGCCATTTAAGGAATATGATGTGATTCTAGGTATGGATTGGCTATCTAGACATGGAGCTGTGGTAGACTGTAAAAGGGAAATTGTTTCTTTGAGAACTGCTGATGGTAGAGAGGTGATAGTATCTAATGAGCAGGTACAGCTAGCCTCCTTATTTGTTTCAGCTGTTGCAGCCAGGAGGTTGATTAGAAAGGGGTGTGAAGCTTATCTTGCTCATGTGATAGATACTAGAGTGAAGGGTTCTCCCATTGATAGTATTGCCACAGTTGCAGAGTTCCCTGATGTTTTTCCAGAGGAGTTGCCAGGATTGCCTCCTGAGAGAGAGGTGGAGTTTGGTATTGAATTGTTGCCTGGTACCACTCCTATCTCTATTACTCCTTATAGAATGGCACCAGCAGAATTGAGGGAATTGAAAGTGCAATTACAGGAGTTGTTGGATAAAGGATTTATTCGCCCCAGTGTTTCTCCTTGGGGAGCTCCTGTGCTATTTGTGAAGAAGAAAGATGGTACTATGAGGTTGTGTATCGATTATAGGAAATTGAATAAGGTGACTATTAAAAATAAATATCCTTTGCCTAGAATCGATGATCTCTTTGATCAATTGAAGGGTGCAGCTGTGTTTTCTAAAATTGATTTGAGATCTGGGTACCATCAATTGAGAGTTAAAGCTGAAGACATTTCCAAGACCGCCTTTCGGACCAGGTATGGACATTATGAGTTTCTAGTTATGCCTTTTGGCTTGACGAATGCACCTGCAGCTTTTATGGATTTGATGAATAGGGTGTTCAGGCCCTATCTGGATCAGTTTGTAGTGGTCTTCATCGATGACATTCTGGTGTATTCGCGGAATGAAGAGGAACATGACAAGCATTTGCGGATTGTGTTGCAGATTTTGAGAGAGAAGCAGTTATTTGCTAAATTGTCGAAGTGTGAGTTCTGGTTGGATCAAGTCGCTTTTCTCGGACATATTGTCTCAGCTGAAGGCATTAGAGTTGATCCGAGTAAAGTTGAAGCCATTTTAAATTGGAGTCCACCCAAATCTGTGACAGAGGTTAGAAGTTTTCTGGGTTTGGCAGGCTATTACAGACGGTTTGTGAAAGGGTTTTCTTTGATAGCTACTCCACTCACAAGATTGCTTCGTAAGGGAGTGAGATTTGTGTGGACAGATCAGTGTCAGACTAGCTTTGAGCAGTTGAGAGAAATGTTGACTCAAGCGCCTGTTCTTACTTTACCTGTGGAAGGCAAACCATATGTAATCTACAGTGATGCTTCACATAGTGGTTTGGGGTGTGTTCTGATGCAAGAAGGTAAAGTTATAGCTTATGCATCTCGACAGTTGAAACCGCATGAGCTTAACTATCCGACCCATGATTTGGAGCTAGCAGCCATTGTGTTTGCATTGAAGATTTGGCGACACTATATGTTTGGGGAGAAATGTTTTATCTACACTGATCACAAAAGTTTGAAATATTTGGGTGTTCAAAAAGAGCTCAATCTTCGGCAGAGGAGATGGTTGGAATTGATTAAAGACTATGACTGTTTGATTGATTATCATCCAGGTAAAGCAAATGTTGTTGCTGATGCCTTGAGTCGGAAGTCTTTAGCTGGTTTAACTGTTTATTCGCTCTCGTTGCTTGTTGAATTGAGAGCTTTGCATGCCAATTTTGTACCTTGTGATGATGGTGCATTGTTGGCATAGTTGCTTTTGAAACCAGTTTTGTTAGATCAGATCAAAGAGGCTCAGTTGATTGATATGAAGATTCAGAAGATTATTTCAGATTGCAAGAATGGGAAGACTAGAGATTTTGTTGTGAAAGGTGATGGGAGTCTCTGGTTTAAGAACCGATTGTGTGTACCCGATGATGCTGATTTGAAAAGAGTCATTTTAGAAGAAGCACATCAGTCAGTGTTTGCTATGCATCCGGGTAATACAAAGATGTATCATGATTTGAGACAGCATTACTGGTGGATTGGTTTGAAGAGAGATATTGCAGATTTTGTGTCGAAATGTCTCACCTGTCAGAAGGTTAAAGCAGAGCATCAAGTTCCAACTGGATTGCTTCAACCATTATCAGTACCAGAATGGAAGTGGGATAGAGTGACGATGGATTTTGTGTCTAGTTTGCCATTGACACAAAGGAAACATGATGCCATATGGGTGATTGTGCATAGATTGACTAAGACAGCTCATTTCCTTCCGGTCCGGATGGATTATTCTTTGGAAAGGTTAGCTGAGCTGTATATCCATGAGATTGTGAAGTTGCATGGGGTTCCAACTTCTTTAGTGTCTGATCGAGATCCCAGGTTTACTTCAAGATTTTGGAAGAGTTTGCATAGTGCTTTGGGTTCTCGATTACACTTCAGCACTGCTTTTCATCCACAGTCGGATGGACAGTCAGAGAGGGTGATACAGATTATTGAAGATATGTTGAGAAGCTGTGTCATTGATTTCTCTGGAAGTTGGGATAGATTTTTACCTCTTGTGGAGTTTTCTTACAACAACAGTCACCAATCTAGCATTGGTATGGCACCATTCGAAGCATTGTATGGCAGACGGTGTAGGACACCTCTTTGTTGGAATGAGCTTGGAGATAATAAGTTGATTGGTCCTGATTTGATTCAAGAAACTGAAGAGAAAGTTAAAGTGATACGAGGCAGGTTGAAAGCAGCTTCAGACCGACAGAAGTCTTATGCAGATCTGAAAAGGAGAGACATAGAGTTTGATGTTGGGGATAAGGTATTTCTGAAAGTGTCTCCTTGGAAGAAGATTTTAAGGTTCGGTCGGAAAGGGAAATTGAGTCCTCGTTTCATTGGACCGTATGAAGTTTTGGAAAGAGTTGGGCCAGTTGCGTATCGACTTGCTTTGCCACCTGAGTTGGATCGTATTCATAATGTATTTCATGTTTCTATGTTGAGGAGGTACAGATCGGATCCATCTCATGTGTTACAAATTGAATCAATCGAAGTGAGCCCAGATTTGACTTTTGAAGAGGAACCAGTTGCTATCTTGGCACATGATGTGAAAGAGCTGAGAAACAAGAGAGTGCCATTGGTGAAGGTTCTATGGAAGAATCATGCTAAAGAAGAAGCAACTTGGGAAAGTGAACAATCCATGCGAGAGCAATATCCTCAGTTGTTTCAGAGTTGATATCAGGTAATTTCGAGGACGAAATTTTCTTTTTAGAGGGGGAGAATTGTAATATCCTCATATATGGTCTAGAAGTTTTGATTATGTTATTGTTATTGTTGTTATTGTTGTTGTTGTTATATTGGATTGTATATATATGTTAATTGCAAGAGAAAAGAAATTGGGAAAGAAAATAGGGTTTAGAGAGAATGGTATATGTTGTGTATATGATGATATATATAACATATAAATGGGTCAAAGGAAGAGTCAAAGGAAAAGAGATATTTTTGTGTTGAGTGTGTAATTACTTAAATGGGCTTATATGAGACAAAAGGTGAGTTATATGGTTAAGGGCATTGAGGTAATTTACCTTTAGAAATCTCTTGGTGGAGATTAAAAGATGGAAAAGTGTTTGACTTGTGGCTATTTTGTTTTCTTTTCATTTTGGGTGCCGGTGATTGAAGGAGAGAAAGAGGAAGAGAAGTGTTCTTGATGCTAGAGTTCAATTGAAGAGGCAATCAAAGAGTTTGGTTAGAGATTTGTGAAATTTCTTCATCTAAGGTAAGAAATCTCTTGTTCTCCTTTGTAAATTTTGAAGTTATGTTTAAAGTGAAGTGTGATTTGTTGATGTAATGATTTGGTGTATTTGATATGTGTTTGCAAGTGTTAGAATTGATTTAAAGTTAAAAATTGGAATTGGTGTTGGTTTGGTTGTGATTATGGAAAAATAAGTGAAGATTGATAGTGGAAAATCAAGAGTAAAGTTTGAGTTAGGGTTTTGAGATGGTTTGTGTTCAAATGTGTTGTTTAAGTGGTTATTGTGATGAATATGTGTTATGACATGAGTTATATCCATTTGAGTGAGTTTGTGTTGGGAATTATATGTTAAAATGCATTTGGAAGAGGGTTGGTTACATTTAGGGTTTATGCATGAGAGACACGTAATTTGGGGCGGTCGCTATTATTCAAGTGCGGTCGCGACTTAGGTCGGGCTTCTGGCCGCGAAACCTACTGTAATAAGGTTTCATCTTGTAATTGTATGGGGCGGTCGTATTCAGGTGAGGAGCGACCGCTAGAAAGGTTCTGTTCACCTTATTGGAAGCAATCTAATCCTACAACAAGATTCTCAAATACATGTTAAATAGATCATCCATTTGAGTTGTCAAGGATCAAAATAGATATCATTTGTCTAACATCATTGTTGAATCATGAAATGTGAAATGATATGGAAATGATAATGCATATGATATTACATGAATAAGGTTATGTATTGTGTATTGTGAGGCTTGTGAATGGTGATGTGTATTATGAATAATGTACTTTGAAATGTGATACTAATAATGCTATATACACAATATGAATTGAGATATGAAATGCTATAAAGCCATTGTGATTGGCTTTGAGGATATAATTGAATGATGTATGGCATGTTTGCCTAATTGATGAGAAATATTGAGAAAGAGTTTGATAAAGAGAATAATGAAATAAGTGTAGGTTTAATATGATATTCAGTTTCAGAGTTCTGGTTTTTGGAGGCATGCCTATTTAATGAAAGTTAACAGTCTTGCCGGGTTGAGGATCTCTTCAAATTGAGTTGAATTGAGGTCCAAGAGACTGGGTCTGTTACACTATGAAAATTGATATTATGAGATATTTGATTTGTAACAGTCTTGCCGGGTTGAGGATATCCTCGAGTTAGATGAGTTGATGATCCAAGAGACCGGGTCTGTTACGCTATCCATGGATATATATATATATGTATATGTTGCCTACGGGCTTGATAATGGTGTTTATGAACCAAAGCAGTAACTCTGAATTCTGAATATCGTATTAAATACTTGATGGGCCCATAGGTGTCTAGGTTTTATGTATATCATAAATGATGTTCTAATGTAATGAAATGTTAATATTACTTAAATGATGAAATGGACTATTCACAGAATATTGTTTGTTGATTATGATCTTTATTGATTGAGTGTGTATCATTGATGTTGATTTGTTAATACATATATGAAACATTGCATTGCACTAAAGCATAACATTAGCATGAATTGTCTTACTAAGCCCTTGGCTTAGCGCGATAGTGTTTAATCGCGCAGGTAATAGAGTTGAACCCGAGAGCTCTTCTAGACCGAGTGAGAGTAGACATTGAAGAGTTGATTTTGGGAACTTAAAGATCAGAGGAGATTTGCCAATCATGTATAACTCTTTTATATTTTGTAAAGATTTTGTTTATATTGTAAATATATATGTAATGATAAATATGTACTCAAATGTTTTCATATGTGTAAATATTTTATATTTTCCGCTGTGTACTACTTAAATGTATTTATGTATCTATAATGTATATTGAGAAAGATGATGGTATTATATAAAAATGTTTTGAATGTGGGGGTGTTACATTACATTTCATTATCTTATTTAATTGTTTTATCATTTATGATTCACATTGAAACAAAGACAGGTATGGGCCCAAAAAGAATCTAATATGTTATTCAAAATTCAGAGTTACTGCTTTGGTCCATAATCACATTCATCAAGCCCATAGGCGATATATATATCTATCCATGGATAATGTAACAGACCCAGTCTCTTGGACCTCAACCCGGCTAGACCCTAGGGCCCCAGTATCTTGGTCCTCAACCCGGCTAGATTGTTACTATTTTTGAGGCTTACGACCCGGTCTTTTCACCTCAAAAATATCATTTTTCATTTTTATCAGTTGGGCTCGGCTTACGACCCAGTCTTTTCACTTGCCCAGCAATTCATAGGCATGCCGCCAAACCCAGAACTCTGAAAATTGAATAACATACTAGGCACACAATTAATTCATTTATTTCATTATCAATCTCTTTCACAATTCATTTCTCATTTCATTTCTCATAATTAAACTAGGCAACCATGCCCCAATTTTTTCATTTGCATCATTATAGTATACATAGCCAATTGCATTGGACATACATTTTGAATGATCATCATATCTTTCACATTATGCAAATCATAACATTAAGCAAATGTATTAATAATGTAATAAATTACTTAACACATTTATAACCAAATGTGTTAAGTCTCAAAGTCATGTAAATGTATGCAACCATGTAAGTTTGTACTTACCTCAAGAGCAACTCACACCAATCTTGGATTAGGGCAACTCAATCTCTTTAAAACCTAATCCAAAAGTGATAATACACACTCACTTAAAGATACACATGAGATAATAAGGCTAAGAATCAACTAGGGCAAACTCTACACACGACACGCTCAACAACACTGGCGTGTTCCTGATCGTGCCCTAAACTCACAACACAAAAGCTTTGACACACTCAGTGACATGGGCGTGTCACTGGCCGTGTCAATCCTCCCTCAACACAGTAGCTATGAGACACAGAAGCTGTGACATGCTCAGTGACATGGGTGTGTCACTGTTCGTGTCATCCATCCAGAAAACAGAATCATTGACATGCCTAAAGACTTGGCCGTGCTCATGGGTGTGTCAGGCCAAAAATCCTGATTCCGGCAACAACAACATCACATCCAATAAACCTCTTACTTCTACCATCTTCCACTCCAAACAAACTTAACTAAACACACCCATAAACCATACTAACTTGTAAAAACATCAAAACAACTCAATACATACATCAAACACCAATTCATAACCATCACATACACATAACTCAAACACAACACTTGTTTTCTTCCAAAACCAAACTTAACTCTATCTCAAAATCAACACCAATAAGATCAAACACCCTCAAATACACCATAATCAAATATACACATACAATAAACAATCAAACACCAAACTCAAAACACAAACTTAGAAGAAAACCAAAGAATCAAGTGGAGAACTTACCAAAAGTGATGAAAACTCTTAGATTTCCAGCTTGATCACTTGAAACATCCTTCAATCTTGAGTTTGGAAAGACAAAATCTCACTTTCTCTCTTGCTATGGAGCTAGCCGGCCAAGGAGAAAAGAAAAGAAGAAGAAGATGAATAGAGAAAAGCAAAGTCAACACTCAACTCTTCTTTCAACCACTAAAACTCCCTTTAATTCTCAACCAAGCAATTATATTAATATAATATTCATAAAAATCTTCATCCACTTACTAATTTCCATTTCAATTAATTTAATAAAAATAAATAAATCTTCTTTTGACTTTCCATTTCTTTGACTTGTATATGTTGTATATATCTCATATATACAACATATGCACTCTTCTCTTTACCTCTATTCTCTTTCCACTTAAACATATACATTTAATCCAAATACAACAATAAATATTCCAAAACTTTTAGGGTATACTTTGGGATATTACAATTACACTTAGTTTTAGAACCTAAAATTATCCTTGAGTCCAGAACTTGCACCGGGTCCAGAATCAAAAACCTCAACCATCTCAAAAATTAAGTCTTATTGCTTTTCACTCTCTTTCACTAAAGTCTCAGATCATTCAAGCAGTGGGCAAACTGTAGACCCTTAATTTTTGACCTAGTCCGGTTCAATATATTTTAATTAGTCCAAAATAATTTTGTGTTGTCTAATATGTTTTAATTAGTCCAAAACAATTTTTGTTATCCTAATTAAATAATATTTGCTTTAGTATTTAATTTTTATAATTAATAAAAAATAAAAAAATAATAATAATAAACAAAAAAATAAAAATAAAAATAAAAATCGGCGACGAAAAAATCGGCGATGAAAAAAATTCATCGCTGAAGAGTTGCGGCGAAATGGCCTTGGGCCATTTCGCCTGCAGGCCAATTTGGCCGCAGCCCGCAGCCAACTGCGACAGTTTTTTTCTCCAGCGTAATTTTTCCGCAGCTATTTTTTTTCGCCAGCGAAATTTTTTCGACGTAAATTTTTTCTGAAACCAAATACAATTAGGTTTCAGTTTCCTTTTCTTAATTAATGTTTGATTCCGTGAATAACTAAAATTAATCATAAAAATCTTCTATAATTAAGGACTAAAACAACACAGAAAAAGAGGTGAAATTTGAGACCGAAATTGAGGAGGAAAACTTTGAAAGGGAAACAGATTTGAAGAATTCCTTCTGGCAGTGAAATTGATCAGACTTTTGAGAGAGCAAACAAGCAATTCAATCCATCAAAGGCAGCAAAGCTTGTCTTTGTTCTTGTTCATCCAAGAAGTGATTTTTGGTGGAACCAACAAACGAAGGTATGAATTTTTTTATTTGTTTCACTAATTTACAGTAGCTTCATCACTAAAGATCAAAAAATTATTGTTTCTGTTTCTTCAAAGTCAAAAAAACCCTAAAACCTTAATTTACCTTTTCTAAAGCTTAAAAACCTTAATTCGTCTCTTTATTTTTCAAAAATCTTAAAATAGTTGTTTTTGTTTCTTCAAAATCTTAAAACCCTAATCTGTCTTCCAATTTTCCAAAAACCTAAATTGAATCCTTCTCTTTCCAAAAACCCTAAAAAATATCTTTTTTGTTTCTATAAACCTTAAATCATTTTGTTTATTTTCATAAAGTATCATAAAATTATCAATTGTTTTTCCAAATTCTAAAATCTAATGATTCTCCGAAACCCTAATTCTAAAATTTTAAAATCCTAATTCAACTCCGAAACCCAAAATAGTAAACCCTAATTCTCTTAAAACCATTAAACCTTAATTTTTCCAAACCCTAATCCTTTAAACTTTAAAACCTTATAAATTTAAATATTAAAATTCAAACATAGTAAGCCAAAAACAACAATCTAGTGACCGTAAATCATAAACCTAAAGTTTTAAAGTATCCAAACCCTAATTTCATGATTTCACTCCTCAAACACTAATATGGTTAATCAAAGAATTTTATCAACCTCTTAAATTGTAAAACTTTAATCCATTTCAATTCCATTAAAACTCACAGTAGCTTAAACCCATTAAATAAAGAATCTTAAATAGAAACAGTAGCCCTAATTTGAATCTTTACTTGCTTTATTCAATTTTATATTTGATTATGCTTTAATTTATTTTCAATGCTTTGTTGATTTAATTAAGTTCAATACTTGATTTATTTAGTTTATCATGGATGAATGTTTATTTTATATTTTGATTAATACCTTTGATGAATGATTTATTTATGATGAATGGTTATTTACTTTTATCAATTTATTTAGATTTCTAAATGTTGTAAGAGGTATGTTTCCACTCGGTGGGTACCTCATTAGTTAAATATCATGTAATTTAAATTGCTTTTATGTTTTAGACCAATGTAAAGGACATGTTTCTACCTTTCGATGGGTGTCCTATTTAGACATGAATTATGTAAGGGCATGTTTTCATCTTCAGATGGGTGTCCATTTATTTGTTTTGCTTAGACATTTTTTTGAATTTCAATATATCGATGCCTTATTTTAATTATTGTGTGTAATATGGATAATGTTGTTATATTTAAGAATTTTATAATATTAAGACCTGTAAAGGAGGCTGGTCCCAATGAACAGGGCGTTATGGGGGTGCTGGGTCATTTCTCACCTTCCCCACACGTACTCAACTTTTTGAACCCATTAGGGGGTTGGAAATTCCTTAGGAATCGAGTCATCCACCCCTTTCTTTTTCCCGGCCCGTCCGTGTGGCGACTCCATTTTCTCCGGAGTTAGGTCCGTGTTCTCTAAGGCCCTGAGCCTAAACAGTGCCGAAGTTGCAAGAACCATTCCACCGGGAGTGAGGCAAAAATTCCCACTCACAGATAGAGTCATTGCTTATGCCTCTAGACAGTTGAAGCTGCATGAGCTAAATTACCTGACGCATGATTTGGAGTTAGCAACTATAATTTTTGCTTTGAAGATTTGGCGACATTACTTGTATGGGGAGAAGTGTTTCATTTATGCTGATCACAAGAGTTTGAAATATCTGGGTGTTCAGAGAGAATTGAATCTTCGACAGAGACGGTGGTTAGAAATGACTAAAGACTACAATTGTTTAATTGATTATCATCCTGGCAAGGCAACTATTGTTGCTGATGCCTTGAGTAGGAAGTCTTTAGCAAGTTTGACTGCTTATTCGCTCTTATTACTTGTTGAGTTGAAAGCATTGCGTGCCACATTTGAGTCTTGTGATGATGGTGTTTTGATGGCTCCATTGCAGTTGAGGCCAGTGTTATTGGATCAAATTAGGGAGACTCAGTTGATAGATGAGAAAATCCAGAAAATTATGGGAAGAGTCGAGACTTTCATTTGAGAAGTGATGTCAGTTTGTAGTACAGAGATAGGTTGTGTGTTCCTGATGATGCAGGACTAAAAAGGGTAATTTTGGATGAAGCACATCAGTTAGCTTATGCTATGCACCCTGGGAGTACCAAGTTGTATCAGGATTTAAAGCAGTATTATTGGTGGTCAGGTATGAAGAGGGACATAGCAGAGTTTGTATCCAGATATCTCATTTGTCAGAGAGTGAAGGTTGAGCACCAGGTTCCTTTAGGATTGCTTCAGCCATTATCAGTGCCAGAGTGGAAATAGGAGGGAGTGATGATGGATTTTGTGTCTGCATTGCCTTTGACCCAGAAGAAGCATGATACGATTTGGGTAATAGTTGACTAGATGATGAAGCAGCTTATTTTCTTCCAGTTCGGATGGATTTATCTCTTGAAAGATTGGCTAAACTTTATATCAGTGAGATAGTGAGGTTACATGGAGTCCCAGTTTCTTTGGTATTTGACCGAGATCCCCAATTTACATCGAGATTGTGGAGGAGTTTGCAGGATGCTTTAGGCTCTCAGTTACATTTTAGCACTAATTTCCATCCTAAGACAGATGGGCAGTAAGAGAGAGTGATACAGTTTTGAGAGGACATATTGAGGAGCTATATTATCGATTTCACTAGGAGCTGGGACAGATTCTTACCACTGATTGAGTTTGCTTATAACAACAGTCATCAATCTAGTATTGGGATGGCACCTTATGAGGCATTGTGTGGTAGGAGATGCAAGATACCTCTATGTTGGGATGAGGTTGGAGAAGGTAAGTTGATTGGTCCTAATTTGATTAACGAAACAGAAGAGAAAGTAAAGGTGATTAGGAATTGTCTAAAAGCAACCTCAAATCGACAGAAATTATATTCAAATTTTAAAAGAAGAGACATAGAGTTTAATGTGGGAGATAAAGTGTTTTTGAAGGTATCTGCTTGGAAGAAAATTTTGAGATTTGGCCTCAAAGGGAAGTTGAGTCCTCATTTCATATGACCTTATAAGGTACTAGAGAGAGTTGGACCAGTGGCCTATAGACTGGCTTTGCCACCTGAATTGGATCGAATTCACAATGTCTTCCATGTCTCTATGCTTCGGAGGTACAGGTCAGACCCATCTCACATTCTGTCAATAGAGTCAATTGAGGTGGGTCCAGATCGACTTATGAGGAAGAACCAGTAGCTATTTTGGCACGTGAAGTGAAGAAGTTGAGAAATAAGAATGTGCCACTTGTGAAAGTTCTTTGGAAGAATCATGTCACCGAGGAGGCAACATGGGAGAGTGAGCTGATGATGCAGAATTAGTATCCCCAGTTGTTCGAGATTTGAGAGCAGGTAATTTCAAAGATGAAATTTATTTGTAGCGGAGGAGAATTGAAATATTCCAAAATTTTAGAAATTTTAATTTTTAAAAATTAAATAAATGATTTAAATATAAATATATATATATATATAATTAAGTGAAAAAGGAAAATGTGTATATGATATATACATGTAGATTTACATAATATATACAAGTTAACATTTTAATATGGTCAATTGCTATTTTAAATTATTGGAAAATTTTATTTTGTAGTTAGTGGTAGATAATATTTTTATATTAATTAAGTAATATATATTACTTGGTGGAGAGTGAAAGTGGGATAATTTTGTGGTTAAAAGGGGATTAGTTGGATAAAAAGGAAATGTTGATTATCTTCTTATTCTTCTTTCCCCATTGAAGGCCGGCTATCTTCATCAAAGGAAATGAGAAATTTGCTTCTTGTAAACTCAAGTAATTGAAGGATTTCATGTGTTCAAGTTGGTGTTTTGAGGATTTTCTCTATATTTGGTAAGTTTCCAACTTGTTTCCTTGATTTTCTATGGAAGTTTGTATATATGTGAATTGGATGTTTGATATAGTATGTGTTAATGGTTAGTATTGGTATGTATGGAGTTCTTTTGAGTAGTTAACTATGAATTTAGAGTTGGATTGAAGATATGGTTAAGTTTGGTGAAGAGAAAAAGAGTTTTGGGTGTGTAACTTTTGAGTTGTGAAGTCATGGTTGTAATTGTGTATTTTGCTTTTAATTGAGTTGTTGTGATGTATATACAAATAATTTGTGGTATAATGATGGATTTGGTTGAGTTTGTATAGTGTTGAAAAGGGTAAAGAAAGATAATTTTGGATGTGACAATTATGTGTTGATATCAAGATTTTGATATGACACACCAAGTGACACGACCATGTCTTTGGGCATGTTGACGATTCTATTTTCAGTGTTGGTGACACATGAAGTGACATGCCCATGTCACTGAGCGTGTCACAGCTTCTGTAATGTTATAGTATTGACATGTGCAGTGGCATGCCCATGTCACTGAGTGTCATAGCTACTGTGTTGTAGGAGTTTTGACATGGGTAGGGACATGCCTATGTCTCTGGACATGTCTTATTTACTGTAATACAGAGCTTAGGACACAATCATTGATACACCCATGTCACTGAGTGTGTCAAACCTTCTGTGTTGTGGGTTTAGGACACGGTCATTGACACACCCGTGTTGTTGAGCGTGTCATGTGTAGATTTTGTCCTAGATAGTTCTTTTCCTTATTTTTCTTTGTGTTTTTATCCTTGTGTTGAGAGGTTTTGTATATGCCTATAAGTGTGTTACTAAGTGATTATTTATAATCACATTTGGTTTAGGCTTTGAAGAGACTTGAGTTACCTAATCAAAGTGTTGAGGGATATCTTGGAAGAGGAGGTTGAAAGTGGTGTTTGAGCTTGTTTTGTTACTTTTAGAGGTAAGTACAAACTTTGAATAATTGCTTATATATGCATGGCATTTGGACTAAACACATTTGGTTGGAAAATGTGCTAAGCTACTTACTACATTGTTGATGCATGAGTAATATGCTATGATTTGTATAATGTCACAAATGAATTATGTGTAATGTAAACTATATGCAAAAATATGATGATGACCCAAAATGTATGGGTAATGCAAATTGTTATGTATACATTAAAGATGGTATGTAAAGCCATTGATGATGGCTATATTGATATAAATAAGATAATTGAGGCATTGTGCCTATCTTGATCTTGAGAAAAATGTGAAAGATATTGATAATGTAATTATAAAAGAATTGTGTGCCTAGTATGTTATTCAATTTTTAGAGTTTTATATTTGGTGGCATGCCAAAAAAGTAACAGTCCCTTGAAGCTAGGTTGGACTTGGTCCTTAAAGCCTAGTTGGGATGTTACATGATGTAGCAGTCCCTTGAAGCTGGCTTGGGCCTAGTCCTTGAATCCTAGTTGGGATGTTACATGATGTAGCAGTCCCTTGAAGCTGGGTTGGGCCTAGTCCTTGAATCCTAGTTAGGATGTTACATATGAGGTTATCCTCATTGTGATTATGATTTGCCTTCAGGGTTAGATACATGGTGTCATCTTGGACCAAAGAAGTAACTTTGGGGTTTGAATAGCATATTAGATCATGTTGGGCCCATGCTTGTGTTTGTTTTTATGTGAATTATGAATTGTGAAACAATTGAGCAATATATTAAGATATATTGTTATGAGATATAATATCCTTGTGCATTGGCATTGCATTTGAACTTTATTTTTATCAAAGTTTGTATCACTAGGCTTTTGGCTTAGCGCTATTGTGATTCATCGTGTAGGTGACAGGTTAGATCTTGTTGAGCCGGAGAGTTCATTTAGACCGAGTCGAATCTAGGCTTGAGATCTTGAGCGCAGAGTTAATTGTTGGAGATCAATATCAGAAACAAACTGCCAGCATGTATATATTTTATATTTTTGTACATATTGACTTCATGTATATTATGTTATATTTTGATGTATATATGTATATATATCACAAGCTATCAAGAACGTTTTGGATAAATATTTGGTAATGAAGTTATGTATGTATTTTAGTAAGAAATATTTTATCTATTATTTACATTATATCATTTAAATGATTTAAGTTGATACAGACTCAAAAAGTAAGGGTTTATTTTATTAAAATGGGTTGTAGCATTCTTGTATCGTATATTCATATATTACATATGTTGGGTGTATGTATTGTACGTGTATAGGGTATAAGTGTGTTACATTTGTTTTGCCTTTTTAACTGTAACATCCCAATGGCCCTGGGCTTATGACTCAGTCTTTTCACCTAGCCCGATTCAAGGGACTGCTACAGTACCACTTTCCCTCACGGTTTCATGGCAGGAATTGTTTATTTGGCCCAACTCAAGGGTCTCCTCCCTCGTTTCGATCCCAAGACCTCCTTAAGAAAGTCTTTATGACCAAATGACTACCATTTCTTCTAGAAGTGGTACTGTAGTAGTCCCTTGAAGCGGGCTGGGTGAAAAGACCGAGTCGTAAACCCAGGGCCATTGTGATGTTATAGGTTTTGTCTTAAAATGTTGTTTTTCTAGTCTAACTCAGGTTAACCTAAGTCTAAGTCTAATTTTAGGTTTCATTTTCTAAACTTAAGTCTAGAGTTCAATTTTTAGGTTCATATGCTAACCTAAGTTTGAAGAAGGATTGATTAAGGTTCTTTTGCCAACTTAATTTGAAAAATGACCTAATTTGAAAAATCATTTGATTTTGGTTCTTATGCCAACCTAATTTGAAAAAGGATTTGATTAAGTTTCTTATGCCAACTTAATTTTAAAAAAGATTTGATTTAGGTTCTTATACCAACCTAATTTGAAAAAGGATTAATTTGAGGTTCATATTTTAACTTGATTTGAAAATTATTTGATTAAGGTTCTTATGTCAATCTAATTTGAAAAAGGATTTGATTTAGGTTCTTATGTAAACCTAATTTGAAAAAGATTGGATTTAGGTTCTTTTGCCAGCCTAATTTTGAAAAATTATTTGAATTAAATTTAAGTTCTTATGCCAACTTAATTTTGGAAAAACATTTAAATTAAAATTAATTACTTATGCCAACTTAATTTTGGAAAAAGATTTGAATTAAAATTAAGTTCTTGTGCCAACTTAATTTTGGAAAAAAGATTTGATTTAGGTTTAAGTATCTTTAAAAGCTAATTCTGAAAAATTAATTTTATCATTTTTGGAATCATGTGGATTTTAGGCTTAAAACCTAATTTTATGGAAATAATTCTTGAATTTTCATTTTAAGTTCAATCAAGGTCCAAAGGACAGTCTTTGGAATTCATTCATCGCTCAAAGTCCAATTTAAGGTCTAAAGGATAAGCCTTAAAGTCCATTGGTTGGTTAAGTCCAATTTAAGGTCCAAAAGACTGGCCTTGAAGTTCAAATAATCCATTCATCCATCAAAATTTAATTTAAAAGACAAAAGTTTTAGGGTTTACCTTCTTTGATGCATTTGGTTGTGGTGGCTTGAGTGTATGATCGGACTGGAGTTCCACGATGGTTCAAGTGAAAAGGTTGCTAAGGAAGCAGCTGGCTTGGGGTAGTTTAAGAAAAACAAACCACAAGTGGACCAAGCACCCAAACTAGCTAAGGATGCTAACTTTAGGTGGTTTTCACTAATGAAGATTGAACCTTTTACTTTGAAGAAGAAAAAAGGGGAGAGAGTAAGACAAGAAGCAATTCGGTTTGCTTGATTGAATGAAGTGAAGAAAAATGAGTGGATAGGGCCTATTTGTAAAGTTTTGGAAGGTTAAAATTGAAAAATTCCTATTAGAGCATCATAGCACGAAATATGTGCCTTGAGGTAGGCAGCACTTGATGCCACAAGGCAAGATTGCAGGCACAACAAGCCCCAATGGGTTCATAGCTTCCCCCCCACTCTCATGGTTAAATTGTTTCAAAAGTAACCAAGTGTAAACCTTTAAATTTTTACCTAATTTAAAATTAGACATTTAAAATTTTCAAAAATCAAATTTATAAAAATTAATTATTTTTAATTTATAAAAAATTTGGTGCAATCAGGTCGCCCTAGGCACGACGGTCAAGACACACGCCCTCTACAACATAATTATTTGCACCCTTATAAATAGGGGTCCCTTTTTCAGTATAAGGGTTTGAGTTTTTGGGGAATCCAAATTATGCCAAAATTACTCTAAAGTTCTTAAAATTAATTAATCACCCAATCAAATTTATTTCTTCAATTTAATATGTTGATTCCTTTGTTACATTAAGTTACATAGTTAATTCTTGAGCAACTTAAGTGGAGCTCCAAAGTGGTAAAGCACTCCAGCCTTACATCAAGCGAAGGAGATCCCCAAGGGTATTTCTCCTAACTTTTTCTCTTTTCAATTCGATAATGAGACTAACCAAAACAAATTAATTGAGTCCTTTGCAATCAAATACATAAACTACTTACAACTTTGATTCTCATTCAAATGAGATAAGTAGGCATACTCTAAAATTTCACTCCAGGTAGAAAGCCCACACTAAAAAACCACAAATTTACTTTAATAAATCTATTTCAATTTACTTTCTTTATTTTTGCAATTTAAATTATTGCAAGTTAATTTTAATGAATACATTTTTTTTCAATTATTATTTTTTTTAAGTTATATTAGATAGGGATTTGTGCTTGACCTAGAACCTTGAAGAGCTAGAGTAAACAATCCCAGTGTATACAATTTTGGGGTTGTAATCAATTTACTTTCCTTGCAATTATGGATGTCATATTTATCTATTACTCAAGCATGATTATAACTGTCATACATAATATTCTTATCATTCATATGAAATTCTTTTTTCCATCACAAAAGTTTAAGAATTAATTAAAGAGGAATATGGTTTAATTAAAATTACTTGAAAAACTAGCCTAAAACCCATTGTGTTAGTTTCAGATTAGTGCCTTTTTTGGGTGAAAATTTAACATTTTTCATTAGAGTCAAAAAATGGATTTTCCTTAAAATTTCCAAAATATACAATTTGAGATGGCGACTCTCCAATCAGCTTTCACAATAAGCCATTTTTTTTAGACAAGAAGAGTAATTCTTTTTCAAAATAAAAAAGATCAATTTTTAAGCTTGTGCTTACCGAACTGATTGGAGATCATATGTTGCGGTGTTGTGTGAGACTAAGCCCAGTTGAACATTTCAGCTCCATGTCCCAAGTAGGTCGAATCGGTGCTTGGGTGAGACCTCACAATTGACAACTCCATTGAGGATGTTTAATAATTTAAATATAAAAATTTTCATTGGGTTTTTTTTTTGAAATTAATTTATATTCCTCTTTAGTTAGTTTTTATCCTTCATCATGCATAATGGTTCTTTACCATTTAGTTAGGAAATCTTTGGGTAGCAAGTAGCATCCATTTGCCCACCTTCATTAGATATATTGGAAGATAGAAAAAGTATCCAACCTGTGATGAATCCTCAACCCTTTTAAAGTGTAACGGATCAGATTCTTTATTTGACATGGAGTTAGGTATATAGTTGTCCTAGTGTGATGAGACCCTTTGGACTAAACCACCCTTTTCATATAAAGACTATAGATCTTACCCCTAAGTGGCATGAACAATAATCCTATACTCATGAAATCTTTTTTTTACATTCATGCAAACATGCATGCATGCTATTGGAAATGCTCCTAAAACTTTAAGGCACCATTCCCTTAAAAAATTCAATCCAAATTAAGTTTAAAATACATTACTTCAACCCATTAAACCTAAATCATGTTGGTTTACCACCATAGATACAAACCACCTTAGCTTACTCAAAATTAGTTGACTTCATCGAATATGAACCTTAAGCCTTAACCATCAAGCATGCACCTAAGCCACACTGGCTTAATCCACCAAAATAAAGCGACAATAGCCTGAACACCTAGATATAAGACTAAGCTCCACCGACTTAGAATTTCCTAAAAATTGAGCCACCCATCTAATTTGAGTCACCTGACCATTTATCAAAACAGCCATTCAACATATGCCGCATGGTTAAACTACTAAAAATCTTTTTAACAAAACCTAAAAGATAAAAAAGGTTTAAACCCTATTGAATCACTATGTGCCCAACATCAGCACTAACCTGTTACCAACTCACAAAAATATCAACGTTATTGCTTCTTTAGCATATAGTGAAAAGGATCCTACCTCTCTAATCCAAAATTACTGCATTGTGCTAGATCTTAGTGATTTCCTAGATGAAGTTAATGCAATGACAAGGAGTAGAAGGGTTACTCAACCACCATTGGATCTGTCCTGATCAACTCCTCCTCCAAAGAAAAACTTAACCCTGAACCTAAAAAGGATTCCATACTAAAACAGCTTAAGAAGACCCAAGTTAGTCTTTCTATATGGAGCCTTCTTTAGTTTAGCTATTCTCATTGCCAAGCTTTTTGTAAGGCTTTAAGTCAAATTCAAATACTAGCTAAGACCATGATAGAGTGAAATTTTAATTAATATTTTGGATAATTCTAACCATGATCTGAGTTGTTTTCCAATTGAATTTGATGAATTTTGTTTATTTGAGTTAGAATTCTCCTATTTTAACTTGGAAAGGCAAGATACAAGATTTTTAATGATAAATGGTACAAAATTGAAGAAAAGTATACAAAAATGAAGAAAATACAAAAGCCATGCCCATGGCTAATGCATCCCAGTTAACTCTAGCAAGTGCACTAGTCATATCAGTAATATAGATTTGTGAATCCAAATATAGTCCCATGAAGACCAAAGTTTAAAAGCCAATTATTATATTATGCTGACTATTATTTGAAAAATAATACTTGAATGAATAAAAATTGAAGAAAAATCTAAGATTAAACCAAAGTTTTGGAAATTAAATATTTTTGGTGAAATAAGAATAAATCAATCAATAAAATATGCTAGAGTTCACAATCCCCCTAAACTTGCATAGATATCAACATTGATTAAGAAATTGAGTTAAGATTGACGGGTTATCTTTTAGCCTATCTAACCTTATTTAGGGACATTGCTTTTCAAATTAATATTAAACTCTTATTCAGACACTTTAACATTAATTTGCATATGTTCAAACTTGGTTGTTAGACCTTATTTAGGGACACAAATAGTGCCATAGGCTAGTATCAGATAATCTATTTGAATAAATCCTCAATTAAACCTATTATACAAAAAATACCTATATAAATCAAGCATTCAAATCTCATTGAATAAAAACCCTAAGTTCTCTATTCGACACATCATCAAGGAATTTAATCAATTAAATATTGAATACAAGCATTAAGAACAAGAAATTTGTATAAAAAAAAACTCAAATTTCAATAATCAAAATCAATACCCATTGATAGTTTAGGGTTCATGTTTTCTCAAACAAAAAGAAATTACTCCATACTTAAATATTAGAAACTAAAAATGAAATTGAAAGAAAGCATGATAAGAATAATCAAACTCTTGATAGTTGTTTTTGGCTTCAGCTTGAACCTCTTCTCCAATGTAGATTTTGTCTTTAAAGAGAAAGAAGAAGAAGAAGCCTCAAATTTGCATGAAAAACCTCTTGTATTCTTTTCCAAATTTGCGTAAAAACTCCCCAGCTTTCCTCTATAACGTGTTTGTCTTCTCTTTTTTTTAAATCCCTCACCTTCCTATTTTCTCTAGGTTACAATTAGTAAACTTTCTATTTTGTTTAGAACTAAAAAAAATAGGAAAAACAAAAATACAAGAATTCCTAAATAAAATAGGAAAGTAAATAAGTTAAAGAAGTCCTAAAAAAATAGGAAAACAAAAGGAAGTCCTAATGAATTGAGGAAGCTAAAAAAAATCCAAATATCTGCTGTAAATTCATGCATTTGCATGACCATGCATCTTCCCATGAGCCTTTATGTCTTTCAAAACTCCACACTAGAAAAACTCTGGCAGCCACATGCATGACCATCAGCATGCCCATATGTCTGCCCATGTGCATCTCTGCTCTTTTTGTGCTTTCACTAGATTTTTGTTGTATTTTCCAAAATTTACCTATAAAAACATAAAATAAGACTAAATAACCAAAATAACTAAAATTAAATGAAAAATAAGATAAAACTAACAAAACTAACAAAAACTAAAGAAAACTAATGCAAATGTTGTCCTAATTTGTGTATAAAATACACATTTATCAATGGCTCTTGAAGGCCAAGACCCTAGACTTCAAACTAAATCTACCAAGAAGAAAAAAATGAATTCCAAAACCAAACGAAACCCATGGTCGTGGCATTCCAAGGCCATGCCCATTGGATTAGTTTGCCTACTGTCCAAGAGAAGAGAAGGAAGAAAAGTTAGAGTTTGTAGCTAGTGTTCAAAAGCCATGATCATGGCATTCAAATACCATCCTCATGGTCTTCGTAGCTGCCATTTACAGCTAAAAATTTGATCGAAACAGTACATTCGAACTCAGGCCACAACCTTGGCATTCATATGCCATGACCATGACACTGAAATTTATGACTTTAAGCCGAAAAACTTGAAAATTGAAGAACCAAATAACTGTAAATAGTTATACTTAACTTGTCTCCACCAAGAAGCTTAGTTTTTCTTTGAGAAGAAGAGTGAAACTAGGTTCAAGAAGAAATTCAAAGTTCTATGTGAGATTCCTCTTCAATCTAAGAAGAAATAGAGTTTGATCTTTCCTTATTAAATTATGTTTTCAATTTTTGTCTTTAATATTTTTAGTTTTTTTATTCAATTATGAAGAACTAATTTTATTTAGGGTTGGTACCTTATATTGAATTTGTTATGGAATGATAAATGCTTACTTGATTTAATTTAGTTTATCCTTGATTATTTTGTTATTTTTGATCATAATGCTTTAGTTATCTGGCCAATAATTAATTGAACTGAGATGTTGTGTGATGGAGTGAGAGTAGAAGCATAACATTAGTCTAAGGAAATAACAATTTTAACCAAGTTTTCACTTAGAGATAAGGTTAACACTTAAAAGGTTGATTCAAGATTCTCTACTTATCACTTTATTACTTGATCATGACTTATGCACTTGCAGCTTAGGCATATGGTATAATAGAGTCCTCAACAAGTTGTTGGCACCGTTGCAGGCAAGGCAATGATTCTAATGTTAATTTTATTAAAATGTTATTGCTTTGGGTTTTTATTTTCTATATTAATTCTTTACTCTTACTGAAAAATTTTTGGTTTATATGCGAAGAAATCCAAATATAATCTTTGAGCCATATAATCCTAAAATTGAACGATTTTGTAGGAAGAAGAACAAGGAGATCCTCAGAACATGACTCTTAAGCAATATGCTATGCCTTCGGCTCAACCAAGGTCTAGTATAATAAAACCACTAGTGCAAGCCAACACTTTTGATCTTAAGCCAACACTTATCAATTTGATCCAACAATCAGTTTTCCATGGTTTGCCACATGAAGATGCATATACTCACATCTCTAATTTCTTGGAGATGTGTGACACTTTTACAATCAATGGAGTGTCTGATGATGTAATCCATTTGTGACTTTTCCCAGTTTCATTAAGGGATCAAGCAAAAGATTGGTTAACTTTTAAGGCATAGGGCATATTTACCACTTGGGATCAATTAGCCGCTGCTTTCTTAGCAAAATATTTTCCACCTAAAAAAATGTCTAAATTAAGAAATGATATCACAAGCTTTATTCAACAAGATGGAGAAAGTTTATATGAAGCTTGGGAACGATTTAAAAATTTGCAAAGGAAATGTCTACACCATGGAGTCCCTAATGGCTTTTGATTCAAACTTTTTATAATGATCTTCATCCAAATATAAAAGGCATAATAAATGCAGGAGCCGGTGGTGCAATAATGAATAAAGCTCATTCTAAAGCAAATGATTTAATTGAAGAAATGACAGCAAATAACTACCATTGGATTCAGAAAGTAGTATTCATAAAAGAGTTGCAGGTTTACATGAAATTGTTAATTTTTCTTTGCTTGCAGCTAAGGTGGATACTATAGCCAAGAAATTGGAGCATGTTAACATATCATCATCATCTTCAACTTGTGAAGGATGTGGAGGAAGCCACGATGTAGCAGATTGCATAATTATGGAGCAAGTCCAATTTTAGGGTAATCAAAATAGGGGTCCAAATTTTCCTTAAGGGAACACATATAACCCAACAAGGAGAAATCATCCTAACTTGTCCTAGTGAAATCAAAGCAATCAAAAAGCACCCTATCAACCTCTATGCATGAAAAACTAAAATCAAGGTTTTCCTCCACTAGAAAAGCCATCATCTGAATCTGTATTGGAGAAATTTATTGGAGCAACATCAAAATCTTGTGACAAACTTGAAAAGCAATATGATAAGCTGGAGTAAAAAATTGAATGTCTCTCAACTCAAAATAAGAATCTTGAGACACAAGTAGGTCAAATTGCAAGTTCTCTCAACACTCACAATCAAGGAGCGCTTCCTAGCCAAACAGAGATTAACCCGAGGGAGCATTGCAAGGCTGTAACCTTAAGAAGTGGCTTGTAACTTAAAGATTGTCAATCAAACAAAACACTAAATTTGGTTAAGGAAAAAGAAAAAAATAAGAAGTCAAAGAAAAGGAAGTACCAAAAGAGATTGTTAAACCATATGTGCCTCCAATTCCTTTTCCTTAAAGACTAGGGAAGCAAAAATTAGATAGACAATATGAAAAATTTGTAGAAGTATTGAAACAACTTCACATAAATATTCCTTTTTACAGAAGCATTAGCGCAGATGCCCACTTATGTAAATTTTTTTAAGGAGTTGCTGTCTAATAGGAGGAAGCTAGAAGATAATGTTAAAATTGCACTTACAGGAGAATTTAGTGCAGTAATCCAGAATAAACTTCCTTCAAAATTTAACGATCTAAGGAGTTTTTCTATTCCTTGTACTATTGGTGAAGTAGATTTTCATAAAGCTTTATGTGACCTAGGTGCTAGTGTCAGTATAATGTCTAGTTCTATTTGCAGGAAACTTGGCTTCACACAACTTCAACCAACAAGGATATCTCTTTAGTTAACGGATCGTTCAATAAAAACAGATGGAGTAGTAGAAGTTATCCTTGTAAAAGTGGATAAGCTCTATATTCTAGTAGACTTCGTGATTCTTGAAATGAACAAAGATGTAGAAATTCACTTATTTTAGGAAGGCCATTCTTTGCTACAACTGGAGCTATGATTGATGTTCATGGAGGAAAACTTACTTTACAAATAGGAGAGGAGAAAGTGGAATTCAACTTGACAAAAGCAGCAAGAAATCCTGCATTTCTTAATGATTGTTTTCTGGTGATGTCATAGATGAATGTGTGAAACAATATTGTGAACCAAATGTTAAATATTCTTTAGAAACTTGTCTTGCATAGAATTCCACTCTAGAAGATGAGAATAAAGAAGTTACCGCTTATGCTTTAGCATTGGAAAAATCTCCAATGATGTACTTTCAAAAATTGAACCACTTGAAAAAGGTAAAACCCTACCTATTCCTTCTATTGTTAGAGCTCCATAATTGGAATTAAAACTTCTTCCCAACCATCTTAGGTATGCATTTCTTGGACCCAATAATACCTTGCCTATTATTGTAAATGCTAATCTGTCTAAAAATCAGTCAAGTCAAACCTTAGATTTGATTAGGAAATATAAAAATGCGATAGGTTGGACTATATATGATATTAAAGGAATTAGCCTTTCAATATGTATGCATAGAATTTTATTAGAAGAAAACTCTAAACCTGTGACAGATCAACAAAGGAGATTGAATCCAAATATGAAAGAGGTAGTAAAGATAGAAGTAACAAAAATATTAGATGCAAGGATAATTTATCCAATATCTAATAGTTCATGGGTGAGTCTTGTTCATGTAGTTCCTAAAAAGGGGGGAATGACTGTGATAACAAATGGAAATAAAGAATTGATTCCCTTAAGAATAGTAACTAGATGGCATGTTTGCATAGATTATAGGAAATTGAATAAAGCTACTCGTAAGGATCATTTTTCTTTACCATTCATTGATCAAATGCTTAAAAGACTTGTAAGTAATGCTTATTTTTGCTTATTAGATGGATATTCAAGATATTTTCAAATTCCTATAGCACAAGAAGATCAAGAGAAGGCCATATTCACATGTCCATATGGAACTTTTGCTTATTGAAGAATGCCCTTTGGACTGTGTAATGCACCAACAAATTTTCAAAGATGCATGATGGCTATATTTTTTGATATTGTAGAATTAATTGTTGAAATTTTTATGGATGATTTTACTATTTATGGTTTCACTTGTAATAATTATATACAACATTTGGAACATGTACTTAAAAGATGTGAAGAAATAAACCTTGTTCTCAATTGGTAAAATGTCATTTTATGGTAGAAGAAGGAATAATACTTGGAAACAAGGTTTCCCAAAAAGGAATTAAAGTGGACAGCAAAAATAAAGTAATTGAAAAGTTACCACCACCAACTAATGTTAAAGGAGTTTGCAGCTTCTTAGGACATGCAGAGTTTTACAGGCATTTTATTAAAGATTTTTCAAAAATTGCTAAACCTTTATGTGAATTATTAAATAAAGATGTTTTTAATTTTTATAATGAATGTTTAATTGATTTTAATAGGTTAAAGGCAGCTCTTACAATAACTCCTATTATCTAACCATCTTATTGGTCTTTACCATTTGAGCTTATGTTTGATTCTAGTGATTATGCGATTGGAGCAGTTTTGAGTCAAAGAAAGGATAGGAAAAATCATGTTATTAACTATACAAGTCGAACCCTTGATAACACACAAATTAATTATGCTACAATAGAAAAGGAAATGTCTGCTATAGTTTTGGCTCTTGACAAATTTAGATTTTTGGACAATTAAACTTTATTTTGATTATTAGCAATCAAATTAACATGTACTAATGATTTCAAATAAGTTTGTTGTTGTAGGCATAAAATCCTAACATTTGTGCGACCGCTAGAGCCAACTGAGGGACCTCACCAATAGAGCCAAGGTCCATAAAATTCATAGAGGAGTTTGCGGTCTCAATGTATGGTAAAGCTAGAACCCCGAAAAAAGAGCGATTGCACCCGAGCACCAAGCGATTGCACTAAAAGCCGAGCTAAATTAACAAACCTACAGAAAGGATATCGGTATCATAGCATGGTGAAGTCAGTATGCGAGGAAGCCGTGCGACCGCACCACCATAGTGAATGATCGTACATGCTAATGGCCCAAAAAACTCAAAAATGGTAGAAGAGATAGCGGTCAGCCCATGTGATACTTCCTCAATGCTCAATCATCTGTGCGATCGCCCAAGACATCCGAGCGAACACATAATTCTAATACATTTGAATTTTAGTGCCAAATACCTGGGACCATTGATAATCAAATGCATGGATGAATAAATTCAAATTTAATGGTAACCTTATGCAAAGCGACCACACTAGGAGTTGTGTGGACGCATGATATGGTAGTATTGGCAGTCAAGATCCTGTCAGACAATAAAATCTTACCGTTGGAGTTAGCCGTTAGATTAATTTTTAAATTATACGACTGCACATGGGATCGAGCGACTGCACAAGCTGACTCAACCACCAAAGTAGTGGAAGTCAAGCTCTAAACATGCGAGAACAACTTCAAATGGATAGTTCAAGTCCAATTGGCTATAAATACCCCAAGTAACTTCTTGTTTGAGGGTAATTTGTGATTGTAATAGCCAAGCATAATAATTTTCATTTCTTTATATCAACATTTCTAATTGTATTGCTTTGAATGTTGGGTGTAAGCATTAAACACCATTGAAAGTTTAAGTGTGAGCTTGGAAACACTTAAGTTTTAGAGTGAGCCTGGGAAAACTCTTGTTTGGGTTGTGAGGAAAATTCTCAAACCTTGTAAAAGTTCGGTGTGAGCTTGTGAAAAATACCAAGTTAGAGCTAAACTTGTAAAAACTCAAGATTAGTGGAACCTTAACAAGTTGTTAAGGAAGTGGACACAGGATTGAAGTAATCCGAACCACCATAAACTCCTTGTATTCATTCTTCCCTACTCTACTCTTTTCTTGATTTACTTTGCCTTTGATTTTTTATTTTTCCATCATTTCTTCAAACAACCAATTTACCCCTCCCCTTGGTTGCCTTCTTGGGACAACAATTGGTATCAGAGCCTCCAAATTTCAAGAATCTTAATTGTGAAATTTGATAAAAAAAAAAATGGCAACCTCCTCTTCATCTACCTCAACCTCTCATGGAAATTTCATTTCTTTCCTTAGACCTTACTTTGATGGAATGGATTTCTCTTATTGGAAATACAAGATGAATTTGTTTCTTGATAATGAGGAAATTGAGCTTTGGAATTTCATAAAGAATGAGTGAAAACCTCCTACTGATGAGGTAGATGGTATTCAAGTGCCTTTTCCTAGAAAAAAGTGGATGGATGCTCAAGAAAGAGCTTGCTACAAAAATAATAGGGCATCCTCCATCTTGGTAAATTCTATATCTAGAGAAGAAGTTGGAAGAATACAACATCTTACTTCTGCACATAGAATTTGAAAAACTCTTGACAATTATCATAAGGGTACTACCCAAGTGAGGTTCACTAAAACCTAAATGCTTGTACATGAATATGAGCTCTTCAAGATCAACCCCAATGAAAATGTCACCGAAATGACAAATCAGTTACTTGCTATTGTCAATGACTTGAAAAAATATGGAAATATATATATATCAAGGTGATGTCAATAGTAAAATATTAAGAGCACTAAAATCCAAGAAGAATTTTGAACCAATGGTCTCTTCAATTGAAGAAGCTCATGATCTTAGTACTCTAAGAACCGATGAGCTAGTTGGCAAGTTCCTCACCATTGAGTTACATATCGAAAAAGAGTAAGATAAGGGTGAGAAAGACAAGAAAAAAGTCATAGCTATAATGTTTAAAATTTTAAATAGTGAACTTTTTAATTAATATTGATAATTGATAGTAAATAGTGATAAAAGTGATCTGAATAAATGATGTAAATAGTAGATCTTAAAATTTACTGAAGAAATTATTTATTTTTATAGTTTTACAAAACTAAAAATCGAATTGAAATCAAAGGTTAAGATTGAGGGTGCACCGAAGTTAAAATGAGATTGGCCACACTATATTAAACTACATATATATATGTGTGGACAAGTGTGTGAATGTAGAAGTTTTTTTCTTCTTATCTCTTCTTCTTTCCACGCCTACCATCACCTTCACCACCAAAACTTCTCCTTTATTCTTCTTTTAAAAAATTTAGCTAAAATTTAAAAGGATATCACATCTAGTTATAGGTTTTTAAAAGAATAAGCTAGAAAAGGTAAGATTATCAACAAGTGATTAAAGAAAAAGAGGGATTTTGAAAAGTTATGTGCTTATGTATTTATAATTTTGCAAATACTTGAATTTCTATGAATTTTAATGTTTGAATTGGTTGATTGAGTTATTTATAATGAATTATTATTGAAAAGTATTGGTTAAATGGATTGATGAGTGAAAACGAGTTAAAGGAACATATAAGTGATGAGTATGATTCTTAATTCAATGATTATAAGAAATGAGTAGTTTGATATTGTTTTTAGCCATTAGTGATGGTTAAAGATTGATTAATTAATGTTTAAGTAAAGAATTAATCAACCAGGAGAAATGAGTAGTATCATTAGTGATGTTTTTAGCCATGAGTAATGATTATAAGTATGATTCTTAATTCAAAAAAAAATTAAATTTGATTCATTTTTATCATAGGTCTTGAAAATATTGAGTTTAAATGGCTAAGTGTGCGAGTTGCAGAATTTTTGCCTGACACGACCATGTCACTAGGCATGTCAATGATGTTGTTTTTTAACAATGATGACATGGCCATGTTTGTCACATCCGCCCATTGTATTTATGTCTAGAAGTCATGTGCACAGCAAGAGAAAGGATCTGGAGATGTCATCTCTGATGGCGATTCCTAGAGAAGGTCGCAGGACCAAGGACTTAATTGCAAAAATGCAAAGTTTTGGGGAGGTAACTGTAATTTTCAAAAGTTGTACTGGAGGTTCTTAATGGTGCACATATCAGATTCCAAAAATGGAGAGTAGAGAAAAATCGGGTCGCAACGACGTGTAACGGTTTTTCCAGAAAACGCCCCGTTAGAGAGAAACAAAGACATGTAGACTACTAAGAAAATAAACGCCCCGTTCCAGGAAACGCCCCGTTGGTCATTTTAATTAAAATTTATACATGAATCCAAAGTAGAAAATAAACACACGAGTGCGTAGAGGACGTCGAGGGGTTGAATATGAAACAATCGACAGTAGAAACAGAGTCTGGGCAAAACCCAAGCAAAGAAAGGACTTAAAGGGAATTTTGTAAAAAGTCGAGGGCTTATTGGTAATTTTTCAAAATGACTTGGAAACTTAAAATATTCCTTAAAAAATAGAAAGTAGGGGTCGAGAGGATCAAAACCATATGTAGTTTGCCTCGTGGAACTTTACGGTTCAAAAGTTACGACCGATTAATCGCCGGAGAGTAAAGTGGGCCCGGTTCCATGTAGGGACCATATGGGTGACATGGAACCAATTTGGGGTACCAAATGGGAAGAGGGACAAGTTGGAGGACTTAATTGGAAAGTAAAATATAAAAATCTTTTGATGGGCAATCAAAATTAGCCATTTAGAATTTATAAAAAGAAGAAAAGAAAAAGAGTATGGACAAATGGCCCTAAGGCATTCATCCAACCCAAAAGTGGACATCATTTCCACTATATATATCATAGCAAGAGGAACAAAAACTCTCTCTCACAACCCTCCAAACTGTCAGCCTCCATAGGAAGAACACCAAAGGATTTCTAAATTTTGTCAAGTTTGATTCAAGTTCAAGGTGAGTTTTAAGGTTTTAAAGCATGTAGATTTCAATTATAGTATCAATTTTAAGTATTTATATAACTATTGGAAGATTGGAAATTAGGGTTCTTATGGTGGATTTGGGAAAAATTTAAGTAGTGATGATATTGATTAATTAAATGGAAGAATCAAGGTTTCTAAGGTTTAATAAGGTTGGATTAGGATTTAGTTTGAAAAGAAATGGAAGGGTAGTGCATGTTCTAAATTTATAAGGTTTATGTTTAAGGTTGTGTTCTTGAAATTCTTGAAGGAAAAACAAAGATTTAGGAAGGAGAAGAAGGAAAAGCAAAGGGGAATTAAAAGAACAAGGTTTGGTACTTTACCTTGGAAGAATTAATTTTCCTTTCAATTTCTTACCAAAACTTTATCTATGGAACTTTTTCTATGGATGCATAAATGTGTTGTTTGAGTTTGAATTCAATTGTTGAGTGGTATATATATATATTTTTAAATCTATGTGGTGATTGGGTTGTTTAAATTCAAATGAAATCTAATGTTTCCAAATGAACTCCATTTAGTCCAAATTGATTTAAACAATCAATTTATTTTAAAAGGGAAGTGTCTAAATATTCATTATATTATTAGGGAAGCTTTGAAATGGGTTTAAAACAGAAAAATAAACAATTTTGCACCAAATGCAAATGTGGGCCGAATTGGTGTCCTTTGGGATCCAATTCTGGACCTAATTTTGGGCAGCCAGTTGAGGCAGCAAACGATGGAATTTTTCAACGCAATTTTACATGCATTTAGTCAACATATGAAAAAAGTTTCCTGTAAAATTTCAGCCAAAAATAAGATCATTTACCTGGTTAAATGCATGACTGAAGTGGACTGAAATTTTGACAAAAACCCAGATTTTACTATTCATTTGGCGCTTGCCTTTTGCGTTGCCGATTTTATGCTCCGCGACACTATTCATTTGGTCAATTTGTGATCTTTTGAGGAATGCTTTGAAATGTTTGATATGTTTATTTTGGATGTTAAAAATGTGAAAAAGGGTAATGATTTGACTAAAGAATGTGGTGCGTGGCGTAAATGTCAAAGCGCGACGGGGATTTAAAATGATTTCTCGAATCATTCTAAAATGAAGTTTGAGACTTAAATTGAATCATTTTAACCTTTATGCTCTACTGGGTAGTTGGAGGTGGTAGATAAGGGTATGGTGCACTATACTAACTTATGCAGTACTGCTTGATAATGTGATTGAATTGTTATGATCTGAACTCAATGGTGAGGGCCATTGGGGGCTAATGGTGAGGGCCATTGGTTATAACCAGGATGGTGAGGGCCATTGCCTTATCGCTATGGTTCCCCATATACCAGTAGAGCCAAAGTCGTGTTTTTTTTAAACTATGTAATGCAAAATGAGTTTGAATTATGGTTTTTACATTTGTTAAAAGCATATTTACACTACATGTACAATAACTACCATTGGTTTAGTATTGGTTGATTATTGATTTAATTATTTCCTTTTATTTCAAATGCTTTCATGTTTTACTTTTATTTTCATTGGTAAAGTACCCACTGAGTGACATTGCTCAGCGAGTTAAGTTTTCCTTGACTCGTAGGTTTGGAGAAGTAGCTAACTCTTAGGAAGCGACGACCAGACCCACAACATCTCAGGGTAGATCTCCTAGTTTCCATTATGAGTTAATTAGTTGTGGCATGTATATGTATATATAAGATTGGGAATTACTATGTTATAATGTACGTTAGTAGTATGTAATAATAATAAACCTCTACTTTATTTTGTATTAGAAGTGTGAACTCTTCTTGCAGGTTTGTAGTTGAGGTTATAAGGTGGATTCATTGGGAGTGTATTGAAACTGATTGTATTCACATTGGTTTGTGTAAAAATATTTTCAAAAATCAGAAAAACCAGTTTTGTCGACACTTGGGACCCAATTTCTAGGCGAACCTCTGGCAAAATTTCTGTAAAACCGGAACTAAAATTTGACTAAGTAAAATTGGTAGCAACATTAGGTTAGTGTGGCACCTCTACTAGGCTTACACACGTAGGCCGAGAAGGGGTGTTACAATGTCGCTGGGCATGCTGTAGCTACTGTAATGCAAGATAAATAACATGCCCAGTGACAAGCCCATGTCGTTAGGCATGTCAAAGCTTCTGTAAAATGGGTAAATGATATGGTCATTGACACACCTATGTCATTAGGTGTGTCACTTGAAGAAATTTGCCCAAAATAGCTCCTTTTCTTGTCTTTCGTCCATGATTTTAGCATAAATGACTATAAGGCCTTAAAGTATAGAGGATTTTTGAAATCAAACTATGGGCGGGGATTTTTACCCCCACTCCCGGTGGAATGGTTCTTGCGACTTCAGCACTGTTTAGGCTCGGGGCCTTAGAGAACACGGACCTAAGTCAGGAGAAATTGGAGTAGCCACCCGGACTGGCTGGGAAAAAGAAAGGGGTGGATGACTCGATTCTTAAGGAATCCCCAACCCCCTAGTGGGTTCGGAAAGTTGGGTACATGTGGGGAAGGTGAGAAATGGCCCAGCACCCCCACAACGCCCGGTTCATTGGAACCGGCCACCTTTACAGGTCTTAATATTATAAAATTCTTAAATATAACAATATTATCCATATTGCACACAATAATTAAAAGAAAGCATCATTATATTGAAAATCAAAACAATGTCCAAACAAAACAATTAAATGGACACCCATCCAAGGATGGAAACATGTCCTTACATCCCATGCCTAAATAGGACACCCACCGAAAGGTAGAAACATATCCTTTACATTGGTTCTAAAATAGAAAAGCAATTTAAATTACATGATATTTAACTAATGAGGTACCCACCAAGTGGAAACATACCTCTTACAACATTTGGAAATCTAAATAAATTGATAAAAGTAAATAACCATTCATAATAAATAAATCATTCATCAAAGGTATTAAACATCAATAGAAAGTAAACATCCATCCATGATAAATTAAATAAACCAAGCATTGAACTTAAATAAATTAAAGCATATAAAATAAATCAAAGCATAATCAAATATAAAATTAAATAAGGCAAATAAAAATCTAAATTATTGTAACACCTCTATACCCTATATAAATACTATACATATACCGAGTATACATACAGTATGTATATAAAGTATAAAAATGTCACTTTTTTGTTACAATTTAAAAACCTTTAGCTGAGTTCAAACAATATTACATTAAATTAAAGAATAGTTACAAAATCATTATACTTTTGATAATCTTACATATATATAATAATCTTATCTTTACCAAAACTTCATTTATACATACGAATACATTTTTGACAGAAATACAACATAATTAAATTATACATGTATGCATCACCTTCTAGTTGGTCTCGACATACTCTTACTCTTCTTGTGGCATAACGATAGACTTCAGTTCTACCACCTACTCACCTGCGCGATTACACAACCGCGCTAAGCCCGAGAGCTTAGTAGTACAGATAAATAATATAAACATACATTACAGAAATTCAGACATATATATATATGTTAACTTCATGTACCATTAGTTTCTTATCATGTTTTTCCTTTTCAACTACACCTTTCATATATCTTTACTAATCTCATATTTTATATACATATACACATATCATTAACACAAACAACAATTCCATAACTAATACACATAATGTCTACATCAATACACATATTACATGTTATACTATATTTTCAGAATCTCATCTTTCAACTGAGCTTCTCAAGCCATATTTCTTTTCAATAGTTTACTTATGTATTGTAATCATATCATACTTCATAACATTACATTTCACTCCATAGTGCATATTAAAACAAAGACAAACACGTATCTCATTATTCATTTGTTTAACCATTCAAGAATCACATTTAAACAAACACAAGCATGGGCCCAAAAAGGATCCAATATGTTATTCAAAGTTCAGAGTTGCTGCTTTGGTCTGTAATCACAATCATCAAGCCCGTAGGCGATATATATATCTCTATCCATGGATAGTGTAACAGACCCAGTCTCTTGGACCTCAACCCGGCTAAACTCGAGGAGATCCTCAACCCGGCAAGATTGTTACCTATAACAGACCCAGTCTCTTGGACCTCAACCCGGATAAACCCGAGGAAATCCTCAACCCAGCAAGACTGTTACTATTTTACATTTCACATTTATCAACTGGAATCGGCTTACGACCCGGTCTTTTCACCTATCCAGTACTTTATAGGCATGCCGCCAAACTCAGAACTCTGAAAATTTAATCAACATATTAGGCACACATCATTTCATTTATCTCTTTCCATTTCATTCCCAATATCAAATATGTAACTATGCCTCCATTATATTTCATTTGCAATACCATAGCCAACAACCATGGCCTCATATCTCATAATCACATTAATATAATTCATCATATCATCATATCTTTTACACTTCACATTTCATATTTCATATAGACAAACATGCTTTAATCATCTCATTATGTCTCAATTCATCATTTAAGTACTTATAATCAATTACATTGAACATCCATTAAGAATGATCATCATTGATATATATATATACATAGCAATTTACCTTATTCATAGATTTAGAATCTCCAACATACATTCCACATTGTGCACAACATAGCTTTATTCATAAGCATCATCAATGTTCACTTTATATCCAACATAACATTAGATTTCTTAACACATTTACAATCAAATATATGTTAAGTCTCAACATCATATGAATGTATGCAATAATGTAATTTGTACTTACCTCATGAGCCATCACACAACACCAAACTCATCTTCCAATAATCTCAATACTTGGATTAGGGCAAAACATTTCTTCACAACCTAATCCACAAGGAATAACACACACTTACTCAAAGATACACATGAATTCAATACAATTATTCATTTATCAATCTCATACTAGACCCTTAGATCACAAATTACAAACCAACATCTCTCTCTAGGACCCCATGGTCGTGGCCTACCAACCCCCACGGGCGTGGCATAGCAAACAATTCTGCCCAATTGCTCTAACAACCCCCACGGTTGTGGCCTTCCCACTCCCACGGCCGTGGCATAGAAAGTGAATATGTCTCCTTTGTTCGACACCTCCACGGCCATGGCTTCCAATGGCCACGGTCGTGGCAGCCAAGGCCACGGGCGTGGCATCCAAAATACCTCTGTTTTCAGACCAAACTCATGTATTCTATGTTTTTAACTTCATTAAACACAAACATACCTCAATCATACATCAATTATTCAATTCTCCAACTCATACATATTAAACCCTTACTAACCAATTTGAATAATCCATCATCATCCTCACAAATAACTATTTAATCATTATCAAAATTCCAATTCAACATATCTATAACCTTTAATCTTTTACTATCATTATCTTCACACACTAACCAAATCAAATATAAACAAAATCAATAGAAATCAATTCAAAGAGATAGACACTTACTTGAATATTTTGCCAAATCTTCAATCTCCACCTTCAATTCTCTTAAAGCCCTTAAGAATTTGATGTGTGTAATTAAAATCACCTTTCTCTCTCTCTATCTCTCTCTCTCTCTCTCTCTCTCTCTCTCTCTCTCTCTCGTCCAAGAAGAAGAAGAAGATAGGAAGAAAGAAAATCCCCTTTCTTTCTTTTCATACTTATCTTATATATAATAATAATAATAATAATAATAATATAATTAAATATTATAAAAATCTCTCACCACATATTTTCCTTCTCTTTGACTTCTTTTCTTCTTTTTCTTTTATTATTATTATTATTTAATTATATATAAACTTACTTTTCCTACACCACTTTATACATTATGTATATGTAATGTATATGTTGGTATATGTATATCTCTAATATATTGTAGTTATATTTCCCATATTTTCCAAATACCATATATACATATCATCCCTCATATACATCTATTTCTTATAATATTTTCCTTATTTATTTTACCAACATATCTTCTCACAACTACTATTCCAATGTACACCAAAATCGGGGTATTAAATTAATTCGTTGCTCTTCTTTTAATTTTCATTAAACATACACATTAAATCCAAATACAACAATAATTATTCCAAACTTTTAGTGTTTACTTTGGAATATTACAATTCTCTCCCCCTTAAATAATTTCGTCCTCGAAATTATCTAGCGCAATAGTAATCCATTCTTAATACAATACTATCTTAACTTCCATATGAAATTAATTATATTATTAAGTTATTACATCATCAAATCGCCTAACTTTTACTCTCCCCTTTAGAGTCAATCATCCTCTCTAAATTTCATAACTCATTATTATATATATATTTATATATCTTATTACTTTCTCAACAAAGCAATCAAGAAAATTCCTTACATTCCCAATGAATTTACCTTTATACAAAAGTTAGATCATCTTATACTATACAGGTACTCCATCCATCTATTACCTTCAAGATATTTTATCATTTCATCTCTTTATAATTACTCTCTTAACTTAACCTTAAAAGTCCTTGATTATCCCGTCATTACAATCACTTTCAACATAGACATTTATCAAACCTTAATTGATAACAATATTTTTATTTTTCACACACTTAATTCCTTCTTTAGCATGCTTTTCACTTAACATACATATTAGTACAATGCCTTTCAATTCACTTTACAAATAATCAATCTTTCCCCTTTTATCATCATTTACAATTGATACAACTCAATACATTCATGTCTATTTATTTGTCAGAATATTATATCATATACATTATTACTTAAATTTTATACTCTTAGTACAACTACACATATTAAATCTCAATATTGATTCGCAACTTTAGCGAAATTTAGATCAATTGATCTATTTGTCATAATATACCCACGTTTCAATCTTATTCAATTCAAACCAACGATTAATTTATTTAAACTTATCATAAAATTTCACAATATATATATATATATAAATAACCTAATTCCATTAGGCAAACTTATATTCAAATCCTGATCTCTTCAGATCCATATTCAATCAAATTATCATAATAACAAATCACTTCAAATTATCTTTCAATATACACATAGTTTATTTTCTATTATCTTAGTATAATTTCCACCAATTCTCATGATAATCTCATACCATACTTTCTATCCATAATTTTCTTCACTTAAATCTTAAGTCCATTCACTTATTCACTTTATACCATAAACATATTCAGTATAACTTTCAGTCACATTTTGTAATTTCTCCCTTTTAATATCTCCTCACATTTCATACCATTATAATATTTACATAATTACCTTTTTATCATATTTTCCATAACTCAAAACATTTTCATAATTCTCTTCTCTTTCCTTTCTTTTCATAATTATAAACAAATTTCTAACATAAAATGATAAGGTATAACTTTACCAATCATAACTCTTGACCATGTTTCTAGAAACATAATTATTAATCTCACCAAAATTGTACTACAATCATATTATCTCAGTCCCAAATCTGTGGATAACAAAACTAATCAACCAAATATACTAAACAAATCAAATAACCATAAGAGATTAATAGTCACACCTGTAGCTTATAAATCAATTATGTTCCTCTATCATTCTATTTCCAACCTTTCCAAATACAACATTAAGTTGTATTGCAAGAATTACATATTCATTTTCTAAACTTTTGCTACACCAAGAGTTATCACATTTCAACTCCATTTTAAAATCAATTTGCACTTGATTATATGATCATTATTAGCTTAATTTATGTTTCAACAATATTACTATTAACATCTCTTACATATACATATTCGATCATATACAAATCTTACACAATTTCCATTTATTAATCCATTTCTAATCTATCTTTTCTAAAATATTTTTATACATTATACTTCCCCTTTTTCCTTACCATCTCTTATTATATACAAATACATAGAACTTTTCCACATGTAAATATTTTGAAACTCAAAATATTATATGATCATCAAATTCAATGATCACCATAACAATTTCATCACCCAATATTACTCAAGTCCATTTTCACTCTTAATTTCGTTACATAGTCTATCTAGCTTTGCACAGGTCAAGACCAAATCTTCCTTAGGTCCACTAATATATGCAATATCATTCTTAATATCTTTAGACCAGTAGTTATACCATATATACATTCATAAGTCACATCCATAATATGACTCACATTTCCATATTTCTTACATATTACAATTACATACATATCGAAAAAACTCAGCTCACATCTCCTATACATGTATACACTTAATCATGCAATTTTATTTAATTTCTCTTTTACATACATTCTATACAAATTTAATGTTTATTACTTTCCTTAAAACATTATCATTCTTATTCTTATAATATGATGTAAAGTATTTATCAACACAACAAATATATATATATATATTCTAACCATAATAACACTTCACATATATCTTAGTCACATTCCCAATGTGACATCTCTTTCACTTTTATCTTTAAAAACATTTAATATACCTTCATATCCATTTTTATCCTTTCCAGTCAAATGACTTAAAGTAACTCATTTTCACTCGCTCAATCATTTTCTTTTTACTTCAAAATAAATTCCCATACTATCAATTTCATTACCCAATTCACAGTATTCTCATATGCAATAATATTCATTGCAAATAGCTCATATGTTTAACGTACATTAAACTATCGATATCTAAATGATCTTTATCAATGTTCCATTAAAATTTTAATTTCTCAAATCACTACCTCACCTAAACTTCAATTTACAAATCTCATCTTTTCTTAATATCAACTTTAAAAACATCTTATACAAATATACCACAAAGCAACATCAAAACATATAATTTCCACTGTTATTAAACTCATTTCAAAAATCCAAATGTCACATATTACCACCATTAACATGAGCTCTCACAATATTCAAGCATATCACATTTCTAACATTGAAATCACAATGTTTGCATTAAAATAACAATACAAACAACACCAATATATCTTCTTACTTAACCAACATCCTCTCTTTTTCTTTTAAACAAAACCTTAACTTTATATACCCGAACCTTACATAATCACACTTTGTCTATACCAATCAACTCACTCACTATTCCACCATACTCTTTTCATTTTAATATCATTTCTTTCCATATTAGCAATCCAACAATATTTCCTCTTTCTAGTAAACCCAACATAAACTCTATTATAAAGAGATTCAAAGTACAGAGGAAAGAGTACATACTTTAATCTTGATTTTGTTTTCAAATCATTTTCAACTTTATTCTCCTATTCATTTCTTTATATTACAATCACCATTCAATAATCAATATTTCAAAATTTACTTTCCTTAAGTAAACTCCCATTCTTGAATTTACCAATTAAACTTGTACCAATTTTTCATATCATTTCTTTCTCCAATTTTACTTTCATATAAAATCTTATTCACACACTATCATCCATCTCATGTAATTCAGATACATCACAAATCACATAATGCCACGTTCGAGACCAACCTAGGTGTTAATGCATATACATGTTTTACAAATTCTCATCATTCATCATTATTATATATATATATATATATATTTACTTAGGCCGAGAATCTCGAACCTAAGCTCCTATACCCTATATAAATACTATACATATACCGGGTATACATACAGTACGTATATAAAGTATAAAAATGTCACTTTTTTGTTACAATTTAAAAACCTTTAGCTGAGTTCAAACAATATTACATTAAATTAAAGAATAGTTACAAAATCATTATACTTTTGATAATCTTATATATATATAATAATCTTATCTTTACCAAAACTTCATTTATACATACAAATACATTTTTGACAGAAATACAACATAATTAAATTATACATGTATGCATCACCTTCTAGTTGGTCTCGTCATACTCTTACTCTTCTTGTGGCATAACGATAGACTTCAGATCTACCACCTACTCACCTGCGCGGTTACACAACCGCGCTAAGCCCGAGAGCTTAGTAGTACAGATAAATAATATAAACATACATTACAGAAATTCAGATATATATATATATTAACTTCATGTACCATTAGTTTCTTATCATGTTTTTCCTTTTCAACTACAGCTTTCATATATCTTTACTAATCTCATATTTTATATACATATGCACATATCATTAAAACAAACCACAATTCCATAACTAATACACATAATGTCTACATCAATACACATATTACATGTTATACTATATTTTCAGAATCTCATCTTTCAACTTAGCTTCTCAAGCCATATTTCTTTTCAATAGTTTACTTATGTATTGTAATCATATCATACTTCATAACATTACATTTCACTCCACAGTGCATATTAAAACAAAGACAAACACGTATCTCATTATTCATTTGTTTAACCATTCAAGAATCACATTTAAACAAACACAAGCATGGGCCCAAAAAGGATCCAATATGTTATTCAAAGTTCAGAGTTGCTACTTTGGTCTATAGTCTCAATCATCAAGCCCGTAGGCGATATATATATCTCTATCCATGGATAGTGTAACAGACCCAGTCTCTTGGACCTCAACCCGGCTAAACTCGAGGAGATCCTCAACCCGGCAAGACTGTTACCTGTAACAAACCCAGTCTCTTGGACCTCAACCCGGATAAACCCGAGGAAATTCTCAACCCGGCAAGACTGTTACTATTTTACATTTCACATTTATCAACTGGAATCGGCTTACGACCCGGTCTTTTTACCTATCCAGTACTTTATAGGCATGCCGCCAAACTCAGAACTCTGAAAATTGAATCAACATATTAGGCACACATCATTTCATTTATCTCTTTCCATTTCATTCCCAATATCAAATAGGCAACTATGCCTCCATTATATTTCATTTGCAATACCATAGCCAACAACCATGGCCTCATATCTCATAATCGCATTAATATAATTCATCATATCATCATATCTTTTACACTTCACATTTCATATTTCATATAGACAAACATGCTTTAATCATCTCATTATGTCTCAATTCATAATTTAAGTACTTACAATCAATTACATTGAACATCCATTAAGAATGATCATCATTGATATATATATACATAGCAATTTACCTTATTCATAGATTTAGAATCTCCAACATACATTCCACATTGTGCACAACATAGCTTTATTCATAAGCATCATCAATGTTCACTTTATATCCAACATAACATTAGATTTCTTAACACATTTACAATCAAATATATGTTAAGTCTCAACATCATATGAATGTATGCAATAATGTAATTTGTACTTACCTCATGAGCCATCCCACAACACCAAACTCATCTTCCAATAATCTCAATACTTGGATTAGGGCAAAACATTTCTTCACAACCTAATCCACAAGGAATAACACACACTTACTCAAAGATACACATGAATTCAATACAATTATTCATTTATCAATCTCATACTAGACCCTTAGATCACAAATTACAAACCAACATCTCTCTCTAGGACCCCACGGTCGTGGCCTACCAACCCCCACGGGCGTGGCATAGCAAACAATTCTGCCCAATTGCTCTAACAATCCCCATGGTCGTGGCATAGAAAGTGAATCTGTCTCCTTTGTTTGACACCTCCACGGCCATGGCTTCCAATGGCCACGGTTGTGGCAGCCAAGGCCACGGGCGTGGCATCCAAAATACCTCTGTTTCCGGACCAAACTCATGTATTCTATGTTTTTAACTTCATTAAACACAAACATACCTCAATCATACATCAATTATTCAATTCTCCAACTCATACATATTAAACCCTTACTAACCAATTTGAATAATCCATCATCATCCTCACAAATAACTATTTAATCATTATCAAAATTCCAATTCAACATATCTATAACCTTTAATCTTTTACTATCATTATCTTCACACACTAACCAAATCAATTATAAACAAAATCAATAGAAATCAACTCAAAGAGATAGACACTTACTTCAATATTTTGCCAAATCTTCAATCTCCACCTTCAATTCTCTTAAAGTCCTTAAGAATTTGATGTGTGTAATTAAAATAACCTTTCTCTCTCTCTCTCTCTCTCTCTCTCTCTCTCTCGTCCAAGAAGAAGAAGAAGATAGGAAGAAAGAAAATCCCCTTTCTTTCTTTTCATACTTATCTTATATATAATAATAATAATAATAATAATAATAATAATAATAATAATATAATTAAATATTATAAAAATCCCTCACCACATATTTTCCTTCTCTTTGACTTCTTTTCTTCTTTTTCTTTTATTATTATTATTATTATTATTATTATTATTATTATTATTACTATTATTTAATTATATATAAACTTACTTTTCCTACACCACTTTATACATTATGTATATGTAATGTATATGTTGGTATATGTATATCTCTAATATATTGTAGTTATATTTCCCATATTTTCCAAATACCATATATACATATCATCCCTCATATACATCTATTTCTTATAATATTTTCCTTATTTATTTTACCAACATATCTTCTCACAACTACTATTCCAATGTACACCAAAATCGGGGTATTAAATTAATTCGTTGCTCTTCTTTTAATTTTCATTAAACATACACATTAAATCCAAATACAACAATAATTATTCCAAACTTTTAGGGTGTACTTTGGGATATTACAATTATAGCTACTGTTTCCATTTAGGGTTCTTTATTTCATGTATTTAGGTTTTTGGAATTTATGGAATTTAGGCTACTATGAGTTTTTAAAGGAATTAAAATGGATTAAAGATTTTATGTTTTAAAAGGTTGGTAAAACTCTTTGATTAACCAAACTAGGGTTTGTGATGTAAAATCATGAAATTAGGATTTGGACACTATAAAATACTTTTGTTTTATGGTTTCAAGCCTACTTTGTGAAATTAAAATATTTGTGTATTTATGGTTTTTAAAGTTTCAAAGGATTAGGGTTTAGAAAAAATTAAGGTTTAAGGTTTTAAAGGGGTTAGAGTTTACTATTTTGAGTTTTGGAATTGAATTAGGGTTTTAAGACTTTTGATTTAGGGTTTTGGGGAATGAATTATTTTTTAGGATTTGAAAATCAATTGAAGTTTTATGAAGTTTTATGAAGATAAACAACACGATTTAAAATTTAGAAAAGCAAAAAAAGATGTTTTAAAGGCTTTTGGAAGGGGGTTTTGAATATTTGGAAAATAAATTTTGGTTTTGGGGTTTTGAAGAAATAAAACTAATATCTTTAAACTTTTGGAAAAATAAAGCAACGATTTAAGATTTTCATACTTTAGAAAATGTGAATTGAGGTTATGAGGCTTTTAATTTAAAAGAAACAATTATGTGATCTATCTACTGTGACAAAATAAAAGAAATTAAGAATTAAAACCTTATTTTGTAAGTTTCACCAAAAATTGATTCTTGGATGAACAAGGTTAAAGACAAGCCTTTTTGCCTTTCAATTGCTTGAATTGTTTCCTCCAAAGTCCGATTCAATTTACTACCAGAAGGAATTTTTAAAGTTCCAGAGTTTTCCTTCTCACTCTCGGTCACAAATCTCATTCCAATTCTCCTCCGATTTCTTCTTTATCTATAGAAGAATTCTATTATTAATCCTAGTTACTCACGGCATACAATATTTAATAAGAAAAGAAAACCAGAACCTAATTGTATTAGGTTTCAGAAAATTTGCGTCGAAAAATTTCGCTGGCAAAAAAAAACTACTGCGGAAAAATTATGCTGGCGAAAAAGCTGCCGCAGCTGGGGGCAAAATGGGCCTGCGGGCCATTTTGCCCACAGGTTTTTCCTGCTAGTGAAATGTCCAAGATCTGCGGGCGAAATGGCTTCGGCCATTTCACCGCAATCCGACCCCTTTTTTTATTTATTCTTATTTATATATATATTTTTTGTTTATTATTTTTTAAAGCAAATATTACTTACTTAAAATAACAAAAATTATTTTGGACTAAAAAATATATTGGACAACACAAAAAAATATATTGGACCGGACCGGGTAAAAAATTAAGGGTCTACACAAACCTAATAAGTAGTGTAATAAATTTTGAATATATGATAAATATGTGTAATACCAAGTGTTGATCAAAGAATTATTCCATTGAAGTGATATACATAATTCATTGTTAATTAAAACTAATCAATTGCCCCAAAGCATACTGATGTTAGAGCTAGATTGGGATTGAATGGCTAGCTAGAGGGAGGATATCCACAGTGATAGTGGGCACATAGTGCCATTAATAGACACATTGTGTCATCAGTGACAGTGGGTATATTTGCCATTATATATTCTTGAGATTTGGCATTAAAATTGCTACAGTGACTCGTTATCCAAACCTATGATTTGAGTTCAATATGTATGGGCATATTTAATAAAGTTATCTATATTGAAAATAATATGTTATATAGTTGTTGTTAAATTAATTGGTTCTGAATTTATTCATGTTTAGTATTTTAAGTTTCAATAAATTTATTAATTTCTTTATTTAATGTTTTAAAAGTGATATTTTCCATTGTTTCTAAATTATTTTATGTATAGTTCTCTTTCCTTTAAATTTTCTTGCATATTTTGAATACATAAGCACCACCAAGCTTTGCTTAGCATGTTAGAATTATTTTCTAATGCACAAATCAAACCAAAAGAATTGAGATTGCAGAGTGAAAGACATACGTTTCAAATCAACTGTATCACAAAGGTTCAAGGAGCAATATTATAAATATTATATTTTGTATAGTTCACATAGAAATATTTTATAATTTTGTATGAAAATTATATAAGTTTGAGAGTAGGAAGAGAATATAATAATGTTTACAATGTAAGTTAATAATAGGAGTTCTTTGTAAATTAAACATATATATATTTCTAATATAAGCATGATCATGGTATTTCTTTTGAAAGTTTAATAACTGCATTAATGTGTAGATGCAATTTGGTTTTATTTACTATATTACATATACAAGCAAGTGTGAGTATTTAGGAGACATATATTTTGTAGTTAAATGTAAAGACTATGTAGGGGATGCTACATTTAATGGTATCAGAGCAGGTTTAGTCAGTCCTAAGTTTGTGGGTTGAAAAAAAGAGAAGTACAACTTCATGGCTATGTGAACTATCTAATTGAATAAATATTTGATGCAGTTGATTTCAATGTTTAAAGGTATAAGATGGCCTCCAAATCCCGTCAAGGTGCTAAGGAACAAGCTGCATCCTCACACAGTCAAGCAAGTGTGGGAAATCAGCAACCATCAAAATCTTCTAAGGAACAAATTCCATTAGATCCCTAGTTTGTGAGGAATATAGGGGAAGTTCTCAGGAAAATCATAGGAGTTGCTCCTCTTGTCTAGCCTACTTTGCCAGTGTCTTAAAGATCTCCATTGGAGAGAATTAGGAAATTGGGAGTAGAAGATTTTGAAGCTAGTGATACTGATGAGTCTTCAGTAGCAGAGTATTAGATAGAGAGGATTGTGAGAGTTTTTGATATTTTGCATTGCACTGATGAGGAAAGATTGGAGAGTGCAGTTTCCTTGTTGTAGGAACAAGCTTATGCTTGGTGAGATACAAAGCAAAAAGGTGTACCTGTGGGTAGACTCACTTGGGCATTTTTCCAAAAAGAATTTTAAAAGAAATATATTAGTGAGATTTATTTAGAGGAGAAACGTCGGGAGTTTTTAAATCTTAACCAAAGACAGTCATCTGTGTTTGAATATGGAGGTAGTTTGTTTACCTCAGCAAATATTTTCCAGAGTTAGTTTCATCTAAGGAAGAGAAGTGTAAGCGGTTTAAACAGGGTTTGAATAGTCAGATCTGGGTGTATTTAGTAGCTGTGAGGATTAAAGAGTTTTCCACTCTTGTTAATGTTGTAGTTTCTATAGAAAATGAGATTAAATAAGAGCAGGAAAGAAGACAACAAACAAAGAAGGTATTTTTTAGTGAACAATAGCAAGGTGGCAAGAAAAGATAAAGAAATATTCAAGCTTAAACTCAGGGATCTGGTAGAGGAAGTGGAGCTAGTTTTCAGAGGTCTAGGTGTGGTAGGTTTGGAGTTGCTTCAAGCTTATCTTCAAAGGCTATTACTACACCTTGTCAATATTGTTGTAAGGGTCATGCAAGTGAAGATTGTTGGTATCAAAAAGGGGCTTGTGTAAAATGTGGTTCTTTAGAGCATAAAATTAGAGATTGTCCAATGATAAAATAATTAGAAGCACTTAAAGGACAGAGTTTTGTACAAAGGTCTCAGTCAGGCCTTAGGATAGGTAGAGGTGGTCGACCCAGTGTTAGTTAGGAGAAAGGAACTAAAATAGTGGATAGACTTCAGACTCGAGGCAGTGCTCCAGCTAGGGCTTATGCCATGAAAATAGTGGAGGACTGATACTCCTGATGTTGTAGTTGGTAAATTTTCTTTATTTGGTCTTGATGTGTATGCATTTTTAGATCCTGGTTCTACACATTCTTATATATGTACAACTATAGCTCCAGGGAAGAAAATGTGTGTTGATAAACTTGATTTTGAGATAGAAGTTACTAACCCCTTAGGCCATAGTGTGATGGTAAACAAAGTATATCAAAATTGTCCAATTAAAGTTCATGATGTGGAACTTCCTACTAATTTGATTGAACTTTCATTTCATGATTTTGATGTAATCTTGGGAATGGATTGGTTGTCCCGACATCAAGCAGTTATGGACTGTTATAGTAAAGTTGTGACTTTTAATATTCTTACCCTTCTAGTTTGATTTCTGCAGCTAAAGCTAGAAGGTTGATTAGGAAGAGGTGTGAATGATACATGACATTTAAGCAAGGCTTTGGGAGACATACCTACTGTGAGTGAGTTTTTGGATATTTTTTCAGAGGAATTGCCTAGAGTACCACTGGAGAGGGAGGTAGAATTTGTTATTGATGTAGTTCTGGATATGACACCAATTTCTATTCCACCTTATAGAATGACACCTCCGAAGTTAAAAGAGTTAAAAGTGCAACGTCAAGAATTACTTGGTAAGGGATTTATTAGACCTACTGTATCACCCTGGGGTGCACCTGTTTTATTTTTGAAGAAGAAGGATCGTACCTTAAGATTGTGTATAGATTATCGATAGTTGAATAAAGTGAGTATTAAGAATAAGTATCCATTACCTAGGTGTGAGTAGAGATTTTTGCCCCTACTCCCACGTGGAATGGTTCTTGATACTTTGATACTGTTAGGCTCAGGGCCTTAGAGAACACTAGCCTAAATCCAAAGAAAATGGAGTCTTCATCCGAACGGACTGGGAAAAATAAAGGGGTGGATGACTCGATTCCTAAGGAATCCCCAACGCCCTACTGGGTTTGAAAAGTTGGGTACATATGTAGAAGGTTAGAAATGGCCCAGCACCCCCATAATGCCCAGTTCATTATAACCGACCTCCTTTTCAAGTCTTAATATTATGAAATTCTTAAATATAATGATATTATCCATATTACACGCAATAATTAAAATAAAAGCATTATTGTATTAAAATCAAAGCAATGTCCAAACAAAATAAATAAATGGACACCCATCCAAGGATGGAAACATGTCCTTACATCATCAAATGTATAAAACTAAATAGGACACCCACCAAAAGGTGGAAACGTGTCCTTTACATTAATCCCAAAATATGAAAACAATTTAAATTACATGAAGTTTAATTAGTGAGGTACCCAATCATGAAAACACACCTCTTACATATTTGAAGCTAAAATAATTAATGTTAAAATAATAAACCAAATAAATTAAAATATTCAATCATTTTTCATGAGCAAATAAAAAATAAATCATTCATCAGAAATATATCATAAATGAGCATATATTAATAATTAAGATTATATTAAAAAATATATGTACGAAATAGGGTTTTTAATATTTTTTAGAAACTAGGGTTTTATGTGTAGTAAAATTATGATTTTACATTTAGAGCTAGTGTTTGATTATTAATAACAAGATTCATCTAAATTAATACACAATTTGGCAAGGTTTTGGGGTTTATGAAAATAATGGCAAGACATGTGTACAAGTTGCCACCAAGTTTGGGGCTTTTATGAACTAACAATTTTAATATCATTAATAGCTTGGCTACTAAGGGTTGTGCAAAGATAATGGTTGGTTTAAAGGATTGGCAAAATTATTATAAACTTAACCTAACTTATTGCATGATAAAATTTAAAAATAAGTAGCTATTGAATGAAATATTAATCAATGTTAAAAGTTATGATCAAAAGCAGCTACTATTAGATTTAGATGAGGTAAATTGAGAACATAACTTCGTGTTGGCTCCACTAAATATAATTTATTGATCCAAGATATTGTCTGAATCATCTTGGTTTTTGGTTAAGGGGAAACCACTGCCTCTGCCTGAAACAATGGTTATTTGCTGCCTTTTGCTTGCTTTTCTGTGTGGCTTTTCCTCTGCTTGCTTTTCTCCTTTTTTAATGCCAGTTCAATAATAAAAGTTGTCATCTCCAAAAAAACCAAAGTCCATAAAAACCAAAAGTCCCAAAAGTCCTTGAATAATTGTCACTGCCTGTCCAAGTTCTAAAAGAAAATTCCAAAAGTCCTAAGTCTCATAAAAATTCAAGAGTCTCAAAAAGGTTCTAAATAATCCTCTTTTATTTATGTGTTTAAAACTTATTTATAGGCAATTGAAATAAAATCTAGTTGATTAAGGAAATAAAACCTATTCTAAAAAAAAATAAAAGAAAGGAGTCTGAGCTTAATAAGGTTTTTGGCAAAATCGACAGTGCGCGGGTTGCCAAGATTGCTGGCACGGGCTGCCATGGGCTACTGGGCTTCTGGGGCACTAGGTTGGACAACAAGGATTTGCTGTGAGGATTGGTTACTGCTTCATGGGCTAGGGCACTGGGTGGAAAGGCCTAAGTTCAAGGCTGCGCTGGGCGATCATCAATTCGCCATAGGCCAAGGCCTATGGCGAATTACTAGGCAGCAAATGCTTGCAGCGAACTTCTAAAACTTAGATTATTTTTGACAAGTTAAGGTTTATGTTGATGATATGATGGTGAAGTTAAATACAAGGGAGCAGCACTTCCAAAACTTAAAGTTATTTTCTGAAAGAACAGTAAAGTATAAGGTAAGGTTAAACCCAAAGAATTGTGTGTTTGGGGTTACTTCAGGTAAGTTGTTGGGACATATGATTGGTCCAAATGGTGTTGAGATTGACCCTGAAAAGATTAATGCAACCAGGAATATGTTAGCCCCTGAGATGGAGAGAGAAGTTTGGGGGTTTATTGGAAGGTTGCAGTACATTAGCAGGTTCATAGCAAAGCTCACCACAATCTATGAACCTATCTTCAAATTGCTTAAAAAGAATCAGCCAATCAAGAGGAATGAAGAGTGTCAAAAGCGTATAAAAGAGCATTTGCTGAATCCACCAGTTTTGAAACCACCTAAACCTGGTAAACCTTTGTTACTATACTTAGCAGTAGAGGAAGAGTCAATAGGAGCTATGCTAGCCCAAGTAGATGAGTTAGGGGCTGAGCACACAGTCTACTATATGAGTAGAAAGCTCCTACCTTATGAGATTAAATATAGTATCATTGAAAAGACTTGTATAGTTGAAGTTTGGTCTTCTTAGAAGTTGCGGCATTACTTTTAATATTATAGTGTACAAGTAATTTCTAGGTTGGATCTGGTGAAGTACTTAAGGGAAACACCCTCTTTGATCGAGAAGTATGGTCAATGGTTGATAATTTTGGAAGAATTTGAGATTATTTATCCATGAAAACAATCAAAGGTAGAGTGGTGGCAGAATTCCTGGCTCAACAACCATTGCTGGATAGTGAAGTGGTAGTCTTGGAATTTCTTGATGAACATTTAAAGTTCATAGAAGTACAAGGATGGAAGATGTATTTTGATAGAGTAGTGAATAGAAAAGGAGCAGGTTTGGGAGTCATACTAGAATCACCTGAATGGGAGCTTATCCCTTTTGCTAAGAAGTTGAAGTTTAGGGCAACCAATAATATGGTGGATTATGAAGCATGTATTTTTTGGCTTGGAAACCTGATGATTATGAAGGTGGATAAGGTGCAAGTTTTTGTTGATTCATTGCTAGTAGTATCCCAAGTAAATGGAGAGTGGGAGTTAAAATAAGAGTAGCTAAAACCATACCACCATTACTTGACCATGATGAAGAAGAATTTTAAGGAGTGCAGGTTTATACACCTACCCAGAGAAGAAAATCAGATGGTTGATGCCCTAGCCACATTGGCTTTTGTATGGGAAAATCCTATCAACTTAATTTTTAAGCCTCTAGTTTTGACCAGTTCATCGACTCCTTGCTATGAATATGAGACATCTTGGAAACTGATATAGAACATGATGCGTGGTATGACACCATAAGATGGTTTTTGGAGAATAAGGAATACCCGTTAGGGGCAACAAGGGAAGAGAGAAGAGCCATAAGGCGATGGTCCTTACAATACATCACCTTTCATAGAGAGTAATATCAAAGATGGCCTAATGGGGGTGCATTGAGATGCTTGAGGAAGCTTGAAGTTGAGCACATCATGTGTAACACCCCCATATTCAATGCACACACACTACAACCACAACAATGTAGCATAAGTGCACCAAACATAGGGATGCTACGGTTTCCTTAACATTCAAAACATTTTAAACAAAACCATAACCTTTCAATTATATACATTATATTTAAATATTACACAGCGGAAGTTATAAAATATTTACAAATTTACATTATAAACATTACTTTACAAAATATAAAAGAAATATACATGATTGGCAAGTCAGCTCTGATCTTTAAGCTTCCAAAATCAGCTCTTCAATGTCTACTCTCACTCGGTCTCGAAGAGCTCTCGGGTTCGATCCTATCAGTTCTATCAACTGCGCGATTAAACACTATCGCGCTAAGCCAAGGGCTTAGTAAGATAAAACATGCAATCGATATGCTTAGATGCTATACAATGCCAATTCTGATTTATATCATATATGTAACAACATGGATGCAAAGCTAACAACATACCTTTACATTTCATAACCTAACATACATATATGTATCTCACAATTCAACATCTTTGCATATACTTTATTAGTTAATCATTTAATCATCCATGAACAACACTAAGCAAAGACAAGCATGGGCCCAAGACACACTAATATGCCATTCAATTTTCAGAGTTAATGCTTTGGTTTTGTTATCACATTTATCAATATCAATATCATATACCCAACTAGGCTTCAAGGATTAAGTTCAACCAAGCTTCAAGGGGAGCAAAGCATGCTAAGCATCAACCCAACTTGGCTTCAAGAACTAACCCAACCTAGCTTCAAGGGTTGTAACATCTCAATTAGGCTTCAAGGATTCAATCCAACCTAACTTCAAGAGATTGTTACTATCATTAGGCATGCCACCAATAACAAACTCTGAAAATGGAATAACACATTAGCCACACAATTCATTTAGATTTCATTCTCAATTCTCATTATCATTTAGGCAAACATGCCTCATTTATCTCCATTAAATCACCTTAGCCAATAACAATGGCTCCACATTTCATTTCACAATATAACACTTCATTATTCAAGTGTATATTTATCTCACATAACATCATTCATAAATATTAACATTTCATTCCACATTACTCATAAAACACATTACCATTCAAAGTGCATAACATAACATTGTTAATTCTCAACAATGCAATTAGGGCAAAACACAATTGACATGATTCATAGCTTTAGGACCATCCACATTCATTTGATTAGATCATTCTTGTGTTTGGAACATGTTTATAATGTTCATGTTTAAGTTTAAGAACAATGGAACTTTTGAAGAATTTAAACCATGCAAAGAGAACCAAGAAATCAAACAATGTTCAAATCATTTGAAGGACACGCCCAACTCACTTGATTGACACGCCCAACCAGCTTGAGTGACACGCCCGTGTCCTTAAAAAGAAAAGAGGCAGTAGCTTCCTCAAATAAATGACACGCCCACTCCCCTAAGGGACACGCCCACTCCCCTAAATTGATTTTGGCCGTGTCACCAATTCACAAAACCTTAACTAAAACCAACCCTTTCTCAATTGCACTCAAACACAATATTCATCATATAACATATTTCACATGAACATAATCAATGTTCTAAACACATATTCATCACAAGAACTACTTCACCACACATTAATATCACAATTAAACACATATTAACTCAAAACCCTAAAATCAACATCCTTCTCCATCCATCCAAATCAACAACCATCATTTCCAACAACAACCTTCAATTAAACTCATAACTTAAAATCAATTTAACACTTGAAAACACAACCAAACACATCTCAAATCCACCAAATCACAAAATCATCAAACCCTACTTTACTTCCAACACAACTTCCAAATAAGTAAAGAAAACAAGAAAATACTTACTTGAAAAGAAGAAATTCCACAAATCCTTTGTCAAAACCTTGGATTGCTTCATCAATTTGCTTCTTGCCTCAAGAACACTTCTCTTTTCCTTTTGCTAATGGAGAGCCGGCCACTTCATGAAGAAAGAAGACAATGATCAAGATACAAAGTCAAATTTTGCTTTTAATCTCCACCAAGTGTTCTTATCCAAGCAATTACTAAAACACCCTCAATCATATAACTAACCTTTGTCTCATATAAGTCCTTATATGTAATTTCATTAACAACCAAAAATATCTTCTTCCACTTAACCATCACCTTGACTCTTCATTTGACCACTTTATATGTTATATATATCATCATATACACAACATATACATTTGTCTCTAAACCCTATTTCTTTCTCCAAAACACATATGCACAAGCATTCTCATCCAAATTTCTTTTCTTACCCCATCATATGCATTCAATTCGATTTAACAATAACAACAACAACAACAACAACAACAACAATATAATCAAAACTTCTAAGCCACATATGAGGATATTACAATTCTCCCCCTCTAAAAAGAAAATTTCGCCCTCGAAATTACCTGAAATTAACTCTAAAACAACTGAGGATATTGCTCTCGCATCGTTTGCTCATTTTCCCAAGTTGCTTCTTCTTTCCCATGGTTCTTCCAAAGAATCTTCACCAATGGCACTCTCTTGTTTCTCAATTCTTTCGTTTCTCGTGCCAAGATAGCAACTGGTTCCTCTTCAAAAGTCAAGTCTGGGCTCACTTCAATAGATTCAAATGGCAACACATGAGATGGATCCGATCTGTATCTCCTCAACATAGAAACATGGAATACATTATGAATACGATCCAACTCAGGTGGTAAAGCAAGTCGATAAGCAACTGGCCCAACTCTTTCTAACACTTCATATGGCCCAATGAAACGAGGACTCAATTTTCCTTTCCGACCGAACCTCAAAATCTTTTTCCAAGGAGACACTTTCAAAAATACCTTATCTCCAACATCAAACTGAATGTCTCTCCTTTTCAGATCTGCATAAGACTTCTGTCGGTCTGAAGCTGCTTTTAACCTGCCTCGAATCAATTTTACTTTCTCTTCAGTTTCTTGAATCAAATCAGGACCAACCAACTTATTATCTCCAAGCTCATTCCAACAAAGAGGTGTCCTACACCGTCTGCCATACAATGCTTCAAACGGTACCATACCAATGCTGGATTGGTGACTGTTGTTGTAAGCAAACTCCACAAGAGGTAAAAACCTATCCCAACTTCCAGAGAAATCGATGACACAGCTCCTTAACATGTCTTCAAGAATCTGTATCACCCTCTCTGACTGTCCATCCGTCTGTGGATGAAAAGCAGTGCTGAAATGTAGTCGAGAACCCAAAGCATTATGCAAACTCTTCCAAAATCTTGAAGTAAACCTGGGATCTCGATCAGACACTAAAGAAGTTGGAACACCATGCAGTTTCACAATCTCCTGGATATACAGCTCAGCCAACCTCTCCAAAGAGTAATCCATCCGCACCGGAAGGAAATGAGCTGTCTTAGTCAATCTATCCACAAACTCCCAAATGGCATCATGTCTTCTTTGTGTCAATGGCAAACCAGACACAAAGTCCATTGTCACTCTTTCCCACTTCCATTCAGGCACTGCCAATGGTTGAAGCAAATCAGTTGGAACTTGATGCTCTGCTTTAACTTTCTGACAAGTGAGACATTTCGACACAAAATCTGCAATGTCTCTCTTCAAACCAATCCACCAATAATGTTGTCTCAAATCATTGTACATCTTCGTACTACCCGGATGCATAGCAAACACTGACTGATGTGCTTCTTCTAAAATGATTCTTTTCAAATCAGCATCATCGGGTACACACAATCGGTTCTTAAACCAGAGACTCCCATCATCTCTCACAACAAAATCTCTAGTCTTCCCAATCTTGCAATCTGAAATAATCTTCTGAATCTTCATATCAACCAACTGAGCCTCTTTGATCTGATCTAACAAAACTGGCTTCAATTGCAACCGTGCCAACAATGCACCATCAACACAAGGTACAAAACTGGCATGCAATGCTCTCAACTCAACAAGCAACGAGAGCGAGTAAACTGTTAAACCAGCTAAAGACTTCCGACTCAGAGCATCAGCAACAACATTTGCTTTACCTGGATGATAATCAATCAAGCAGTCATAGTCTTTAATCAATTCTAACCATCTCCTCTGACGAAGATTGAGTTCTTTCTGGACACCCAAATACTTCAAACTCTTGTGATCCGTGTAGATGAAACATTTTTCCCCAAATAAATAATGGCGCCAAATCTTTAATGCAAACACAATGGCAGCCAATTCCAAATCATGGGTCGGATAGTTAAGCTCATGCGGTTTCAACTGTCGAGATGCATAAGCTATAACTTTCCCTTCCTGCATTAATACACATCCCAAACCTCTATGTGAAGCATCACTGTAGATCACATAAGGTTTGCCTTCAATAGGTAAAGTAAGAACAGGCGCTTGAGTCAACATATCTCTCAACTGCTCAAAGCTAGCCTGACACTGATCCGTCCACACAAATCTCACTCCTTTACGAAGCAATCTGGTGAGTGGAGTAGCTATCAAAGAAAACCCTTTCACAAACCGCCGGTAATAGCCTGCCAAACCCAGAAAACTTCTAATCTCTGTCACAGACTTGGGTGGACTCCAATTCAGAATAGCTTCAACTTTACTTGGATCAACTCTAATGCCTTCTGCTGAAACAATATGTCCGAGAAAAGCTACTTGATCCAACCAGAACTCACATTTCGACAATTTGGCAAACAACTGCTTCTCTCTCAAAATCTGCAACACAATCCGCAGATGCATATCATGTTCCTCTTCATTCCGCGAATACACCAGAATATCATCGATGAAGACCACAACAAACTGATCCAGATAGGGCCTAAACACCCTATTCATCAAATCCATAAAAGCTGCAGGTGCATTCGTCAGACCAAAAGGCATAACTAAAAATTCATAGTGCCCATACCTGGTCCTGAAAGCTGTCTTCGGAACATCTTCAGCTCTGACTCTCAGCTGATGGTACCCAGATCTCAGATCAATTTTGGAAAACACAGCTGCACCCTTCAACTGATCAAAGAGATCATCGATTCTAGGCAAAGGATATTTATTCTTAATAGTCACTTTGTTCAATTGCCTATAATCGATACATAACCTCATAGTACCATCTTTCTTCTTCACAAATAGCACAGGAGCTCCCCAAGGAGAAACACTGGGGCGAATAAATCCTTTGTCCAACAACTCCTGTAATTGCACTTTTAACTCCCTCAATTCTGCTGGTGCCATTCTATAAGGAGTAATAGAGATAGGAGTGGTACCAGGTAACAATTCAATACCAAACTCCACCTCTCTCTCTGGAGGCAATCCAGGCAACTCCTCTGGAAACACATCAGGGAACTCAGCAACTGTGGCAATGCTATCAATGAGAGAACCCTTCACTCTAGTATCTATCACATGAGCAAGATAGGCTTCACACCCCTTTCTAATCAACCTCCTGGCTGCAACAGCTGAAACAAATAAGGAGGCTAGCTGTTCCTGCTCATTAGATACTAGCACTTCTCTACCATCAACGGTTCTCAAAGAAACAATTTTCTTTTTACAATCCACCACAGCTTCATGTCGAGATAGCCAATCCATACCTAAGATCACATCATATTCCTTAAATGGCATCTCAATCAAATCTCCAAAGAACTCCTCACCCTGCACCCTCACTACACTATCCCGGTGCATCTTACTCACAACCACACTATGCCCTAACGGATTTGTCACCAACACATCAAATCCTAAGGACTCAGCATGCACATCAGATACAGGCAGAACAGATACACTAACATATGAATGCGTGGAACCCGGATCAATCAAAGCAAGTACTGGAGTATTAAATAAAGAAAAAGTACCAGCTATGACTGCCGATGCATCTGGCTGCCTCTGCATAACATACATCCTCTGGGAAGAACCAACCTCCTCTGGTCTACCCTCTCTGGATGCAGCACCTCCTCTAGAACTGAACCCTGGCCTACCTCCTCGGCTGACACCTCTGCCTCCTCTACCTCCTCTCACACTAGCTCGAGAAGCAGCAGAATCAACTGGCATCTGCTCTTGCCTCTCAGGGCAATCTCTCACAAAGTGGTCTGGTGATCCACACCTGAAGCATACCCCTGCAACACCAGCCTTCCAACAAGGACCACCATGTGGCCTCCCACAATGGATGCAGATGGGAAGAGTGGATCTCCGAATCATCGGGGTCGGAGCACTAGCCACTGAAGCTGCAGGTCTAAATCTCTGCCTCTGGAACTGCACTGGCCTACCAGCTGATCTTTGACTTCTACTACTCCGAGGAACAAAACTTCCTCTACCCCTCTTAGCAGAAGAAGACCCTGCCTCGAACTGGGGCCTTCTCACTCTAACCTCCTCTTCAGAAGCAGCTGTAACTATGGCCTGAGCTCTCTCTACACTCCTAGCTGCTGCAACTAGCTGGGAGAAATCCTGATACCTGGAGCCAGCCACATGACAAATAATTGAGGGCCTCAATCCCTCCTCAAATCGCCGACATCGATCAATCTCATCAGCAATGATACCCCCAGCATACTGACTCAGTCGAATAAACTCAACTTCATACTCAGTAACAGTCTTGTTGTCTTGTTTCAAGCTTAAGAACTCCATCTTCTTCATGTCCTTATACTCCCTAGGAGTATACTTCAACTCAAATTCCCTCAGAAAATCAGTGTAAGACAGTGTTGGAGGATCATCCATAGAGTGTGGCACTGTCTTCCACCAGTCATATGCGTCCTTCTGCAATAATGACCTGGCATAATCAAACTTTTCCTCAGGGGTGGCTTGTAACTGAATAAAGATTCTCTGCACTTTGCCTAACCATTGCTCAGCCACTCCTGGATCAGTGGTTCCCATAAAATCTTCCGCCCCAAACTTCCTCAATTTATCATACTGTCTCATCTGAACCTGAGGCTGGGGTGGTGGTGGAGGTGGCTGTACTGGTGCCTGTCTCATTACTTCCATCATATGTCTAAACCAAGCTGGCGGAACCTCCTCTCCAGCTGGTCTACCCGACACCGAAGCAGGTGCCTCCTCAACACTATCAACCCTAGCTCCCTCGGCAGGAGCAATGCTCTCGGCACTACCCTCAACTGACTGTCTTGAGTGAGGATCCATCAACACCTAATACTGCAAACACAGCAGATTACATCTTATTAAAGATCAGGGACTGCCAATCTCAAACGTATATGTTATTCAAAACCACTTTTTTAAGTAAAAATATTCTTTTTATTTTATTTTACCTAGATTGAGAATCTCAAACCTAGGCTCTGATACCAAAACAATTGTAACACCCCCATATTCAATGCACACACACTACAACCACAACAATGTAGCATAAGTGCACCAAACATAGGGATGCTACGGTTTCCTTAACATTCAAAACATTTTAAACAAAACCATAACCTTTCAATTATATACATTATATTTAAATATTACACAGCGGAAGTTATAAAATATTTACAAATTTACATTATAAACATTACTTTACAAAATATAAAAGAAATATACATGATTGGCAAGTCAGCTCTGATCTTTAAGCTTCCAAAATCAGCTCTTCAATGTCTACTCTCACTCGGTCTCGAAGAGCTCTCGGGTTCGATCCTATCAGTTCTATCACCTGCGCGATTAAACACTATCGCGCTAAGCCAAGGGCTTAGTAAGATAAAACATGCAATCGATATGCTTAGATGCTTTACAATGCCAATTCTGATTTATATCATATATGTAACAACATGGATGCAAAGCTAACAACATACCTTTACATTTCATAACCTAACATACATATATGTATCTCACAATTCAACATCTTTGCATATACTTTATTAGTTAATCATTTAATCATCCATGAACAACACTAAGCAAAGACAAGCATGGGCCCAAGACACACTAATATGCCATTCAATTTTCAGAGTTAATGCTTTGGTTTTGTTATCACATTTATCAATATCAATATCATATACCCAACTAGGCTTCAAGGATTAAGTTCAACCAAGCTTCAAGGGGAGCAAAGCATGCTAAGCATCAACCCAACTTGGCTTCAAGAACTAACCCAACCTAGCTTCAAGGGTTGTAACATCTCAATTAGGCTTCAAGGATTCAATCCAACCTAACTTCAAGAGATTGTTACTATCATTAGGCATGCCACCAATAACAAACTCTGAAAATGGAATAACACATTAGCCACACAATTCATTTAGATTTCATTCTCAATTCTCATTATCATTTAGGCAAACATGCCTCATTTATCTCCATTAAATCACCTTAGCCAATAACAATGGCTCCACATTTCATTTCACAATATAACACTTCATTATTCAAGTGTATATTTATCTCACATAACATCATTCATAAATATTAACATTTCATTCCACATTACTCATAAAACACATTACCATTCAAAGTGCATAACATAACATTGTTAATTCTCAACAATGCAATTAGGGCAAAACACAATTGACATGATTCATAGCTTTAGGACCATCCACATTCATTTGATTAGATCATTCTTGTGTTTGGAACATGTTTATAATGTTCATGTTTAAGTTTAAGAACAATGGAACTTTTGAAGAATTTAAACCATGCAAAGAGAACCAAGAAATCAAACAATGTTCAAATCATTTGAAGGACACGCCCAACTCACTTGATTGACACGCCCAACCAGCTTGAGTGACACGCCCGTGTCCTTAAAAAGAAAAGAGGCAGTAGCTTCCTCAAATAAATGACACGCCCACTCCCCTAAGGGACACGCCCACTCCCCTAAATTGATTTTGGCCGTGTCACCAATTCACAAAACCTTAACTAAAACCAACCCTTTCTCAATTGCACTCAAACACAATATTCATCATATAACATATTTCACATGAACATAATCAATGTTCTAAACACATATTCATCATAAGAACTACTTCACCACACATTAATATCACAATTAAACACATATTAACTCAAAACCCTAAAATCAACATCCTTCTCCATCCATCCAAATCAACAACCATCATTTCCAACAACAACCTTCAATTAAACTCATAACTTAAAATCAATTTAACACTTGAAAACACAACCAAACACATCTCAAATCCACCAAATCACAAAATCATCAAACCCTACTTTACTTCCAACACAACTTCCAAATAAGTAAAGAAAACAAGAAAATACTTACTTGAAAAGAAGAAATTCCACAAATCCTTTGTCAAAACCTTGGATTGCTTCATCAATTTGCTTCTTGCCTCAAGAACACTTCTCTTTTCCTTTTGCTAATGGAGAGCCGGCCACTTCATGAAGAAAGAAGACAATGATCAAGATACAAAGTCAAATTTTGCTTTTAATCTCCACCAAGTGTTCTTATCCAAGCAATTACTAAAACACCCTCAATCATATAACTAACCTTTGTCTCATATAAGTCCTTATATGTAATTTCATTAACAACCAAAAATATCTTCTTCCACTTAACCATCACCTTGACTCTTCATTTGACCACTTTATATGTTATATATATCATCATATACACAACATATACATTTGTCTCTAAACCCTATTTCTTTCTCCAAAACACATATGCACAAGCATTCTCATCCAAATTTCTTTTCTTACCCCATCATATGCATTCAATTCAATTTAACAATAACAACAACAACAACAACAACAACAATATAATCAAAACTTCTAAGCCACATATGAGGATATTACATCATGTCAAAAATACACGCAAAAATTTGTGGTCTACACATGAGTGGATTAGCCCTAGTTAAGAAGATAATTCGACAAAGTTACTATTGGTTGACCATGGAGAGAGATTGCATTGAGTTTGTGAAGAAATGTCAGGAATGTTAGATGTATGGTAATTTGAATCACATACCTCTTGAAGAATTGTATTCTATGTCCTTGCCCCGGCCCTTTGCAACTTGGGGGATTGACATTATAGGAGAGATACATCCGACGACTTTAAACAGTCATCGTTTTATTGTAGTAGTAATGGAGACATACAGGGATTGGTTGAAAATGCTTCCTTTTGCTATGTGGGGATATAGAACAAGTGTACGCTGACTGGAATGACACCATTCTCTTTAGTTTATGGGATGGAAGCAGTGTTGCCAATTGAGATAGAGATCAAGTCATTAAGAGTGGTCCTGGAAGCTGAACTACCTGAGACAAAATGGGTAGTAAGTAGATACACACAATTAGCTTTATTAGAAGAGAGAAGGTTGAAAGCACTGTATCATCATCAGCTGTATCAAAGGAAGATAGCTCGGGCCTACAATAGAAAGGTTAAGATCAGAAAGTTCAGAGTCGGTGGCTTAGTGTTGAAGCAATGTAAGCCTAATGTCTCTGATCTAAAAGGAAAATTTAGGCCTAGTTGTGAAGGACTGTATCTTATGAAACAAGTCATGAACAAGGGTGCAGTAAAACTATCAAACATGGACGGGAACGAGTTTAGTGAGCCAGTTAACATTGATAGGTTGAAGAGGTTTTATGTATTAAAAAAAAGCTCGCTAGGTTAAAAACCCAAAAGGGAGGCCTAGGCAAAAGTTAGAGTAGTTTGCTAGTTCCGAAAGCCCGAAAGGGTGGGCTAAGCAATAATTAGGGCTTAATGAGAGAAAATTGTCAATTAAAAAACCCAAAAGGGCTAGTTGGTGACAGGCGTGATCTTGTGTATGATATCAGGCTTTATGTTTGGTTGTTCCCCAATTTAATAAAACAGAGTTAATATCAAAATTTTTCTATGTGCACTGTTTCAAGTATTTGACCAAATATGGATAAAACAAATAACATAATAGTGAAAAGTGATGACAAATTATAAAAGGAAAAGAAACATCTTTTATTATGTTTATTATTTTTCATCCTAACATTGTTCTTTCTAAAAGAATTAACAAAATGTAAAATCTATGGTAGATGATAAGTGTAGCCTTCAGTCAGACGACGCATGTCCAAGTCAGGAGTAAACTCAGAACCCCGAGGTTTGGCTCCATACTGAAGGTCAAGACATCGAAGATCATAGCAAGTACCTCGATGAAGAGCAGCAAGAGGAACATACATCAAGTACGTCTGGATGGTGACATGAGAAATCTTCCACCAAGGTACCAACCAACAGATTTAACTGTGGCACGTGAGTGGATATAGTCGATCCAGTTCTCATACAAAGAAACAAGATGAATTAGTTTTTTGGTGGATTGATGTCATGGTAGATATCGGACAAAATCCATGGATGGAATGTCGAGCAAGCAGAGATGCTCCTAAAGCCAAATCTGTAATGACAAACAATAAATTAAAAAAATAGCCCGTTAGGTCAAAAACCTGCAAGGACGACCTAAGCAAAAATTAGGGCGGTTCGCTAGTTCCAAAAACCCGCAAAAATTTTGCTAAGTTGAAAACCCACAAGGGCGGCTTAGGCAAAAATTAAGGACAACTCACTAGTTTTAAAAACCTGCAAGGGCGGACTAGGCAAAAATTAAAGCAATAATAATAAAAAATAAAAAAGGGACCTAAATTGAAAACCTCGATTTAGGTAAATTACCTGAAACAGCAAGGGTCTCCCGGCTAATCTCTTTGAAAATTCTAATTTGAATTGGTCCAATCCAACTAGGGTCTCAGCCAAGATCACAAGTATCTATGACAAACCTCCTTGCATTTGGTCCATGATACCCAGTACTCGTGGATCAATGTCACCGTCAGGAGAAATAAGAAAGAAATTGCTAAGCAAGCAGAGATAGAACATGCGTCCCCAAGTTTTGGTAGGAGCCACATGAGAAATGCAAAAGTCAATCAAGGGACCAAGCAAAATTTTCTCACCTCTCGTTAATTCAGAACTTTAGTTTTTGACAGTTGAAGAAGCATCTGCATCTTGTGTTGAGTTTTGGAACCCATTATAGGCAACGCCATTGGTTGGTTGCTCGGATATCCAAGAATAGCCTCAAATTCTTCAATCATAAGACATATCTCAAAGTTGTTTATCTTAAAAGTCCTAGTTTTTATATCCCAAAAAAGAAGCAATGGCATGTAGAAATGATTAGTCTAATTTGGCATTTTGAAAACACTTCAAAACGTTGAGTTGAGACCATGATATTTGTTCCCATTGTGTTGCCTCAACAATTTTGAATAAAATTTTAAACTTCTTTAAACTACTCTCGGTCATGGTGATGTTATGACAATTGTTATTAATTTTATAAAGAAGAATCGGGAATGGCAAAAGCTGAATTTTGGAATTTAAGTTAGAGCAAGAGGAAATTGTATTAGAGAGTGTTACTACTTGGGATGTTGAGGAAAGGAAAGTGATTTATATAATTGCTGACTGAAGCTCACATTGCTTAAAGAAATCTGTGTGGAATCAGAGCTTCATATCTTTTTCCATGTCAAAGAAGGAATTTCGTGGCGAAGTGGTACATTGTGAAACCTAATCTATGTGGGTTTTGGTTTTATCAATTCAAATCCATGTCGAATTTGTGTAACATAAATTCGACATAGTCACAAAAATGCTCCTGTGTATACATGAATATATGTAAAAAGCAAAACAAAAAGTCAAAAAAAAGATGTCCAATAAAAAAATGAATGATTGAAAAGTCAAAATATCATATATATTAATTATAGTTTACTATTTACAAATTGTTACGCAACTTTTTTTATTTATGTATAATAAAATTCACACAAGATTTTAATACAAACTGATCACTGTGATGGAGGTGGTGGTCTATAATCAAATGATGCACTCAAAAAGTCATCGCCAATTGGAAACGGAGGCACATCATCTATCCTAGTTCCTCCCAAAAAAGAAGCACTCAGATCACAATTATCTTGAAAATTACTCCTATCATGATCAAAGTCTATGAAGGAAGGTGGCATGTCATAGTCATATGTCTGGGGCCTCCTTTACGAAGATACACTAGGATCTCTATAACCTTGAAATTTGAAGTCCCAAAAATTCCTTTCAAGATGATCCGCACACCAACGAGTAGCTGCCAAATCCTCTAGCAACTTTCGGTTCTGCTCCTCGAGCATTCACTGTGAGCTAGAAAGGAAAATTAGGTTCATACATTTTCATGGATACATTCAGCATATGTAAATTGAAATAGGAAAAATAGACAAGATAACTCAAATGAAAGCCCTATAGATGAGATAGCACGTCTGGCTAAAAGGAAGGAGCAAATGGAGAAAATTGTCGTTGCACTGGTGAGAATGGTAACTGAGCCGGAACAATGGTGGAAGGTCTAGCCTTAGTACTATGTGAGCCAATAGTCTGCGACAACATGAAAATAGTCATAGAAAGTTAGGAAGGAATAGTTGCAATGATAAAACCTTACATGAGAAGTGCCAGCTCCAGAATCACCATGAGAATGAGAAGAAGGCTCATCCTCATCCTCATCCTCATCCTCTTCTTCCTCTTCATCCCCGCTACCTTCCTCGCCATCATCTTACTCTTCCTCATTTTCCTCATCACCTACTTCCTCCATGATATCACCCCCTTCTTCTTCTTCTTCCTCCTCAAAATCTTCAAACCCATGCGGAGCAACTTCAAAGTGAAACAACTGGTCCCGTATGAACTCATTATATGATAAATCTAGTCGAAGCAAGAGTGCCTCAAAATCATATCCATTTCGGGCGTGTATCCATGCATTCTCCGACATGGATATGCAAGTAAGTAAAGATGTGAGGATATTGGCTGGTACTCACCTCTGATCAGGGCCAAGAAACCAATTATGAACCCTCTCACCAAGGAACCAACCACTGGACACAGGCCTGGCAATGATTCGGTAAGAGTTCCATAGGGGTAATGCATTGTTCATGCCAGCAGTCCAGATTGCCCTCTCCTCAGCTCTCCACCAAGCTATGTTTACCTACAAGATGATGCCAAAGGTAAGTAATTCTTTCTTATGAAATTCAGTAATAATACTAATTTTATCTTTTACCTGATCCCAGGTTAGGCATCTCAGCTGATAAAGCTGAGAGTGCACGTGATGACTACCGGGCACTTCTTTACGACCGGGCAACCAATGCCCTAATCTTGGGTACCCCATCCATCTCCTCTGAACACCAGGTGCCCTCACCAAATTGTGTTCATACGCCCACACCTGTCATGAAAAAAAATAATCAAGCTTGCTCATATGCATCATTTGAATATATTAAAATCAAGAATCATATCTCGACGACAACCATAAAACCAGTGAATGATCTTTTATTCATACTAATTTTTTAAAAGTCGTGATAGAGATAGGCAAAACCCACCTCTCCCCAAGCTTAATATGGCAAGAGATCAAAATCTAACAAAGCACGCAGGACTAATAGGTGGATCAATGCCTCTGTACTGCATAAAATTATCGTGGCTAACATATACAACAAGAATCCACGGATGTACCTTTTTACCCATTCACCTTGCACGGGCCTAGTCTGCCTTAACCAGTACTGTTGGATATATTTGTATTTGATCTTGCATGCTCCTTGTGAGCGGGGATTTTCACCCCCACTCCTGGTGGAATGGTTCTTGCGACTTCGGCACTGTTTAGGCTAAGGGCCTTAGAGAACAGGGGTCTAAGACTGGAGAAAATAGAGTCGCCACCCGGACAAGCCGGGAAAAGGAAAGGGATGTTGACTCAATTCTTAAGGAATCCCCAACTCCCTAATAGGTTCGAAAAGTTAGGTACGTGTGGGGAAGGTGAAAAATGGCCCAGCACCCCCACAACGCCCAGTTCATTAGAACCGACCTCCTTTTCAGGTCTTAATATTATAAAATTCTTAAATATAACAATATTATCCATACTACATGCAATAATTAAAAGAAAGCATCATTATATTAAAATCAAAGCAATGTTCAAACAAAACAAATAAATGGACACCCATCCGAGGATGGAAACATGTCCTTACATCATCCATGTCTAAAACTAATGAAAGGTGGAAACGTGTCCTTTACATTAATTTTAAAATATGAAAATAATCTATATTACATAAATATTAAATAATGAGGTACCCAATCATGGAAACATACCTCTTACAATATTTAATACCAAAAAAAAAATAAAGAAATCATCCATCCATGATAAACAAATCAAATATCAAAATTAAATAAATCAATCATCAAAACATATAATAAACTACATAATCAAATTTAAAATTAAAATAACATAAATAAAGATGCAAATTTAGGTTTGCATCTTGAATTAGGGATTCTAGGGTTTTTTAGGATTTTTAGATAGAAAATTAGGGTTTCAATCATGAAATATGATTTTATGGGTATTTGGAATCAAATTAGGTTTTTGACTTACAAAATAAATATTATTATTATTATTTTAAAAATATTAAACTACTATGAAGGTATGGAAGGTAGAATTAATTATGATTTTAGGCTTTAAAAAAACAAATTTAGGGTTGGAAGTTTTAAGAAGTGATTAGGGTTTGAGAAAACAGATTATGGTTTTGAGGTAAAAAATACAATTAGGGTTTTAGATAAAGGCTAGGGTTTTGATTAATTAGATTAGGATTTGGATTCTTTGGAAAATAAGTTTAGGGTTTTTGGATTGGGAATTAGGGTTAGTGTTTTAGGATCCGGGTTTTAAGGTTTTAAACCTTGGTTTTGTAGATTATGATTTTGAAATTAGGGTTTGGGGCTTGGAAGAAGCAAGCTAATGTAGTATTTAAAAATAAATAATCATGCACTAAAAAATTATCAGTTTAAACACATTTAGATTACTTGGAATTAAAAGATTACCGAGATCAATTTGCATGAAGGATAATCAACATCACATGGAGATTTAATTTATTATATTTAAATAGATTCAATTTTAGAAATTTACCTTCATTTGTTGATTCCACCAATAATCAAACTTTGATCCAAACTTTCATTTGCACCGGCCTTATATTTGTTGGTTGAATTGAGAACAAGACAATTAGCTAAGCTACTGCCTTGTTAATATGTTCTCACTGCTTGATATTTGAGTTTCATTGCTTTTCTCTTAATAATTGTTAAAATTCTAATAATGGTTGCTTCCCATCCCAAAAGTCTCCAAGTCTCTACCTGAATTACTCATGTCCTTGAATAACCCTTCAATAATTGTCACGTCTAAAGTTGCCAAGAAAAAGCCAAGAAAAAGTCCCTCAGCTCTCCCAAAAAAATTATGTCCCAAGTTTCTTTCCAAATTGCCACCTCATTCCTTGTGTTTAATACTATTATTTATACGAAAACAAAAAGACCTAATCCTATTTTAATAATGAAATACCAACTGTTTAGGAAAAATTACAAAATCAGGTAAAATAAGGTTTGGTCAAAAACTAGCAGTGCGCGGGCTGCTAGGCCTACGGGCAAGGTGAACTAGGCAAGCCTAGTTGATATTTGTGGCGAATTGGGCAATGCCCAATTCCCCACAGACATTTGTTGCGGTGAACTAGGCAAGCCTAGTTGGCTGTTGCGGCAGCACGGCCGAGCGTCGCTCGCTGATTCATTCAATTTTTTATTTTTTATTATTTTTATTATTAAAAATAACTATTAAATATTATAAAGATAAATATTATAAATAGTAAATAAAATAAATACAACAAAAATTATTTTGGACTGTTTAAAAATATCGGGCTAAATTGGGTCAAAAATTAAGGGTTTACAGTTTGCCCCCGTGCTTGAATGATCTGAGACTTTTAGTAGAAGAGAGTGAAAAGCAACAAAATTTTAAGCAGATTTTGGATGAGGATAGGTGCTCAACCCAAGGATGAAGTTGGTTTGGGCTTTGGGCCTGAAATGAGTCCTGGACTCGAAAAAGATTTGGGTACTTAGACCTGAGACTGAATTGAGTTTGATTTGGATTCTGGACCCGAGGTAAGTTCTGGACTTAAAAAATAATTTGTGGTTCTGGACTCGGGATAAGTTTTGGACTTGAGGATAATTTAGGTTCTGGATCCAAGGTTGAATTGGATTTGACTGACCTTTTATCAGTTAATAATTCTAGTTGTTCCATTCTTTAATGGATTGTGGGTCTTCACCCTCAAAATTGATCTTCATCCTTGGACCTTGGATCTTCATCCTTGGCATCGAGTCTTCACCTTTGAAAATGGGTCTTCATCCTTGGAGAATGGGTCTTCACCCTTGAAAGTAGATCTTCATCCTTGGTATGGGGTCTTCACCCTTGAAAACGGATCTTCATCCTTGAAAATCGGGTCTTCACCCTTGAAATTGGATCTTCATCCTTTAAGCTGGATCTTCATTCTTAGCAGGGTCTTTACCTTTTAAACTGGATCTTCATCCTTGGCAGGGTCTTCACCCTTGAAATTAGATCTTCATCCTTTAAGTTGGATCTTTATCCTTGGCAGGATCTTCAACCTTTAAACAGGATCTTCATCCTTGGAAATCGGGTCTTTACCCTTGAAATTGGATCTTCATCCTTTAAGTTGGATTTCATCCTTTTGAACTTTTGTCCTATATTAGCTTCAACTCTTCTAGCTAGACTGATCTTTTGTCTTTTGCATCTTCATTCTTTTGATAGTTCTAATGTTCCATTCTTTTTTGTTCTTTCGTTTGCTAAAAAATTCAGTTACTTTTTAGCTGGCCAATTCATATCTTCTCCTTACCCCCTGTGTGGCAAAATATTGGAAGTAAGTCTCAAAATGTTTTGTACATGCATAAACTCAAAAAATTGAGAGGAGAAACTTTGCCCCCTGTGTAGGATCAAACCCATAATTTTTTTCCATGAGGCTTTGGTTGATGGTTGTAGATTATCTAGTTCTTCAAACAAGCATGCATTTCTTCTTTCTTTTGCAAAATTACTGGAGCTTCCTGACGTAATGGGCTTTCCATTCCCCCTTATTTCATATCTCTTTTGATTCTATACTTCACAGGGTGTTTGCTGTTCACTTTGACAAAGAAATACAATACAAGAAAATGCAATGTGATATGCTCATGTATGCATGATATGCATGAATAACACTTACAGTGCTTCTGCCGACTCACAGATTGAGGTGATCAGCTGAAGTGTTCTCATTGACTCCTTCTAGATGCTCATTCAGGTCTTACAGAAGGCTTCGCTTTTATGGCTTTCATCTTAAAGATGTTGAGGACATGAGTGATTGAGACTCTGAGCGGCAGAGTCAGAGATACATCAATTTCAAACTATGATTCAGCATGTCAATTGGTAGCTTCTTCACAACCTTGCAAATAATTCTTTACTTTGCCCAGTGTGTCCTTTGAGGTTTGCTGTTCAACATATTTCCCTTAACTTGAAGGCTTTGTAAAAATATTTTTCCTTTTTTTTATTTTTGAATTTTGAAATCAAATGTTGGCTTTGCTAAATCAATGTCAATTTACCTCAGGACTTGATTTTCCAAATTAACATATCTATAACATGACAACCCTTATTACCATACTTAACTCAGGAATCATTTCCATTTAAACAAGAATTGTTGCACTTCAGATAGGCACATACACATTACTTGGTCAAAGGTCTTATTGATTTTGAATATTGTCTATCTCATATGCATGCTTATTCAAACTATCTCCACTAATAGACTCTACCTACCAAGAGAGATCAACAGGTCTTTGATAGGCTTGAAATGGGGTCTATAAGGGACACGGTTAAATGAAAACCATTTTGAGATTAGAGCTGATGTGACGCAATGGACAAACCCTCACATTACAAATTTCTTGTTTGAACTTTAGGAAGTTGGGAGAAGGAATAAGATAGAGCTTTGAATGTTTCCCCATCTTCTTGGCATTAATCTAGATCTTGATTGGGATAATCTTTGCCTTTGCAAAAAGTTTGATATCCATATTCATTTCTTTTTTCTTTTCTTTTTCTTTCTTTTTCTTACTCCTTTTCTTTGAGCATTTTATCATTTTGTCCTTCTTTCCTATAGGACTGTCAAGTACAAGACTTTCAAGAATTGGATGACCTTTCTCCTTTTTCTCTGATTTTGATTGAATCTTTGGTTGGGTTGGACCAATTCAAGTCAAACTATCTTTATGGAAGTCTTTTACTGCTTTAGGTAAAAGAGAACTTGGTTAGCTTCCTGAACCATTTTGGGTTTTCGTTTCTTTTCTTTTTCTTTTGTTTCTTTTGTCTCTTTGTTTTTCTTTTTTTTTGTTCTAGCTCTAAAAGAGTTGTCTTATTTGTATCAACTTATATTTCTGGTAATATATGAGTAGAGTGACATGAATCTTCTTTAACAGGGATAAATCATTTGTTACTTTGATGTTATCTTGATAGATTGGAGATATTAGGTAAACTTCAACTACCCTTATGGTCTTGAGAACATCAACTATCCTTACAGTCTTGGCTATTCATTCCTTTCTTTTTGATCTTCTTGCCTCTTCACCTTAGTGATCATAAGACTTGTCAAAGGTGTAACAACTCAGGGTAGGTTGTTGGGGTTTGTAAGCCAATGAAAAGAAAGATAAAATTTTATGAAGGCTCAAAGGGTCAACTAAGGATTGATATTTAATAGGGTGGATAGTAGTTGTTGGCTAACCAAATAATGCCTAGATCATCTCTCCCTTAAATAAGCAGAGTTCAATTTCGCCTCAAAAGTTTGTCAAAGCATGTTCTAAGACTGACTAGGGCCTAGAAAAAATTCATTATGCAGGAGCCTTCTCTAAGTAAGCATACACAACTCAATGCTATAGAGCAATTCCATCACCTAGTAAAGTCATTCGAATCATGATGCGTAGATACGCTAATTTATAAATATCAAGTTAAATTCGTCATTGGTTGAGCACCAAAATGAACAAAGACCAACAAAAATTTGATGAAAATAATTTATTCAAACAAATATAATTTGAAAAACATAATTGTTCCAATTAAATATTTAAGAAAGCAGAATAAATAGAGCAACACTTCAAGCTAAGGGAAGTTCGTTGAGTTGGAGTCGAAGATACTTCATTTATTTAGACATATCAAGGGAAGGGATTTTTCCATCATAAAGGATCATTGCTTCATCATCCACAGTTAGCCCAAGCTTGCTTAGTAGTATATCATCTTTAGTAGCTTCTCTATCCATAGCATAATAAGATGACAAGATAAAACTCTTCATGAAGGTTGCAAGTGGTGGCACCCTTCCAAATTTAGGCAGAGGATTATTCTTAGTGTTGGGCTTATCAGGCTCAAACAGCTTTCCATTATCAATCAAAATTTGGATCTCATGCCTTAATTGAACACATTTATCTATCTTGTACCCTTGAGTCTGATGAAATTGACAAAAAAAAAAACTTTCGTATCAAATTTTGGAGGCAGAGGATTCGACAAAGGTCGAGGGGCCAATGGTTGTAATAGTTCCTCCTTTTATAGCTTGTTAAAAACCCAAGAAAGAGGTTTTCCCAACTCTGAGAACTATCTTTTATTTCCATAACCAGTCGCATTAATATCAACTTCCTTTTGCATACTTTGATTACCTGACTGGTAGTTCCCTTTCTCATTCCTTCTTACTGAAAAGCAATTCTTCTCCCGTTCCCATTCTTCAATTTGCAGACCAACTTGGAGAAGATCTTTGAAATCCCAGATGAGTGTATGAGACATCCTTTCACAAAGACTAGGCAATACCCCTCTCACAATCATCCTTATTTGATCAGATTCATCGGCCTCTTCTTGAGCAATATAGCCTTATTCCTCCACCTTTTCACATAATCCACGAAATTCTCATTTGGTCATTGCCTAATGGCTTGCACCTCCATCAAGGTAACTTCCAGCTCAACATTGTACCAAAGCCTTGTACAACATGTCCCAATCTTTTTGAGTATTTTCTTCTAAGGTGTTGAACTAGTTTTGGACAATAGGGTCTGATAAGAGCATGAAATATCATAGAGTTTGAGCCTTAGTGGCTTGGACAGACTACATAGCAGTGATGTATTGCTTTACATGGAGATGAGGGTTTGCTGTACCATTGTACCTAGCGAAAGAAGGCATTTTGAATTTATAAGGGACCTCCTCATCTTGTTCAAACAGTTTGTCAATCTCGGACATCTCTTCAATTTTCAGCTTCTTTTCAAATTTCTTTTCTAAATCAGCAATCATCTTCTCAACATCAGATGTCTCAATTGTTTCAATAGTTGTCTTTTCAACAACCTTTGGCTCCTTCTTTTTATCTTGATGATCTTGGAAGTATTGAGCCCAGTCGTCATCATCATCAATGATCACCTTGTCATCATCAAAAGCTACTTCACCAACTTTAGCCTTTCCCTTATCTTTCTTGGTGCTTGCGGATGCTTCAGCGGTGTTCCCAAATATTGTAGTCATTTGACTCTTCATGATCTCAACTAGGGCCCCCTTTAGTTCTTCCATTCTAGCATTGAGGGCATCGTCCACTATTCTTTGAATTTGCTTGGGCTCCATTGCTTTTGGTGAGAAAGTGATTGAGTCATTGCTAGATTCTTTGACTCCGGCGTAGGTCAGATTGTCGTAAGCTTTTGAACTGTCATAATCCAGTGCTGTGAGCCAGAGAGGATCAATGATATGAGATGTAAATGTATGCATGCGTGTATGCATGAATAACTAACAAACAAAAATAATTAGGACGTTCCTCCCAACCTTATAACTTCCACACATGGATGGTGAGTCTCATTTCCTAGGTATATAGTTAACAAAATACCAACATGGGGTATCTTTGGTATATTGGATTTCATGATAATTCCCATTAATTAGGTTTTAATCCGTTCAGCCAACTAAAGTAGCTTTTATGCTATATTGGATTAAAACTAAATTAAGAGGTTTATTATAAATAGATTTCTCACTTGAAAAAGTAACTAATGATTCATGCCACAAACAAGCCTATGGTTAATAATTCTTAGTATAAACTAGGCTCATAATTGATTTTTGGTATTTTCATAATTTATCTAAATATTCATAATCTCTTTGAAAATAATTTTGTGTCTAAGGCCATTTGTAAAAAGATTTTAGAAAAAAATGGAATTTGGGCTTTGTATTTGGGTCATGAGAAAAGAATTTTTTATTTATTTTTTTCAAAAAAGTTTTATGTCCAAAGACCATCTTGAAAAGTTTTGAAAATAGCTTTGATCTTTTGGATTTTAAAGAAAAATTTATTTTGAGCTTACAGTGTACTTAGGTCATATTAGAAAAAGAACAAACCAAATAAGCCATGATTTAAACTAAGATAAATTAACCATAGTCACACAACAAGCATTTGGGGTAAAAACCTAAGGAAAGTAACTAGGCCAATTACATGAGCTTTAGTCTTTAGGTTGAAAAGGCCTAGGTTCCCATAGCAAGTATATACCAAAAGGTACAAGGCTATGATTGGTTATGCCATGCTAGATCTCCATATCTTGAGTGAAAGTATGGTATCCCTTACATAACACAACACGGGTAACACGGGCATCCTAACTCACGCACATGATGCAATCTAATATGATATAACGGGCAATATCATGATAAGAAAGAATAGAATAATATAAAGACCAATGGAATCAACTTCTCTTATCCCCCAGTGGAGTCGCCAATGTGAGCAGAGATTTTTGCCCCCACTCCCGGTGGAATGGTTCTTACGACTTCGGTACTATTTACCCTTAGTGTAACACCCTTATACCCTATATACGTAAAATATATATTTTCACTATATGTAAAATACGCATGTACGGTACAAAAATGTCACAGATCAGTTTAATAATTTTTTTTTCACATTTCCTATTTAAAATTTCAATTTCTAAATATATAAAATTAAATAGAATATAAATATTCTTTACTTGTTATAAGAATCCAAAATAAATAATACATATAAAAACCTCTGAGAAAAATTCGCCAGAGTTTTGTCTGTAATTTGGACATTCCCAAAGTTCAACAAAAGACAACCTGCACAAAGCAAACACTCCCAATAAAAATCAATTCACCATTTAACCAATACTTCTCAGTTTCTCTATATTTTGTCAAAATACTTATATATAGATATATAAATTAACAACACATATAAATCTCATCTGAACAAATTATTCAAAACATTATTTACAATTTACATTATATACTTCCAAAAACATATCATAACATATATAATATCAAAATACATTGTAATATCAAATATCTACATGCTGGCAACTGGCTCTGATCTTGATGTACCCAAAAATTGCTCTTCAAGCTCAATAAATATAAACCTAGACCCTACCAGGTCTAGTAGAACTCTTTGGCTCTACCAAATCATCCATGACACCTACGTGGCGAATTACAATCGTGCTAAGCCGAAGCCTAGTGGTACAAAATTTAATAATAATAATAAAACTCAATGCAATGCCAATGCACAATGCATATAGATGTCACATCACTCTACTTTCTTATATTTTTCAAATATTTCATAATCACAACTCATAGCATTATATTGCTCAGTTGTATCACAATTCATAATTCACATTAAAGCAAAGACAAACATGGGCCCAAAAAGGATCTAATATGCTATTCAAATTTTTGAGTTACTGTTTTGGTCCATAATGACACCATGTGTCTAGCCCTGTAGGTAATATATCCATGAATAATGTAACAGCCCCAGTCTCTTAGACTTTAACCCGGCTTGACCCTTAGGTCCTAGTATCTTGGTCCTCAACCCGGCTAGACTGCTATAGTTTTTGAGGCTTACAACCCAATCTTTTCACCCCAAAAACATCATATTTATCAGTTGGCATGGCTTACGACCCAGTCTTTTCACCCCAAAAACATCATATTTATCAGCTACCCTGGCTTACGACCTAGTCTTTTCACCATTCCAGCGTTTAGCCCGTAGGCATTCATAGGCATGCCGGCAAACCCATAACTCTGAAAATTGAATAACATACTAGGCACACAATTTATTTATAGTTCTCATTATCAAATTCTTTCATAATTCCTTTATCAAAACTTTTATCATTTTCTCATGATCAAACTAGGCACATTGCCTTATTATATCATCTTTTTCTCACTTTTTTTTTCATTTATTCATTTTTCTCATTATTAATCTCTTTCTCATTGTCACATATTCAATATGGGCACATTACCTTATTTTCATATTTTTTTTTCTCATTTTTCACATCTTTCTCATTTTTCTCACTTTTCTCACTTTTATCAATATCAATTAATTTCATTATTCCACATATCTCATTTTTACATTTACAACACATTACCCAATTACTTTGGGTGTTTTCACATAATATACATATTTCACATTCTACACAATTTAACCATTATCAATGGCTTCTCACAATGCATTTAACACATATATGACATTACAAATGTCATAGTGTAGACCCTTAATTTTTGACCTAGTCCGATCCAATATATTTTAATTAGTCCAAAATAATTTTTGTGTTGTCCAATATATTTTAATTATTCCAAAACAATTTTTGTTATATTAATTAAAAAATATTTGCTTTAATATCTAATTTTTATTAATAAAAAATAATTATAATAAACAAAAAACATTAAAAAAATCAGTTTGCGGCGATTATTTTGCCCCTCGCTACCGCAGCCAGCTGCGGCAGCTTTTTTGCCAGCGTATTTTTTCTGCTGCAGTTTTTTTTTTGCCAGTGTAATTTTTCCGCAGTAGTTGCTTTTCGCCAGCAAAATTTTCCAACGCAAAATTTTTTGAAACCTAATACAATTAGGTTTTGGTTTCCTTTTCTTAATTAATGTTATGTTCCATGAATAATTAGAATTAACCATGAAAATCTTCTATAAATAAGACCAAAAATAACACAAAAAAAGGGGGGAAATTGGATGGGATTTGAAAGAGAAATTGAGACCAAAATTGAGGAGGAAAACTTTGAATCAATCAGACTTTTTGAGAGAGCAAACAAACAATTCAAGCAATTCAAAGGCAGTAAAGCTTGTCTTTGTTCTTATTCATCCAAGAATAAATTTTTGGTGGAACTAAAAAATGGAGGTTTGAATTTCTTTATTTGTTTCATTAATTCACAATAGCTTCATCATTCAAAAATCCAAAAATAATTGTTTCTGTTTTTTTTTTCAAAATAAAAAAACCCTAAGAACTTAAATTTACCTTTTCTAATGCTTAAAAACCTTAATTCGTTTATTTGTTTTCCAAAATCTTAAAATTGTTATTTTTGCTTCTTCAAAATCTTAAAACCCCAATTGAACCTGTTTCTTTTCAAAACCATAATTTGAGTTCGTTTCTTTCCACAAACCCTAAAAACATCTTTTCTATTTATATAAACCTTAAATCATTTTGTTTACTTTCATAAAGCTTCATAAAATTATCAATTGTTTCTTCAAATTCTAGAACCTAATGCATCCTTCGAAATCCTAATTCTAAAATTCTAAAACCCTAATTCAACTCCAAAATCCAAAACAATAAACCCTAACTCCCTTAAAACCTTAAACCCTAATTTTTCTAAACCCTAATCCTTTGAACTTTAAAACCTTATAAACATAAATATTAAAATTCAAACATAGTAAGCCAAAACAACAATTCATTAACTGTAAATCACAAATCTAAATGTTTTAAAGTGTTCAAACCCTAGTTTCATGATTTCATTATTCAAACCCTAATTTGGCTAATCAAAGAACTTTACCAACTTTTTAAATCATAAAACTTTAATCCACTTTAATTCCCTTAAAATCACAGCAGCTTAAACCCATAAATTCCAAAACCCTAAGCATATTAAATATAGAATCTTAAATAGAAACAGTAGCCCTAATTTGAATCTTTACTTGCTTTATTCAATTTTATATTTGATTATGCTTTGATTTATTTTACATGCTTTAATACATTTAAGTTCAATGCTTGGTTTATCCTGGATGGATGTTTACTTTCTATTTATGTTTAATACCTTTGATGAACGATTTATTTATGATGAATGGTTATTTACTTTTATCGATTTATTTAGATTTTCAAATGTTGTAAGAGGTATGTTTCCACATGGTGGGTACCTCATTAGTTAAGTATCATGTAATTTAAATTGGTTTTCTATTTTAGAACCAATGTAAAGGACATGTTTCTACCTTTCGGTGGGTGTCCTATTTAGGCATGGATGATGTAAGGGCATGTTTCCATCCTTGGATGGGTGTACATTTATTTGCTTTGTTTGGACATTATTTTGATTTCCAATATATCGATGCTTTATTTTAATTATTGTGTGTAATATGGATAATATTGTTATACTTAAGAATTCTATAATATTAAGACCTGTAAAGGAGGCCGGTTCTAATAAACTGGGTGTTGTGGGGTTGCTGGGCCATTTCTCACCTTTCCTACACGTACCCAACTTTCCGAACCCATTAGGGGGTTGGGGATTTCTTAGGAATCTGGTCATCCACCCCTTTCTTTTTCCCGGCCCATCCGAGTGGTGACTCCATTTTCTCCGGACTTAGGTCTATGTTCTCTAAGGCCTTGAGCATAAACAGTGTCGAAGTCGTAAGAACTATTCCACCGGGAGTGGGGGGGAAAATCCCCGCTCACAGTGGCGACTCCATTGGGGATAAGAGAAGTTGATTCCGTTGGTCTTTATATTATTCTATTCTTTCTTCTAATGATATTATCCATTGCATCATATTAGATTGCATCGTGTGTGTGAGTTAAGATGCCTGTGTTACCCGTGTTGTGTTATGTAAGGAATATCATACTTTCACTCAAGGTATGGAGATCGAGCATGGCATAACCACTCATAGCCTCGTACCATTTGGTACATACTTGCTATGGGAACCTAAGCCTTTTCAACCCAAAGACTAAAGCTAATGTAATTGGCCTAGATACTTTCCTTAGGTTTTACCCCAAATGCATGTTGTTTGACTATGGCTAATTTATCTTGGTTTAAATCATGGCTTATTTGGTTTGCTCTTTTCTAACAAGTACATTTGTAAGCTCAAATAAATTTTTCTTCAAAGCCCAAAAGACTAAAGCTATTTTAAAAATTTTTCATGACGGTCTTTGGACATAAGACTTTTCTAAAAAAAAATAAAAAGTTCTTTTGCCCATAACCCAAATACAAAGCCCAAAATACTTTTTTTCTAAAATCTTTCTACAATGGGCATAGAAAAAAATTTATTTTCATCCAAAAGAGCTTACAAATTATTTAGGTCAATTACGAAACACCAAAAATCAATTGTGAGCCTAGTTTATACTAAGAACAATTAATCATGGGCTTGTTTTTGACATGAATCATTAGTTATCTTTTTCAAGTGAGAAATCTATTTATATTAAACCTTTTAATTTCATTTTAATCCAATATAGCATAAAAGCTACATTAGTTGGTTAAATGGATTAAAACCTAATTAATGGGAATTATCATAACTTGATTTTCATTTTCAAAAATATAACTATTTGTTGAAACGTCCGAGGGAATTATTCGAAAACAAGATGCCCCATGTTGGTATTTTGTTAACCATATACCTAGGAAAAGAGACTCGCCATTCATGTGTGTATGTTATAAGGTTGGAAGGAACGTCCTAATTATCTTTCTTTGTTGATTGTTTGTGCATACATGCATACATTTGCATCTCATATCATTGATCCTCTCTGGCTCACAACCCTAAATTATGATAGTTCAAAAGCTTACGACAATCCGACCTACGCCGGAAGCAAAGAATCTAGCAACGACTCAATCACTTGCTCACCAAAAGCAATGGAGCTCTAACAAATTGAATGAATGGTGGATGAAGCCCTCAACACCAAAATGAAAGAAATAAAAGAGGCTCTAGCTGAGACCATGAAAAACCAATTGACTGCAATTTTAGAAAATCATGCCGAGGCATCTGCTAGCACTAAGAAGCCAAAGGACAAAGGGAAGACTAAAGTTGGTGAAGTAGTTTTTGATGATGATAAGGTGATCATTGATGATGATGATTGGGCTCAATAATACCAAGATCCTCAAGACAAAAAGAAGCCAAAGGTTGTTGAGAAGGCAACTATTGAAAAGACCGAGACATCCGATGTTGAAAAGATGATTGCTGATTTAGAAAAGAAATTTGAGAAGAAGCTAAAAACTGAAGAGATGTCCGAGATCGATAAACTATTTGAACAAGATGAGGAGGTCCCTTATAAGTTCAAGATGCCATCCTTTGCTAGATATAATGGTACTGGAAATCCTCATCTCCATGTGAAGCAGTATATCACGGCTATGCAGTCTGCCCGAGCTACTAAGGCTCAAACTCTAAGGTACTTCATGCTCTCATTGGACCCTATTGTCCAAAATTGGTTCAATATCTTAGATGATGGAACGCAAAAGAATTGGGATTTGCTATACAAGGCCTTCATCCAGCAATATGGGTATAATGTCGAGTTGAAAGCTACCTTAATGGAAGTTGAGTCCATTAGACAAAGGACCAATGAGAATTTTGTGGACTATGTGAAAAGGTGGAGAAATAAGGCTGCTTTGCTCAAGAAGAGGCCCGATTAATCTGATCAAATAAGGATGATCGTGAGAGGTGTTCTGCCCAATCTCTGTGAAAGGATGTCTCACACCCTTATAAGGGATTTCAAAGATCTTCTCCAAGCTGGTATGCAAATTGAAGAGTGGGAAAGGGAGAAAAACCATTTTTCAATAAAAGGGAATGAGAAAGGGAATTATCAGCCTAGCAATCAAAGCACGCAAAAAGAAGTTAATGTTAATACGACTGGTCAAGCAAATAAAAGACAATTCTCATAATTGGGGAAACCTCTATCTTGGGTTTTTAGCAAGCTGCAAATGAAAAGGTTGTTACAACCATTAGCTCCTCGACCTTTACATAATCCACTGCCACCAAACTTCAATGCCGAGGCCTTCTGTCAATTTCATCAAATGCGAGGGCATGAAACAGATAAATGTGCTCGTCTAAGGCATGAGATCCAAGATTTGATTAATAGTGACAAGCTACCCGAGCCAAATAAGCCCAATACTAAGAACAACCCTTTGCCTAAATTTGGAAGAGTACCTTTACCGGCAACCTTCATGGTGGGAAAAGGATTGGAAGACGATTTTGTTTTATCCTCTTTTCAAGATGGGGGTATTGAAGATGTGAAAGAAAAAGAAGCTTAACTCAACAAACTTGCCTTAGCTTGAATGTTGCTTTTTACTTTCTTTAATATTTAATTAGAACTATCGTGTTTTTCAAATTTAAATTTGTTTGAATAAATTACTTTTATCAAGAATTTTGTTGGTCTTTGCTCATTTTGGTGCTCAACCAATGAGGAATCTAGCTTGATAATTCATGAATTAATATATTTATGCATCATGACTCGAATGACTTACTAGGTGAGGGAATTACTCAATAGCATTGAGTTGTGTATGCTTACTTAGAGAGAGCTCCTGCATAATTACCTTTGTCTAGGTCTTAGTCAGTCTTAGAACATGCTTAGACAAACTTTTAAGGCAAAATTGAACTTTACTTATATAAGGGAGAGATAATCTAGGCATTGTTTGACGAGCCAACAACTAGTATCCACCCAATTAAATATCAATCCCTAGTTTTCCCTTTGAGCCTTCATAAAATTTTAGCTTTCTTTTCATTAACTTACAAACCCCAATAACCTACCCTGAGCTATTGTGATACATTTGACAAGTCTTATGATCACTAAGATGAAGAGGCAAGAAGATCAAAGAAAGCAATGATCAGTCAAGATCATGAGGATAGTTGAAGTTCTCAAGACCATGAAGATAGTTGAAGTTCTCAAGACCATAAAGATAATTGAAGTTTTCAATACCATAAGGGTAGTTGAAGTTTTCTTAGTATCTCCAATATATCAAGACAACATCAGAGTAACAAATGATTTATCCCTATTAAAGAAGATTTATGTTACTCCACTCATCCATTATTGGAAGCCCAAGTTGGTACAAACAAGACAACTCTTTTAGAGCTAGAACCAAACAAAAAAAAACAAACAAACAAAAATAAACAAATAAAAAAAAGAAGAAAAAAAGAAGAAAAAAAAGAAGAAAAAAAAGGAAAATAAAAAATAAAAAAATAAAAAAAAATAAAATCTAAAAAGGTGGTTTAGAAAGCCAACTGAGTTCTCTTTTACCTAAAGCAGCAAAAGGCTTCCATTTGGTTCATAAAGACATTTTTACTTGGATTGGTCCAACCCAACCAAAGATTCAATCAAAATTAGAGAAAAAGGAGGAAGACCATCCAGTTCTTGAAAGTTTTGTACTTGATAGTCCTACAAGAAAGAAGGACAAAATGATAAAAGAAAGGGAAGAGTAAGGAAAGAGAAAGAAAAGGGAAGAGTAAGAAAAATAAAGAGGAAAGAAAAGGGAAAAGAAGAAAAGAAATGAATTTGGGTCTTAAACTTTTGCAAGGGCAAAGACTGTCCTAATCAAGATCCAGATTAATGCCAAGAAGACAGAAAGAATTTAGAGTCTATCAAGATTGCTCCCAACTGCCTAAAGTTCAAACAAGAAATTTGCAGTGTGAAGATTTGTCCATTGTGTCACATTAGCTCCCACTTACAAATGGCCTTTATTTAACCCATGTCCCTTATAGATCCCATTTCAAGCCTATCAAAGACCTCTTGATCTCTCTAGTTAGGTAGAGTCTATTAGTGAAGATAGTTTGGATGAGCATGCATATGAGATGGACAATATTTAAACTCAAATGAGACCTTTGGCCAAGTAATGTGTATGTGCCTATCTGAAGTGCAACAATTCTTGCTTAAATAGAAATGATTCCCGAGTTTAGTATGGTAACTAGGGTTGTCATGTTATAGATATGTTAATTTGGAAAAATCAAGTCCTGAGGTACATTGACATTAATTTGGCAAAGCCAACATTTGATTTCAAAATCAAAATTCAAAAAAAAAAAGTGTTTTGTCACACAAAGCCTTCAAGTTAAGGGGAGTATGTTGAACTGTCGAATTCCAAAGGACACATTGGGCAAAGAAAATGATTATTGGAAAGGTCATGAAGAAGCTATCAACTGACATGTTGAGACATAGTTTAAAATAGATGAATCCCTGACTCTGCTGCCTGGGATCTCCACCACTCATGTTCTCAACATCTTGAAGATAAAAGCCATAAATGCAAAGCTTTCTATCATTTCAATGCTAGACCTGAACGAGTATATGAAAGGAACCAATAAGAACACTTATGCTGAACACCTCGGTCTGTGAGTCGATGAAACCACTGTGAGTATTATTCATGCATATCATGCATACATGAGCATATCACATCGCACTTTCTTGTATTGTATTGTCTATTCTTTATTAAGGTGAACAACAAACACTCTATGAAGTAAACAATCAAAAGAAGATATCAAATCAGGGGGGCATAGAAAGCCCATTGCTTGAGAAAGCTCCAGTAATCTTGCAAAGAGAATAAATACGTGCTTGTGCGAAGAACTAGACAACAAAAGCATCAATCAAAGCATGCATGGAAAAAAAATCTTTGGTTTGAGCCTACACAGGGGGTAAAGTTTCTCCTTTTCAATTTTTTAAGTTTATATACCAAACATTTTCAAACTCACATGCAAATATTTCGCCACGCAGGGGGCAAGAGAAGATATAAGGTCCAATTAAAAATAGCTGAATTTTTGCAAAAAGGAAGAAGAAAAGAATGGAACATTAGAACTATCAAAAGAATGAAGATGCAAAAGACAAAAGATCAGTTCAGCTAAAATAGCTGAAGCCAGGGTAAAGACCCGACCTGCAATGGATAAAGATCCATGTTCCAAGGGTGAAGACCCGATCTCAAAAGATGAAGATCCATGTTTCAAGGGTGAAGACCCGATGTCCAAAGGATGAAGATCTAATTTCAAAGGGTGAAGACCCAAAATTCAAAGGATGAAGATCCATTTTAAAGGGTGAAGACCCGACCTCAAGGGATGAAGATCCATTTGCAAGGGTGAAGACCCGATCTCAAAGGATGAATATCCATTTTGGGGGTGAAGAACCACAATGCATAGAACAGCCAGAGCAATCAGACTTCTCAATTGAATTGAATAAAAAAAAGGTTAGTCAAACTCAGTCTCGGGTCCAAGTACCCAAAATTCAATTCATTCTCAGGTTCAAGCACCCAAATAAATTCAGTCTCGGGTCCAAGTACCCAATTTCAGGTCCAAGTACCCAATCTTGGGTCCAAGAACCCAAATCAAATCAATCTCAGGTCCAAGTACCCAATCTTGGGTCCAAGTACCCAAATCAAGTCAATCTCGGATACAAGTACCCAATCTCGGGTCCAAGTACCCAAATCAAATTAATCTCGGGTCCAAGTACCCTAATTCAATCCAATCTTGGGTCTAAGTACCCATTCTCGGGTCCAAGTACCCAAATCAAATCAATCTTGGGTCCAAGTACCCAATCTCGGGTCTAAGTACCCAAATCAAATCAATCTAGGGTCCAAGTACCCAAATCAAATCAGTCTCGGGTCCAAGCACCCAAAATTCAATTCATTCTTGGGTCCAATAACCCAAATCAATTCAGTCTTGGGTCAAAGTACCTATTCTCAAGTCTAAGTACCCAATCTCGGGTCCAAGTACCCAAATCAAATCAATCTCGGGTCCAAGTACCCAATCTCAGGTCCAAGTACCCAAATCAAAATCAGTCTCGGGTCCAAGTACCCAACCCCGGGTCCAAGTACCCAAATCAAATTCAAGCCCAGATCCATGTACCCAAATCAAATTCAACCTCGGGTCCAAGTACCCAAATCAAATTCAATCTCGGGTCCAAGTACCCAATCTCTGGTCCAAGTACCCAATCCCGGGTCCAAGTACCCAAATTCAATCTATTCTCGGGTCCAAGTACCCAAAATAAATTCAAATAACCATCTCATCAAAAATTAAGTCTTATTGTTTTTCACTCTGTTTCACTAAAGTTTCAGATCATTCAAGCAAGGGGCAAACTGTAGACCCTTAATTTTTGACATAGTCCGATCCAATATATTTTAATTAGTCCAAAATAATTTTTGTGCTGTCTAATATATTTTAATTAGTCCAAAACAATTTTTGTTACCTTAATTAAAAAATATTTGCTTTAATATCTAATTTTTATTAATAAAAAATAAAATTAATAATAATAAATTAAAAATAAAAAAATCGGGTTGCGGCGAAATGGCTCGGAGGCCAATTTTGCCCCCCGCTGCGGCAGCTTTTTTGCCAGCGCATTTTTTCCGCAGCAGTTTTTTTTTCACCAGCGCAATTTTTCCGCAGCAATTTTTTTCGCCAGCGCAATTTTTCCGCAGCAATTTTTTTTCTCCAGTGAAATTTTTTGATGCAAATTTTCCGAAACCTAATACAATTAGATTTCAGTTTCCTTTTCTTAATTGATGTTATGTTCTGTTAATAATTAGAATTAACCATGAAAATCTTCTATAAATAAGACAAAAAACAACACAAAAAGGGGGGAAAATTAGATGGGATTTGAAAGAGAAATTGAGACCGAAATTGAGGAGGAAAACTTTGAATCAATCAGACTTTTTGAGAGAGCAAACAAACAATTCAAGCAATTCAAAGGCAGCAAAGCTTGTCTTTGTTCTTGTTCATCCAATAAGAAATTTTTGGTAGAACCAACAAACGGAGGTTTGAATTTCTTTATTTGTTTCATTAATTCACAGTAGCTTCATCATTCAAAAATCCAAAAATAATTGTTTCTGTTTTTTTTTTCAAAATCAAAATGCCCTAAGAACTTAAATTTACCTTTTCTAAAGCTTAAAAACCTTAATTCATTTATTTGTTTTCCAAAATCTTAAAATTGTTATTTTTGCTTCTTCAAAATCTTAAAACCCTAATTGAACCTGTTTCTTTTCAAAACCATAATTTGAGTCCGTTTCTTTCCACAAACTCTAAAAACATCTTTTCTATTTATATAAAACTTAAATCGTTTTTTTTACTTTTATAAAGCTACATAAAATTATCAATTGTTTCTTGAAATTCTAAAACCTAATGCATCCTCCGAAACCCTAATTCTAAAATTCTAAAACCCTAATTAAACTCCAAAATCCAAAACAATAAACCCTAACTCCCTTAAAACCTTAAACCCTAATCCTTTGAACTTTAAAACCTTATAAACATAAATATTAAAATTCAAACATAGTAAGCCAAAACAACAATTCATTAACTATAAATCACAAATCTAAATGTTTTAAAGTGTTCAAACCCTAGTTTCATGATTTCACCATTCAAACCCTAATTTAGTTAATCAAAGAAATTTACCAACTTTTTAAATCATAAAACTTTAATCCACTTTAATTCCCTTAAAATCACAGTAGCTTAAACCCATAAATTCCAAAACCCTAAGCATGTTAAATATAGAATCTTAAATAGAAACAGTTGCCCTAATTTGAATCTTTACTTGTGTTATTCAATTTTATATTTGATTATGCTTTGATTTATTTTATATGCTTTAATTCATTTAAGTTCAATGCTTGGTTTATCCAGGATGGATGTTTACTTTCTATTGATGTTTTATAACTTTGATGAATGATTTATTTATGATGAATGGTTATTTACTTTTATTGATTTATTTAGATTTCCAAATGTTGTAAGAGGTATGTTTCCACTTGGTGGGTACCTCATTTGTAACACCCCTATACCCCGTATACGTACACAGCATGCTATTACGATCGTAATATACGTATACTGAATATAGGTATGTCACGGTTTATAAACACACAAATAATCCCTTTCAATAATATGAATAAATTTAAAACATTTAAAGGAATTTATAAAACATAATAGATAAAATATTTATTCAAAACACAACGGAAAATATAACAAATATTTACAAATACATATACATCAAAACTCAAGTTTTACAAAACATAAAAGAAATACATGTTTGGCAATATGTCTTTGATCTTTAGGCTCCACTATCAACACCTCAAGATCTAAACTCTACTCGGTCTAGAGGAACTCTCCGGTTCTTCCCTGACACCTGCGCGATAAACCATAATCGCGCTAAGCCAACGGCTTAGTGGTACAACTACAATAATACTCTGATTTAATGCAATGCTAATGTCACACCATCAATTTTCATACACCATTTAAAAGAATATTATATTTTAATACCTTACATTGTTCAATATCATATCAAAACATTCATGTTGTATCTTCATAGTTTCATTACTCAACATAGCTTCCCATGCCACATTCATAAACATATTACACATCATGTATCTCATTATTCATTAGTTTCACAATTCAAGAATCACATTAAAAACAAAGACAAGCATGGGCCCAAAAGACACTAATATGCCATTCAACTTTCAGAGTTAATATTTTGGTTCAATTATCACATTTATCATTATCATTATCCCAACTAGGCTTCAAGGGTTTAGGCTCAACCAAGCTTCAAGGGGAACAAAGCATGCTAAGTATCAACCCAACTTGGCTTCAAGAACCAAACCCAACCTAGCTTCAAGGGTTGTAACATCTCAATTAGGCTTCAAGGACTAGACCCAACCAAGCTTCAAGGGGAGTTAAGCATGCTAAACTTCAACCCAACTTGGCTTCAAGGATCAAGCCCAACCTAACTTCAAGAGATTGTTACTATAGGCATGCCACCAACAACAAAACTCTGAAAATGGAATAACACATTAGCCACACAATTCATTAATTATTTCATTATCAATTTCATTCTCATTTACTCATCATCACTTAGGCAACCATGCCTCAATCATCTCATTAGCATCATTATCATTTTAGCCAACAACCATGGCTCCATATCTCATCAAGAGAGTATATATATATCATCAATTGCATTGCATATCATCTAGGCAAACATGCCTCAATTATGTCATTTACATCATTATAACCAACCACATTGGTTTCACATCTCATTATATCTCAATTTACATTAATCAATTCATATTATACCAATCATAACATTTATCACATGAATTAACAATGTAATCAATTACTTAACATATGTACAATCAAACATGTTAAGTATCAAAATCATATAAATGCTTGCAACCATGTAGCTTGTACTTACCTCAAAACCAACTCACACCAATCTATACACTTCCTCTTCCAAGAATCCTCAATACTTAGGTTAGGGTAATTCAACTTCTTCAACACCTAAACCAAAGGTAATCATACACACTCACTTAGAAATACACATGAAATAGTAAGGCTAAAAACCAACTAGGGCAAACTCTACACATGACACGCTCAACAACACGGGCGTGTCCCTGACCGTGCCCTAACTCCATAACACAGAAGCTTTAACACGCTTAAAACCACGGGCGTGTCACTGAACGTGTAATACATTCTGTCTCACAAAAACATTGACACATCCTATAACATGGGCGTGTTCATGGCCGTGTCAATCCTTCACCCACATAGTAGCTATGACACGCTCAGTGACATGGGCGTGTCACTGGACGTGTAAATGCTACTGCAACACAGAACCATTGACACGCCCAAAGACTTGGCCGTGCTCATGGGCGTGTCAGGCCAAAAATACAGATTCCGGCAACAACAACCTCACATCCAACAATTCTCTTACTTCCACCATTTTCCACTTCAAACAAACTTAACTAAACACATCCAAAAATCACAATAACTTACAAAAACACAAAAACAACTCAAAACATACATCAAACACCAATCATATCATCACCACAAACCCAAAACACAACCACAACACTCTCTCTTCCAACAACTTACTCTTTCCTTCAATCCAACCCCAAAATCCATAATCAATAGACCAAACACTCTCAAACACCCCACAATCAAACAAACTCATATCAACCATAATCCTCAACTCACAAACTCAAAGAAATCAAAGAATCAAATGGAAAACTTACCAAGGATGAAGAAACTCTTGAATTTCCAACTTGATCACTTACAAACTTCCTTCAATCTTGAGTTTGGAAGATCAAATCTCTCTCTTGCTCTCTTGCTATGGAATGCTGGCCAAAACAAAGAAAAGGAAAGGAAAGGAAGGTGAACCACGAAGAAGAAAGAAAGAAAGAAGAAAGTAAAGAAGACAAAGTCAAATTCTCACCCACTATCTCCTCAAAACCCTCTCCGCCAAGCATTTAATATTAAAATATTCTAAATATCTCCATCCATTTCCACTCACTCAAATTCCATTTAATTAACTTAATTAATTTAAAATCATTAACTAATCATCCTTTGACTTTACATTTTGACTTGTATATGTTGTATTTATTTCTATATATACAACATATACACTCTCTCTTAAATTCTTTTCTCTTTTCAATTTCTCATATACCTTAAATCCAAATTCAACAATAATTACTTCAAAACTTCTAAGGCATATTTTGGGATATTACAATTCTCGCCCTCTAAAAAGAAATTTCGTCCTTGAAATTACCTGATATCAAGTCCGAAACAGTTGAGGATATTGATCTCGCATTGCTTACTCATTTTCCCAAGTTGCCTCTTCTCTACCATGATTCTTCCAAAGAACCTTCACCAGTGGCACTTTCTTATGTCTCAACTCTTTCACTTCATGTGCCAAAATAGCAACTGGTTCGTCTTCAAATGTCAGATCCGATTTCACCTCAATGGATTCAACTGGCAAAATATGAGATGGATCTGATCTGTACCTCCATAACATAGAAACATGGAATATATTATGGATTCTATCCAACTCAGGCGGTAAATCAAGACGATAAGCAACTGGCCCAACTCTTTCTAAAATTTCATACGGTCCAATGAAACGAGGACTCAACTTTCCTTTTCGACCAAATCTTAAAATCTTCTTCCAAGGAGACACTTTCAAAAATACTTTATCTCCAATATCAAACTCTAAGTCTCTCCTCTTTAAATTTGAATAAGATTTCTGTCGATCTGAAGCTGCTTTTAACCGATCCCGAATTATCTTCACTTTCTCTTCAGTTTCTTTAACCAAATCAGGACCAATTAATTTGCTTTCTCCAAATTCATTCCAACACAAAGGCGTTCTACATCTTCTACCATACAATGCCTCAAATGGTGCCATACCAATACTGGATTGATGACTGTTGTTGTAAGCAAATTTCACAAGTGGCAAAAATCTGTCCCAACTTCCAGAGAAATCAATGACACAGCTTCTCAACATATCCTCAATAATCTGTATCACTCTCTCTGACTGCCCATCTGTCTGTGGATGAAAAGCAGTACTAAAGTGTAATCGAGAACCCAAAGCATTATGTAAACTCTTCCAAAACCTCGAAGTAAACCGGGAATCTCGATCAGACACTAAAGAAATTGGAACTCCATGCAACTTCACTATATCACTTATATACAGCTCAGCCAATCTTTCAAGAGAATAGTCCATTCTAACAGGAAGGAAATGAGCTGTCTTTGTCAACCGATCAACAATCACCCAAATAGCATCATGCTTCTTCTGAGTCAATGGCAAACCAGACACAAAATCCATTGTCACTCTCTCCCATTTCCATTCAGGCACTGTTAAAGGTTGAAGCAACCCTGTTGGAACTTGATGCTCAGCTTTTATCCTATGACAAGTGAGACACTTAGATACAAATTCCACTATATCTCTCTTCATACCAGACAACCAATAGTGTTGTTTCAAATCATGGTACATCTTTGTACTACCCGGATGCATAGCAAAAACCGATTGGTGTGCTTCCTCTAAAATAATTTTTCTCAAACTATCATCATCAGGAACACACAACCTATCCTTGAACCAAAGGCTACCATCACTTTTCACATGGAAATCTCGGCTCTCCCCATTTTGGCAATCTGATATAATCTTCTGAATTTTCTCATCAGCCAATTGAGCCTCTTTAATCTGATCTAACAATACTGGTCTCAACTACAACTGAGCCAATAATGCACCATCATTACATACTTCAAAACTAACATGCAACGCTCTCAAATCAACAAGCAACGAGAGTGAATAAATAGCCAAACCTGCCAAAGACTTCCGACTCAAGGCATCAGCAACTACATTCACCTTACTAGGATGATAATCAATCAAACAGTCATAGTCTTTAATCAGTTCTAACCATCGCCTTTGCCGAAGATTCAGCTCCTTCTGAACACCCAAATATTTCAAACTTTTGTGATCCGTATAGATAAAACATTTCTCCCCACATAAGTAGTGTCGCCAAATCTTCAAAGCAAACACTATAGCTGCCAACTCCAAATCATGAGTTGGATAATTAAGCTCGTGCAGCTTCAACTGCCGAGAAGCATAAGCTATGACTTTACCCTCTTGCATCAAAACACATCCTAAACCATTATGTGAAGCATCACTATAAATCACATATGGTTTATCTTCCACGGGTAAAGTAAGAATAGGGGCTTGAGTCAACATTTCTTTCAACTGCTCAAAGCTAGTTTGACACTGATCCGTCCACACAAATCTAACTCCTTTCCGAAGCAATCTGTTGAGTGGAGTAGCTATCAAAGAAAAATCTTTCACAAATCGTCGATAATAGCCTGCAAAACCCAGAAAACTTCTAACTTCAGTCACAGACTTTGGTGGACTCCAATTCAAAATAGCTTCAACTTTACTTGGATTGACTCTTATACCATCTGCTGAAACTATATGACCGAGAAAAGTAACTTGATCAAGCCAAAATTCACACCTTGATAGCTTAGCATACAACTTCTTCTCTCTCAAGGTCTGCAGTACAATCCGTAAATGCTTGTCATGTTCCTCTTCATTTCGCGAATACACCAAAATATTATCAATAAAAACCACTACAAACTGATCTAAATAGGACCTAAACACCCTATTCATCAAATCCATGAAAGCTGCAGGTGCGTTCGTCAACCCAAAAGGCATCACAAAAAACTCATAATGCCCATATCTGGTGCGGAAAGTTGTCTTAGAAACATCTTCAACTCTAACCCTCAGTTGATGGTACCCTGATCTCAAATCAATCTTGGAAAACACTGCTGCTACCTTCAATTGATCAAAGAAATCATCAATCTTAGGCAAAGGATATTTATTCTTAATAGTCACTTTATTCAATTGCCTATAATCAATGCAAAACCTCAAAGTACCATCCTTCTTCTTCACAAACAATACAGGAGCTCCCCAAGTAGAAACACTAGGGCGAATAAATCCTTTATCCAACAACTCCTGTAACTGCACCTTCAACTCTCTCAATTCAGCAGGTGCCATTCGATAAGGAGTGATAGAGATGGGAGTGGTACTTGGCAACAATTCGATACCGAACTCAACCTCTCTCTCAGGGGGTAACCCTGGCAACTCCTCAGGAAACACATCTAGAAAATCTGCAACTGTGGTTATATTGTCAAGTTGAGAACCCACTACTCTGGTATCCACAACATGAGCAAGGTAAGCATCACACCCTTTTCTAATCAATTTTCTAGCTGCCACAGCTAATACAAACAAGGATGCAAGTTGTCTCTGCTCACTAGACACCATTACATTCCTACCATCACTGGTTCTTAGAGTAACACATTTCTTTTGACAATCTACCACAGCTTCATGCTTAGACAACCAATCCATTCCTAAGATCAAATCATATTACTTAAAAGGCATTTCAATCAAATCACCCAAAAACTCTTCACCTTGCACTACCACTGCACTATCTCGGTGCACCTTACTCACCACAACACTATGTCCTAAAGGATTTGTCACCAAGACACCAAATCCTAAGGACTCTGAATGCAATTTAGACACATGCAATATGGATGCACTTATGTATGAATGAGTAGATCCTGGATCAATCAAAGCAAAAACTGAAATGCCAAATAAAGAAAATGTACCTGCTATAACTGCTGAAGCATCCGGCTGCCTCTGCATCACATACACTCTCTGAGAAGATCCGGCCTCATCTGGCCTAATGCCTCTGGATGAAGATCCTCCTCTCTGACTAAACCCAGGTCTACCACCTCTACTGAAACCTCTGCCCCCTCGACCACCTCTGCTGCCACTGGGTCGAGAAATTGAAGTATCAGTCTGTCTATCATCCTGCATCTCAGGGCAATCTTTAATAAAATGAGCTGGTGACCCACATCTAAAGCATACTCCTGATCCACCCGTCTTCAAACAAACACCCCCATGGGTCCTACCACAATGAACACATACAGGTGGAGTAGATCTCTGAACCACTGGAGTCGGAGCACTAGCTATAGAAACTGTAGGTCTCAGTCTCTGCCTTTGATATTGTACTGATCTGCCCGACTGTCGCTGACTCCTACTGATCCTCGGAATAAAACTTTCTCTACCCCTCTTCACAGATGAAGACCCTGCCTCAAACTAGGGTCTCCTTACTCTAGTCTCCTCCTCAGTAGCAGCTGCTGCAATGCTCTGCACTCTCTCAACACTTCTAGCTGCTGTGTAACACCCCTATACCTCGTATACGTACACAGCATGCTAATACGATCGTAATATACGTATACTGAATATAAAAATGCCACATTTACAAATCATTCATGTCATCACTCTTATATAATGTAAACAAATTAAAAACTTTTGAAAGGGTTTATAAAACCAAATACATAGAAAGTTCATTTAAAACGCAGCGGAAAATAGAACAAATGTTTACAAATACTTATACATCAAAATCAGAATGTACAAATATAAAATATATACATGACTGGCAGCTCTTCTCTGATCTTTAAGTCCAAAAGTCAACTCTTCAATGTCTAGACTCACTCGGTCTCGAAGGACTCTCGGGTTCAACTCTGTTACCTGCGCGATGAACCACAATCGCGCTGAGCTAACAGCTCAGTGGTGCAACTAATATAACCATGATGCTTTAATGCGATGCACATGTCACCATAATACATTTCATAAACCATACATAATCATATCACATTTTATAATTATATATTAGATCTTATTATTCAATTGGTTCTTCATTCATAAATCACATCTTATAACTAAGACAGACACGGGCCCAAAACACACTAATATGTTATTCAAAGTTCAGAGTTTCTGCTTTGGTCCATATTGACACCTTGTGTCTAGCGCCGTAGGCAATATATATATCCATGGATAATCAACTAGATTTGAGTTTACGACCCGGTCATTTCACTCAATCTAGTTTCAATAATATGTTTTTGAGGTTTACGACCCGCTCATTTCACCCCAAAAACATCACATTTCACATTTATCAACTGGATTCGGCTTACGACCCGGTCATTTCACCTATCCAATTATTCATAGGCATGCCGCCAAAATCAGAACTCTGAAAATTGAATAAACATATTAGACATACAATTATTTCATTTATCTCTTTATCAATCTCTTTCTCAATTCACTTTACATTTCATTTCCATAATCATAGCCAACACTCATGGCCTCATATCTTTCACATTTCATTTCCATATTTCATTTCATCATCATATAAACAAACATGTTTCAATCATCTCATTAATCAATTCATTATTCACATGGATATTGTCAATGGCATTAACACATATTTTACATGCTCATCACAACATTCACATATAACTAATTATGCCACAATATCATATGAATGTATGCAATAATATGGTTTGAACTTACTTCAAAAGAAACTAACACAACTCTAAAGACTTACACTTACACTTACAAGAATCTTTCACCACTTGAATTAGGGTAATTCACCTTCTTCACAACCTATTCCAAAAGAATGAGGAAACTCTCATGAGATCATAAGGTTAAGAATCAACTAGGGCAAACTCTAAACTTGACACGCTCACACACATGGGCGTGTCCCTGACCGTGCCCTAACTCCACAACACAGAAACATTTACACGCTCAGAACCACGGGCGTGTCACTGGGCGTGTAATACATTCTGTCTCTCAGAAATAACGGCACGTCCAACATCATGAGCGTGCTCATGGCTGTGTAAATCCTCCAAAACTTACAGTAGCTATGACACGCTCAACAACACGGGCGTGTTAATGGCCGTGTCACACCTACTGCCACTCATAACAATTGACACGCTTAAGGACCTGGACGTGCTCCTGGGCGTGTCAGGCCAAAAACCCAGATTCCGGCCAAGACAACACCACTACCAACAAATCACTTCTATCCATCAGCATCCACTTCAAACAAACTTCACAAAACATACCCAAAAACCATCTCAAACTTACAACAACACCAAAACAAGCTAAAACACACATCAAACACAAATCATAACATCATCAAAACTCTAAACACAACCTCAACTCAATCTATTCCAACCAACTTACTCTTTCCTTCAAACCATCCCCGAAAATAAGAAAAAATCAGTTACCCAAACACTCTTAAACCCCTCTTAAACAACATATTCACATACCATCCACAAACTCAACTCAAGAACTCAAAGAAATCAAAGGATCAAGTGGAGAACTTACCAAGGATGAAGAAATCTCTTAACTTTCCACTTGATTTCTTGAAAGCTTCCTTAGATCTTGAGTTGGAAGATCAAAACTCTTCTTGTTCTCTTGTTTCTTTGTTGTTCGGCCAAACAAAACAAAGGAAGGAGAAGGAGAAAGTGATTCACGGCAAGAAGAAAGAAAGAAGAAAGAGAAAGCTCCAAGTCAACACCTCTTTTCCTTAAAATCCTCTCAACCAAGCAATTAAAAATATTAAATAATTCAAATAAACCTCCTCCATTCATTAATTTCCTTATTAATTAATTATTAACACAAACACAACAAATATCTTCTTCCACTAACTCCATTCTTAAACTATCCATTGACTTAGGTATATGTTATATATATTCTAATATACATCACATATACACTCCCTTTAAAAAAAACCCTTTTCTCTTCCAATAAAACATATACAATAAATCCAATTAAATTAATAATAAAACCCAAAACATCTAGGGTATATTTTGGGATATTACAATTCTCCCCCTCTAAAAAGAAATTTCGTCCTCGAAATTACCTGATATTAAATCTGAAACAGTTGAGGATATTGGTCTAGCATCGCTTGCTCATTCTCCCAAGTTGATTCTTCTCTACCATGATTCTTCCAAAGAATATTCACAATTGGCACTTTCTTATGTCTTAACTCTTTTATTCCATAAGCCAAAATAGCAACTGGTTCCTCTTCAATTGTCAGATCCGGATTCACCTCAATAGATTCCACTGATAACACATGAGATGGATCTGATCTGTATCTCCTCAACATAGAAGCATGGAAAACATTATGGATCCTATCCAACTCAGGTGGCAAAGCAAGCCTATAAGCAACTGGCCCAACTCTTTCCAATACTTCATAAGGTCCAATGAAACGAGGACTCAGCTTCCCTTTTCGACCAAACCTCAAAATCTTTTTCCAAGGAGACACTTTCAAAAATACTTTATCTCCCACATTAAACTCTATGTCTCTCCTCTTCAAATCTGAATAAGACTTCTGTCGGTCTGAAGCTGCTTTCAATCTATTTCGAATCAACTTCACTTTATCTTCTGTTTCTTTAACCAAATCAGGACCAATTAACTTACCTTCTCCAACTTCATTCCAACATAGAGGCGTCCTACACCATCTACCATACAATGCTTCAAAAGGTGCCATTCCAATGCTGGACTGATGACTTTTATTGTAAGCAAATTCCACAAGTGGCAAGAATCTATCCCAACTTCCAGAGAAATCAATGACACAACTTCTTAACATGTCCTCTATAATCTGTATCACTCTTTCTGATTGTCCATCTGTCTGCGGATGGAAAGCAGTACTAAAGTGTAATCGAGAACCCAAAGCACCATGTAAACTCTTCCAAAATCTTGAAGTAAACCGGGGATCTCGATCAGACACTAAAGAAATTGGGACTCCATGCAACTTCACAATCTCATGGATATACAGCTCAGCCAATCTCTCGAGAGAATAATCCATCCGAACCGAAAGAAAATGAGCTGTCTTTGTCAACCTATCAACAATTACCCAAATAGCATCATGTTTCCTCTGAGTCAATGGTAAACCAGATACAAAATCCATTGTAACTCTTTCCCATTTCCATTCAGGCACTGATAAAGGTTGAAGTAACCCTGTTGGAACTTGATGCTCAGCTTTAATCCTCTGACATGTGAGACATTTGGATACAAATTCCGCTATGTCTCTCTTCATACCTGACCACCAGTAATGCTGTCTCAAATCATGATACAACTTAGTACTGCCCGGATACATAGCAAAAACTGACTGGTGCGCTTCTTCCAAAATAATCCTTCTCAAATTAGCATCATCAGGTACACACAATCTGTTCTTAAACCAAAGGCTCCCATCACTTCTCACAATAAAATCTCGACTCTTTCCATTCTTGTAATCTGAAACAATATTTTGAACTTTCTCATCAACCAACTGAGCCTCTTTAATCTGATCCAACAATACCGGCCTCAACTGCAACTGTGCCAACAATGCACCATCCTCACAAGATACAAAGTTAGCATGCAAAGCTCTTAACTCAACAAGCAATGAGAGCGAATAAACAGTCAAACCTGCCAAAGACTTCCAACTCAAGGCATCAGCGACAACATTTTCCTTACCAGGATGATAATCAATCAAACAGTCGTAGTCTTTAATCAACTCCAACCAACGTCTCTGCCGAAGATTAAGCTCCCTCTGAACCCCCAAATATTTCAAACTTTTATGATCAGTATAGATAAAACATTTCTCCCCATACAAATAGTGTCGCCAAATCTTCAATGCAAATACAATGGCTGCTAACTCTAAATCATGGGTCGGATAATTAAGCTCATGCGGCTTCAACTGTCGAGAAGCATAAGCTATCACTTTACCTTCTTGGATCAAGACACAACCCAAACCACTATGTGAAGCATCACTGTAAATCACATATGGTTTATCTTCCACAGGCAAAGTAAGAACAGGTGCTTGAGTCAACATCTCTTTCAACTGCTCAAAGCTAGCCTGACATTAATCTGTCCATACAAATCTAACTCCCTTGCAAAGTAATCTGGTAAGTGGAGTAGCTATCAAAGAAAATCCTTTCACAAAGCGCCGATAATAGCCTGCCAAACCCAGAAAACTTCTAACTTCTGTCACAGACTTTGGTGGACTCCAATTCAAAATAGCTTCAACTTTACTCGGATCAACTCTAATACCATCTGCTGAAACTATATGACCGAGAAAAGTCACATGATCAAGCCAAAACTCACACTTCGACAATTTAGCATATAACTGCTTCTCTCTCAAGATCTGCAACACAATCCGCAGATGCTTGTCATGCTCCTCCTCATTGCGTGAATACACCAAAATATCATCGATGAAAACGACTACAAACTAATCCAGATAGGGTCTAAACACCCTATTCATCAAATCCATGAAAGCTGCAGGTGCATTCGTCAACCCAAAAGGCATAACTAGAAACTTATAATGCCCATACCTTGTACGAAAGGCTGTCTTAGGAACATCTTCAGCTCTGACCCTTAACTGATGGTACCCTGATCTCAAGTCAATCTTAGAAAACACTGCTGCTCCCTTCAATTGATCAAAGAGATCATCAATTCTAGGCAAAGGATATTTATTTTTAATAGTCACCTTGTTCAATTGCCTATAATCGATGCATAGTCTCATAGTACCATCCTTCTTTTTCACAAACAACACAGGAGCTCCCCACGGTGAAACACTAGGGCGAACAAACCCTTTATCCAACAACTCCTGCAACTGCACCTTCAACTCTCTCAATTCAACAGGTGCCATTCTATAAGGAGTAATAGAGATAGGAGTGGTACCAGGCAACAATTCAATACCAAACTTCACCTCTCTCACAGGAGGCAACCCTGGCAACTCCTCTGGAAACACATCTGGAAAATCTGCAACTGTGGGTATATTATCAAGTCGAGAACCCACTACTCTAGTATCCACAACATGAGCAAGATAAGAATCACACCCTTTTCTAATCAACCTCTTAGCTGAAACAGCTGAAATAAGCAAGGATGCAAGCTGTCTCTGCTCACCAGATACCATCACAATTCTACCATCATCGGTTCTCAAAGTAACACATTTCTTTTGACAGTCTACCACAGCTCCATGCCTAGATAGCCAGTCCATGCCTAGAATCAAATCATACTCTTTAAATGACATTTCAATCAGATCACCCAAAAACTCCTCACCCTGAACCACTACTGCACTATCTCGGTGCACCTTGCTAACAATCACACTATGCCCTAAAGGATTTGTCACCAACACATCAAATCCTAGGGATTCAGCATGCAATTCAGACACAGGCAAAATGGATGCACTTATATATGAATGAGTAGATCCCGGATCAATCAAAGCCAGTACTGAAATACCAAATAAAGAGAAAGTACCAGCTATAACTGCTGAAGCATCTGGCTGCCTCTGCATCACATACATCCTCTGAGAAGGTCCAGCCTCCTCTGGTCTACTCTCCCTGGATGTAGAACCTCCTCTAGGACTGAACCCAGATCTACCTCCTCTGCTGAAACTTCTGCCCCCTCGACCTCCCCTCACAACAGGTCGAGAAACTGCAGAATCTACTGACCTCTGCTCCTGCAACTCAGGACACTCTCTAACAAAATGATCAGGCGATCCACATCTATAGCATCCCTCTGATCCTCCAACAAACACCCCAATGGGTCTTACCACAATACTCACATACAGGAGGAGTAGATCTCTGAATTACTGGGGTCGGAGCACTCGCCACTGAAGCTGTAGGTCTCGATCTCTGCCTCTGAAACTGAACTGACCTACCAGCTGGCCTCTGACTCCTACTAATCCTGGGAACAAAGCTTCCCCTGCCTCTTTTCACAGATGCAGACCCTGTCTCAAACTGGGGTCTCCTAACCTTGGTCTCTTCCTCTGTAGCAACTGCTGCAATACCCTGAGCTCTCTCCACACTCCTAGCTGCTGCAACAAGCTGGGAAAAATCATGATATCGAGAACCAGCCACATGACACATGAGAGAGGGCCTCAATCCCTCCTCAAATCTCCTGCATCTATCAATCTCATCAGATATGATACCCCCAGCATAATGGCTCAACCGGATGAACTCAACTTCATACTCGGTTACTGTCCTGTAGTCTTGCTTCAAACTCAAAAACTCCATCTTCTTCACATCTTTATACTCCCTCGGAGTATACTTCAATTCAAACTCCCTGAGAAAATCAGCATAGGACAAGGTAGGTGGATCATCCATAGCATGGGGCACTGTCTTCCACCAGTCATATGCATCTTTCTGTAACAGTGATCTAGCATAGTCAAATTTTTCTTCCGGAGTGGCTTGCAACTGAACAAATATTCTCTCTACTTTATCTAGCCACTGCTCAGCTACAGCTGGATCAATAGTACCCAGAAAATCTTCTGCTCCATACTTCCTTAATTTATCATACTGTCTCACTGATACCAAAGGCTGGGGTGGTGGTGGCGGCTGCTGTATTGGAGCTTGCCTCATCAATTCCATCATATGCCTAAACCAAACTGGTGGAACCTCCTCACCAGCTTGTCTCCCTGGCATAGAAACAGGTACCTCTCCAGCACTATCCACTCTAACTCCCTCTCTAACCTCATCCGGAGCTACACTCTCCGCACTACCTTCAATTGACTGACGTAAATGAGAATCCATCACAACCTATATCTGCAAATACAGCAGAATGCACCTTATTAAAGATCAGAGACTGCCAATATCAAGTATATATCTTATTCAAAAACCAACTTTTAAAAGCAAAATATCCTTTTTCCTTACAATATACCTAGGTTGAGAATCTCAAACCTAGGCTCTGATACCAAAACAATTGTAACACCCCTATACCCCGTATACGTACACAGCATGCTAATACGATCGTAATATACGTATACTGAATATAGAAATGCCACATTTACAAATCATTCATGTCATCACTCTTATATAATGTAAACAAATTAAAAACTTTTGAAAGGGTTTATAAAACCAAATACATAGAAAGTTCATTTAAAACGCAGCGAAAAATAGAACAAATGTTTACAAATACTTATACATCAAAATCAGAATGTACAAATATAAAATATATACATGACTGGCAGCTCTTCTCTGATCTTTAAGTCCAAAAGTCAACTCTTCAATGTCTAGACTCACTCGGTCTCGAAGGACTCTCGGGTTCAACTTTGTTACCTGCGCGATGAACCACAATCACGCTGAGCTAACAGCTCAGTGGTGCAACTAATATAACCATGATGCTTTAATGCGATGCACATGTCACCATAATACATTTCATAAACCATACATAATCATATCACATTTTACAATTATATATTAGATCTTATTATTCAATTGGTTCTTCATTCATAAATCACATCTTACAACTAAGACAGACACGGGCCCAAAACACACTAATATGTTATTCAAAGTTCAGAGTTTCTGCTTTGGTCCATATTGACACCTTGTGTCTAGCCCCGTAGGCAATATATATATATCCATGGATAATCAACTAGATTTGAGTTTACGACCCGGTCATTTCACTCAATCTAGTTTCAATAATATGTTTTTGAGGTTTACGACCTGGTCATTTCACCCCAAAAACATCACATTTCACATTTATCAACTGGATTCGGCTTACGACCCGGTCATTTCACCTATCCAATTATTCATAGGCATGCCGCCAAAATCAGAACTCTGAAAATTGAATAAACATATTAGACATACAATTATTTCATTTATCTCTTTATCAATCTCTTTCTCAATTCACTTTACATTTCATTTCCATAATCATAGCCAACACTCATGGCCTCATATCTTTCACATTTCATTTCCATATTTCATTTCATCATCATATAAACAAACATGTTTCAATCATCTCATTAATCAATTCATTATTCACATGGATATTGTCAATGGCATTAACACATATTTTACATGCTCATCACAACATTCACATATAACTAATTATGCCACAATATCATATGAATGTATGCAATAATATGGTTTGAACTTACTTCAAAAGAAACTAACACAACTCTAAACACTTACACTTACACTTACAAGAATCTTTCACCACTTGAATTAGGGTAATTCACCTTCTTCACAACCTATTCCAAAAGAATGAGGAAACTCTCATGAGATCATAAGGTTAAGAATCAACTAGGGCAAACTCTAAACTTGACACGCTCACACACACGGGCGTGTCCCTGACCGTGCCCTAACTCCACAACACAGAAACATTTACACGCTCAGACCCACAGGCGTGTCACTGGGCGTGTAATACATTCTGTCTCTCAGAAATAACGGCACGTCCAACATCATGAGCATGCTCATGGCCGTGTAAATCCTCCAAAACTTACAGTAGCTATGACACGCTCAACAACACGGGCGTGTTAATGGCCGTGTCACACCTACTGCCACTCAGAACAATTGACACGCCTAAGGACCTGGACGTGCTCCTGGGCGTGTCAGGCCAAAAACCCAGATTCCGGCCAAGACAACACCACTACCAACAAATCACTTCTATCCATCAGCATCCACTTCAAACAAACTTCACAAAACATACCCAAAAACCATCTCAAACTTACAACAACACCAAAACAAGCTAAAACACACATCAAACACAAATCACAACATCATCAAAACTCTAAACACAACCTCAACTCAATCTATTCCAACCAACTTACTCTTTCCTTCAAACCATCCCCAAAAACAAGAAAAAATCAGTTACCCAAACACTCTTAAACCCCTCTTAAACAACATATTCACATACCATCCACAAACTCAACTCAAGAACTCAAAGAAATCAAAGGATCAAGTGGAGAACTTACCAAGGATGAAGAAATCTCTTAACTTTCCACTTGATTTCTTGAAAGCTTCCTTAGATCTTGAGTTGGAAGATCAAAACTCTTCTTGTTCTCTTGTTTCTTTGTTGTCCGGCCAAACAAAACAAAGGAAGGAGAAGGAGAAAGTGATTCACGACAAGAAGAAAGAAAGAAGAAAGAGAAATCACCAAGTCAACACCTCTTTTCCTTAAAATCCTCTCAACCAAGCAATTAAAAATATTAAATAATTCAAATAAACCTCCTCCATTCATTAATTTCCTTATTAATTAATTATTAACACAAACACAACAAATATCTTCTTCCACTAACTCCATTCTTAAACTATCCATTGACTTAGGTATATGTTATATATATTCTAATATACATCACATATACACTCCCTTTAAAAAAAACCCTTTTCTCTTCCAATAAAACATATACAATAAATCCAATTAAATTAATAATAAAACCCAAAACATCTAGGGTATATTTTGGGATATTACATGCTGCAACTAGCTGAGAGAAATCCTGGTACCGAGAACCAGCCACAATGCACATAATAGAGGGCCTCAATCCCTCCTCAAATCTTCTGCACCGGTCTATTTCATCAGAGATAATTCCCCCGGCATAACGACTCAACCGGATGTACTCAATCTCATACTCTGTTACCGTCCGGTTGTCTTGTTTCAAATTCAAGAATTCCATCTTCTTAATATCTTTATACTCCCTCGGAGTATATTTATGCTCGAATTCCCTCAGAAAATCACCATAAGATAATGTAGGTGGATCATCCATGGCATGGGAAACTGTCTTCCACCAGTCATAGGCATCTTTCTGTAGGAGGGATCTGGCATAGTCAAATTTCTCATCTGGAGTAGCTTGCAACTGGATGAATATCCTCTGCACTTTATCCAACCACTGCTCAGCCACTGCAGGATCGGTAGTACCCAAGAAATCTTCAGCCCCATATTTTCTCAACTTATCATAATGTCTTACCGGCACCTAAGGCTGTGGTGGTGGTGGCTGCTGCACTGGAGTTCCCCTCAATAGTTCTACCATATGCCTTAACCAACTCGGCAGAACCTCCTCTGCAGCTGATCTCTCTGGCACAGAAATAGGTGCCTCACTAACTCTATCAACTCTAGCTCCCTCTCTACTCTCTCCTGGAGCTACACTCTCAGCACTTCCTTCTACAGTCTGACGTGAATGGGACTCCATTACTACCTATATCTGCAAACACAGCAGAATATTCCTCATTAAAGATCAAAGACTGCCATACCAAAACATGTATTTTACTCAAAAACCAACTTTTAAAATCAAAATATTCTTTTTCTTACAATTCACCTAGGTTGAGAATCTCAAACCTAGGCTCTGATACCTAAACAATTGTAACACCCCTATACCCCGTATACGTACCAGCATGCTATTACGATCGTAATATATGCAACACCCCGATACCTTATATAAGTACTATACATATACCTGGTATACATACGGTAAATATATAAAGTATAAGGATGCCACTTTTCGTTACCTTTTTAAAACCTGTAAAAGAATTCCAATCCATAATACGTTAATTTAAATAACATTTACCAAATCATTATCTTTATCAAAACTTCATTTATACATATAATTACTTTCTCAAACAAAATACATCAATATAAAAGTTATACATGTATGCATTACTCTCTAGTTGGTCTCGACAAACTTTTACTCTTCTTGTGGCATAACGAAAGACTTCATATCTTCCACCTATTTACCTGCGCGAATACACACCCGCGCTAAGCCCGAGAGCTTAGTAATCCAAATATAAAATAGAAACATATAGTATAGAAGTATTAACATATAATGATATATCAATTCAATATATAATTAGTTCTTATCATACTTTCTTTTCTTTTTAATTTCATCTTTAATATATCCTAGCTAATTTCATATATGATGTACATATATACATAATATTATCACCAACCCCAATGCATCACCAATACTCAAAACCAATATATTAACACACCCACATTATATATACCATACCAATCATTATTGCAATACACACTTTACATATCATACCAATTATTATTGCAATACACACATTACATATCATACCACTCATTATTGCAATACACACATTACATATCATACCACTCATTATTGCAATACACACATTACATATCATACCAATCATTATTGCAATACAACATTACATATCATACCAATCATGAATCACATTTCCAAAGAAGACAACCTTTATCATCAACCACAATTCATTTAAATATTACACTTAATAACATTATATTATTCACAATTCACCAATCATAATTCATTATTAATACTCACAATCAATATTTCAATACTTGCATTTCACATTGACAATAAAGACAGACTCGGGCCCAAAACACTAATATGCCATTCGACTTTCAGAGTTAATGCTTTGGTTTAATTATCACATTTATCATTATCCCAACTAGGCTTCAAGGATTAGGTTCAACCAAGCTTCAAGGGGAACAAAGCATGCTAAGTATCAACCCAACTTGGCTTCAAGAACCAATCCAACCTAGCTTCAAGGGTTGTAACATCTCAATTAGGCTTCAAGGGCTAGACCCAACCAAGCTTCAAGGGGAGTAAAACATGTTAAACTTCAACCAAACTTGGCTTCAAGGATCAAGTCCAACCTAACTTCAAGAGATTGTTACTATTAGGCATGCCACCAACAACAAAAGTCTGAAAATGAATAACATATTAGACACATAATTCATTGATCAATTCATCAGCAATATCATTCACAATTCCCATCATCATTTAGGCAAACATGCCACACATGTCTCAATTGAACTGTCATAGCCAATCACAATGGCTTCACAACATATCATATCTCAATCCATATGATACATATAACATTATTGATATAACATTTCAAAATATATTATTCATATAATACATTGCCATTCACAATGCATATAACATAACATTTCATCATTTCTCAAAACACACTAACACCATTCATTATTAGAACATTTATCATAACAAATTGCACATACCTTAAGAATGATCCTCATTTCTTCCTACCTTTCCATTTCATATTTCATCCTTTATATTTATATATATATAAAGTGATTTACATTCTTCATTTACATCCATAATATAATAGCTTATTTAACACTTTCATCCCAATGTGTAAATGTTCAAAGACATATAAGGATATACAATCAAATAGGGTTTATGCTTACCTTGTTAATGATCTTCACATCCTTCACATCATTATCATCACCTTAGTCCAATTATATTAACAATATAGTAAACCACTTAACACATTTGCAAACAAATGTGTTAAGCCTCAAATCATGTAAATAAATACAATCATATGTATGGGTACTTACCTCAAGAACTATTCCCATCCATCTATACATTTCCTCTTCCAAGAATTCTCAACAATTAGGTTAATGCAACACAATCTCTTCAAAACCTAATCCAAAGATCATTATTCATAGGTTTAGAATCATCCACATACATTTGTTTAGGTCATTCTTTGATTACAAAGTATTTAGAGTGTATATAAAATGTTTAGGAGCAAAAGACTTTTGAAGAATCAAACAATGCATGAAGAACCAAAAACCATCACAGTAGCAAACACACCCAAGGGACACGGCCAAGCTTGTGGCCGTGTCTCTCAAGACTAAAACTTCCCGAGGCAGACACGGGCAAGGACACGGCCGTGTCTCTTAACACAACTCAGGCAGTAGTAAACACATTCAAAGGACACGGCCAAGCTTGTGGCCGTGTCACCCCAAAACCTATCCAACACGGCCAAAATTCTCTAGACTTGGCCGTGTCTCTCAAAAATAATAAGTCTTGGCCGTGTCTCAACTTGCTTTTGGCCGTGTCACTCAAGAACAAAACCCTAATTGTGGCCAAAACACTTCTAATGGCATTTAGACACAATATGCACAACATAAACTCAATCCAATGGATGTAATCAAAGTCATTAACACTTATTTTGCATGTTTAACACAATATTCACAATTAACCATACATTTAATCATTCACCAATTCAAAACCCTAAAACCAACTTAACTCTTGATCCTTCACAATAAACATCCACTTAAACTTACAATCTTCACAACCAAACCAACACCAATTCAACCTTTTAACTTACAATCAATACTAACACTTATAACACAACTCAAACACACCAAATCACAAAATCAACAAACCCTAATTCACTTCACACAAAACTTCAAAATAACCAAGAAAAACAAGAGAGTACTTACCTTAAATGAAGAAATTCCACAAATCTTTAACCAAATCCTTTGTTTCCTTCTTCAATTTAATTCTTGCATCAAGAACACCTCTCTTGCTCTCTCCTTTCTTGAATGGCCGGCACACCAAAGAGAAGAAAAGAAAAATAAACAAAAGTCAACTTCCTCTTCTTCTTTAAATCTCCACCAAGAGATTTTAACCAAGCAATTACCTATATACCCTTTTCCATTTAACTTAACTTTTGTCACTTGTATGCCCATAATAGTGATTTCACATATCCAAATAAATATCCTCTTTTATTGACTCTCCCTTTTGACTAATGTATATGTTAGTTATACCACCATATACCTAACATATACATTTCTCTCTACACCTTACTTTCCTTTTTAAAACAACACATACACATTCTCTTTTAATTTCTTTCCTCTTTCAAATCAAATATACATTCAATCCAATTAAAACAACAACAATATTCAAGACTTCTAGGGCATACATGGGGATATTACAATATACGTATACTGAATATAGGTATGTCACAGTTTATAAACATACAAATAATCCCTTTCAATAATATGAATAAATTTAAAACATTTAAAGGAATTTATAAAACATAATAGATAAAATATTTATTCAAAACACAGCGAAAAATATAACAAATATTTAAAAATACATATACATCAAAACTCAAGTTTTACAAAACATAAAAGATATACATGTTTGGCAATATGTCTTTGATCTTTAGGCTTCACTATCAACACCTCAAGATCTAAACTCTACTCGGTCTAGAGGAACTCTCTGGTTCTTCCCTGACACCTGCACGATAAACCATAATCGCGCTAAGCCAACAGCTTAGTGGTACAACTACAATAATACTCTGCTTTAATGCAATGCTAATGTCACACCATCAATTTTCATACACCATTTAAAAGAATATTATATTTTAATACCTTACATTGTTCAATATCATATCAAAACATTCATGTTGTATCTTCATAGTTTCATTACTCAACATAGCTTCCCATGCCACATTCATAAACATATTACACATCATGTATCTCATTATTCATTAGTTTCACAATTCAAGAATCACATTAAAAACAAAGACAAGCATGGGCCCAAAAGACACTAATATGCCATTCAACTTTCAGAGTTAATATTTTGGTTTAATTATCACATTTATCATTATCATTATCCCAACTAGGCTTCAAGGATTTAGGCTCAACCAAGCTTCATGGGGAACAAAGCATGGTAAGTATAAACCCAACTTGGCTTCAAGAACCAAACCTAACGTAGCTTCAAGGGTTGTAACATCTCAATTAGGCTTCAAGGACTAGACCCAACCAAGCTTCAAGGGGAGTTAAGCATGCTAAACTTCAACCCAACTTGGCTTCAAGGATCAAGCCCAACCTAACTTCAAGAGATTGTTACTATAGGCATGCCACTAACAACAAAACTCTGAAAATGGAATAACACATTAGCCACACAATTCATTAATTATTTCATTATCAATTTCATTCTCATTTACTCATCATCACTTAGGCAACCATGCCTCAATCATCTCATTGGCATCATTATCATTTTAGCCAACAACCATGGCTCCATATCTCATCAAGAGAGTATATATATATATCATCAATTGCATTGCATATCATCTAGGCAAACATGCCTCAATTATGTCATTTACATCATTATAACCAACCACATTGGTTTCACATCTCATTATATCTCAATTTACATTAATCAATTCATATTATACCAATCATAACATTTATCACATGAATTAACAATGTAATCAATTACTTAACATATGTACAATCAAACATGTTAAGTATCAAAATCATATAAATGCATGCAACCATGTAGCTTGTACTTACCTCAAAACCAACTCACACCAATCTATACACTTCCTCTTCCAAGAATCCTCAATACTTAGGTTAGGGTAATTCAACTTCTTCAACACCTAAACCAAAGGTAATCATACACACTCACTTAGAAATACACATGAAATAGTAAGGCTAAAAACCAACTAGGGCAAACTCTACACATGACATGCTCAACAACACGGGCGTGTCCCTGACCGTGCCCTAACTCCATAACACAGAAGCTTTTGACACGCTCAAAACCACTGGCATGTCACTGAACGTGTAATACATTCTGTCTCACAAAAACATTGACACATCCTATAACATGGGCGTGTTCATGGCCGTGTCAATCCTTCACCCACATAGTAGCTATGACACGCTCAGTGACATGGGCGTGTCACTGGACGTGTAAATGCTACTGCAACACAGAACCATTGACACGCCCAAAGACTTGGCCGTGCTCATGGGCGTGTCAGGCCAAAAATACAGATTCCGGCAACAACAACCTCACATCCAACAATTCTCTTACTTCCACCATTTTCCACTTCAAACAAACTTAACTAAACACATCCAAAAATCATAATAACTTACAAAAACACAAAAACAACTCAAAACATACATCAAACACCAATCATATCATCACAACAAACCCAAAACACAACCATAACACTCTCTCTTCCAACAACTTACTCTTTCCTTCAATCCAACCCCAAAATCCATAATCAATAGACCAAACACTCTCAAACACCCCACAATCAAACAAACTCATATCAACCATAATCCTCAACTCACAAACTCAAAGAAATCAAAGAATCAAATGGAAAACTTACCAAGGATGAAGAAACTCTTGAATTTCCAACTTGATCACTTACAAACTTCCTTCAATCTTGAGTTTGGAAGATCAAATCTCTCTCTTGCTCTCTTGCTATGGAGTGCCGGCCAAAACAAAGAAAAGAAAAGGAAAGGAAGGTGAACCACGAAGAAGAAAGAAAGAAAGAAGAAAGTAAAGAAGACAAAGTCAAATTCTCACCCACTATCTCCTCAAAACCCTCTCCTCCAAGCATTTAATATTAAAATATTCTAAATATCTCCATCCACTTCCACTCACTCAAATTCCACTTAATTAACTTAATTAATTTAAAATCATTAACTAATCATCTTTTGACTTTACATTTTGACTTGTATATGCTGTATATATTTCTATATATACAACATATACACTCTCTCTTAAATTCTTTTCTCTTTTCAATTTCTCATATATCTTAAATCCAAATTCAACAATAATTACTTCAAAACTTCTAAGGCATATTTTGGGATATTACATCATTAGTTAAGTATCATGTAATTTAAATTGGTTTTCTATTTTAGAACCAATGTAAAGGACATGTTTCTACCTTTCAGTGGGTGTCCTATTTAGGCATGGATGATGTAAGGGCATGTTTCCATCCTTGGATGGGTGTCTATTTATTTACTTTGTTTGGATATTATTTTAATTTTCAATATATCGATGCTTTATTTTAATTATTATGTGTAATATGGATAATATTGTTATACTTAAGAATTTTATAATATTAAGACCTGTAAAGGAGGCCTGTTCCAACAAACCGGGCATTGCTGGGCCATTTCTCATCTTCCCCACACGTACCCAACTTTCCGAACCCATTAGGGGGTTGGGGATTCTTTAGGAATCGAGTCATCCACCCCTTTCTTTTTCTCTGCCAGTCCGGGTGGCGACTCCATTTTCTCCAGACTTAGGTCTGTGTTCTCTAAGGCCCCGAGCCTAAATAGTGATGGAGTCGCAAGAACCATTCCACGGGGAGTGGGGGAGAAAATCCCCGCTCATACATAGCACATTATTCATACTCAATTAATGAACCAAGTAACTTAACACATTTTCCATTCAAAATGTGTTAAGCCCAAATGTCATGCAAAAATAAACAATATATTCAAAGTTTGTACATACCTCCACTAGCAACCTAAAGCAAGCTTAATACAACCTCCAATCCTATCCTTCCAACTTGCCCTTCAGCACTTGGATGAAGCAAATCAACCTCCCTCAATGCCTATACCAAATGCGATCATACATAATCATTTAATATCACATTCTAAGGAATTCTCAACATCAAACCATAATTAAACATCACTCTAAACCAAATCCCAAAATTAAGCTTCACCTCACTTTAACTTTGAAAAACCATATCAAGCCATTTAAATTAGTGTTTTAAGTTTATTAATGTCATTAAATACATATTTTAATACATTTAAATCATTTACATTATAACAATACACTCTTATACACAAAATCTCAAAATTGGCATAAACTTCCCCCATTGAAGGTTTTCCATTCCAACACAATCCATTACTCATTCCAAGCTTATATTCATCACTTTTAACACTAAACAACATGCTCAAACAAATAAAATCACACAATTCAACAACTTTGGAAAATCACTTTTCCAAAACCCTAAATCTCCACTTCCATTCTCAAACTCCAACCCAACACCACCAAATCCAATATTTGACTTTAAAATACTTGTTTATGAATCAAAACAACACATTTAGAACCAATTTGCACAATTAAAGCTCATGTTTGCAAAACCCCAAAAATCCATAACCCTAAATTCTCTCTCTTCACCATTCTTTATCCAAACTCCATCATCTCTTCAATCTAACCTTAGAATCATTGTTAACTACCTAAAATAACATCATACACACCAATTCAAACAATTAGAACATACTACATCAAAATCCAAATTCTCACATAACACAATCTTCCATGGAATTCAAAGAAAGAGATGGAAACTTACTAATTTTGGTGAAAATCACCAAAAATACACTTGAAACTTGTTAAATCCTTCAATTTATGGAGTATGAAAGAAACAAAAACTTGGTCTAGCTCCCATGGAAAATTCTGCCAAAAGGAAGAAGAAGAAGAAGATGAAAACTTTTTAATATTTTCTTTTTCTTTTCATCTTTATTTTTAAGCCATCTATATATTTAAATAATTTAATTATTTAATTATTTAATTATTTTTTTAATAAATTAAAAGTCCTAATTTCCCTCTTCCATTAAAAAAAATTTGTTTTTGAATTATTTTATTAATTTTGAATTTATAAGATTTAATTACCAAAATACCCTTTTCTTTTAAAAAGTGTTGACTTTTATATGTTATGTATATTTTACATATACATCACACATATGTTCCATTTTTTCATTTAAAACCCCTTCATTTTTCATTTAAAACCATTAATTTAATTTATCCATTTAAATTATAATTTATTTTATCAAATTTCTAAAAATTAGAACTTTTCAAAAATTTGGGATATTACACATATGCACAAGTAATGTTTACCTTACATACACATCAAATGTCCCTTATATGTGTACTATATTAAGTATGTAATGTATTAATCCAACATATACAATTTATATCTCCAAAATCTTGGATGTTACAATTTTCTCCCCCTTAAATAATTTCGTCCTCGAAATTATCCAGTATGGTAATAAATTATCCAAATCATTATTTTACCAAATTAAATAATTTCTATTCTCCCCCTTAGGTTCATTCTTAATTTCCTTTTTACTATTCCCTAACACATCATTATACTGTCTATTTACTCAAACAGTCACAACAAATTATCATATCATCGATCGAATTGTCATTAGACAAAAATTAGTTCTTCTCTTTAATATATATACCCACACACCTATTGCACTCAAGATATATGATCATTTCATTATCTTAAAAATATACTTTCATCACCTTAAATTCAAATGTTGATAGCTTTTATCTTAACACAATAATTTTACACATCTTCACTTTGATCCTACTCTTTATACAATTAACACATATTAATTTGACATCACCATTATACAACAGCAAAATCTTATTTCCTTAATAAGATTCATTCCCATTATACTATAACTAACATTTTTCTCTTATAATTATTTGAAACTAATATAACTTAGCTCCTTTCATATGCATAAGCACATCAAAATGATGTATTAAGCACATTATCATATAGCTTATATATTCTTAATACAACTACACACATTGAATTTCAATAAATACTTGTAAACTTATTAAATTTTGGATCAATTGATCTAACTATCACAATATGACCATCACAATCTTATTCTATTATGACCAACCTTTAGTCTATTTTAAATTCATCAATCTTTTTTCAATTCATGACCTAATTCTATTAGGTCCAATTTATTCTTAAATTTTAATTCTCTTCGAATTCATCATTACAGATAATATTCACTTCCCCTAGTCTCATTTACTTTATACATTATTTTCATCAACTTATTCATTTTATACCACTTTCAAACACATTCATTATAAGTCTTACTCACAATTCATAATTCCTTTCATTTACCATTTTCTCACATTTCTTATAGTTACCCTATTTACACAAATCACTTTTCTTACACATCATTCAAAGCTCATCATATTTTCACAATTCTCTTTTGTTTCCACACTTTCTATAATTATAAACAAATTTCTAGTATAAAATTATAAAATACGACTATGCAACCCATAAGTCTTGACCATGTTTCTTGAAGCATAACTATCAATCTCACCAAAACTATCCAGCGTTCATGCCATAATAATGGTCACGCCTGTGGCTTATAATTAAATGCTGCTCCTCTATCATTCTTCTTCAAATATTTCCACTCACAATATTAAGTTCGTATCACAAAAATCACATATTCATTTTCTAATCTTTTGCTACACAAAAAGTTAACACGTTTTAGCTCTGTTTCAAAGCAATTTACTTTTGATCACTTCTGTTTCAAAACAATTTACTCTTAATCACTTGATCATTATTAGCCTAACTCAAGTTTCAACAATATTATCATTAACATCTCTTACATATACACATTCATTCATATGCTAATTTTACACAATTTCCATTTATTACTCCATTTCTAATCTCTCTTATAAAAATTTTCATTCATTTTTTTTCACTTCCATACTTTCTTCATTATACTTTCCTTTTCCTTACAATCTCTTATTTATACGCATATAATTTGGGCCCAAAATACTATACAATCATCAAGTTCAGTTGTTATAATAACAATTTCATTGTCCAATGCTGCTCGGATCCATCCTCAATCTCAATTTCATCACATGACCTAACTCTACGCAGGTCAAGACCTAATCTCTCTTAGGTATATTAATACTTGCAATATCATTCTCAATATCACTAGACAAGTAATTGTATAAGGTAACAAACACTCGATAATATTTTTTTTGATCATCCACATACACATTCGTAAGTCATATTCACAATGTGACTTACTTTCACATTTTCTTATATATCACAATTGTCTTTATATTGAAAAATCTCATCACACATATCATACAATTATATGCAATTCCTCTTTTACATACAACCTATACAAAGTTAACATTTATCACCTTTCAGAGAACATTATCATTTCTCATTCTTTTGACATTACTTAGGTTATTCATCAATTCAACATATATATACACTCTGACCACAACATAATTAACATCTTCCTTATTTAATCGCCCATCTCTTAAATAAGTTTCTTATTATATATATATATATTAACACCTCACATAAATCTTAGTCACATTTCCAATGTGACATCTCTCTCACATTTTTTTTATGCATTTATCATATCCTTCATATCCTTTTTCATCATTTCCAATGCAATTACCTAAAGTAACTCATTTTTACTTAATCATTTCCCTTTTATTTCATAACAAATTTCTATATTATCAACAATATTACACGTTACATGATATTTTCATAAACAATATTACTCATTCAAAATTACTCCCACGCTTATTAAACATTAAACTATCAATATCTAAACAATCTTCATCAAAATTCTCTTACAACTCTAAATTTCCAACTTAGTACTTAAATTAAACTTCATTCTATTAATCTCATTTTCAAGAGCTAACTTTATAAACTTTATTTTTATATTAATATAACATCAAAACACATCACTTTCACAATTATGGAAGCCCATTTTAAAATTTTAAATTTCATATATTGCAACCAACAACATGAACCTCACCAAATCTCATCCATGTCACATTTCCAATCTTAAAATCATAACATTTACATTTAAACAACACTAATTCATTTCATTACACTAATTAACATTATCCATTTAGATACTTTAATTTTACACACTCAACCCTAATTCATGCATCATTATTCTATAATAAATAATTCGCTATCATATATAATTTCACTCTTTGATTTTAATTATGAACTTTTTGCTGTAAATTATTAAAACTCCATATTCCTTCTATACTTATACCCATATGCATATAAATTTTTATAATTTTCTTCATTCCCTTGTCTCATAAAATTAATTTATTACTTACACAAAACTGTACGACTTCCTCAGTTTTATGTCAATCTCACTTTCAATTTTTATATTCCTTACCAATTCTTTATAAAAGCTTGTAAAATTTTATTCATATGCACTTGACATATAAAGTTTTAGATTTTTTTTCCAAACTGATTTAATATATTTAAAAATTAAATCTTCCAAAATCAGAGAATTTGTCTCTTTAATAATTTCTCTGGCAGCACCAGGTTGTCCATTTTTTTCAAGTATCAAACCTTAATAAAAATTCATGAAATTTTAACCATATGTTATAGGAATAAATATGATATTGTGAGTAAATGTTTAGATTTTTTTGGGTTGGTTTACCATAGTTTCTAAATTTATTTTTTCCTAATTTCTATAGATTCTGAGTTGCTAGAATTACTCCAACAATCTGTATTTTTCTATTTTTCTTAATTAGAGATCCATCTTTAAAATTTATAAAATTTTATACATTGGATTCTAACATATAGAAAAACTACCTATTAAATGTTTAAACTCATCCAACATTTCTAGATTTGTCCAAAAATTCAGACAATATCACTTTGCAGTACACTTATAAAATTTTCTGTAACTATCATGCCCATTTCTCAAACTGTTTATTTCATATCTTAAATTATTTCATAAATTATTTTTCTTAATTTCACTTATTCATCAATTGAATCAGCTATAAATTTTAAATTTTAAATAAAACTTCCAAAAATTCTTAATCTATAATCTCTAGAATGATGCTTCCACTGCGCCACTCTGATCTATGCATCCCAGACAACATCTCAACTCATATCATTATATCAAATGGACATTGCCACATTAGGGATTAGATAAATTGCCAATGCCAATGCATGCATTACAATTGAAAATCATTTTATTTTTAAATTCCAATTTTCTCTCTCTATCATCCCACCTAGGTCGAGAATCTCAAACCTAGGCTCTGATACCAAAATAAATGTAACACCCTTATACCCTATATACATACAATACATATTTTCAGCATATGTAAAATATCCATATACAATACAAAAAATGTCACAAACCGGCTTAATAAAATTTTTTCACATTTCCAATTTAAAATTTCAAATTCTAAATATATAAAATTAAATAGAATATAAATATTCTTTACTTGTTATAAGAACCCAAAATAAATAATATATATATAAATCTCTAAGAAAAATTCACTAGAGTTTTTTCTGTAATTTGGACGTTCCCAAAATTCAGCAAAACACAACCTGCACAATGCAAACACTCCCAATAAAAATCAATTCACCATTTCACCAATACCTCTCAATTTCTCCATATTTTCTCAAAATACTAATATATAGATATATAAATTAACAACACATATAAAATCCCATCTAAACAACTTATTCAAAACATTCTTTACAATTTTCATTATATACTTCCAAAAACATATCATAACATATATAATATCAAAATACATTGTAATATCAAATATCTACATACTGGCAACTGGCTCTAATCTTGATGTACCCAAAAACAACTCTTCAAGCTCAATAAATACAAACCTAGACCTGACCAGGTCTAGCAGAACTCTCCGGCTCTACCAAATCATCCATGACACCTATGCGACGAATTACAATCGCACTAAACCGAAGCCTAGTGGTACAAACTTTGATAATAATAATAATACTCGATGCAATGCCAATGCACAATGCATATAGATGTCACATCACTCTACTTTCTTATATTTTTTAAATATTTCATAATCATAACTCATAGCATTATATTGCTCAATTGTATCACAATTCATAATTCACATTAAAGCAAAGAGAAGCATGGGCCCAAAAAGGATCAATATGCTATTCAAATTTCAGAGTTACTGTTTTGGTCTATAATGACACCATGTGTCTAGCCCCGTAGGCAATATATCCATGGATAATGTAACAGCCCAAGTCTCTTGGATCTCAACCCAGCTAGACCCTTAGGCCCTAGTATCTTGGTCCTCAACCCGGTTAGACTGCTACAGTTTTTCAGGCTGATGACCCAGTCTTTTCACCATTCCAGCGTTTAGCCCGTCGGCAATCATAGGCATGCCGCCAAAATAATAACTCTGAAAATTGAATAACATACTAGGCACACAATTGATTCATATTTCTCATTATCAAATTCTTTCATAATTCCTTTATCAAAACTTTTCTCATTTTCTCATGATCAAACTAGGCACATTACCTTATTATATCATCTTTGTCTCATTTTTTTTTCATTTATTCATTTTTCTCATTATTAATCTCTTTCTCATTGTCACATATTCAATCTATGCATATTGCCTTATTTTCACTTTTTTTTTTCTCATTTCTCACTTTTCTCATTTTTATCAATATCAATTCATTTCATTATTCCACATATCTCATTTTTGCTTTCACAGCACATTACCCAATTACTTTGGGTATTTTCACATAATATACATATTTCACATTCTGCACAATTTAGCCATTATCAAAGGCTTTTCATAATGCATTTAACACATATATGACATTACAAATGTCATAGCACATTATTCATACTCAATCAATGAACCAAGTAACTTAACACATTTTCCAACCAAAATGTGTTAAGCCTAAATGTCATGCAAATATAAACAATATATTCAAAGTTTGTACATACCTCTACTAGCAACCTAGAGCAAGCTTAACACAACCTCCAATCCTATCATTCCAACTTGCCCTTCACCACTTGGATTAAGCAAATCAACCTCCCTCAATGCCTATACCAAATGTGATCATACATAATCATTCACTATCACATTCTAAGGTATTCTCAACATCAAACCATAATTAAACATCACTCTAAACCAAATCCCAAAATTAAGCTTCACCTCACTTTAACTTTGAAAAACCATATTAAGCCATTTAAATTAGTGTTTTAAGTTTATTAATGTCATTAAAAATATATTTTAATACATTTAAATCATTTACAATATAACAAATACACTCTTATACACAAAATCACAAAATTGGCATAACCTTCCCCCATTGAAGGTTTTCCTTTCCAACACAATCCATTACTCATTCCAAGCTTATATTCATCACTTTTAACACTAAACAACATTCTCAAACAAATAAAATCACACAATTCAACAACTTTGGAAAATCACTTTTCCAAAACCCTAAATCTCCACTTCCATTCTCAAACTCCAACCCAACACCACCAAATCCAATATTTGACTTTAAAATACTTGTTTATGAATCAAAACAACACATTTAGAACCAATTTGCACAATTAAAGCTCATGTTTTCAAAACCCCAAAAATCCATAACCCTAAATTCGCTCTCTTCACCATTCTTTATCCAAACTCCATCATCTCTTCAATCTAACCTTAGAATCATTGTTAACTACCTAAAATAACATCATACACACCAATTCCAACAATTATAACATACTACATCAAAATTCAAATTCTCACATAACACAATCTTCCATGGAATTCAAAGAAAGAGATGGAAACTTACTAATTTTGTTGGAAATCACCAAAAATCCACTTGAAACTTGTTAAATCCTTCAATTTATGGAGTATGGAAGAATCAAAAACTTGGTCTAGCTCCCATGGAAAGTTCGGCCAAAAGGAAGAAGAAGAAGAAGATGAAAACTTTTTAATATTTTCTTTTTCTTTTCATCTTTATTTTTAAGCCATATATATATTAAAATAATTTAATATTTAATTATTTTTAATAAATTAAAAGTCCTAATTTCCCTTTTCCATTTAAAAATAAATTATTTTTGAATTATTTTATTAATTTTGAATTTATAAGATTTAATTACCAAAATACCCTTTTCTTTTAAAAAGTGTTGACTTTTATATGTTATGTATATTTTACATATATATCACATATATGTTCCACTTTTTCATTTAAAATCCCTTAATTTTTCATTTAGAACCATTAATTTAATTTATCCATTTAAATTATAATTTATTTTATCAAATTTTCAAAAATTAGAACTTTTCAAAAATTTGGGATATTACACATATGCACAAGTAATGTGTATCTTATATACACATCAAATGTACCTTATATGTGTATTAAATATTAAGTATGTAATGTATTAATCCAACATATACAATTTATATCTCCAAATACTTATTTAATTTCTCTAAAATCACAGATGTTACACTCAAGGCCTTAGAAAACACGGGCCTAAGCCCGAAGAAAATGGAGTCGCCACCTGAACGCACCGGGAAAAAGAAAGGGGTGGATAACTTAATTCCTAAGAAATCCCCAACCCCCTAATGAGTTCAAAAAGTTGGGTATATGTGGGAAAGGTGAAAAATGGCCCAGCACCCGCACAACGCCCGGTTCATTGGAACCGACCTCCTTTTCTGGTCTTAATATTATAAAATTCTTAAATATAACAATATTATCCATACTAAATGCAATAATTAAAAGAAAGCATCATTATATTAAAATCAAAGTAATGTTTAAACAAAACAAATAAAAGGACACCCATCCGATGATAGAAACATGTCCTTAAATCATCCATGTCTAAAACTAAATAGGACACCCACCGAAAGGTGGAAACGTGTCCTTTACATTAATTCCAAAATATGAAAATAATCTAAATTACATAAATATTAAATAATGAGGTACCCAATCATGGAAACATACCTCTTACAATTTTTAAAACCAAAAAAATTAATAAATAAATCATCCATCCATGATAAACAAATCAAATATCAAAATTAAATAAATCAATCATCAAAACATATAATAAACTACATAATCAAATTTAAAATTAAAATAACATAAATAAAGATACATATTTAGGTTTGCATCTTGAATTAGGGATTCTAGGATTTTTTAGGGTTTTTAAATAGAAAATTAGGGTTTTAATCATGAAATATCATTTTATGGGTATTTGGAATCAAACTAGGTTTTTGACTTACAAAATAAATATTATTATAATTTTAAAATATTAAACTACTGTGAAGGTATGGAAGATAGAATTAATTATGATTTTAAGTTTTAAAAAAACAAAATTTAGGGTTGGAAGTTTTAAGAAGTGATTAGGGTTTGAGAAAACATATTATGGTTTTGAGGTAAAAAAATACAATTAGGCTTTTAGATAAAAACTTGGGTTTTGATTAATTAAATTAGGGTTTGGATTATTTGAAAAATAAGTTTAAGGTTTTTGGATTGGGAATTAGGGTGGGTGTTTTAGGATTTGGGTTTAAAGGTTTTAAACCTTGGTTTTGTAGATTATGATTTTGAAATTAGCGTTTAGGGCTTGGAAGAAACAAGCTACTGTAGGGTTTAAAAATAAATAATCATGCACTAAAAAGTTATCAGTTTAAACACATTTAGATTACTTGGAATTAAAAGATTACCGATATCTATTTGCATAAAGGATAATCAACATCACATGGAGATTTAATGTAACACCCCCATACCCCATATACACACACCGCATACTCACACACAACACATGATATACGTATACCGGATATAGGGGTGTCACAGTTCATTTTAATACAAACCAACCCATCCTTCATAAATATAAAACCAAGGTCATCATTACTAAAATTTGAATAAACTAAAAACATTTAACTTTCATTATAGAAATCAATGGGGAAAACATTTCTCGTTAAAATACATATATAACATTAGTACCCAAAAGTTTATCCAAAACATTTGTTTAATAAGCAGTGGAAAATACATATGTATATATATCAAAATCAATAAGTACAAAATATGAAATTTATACATGCTGGTAGTTCGTCTCTAATCTTGATGTCCACAACTATCTCTAATCTCAAGCCTAGACTCTACTCAGTCTAGACGAGCTCTCTGGCACAACTGGATCTACCCTGTCACCTGCACGATGAACCACAATCGCGCAAAGCAGAAAGCTTAGTGGTACAAACTTTGATTCAATATAGATCAATGCGATGCTCATGCACAATATATATGAATACATCAACTCATTACATTATAACTCAACGTATTAATCATTTGCATCACATTTCATAATTCACATTAAAGCGAAGACAAACATGGGCCAAAAACGAAACTAATATGCTATTCGAAGTTCAGAGTTACTACTTTGGTCCATAATGACACCTTGTGTCTAGCCTCGTAGGTAATATATATATATCTATGGATAATGTAACAGACTCAGTCTCTTGGACCTCAACCCGACTAGACCCTTGGGCTCCAGTATCTTGGTCCTCAACCCGGCTAGACTGTTACAGTTTTTGAGGCTTACGACCCGGTCTTTTCACCCCAAAAACATCATATTTATCATTTATCAGCTGGGCTCGGCTTACGACCTGGTCTTTTCACTGGCCCAGCAATTCATAGCCATGCCGCCAAACCCAGAACTCTAAAAATTGAATAACATACTAGGCACACAATTAATTCATTTATCTCATTATCAAATACTTTCACAATTCATTTCTCATAATCAAACTAGGCTCATTGCCTTATTATATCATCTTTTCTTATTTTTCTCATTCTTCTATTTTACCTCAATATCGATTAGTTACATTACGTTTTCATATATCTCATCATGTTATTCCACATTTCCTTTCATTTGCAACACATTATGCATATCATACCATATAATTCATTCATCAACAATATATCAACTAGCTTAACACATTTCTCAACTAAATGTGTTAAGTCGCAATGTCATGTAAATGTATGCAATCATTCAAAGTTTGTACTTACCTCTTAAAGCAATAACACCACTCTATCAACTTCCTCTTCCAAGATATCCCTCAAACCTTGGCTAGGGTAACTCAATTCTCTTCAAAACCTAATCCAAATGTGATTATAAACACTCACTTAGTGTTACACATAAGAAAATAAGGATAAGAACTATCTAGGGCAAACTCTACACTTGACACGCTCAACAACACGGGCGTGTCCCTGACCGTGCCCTATACCCACAACATAGAAGCTTTGACACACTCAGTGACATGGATGTGTCATTGTACATGTCAATTCACCTCCAACATAGAAGCTATGACATGCTCAGTGACATGGGCATGTCACTGGATGTGTCAATCTTCCAACAACACAGTAGCTATGAGACGCTCAGTGACATGGGCGTGTCACTGGATGTGTCAATGCTACTACTGCATAGAAGCTGTGACATGCTCAGTGACATGGGCGTGTCACTGCTCGTGTCACCAACCCAGAAAGCAGTACCAACGACATGCCCAAGGACATAGCCGTGCTACTGGGCGTGTTAGGCCAAAAACCCTAAAATCGACACCACAATACCACATCCAACAATCACCTTCCAATAACCATCAACAACACAAAAACTCAATCAAAACCATCAACAACCCTTATAATACTTGAGTAAACCTTAAAACAACTCAATTACAAACATTAAAACACAATATCAACCATATCTCATAACTCAAACTTACAAAATCCATAACACTTGTCTCTTTCACCAAACTTGACCCTTTTCTCTTGAATCCAACCTCAAAATCAAAGCTAACAAAATAATAAAAGCTCAACCAAACCAAAATCAACCATAAACACATCTACAACAACCAATCCAACAAACCCAAGAACACAAACTAAAAAGAAAACAAGGAAACAAGTTGGAAACTTGCCAAAAGTGAAGAAAATTCTTAAAACTCCAACTTGATCTCTTAAAACCCTTCAATCTCTTGAGTTTGGAAGCAACAAAATCCCTTTTCCTTTGGTTGATAATGGTGGCCAGCTCACTAGAAAAGAAAGAAGAAGATGAAGAGGAAAGAAGAAGAAGAAAGAAAGAAAGAAAGTCAACCTCTTAAACCAAACACTCTCTCCTCAAATCACTCTCCACCAAGCAATTAAACAATAAAATAATCAACCCACTTACATCATCTTCCACTAACAATATTTAATAAAATAATCAAAATATCTCTTGACCAAAATAAACCCATTGACTTGTATATATATTGTATATATCCTCATATATACAACATATGCACATCTTCTCTTATTCCATTAGTCATATATACACTTTAAATTATTGAATCCAATTATCACAAATTAGCATTCCAAAATTTTAGGGTATAGTTTGGGATATTACATTTAATTTGCCATATTTAAATAGATTCAAATTTAGAAACGTACCTTCCTTTGTTGATTCCACCAATAATCAAACTTTGATCCAAACTTTTGTTTGCACCGGCCTTATATTTGTTGGCTAAATTGAGAACAAGACAATTAGCTAAGCTACTGCCTTGTTAATATGTTCTCACTGCTTGATATTTGAGTTTCGATGCTTTTCTGTTAATAATTGTTAAAATTCTACTAATGGTTGCTTCCCATCCCAAAAGTCTCCAAGTCTCTACCTGAATTACTCATGTCCTTGGATAACCCTTCAATAATTGTCACATTCAAAGTTCCTAAGAAAAAGCCAAGAAAAAGTCCCCCAGCTCTCCCGAAAAAATTAAGTCCCAAGTTTCTTTTCAAAATTACCACCTCAGTCTGTGTGTTTAATACTATTATTTATAGGAAAACAAAAGACCTAATTATATTTTAATAAGGAAATACCAACTGTTTAGGAAAAATTATAAAATTGGATAAAATAAGGTTTGGTCAAAAATTGGCAATGCACGGGCTGCTAGGCATGCGGGCTTGGCCAACTGGGCAAGCCCAGTTGATATCTGTGGTGTGGGCAGTGCCCAATTTGCCATAGATACTTGTTGCGGTGAATTGGGAAGTGCCCAATTCACCACAGAAATTTGTTGCGGCGAACTGGGCAAGCCTAGTTGGCTGCTGCGGCAGCACGGCCGCGCGTCGCTCATCGATCAGTATGATTTTTTATTTATTTTTATTTTTTATATTTATTATTAAAAATAACTATTAAATATTATAAAGATAAATATTATAAATAGTAAATAAAATAAATACCATAAAAATTATTTTGGATTGTTTAAAAATATCGGGCTGGTTTGGGTAAAAAATTAAGGGTTTACACTCCCTTATACCTAGGCTTTAAATCGATCAACTGTCGAATTTCATCTGTAGTCAATATATCATTAGTCAATGGGATGGGAATTCCATCACACTTCAAACCTGTTATTACCATAAAGTCCATCAAACTGATGGCCATCTCTCTAATGGGCAAATGAAAGGTATGGGTGGTGTCCATCCACTGCTCGGCAAGTGCTTGGATCACGTTTCTGTCAATTTGGAACCCTTTAGTCAATAGTTGCAATATAAATTCTTTGAAACCACATTCACGGATCATTCTCTAAATAGCTGGTGGCACTCACTAGTACATTGGCATGCCTGATGGACATTTCCACCACCATGGATCACACCACTATCATACTGCAACAATAAAAGTAAGTCTAGCCAGGTAAGTATAATTGCACCATTAATTATTATTTCCTACCATACTAATTTTTATGTACACTTTATAAATTTCGTTCTTTTTCACTATAAATAATATTTATTTTCAACCTTATTTTATTTTATATTCATTAATTAACTACTTTCATTTCTTGTGCAGATAAATATTTTTTTCATTATGGATTGCATACTTTGGTTTTTACAGATAATTTATTTATTTTTACTACTTTAATAAAATTACAAAATAATATATAATGAGTTTACTATGGAAAAATAGCAAAATAAAATATGTGAAAATAAAAATATATGAAAAAATAAAAAAAACAAAAAATAAAAATACTTGTGTTTTTTCTAGAGAGCTTTGGTGAAGGTTCATTTCTGCTAAAATAGGAACTCGGTCCAACTCGCTATATCTAAGGTAAGCTTGTAATTCTGGATCCATACGAGGCCTAGTCCTTGATGCATGTTGAATTGTGGCCATAATAATTATATGATAATCTTCGACTGCTTCAAAATTAAATTCACTGGAGCTTGTCAATCTACTTGAAGCTTCAAAGTTGGAGTAAAAGTGTTTGCAATATGAAGATCATAATTCTGAGGATGGATTGCTTATATTTATAACGTGTAAAAGTAAGTGACAATAATTCATTTAATACTATTAAAGTCAGAGATAACATGCATAAAAAAGGCATATAAAAACAAATAGGAAAAGATGCATCATTCAAATCATTCAATTAGTATTCAGAGTTATTGTCTCGTATCAATAATTCATTTACACACAACACATGAACACACAGTGAATTGATATTTATTGGGAGAATATAATTTTTGCATTTCTAAAAAATATTTTTTATATACTCATTAAATATTTTTTCCAGACAAGGGGCAAGAGTATATACATATATCCGTATATGTATAAAATAGCTAAATTTTTTGCAAAATACTTTACTAACTACAGTTAATTTTTATAGGTATCTCGGGCCATAACCTAAATTATTTTTTGAATCCAAAACTCACTTCGGGTCCAGAATTCAAATTATTTTCAAGTCTAGAACTCACTCCGGGTCTAGAACCAAAAATGTTTTTGAGTCCAGAACTCACTCCGGGTCCAAAACCTAAATTATTTTTTGAATCCAGAACTCACTCGGGTCTAGAACCCAAATTATTTTCGAGTCTAGAACTCACTCCGGGTCCAGAATCCAAATTATTTTTTGAGTCTAAAACTCACTTGGGTCCAGAATTCAAATTTTTTTTAGTCCAGAACTTACTCCGGGTCCAAAACCCAAATTATTTTCGCGTCCAGAACTCACTCTTGGTCCATAACCCAAACTATTTTTCAAGTCCAAAACTAACTCAGGGTCTAGAACCCAAACCATTTCGAGTCCAAATCCCACCTTGGATCCAGAATCTAAACCATTTTAAGTCTTGAATAATTCTTATACAAAATCAATTCAAAACCATGTTTCTTTCCATTTTTGAATAAATTCAAGATCATTCAAGCAGGGGCAAACTGTAGTCCCTTGATTTTGGCCCTAGCTAGTCATGTGCTAATTCTAAATCTTTGATTGGATTAATATATTGTAATAGGACCTAAAATAAGCTAATTAAACTTTTAAAACCCTAATTGGGTCTGTTTTATAAGATTTGGTTGGTTTTTATATGATACCAGTGCACTAAACCCTAAAACGGGTTTAATTTGAAGGTTTGGTTGATTTTTCACATAATATGGATGGCTTTTGGCCAATAGGGGTGTCCCATGTCAAATTAGGACATCCAATTCAATATGGGGAAGCCTCATATCGAATTGGGGGCCTCCTAATTCGATATGGGGCAGCCCTATATCAAAATGGTGCTGTCCTATTCTGATATGGGGTGGGGTTTTTTCATTCCATGCCGTATCTGAAAGTATATTTCGATATGGGTTCAAATTTTGTCCAAATTAAATTACTTGAATTCAAGATGGACTCAGTTTACATCAAATTCAAGTAATTGTAATTTGATATGGTCTCAGTTTGTGTTGAACTGGTGAATTCGACATGCATCAGAATAACCAGTTCTTAAAGAGGAAAACTTTCATGCTTAACCTAATGGAGTTATTACAGATACAGGTTCTAAAAAACTGAAAAGGGACTTTTTGATTTTGGCTAGCTGCTGGGACATTGGAAAACTCAGTAACCATCAACGAACAAACCCTAGCAAGCTTCATTAATAAAAGAAATAGAAAGGATAAACAAGGAAGATAAACAACACACAAACTTTGGAAAAGCAATGCACTCACTTTCTTGGATAAGTTCACCCAGAATTCTCATTCAACGATTTTGGTTGAGCCAACAAATGGCAGTATATTCTAAATTAAATAAATACAATATGCTTTAATTGTTTTAAATATTGAATAAGTTCGTTCTTCATCTAATTAAAATTATAGTAGGTAATTTCTTCTTAAATCAGTTCATATGTTAGTTTACATGGAGTGCAGATTATTATTTTGATAAATCATAGCAACTAGAACCAGTAAACTTGTTTGGATTAGGATGTTTGTTTGTTTTATATTGCATGGTTATTTAATCAATATGCTACACAGATTCACTTAAGGTTTTTCATATAAAACCTAACAGTAGCTTCATTTAAGCTCTTTAAAAAATATTCATAGTGACTAATTTTGTATAAACTTTAAAACTTTGATAAATTTTTCACAAATACCAAACCCTAATTTATTTAAACCTTAAACTCCAACATTATTTTTTATAAAATACTAAAACCCTAATTTATTTCTTCCTAAACCCTAATTACATGGTATGAGCCCTAAACCCTAATTTAATTAACCAAAAATCCTATACTATTTTCTTAAAATCATAAAATCCTAATTAATTTTTTTTCTCAAAAATCCTTATAGTAGTCTAAATATTTTAAATAATAATTATTATTTTGTTAATTCCAAAACCCTAAAACCTTATTTTTTTGAATCTAAACCCCAAAACCCTAAATGTTAGTTTAGAAATCCTAATTCAAGACATAAACCTAAACTTGTATCTTTATTGCTTTATTCAAGTTAGAAGCATGTTTATTATATGTTTTGATTAATGGTTTATTTATATCTTTGATGAATAATTTATTTATGATGAATGGTTGATTGTTTTTTTATTTGTTTTGGTTTCAAGAAATTGTAAGAGTTATGTTTTCATGTTTTGGGTGCCTCATGTTGTGAGCACCATATAATTTAATTTATTTCAAGTTTCGGATAAATGTAAAGGATGTATTTCTACCTTTCGGTGGGTGTCCTATTTAGTTTTAGACATTAGACAATGTAAGGACATGTTTCCATCCTCGAATGGGTGTCCATTTATTTATTTTATTTTGAACATTGTTGTGATTTTAATAAAGTAATTATTTGTTCATGATTGCATGTAGTATGGATAATATTATATTAATTAAGAATTTTATAATATTGAGACCTGAAAAGGAGGCCGGTTCTAATGAATCTGGCGTTGGAGGGATACTGGGTCATTCTTACCTGCCCCACACGTACCCAACCTTTTAAACTCATTAAGGGGTTGGGGATTTCATAGGAATTGACTCATCCACCATTTCTTTTTCCCAACCTATCCGGGTGGCAACTCCATTTTTTCAGGTTTAGGCCAGTGTTCTCTAAGGCCCCGAGCCTAACAGTGCCAAAGTCATAAGAACCATTCCTTATGGGAGTGGGGGGCAAAAATCCCTGCTCACAGGTCTTCACCCTTTAAATTGGATGTTCATCCTTGGCATCGGGTCTTCACCCTTTGAAATGGATCTTCATCATTTGGGCATCGGGTCTTCACCCTTCAAAGTGGATCTTCATCCTTTGAGATCAGGTCTTCACCCTTCAAAATGGATCTTCATCCTTGGAGATCAGGTCTTCACCCTTGAAATTGGATCTTCATCCTTGGCATCGGGTCTTCACCCTTGAAAATGGATCTTCATCCTTGGAGGTTGGTCTTCACCCTTGAAATTGGATCATCAACCTTGGACTTCAGGTCTTTACCCTTGAAAATGGATCTTCATCCTTGGAGGTTGGGTCTTCACCTTTGAAATTGGATCTTCATCCTTTGGACTTCAGGTCTTCACCCTTTAAATTGGATCTTCATCCTTTTAAACTTTTGTCCTATATTGGTTTCAGCACTTCTAGCTGGACTGATCTTTTGACTTTTGCATCTTCATTCTTTTGAGAGTTCTAATTTTCTTCTTTTTTCATTCTCTTTGTTCTTCCTTTGCACTTTTGCAAAAAAATCAGCCATTTTTTAGCTGGCCCCTTATATCTTCTCTTTGGCCCCTGCGTGGCAAAATATTGAAAGTGAGTCTGCAAATTTTTTATACACGCATAAACTCAAAAATTGAATAGAGAGGCTTTGCCCTCTATGTAGGCTCAAACCAATGATTTTTTTTCATGCAGGCTTTGATTGATGTTTATATTGTCTAGTTCTTTATACAAGCATGCATTTCTTCTTTCTTTTGCAAAATGACTGGAGCTTCCTCAAGTAATAGTCCTTCCATCAACCCTGATTCTATACCCGCTCCATCTTTGCTTCATAGAGTATCTGTTAGACAATACAATGTAAGAAAATGCAATATGATATGCTCATGCATGCATGATATGCATGAATAATACTTACAGGGGTTCCATTGACTCACAGGCCAAGGTGATCAGCAGAAGTGTTCTCATTGGCTCCTTCCGGATGCTCGCTCAGGACTTGCATTGGAATGACATAATGCTTTTATGGATTTTATTTCTAAGATGTTGAAAACATGAGTGGTGAGGCCCAAGCAACAAAGTCAAGGATACATCCATTTCAAACTATGATTCAGCACGACAATTGGTAGCTTTTTCATGATAATTATTTATTTTGCCCAATGTGTCCTTTGATTTTTAACGATGTAACACACTTCCCTTAACTTGGAGGTTTGGTATGACAAAAATACTTTTTTTTTAATCTTAAAATCATATTTTGGCTTTGTCAAATTACTGACATTGTACCTCAGGACTCAACTTTCCAAATTAACATATCTATAATATGATAACCCTAGTTATTGTACTAAACTTGGGAATCATTTCTGTTTGAGCAAGAACTATTGCAATTCAGATAGGTACATACACATTACTCAGCCAAAGGTCTCATTGAGTTTGAATATTATCTATCTCATATGCCTGCTTATTCAAACTATCTCATCTAATAGACTTTACCTACCAAGAGAGATCAACAGGTCTTTGATAGGCTTGAAATGAGGTCTATAAGGGACATGGGTTAAGTGGAGGCCAATTGTAAATTTGAGCCGATGTGACACTATGGATAAACCTTCACACTATAAACTTCTTGTTTAGACTTTAGACAGTTGGGAGCATGAAAAGATAGAGCTTTGAATGTTCTCCCATCTTCTTGGCATTAATCTGGATCTTGATTGGGACAGTCTTTACCTTTGCAAAAAGTTTGATACCCACATTCCTTTCCCTTTTTTTATTCCTTTTCCCTTTTTCTTTTGACATTTAATCATTTCATCCTTTTCCTCTGTAGGATTGTTAAGTATAAGACTTTCAAAAACTAGATGGTCTTTTTACTTTTTCTTTGATTTTGATTGAATTTTTAGTTGGGCTGGACCAATTCAAGTCAAACTATCCTTATAAACCAAATGGAAGTCTTTTGCTACTTTAGGTAAAAGAGAACTCGGTTGGCTTTCTGAACCATTTTGGGTTTTCTTTTCTTTTCTTTTTCATCTTTTTTTTATTTCATCTTTTTATTTCTTTCTTCTTCTTCTTCTTCTTTTCCTTTCTTTTCTTTCTTCTTTTTTCTCTTTTTTTTTCTATCCTTATGGTCTTGACTAGGCATTTATCTTCTTGCCTCTTCCACTTAGTGATCATCAGATTCGTCATAAGTATCACAACAACTCAGGGTAGGTTATCGGGGTTTACAATCCATTGAAAAGAAAGCTAAAATTTTATGAAGGCTCAAAGGGACAACTAAGGATTGATGTCAATAGGGTTGATACTAGTTTTTGGCTCAATAAACAATGCTTAGATCATCTCTCTCCTAATTAAGCAGAGTTTAATTTTGCTTAAAAGTCTGTCAAAGTATGTTCTAAGACTGACTAGGACCTAGACAAAGGTAATTATGTAGGAGCCCTCTTTAAGTAAGCATACACAACTCAATGCTATAGAATAATTCCCTTACTTAGTAAAGTCATTCAATTCATGATGCATAGATACGCTAATCAAGCTAAATTTGTCATTGATTGAGCACTAAAATGAACAAAGACCATGAAACTTTTAATGAAATAATTTATTCAAAAAACCATAATTTTAAAAACATAATTATTCTAAATAAGTACTAAAAAAGCTAAACAAAAAGAGCAACAATTCAAGCTAAGAGAAGTTTGTTGAGTGGGAGTTGAAGATACTTCATTTATTTAAACATATCATAGGAAAGGATTTTTTTTCATCAAGGATCATTGCTTAGTAGCACATCATCTTTAGCAACTTCTCTATCCACATCATCGTAAGATGTCAAAATAAAACTCCTCATGAAGGTTATAAGTGGTGGTGCCCTTCCAAATTTAGGTAGAGGATTATTTTTAGTGTTGGGCTTATCAAGCTCAAACAGCTTTCCACTGTCAATCAAATCTTGAATCTCATGCCTTAATCGAACACATTTATCTGTCTCATGCCCTTACACAAAATGGAATTGACAAAAGATGTAATGCCCTAATTTTTATTGAATTTATTTATACATTAATTAGTAAGAGATTGATGATGGTTTAGATAGGAGTGATAGAGATATATACAACATATAAATAACATATAAAGAGGGTAAGAGTAAAGTGGTAAAAGAGTAAAAAAAGTAGGAAAGTTAAAATATAAAATAATATTATTTTAAATAAAATCTTAATTAAATAATATATATTTAGTTAGTGAAAAAGTATGGGAAAAAGAAAAAAATTTCCAAAATTTTCATTTCTTCTCCTTTCTTCTTGTCTTGCCCAATTTTCATGGAGCTTGAGAGAGGGAGTTCCATCCTTCAAATTAACAAGAAAATTTAGTTAGTTTTACACAAGGATTGAAGGAAGCTTGAGTTTTAATTCAAGTAAGTTTCTTTAACCTTTAGTGATTTGGAATGATATTGGCTATAGTTAGAGTTAGTAATTAAATATTGAGTTTTTATAAGGGGTTTAGCTAATCCTAAGTTAATGAAAGTTAATAGGGGTTTATAGATGCTTATATGAGTTATTAATATCATCTTTGAATTTATAAATTGATTAAGGGTTGATTGAATTGAGTGAAGGAACCAATAGGGGGAAGTGAAAGATTGGGAGAAATTATTATGAAAAGGAGTTGTTTCTCCAATTTGAGCTTTAAAAAGGTAAGTATATATTTAGATAATGTTCTTGTCTTTGGTTTGTATCATCCTAAGTTGGTATGTGTGTGTTATGTTGATGAAAATGGGGTGAAAGAGTGATTATGGGTTGCCATGGGCATGGCCATGCAGTGCCACGGTGTGAAAATAGTGAGGATATAGAAGAAAAACGAATGCCACAGCCATGGTGGTTGAATGACACAACTGTAGGGGTACTCAAAGGTGATTTACAGCTTTGTTTCACATCCCACAGGCATGGCTATTAAATGCCATGACCGTGGGGTTGGTTTGTTGATGTTTATTGTTGTATTTCACACTATATGGGTGTAGCAAATGGCTTGCATAGCTAAGTCTATATATATATTATATTAAAAATGTATTTGTGATTATAAAGTGGAGAATTATGATAAAATATATTGATTATATTAATTGTTGATGAATTGATGAGTCACATGCTGAATGGCTCATATATGCATAGTGTGGAATGTTGTTTGTTGTCTTATACTTTACCTAGTTGCCAGAAGATTATGTTTGGAGATTGGCATGCCATACACGATGGGGGTGAGACACTGGGTGTCACAGAGATGTTACCACGCCCATGAGCGAGACACATGTGGTGTCATATTGATGATTACGCTGTGGATGAGACACTAGGTGTCACAGATGTATTTACATCCACTAGCAAGACACCTAGGTGTCATTATTGACGAGATAGGCTAAAGCAATGGTTCTGAAACTAGGTTATTGTATAATATTGTTGGGCCCTAATGCATGATGGTTGTTTATGTTTATTTGTAAAATAAAGATGAGAATGTTTGTAACATTAAAACCTTATGCATGTTCATATACATTTGTCATAAAACTGTTGCATTATCAAGTATATACCACTGAGCTCTAGGCTTAGCATGATTTATTTATCGTGCAGGTGACAAGATAGAAGCTGGAAGTCCTTCCAAATTAGGACATGTCTAGTTAGAAGTTGGACACTAGAAGCCTCTGGTTGCCACAAATCAAGCCTAAGCATAGTATGTAAATATTCTTTTGATTTGATGTAGATGTAACATCTATTTTGTAAAATTTAATAAATTGAAACATGATTTAAAGATGTTTTGTAAATAAGTAATATCATGCTCTCATATTTACGAATGTATGTAAGAAAATATGGGATTTTGGGATGTGAGTGTATAGAAATATTTTGAGAATTATTGGATATTAACATGTTGAATTGATTGGATTTAATAATACTAATATTTTAATCGAAACTCTGGCAAAATTTCTATAAACTTATTTATTTTTCTTATACCTATTTATTTATCTATATAATACTAATAACTAGTGACAAAATGATGAAAGGTAATAAAGTAACATTTTGGTAATGCTCTTATACCCTATCTGTGCATATTACATATATGAAGATATGTGTACTATGTGTGGGTAGGTTATGAGGGTGTTACAGAAGACCTTAGCATCAAAATTTGATGGTAGAGGCTTATGTAGAGGCCGAGGTTCCAATGGTTGTAGCAAATCCATCTTCATTAGATTTTCTAACATATTTGACAAAGGCTCCCTCAAGTCTGAAAATTTACGCTTCTTTACTGGTTCAGTTGCTGCATTTTTCTCAATACCTCCTCTTTCCCTTTGACTTTACGTACTGGGGTGGTAGCCACCCTTATTGCTCCACTTAGACATCACATGGTTCGACTAGTCATGTAGAATAGGAATTGACCCCTCATTTTTCATTCAATCTCTATCAGTAGACATGCTCCTTGTTAATGTTGCCTTTCCCTTATTCGTTACATCAATGGAAGATGCCTCATTAGCATTGATGATGATCTCCAGAATTTCAATCAGCTGGGTCTTCATAATTTCAACCAATTGATCTCATAGCTCAGCCATCCTAGCTTTGACAACTTCATCAACTATGTTCCTTAGCTGGTTTATATCCATCCTCCCAATGAGGCACTTCAATCAAAATCAGTTTTGTAGGTGGTGTCATTGTATGCTCTAGAATTGTTATACTCCAAGTCTGTGAACCAGAAAGGATAAATGACATATTATGTAATGCGTGTATGCATGTATACATGTATGCATAAATAACCAACAAACAAAGATAATTAGGACGTCCCTTCCAACCTTATAACTCCCACACATTGATGGAGAGTCTCTTTTCCTAGGTATACGGTCAACAAAATACCAACATGGGATATTTTATTTTCCAAAATTCCCTCGAATGATTTAACCAATAGTTGCATTTTCTAACATAGAAGTCGGTCCATGATAATTTTCATTAATTAGGTTTTAATATATTGAATCTTAATTAAAATAGCTTTTATGCTATATTATATTAAAACTAAATTAAGAGGTTTATCATAAAAAGATTTCTTATTTGAAAATGTAACTAGTGATTCGTGCCAAAAATAAGCCCATGTTCAATAATTCTTTGGTATAAACTAGGATCACAATTGATTTTTGGTATTTCATAATTGACCTAAATATTTGTAAGCTCATTTTAGGAAAAATTGTAATAGTTTTGTTTCAAAGCCCATAAAAAGATTTTAGAAAACATGAAGCTTGGGCTATGAAAAAAGAATTTTTTGATCTATTTTTAAAAGTTTTTATGTTCAAAGACCATCTTGAAAAGTTCTGAAAATATCTTTGGTCTTTTAGATTTTAAAGATAAAAATTATTTAGATCTTACAATATAGGTATGTCATATTAGAAAAAGGGAAAACCAAATAAGCCATGATTTAAATCAAGATAAATTAACCATAGTCAAACAACAAGAATTTGGGGTAAAAGCCTAAAGAAAACAACTAGGTCAATTACATGAGCTTAAGTCTTTAGGTTGAAAGTTTTAGGTTCCCATAGCAAGTATATACCAAAAGGTACAAGGCTATGAGTGGTTATGCCATGCCTGATCTCCATACCTTGAGTGAAAGTATGGTATCCCTCACATAACACAACACGAGTTACACGGGTGTCCTAACTCACGCACACAATGTAATCTAAATGATACAATAGACAATATCATAATAAGAAAGAATAACATAATATAAAGACCAACGAAATCAACTTCTCTTATTCCCAGTGGAGTTGCCACTATGAGCTAGGATTTTTTTCTCCACTCCCGTGTGAAATGGTTCTTGCAATTTTGGCACTGTTAGGCGTAGGGCCTTAGAGAACATGGGCTTAAACTTGGAGAAAATGGAGTCACCACCCAGATGGGACTGAAAAAAGAAAGGGGTGGATGACTTGATTCCTAAGGAATCCCCAACCCCCTATTAGGTTTGAAAAGTTAGGTATATATGGGGAAGATGAGAAATGGCCTAGCACCCCCATAACGCCCGGTTGATTAGAACCGGCCTCCTTTTCAGGGCTTAATATTATAAAATTCTTAAATATAATGATATTATCCATATTACACGTAATAACTAAAATAAAAGCATTATTCTATTAAAATCAAAGCAATGTCCAAACAAAACAAATAAATGGACACCCATCCAAGGATGGAAACATGTCCTTACATCGTCCAATGTCTAAAACTAAATAAGAAACCCACCAAAAGATAGAAACATGTCCTTTACATTAATCCCAAAATATGAAAACAATTTAAATTTCATGAAGTTTAATTAATGAAGTACCCAATCATGGAAACATACCTCTTACTTATTTGAAGATAAAATAATTAATGCTAAAATAATAAACCAAATAAATTAAAATATTCAATCATTTATCATGAGCAAATAAAAAATTAAAAATAAATCATTCATCAGAAATATATCATAAATGAGCATATATTAATAATTAAGATTATATTAAATAACATATGTACGAACTAGGGTTTTTAATATTTTTTAGAAAATAAAGTTAGGGTTTTATGTTTAGTAAAATTACAATTTTAAATTTAGAGCTAGGGTTTGATTATTAATAACAAGATTAATCTAAATTAATACACAATTTGGAAAGTTTTAGGGTTTATAAAAATAATGGCAAGACATGTGTACGGTTGCCACCAAGTTTGGGGCTTTAATGAACTAACAATTTTAATATCATTAATAGCTTGGCTACTTAGTGTTGTGCAAAGATAATGGTCGCTTTAAAGGATTGGCAAAATTATTATAAACTAAACCTAACTTATTGCAAGATCGAATTTGAAAATAAGTAGCTATTGAATGAAATATCAATAAATGTTAAAAGTTATGATCAAAAGCAGCTACTATTAGAATTAGATGAGGTAAATAGAGAACATACCTTCATGTTGGCTCCACAAAATATAATTTTTTGATCCAAGATATAGTCTGAATCACCTTGGTTTTTGGTTGAGGGAAACCACTGCCTCTGCCTTAAACAATGGTTATATATTTGCTACCTTTTGCTTGCTTTTCTCTGTGGCTTTTCCTCTGCTTGCTTTTCTCCTTTTTTAATCCCAATTAAAAAATAAAAGTTGCCATCTCCAAAAAAAACCAAAGTCCAAAAAAACCAAAAGTCCCAAAAGTCCTTGAATAATTGTCACTTCCTCTCCAAGTTTTGAAAGAAAACTCCAAAAGTCCTAAGTCTTAGAAAAATTTAAGAGTCCCAAAAAGGTTCTGAATAATCCTCTTTTATTTCTGTGTTTAAATTTATTTATCAGCAATTCAAATAAAACCTAGTTGATTAAGGAAATAAAACATATTCAGGAAAAAAATAAAAGAAAGGAGTTCGAGCTTAATAAGTTTTTTAACGAAATCGGCAATGCATGAGCTGCTAGGATTGCTAGCATGGACTGCCATGGGCTACTGGGCTGCTGGGGCTGCTGGGCTGGACAATGAGGATTTACTGCGAGGATTGGCTACATTGTCAGGGCTGGGGCACTGGGTGGAAAGGCCTATGTTTCGAGGTTGCACTGGACGACCAGCAATTCGCCGCAGGTCCTCCGATTTTTATTTTTTATATTTTATATTTTATATTTTTATAAATAAATGTTATATTTAAAATAAATATTTATCCTTTTTTTATTTTTAATATATTAAATAATAAATATTATATTATTATTAAAATAAATAATAAATATTATAAAAATTATTTTCAGCTATTTTTAAAATCTTTGGACTTGACTTGGTAAAAAATTAAGGGTCTACACTAGGATTGATGACTTGTTTGATCAATTAAAGGGAGCGGGTGTTTTCTCTAAGATTGATCTCAAATCGGGTTATTATCAAACGAAAGTTAAAGAAGTAGATATTCTGAAGACAACTTTCATAAATCAATATGGACATTATAAATTTTTGGTTATGCCCTTTGGTTTAACTAATGCTTTAGCAGCTTTTATGGATTTGATGAATAGAGTTTTCAAATCCTATTTGGAGCAGTTTGTAATTATTTTCATTGATGACATATTGGTTTATTCCAAAAATAAAGAGGAGCTTGATAATCATTACTATAGACACTAAGGGATAATTAATTTTATGCTAAACTATTGAAATGTGATTTTTGGTTGACGGAAGTGGCATTTCTAGGTCATATAGTATCAGCTAATGGTATACTTGTGGATCCTAGTAAAATTGAGACTATTTTGAATTGGCAGCCTCCAAAAAATATAACAAAAGTCTGAAGTTATAGACTTTTAATTTTTGACCAAGTCCGGTCTAAAGATTTTAAAACAGTCCGAAATAATTTTTATGGTATTTATTATTTATTTTAATATTTGTTATTTATTTATTTTAATATTTATTATTTATTTTTATAATATTTATTTTAATAATATTTATTACTTATAATATTTATTTTATTTATTTATTTTTATAATATTTATTATTTATTTTTAATGATATAATTAAGTATATAATATTTATTTTCAATAATGAAAATAAAAAAATATCAAAAAAGATAAAAAAAATAAAAATCGGACTGATCGGACCGCGCTGCCGCTCGGCAAGCAATTCGGCCTGTAGTGAAACTGCTGCTTGCCCAGCAGCAGCTCTCCCCAGCAGCCCGTTGCTCCCATGCCAGCAGCCCAGCACCCTGTAGTAGCCCATTCTCACCCCGCAGCAGCCTGTACTCTGCCTGCAGCAGCCCATGCTATCCCAGCCTAGCTCGCGTGCCAGCTGCCCAATTCCTCGCAGCAATTGGCCAACATGTAGCCTGCGCGTGCTGCCGATTTCGTCAAAAACCTTATCAACCTCGGATTAATTTATTTCCTTAAAAATTTTATTTTCCTTAAACCAAACATAATTAGGTTTATTATTTTCCTACAAATAACAACATTAAACACAGATTGGGGGACTTTTCTTTGGGGGTTTGAGAGAATTAAACAGGGAAGCTTGGACGGACAGTAGCAACACTTTTGGACTTTTGATCTTTGGCAATTTTAGCTTTGAAATAGTGAACTTTTGAACTCCTGGAACTCTTAGCATCCAGAAATTAGGGACTTGGAACTTCAGTGAACTTGAGCAAGGGAAAAAGCAACAGAAACTAGAGAGGATCCATAATCAAGGCAACAAGTCAGTATTGTTTTGGTGATTGCTCTGCCAAAATTTTATTCCATAAATTATGGAGGAACCAACAATGAAGGTGCATTTTGAATTAAATAAATATAACATGTTTTGATTATTTCAAGTATTGAATATGTTCTTTCTCTACTTAAATCAATTCATAATAGATTATGTTTTTGAATTTTAATCCATCCAGTAACATGTTAGCTTAACCTCCTTCAAGTGCATGATCATTTAATCAATATACCACAATAGCATTCAGTTAAGTTTTTTTTTTTTAAAATACCATCACATTAGTTTCTAAACTTCAACATTATTTTTATAAAAATCTCAAAACCCTAATTCCATTCAAGAAACCCTAGTTTAAGAAGTAAACCCTAAACTTACACATTTATTGCTTTATTTACTTTTAGATTTGATTATGTAGTTTATTATATGTTTTGATGATTGATTTATTTAATTTTTATATTTGATTTGTTTAATTTATCATCGATGAATATTTTCTTGATTATTATTTATTATTAAAATTATAAGAGGTATGTTTCCATGATTGCGTACCTCATTAAATAACTTTATACAATTTAAATTATTTTTATATTTTCAAATCAATGTAAAATATATGTTTCCACCAATCAGTGGGTGTCCTATTTAGTTTTAGATGTTAGACAATGTAAGGACACATTTTCTATCCTCGGATGGGTGTCCATTTATTTATTTTGTTTGAAGATTGTTGTGACTTTAATGAAGTAATTATTTATTCTTATGATCGCATGTAGTATGGATAATATTGTATTAATTAAGAATTTTATAATATTAAGACCTGAAAAGGAGGCTGATTCCAATGAACCGGGCATTGTCAAGTCATCCACCCCTTTCTTTTTCCCGTCCCATCCAGGTGGCGACTCCATTTTCTCCGAGTTTAGGGTTATGTTCTCTAAGGCCCTGAGCCTAACAGTATCGAAGTCGCAAGAACCATTCCATACCGAAGTGGGGGCAAAAATCCCGTTCACAGTGGTGACTCCACTAAGGATAAGAGAAGTTAATTTTGTTGGTCTTTATATTATTTTGTTCTTTCTTATTATGATATTGTCCATTGTATCATTTAGTTTGCATTGTGTGCATGAGTTAGGAAGCATGTGCTATCCATGTTGTGTCATGTAAGGGATACCATACTTTCACTCAAGGTATGGAGATTAAGCATGGCGTAACCACTCATAGCCTTGTACCTTTTGGTAAATAATTGCTATGGGAGCCTAAAACCTTTCAACCCAAAGACTTAAGCTCATGTAATTGACCTAGTTATTTTTCTTAGGTTTCTACCCTAAATGCTTGTTGCTTGACTATGATCAATTTATCTTGGTTTAAACCATGGACTATTTGGTTTGTTCTTTTTCTAATATGACCTACTTATATTGTAAGCTCAAAAGTAATTCTTTAAAATCCAAAAGACCAAAAACTATTTTCAAAATTTTTAAGGTCTTTTGACATTGAAACCTTTCAAGATGGGTCAAAAATCTTTTTACACCTTATGGGCCAAAAAAACAAAATTATCTAAAAAAAACCTTTTCGTGAAAAGAACTTAAAAATATTTAGGTCAATTATGAAATACCAAAAATCAATTGTAAGCCAAGTTTATACCAATAATTATTAATCATGAGCATGTTTTTGGCATTAATCATTAGTTAGATTTTCAAATAAGAAATCTATTCATGATAAGCCAAATTTATACCAATAATTATTAATCATGTAACACCCCTAGATCCCATATACGCACACTACATAACACCACCATGTAATATACATACATAGGACATAGGAATGCTACAGTTTTTTTTTTTTTTACATTTATTTAGTACACAGCGGAAATTATAAAATATTTACATATGTTGTAACATCCCAAATTCAAGTTTACAATTATATATACATATACATTAAAATCATTACTTTACAAAATATAAGGAAAATTATACATGGTTGGCAGCACTGCTCTGATCTTTAAGTCCTAAAGCCAATCCTCAATGTCTAGACTCGCTCGGTCTAGTGGAACTCTCAGGATCCTCTCTGTTACCTGCGCGATAAATCACATTCGCGCTGAGCCACTAGCTCAGTAATACAAGCTACAATATCAATATGCTTTGATGCAATGTCCATGTCATACAATCAAGTTTTGTGCACAATCTAATGAACTAATACATTTCAAGTCTCACCTTACTCCTCATAGTTTCTCATACCATAAATATATTTCATATCTTTGCTTAAGTATTATAATCATTTCATAATCTTATTATTACTCATCCAATTCACATTTCAAGAATTTCATTAAAAACCAAGACAGACCTGGGCCCAAGACACCCTAATATGTTATTCAAAGTTCAGAATTACTGCTTTGGTTCATAGTGACACCATGTGTCTAGCCCCGTAGGCAACATATATCATATCATATCTCTATCCATGGATAGCGTAACAGACCCAGTCTCTTGGACCATCAACTCAACAACTCGAGGAGATCCTCAACCCGGCTAGACTGTTACTTTTCTTTGAGGTTTACGGGCCATCCCATTTCACCTCATCACATTTATCATTTCACATTTTTCAAATGGAATTGGTTTACGGGCCATCCCATTTCACCATCATTCCATAAATCACATTTCTCCACTGGAATCAGTTTACGGGCCATCCCATTTCACCTATCCAGTGATTCATAAGCATGCCACCAAATACAGAACTCTGAAAGTTGAATCAACATATTAAGCACACATTATTTCATTTTATTTTCTCATTTCACAATTCACAATACATTAGGCAATCATGCCTCAATAATTTCAATTGAATCATCTTGGCCCATCATGTTGGCCTCACATTTCTTTTAAATCATCATAACCTATCACAATGGTTTTACATCATATCTCAAACCACATTAAAGCAAATTATCACCACTTTCACATATCATATTACATCTCATGGTCATATCAATAACATACTTTACATGCTTATCACCACATTCACTATATGTCAATATAACATTTATAATATGCACCAATAATGCATTACATTCCATAACACATTTACAACCAAATATGCATCAAGTCTCAAAGTCATATGTATTTATGCAACAATGTAGTTTGTACTTACCTCAAGACACTCACACAACTCTATACACTTTCTCCTTCCAAGATTCTTCACTTCACAATTAGGGCAAAACTCTTCTTCCAAAACCTAACCCAAAACAATGATGCAACACATCAATTTCTATAACATTTATCACTTAGTAACCTTATCTTAGACCTTTAGAACACTAAACCAAACTCAACATCACTAAGAAAAGCCCACGGCGGTGGCTACCAACACCCCCACGGTCGTGGCTTAAGAAACAATTCTGCCTCCTATAGCACCAAACCCCACGGCCAAGGCAAACAAGAGGCCACGGGCATAGCAAACAAGGCCACGGGCATGGCATCCAAAACGCTACTGCCCCTTTCCAAAATCATGTATTCTTTACTTCTAAAACCAACCAACACACACAACTCAAAGATCAACAAGAATAATCAATCAAACATAACATAAACAACACTTACCAACTCAAACCCTAACACAAACTCAACATAACCACACCCAACACCAACACCAACCTAACTCCTCATCTAACAAGCAATCTCAACACTTAACTTCACACCAAAAACAATCTTAATCATACCATCATCAAATCACAACTCAACTTAAGCAATACTTCAAAAATAACAAGAGTAAACAAGAGAAAACTTACCAAATATTGAAATTCCTTGAAACTCCAACTTGTAAATTTGAAAACTTCCTTCACTTTGAGCTTGAAATCATCAAAACCTTCAATTATTCTCTTGCTCTCTTGTCCCTTAGTTGAGCCGGCCACACATGATAGAAAAGAGAAGAAAATGATAAGTCAACCTTTCTTTTCTTCTTTTAATCTCCACCATGCAATTTTACAAGAAAAATTTACTAAAACACCCTTAACTATATAACTAACCTTTTGTCTCTTATATGCCCATTAATGTAATTTCACAATAACAAAAGAAATATCTTCTTCCACTATATCCAACACCTTGACTCTCCCTTTGATCAACATATATGCTATATATATTACCATATACACAACATATACATCTATCAATTTCTTATCAACTCATCAAATATACATAATTCAAGTGCAACAACAATAACACCAAGACTACTAGGGCATAATTAGGGATATTACAATTCTCCCCCTCTAAAAAGAAATTTCGTCCTCGAAATTACCTGAAATCAACTCTGAAACAACTGAGGATACTGGTCTCGCATTGCTTGCTCATTCTCCCAAGTTGCCTCTTCTCTCCCATGGTTCTTCCATAACACTTTCACAAGTGGCACTCTCTTGTTTCTCAACTCTTTCACTTCACGTGCCAAGATAGCAACTGGCTCTTCTTCAAATGTCAAATCTTGATTCACCTCGATAGATTCAATCGGCAACACATGAGATGGATCCGATCTATATCTCCTTATCATAGAAACATGGAAGACATTATGAATCCGGTCCAAATCAGGTGGCAAAGCAAGCCGATAAGCAACTGGTCCCACTCTTCCTAAAACTTCATATGGCCCAATGAAACGAGGACTCAGCTTCCCTTTCCGACCAAATCTCAAAATCTTTTTCCAAGGAGAAACTTTCAAAAATACTTTCTCTCCCACATTATACTCAATGTCTCTCCTTTTCAAATATGCATAAGATTTCTGTCGATCTGAAGCTGCTTTCAATCTATCTCGAATCATCTTCACTTTATTTTTTGTTTCCTTAACCAAATCAGGACCAATTATCTTACCTTCACCAATTTCACTCCAACACAAAGGTGTCCTACACCTTCTCCCATACAGTGCCTCAAATGGTGCCATACCAATGCTCGATTGATGACTATTATTATAGGCAAATTCCACAAGTGGCAAAAATCCGTCCCAACTTCCAGAGAAATCTATGACACAGGTTCTCAACATATCCTCGATGATCTGTATCACTCTCTCTGACTGTCCATCTGTCTGAGGATGGAAAGCTTTACTGAAATGCAATCGAGAACCTAAAGCTCCATGCAAACTCTTCCAAAATCTCGAGGCGAACCTAGGATCTCGATCAGACACTAAAGAATTTGGGACTCCATGCAACTTCACAATTTCATGGATATACAGCTCAGCCAATCTTTCAAGCGAATAATCCATCCGAACTGGAAGAAAATGAGCTGTCTTAGTCAGCCTATCAACAATCACCCAAATGGGATCGTGCTTTCTTTGTGTTAAAGGCAAACCAGACACAAAATCCATAGTTACTCTATCCCACTTCCATTCAGGCACTGACAAAGGTTGAAGCAACCCAGTTGGAACTTGATGCTCGGCTTTCACCCTCTGACACATGAGACATTTAGACACGAATTCTGCAATGTCTCTCTTCATACCGGACCACCAGTAATGTTGTCTCAAATCATGGTACATCTTGGTACTGCCCGGATGCATAGCAAAAACTGATTGGTGTGCTTCTTCTAAAATAATCTTTCTTAAACTATCATCATCAAGCACACACAGTCTATTCTCAAACCACAAACTCCCATCATCTCTCACAACAAAATCTCGGCTCTCTCCCTGTTGACAAACTGACACAATCTTCTGAATTTTCTCATCAGTCAACTGAGCCTCCTTAATCTAGTCTAACAATACTGGCCTCACTTGCAATTGTGCCAGTAATGCATCATCATCACAAAATATGAAGCTAGCATGCAACGCTTTCAACTCAACAAGTAACAAGAGCGAATAAGCAGTCAAACCTGCTAAAGACTTCCGACTCAAGGCATCTGCCACAACATTTGCCTTACCCGGATGATAATCAATCAAGCAGTCGTAGTCTTTAATCAACTCTAACCATCTCCTCTGCCGAAGATTCAACTCTTTTTGGACACCCAAATACTTCAAACTTTTATGGTCCGTATAGGTAAAACATTTCTCTCCATACAAATAATGTCGCCAAATCTTCAAAGCAAACACAATAGCTGCTAACTCCAAGTCATGAGTCGGATAGTTGAGCTTGTGCGGCTTCAACTGCCGAGAAGCATAAGCTATCACTTTACTCTCTTGCATCAGCACACAACCCAAACCATTATGTGAAGCATCACTGTAGATCACATACGGTTTATCTTCCACAGGTAAAGTGAGAACAGGGGCTTGAGTTAACATCTCTTTCAACTGATCAAAACTAGCTTGACACCGATCAGTCCACACAAATCTAACTCCCTTCCGAAGTAATCTGGTGAGTGGAGTAGCTATCAAAGAAAATCCTTTCACAAAACGTCGATAATAGCCTGCCAAACCCAGAAAACTTCTAACTTCAGTCACAGATTTCGGTGGACTCCAGTTCATAATAGCTTCAACTTTACTCGGATCAACTTTAATACCCTCTGCTGAAACGATATGACCGAGAAAAGTTACTTGGTCAAGCCAGAATTCACATTTTGACAGCTTAGCATACAATTGCTTTTCTCTTAAGATTTGCAACACAATCCCCAAATGCTCACTATGCTCCTCTTCATTCCGCGAGTACACCAAGATATCATCTATAAACACTACCACAAACTGATCCAAATAGGGCCTAAACACCCTATTCATCAAATCCATAAAATCGGCAGGTGCATTCGTCAAACCAAATGGCATTACCATAAACTCATAATGCCCATACCTGGTTCGAAAAGCTGTCTTTGGCACATCCTCAGCTCTAACCCGCAACTGATGGTACCCTGATCTCAAATCAATTTTAGAAAACACAGCTGCTCCCTTCAATTGATCAAAGAGATCATCAATTCTAGGCAAAGGATATTTATTCTTGATAGTTATCTTGTTCAATTGCCTATAATCAATACATAATCTCATAGTACCATCCTTCTTCTTCACAAATAAAACAGGAGCTCCCCACGGCGAAACACTAGGGCGAATGAAACCCTTATCCAACAACTCCTGTAACTGCACCTTCAATTCTCTCAATTCGACAGGTGCCATTCTATAAGGAGTAATAGAGATAGGTGTGGTACCTGGTAACAACTCAATACCAAACTCCACCTCTCTCTCAGGAGGCAATCCTGGCAACTCCTCTGGAAAAACATGTGGGAATTCTGAAACTGTGGGAATGCTATCCAATTGAGAACCTACCACTCTGGTATCCAACACATGAGCAAGGTAAGCTTCACACCCTTTTCTGATCATCTTCCTAGCTGCAACAGCTGAAACAAACAAAGATGCAAGCTGTCTCTGCTCACTAGATACCAACACTACTCTATCATCACTAGTTCTCAAAGTAACACACTTCTTCTTACAATCTACCACAGCTCCATGCCTAGACAGCCAATCCATGCCTAGAATCAAATCAAATTCTTTAAATGGCATCTCAATCAAATCACCACAAAACTTCTCACCCTGTACCACCACTGCACAATCTCTATGCACCTTACTAACAATCACGCTATGCCCTAAAGGATTTGTCACCAACACATCAAATCCTAGGGACTTAGCATGCATTTCAGACACAGGCAATACAGATGCACTAATGTATGAATGAGTTGATCCTAGATCAATTAAAGCAAGTACAGAAATGCCAAATAAAGAAAAAGTACCAGCAATGACAGCTGAAGCATCTGGCTGTCTCTGCATCACATAAACTCGCTGAGAGGGTCCTGCCTCATCTGGTCTACTCTCTCTGAATGATGAGCCTCCTCTCTGAATGTACCCAGATCTGCCTCCTCTACTAAAACTTCTGCCCCCTCGACCTCCTCTACCAAAACTGGGTCGAGAAACAACAGAATCCACTGACCTTTGTTCCTGCATCTCAGGACACTCTCTAATAAAATGGTCAGGCGATCCACATCAAAAACACTCACCTGAACCACCAATCCTCTGACAACCACCCACATGAATCTTACCACAAAGCTCACATACCGGAGGAGTGGATCTCTGCATAAAGGGAGTAGGTGCACTAGCCACAGAAGCTGTAGGTCTAGGTCTCAGTCTCTGAAATTGCACTGACCTGCTAGCTGGCCTCTGACTCCTCCCAACTCTAGGAACAAAGCTCCCTCTGCCCCTTTTCACTGATGAAGACCCTGTCTCAAACTGGGGTCTTCTCACTCTAGTCTCTCCCTCAGATGCAGCTGCAATGCTTTGAGCTCTTTCCACACTCCGTGTTGCTGCCACAAGCTGGGAAAAGTCATGATATCTAGATCCAGCCACATGACACATAAGAGAAGGCCTCACCCCTCTTCGAATCTCCTACATCTGTCAATTTCATCGGATATAATGCCTCTCGCATAATGGCTTAATCGAATAAACTCCACTTCATACTCAGTCACTGTCCGATGATCTTGTTTCAAACTCAAAAATTCCATTTTCTTCACGTCCTTATACTCCCTAGGAGTATACTTCAACTCAAATTCTCTAAGGAAATCAGCATAGGTCAATGTGGGTGGTTCATCCATGGCATGTGGCACAGTTTTCCACCAGTCGTATGCATCCTTTTGCAGTAATGACCTAGCATAATCAAACTTTTCCTCTGATTTGGCTTCCAACTGAATAAAGATTCTCTGCACTTTATCAAGCCACTGTTCTGCCACAGCTGGATCTATCGTACCCAGAAAATCCTCTGCCCCAAACTTCCTCAGTTTATCATATTGTCTCACTGGTACCTGAGGCTGAAGTGGTGGTGGCTGCTGTACTGGTGCTTGTCTCATAGCTTCCATCATGTGCCTAAACCAAGCTGGTGGAACCTCGTCACCTGCTGGTCTCCCAGACACTGAAGCAGGCACCTCACTGGCTACCTCAACTCTGGCTCCTTCCCTATTCTCAAGAGGAGCTATACTCTCTGCACTTCCCTCAACAGACTGCCGTAAATGGGGATCCATTACTACCTATATCTGCAAACACGACTGCATACAACTTATTAAAGATCAGAGGCTGCCAATACCAACATGTATTTTATTCAAAACCAACTTTTAAAATCAAAATATTCTTTTTATTACATTTTACCTAGGTTGAGAATCTCAAACCTAGGCTCTGATACCAAAACAATTGTAACACCCCTAGATCCCATATACGCACACTACATAACACCACCATGTAATATACATACATAGGACATAGGAATGCTACAGTTTTTTTTTTTTTACATTTATTTAGTACACAGCGGAAATTATAAAATATTTACATATGTTGTAACATCCCAAATTCAAGTTTACAATTATATATACATATACATTAAAATCATTACTTTACAAAATATAAGGAAAATTATACATGGTTGGCAGCACTGCTCTGATCTTTAAGTCCTAAAGCCAATCCTCAATGTCTAGACTCGCTCGGTCTAGTGGAACTCTCAGGATCCTCTCTGTTACCTGCGCGATAAATCACATTCGCGCTGAGCCACTAGCTCAGTAATACAAGCTACAATATCAATATGCTTTGATGCAATGTCCATGTCATACAATCAAGTTTTGTGCACAATCCAATGAACTAATACATTTCAAGTCTCACCTTACTCCTCATAGTTTCTCATACCATAAATATATTTCATATCTTTGCTTAAGTATTATAATCATTTCATAATCTTATTATTACTCATCCAATTCACATTTCAAGAATTTCATTAAAAACCAAGACAGACCTGGGCCCAAGACACCCTAATATGTTATTCAAAGTTCAGAGTTACTGCTTTGGTTCATAGTGACACCATGTGTCTAGCCCCGTAGGCAACATATATCATATCATATCTCTATCCATGGATAGCGTAACAGACCCAGTCTCTTGGACCATCAACTCAACAACTTGAGGAGATCCTCAACCCGGCTAGACTGTTACTTTTCTTTGAGGTTTACGGGCCATCCCATTTCACCTCATCACATTTATCATTTCACATTTTTCAAAGGGAATTGGTTTACGGGCCATCCCATTTCACCATCATTCCATAAATCACATTTCTCCACTGGAATCAGTTTACGGGCCATCCCATTTCACCTATCCAGTGATTCATAAGCATGCCACCAAATACAGAACTCTGAAAGTTGAATCAACATATTAAGCACACATTATTTCATTTTATTTTCTCATTTCACAATTCACAATACATTAGGCAATCATGCCTCAACAATTTCAATTGAATCATCTTGGCCCATCATGTTGGCCTCACATTTCTTTTAAATCATCATAACCTATCACAATGGTTTTACATCATATCTCAAACCACATTAAAGCAAATTATCACCACTTTCACATATCATATTACATCTCATGGTCATATCAATAACATACTTTACATGCTTATCACCACATTCACTATATGTCAATATAACATATATAATATGCACCAATAATGCATTACATTCCATAACACATTTACAACCAAATATGCATCAAGTCTCAAAGTCATATGTATTTATGCAACAATGTAGTTTGTACTTACCTCAAGACACTCACACAACTCTATACACTTTCTCCTTCCAAGATTTTTCACTTCACAATTAGGGCAAAACTCTTCTTCCAAAACCTAACCCAAAACAATGATGCAACACATCAATTTCTATAACATTTATCACTTATTAACCTTATCTTAGACCTTTAGAACACTAAACCAAACTCAACATCACTAAGAAAAGCCCATGGCCGTGGCTACCAACACCCCCACGGTCGTGGCTTAAGAAACAATTCTGCCTCCTATAGCACCAAACCCCACGGCCAAGGCAAACAAGAGGCCACGGGCATAGCAAACAAGGCCACGGGCATGGCATCCAAAACGCTACTGCCCCTTTCCAAAATCATGTATTCTTTACTTCTAAAACCAACCAACACACACAACTCAAAGATCAACAAGAATAATCAATCAAACATAACATAAACAACACTTACCAACTCAAACCCTAACACAAACTCAACATAACCACACCCAACACCAACACCAACCTAACTCCTCATCTAACAAGCAATCTCAACACTTAACTTCACACCAAAAACAATCTTAATCATACCATCATCAAATCACAACTCAACTTAAGCAATACTTCAAAAATAACAAGAGTAAACAAGAGAAAACTTACCAAATATTGAAATTCCTTGAAACTCCAACTTGTAAATTTGAAAACTTCCTTCACTTTGAGCTTGAAATCATCAAAACCTTCAATTATTCTCTTGCTCTCTTGTCCCTTAGTTGAGCCGGCCACACATGATAGAAAAGAGAAGAAAATGATAAGTCAACCTTTCTTTTCTTCTTTTAATCTCCACCATGCAATTTTACAAGAAAAATTTACTAAAACACCCTTAACTATATAACTAACCTTTTGTCTCTTATATGCCCATTAATGTAATTTCACAATAACAAAAGAAATATCTTCTTCCACTATATCCAACACCTTGACTCTCCCTTTGACCAACATATATGCTATATATATTACCATATACATAACATATACATCTATCAATTTCTTATCAACTCATCAAATATACATAATTCAAGTGCAACAACAATAACACCAAGACTACTAGGGCATAATGAGGGATATTACAAATCATGAGCATGTTTTGGCATTAATCATTAGTTAGATTTTCAAATAAGAAATCTATTCATGATAAACCTCTTAATTTAGCTTTAATCCACCACATAGCATAAAAGCTATATTTATTTGAGATTCAATGGATTAAAGCCTAATTAATGGAAATTATCATGGACAGACTTCTAAATTTTAAAATGTAACTATTGGTTAAACCGTCCGAGGGAAATTTTTGAAAATAAAATATCCCATGTTGGTATTTTGTTAACCATATACCTAGGAAAAGAGATTCGCCATTCGTGTGTGGAAGTTATAAGGTTGGAAGGAACATCCTAATTATCTTTGTTTGTTTGTTTTTCGTGCATACATGCGTACATGCATTTCATAACATATCATTGATCCTTTCTGGCTCACAGACCTGGAGTACAGTAGTTTAAGAGCGTACGACAACCCTACCTACACCAGTGACGTAGAATCCAACAGCAACTCAATTACCTTCTCATCAAGAGTAATGGAGGCCGAACAAATTCAAAGAATGGTGGACGACGCCCTTAATGCCAAAATGGAAGAACTAAAGGAGGCCCTGGCTGAGACCATGAAGAACCAATTGGCTACAATTTTGGAAAACAATGTCGAGACATCTGTTAGCATTAAGAAGCCAAAGGATAAAGGAAAGGCTAAGGTTGGTGAAGTGGCTTTTGATGATGACAAGGTAGTCATTGATGATGATGATGAGTGGGATCAATACTTTCAAGATCCTCAAGAAAAGAAGAAGGAGCCAAAGGTTGTTGAAAGATTAACTGTGGAAAAACTGAAACTTCAGATGTTGAGAAGTTGATCACTAACCTTGAAAAGAAGTTGAAAACCGAAGAAATGTCTGAGGTTGGCAAGTTGTTTGAGCTAGATGAAGAGGTTTCCTACAAGTTCAAGATGCCAACCTTTGCAAAGTTTGATGGAATTGGAAATCCTCACCTCTGTGTGAAGAAGTATCACTGCTATGCAGTCTGCTCGAGCTACTAAGGCTCAAACTCTAAGGTACTTCATGCTCTCATTGGATCCTGTTATCCAAAATTGGTTCAATACCTTAGATGATGGCACCCAAAAAGATTGGGACATGTTGTACAAATCCTTCATTTAGTAGAATGGGTACAATGTCGAGCTGGAAGTTACCTTGATGGAGTTTTAGACTATTAGGCAAAGACCAAATGAGAATTTTGCTGATTATGTAAAGAGATGGAGAAATAAGGCTGTTTTGCTCAAGAAGAGGACCGATGAATCTGATCAAATAAGAATGATTATGAGGGGAGTTTTACCTAGTCTTCATGAAAGGATGTCTCATACACTCATCCGGGATATCAAAGATCATCTCCAAGCTAGTCTGCAAATTGAAGAATGGGAAAGGGAGAAGAACCGCTTTTTGGCAAGAAGGAATAAGAAAGGAATAGGATTGTATAATCAACTATCATCTTGGAAAAGTTAACGTGGTAGCCGATGATTTAAGTCGAAAGACTTTAGCAGGTATGTTGTATATAAAATATTATAATACTAAATGTATATATTTAATAAATAAACTAAATGATATAATGTGTTATGTTAGTAGAATAAGCTCATAAACAAGATCAAAAGTTATTAGAAATGTTGAAACAAGCGCATGAAGGTGAAAAACCAGATTATGTTATATTAGAAGATGGTGGATTGTATTATAGAGGTCGATTGTGTGTACCTGATGTGAAGGAATTAAAGGAGTGTATACTTAGTGAAGCTCACAATATACTGTACATCCAAGAGGCAATAAGATGTACCAGAATTTGAAGTCTCATTATTGATGGCCTAGTATGAAAGGAGATATTACTGAATATGTGACTCGGTGTTTAGTGTGTCAACAAGTCAAAGAAGAACATCAAGTTCCATTAGGCCTTTTGCAACCTATATCAATACCAGAATGGAAGTGGGATAGAATCACCATGGATTTTGTGACTGGGCTTTCGAATACCCAAAAGAAGCATGATACAATTTGGGTAATTATTGATTGATTAACCAAATTAGCTCATTTCCTTCCCATTCAAGTTGATTATTCAATGGATAGACTTGTTGAATTGTATATTAATGAGATAGTTAGGCTTCATGGAGTACCAATGTCTATTATTTGAGATCGAGACTCTCACTTTACTTTAAGATTTTTGGAAAGTTTTCAGAAAACGTTGGGTACTCGACTTCATTTTAGTACTGCATTTCATCCACAGACTGATGGTTAATTAGAAAGGGTGATACAAGTACTTAAAGATATGCTTAGAAGTTATGTAATCTATTTTGAAGGTAGCTGGATAGATATTTGCCTTTAATAGAATTTGCCTATAACAACAGTTATCAAATGAGTATTGGAATGGCACCATATGAAGCACTCTATAGAAGCAAGTGTAGAACTCCATTGTGTTGGATGGAATTGAATGACAACAAACTTGTGGGACCTAATCTCATAAGACAAACTGAAGACAAAGTGAAGCTTATAAAGGATCGATTGCAAATTATAATGGATAGACATAAATCATATGTAGATTTGAAATGACGTGACATCAAATATGGTGTGGGGGATAAGGTATTTTTAAAAGTATCACCGTGGAAGAAGGTTCTTCACTTTGGAAAGAAAGGTAAACTAAGTCCTAGGTTTATTGAGCCATATGAAATACTTGAATGTGTAGGTTCGGTAGCTTATCTGTAACACCCCGATACTTCATATAAGTACTATACATACACCTGGTATACATACAGTAAGTATATAAAGTATAAGGATGTCACTTTTCGTTACATTTTTAAAACCTTTAACAGAGTTCAAACCACAAAACATCTATTTAAAGAACATTTACAAAATTATTATACTTTTAATGATCATACATATATATATTAATCTTATCTTTATCATAACTTCATTTTTACATATAAATACACTCTTGTCAGAAATACATCATAATTAAAAGTTATACATGTATGCATCACCCTCTAGTTGGTCTCGACAAACTCTTACTCTTCTCGTGGCATAACGAAAGACTTCATATCTTCCACCTAGTCACCTGCGCGATTACACATCCGCGCTAAGCCCAAAAGCTTAGTAGTACAAATATAAAATATAAACATACATTATAGAAATTCTAACATATAATGAAATATCACTTTCATATACCATTAATATCTTATCATATTTTTCCTTTTGAATTGTACCTTTCATATATCTCGACTAATTCCATTTATAATATACATATCATTATCACCAACCACAATCCATCATTAATACTCACAATCAATATATCAATATACACATTACACATCATACTTCATAACATTGTTTTATTCACAATTCATCAATCATAATCCATCACTAACACTCACAATCAATATATCAATACACACATTACACAACATACTTCATAACATTATATTACTCACAATTCACCAATCATGAATCACATTTCCAACAAAGTCAACCATAGATCTCACTTATTTCAACATTTGTATATCATATTGACAACAAAGATAGACTAGGGCCCAAAAGACACTAATATGCCATTCGACTTTCAGAGTTAATGCTTTGGTTTTATTATCATATTATCATTATCATTATCCCAACTAGGCTTCAAGGATTTAAGTTCAACCAAGCTTCAAGGGGAACAAAGCATGTTAAGTATCAACCGAACTTGGCTTCAAGAACCAATCCAACCTAGCTTCAAGGGTTGTAACATCTCAATTAGGCTTCAAGGCCTTAGCCAACCTAACTTCAAGAGATTGTTACTATTATTAGGCATGCCACCAACAACAAACTCTGAAAATGGAATAACACATTAGCTACACAATTCATTTATCAATTTCATTCTCAATTCTCATCATCAATTAGGCAAACATGCCTTATGTCTTTCAATTGAATCATCATAGCCAATCACAATGGCTTCACATCACATTTGAGTTATCATAGCCAATCACAATGGCTTCACATAATACATATATCATCATAGCCAAACACAATGGCTTCACATCACATTTTATCTCAATTCATATTATACACTTCATCATTCAAGCATACATAATCAATTTCATTGCACATGTATCTTAAATTCATCGTCATCTAAACAACATGTCCTTCTATTTCATTTCAATCATTATTAAAACATTTATCATAATAACTTGCATTGCACATACCTTTTTGGATGATCATTATAGCTTTCACCTTCAAGAACTACTCCCATCAAGCTATACATAATCAATTACCTCATCATATCCTTCACATTTTACATATAGCATCATGGATATAACATTACAAAGTACATTATTCATATAACACATTACCATTCACAAGATTCACAATGCATATAATACATAACCTTGTTCATTTAGTATCATATGCATCATCAAATGTAGGTTCAATCTCAATCATGTAAGAAGAGCAAAAACCAAACACAGTAACCAACACACTCAAGGGACACGGCCAAGCTTGTGGCCGTGTCTCTCAACCAAAAGCCTCTCAACCAAAAGCAACATAAGCCAACATGGGCAAGGGACACGGCCGTGTCCTCTCCAAAAATCACCCAACACGGCCAAATTTCCATGGACTTGGCCGTGTCTCTCAAAAATACCTTAGGTTGGCCGTGTCTCTTCCTTGGTTTGGCCGTGTCTCTCATGTATAAAACCCTAAACATAGCCAAAACTCCTTTGATTGGATTTAAACATATTAAGCACAACATAAACTCATTCAAATGGATGTAATCAAAGTCCTTAACACTTATTTTGCATATTTATCACAATATACACATTAACAATCCATTTAATCATCTACCATTTCAAAACCCTAAAACCAAACATCACTCTTAACTTATCATCTTCAAACCAAAACCAACATCAATTCAACCTTTTTAACTTATAATCAATCTCAACACTTATAAACTCATCTCAAACACACCTATTCATAATCTCAACACATCACAATCCCCCTCAATCATAACTTCAAAAATAACAAAGATAAACAAGAGAGTACTTACCTTAAATGAAGAAATTTCACAAATCTCCAACCAAAACCTTTGATTCTTCCTTCAATTTGATTCTAGCATCAAAAACACCTCTCTTGCTCTCTCCTCTCTTGAATAGCCGGCACACAAAGGAGAAGAAAAGAAAAAATAAACATAAGTCAACTTCTCTTCTTCTTTAAATCTCCACCAAGCAATTCTAACAAAGTAATTACCTAAATGCCCTCATCCATTTAACTTAACCTTTGTCACTTATATGCCCATTAAAGTAATTTCACATATCACACATAAATATCCTCTTCCATTGACCATCCCTTTTGACTAATGTATATGTTATATATATAATCATATACCCAACATATACACTTTCTCTCTACACATTACTTTCCTTTTTAAACAATACATAAACATTCTCTTTTCAATTTCTTTTCTTATCAACATAACATATACACATAATTCAAACAAACAACAATTGTATCCAAACTTCTAGGGCACACATTGGGATATTACATTATCGACTAGCTTTACCTCCAGAACTGGTTAAGATTCATAATGTATTCCATATGTCAATACTTAGACGATATAGATTAGATCCTTCACATGTGATTCAAGAAGAGTCCATTGCAATTTAGCTAGATTTGAATTATGAAGAAGAACCAATAACTATCTTAGCTCGTGAAGTAAAGGAGTTATGTAATAAATGCATTCCTTTAGTGAAAGTGTTATGGAGAAATCATTCGATAGAGGAAGCCACTTGGAAAAGCAAAGAGACAATGAGATAACAATACCCTCAATTATTTCAAGTGTCCATAATAGATAAATTTTGAGGATGAAATTTCTTTAGTGGGGGAGAACTATAATGTTTAAAATTTTAAATAGTAAACTTTTTAATTAATATTGTTGATTGATAGTAAATAGTGATAAAAGAGATCTGGATAAATGATGTAAACAGTGGATCTTAAAATTTACTAAAGAAATTATTTATTTTTATGGTTTTACGAGTCTAAAAATTAAATTGGAATCAAAGGTTAAGAGTGAGGGTCCACTGTAGTTAAAATAAGATTGGTCATACTAGATTAAACTATATATATATATATATGTGGATAGGTGTGTGTATGTAGCAGTTTCTTTCTTCTTCTCTCTTCTTTCCATGCCTATCATCTGGTTCACCACCAAAACTTCTCATTTCTTCTTTTCAAAACTTTAGCTAAAATTTAAAAGAAAATCACATCTAGTTATAGGTTTTTAAAAGAATAAACTAGAAAAGGTGAGATTGTCAACAGATGATCAAAGAAAAAGAGGGATTTTAAAAAGGTATGTGCTTATGTATTTATAATTTTGCAAATACTTGAATTTCTATGAATTTTAATGTTTGAATTGGTTGATTGAGTCATCTATAATGAATTATTACTGAAAATATCGGTTAATTAGATTGATGAGTGAAAATGAGTTAAAGAAACCTATAAGTAATGAGTATGATGCTTAATTCAATGATTATAAGAAATGAGTAGTATATGTTATTTTTAGCCATGAGTGATGGTTAAAGATTATTTATTCTTATGATTGCATGTAGTATGGATAATATCATTATAGTTAAGAATTTTATAATATCAAGACCTGAAAAGGAGGCCGGTTCTAATGAACCGGACATTGTGGGAGTGCTGGGTTATTCTCACCTTCCCCATGCATACCCAGCTTTTCGAACCCAATAGGGGTTGGGATTCCTTAGGAATTGAGTCATCCACCCCTTTTTTTCTTGGCCCATCTAGGTGGCTACTCCATTTTCTTCGGGTTTAAGCTTGTGTTCTCTAAGGCCCTGAGCATAATAGTGCCGAAGTCACAAGAACCATTCCACACGGGAGTGGGGGCAAAAATTCCCGCTCACAGTGGTGACTCCACTGGGGATAAGAGAAGTTGATTTCATTGGTCTTTATATTATTCTATTCTTTCTTATTATAATATTGCCCATTGCATTATTTAAATTGCATTGTGTGCATGAGTTAGGACACCCATGTTGTGTTATGTAAGGGATACCATACTTTCACTCAAGGTATGGAGATCAAACATAGAATAACCACTCATAGCCTTGTACCTTTTGGCATATACTTGCTATGGGAACCTAAGCTTTTCAACCCAAAGACTAAAGCTCATGTAATTGACTTAGTTATTTTCCTTAGGTTTTTACCCTAAATGCTTGTTGTTTGACTATGATTGATATATCTTAGTTTGAACCATGGCTTATTTGGTTTGTTTTTTTTTTTCTAATATGACCTACCTATGTTGTAAGCTCAAAATAGTTTTATTCTTTTAAACCCAAAAGACCAAATTTTTTTTCAAAACCTTTCAAGATGGGCTTTGGACATAAACCTTTTAAAGATGGGTCAAAAATTCTTCCACCACCTGGCCCAAATACAAAGCCCAAAATCCATTTTTTCAAAAATCTTTTTACAATGGGCTTAGAAACAAATTTATTTTCAACCTTATGAATGAGCTTACAAAATATTTGGGTCAATTATATAATAACAAAAACAAATTGTGGGCCTAATTTATACCAAGAATTGTTAATCGTGGGCTTGTTTGTGGCATGAATCATTAGTTAATTTTCCAAATGAGAAATCTATTTATAATAAACCTCTAAATTTAGTTTTAATCTAATAGAGCATAAAAGCTATTTTAATTAAGATTCGATGGATTAAAACCTAAGTAATGGGAATTATCATGGATCGACTTCCATATTAGAAAATGCAACTATTGGTTAAATCATCTGAGAGAATATTTAGAAAATAAAATATCCCATGTTGATATTTTGTTGACCATATACCTAGGAAAAGAGACTCACCATTTGTGTGTGGAAGTTATAAGGTTGGAAGGAACGTCTTAATTATCTTTCTTTGAATGTTACTTGTGCATACATGCATACATGCATTGCATAACATGTCATTGATCCTTTATGACTCACTAACCTGGAGTACAGCAGGTCAAGAGCATACAACAACCCAACCTACGCCAGTGACGTAGAATCCAATAGCAACTCAATTAGCTTCTCACTGAAAGTAATGGATCCCGAACAAATTCAAAGGATGGTGGATGACGCCCTCAATGCCAAAATGGAAGAACTAAAGGGGTCCTAGCCAAGACCATGAAAAGCCAACTAGTTGCACTATTGGGGAACACTGTTGAAGCATCTACTAGTACTAAGAAGTAGAAAGACAAAGGAAAGACTAAGGTTAGTGAAGTAGCCTTTGATGATGACATGGTAGTTGTTGATGATGATGACGACTGGGCTTAGCAATTCTAAGATCCTTAAGATAAGGAGAAAGAGCCAAAGGTTGTATAAAGAGCAACTGTGGAAAAGACTAAAACTTTAGATGTGGAAAAGATGATTGTTGATTTGGAGAAGAAATTCAAAAAGAAGCCGAAAGCCGATGAGATTGCAGAAATAGATAAGCTATTCGAACAAGATGAGGAGGTCCCTTATAAGGTCAAGATGCCTTTCTTCGCTAGGTACAATGGTACAAGAAATTCTTACTTGCATGTTAAGCAATACAGCACTACCATGCAGTCTACCAAAGCTACTAAGGCTCAAACTCTAAGGTATTTCATGCTCTTATTGGATCCTATTGTGTAGAATTGGTTCAATACCTTGGAAGAAAGTACCCAAAAAGATTGGGATATGTTGTATAAGGCCTTCATCCAGGAGTATGGGTACAATGTTGAATTGGAAGTGACTTTGATGGAGGTAGAGACTATCAAGCAAAAACAAAATAAAAATTTTATTGATTATGTGAAGAGATGGAGAAATAAGGCTGCACTTCTTAAAAAGAGGCTAGATGAGTCGGACCAAATTAGGATGATTGTGAGAGGCATCCTGCCTAACCTTCGTGAAAGGCTATCTCACACCCTTATAAGGGATTTCAAAGATCTTCTTTAAGTCGCTTGCAAATTGAATAGTGGGAAAGAGAGAAGAACCATTTTTCTGCAAAACAGAATTATCAGTCTGGCAATCAAAGTACTCATAATGAAGTCGATGTTAATGCAACTGGTCAAGGAAGTAGAAGACAATTTTTAACGTTGGGGAAATCTCTATCTTGGGTTTTCAACAAACTACAAAAGAAGGGGTTATTACAACAGTTGGCTCCTCGACCGCTACACGATCCACTACCATCAAACTTTGATGCCGAGGCCTTTTGTCAATTTCATCAAATGCAAGGTGTGAGAGAGAATTTTTGCCCCACTCCCAAGTTGAATGGTTCTTATAACTTTGACACTGTTAGACTCAGGGCCTTAGATAACACGGGCCTAAATCCAGAGAAAATGAAGTCGCCACCCGGACAGAACAAAAAAATAGAAAGGGGTGGATGACTCGATTCCGAAGGAATCCCCAACCCCTAATGGGTTCGAAAAAGTTGGGTACGTGTGGAGAAGGAGAGAATGACCCAGCTCCCCCACAACACCTGATTCATTGGAACCGGCCTCCTTTTTCGGTCTTAATATTATAAAATTCTTAAATATATTGACATTATCCATATTACATGCAATCATAAGAATAAACAAATACTTCATTAAAAACCATAGCAATGTTCAAACAAAATAAATAAATGGACACCGACTTGAGGATAAAAATGTGCCCTTACATTGTCTAATGTCTAAAACTAAATAGAACACCCGCCAAAAATTAGAAACGTGTCCTTTACATTAATCACAAAATATGAAAGTAATTTAAATTACATGATGCTCAACATATGAGATACCCAAAATATGGAAACATACCTCTTACAATTTTAGTAAACAAATAATAATCAAGAAAATAATTATCCATGATAAATTAAATATATCAAACATTGAAATCAAATAAATTAATAAAAATAACCAACCATTCATCATAAATAAATTATTCATCAAAGATATGAACCATTATTCAAAGCATATAATAAACATACATCTAATTTAAATAAAGCAATAAATATATAAATTTAGGATTTACATCCTAAATTAGAATTTTAAAATCTTAATAACTAAATTAGGGTCTTCAAAAAAAAAAAGAAGTTCAACACACAAACTTATAATAAACAAATAACTATTGAACTTTCGACGAGCCCATGCGGCAGTCCCTGCCGTGATTTGAGGGTTATAGGTCCCTCCCCTAAAATTTTGAAAGCTAATTTTTAGGGTTATAGGTTTTGGTGTTGAAAATTAAGATTTCAGGGTTTGAGATTTAGAAAATAGGGTTTTGGGTTTATGAAAATAGGATTGAAATTTCGTTGATATTGGGAAAAACAAGCTACTGTAATTAATCTTAAAAATAATCTAACCTATAAACAAAATAATCAAAGCATGTTATTAAGTATCTAAGACCATTAAAACATGTTATATTGAATTGGTTTAGAGTTTATCATCGTTCATTGGCTCCACCAATTTTGAACGTTGAACCAAACTCTCTCTGCCTTAATGCTTGAATCAACTTGATTTTTGGTTGAGCTTTGGCAATTTGGCAATTGTCTTGATTGTGGTTACTACCTCTTTGGATTCCCTATCTTGAGTTTATTGTGTTTCTATTAATAATTGCTAAGGGTTTGCTAATGGTTGCTTTTGTCCAAATGTCTCCAAGTCTCTGCCTAAAATAATTCACAGTCCTTACACAATCCTTCAATAATTGTCCCATCCAAAGTTGCCAAGAAAAATCTGAATAATTCTTGAGTAAATTCTCCCCTTTATGTGTATTTTTAACATGGTATTTATAGGCAATTAAAAAGAAAAAACCTAGTATGTTAAGGAAATTAAAAAGTTGCTAAGAAAAATATTAAAAACCAAGTTAAATAAGGATTGGGCAGAAATTGACAGCGCGCGCGGGTTGCTGGGTCTGCGAGGATTGCTGCAGGCATGTGAGGATTTGCTTCTAGCTAGGGTGAGGCTGACGTGCAGCTGCTTAGTGTACGGGTGAGTAGCAATTGTGGGGCTTGAGGCAAATTGGCTTCTTGCCAATTCGCTGCAGGCCGAAGTTGATTGTCGCGCGGCAACGCTACCACGCGTCGCTCGCCGATCCATCCGATTTTTATTTTTTTTTATCTTTTTTGATATTTTTTTAATTAAAAATAAATATAGTTATATTATTAAAAATAAATAATAAATAAAGATAAATGATAAATATTATTAAAATAAATAATAAAATAAATAGTAAATATTAGAATAAATAAATAATAAATATTTAAATAAGTAAAACACACCATAAAAATTATTTTGGACTATTTTAAAATATTTGGACTGGACTTGGTGAAAAATTAATGGTCTACATTTTGCCCCATGCTTGAACAATCTAAGACTTTAGTAGAAGAGAGTGAAAAGCAACAAGACTTTGAGTTGAGTTTGGATGAGAATGAGTTCTCGACCTAAAATTAGAAATGGTTTGGGACCCGAATAGGTTTAATTGGGTTCTTGACCTGAGGCTCAATTTTTGGGCGCTCAACCCAAAACAGGATTTAGGTTCTTGACCCGAAAATGGATTTTGGGTACTCGACCTAAGACTAAATTTTGGCTTTTTGACTCGAAATTGGATTTTGGGTGCTCGACCCAAGACTTGATTTTGGGTGATTGACCAAAGACTCGATTTTGGTGCTCGATCCAAAACTGAATTTTGGGTGCTTGACCTAAGACTGAATTTTGGGTGCTCAACCCAAAACTGGATTTTGAGTTCTCAACCCAAGACTGATTTGGATGCTCGATCCAAGACTGGATTATGGGTGCTCAACCTGAGACTGATTTGGGTTCTCAGCCTAAAATTGGATTTTGGGAACTCGACCCGACACTAGATTTGGATTCTCGATCCAACATAGATTTGAGTTCTCGACTCGAGACTGGATTTGGGTTCTCGACCAAAAAATTGGGTACTTAGACCCAAGAATGAATTAGGTTTGGGTACTTGGACTCGAGATTGGGTACTTGGACTTGAAAATGATTTAGGTTCTCGACCCGATACTAGTTTTTTCGCACTTGACCTAAAATTGAATTTTGGGCACTCGATCCGAGATTGGATTTTGGGTACTCATCCTGAGACTAGATTTGGATACTCGAACCTAGATAAGATTTTAGGGTTCTCAATCCAAAACTAGATTTTGGGTACTCGACCCGAGACTGGATTTAGGGTTCTCGATCAAAAACTTTATTTAGGGTTATTGACCCAAAACTGGACTTGGGTTCTTAACCCAAAATTGGATTTGGGTGCCTGACCTGAAATTGGATTCTTGATCCTAAACTAGATTTGGGTGCTCGACCTAAAATTGGATTTGGGTGTTTGACCCGAAATTAGATTTTTGGGTACTTGACCCGAGACTAGGTTGATTTTGGGTACTTGGACCTGAGACTGGGTACTTGGACCCGAGATTGAATTTGAATGACCTTTTATCAGTTGAGAATTCTGGCTTCCTTTTAACCGGCTATTCCATTCTTTAATGGATTGTGGGTCTTCAACCTCAAAATGGATCTTCATCCTTGGACCTCGGATCTTCATCTCTAGTCTTTGGGTCTTCACCCTTGAATTGGATCTTCATCCTCAGCATCGGGTCTTCACCCTTGAAATTAGATTTTCATCCTTGGAGATTAGGTCTTATATTGGCTTTAGCTCTTCTAGCTAGACTAATCTTTCGTCTCTTACATCTTTATTCTTTTGAGAGCCTTACTTTCTTCTTATTTTGTTCTTTTTGTTCTTCTTTTTACAACAAATTCAGCTATTTTTTAGCTGACCCTCATATCTTCTCCTTGCCCCCTGCGTGGCAAAATATTTGAATGTGAGTTTGAAAATATTTTGTATACGGATAAACTCAAAAAATCTTCCTCAAACTAAATATTTTTTTCAGGTAGGCTCTGATTGATGTTTGTATTTTGTCTGGTTCCTTGCATAAGCATGCATCTCTTCTTTCTTTTGCAAAATGACTAGAGCTTCCTCAAGCAATGGGCCCTCCATGCCCCCTGATTCTATATTCGCTTCATCTTTGCTTCATAGAGTATCTATTATTCACTTTGACAAAGAATAGACAATACAATACAAGAAAATGCAATGTTATATGCTCATGAATGCATGGTATGCATGAATAATACTTTCAGTGGTTCTATTGACTCACAGACTGAGGTGATCAGTCGAAGTGTTCTCATTGACTCCTTTCAGATGCTCGTTCAGTTCTTGATTTGGAATGATAGAAGGCTTTGAATTTATGGCTTTTATCTTCAAGATGTTGAGAACATGAGTGGTAGAGACCCCAAGCTGCAGAGTCAGAGATACATCCATTTTGAACTATGATTTAACATGTCAACTGGTAGCTTCTTCATAATCTTACCAATAATCATTTCTTTTGCCTAATGTGTCCTTAGATGTTCGACGGTTCAACATACTTTCCTTAACTTGAAATCTTTGTATGATAAAAAATATTTTTTTAAAATCATATTTTGGCTTTGTCAAATCAGTGTCATCATACCTCAGGACTCGATTTTGCAAATTAATATATCCATTACATCATAACCCTAGTTACCGTACTAAACTCGGGAATTATTTCCTTTTGAGCAAGAACTTTTGCACTTCACATGGGCACATACACATTACTTGGCCAAAGGTCTCATTGACCTTGTATATTGTCGATCTCATATGCATGCATATTCAAAGTATCTCCACTAATAGACTCTACCTACCAAGAGAGATCAACATGTCTTTAATAGGCTTGAAACGGGGTCTATACGGGATAATGTGATACTATGGGCAAACACTTACATTACAAATTTCTTGTTTAGACAGTTGGAAGCATGACAAGATAGAGCTTTGAACATTCTTCCATCTTCTTGGCATTAATCTAGATCTTTATCAAGACAGTCTTTACCTTTGCAAAAAGTTAGATACTTACCTTTCTTTTTTTTTCTTTTTTTTTCTTTTATCTTTTGAGATTTCATCATTTTGTCCTTTTCCTCTTTAGGATTGTCAAGTACAGGACTTTCAAGAACTAGATGGTCTTTCTCCTATCTCTCTGATTTTTGTCGAGTTGTTGGCTGGGTTGGACCAATTCAAGTTAGACTATCCTCGTAAACTAAATGGAAGCCTTTTGTTGCTGTAGGTAAAAGAGAACTCGGTTGGCTTTCTGGACCATTTTTTTTTCTTTTCTTCTTATTTTTTGTTCTTTCTTTCTTTTTTTTAAAGTTCTAGCTCTAAAAGAGTTGTCTTGTTTGTACCAACTTGTGTTTCTGATAATGGATGAGTGGAGTGGCATAAATCTGCTTCAATCTCGACTTTATCTCAATAAGTCTATGATATTAGGTCTAATTCATGTGTCCTTCAACTATCATTATAGTCTTTAGAACTTCAACTATCCTTATGATCTTGACCATGCATTCCTATCTTTGATCTTCTTACCTCTTTGCCTTAGTGATCATCAGATTTATCATAAGTATCCCAACAGCTTAGGGTAGGTTGTTGGGGTTTGTAAGCCAATGAAAAGAAAGGTAAAAATCTATTAAGTCTCAAAGGGACAACAAGAGATTGATATTTAATTGGATGGATACTAGTTGTTGGCTAGCCAAACAATGCCTAGATCGTCTCTCCCTTAAATAAGCAAAGTTCAATTTCACCTCGAAAGTCCATCAAAGCATGTTCTAAGACTAACTACGACCTAGACAAAGGTAATTATGTAGGAGCCCTCTCTAAGTAAGCATACACAGCTCAATGCTATAGAATAATTCCCTCACCTATAAAAGTCATTCAAATCATAATGCATAGATATATTAATTTATGAATATCAAGTTAAATTCGTCATTGGTTGAGCACCAAAATAAACAAAGACCAACAAAAGTTTTAATGAAAAATATTTATTCAAACAACTTTAAATTTAAAAAACATAATTGCTCCATAAAACACCAAATAAAGAAAATAAAATAAAAAACCAAACAAGCCAAGGGAAGTTTGTTAAGTTAAACTTCCCTTCTTTATTTCATGTCTGCAATGCCCCCATCTTGAAAAGGGGATAAGACAAAATCTTCCTTCAATCCTCTCACTACCATGAAAGTCGCCGATGGAGGCACTCTGTTGAACTTAGGCAGAGGATTGCTTTTGGTATTAGGCTTATCCATCTTGGGTAGCCTACCACTGTCAATAAAATCTTGGATCTCATACTTTAGATGAGCACATTTATCCATCTCATGCCCTTGCATTTGATGAAATTGAGAGAAGGGCTCGGCATCGAAGTTTGGTGGAAAAGGATTTTATAGCGATCGAGGAGCAAATAGTTGTAACAACCCCTACTTTTATAGCTTGTTAAAACCCAAGATAGAGGTTTCCCCATCTCTGAGAATCATCTTCTATTTCCTTGACCAGTCGCATTAACATCAACTTCCTTTTGCGTGCTTTGATTGCCCGACTGGTAGTTCCCTTTCTCATTCCTTCTTGCCGAAAAGCGGTTCTTCTCCCTTTCCCACACTTCGATTTGCAAGCTAGCTGGCAAAAGGTCTTTGAAGTCCCTTATAAGGGTGTGAGATAGCCTCACATGGAGATTGGGCAGGATACCTCTGACTATCATTCTTATTTGATAAGATTCATTGGGCCTCTTCTTGAGCAAAGTAGCCTTATTCCTCTATCTCTTCATATAGTCCATGAAGTTATCATTTGGCCTTTGTCTAATGGACTCAACCTCCATCAAGGTAACTATTAGCTCCACATTATACGCATACTATTGAATGAAAGCCTTGTATAACAAATCCCAGCTCTTTTGAGTACTATCCTCTAAGGTGTTGAACCAATTTTAGACAACAAGGTCCACTGAAAGCATGAAATACCTTAGAGTTTGAGCCTTAGTAGCTCTGGTAGACTGTATGGCAGTGATATACTGCTTAACATGCAAGTGAGGATTTCCTGTACTGTTGTACCTAGCAAAGGAAGGCATCTTGAACTTATAAGGGACCTCCTCATCTTGTTCAAGTAGCTTGTCTATTTCTGACATCTCATCGGCTTTCATCTTCTTTTCAAATTTCTTGTCCAGATCAATAATCATCTTCTCGACATCAGGAGATTCAGCTTTCTTTTTGGTAGTCTTCTTTGCTTTCTTATCCTCTTATTGATCTTAGTAGTACTGTTCCCAGTCATCATCATCCATAGCTTCCTTATCTTCATCAAAAGCCACTTCACAAACCTTAGTCTTCCCTTTGTCCTTTGGCTTCTTGGTGCTAGCAGATACCTCGGCATTGTTCCCCAAAATTATAGCCAATTGGTTCTTCATGGCCTTAGTCAGGGCTTCCTTTCGTTCTTCCATCTTAGCATTGAGGGCGTCATCCACCATTCTTTGAATTTGTTCGGGATCCATTGCTCTTGGTGAGAAGGTAATTGAGTCGCTACTGGATTCTATGTCACTGGCATAAGTGGGGTTGTCATACGCTATTGAGCCGCTGTACTATAGGTCTATGAGCCAGAAAGGGTTAATGACATGTTATGCAATGCATGAATGCATAAACAATGAACAAACAAAAAAACAAAGGTAATTAGGACGTTCCTTCGAACCTTATAACTTCCACACATAAATGGAGAGTCTCTTTTCCTAGGTATATGGTCAACAAAATACCAACATGGGATATTTAATTCTCAAAAAATTCCCTTGAACGATTAAACCAATAGTTGCATTTTCCAACATAGAAGTCAGTCCATGATAATTCCCATTAATTAAGCTTTAATCCATTGAATCTCAACTAAAATAGCTTTTATGCTCTATTGAATTAAAGTAAAATTAATAGGCTTATCATAAATAGATTTCTTATTTAGAAAAAGTAACTAATGGTTCATGCCAAAAACTAGCCCATGATTAATAATTATTGGTATAAACTAGGCTCATAATTGATTTTTGGTATTTCGTAATTGACCTAAATATTTGTAAGCTCTTTTTAAGAAAAGGTTGCATTTTTAGATGAAGTAAAAGATAGTTTTGTTTGGGCCATAAGGTACAAAAAGATTTTTGACCCATCTTGAAAGGTTTCAATGTCAAAAGACCTTCTTGAAAATTTTGAAAATAGTTTTGGTCTTTTGGATTTTAAAGGAAAAGAATTATTATTGAGCTTAAAATATAGGTAGGTTATATTAGAAAAATAACAAACCAATTATGCCATAGTTTAAACCAAGATATATCAATCATAGTCAAACAACAAGCATTTGAGGTAAAAACCTAAGGAAAATAACTAGGTCAATTACATGAGCTTAAGTTTTGGGTTGAAAAGCTTAGGTTCCCATAGCAAGTATACACCAAAAGGTACAAGGCTATGAGTGGTTATTCCATGATCGATCTCCATACCTTGAGTAAAAGTATGGTATCCCTTACATGACATAATATTGGTAACATGGGTGTACTAACACATGTACATAATCCAATCTAAATAATGCAATGGATAATATCATAATAAGAAAGAATAGAATAATATAAAGACCAATTGAAATCAACTTCTCTAATCCCCAGTGGAGTCGCCACTGTGAGTGGGGATTTTTGCCCCCACTCTCACATGGAATGGTTCTTGCTACTTCGGCACTGTTAGGCTTAGGGCCTTAGAAAATACAGGCCTAAACTCGGAGAAAATGGAGTCGCCACCCAGACATACTGGAAAAATAGAAAGAGGTGGATGACTCGATTCCTAATGAATCCCCAACCCGTAATAGGTACGAAAAATTATGTATGTGTGGGGAAGGTGAGAATGACCCAGCACCCCAACAACGCCCTGTTCATTGGAACCAGCCTCCTTTTTCATGTCTTAATATTATAAAATTCTTAAATGTAATGAAATATCCATATTACATTCAATCATAAGAATAAACAAATACTTCATTAAAAACCATAGTAATGTTCAAATAAAATAAATAAATGAACACCCACCCGAGGATTGAAACATGTCCTTACATCGTCTAATGTCTAAAACTAGTTTTTAGGGGTCAAGGAGCAGCGCCCCTTGCAGGGTCGGGGGCCGCGCCCAAAAAATTTTGAAAACTAGATTTTAGGGTTGTAGGTTTTGGTGTTGAAAATTAAGATTTGAGGGTTTGAGATTTAGAAAATAGGGTTTTGGGTTTATGAAAATATGATTGAAATTTAATTGATATTGGGAAAAAAACAAGCTACTATAATTAATCTTAAAATTAATCTAACCTAGGAACAAAATTATCAAAGCATGTTATTCAGTATCTAAGACCATTGAAACATGTTATATTGAATTGGTTTAGAGTTTATCGTCGTTCATTGGCTCTACCAATTTTTAACGTTGAACCAAACTCTCTCTGCCTTATTGCTTGAATCAACTTGATTTTTGGTTGAGCTTTGGCAATTTGGCAATTGCCTTGATTGTGGTTACTGCCTCTATGGATTCCCTACAGTTAGTTTATTGCTTTTCTATTAATAATTGCTAAGGGTTTGCTAATGGTTGCTTTCATCCAAAAGTCTCCAAGTCTCTGCCTAAAAAACATTCCCAGTCCTTGAACAATCCTTCAATAATTGTGTCGTCCAAAGTTGCCAAGAAAAGTCTGAATAATTCTTGAGTAAATTCTCCCATTTCTGTGTGTTTTTAATGTGGTATTTATGGGTAATTAAAAGAAAAAACCTAGTATGTTAAGGAAATTAAAAAACTATTTAGGAAAATACTAAAAACCAAGTTAAATAAGGATTGGGAAAAAATTGATAGCGCGCGCGGGCTGTTGGGCCTGCGAGGATTGTTGCGGGCTGCGCTGGGTGAGGCAGCAAGGCACGAGGATTTACTGCGAGCTGGGGCGAGGGTTACGTGCTGGCTGCTTGGCGTGCAGGCGAGCAACAATTGCGTCGCTCGTCGATCCGTTCAATTTTTATTTTTTATCTTTTTTGATATTTTTTATTTAAAAACAAAGATTATTATATAATTAAAAATAAAAATAAATAAAAATAAATAAATATTATAAATAATAAATAATAAATAAAATAATTATTATATTATTAAGATAAATGATAAATATTATTAAAATAAATATTAAAATAAATAAAAAATAAAAAATAAATATTTAAATGAGTAATAAATTCCACAAAAATTATTTCGGACTGTTTTAAAATCTTTGAACTGGACTTGGTAAAAAATTAAGGGTCTACACAAGGGCATGAGATAGATAAATGTGCTTAATTAAGACATGAAATTCAAGATCTTAATAACAGTGGTAAGCTACCTGAGCTAGATAAGGCCAATACCAAAAGCAATCCTTTCCCTAAATTTGAAAGAGTACCTCCATCGGCAACCTTCATGGTAGGAAGAGGATTGGAGGAAGATTTTTTTTCTATCCTCTTTTCAAGATCAGAGTGTTCAAGATGTGAAGAGAGAAGACGCTCAACTCAACAAACTTCCCTTAGCTTGAATGTTGCTCTTCTATTTTGCTTTCTTTAATATTTAATTGGAATAATTATGTTTTTCAAATTACAATTGTTTGAATAAATTACTTCCAACAAAATTTTTGTTGGTATTTTTTCATTTTGGTTCTCAACCAATGACGAGTCTAGCTTGATATTTATAAATTAGCATATCAATGCATCATGATTTGAATGACTTTACTAGGTGAGGGAATTGCTCTATAGCCTTGATTTGTGAATGCTTACTTTGAGAGGGGTGAGCGGGAATTTTTGCCCCCACTCCCAGTTGAATGGTTTTTGTGACTTCGGCACTGTTTAGGCTCGGGGCCTTAGAGAACACAGGCCTAAGCCCAGAGAAAATGAAGTCACCACCCGGATGGGCCAGGAAAAAGAAAGGGGTGGATGACTCAATTCCTAAGGAATTCCCAACCCTCTAATGGGTTTGAAAAGTTGGGTACGTGTGGGGAAGGTGAGAAATGGCCCATCACCCCCACTGTAATATCTCAAAGGATACCCTAAAAGTTTTAGTATTATTGTTGCATTTGGATTTAATGTATATGTTTAATGGAAAGAGAAAAGAAGTAAAGAGAGTGTATATGTTGTATATATAGATATATATACAACATATACAAGTCAAAATGTGGAAGTCAAAAGATGATTATTTAATGAATTAATTAATTAGTGGAAAATGGGAAATTAAGTGAGTGGAAGAGGATATTTTGAATTTTTTTTAATATTAAAATTATTGCTTGGTGGAGGTTTAAGTAGAGAAGAGTGTTTGACTTTGCTTCTCATTTTTCTTCTTCTCTTCTTCTTTTCCTTCATGGCCGTGTATCACAAAGCAATAGAGAGAAAGAGAGTTTTTGTTTTCCAAGCTCAAAATTGAAGAAGTTTTCAAGAGATCAAGTTGGAAATTTTAAGAGTTTCTTCATCTTTGGTAAGTTTCCACTTGATTTTCCTTGTTTTATTTTAAGTTGTGTTTGAGTTTGGTGTTGGATTATTAAGAGCATGAATATGTTTGATTGTGGTGTGTTTGAGAGTGTTGGGTTTATTTGATTTTGATTTTGTGGGTTTAATTGAAGAGAAGGAATTAGGTTGGTGTTAAAAGAGTAAGAGTTGTGAATTGATAATTGATGTATGTTGTGAGTTTGATCAAATTATTATCTTAGATTTTCTATGTGTTTGTGTTTATTGAAGCTGGAAGCCTAGAATACATGAGTTTGGTCTAAAACAGAAGCATTTTGGATGCCACACCCGTGGCCCTTGGATGCCACGACCATGGGGGTGTTAAGTAAATTGGACAGGTTCGTTTTCTAACCCACGCCCGTGGGGGTTTTGAGGCCACGAATGTGGGGTTGTGAGGCCACGACCGTGGGCCCTAGTTAGTGGTTGTGGTTTGTAATTTGTGATCTATGGGTCTAGTATGAGACTAATAGGTGAATAATTACATTGGAATTCATGTGTATTTGTAAATAAGTGTGTGTTATTCCTTTTGAATTAGGTTCTGAAGAGGTTGAGTTGCCCTAACATAAGTGTTGAGAATTCTTGGAAGAGGAAGTGTATAGATTGGTATGAGTAGCTCTTGAGGTAAGTACAAACATACATGGTTGCATTCATTTACATGATTTTGAGACTTAACACATTTGGTTATAAATGTGTTAAGTAATCTATTACATTGTTAATATATTTGATTAATGTTATGATTTGTATAATGTGAAAGATATGATGATCATTCAAAAGATATGTGCAATGCAATTGGTTATGATGAATACTTTAATGATGAATTGCATTAATATGAATTGAGATATGATGAGATGTGATGCCATTGTGGTTGGCTATAATGATTCAAATGAAATAAGTGGGGCATGTTTGCCTAGATAATGATGAATCTAAAATATATGTCCAATGCAATTGGTTTTGTATACTCTATTGATGAAATGTGACGCCATTGTTGTTGGCTATAATGATGCAAATGAGATGATTGAGGCATGGATGCCTAAATGATGATAAGAAAATGAGAATGAAATTGATAATGAAATAATGAATGAATTGTATGTCTAATGTGTTATTCCATTTTCAGAGTTTTGTTGTTGGTGTCATGCCTAATGGTAACAATCTCTTGAAGCTAGGTTGGATCTAGTCCTTGAAGCCTAGTTGAGATGTTACAACCCTTGAAGCTATGTTGGGTTTGGTTCTTGAAGCCAAGTTGGGTTGATACTTAGCATGCTTTATTCCCCTTGAAGCTTGGTTGAACCTAATCCTTGAAGCCTAGTTGGGATAATGATAATGATAAATGTGATATTTTAACCAAAACATTAACTTTGAAAGTTGAATGGCATATTAGTGTCTTTTGGGCCCATGCTTGTCTTTGTTTCAATGTGATTCATGAATGGTGAAACAATTGAATAAAATAATGGAATGTAGTGTTATGAAAAATATTAATATAACATTTATGAATATTGTCTTTATTGTTGAAATGTGTGACATTGGCATTGTATTGAAGCATATTGTTATTGTGGTTTGTACCACTAAGCCGTTGGCTTAGTGCGATTGTGATTCATCGCTCAGGTGACAAGGTAGAGCCAGAGAGTTCATTTAGACCGAGTCAAGTCTAGATTCTGAAGTGTTGGTAGTGGGCTTAAAGATCAGAGACAAATCTGCCAAACATGTATAAATGTTATGTTTTGTAAAATTTGATTTTGATGTTTATATATTTGTAAATACAGTTGCATTTTCTGCTGCATATTGAATGAACGTTTTTATCTATTGTGTTTTATGATATAACTTAAATGTTTAAATTTGCTCATATTATTGTATAAAGGAATAATTTGTTTGTTTAATAAACTGTGACATTCCTATATTCAGTATACGTATATTACGATTGTGGTAGTGTTCGTATACGGGGTGTAGGGGTGTTACAATTATTTTGGTATCAGAGCCTAGGTTTGAGATTCTCAACCTAGGTAAATTGTAAGGAAAAATAAAATTCTGATTTTAAAATATGGTTTTAAATAAGATACATGCTTTGGTATTGGCAGTCTCTGATATTTAGTGAGGTATATTTTGCTCTGTCTGCAGATATAGGTAGTGATGGCGTCTCAGTCACGTCAGTCCATAGAAGGTAGTGCTGAGAGTGTAGCTCTTGAAGAGGGTAGAGATGGAGCTAGGGTTGAAAGAGTTAGTGAGGCACCTGCTCTTGTGCCAGAGAGATCAGCTGTTGATGAGGTTCCGCCGGGTTGGTTACGGCATGTGGTAGAATTGTTGAGGTAAGCTCCAGTCAGCCGCCGCCGCCACCACCACAGCCACAAGTGTCGGTGAGACATTATGATAAATTGAGGAAGTATGGGGCTGAGGATTTCTTGGGCACTACAGATCCTGCAGTAGCTGAGCAGTGGTTGGATAGAGTGCAGAGGGTATTTATCCAGTTGCAAGCCACTCCTGAAGAGAAATTTGATTATGCTAGATCTTTACTGCAAAAAGATGCTTATGATTGGTGGAAGACGGTTCCTCATGCCATGGATGATCCACCTACTTTGATGTATAGTGATTTTCTGCGGGAGTTTGAGTAGAAATATACCCCGAGGGAGTATAAGGACGTCAAAAAGATGGAATTTCTAAATTTGAGACAAGATAACCGGACTGTGACAGAGTATGAGGTAGAGTTCATCCGGTTGAGTCACTATGCTGGGGGATTATTTCGGATGAGATTGACCGGTGTAGGAGATTTGAGGAGGGGTTGAGGCCCTCTATTATGTGCATTGTTGCTGGTTCTCGGTATCAGGATTTTTCTCAATTGGTTATAGCAGCCAGAAGTGTTGAGAGAGCACAAGCTTTTGCAACAGCTGTTACCGAGGAGGAGACCAGAGTTAGGAGATCTCAGTTTGAGGCAGGGTCTTCATCTATGAAGAGAGGTCGAGGAAGTTTTGTTCCGAGAATTAGTAGGAGTCAGAGGCAGTCAGGTAGGTCAGTTCAGTATCAGAGGCAGAGATCTAGACCTACAGTTTCTGTAGCGAGTGCTCCAACTCCAGTGGTTCAGAGATCTACTCCACCTATATGTGTTCATTGTGGTAGGACACATGGGGGTGCTTGTTGGAAGACGGGTGGTTCAGGAGTATGCTTTAGATGTGGGTCACCAGCTCATTTTGTTAAAGATTGCCCTGAGTTACAAGAGGATAGACAGACTGATACTGTAACTTCTCGACCTAGTTTCAGTAGAGGTGGTCGAGGGGGTAGAGGTTTCAGTAGAGGCGGTCGACCTGGATTTAGTCAGAGAGGAAGCTCTACATCCGGAGGTAGTAGGCCAGATGAGACTGGGTCTTCTTAGAGAGTGTATGTGATGCAGAGGCAGCCAGATGCTTCAGCAGTTATTGCGGGTACATTTTCTTTATTTGGCATTTCAGTTCTTGCTTTGATTGATCCAGAATCTACTCATTCATACATAAGTGCATCTATCTTGCTTGTGTCTAAATTGCATTCTGAGTCCTTAGGATTTGATGTCTTAGTGACAAATCCTTTAGGACATAGTGTCGTGGTGAGTAAGGTGCATTGTGATAGTTCAGTTGTGGTGCAAGGTGAGGAGTTTTTGGGTGGTTTGATTGAAATTCCTTTTAAGTAGTATGATTTGATCTTAGGCATGGATTGGTTGTCTAAGCATAGAGCCGTGGTAGACTGTCAAAAGAAGTGTGTTACCTTGAGAACCGGTGATGGTAGAATTGTGATGGTATCTAGTGAGCAAAGACAACTTGCATCTTTGTTTGTTTCAGCTTTTGCAGCTAGAAAGTTGATTAGAAAAGGGTGTGATGCTTATCTTGCTCATGTTGTGGATACCAGAGTAGTGGGTTCTCAACTTGATAGTATACCCACAGTTGCGAAATTTTCAGATGTGTTTCCTAAGGAGTTGCCAGGGTTACCCCCTGAGAGAGAGGTTGAGTTTGGTATCGATTTGTTGCCTGGTACCACCCCCATCTCTATTACTCCCTATCGAATGGCACCTGCTGAGTTGAGAGAGTTAAAGGTGCAGTTGCAAGAGTTGTTGGATAAAGGGTTTGTTCGCCCTAGTGTTTCTCCGTGGGGAGCTCCTGTTTTGTTTGTAAAGAAAAAGGATGGTACTTTGAGGTTGTGCATTGATCATAGGCAATTGAATAAGGTGACTATTAAGAATAAGTATCCTTTGCCTAGGATTGATGATCTCTTCGATCAGTTGAAGGGAGCAGCAGTGTTTTCCAAGATTGATTTAAGATCAGGGTACCATCAGTTGAGAGTCAGAGAGGAAGATGTTCCTAAGACAGCTTTCCGCACAAGATATGGGCATTATGAGTTCCTGGTGATGCCTTTTGTGTTGACGAATGCACCTGCAGCTTTCATGGATTTGATGAATAGGGTGTTTAGGCCCTATCTGGATCAGTTTATGGTGGTCTTTATTGATGATATTTTGGTGTATTCGCGTAATGAAGAGGAACATGACAAGCATTTGCAGATTGTGTTGCAAATTTTGAGAGAGAAGCAGTTGTATGCTAAGCTGTCGAAGTGTGAGTTTTGGCTTGATCAAGTGACTTTTCTTGGGCATATATTTTCAGCAGATGGTATAAGAGTTCATTCAAGTAAAGTTGAGGCTATTTTGAATTGGAGTCCACCAAAGTCTGTAACTGAAGTTAGAAGTTTTATGGTTTTGGCAAGCTATTATCGACGCTTTGTTAAAGGTTTTTCTTTGATAGCTACTCCACTCACTAGATTACTTCGAAAAGGAGTTAGATTTGTGTGGACAGATCAATGTCAAACTAGTTTTGAACAATTGAAGGAGATGTTGACTCAAGCTCCTGTTCTTACATTGCCTGTGGAAGATAAACCATATGTGATTTACAGTGATGCTTCACATAATGGTTTAGGTTGTGTTTTGATGCAAGAGTGTAAAGTCATAGCTTATGCTTCTCGGCAGTTGAAGCCGCATGAGCTTAATTATCCAACGCATGATTTGGAGTTAGAAACTATAGTTTTTGCTTTGAAGATTTGGCGACACTACTTGTATGGAGAGAAGTGTTTTATCTACACAGATCATAAGAGTTTGAAATATTTGGGGGTTCAAAGAGAGCTTAATCTTCGACAAAGAAGATGGTTAGAGCTGATCAAAGACTATGATTGCTCGATTGATTATCATCCTGGTAAGGCGAATGTTGTTGCGGATGCATTGAGTCGAAAGTCTTTAGCAGGTTTGACTGCTTATTCGCTCTTGTTGCTTGTTGAGTTGAGAGCGTTGCATGCTAGTTTGGAATCATGTGATGATGGTGCGTTGTTAGCTCAGTTGTATTTGAGACCGGTATTGTTGGATCAGATTAAAGAGGCTCAGTTGACTGATGAGAAAATTCAGAAGATTGTGTCAGATTGCCAAAATGGGGAGAGCCGAGATTTCCATGTGAAAAGTGATGGTAGCCTTTGGTTTAAGAATAGATTGTGTGTTCCTGATGATGCTATATTAAGAAAGATTATTTTGGAAGAAGCACACCAATCGATTTTTGCTATGCACCCTGGGAGTACTAAAATGTATCATAATTTGAAGTAACATTACTGGTGGTCAGGTATGAAGAAAGATATAGTGGAGTTTGTATCCAAGTGTCTCACTTGTCAGAGGGTTAAAGCTGAGCACCAAGTTCCAACAGGGTTGCTTCAACCTTTAACAGTGCCTAAATGGAAATGGGAACGTGTGACAATGGATTTTGTGTCTGGTTTGCCATTGACTCAGAAGAAGCATGATGCTATTTGGGTGATTGTTGATCGATTGACAAAGACAACTCATTTTCTTCCAGTACGGATGGACTATTCTCTTGAGAAGTTGGCTGAGCTGTATGAGTCCCAATTTCTTTGGTGTCTGATCGAGATCCTCAGTTTACTTCAAGATTTTGGAAAAGTTTACATGGTGCTTTGGGTTCTTGATTGCATTTTAGCACTGCTTTTCATCCGCAGACAGATGGGCAGTCAGAGAGAGTGATACAGATTATAGAGGATATGTTGAGAAGCTGTGTCATTGATTTCTCTGGAAGTTGGGACAGATTTTTGCCACTTGTGGAATTTGCTTACAACAACAGTCATCAATCCAGTATTGGAATGGCACCATTTGAGGCATTGTATGGTAGAAGATGTAGGACACCTCTATGTTGGAATGAAGTTGGAGAAGGCAAATTGGTTGGTCCTGATTTGATTAAAGAAACGGAAGAGAAAGTGAAAATAATTCGGGATCGATTGAAAGCAGCTTCAGATCGACAGAAATCTTATTCAGATTTGAAGAGGAGAGAGATAGAGTTTAATGTTGGCGATAAAGTATTTTTGAAAGTGTCTCCTTGGAAAAATATTTTGAGATTTGGTCGTAAAGGAAAGTTAAGTCCTCGTTTTATTGGACCTTATGAGATATTAGAAAGAGTTGGACCAGTTGCTTATCGACTCACTTTGCCGCCGGAGTTGGATAGAATCCATAATGTCTTCCATGTTTCTATGTTACGAAGGTATAGATCAGACCCATCTCATGTTTTACCAGTTGAATCTATTGAGGTGAGTTCGGATCTAACATTTGAAGAAGAACCAGTTGCTATTTTGGCACATGAGGTGAAAGAGTTAAGGAATAAGAAGGTGTCACTTATGAAGGTTCTTTGGAAGAATCATGCAAAGGAAGAAGCAACTTGGGAGAGTGAGCAAGTGATGCGAGATCAGTATCCTCAACTGTTTCAGACTTGATATCAGGTAATTTCGAGGACGAAATATCTTTTTAGAGGGGGATAATTGTAATATCCCAAAGGATACCCTAAAAGTTTTGGTATTATTGTTGCATTTGGATTTAATGTATATGTTTAATGGAAAGAGAAAAGAAGTAAAGAGAGAGTGTATATGTTGTATATATAGATATATATACAACATATACAAGTCAAAATGTGGAAGTCAAAAGATGATTATTTAATGAATTAATTAATTAGTGGAAAATAGGAAATTAAGTGAGTGGAAGAGGATATTTTGAAATTTTTTTTAATATTAAAATTATTGCTTGGTGAAGGTTTAAGTAGAGAAGAGTGTTTGACTTTACTTCTCATTTTTCTTCTTCTCTTCTTCTTTTCCTTCATGGCCGTGTATCACAAAGCAATAGAGAGAAAGAGAGTTTTTGTTTTCCAAGCTCAAAATTGAAGAAGTTTTCAAGAGATCAAGTTGGAAATTTTAAGAGTTTATTCATCTTTGGTAAGTTTCCACTTAATTTTCCTTGTTTTATTTTAAGTTGTGTTTGAGTTTGGTGTTGGATTACTAAGAGCATGAATATGTTTGATTGTGGTGTGTTTGAGAGTGTTGGGTTTATTTGATTTTGATTTTGGGGGTTTAATTGAAGAGAAGGAATTAGGTTGGTGTTAAAAGAGTAATAGTTGTGAATTGATAATTGATGTATGTTGTGAGTTTGATCAAATTATTATCTTAGATTTTCTATGTGTTTGTGTTTATTGAAGTTGGAAGCCTAGAATACATGAGTTTGGTCTGAAACAGAAGCATTTTGGATGCCATGCCCATGGCCCTTGGATGCCACGACCGTGTGGGTGTTAAGTAAATTGGACAGGTTCGTTTTCTAACCCACGCCTGTGGGGGTTTTGAGGCCACGACCGTGGGGTTGTGAGGCCACGACCGTGGGCCCTAGATAGTGGTTGTGGTTTGTAATTTGTGATCTATGGGTCTAGTATGAGACTAATAGGTGAATAGTTGCATTGGAATTCATGTGTATTTGTAAATAAGTGTGTGTTATTCCTTTTGAATTTGGTTGTGAAGAGGTTGAGTTGCCCTAACCTAAGTGTTGAGAATTCTTGGAAGAGGAAGTGTATAGATTGGTATGAGTTGCTCCTGAGGTAAGTACAAACATACATGGTTGCATTCATTTATGTCATATCTCAAAATGTGCTCTAGAAGTATTGAGGTAATTGTTGTTTGATTTGAATTAAATGTATATGTGTTATGGGAAAGGAAAGAGTGTATATAGAGAAGTGTATATGTTTTTATATGATAATATATATAACATATATGCAAGTCAAAAGAGTGTTCAAGGGAAGAAGATATTTATTTAGGTATTTGTGAAATTACTAAAAGAGGGCAAGTGCTTTAAAGGAAATCAAAATAAATTGTATAAGGGTGTTTAGGTAATTGCTCATGTTGAGATACTTGGTGGAGATTTAAAGAGGAGTTGACTTTGTTTCTTCATTGTTCTTTTCTTCTTTTCTTTTTGTTGTGGCCGGCTCCTCCATAGACAAGGAAAAGCAAGTGAGCAAGAGAGGATTTTGATGTTCTAAGCTCAAATTGAAGGAAGATCTAAATGATCAAGTTGATGATTCAAGAAGTTTTATAACTTTGGTAAGTCCTCTTTTGATATCTTTGCTTATTTGAAGTTGTGTTGTGAAATTGATAGATGATTTAAGAGTGTGTTGTTTGATTGTGATATGTTTAAGAGTGTTTGATTGAATTGATTATGGATTTTAAGGATGGATTGAAGAAAAAAATAAGTTGGTTGGAAGAGATGGTGTTGTATTTGTGTTTAGGGTTTTGTGATGATATTTGTGATTTGTATTTGTTATAGATGTGGAGTTGTTTTGGTATTTTTATAAGTTAGATGGTTTTTGGGTATATTTTGTTAAGTTTGTTTGAAGAGGATGTTGGTGAAAAGAAGTGTTTTGTTGGGTGTTTTGTTGTTTGGCTGGAATCTGAGTTTTTAGTCTGACACACCCGGAAGCACGTCCAGAGTCTTAGGCGTGTCAATTGTGTTGGAGGCAGTAGGTTTGACACGACCAGTAACACGCCCGTGTTATTGAGCGTGTCATAGCTACTGTGAGATTGGAGAGTTTACACGGCCATGAACACGTTCATGATGTTGGACGTGTTGATATTTTTCAGAGAGGCAGAATGTATTACACGCCCAGTGACACGCCCGTGGTTTTGAGCGTGTAAAAGCTTCTGTGTTGTGAAGTTAGGGCACGGTCAGGGACACGCCCGTGTGGTTGAGCGTGTCATGTTTAGGGTTTTCCCTAGTTAACTCTTAATTTGATTATCTCATGTGTATCCCTAAGCAAGTGTATGTTATTATTTTTGGATTAGGTCTTGAAGAAAGTGATTTGTCATTGATCTAAGAAGTAAAAGAATCTTGGAAAAGGGAAAATGTTTAGAGTTGTGTGAATTGTTATTGAGGTAAGTACAAACCTTGCATTGTTGCATACATTCACTTGATATGACATCAATGTTATATATGAATAATGTTATGTTTTGCACATTGTGAATCTTGTGAAATGTGATATATGTATAATGTGAAATGAGATAATTGAGACATATATGCATATATGATTATGTTCAATGTAATTGATTATGAATATGTGAAAGATGATGTATTATATTGTGAATTGAGACATGATTGATTCAAATGTGATTAGAAGCCATTGTGAGTGGCTATGGGTATACAAATGAAAGTGTTGAGGCATGATTGCCTACTTGATATTGAGATACAAATTGAGAAAGAGAATAATGATATAATTGTATGTTTAATATGTTATTCAGTTTCAGAGTTCTGGATTTGGGTGGCATGCCTATGAAATTATGAATAGTAACAGTCTTGCCGAGTTGAGGATCTCTTCAATTTGAGTTGAATTGAGGTCCAAGAGACTGGGTCTGTTACATTATGAGAATTGTGATTATGAGATATATGATTGGTAACAGTCTTGCCGGGTTGAGGATCTCCTCGATTTAGTCGGGTCGATGGTCCAAGAGACTGGGTCTGTTATAGGTAACAGTCTTGCCGGGTTGAGGATCTCCTCAATTTGTTGAGTTGATGGTCCAAGAGACTAGGTTTGTTACACTATCCATGGATAGAGATATATCTATATATGTGGCCTACGGGCTTGATTATTGTGATTATGAACCAAAGCAGTAACTCTGAATTCTGAATATCGCATTAAACACTTGTTGGGCCCATAGGTGTCTATGTCATATTGATGTTATGAATGATGTTATAATGTGATGAAATAATGTATATTGAGTATGATCTTTATTGTTTGATTGTATATCATTGTTATTGATTAAACATAATAGCATTATGGTTTGTACTACTGAGTTGTTGGCTCAGCGCGATTATGATTCATCGCGCAGGTGATAGAGGAGATAAAGTTGAGGCAGAGAATTCCTCTAGACCTAGTTGAGGTTGTTTTGATTGTGAAGAGTTGGATTAAAGCTTAAAGATCAGTGAGTCAAGCTGCCAATCATGTATATATTTCATATTTTGTAATTTTTGAGGTTTAATGTATTTATATTTGTAAGTTTTGGATGTAACTTCCGTTGCGTAATAAACAAACGTTTTTATCTATTGTGTCTTATGATTTTCATTTCTCTTTATTTGATATTTCTTAAATTTTTAGTTTTACTTTAAATATGATTTGTGTATTTTTAAAGTGTGTCATTTCTATATTCAGTTTACGTATAATACGATCATATAAGCATGCTTTGTACGTATTCAGGATATAGGGGTGTTACAATTGTTTTGGTATCAGAGCCTAGGTTTGAGATTCTCAACCTAGGTAAAATGAAAGAAAAAGAATATTTTGACTTTAAAAGTTAGTTTTTGAATAACATACATGTTTGGTATTGGCAGTCTCTGATCTTTAATGAGATGTATTCTACTGTCTTTGCAGACATAGGTTGTGATGGATTCTCATTTACATCAGTCAGTAGAGGGTAGTGCGGAAAGTATAGCTTCTGATGAGGTTAGAGAGGGAACTAGAGTGGATAGTGCTGGAGAGGTACCTGCTTCTGTGTCGGTGAGACCAGCTAATGAGGAGGTTCCGCCAGTTTGGCTTAGGCATGTGGTTGATTTGTTGAGGCAAGCACCAGTGCAACCACCACCACCACCCCCACAGCCTTTGGTATCAGTGAGACAATATGATAAATTAAGGAAGTATGGAGCAGAGGATTTCTTGGGTACTATTGATCCAGCTGTAGCTGAGCAGTGGCTAGATAAAGTACAGAGAATATTTATTCAGTTGCAAGCCACTCCAGAAGAAAAATTTGATTATGCAAGATCATTGTTGCAGAAAGACGCATATGATTGGTGGAAGACAGTGCCCCATGCTATGGATGATCCACCAACATTATCCTATGATGATTTCCTATGGGAGTTTGAGCGGAAATATACTCCAAGGGAGTATAAAGATGTGAAGAAGATGGAGTTTCTGACCTTGAGGCAAGATCATAGGTCTGTGACGGAGTATGAGTTAGAATTTATTCGGTTGAGCCACTACGCTGGGGGAATTATTTCTGACGAGATTGATAGATGCAGGAGATTTGAGCAGGGATTGAGGCCCTCTATTATGTGTCTTGTGGCTGGATCTAGATATCATGATTTTTCCCAGCTTGTGGCAGCAGCTAGGAGTGTGGAGAGAGCTCAGGGTATTGCGGCTACTTCAGAGGAAGAGATCGGGGTTAGGAGACCCCAGTTTGAGGCAGGGTCTTCATCTGCGAAAAGAGGTAAAGGAAGTTTTGTTCCTCGGGTTAGTAGGAGTCAGAGGCTAGTTGGTAGGTCAGTACAGTTTCAGAGGCAGAGATCTAGACCTACAGTTTCAGTGGCAAGTGCTCCGACCCCAGTGATTCAGAGATCCACTCCACTTGTGTGTGCTCAGTGTGGTGGAACACATAGGGGTGCTTGTTGGAGGAATAGTGGACCAGCTATGTGCTTTAGATGTGGATCGCCTAATCATTTTGTTAGAGATTGTCCTGAGAGGCAGGAGCAGATGTCAGTAGATTCTGCAGCTTCTCGACCTAGTGTGAGGGGAGGTCGAGGAGGCAGAAGTTTCAGCAGAGGAGGCAGATCTGGGTTCAATTCTAGGGGAGGTTCTTCATCTAGGGAGAGTAGACCAGAGGAGGCTGGATCTTCTCAGAGGATTTATGTTATGCAGAGGCAGCCAGATGCTTCGGCAGTCATAGCTGGTACTTTCTCTTTATTTGGTATTTCAGTACTTGCTTTGATTGATCCAGGATCTACACATTCATATATTAGTGCATCTGTTTTGCCTGTGTCTGAATTGCATGCTGAATCCCTAGGATTTGATGTATTGGTGACAAATCCTTTAGGGCATAGTGTGGTTGTTAGTAAGGTGCACCGAGACAGTGCAGTAGTGGTGCAAGGTGAGGAGTTCCTTGGAGACTTAATTGAAATGCCTTTTAAAGAATATGATTTGATCCTAGGCATGGACTGGTTATCTAGACATGGAGCTGTAGTAGACTGTCAAAAGAAACTTGTTACTTTGAGAACTAGTGATGGTAGAGAGGTGACAGTATCTAGTGAGCAGGGACAGCTAGCATCCTTGTTTGTTGCAGCTGTTGCAGCTAGGAGGTTGATTAGAAAAGGGTGTGATGCTTATCTTGCTCATATTTTGGATACTAGAGTAGTGAGTTCTCACATTGATAGTATACCTACAGTTGCAGAGTTTACAGATGTGTTTCCAGAGGAGTTTCCAGGGTTGCCTCCTGAGAGAGAGGTGGAGTTTGGTATTGAATTATTGCCTGGTACCACTCCTATCTCTATTACTCCTTATAGAATGGCACCTGCTGAATTGAGAGAATTGAAGGTGCAGTTGCAGGAGTTATTGGATAAAGGGTTTGTTCGCCCTAGTGTTTCACCGTGGGGAGCTCCTATATTGTTTGTGAAAAAGAAGGATGGTACTATGAGATTGTGTATTGATTATAGGCAATTGAACAAGGTGACTATTAAAAATAAATATCCTTTGCCTAGAATTTATGATCTCTTTGATCAATTGAAGGGTGCAGCAGTGTTTTCCAAGATTGACTTGAGATCAGGGTACCATCAGTTGAGGGTTAGAGCTGAAGATGTTTCTAAGACAGCTTTTCGTACAAGATATGGGCATTATGAATTTCTAGTTATGCCTTTTGGTTTGACGAATGCACCTGCAGTTTTTATGGACTTGATGAATAGGGTATTTAGGCCCTATTTGGATCAGTTTGTGGTAGTTTTTATTGATGATATCTTGGTGTATTCGCGTAATGAAGAGGAACATGACAAGCATCTGCGGATTGTGCTGCAAATTTTGAGAGAGAAGAAATTGTTTGCTAAGCTGTCGAAGTGTGAGTTTTGGCTTGATCAAGTGACTTTTCTCGGTCATATAGTTTCAGCAGAGGGTATTAGAGTTGATCCGAGTAAAGTTGAAGCTATTTTGAATTGGAGTCCACCAAAGTCTGTGACTGAAGTTAGAAGTTTTCTGGGTTTGGCAGGCTATTACAGACGATTTGTGAAAGGATTTTCTTTGATAGCTACTCCACTTACCAGATTACTTCGAAAGGGAGTTAGATTTGTGTGGACAGATCAGTGTCAAGCTAGCTTTGAACATTTAAGAGAAATGTTGACTCAATCACCTGTTCTTACTTTACCTGTGGAAGATAAACCATATGTGATTTACAGTGATGCTTCATATAATGGTTTGGGTTGTGTGCTGATGCAAGAAGGTAAAGTTATAGCTTATGCTTCTTGACAGTTGAAACCGCATGAGCTCAATTATCTGACCCATGATTTGGAGTTAGCAGCCATAGTGTTTGCTTTGAAGATTTGGCGACATTATTTATATGGGGAGAAATGTTTTATTTATACAGATCATAAAAGTTTAAAATATTTGGGTGTCCAAAGAGAGCTCAATCTTCGACAGAGGAGATGGTTGGAGTTGATTAAAGACTACGACTGCCTGATTGATTATCATTCGGGTAAAGCAAATGTTGTTGCTGATGCCTTGAGTCGGAAGTCTTTAGCAAGTTTGACTATTTATTCGCTCTCGTTGCTTGTTGAGTTGAGAGCATTGCATGTTAGCTTTGTATCTTGTGATGATGGTGCATTGTTGGCACAGTTGCAATTGAAACCAGTATTGTTGGATCAGATTAAAGAGGCTCAATTGGCTGATGAGAAGATTCAAAAGATTGTTTCAGATTGCCAGAATGGAAAGAGTCGAGATTTTATTGTGAGAAGTGATCGGAGTCTTTGGTTTAAGAACAGATTGTGTGTACCTGATGATGCTAATTTGAGAAGGATCATTTTAGAAGGAGCACATCAGTCAGTATTTGCTATGCATCCGGGTAATACAAAGATGTATCATGATTTAAAGCAGTATTATTGGTGGTCCGGTATGAAGAGAGACATAGCGGAGTTTGTATCCAAATGTCTAACATGTCAGAGGGTAAAAGCTGAGCATCAAGTTCCCACAGGATTACTTCAACCGTTATCAGTGCCTGAATGGAAATGGGATAGAGTAACAATGGATTTTGTGTCTGGTCTACCATTGACACAAAGGAAGCATGATGTTATTTGGGTGATTGTTGATAGGTTGACTAAGACAGCTCATTTTCTTCCGGTTCGGATGGATTATACTTTGGAAAGGTTAGCTGAGCTGTATATCCATGAGATTGTGAAGTTGCATGGTATCCCAATTTCTGTAGTGTCTGATCGAGATCCCCATTTTACTTCAAGGTTTTGGAAGAGTTTACAGGGTGCTTTGGGTTCTCAATTACACTTCAGCACTGCTTTTCATCCGCAGACAGATGGGCAGTCAGAGAGAGTGATACAGATTATTGAGGACATGTTGAGAAGCTGTGTCATTGATTTCTCTGGAAGTTGGGATAGATACTTGCCACTTGTGGAATTTGCTTATAATAACAGTTATCAATCCAGCATTGGTATGGCACCATTTGAAGCATTATATGGTAGACGGTGTAGGACACCTCTATGTTGGAATGAACTTGGAGAAGGTAAATTAATTGGTCCTGATTTGATTAAAGAAACTGAAGAGAAAGTGAAAATGATTCGAGATAGGTTGAAAGCAGCTTCAAACCGACAGAAATCTTATTCAGATTTGAAAAGGAGAGACATAGAGTTTGATGTTAGAGATAAGGTATTTTTGAAAGTATCTCCTTGGAAGAAGATATTGAGGTTTGGTCGGAAAGGGAAATTGAGTCTTCGTTTCATTAGACCGTATGAAGTTTTGGAAAGAGTTGGGCTAGTTGCTTATCGGCTTGCTTTGCCACCTGAGTTCGATAGGATCCATAATGTATTTCATGTTTCTATGTTGAGAAGGTACAGGTCGGATCCATCTCATGTTTTGCCAATTGAATCTATCGAAGTAAGTTCAGATCTGACATTTGAAGAAGAACCAATTGCTATTTTAGCACGTGAAGTGAAAGAATTGAGAAATAAGAAAGTGCCACTTGTGAAGATTTTGTGGAAGAATCATGGGAGAGAAGAAGCAACTTGGGAGAGTGAGCAAGCAATGCGAGATCAATATCCTCAGTTGTTTCGGACTTGATGACAGGTAATTTCGAGGACGAAATTTCTTTTTAGAGGGGGAGAATTGTCATATCCCAAAATGTGCTCTAGAAGTATTGAGGTAATTGTTGTTTGATTTGAATTAAATGTATATGTGTTATGGGAAAGGAAAGAGTGTATATAGAGAAGTGTATATGTTGTTTATATGATAATATATATAACATATATGCAAGTCAAAAGACTGGTCAAGGGAAGAAGATATTTATTTAGTTATTTGTGAAATTACTAAAAGAGGGCAAGTGTTTTAAAGGAAATCAAAACAAATTGTATAAGGGTGTTTAGGTAATTGCTCATGTTGAGATACTTGGTGGAGATTTAAAGAAAAGTTGACTTTGTTTCTTCATTGTTCTTTTCTTCTTTTCTTTTTGTTGTGGCCGGCTCCTCCATAGACAAGGAAAAGCAAGTGAGCAAGAGAGGATTTTGATGTTCTAAGCTCAAATTGAAGGAAGATCTAAATGATCAAGTTGATGATTCAAGAAGTTTTATAACTTTGGTAAGTCCTCTTTTGATATCTTTGCTTATTTGAAGTTGTGTTGTGAAATTGATAGATGATTTAAGAGTGTGTTGTTTGATTGTGATATGTTTAAGAGTATTTGATTGAATTGATTATGGATTTTAAGGATGGATTGAAGAAAAAAATAAGTTGGTTGGAAGAGATGGTGTTGTATTTGTGTTTAGGGTTTTGTGATGATATTTGTGATTTGTATTTGTTATAGATGTGGAGTTGTTTTGGTATTTTTATAAGTTAAGATGGTTTTTGGGTATATTTTGTTAAGTTTGTTTGAAGAGGATGTTGGTGAAAAGAAGTGTTTTGTTGGGTGTTTTGTTGTTTGGCTGGAATCTGAGTTTTTGGTCTGACATGCCCATAAGCACGTCCAGAGTCTTAGGCATGTCAATTGTGTTGGAGGCAGTAGGTTTGACACGACCAGTAACACGCCCGTGTTATTGAGCGTGTCATAGCTACTGTGAGATTGGAGAGTTTACACGGCCATGAACACGTTCATGATGTTTGACGTGTTGATATTTTTCAGAGAGGCAGAATGTATTACATGCCCAGTGACACGCTCGTGGTTCTGAGCATGTAAAAGCTTCTGTGTTGTGAAGTTAGGGCACGGTCAGGGACACGCCCGTGTGGTTGAGCTTGTCATGTTTAGGGTTTTCCCTAGTTAACTCTTAATTTGATTATCTCATGTGTATCCCTAAGCAAGTGTATGTTATTATTTTTGGATTAGGTCTTGAAGAAAGTGATTTGTCATTGATCTAAGAAGTAAAAGAATCTTGGAAAAGGGAAAATGTTTAGAGTTGTGTGAATTGTTATTGAGGTAAGTACAAACCTTGCATTGTTGCATACATTCACTTGATATGACATCATTGTTATATATGAATAATGTTATATTTTGCACATTGTGAATCTTGTGAAATGTGATATATGTATAATGTGAATGAGATAATTGAGACATATATGCATATATGATTATGTTCAATGTAATTAATTATGAATATGTGAAAGATGATGTATTATATTGTGAATTGAGACATGATTGATTCAAATGTGATGAGAAGCCATTGTGAGTGGCTATGGGTATACAAATGAAAGTGTTGAGGCATGATTGCCTACTTGATATTGAGATACAAATTGAGAAAGAGAATAATGATATAATTGTATGTTTAATATGTTATTCAGTTTCAGAGTTCTGGATTTGGGTGGCATGCCTATGAAATTATGAATAGTAACAATCTTGCCGGGTTGAGGATCTCTTCAATTTGAGTTGAATTGAGGTCCAAGAGACTGGGTCTGTTACATTATGAGAATTGTGATTATGAGATATATGATTGGTAACAGTCTTGCCGGGTTGAGGATCTCCTCGATTTAGTCGGGTCGATGGTCCAAGAGACTGGGTCTGTTACAGGTAACAGTCTTGCCGGGTTGAGGATCTCCTCAATTTGTTGAGTTGATGGTCCAAGAGACTGGGTCTGTTACACTATCCATGGATAGAGATATATCTATATATGTGGCTTACGGGCTTGATTATTGTGATTATGAACCAAAGCAGTAACTCTGAATTCTGAATATCGCATTAAACACTTGTTGGCCCCATAGGTGTCTATGTCATGTTGATGTTATGAATGATGTTATAATGTGATGAAATAATGTAATATTCATGAAATATTGTATATTGAGTATGATCTTTATTGTTTGATTGTATATCATTGTTATTGATTAAACATAATAGCATTATGGTTTGTACTACTGAGTTGTTGGCTCAGCGTGATTATGATTCATCGCGCAGGTGATAGAGGAGATAAAGTTGAGGCAGAGAATTCCTCTAGACCTAGTTAAGGTTGTTTTGATTTTGAAGAGTTGGATTAAAGCTTAAAGATCAGAGAGTCAAGCTTCCAATCATGTATATATTTCATATTTTGTAATTTTTGAGGTTTAATGTATTTATATTTGTAAGTTTTGGATGTAACTTCCGTTGCGTAATAAACAAACGTTTTTATCTATTGTGTCTTATGATTTTCATTTCTCTTTATTTGATATTTCTTAAATTTTTAGTTTTACTTTAAATATGATTTGTGTATTTTTAAAGTGTGTCATTTCTATATTCAGTTTACGTATAATACGATCGTATAAGCATGCTTTGTACGTATATAGGATATAGGGGTGTTACAATTTACATGATTTTGAGACTTAACACATTTGGTTATAAATGTGTTAAGTAATCTATTACATTGTTAATATATTTGATTAATGTTATGATTTGTATAATGTGAAAGATATGATGATCATTCAAAAGGTATGTGCAATGCAATTGGTTATGATGAATACTTTAATGATGAATTGCTTTAATGTGAATTGAGATATGATGAGATGTGATGCCATTGTGGTTGTCTATAATGATTCAAATGAAATAAGTAGGCCATGTTTGCCTAGATGATGATGAATTTAAAATATATGTCCAATGCAATTGGTTTTGTATACTCTATTGATGAAATGTGACGCCATTGTTGTTTGCTATAATGATGCAAATGAGATGATTGAGGCATGGATGCCTAAATGATGATAAGAAAATGAGAATGAAATTGATAATGAAATAATGAATGAATTGTGTGTCTAATGTGTTATTCCATTTTCAGAGTTTTGTTGTTGGTGGCATGCCTAATGGTAACAATCTCTTGAAGCTAGGTTGGATCTAGTTCTTGAAGCCTAGTTGAGATGTTACAACCCTGGAAGCTAGGTTGGGTTTGGTTCTTGAAGCCAAGTTGGGTTGATACTTAGCATGCTTTGTTCCCCTTGAAGCTTGGTTGAACCTAATCCTTGAAGCCTAGTTGGGATAATGATAATGATAAATGTGATATTTGAACCAAAACATTAACTCTGAAAGTTGAATGGCATATTAGTGTCTTTTGGGCTCATGCTTGTCTTTGTTTCAATGTGATTCATGAATGGTGAAACAATTGAATAAAATAATGGAATGTAGTGTTATGAAAAATATTAATATAACATTTATGAATATTGTCTTTATTGTTGAAATGTGTGACATTGGCATTGTATTGAAGCATATTGTTATTGTGGTTTGTACCACTAAGCCGTTGGCTTAGCGCGATTTTGATTCATCGCGCAGGTGACAGGGTAGAGCCAGAGAGTTCATTTAGACCGAGTCAAGTCTAGATTTTGAAGTGTTGGTAGTGGGCTTAAAGATCGGAGACGAATCTACCAAACATGTATAAATGTTATGTTTTGTAAAATTTGATTTTGATGTTTATATATTTGTAAATACAGCTACATTTTCCGCTGCGTATTGAATGAACGTTTTTATCTATTGTGTTTTATGATATAACTTAAATGTTTAAATTTGCTCATATTATTGTATAAAGGCATAATTTGTTTGTTTAATAAACTGTGACATTGCTATATTCAGTATACGTATATTACGATTGTGGTAGTGTGTGTATACGGGGTGTAGGGGTGTTACACCCACAATGCCCGGTTCATTAGAACCGGCCTCCTTTACAAGTCTTAATATTATAAAATTCTTAAATATAATAATATTATCCATATTACATGAAACAATTAAAATAAAGCATCACTATATTAAAATCAAAGCAATGTCCAAACAAATCAAATAAATGGACACCCATCCGAAGATGGAAACATGTCCTTACATTGTCTACGTCTAAAACTAAATTGGTCACACATCGAAAGGTGGAAACATGTCCTTTACATTGGTCCAAAATATAAAAGCAATTTAAATTTCATGAAAAATAATTAATGAGGTACCCACAAAGTGGAAACATACCTCTTACAATTTTAATACCAAAATAAACAAATAATAATAATAATAATAATAATAATAAAGAAAATATCCATCCATGATAAATTAAATAAATCAAGCATTGAAATTAAATAAATCATCCATCAAAACATATAATAAACTACATAATCAAATCTAAAATTAAATAAAGCAAGTAAAGATACAAATTTAGGTTTGTGTCTCAATTTAGGGTTCTTCAATTAACATTTAGGGTTTTGGGATTTTTGGAATTATTATATTTATTATTTAGGCTACTGTGAGGATTTTTGAAAAAAATGGAATGGATTAGGGTTTTATAATTTTAAGAAAGTGGTAAGGTTTTTATTTAATCAAATTAGGGTTTAAGGCTAACATCATGAAATTAGGGTTTTGAAATATTAAGATGTTAGGATTTATAATTTTAAAAGATTAGGTTTTAGGTTCACTGGATTAGGGCTTTAGGTGTTGATGAACTTATCATAAAGTTTTGATGTTTTAAAAATTAGGGTTTAGGAAAACTAGAGTTTACTAGATTGGGTTTTGAGAAATAATAAGATAGTTTAGGGTTTTTGATATTTTGGAAAACATATTCGATCTTAGGATTTAAGAAAATAGTTTAGGGCTTTATAGAAATAATTAAGATTAAAGTTTTTAGAACCTGTAAAGAAGATTAGGGTTTAGAGAATTAAGAAGATATTTTGAAGTTTCGGACAAAAAAGTTAGGGTTTAGATGATTAAGAAAATAGTTCATTTTAATGTTTTGGAAATAGAAGGACAATTTAGGGTTTTAAAGTTTTGGAAACAGAAGAACAATTTATGGTTTTTGAAGTTTTGGAAATAGAAGAATAATTTATTATTTTTGAAGTTTTGGAAACAGAAGAATAATTTAGGATTTTTGAAGTTTTTGAAACAAAAGAATAATTTAGGGTTTTGGATAATTTAATCAATGACTTAGGCTACTAGACAATTTTAAGTTTTTAGTTTTTATAACATATGCAAGTGGAGTTTTGAAAACCAACTGATTAATGTATTAACTAAAGTAAACAATTAAAGTTATTAACACAAAGATCAAGTTACTACATATTCTTATTAATCAAAGAAAATGAAGCTGATGTGAACATATAATTTATGAATAAAGATCAAACCTGCGTAGTTGGTTCCACCAAAAATTTATTTCTGGATGAACAATAATAAAGGCAATGTTGCTGCCTTTGATGGATTGATGAATGCTTCTTGTTGCTAATTTCTTTTTGCCATCTCTTGCTCCTAGAGTTTTCTGTCTCCTTTTTCCTCTCAAGTCAGAAGTCCAAAGTCTCGATCTAGATCCCTCATTCTGTGTTTTAATGTGGTATTTGTAGGAAAAATAAAAAACCTATTTCTAATTGTCTAAGGAAATTAAAACCATTTAGGAAAAGAAATTAAAACCAAATAGAATTCAGTTTTGAAAAAAACTACGCTGGCGAAAAAACTGCTGCGGGTCAAAAATTGCTATCGAGGGGCTAGCTAGCCAATTCATTGCAGGAATTTCCTGTGGCAAATTGGCTTGTGCCCAATCGCCACAGGAATTAGCTCAAGCCAATTGGCCTTCGGCGACGAAAACTTTTGGTCGTCGATTTTTTCATTATCAATTTTTATTTATTTATTTATCTTTTTCTTTACCGTTACCTTTTTATTTTTATTAAAAATAAATTTTATTAGTAATGAATATTAAAATAAATATTATTTAATTAAAATACCATACAAATTATTTTGGACTATATAAAAAATATTGGATTAGATTGGGTCAAAAATTAAGGGTCTACAGTTTGCCCCCTACTTGAGCAATCTAAGACTACAACTAAAGAGAGCAAAAAGCAATGTGCTTTAGACTAATTTTAGATGAAGATGGATATTTGGATTTGATTTGGACCTGAGATTGAACTTGATTTGGGTATTTGGACCTGACGCTATATTTGATTTGGGTACTTGGACCCTAGATTGGGTTCTTAGACCCGAGATTAAATTTGATTTGTGTACATGGACATGAGATTGGGTGCTTGGACTCAAGATTGATTTTTATTTGGGTATTTGGACCCGATATTGGGTGCATGGACCCAAGATTGAATTTGATTTGGGTACTTGGACCTGAGATTGGGTGCTTGGACCCGAGATCGGATGCTTGGAACTAAAATTGAATTTGATTTGGATACTTGGACCCGATATTGAATTGGGTACTTAGACCTGAGACTGGGTACTTGGACCCAAGATTGGGTACTTCGACTCAAGACTAAATTTGATTTAGGTACATAGACCCGAGATTGGGTACTTGGACCCAAGATTGAATTTGATTTGGGTACTTGGACTAGAGATTGGGTACTTGGACTCGAGATTGAATTTGATTTAGGTACTTGGGTACTTGGACCCAAGACTGAATTTGATTTGGGCACTTAGACCTAAGATTGAATTTGATTTGGGTACTTGAACCCGAGATTAAATTTAATTTGGATACTTGGATACGAGATTGAGTACTTGGACCCAAGATTGAATGTGATTTGGGTACTTATACCTGAGATTGGATACTTGGACCCATGACTGAATTGGGTACTTAGACCCAAGACTAGGTACTTGGACTCGAGACTAAATTTGATTTGGGTACTTGGACCCGTGACTGGGTACTTGGACTCGAGACCGAATTGAATTTGGGTGCTTGGACCCAAGACTAAATTTGATTGGGTACTTGGACCCGAGACTAGATTGGATTTGGGTACTTGAACTCGTGACTAGGTACTTGGACCCGAGACTGAATTGAATACTGAATTGAATTTGGGTACTTGGACCTGAGATTGGGTACTTGGACCCGAAAATGGATTGAATTTGGGTACTTGGACCTGTAACTGGTACTTGGACCCATGACTAAATTGAATTTGGCTACTTAGACCCGAGATTGAATTTGATTGGGGTACTTGGACCCATGACTGGGTACTTGAACCCGAGATCGAATTGGATTTGACTGAACTTTTATCAGTGAGGATTCTGGCTTAACTGGTTGTTCCATTCTTTTGTTCTTCCTTTTGCAAAAATTCAGCTATTTTTAGTTGTCCCTCATATCTTCTCCTTGCCCCCTGCGTGGGAAAATATTTGCAAGCGAGTTTGAAAATGTTTGGTATATAAACTCAAAAAATTGAAAAGGAGAAACTTTGCCCCCTGTGTAGGCTCAAACCAAAGATTTTTTTCATGCGAGCTTTGATTGATGTTTTTATTGTCTAACTCTTCGCACAAACATGCATTTCTTCTCTTTGCAAAATTACTGGAGCTTTCTCAAGCAATGGGCTTTCCATGCCCCCCTGATTTGATATCTTCTTTTGATTCTTTACTTCACAGGGTGTTTGTTGTTCACTTTGACAAAGAATAGACAATACAAGACAAGAAAGTGCAATGTGATATGCTCATGTATGCATGATATGCATGAATAATACTTACAATGGTTCCATCGACTCACAGACTGAGGTTATCAGCTGAAGTGTTCTCATAGATTTCCTCCAGATGCCTGTTTAGGTCATGCACTAGAATGGCAAAAGGCTTCGCTTTTATGGCTTTTTATATTTGAGATATTAAAAACATGAATAATGGAGGCCCTAAGCAGCAGAGATACATCCATTTCATACTAGAATTCAGCACACCAGTTGGTAACTTTTCACATCCTTTCCAATAATTATTTCCTTTGCCCAATGTGTCCTTTGAGGTTCGATGATTCGACATACTTCCCTTAACTTGAAGTCTTTGTAAATTTTTTTTGAATTTTTTTTTGAATTTTGAATTTTGAATTTTGAATTTTGAATTTTGAATTTTGATTTTGAAGTCAAATATTGGCTTTGCCAAATAAATGTCAATTTACCTCAGGACTTGATTTTTCAAATTAACATATCTATAACATGACAACCCCCTAGTTATCGTACTAAACTTGGGAGTCATTTCTATTTAAGTAAGAATTGTTGCACTTCAGATAGGCACATACACATTACTTGGCTAAAGGTCTCATTTTTAAATATTGTCTATCTCATATGCATGCTTATCCAAACTATCACCACTAATAGACTCTACCTACCAAGAGAGATCAACAGGTCTTCGATAGGCTTGAAATGGGGTCTATAAGGGACATGGGTTAAATGAAGGCCATTTTGACATTGGAGTTGATGTGACACAATGGACAAACCTTCACACTACAAACTGCTTGTTGGAACTTTAGACAGTTGGGAGCATGAAAAGATAAAGCTTTGAGTATCCTCCCATCTTCTTGGCATTAATCTACATCTTGATTGGGACAGTCTTCATTTCTTTTCTTCTTTTCCCTTTTCTTTCTCTGTATTTTTCTTACTCTTCCCTTTTCTTTCTCTTTATTTTTCTTACTCTTCCTTTTCTTTGAGCATTTTATTATTTTGTCCTTCTTCTCTATAGGATTGTTAAGCATAGGACTTTCAAAAATTGGGTGACCTTTCTCCTTTTCCTCCATTTTTGATTGAAGCTTTTGTTGGGTTGGACCAATTCAAGTCAAACTATCTTTATAAACTAAATGGAAGCCTTTTGTTGTCTTAGGTAAAAGAGAACTCAGTTGGCTTTCCGAACCATTTTGGGTTTTCTCTTTTTTTCTTCTTCTCTTTTTTTTCTTTTGTCCTTTTTTTATTTTCTTTTCTTTCCTTTTTTTTCTTCTTCTTTTCTTTTCTTTTTCTTTTTTTTTTTTTGGATCTAGCTCTAAAAGACTTGTCATGTTTATACCAAGTTGGGTTTCTAATAATGAATGAGTGGAGTGACATAAATCTCCTTTAACAAGGATAAATCATTTGTTGCTCTGATGTTATCTTGATAGATTGGAGATATTAGGTGAATTTCAACTACCCTTATGGTCTTGAAAACATCAACTATCCTTATGGCTTTGGCTATGCATTCCATTCTTTAATCTTCTTGCCTCTTCATCTTAGTGGTCATAAGACTTGTCAAAAGTATCACAACAGCTCAGGGTAGCTAATGAAAAGAAAGCAAAAATTTTATGAAGGCTCAAAGGGATAACTAGGGATTGATATTTAATAGGGTGGATACTAGTTGTTGGCTAACCAAACAATGCTTAGATCATCTCTCCCTTAAATAAGCAGAGTTCAATTTCGCCTTGAAAGTTTGTCAAAGCATGTTCTAAGATTGACTAGGACCTAGACAAAGGTAATTATGCAGGAGCCCTCTCTAAGTAAGCATACACAACTCAATGCTATAGAGTAATTCCCTCACCTAGTAAAGTCATTCAAATCATGATTCCTAAATATATTAATTTATGAACATCAATCTAGATTCCTCATCGGTTATGCACCAAAATGAGCAAAGACCAACAAAAATTTTAATGAAAGTAATTTATTCAAACAACTTTAAATTTGAAAAACACGATTGTTCCATAAAACACCAAATAAAGAAAATAAGAAAAACAAACAAGCCAAGGAAAGTTTGTTGAGTTAAGTTTATTCTCCTTTCACATCTTCATTATTCCTATCTTGAAAGGATGATAAAACAAAATCTTCTTCCAATCCTTTTCCTACCATGAAGGTTGCTGGTGGTGGCACCTAGTTGAACCTTGGGAAAGGATTACTTTTGGTATTAGGCTTATCCGGCTAAGGCAACTTGCCATTATCAATTAAATTCTGGATCTCATGCCTTAACTTCATACAGTTGTCCATTTCGTGTCCAGGTCTTTGATGGAATTAGCAAAATGCATTAATATCAAAGTTAGGTGGAAGAGGATTAGGCAAAGGATGAGGAGTCAAGGGTTGTAACAATCCCTTCTTTTGTAGCTTATTGAGAACCCAGACAACGACTTTCCTAATTCTGAAAACTGCCTCATTCCTCCTTGACTAGTGGCATTAATATCAGCTTCATTTTGTGTACTTTGATTGCTAGGCTGATAATTCCCTTTCTCATTCCTTCTTGCCGAAAAGTGGTTCTTCTCCCTTTCCCACTCTTTGATTTTCAAGATAGCTTGCAAAAGATCTTTGAAATCACGGATGAGTGTATGAGACATCCTTTCACGAAGACTAGGCAACACCCCTCTCATAATCATCCTTATTTGATAGATTCATCGGGCCTTTTCTTGAGCAAAGCAGCCATATTTCTCCATCTTTTCACATAGTCCACAAAATTCTCATGTTGTCATTGCCTAATGGCTTCCACCTCCATCAAGGTTACTTCCAGCTTGATATTGTACCCATATTGCTTAATGAAAGCCTTGTACAACATGTCCCAATCTTTCTGAGTACTTTCCTCTAAGGTGTTGAACCAATTTTGGACAATAGGGTCCAATGAGAGCATAAAATACCTTAGAGTTTGAGCTTTAGTAGCTCGGGCAGACTGCATAGCAGTGATGTACTGCTTAACATGGAGATGAGGATTTATAGTACCATTGTACCTAGCGAAGGAAGACATCTTGAACTTGTAAGGGACCTCCTCATCTTGTTCAAATAGTTTGTCAACCTCGGACTTCTCTTCAGTTTTTAGCTTCTTCTCAAATTTCTTTTCCAAGTCCGCAATCATCTTTTCAACATCTGAAGTTTCAGTTTTCTCCACAACTGATCTTTAAACAATCTTTGCCTCTTTCTTCTTGTCTTGAGGATCTTGGAAGTATTGAGCCCAATCATCATCATCATCAATGATCACCTTATCATCATCAAAAACCACTTAACCAACTTTAGCCTTCCCCTTGTCTTTTTGGCTTCATGGTGCTAGCTGATGCTTCGGCATTGTCTCCTAAAATTGCAGCCAATTGGTTCTTCATGGTCTCAGCTAGGGCCTCTTTTATTTCTTCCATCTTGGCATTGAGGGCATCATCCAACATTCTTTGAATTTGTTCGGGCTCCATTACTTTTGGTGAGAAAGTGATTGAGTCGTTGCAAGATTCTTCGTCTCTGGCATAGGTCGGATTATCGTAAGCTTTTGAATTGTTGTAATCTAGGGCTATGAGCCAGAGAGGATCAATAATATGAGATGCAAATGTATGTATGCATGTATGTATGTATGTATGTATGTATGCATAAACAATAAATAAACAAGGATAAATAGGACATTGTTGCACTCGAATTAAGTACTACTACAAAGCGACACTCGCAAGTATATGAGGTAATTGTTGTAACGATGATTGCCCCAAGGTCGTCTCACAAGGAAGGTGTTGTTCGTAATAATTTGATTAAAGCAATTAATTTAAAAATAAGAGTTTAATGTTTTGGAATGGTGCAAGAACAATATAAACCTAAAAGTACGTGCATAATCATTAATGTGTGTGATGGTTGTATAAGATCAATACAATTCTAGGAATGGTGCCTAGGGTTGTAGGTCAACTTAATCATAGCTCAATTCTCAAATTATCCAATAATATAACCTTGTATATTAATTTGTTCCTTAAGGTTAATTAGTCAATTACCAATCCATTAGTTTTCACATTCATGAATTAACAATAACCAATTATTTTACATTTGCAAATTATGAAACCCTTGAACTTATATTTCTAATTCATTCATAGGGTGGTTAATTGTATAGTTCCGATATCGAATTTCACCTCTCGGTCCGTCATTCAATATTAAAAGATTAATAGGTAGCTAATCTATCAACCTAACATTCAATACAATACAATCAACCAACAACAAGGTACATTAATGGAAATATCAAATCAAGGCATTTAATCAAATCTACTATAAACCCTAGGCATGGGTAATTTAGCTCAACATCATCATTTTAAAACAAACATTCATCTCAATATAAACCATATACAAATTGTTCATTGTAATATCAATTCTCTTAATACAGCAACAACAATATAGAATGAATTAAAAGAGAGAATAGAAAAACCCCTTGTGAAGATGCCAAGAGTAGGATTACTAGTCCTGCTCCTAGCTCCACTTTGATATATGATGAATAACTCAAGCCCTCTTTGATTGATGATTCACCCTTTTAAATATGGAATGGAGCTTGCTCAAGTCACCAAACCTTCATTTGATTATACCTTTGGAAGATGGAATGGAGCTTTCTCAAGTCACCAAACCTTCAATGAAGCTTTCTTCAAACACCAATCTTCAAGAGCTTGTTAACCCAATTTATCCCAAAGAACCAAATTGAAGCTTGTCTATGGAAGATGGAGAGATGGAAATGGAGGATGAGGATGAAGAACCAAGGAGAGTGTCACCCTCTCCAACGTGTTTTTCTTTCTTTCATTTCCTTCTATTTTTAATTCCTTAAAAATTCAAACCCATGCCTTCCAACTCACACCACTCTCCCTTGTCTCCCACATTATATTTGTTTTATATTTCTTTCCACAAAATTAGGCAAGCTTTTCTTTTCTTTAATATTTCTTCTGGCAAAAGTTAGTTCTTTGTCCCCCACTTTGTCCACACCTCTTGTGAGATAATTCAAATATTCAAGGTGATCAAGGGTGACACGGCCAAGCTCCTGGTCGTGTCTCTTAATTTGCTTAGGACACGGCCAAGCTTGCTGGCTGTGTCACTTGCTGCCATTTCTTTTCCTTCTTTTCTTGTAGGTGACACGGCCAGTCTCTTGCTAGTGTCTCCTTCTGTTTGTCAACTTCGATTAATTTTCTTTTATTGTGACACAGCCAAGCCATTGGCCATGTCACTTTGCTTTGAGCTTAAGGTGAGACATGGCTAGTGGCTTGGCCATGTCTCTTGGGTGTGTTCACTTCTGCCTTGCTTTTTGCTCTTCTTTGCTTTGAGTTTAAGATGGGACATGGCCAAGCTCCTGACATGGCTAGTGGCTTGGCCATGTCACTTCCTTGTGTCAAGTTTTGCCTTCTTTTCTTTTCTTTCTTTGGTTTCTTTGTTGTTTTTCTTTAAGTGAGAGGCCGTGTCTCATGGCTGTGTCATGTTCTGCCTTGATTTCATTAAAGGGACATGGCCAAGCTTGCTTTGGCTTTGCCATATCTTGCTTGATTCATGTTTTTCCAACATTGTTTTGATCATCCAAGGGAGTTTTTGCACTTTAACCTAAAACAAACACTTCAAACAAGCTTTAAACAAAAATCAAGTGAAATATTAACTAAAAACACATAATATTACTCTAAAAATAGAATCATAAATGATCTAAACAAATACCCCACACTTAATTCCTTGCTTGTCCCCAAGCAAGGTTAAAATCAAAACAAACTAAGCATGACAAATTTTGTTAAGTTTAAGAGTTATAAGGATGCATCAAGACTCCCATCTTATTAAATCCACAATCATTATCGAATCAAGAACAATCAGTACTCAAGCAATTTAATTGATGATCCGTGCATACCAAAAATTATCACTCCCTCACAAAATCTCTTAAGTGTTTAATTAGGTAGTGTTTAAGCTCTCGACATTCAATGAAAGATTATCGCCATAGGCTTTCTTATCAATCAAATCTCCACCACCTAATTACAATCAAGCATCAATCATATGGTCTTTCATTGGGTTGTAATGGGGCTAAGGCAAAGGCATGGCATTTATGAAATGTGAGCTTATTTATTAAGTTCAAGAACACTTCAAGAATGAAGTAACCGATCGTATATATATACCCCAATAATTCCAAAACACCTTCCATTCACCTACCACTAAGCATATAAGAGCTTTTCAAGGGAACTCACTTATTAAATCTTGCAATGATTATTCCCACACTTATTCCAACCCTTTCAACAAGAACAATAATTATTCTTATTTTTTTTCTTTTTTTTATATATATATTTTTATTTTGCAACTAAAGAACATATTGGTTTGCACTCTTAGACCTACTAAATTTAACCCCACACTTAATTCAACACAACACTCTATCATAAATGCTCTTAAAATGCACTTGACCTAATGAAAGGGTAAGAGACAAAATAGCATGATTCAAAGTTAGTAATGTTGTGAAAAAGAAAGAAAAGGAGAAATGAAATAGGCTCAAAATTGGCTAACTAAGGTAGAATATAGGGTTGGTCTTTTTTAAGCCAAAGTGGGTTCACCTAATTGCCTTAATCATTTTGATGCCTAATTAAAATTTTTATGCAGTCTCAAAATGCAAGTTCTAGCAATTCATCAATCACAGATATTCACACACAAAAAGAATGATAAGTTGATGGCTCAATTCCTCACTAGGTTAAGGGCAATGCAAGGAAAAACTAACAAAATTGACAATAAGCACCAATTCTACTCAATTCTCAAATTCATGCTTCAAAAATTCAAAGGTCATCTATCAACAATCTTATAACAATTGAACTTTTCAAAATTCATTTATTCAAAGAAAAATAAGAAAAACATTAACTAAACTTAAACAAAAACAAGTTAAAAGTAAAAACACAAAATGCACCCCACACTTAAAGATTAACATTGTCCTCAATGTGAGCATGCATAAATTAATAGAGAGAAATTTAGATGAAACCTGATTTCCATCGTTCCCATATATGATGTGCAATTGTACTTCTACCCATAATGAATTTGTCACTCATGTCTAAAAGGATGGATAGCATACAACTCCGAAGGATACCCGATGTATTGCTACTCCAAAATAGCATTATTTGAAAAGCAACTGTCCTAAAGGGACACGTGAAGGTCATCTTGGGGTAATCCTCCAGTGCTATAGGTACTTTGTAAAATTCTTTTTCATTGTGCAACATGGTTTTATCTGTTTTTTGCTCTTCCTCACCGCCAAGAGTAGAAGAGATGATTTTTACCAAGTTTGTTTGAATCACTTCTTCATCCACTTTAACAATGTCAAGTCCCCACTCAACAACCTCAGCATCTAAAATTAGCTTAGACTCCTCAAGTTCTGAATTGAAAATTTTAGGCTCTCCTTCCAAGGTCATGGCCATCTCAAGCTCATCATTACTATCTTCACTATCTTTCTTTGAGGACATGTTGCAGAGTTCAAAAAGTTGCATACCTCACTTCTCATCCTTTAATCTACTTGGGAATGGAATTGGTGGCATATAAGGATTTGAAGGTTCATGCAATTTTGTTGAAGTCGATGCTTCCAAATTCTCCTTCTTCTTTGATTGACTTGGCTCCTCTATGTTGGGTTGTATCTCCTTGACATTTTCTTTTTGATTAATACCTGCATCAAAGAAATCACAAAATTTGTTATATATCACCTGTTCACTCCTTAAATTTGTGATTGCATTGACTTGCTTTAATTGGCTAGGAAATTCCTCTTTTTTGGTGTGCTTAGAGTTGATTTGCTAGTTGCCCAATTTGAGTTTCCACCTTCTTCATTGATACCTCCAAAGAATCAAACCTCTCATTGTTCCCTTCCTGATTTTGTGTGCTAATTTGAATGAAAGCATTCAAACTATCTTCCACTGTGGGTTTCTTGCATTGAGGTTGATTTTTTGTGCTAACTTGAATGAAGGCATTCAAACTATCTTCCAAAGTGGGTTTCTTAAGTTGATCCTAATTTGGTGTGGTAATTTGAATAAAGGCATTCAAACTATCTTCCAATGTGGGTTTTTTAAGGTGATATTGATTTGAGCATTGTTCTTGAAAGTAAGAACTTCTTTGGTTAGGTTGAAAAAATTATTGAGGTGGAATTTGCTGTTGTTTGTCCCAAGAAAAATCTGGGTAGTTTCTCCAATTTGGATTTTAAGGATTGGAATATGAGTCATTTCTACCCCTTGGTTTGAAACTTTCAAAGGCATATTCTTCCTCTTGCCTCTCTTGGTATTGTTCAAAACCAATTGAACACATGTTTACACTATGTCCTATAATGCCACATGCTGGACATACTTCACGAGTAGGCATAGGTGTTTTTCCTCTTGCATTTAGCATCGTAAGTTGATTCATTAATTCTGCTAATTGCCATGCCATGTCAGAATTAGAATTATCATCATAAAATTCCCCGTGCCTTGAAAATTGCATCTTTTCAAAAAAAAAACTTAGTAATTTAAAGGAAACAAACAAATAATTAAATTAAAAAAAATCAAACAAAACAAACAAACAATTAAGTTAAAAAAATCAAAATATTACTACTTAAGCAGACTTCTCTGGCAGCGGCACCAAAAACTTGTTGCGCTTGGATTAAGTACTACTACAAAGCGGCACTCGCAAGTATATGAGGAAATGGTAGCAACAATGATCGTCCCAAGGTCATCACACAAGGAAGGTGTTGTTCATAATAATTTGATTAAAGCAATTAATTTTAAAAAAAGAGTTTGATGTTTTGGCATGGTGCAAGAACAATTTAAACCTAAAAGTACGTGTGTAATCATTAATGTGTGTGATGGTTGTACAAGATCAATATAATTCTAGGAATGGTGCCAAGGGTTGTAGGTCAACTTAATCAAACCTCAATTCTTAAATTATCCATTAATATAACCTTGTATGTTAATTTGTTCATTAAGGTTAATTAGTCAATTACCAATTCATTAGTTTTCACATTCATGAATTAACAATAGCCAATTATTTTACATTTGCAAATTATTTAAACCCTAGAACTTATATTTCTAATTCATTCATAGGGTGGTTAATTGTATAGTTTCGATATCAAATTTCATCTCTCAATTCGTCATCCAATATTAAAAGATTAATAGGTAGCTAATCTATTAACCTAACATTCAATACAATACAATCAACCAACAACAAGGTACATTAATAGAAATATCAAATCAAGGCATTCAAACAAATCTACTACAAACCCTAGGCATGGGTAATTTAGCTCAACATCATCCATTTAAAACAAACATTCATCTCAATAAAAATTTCATTTTAATATAAATTCTCTTAATACAACAACAACAATATAGAAATGAATTAAAAGAGAGAATAGAAAAACCCCTTGTGAAGATGCCAAGAGTAGGACTATTAGTCTTCCTCCTAGCTCCACTTTGATGTATGATGAAGAACTCAAGCCCTCTTCGATTGATGATTCACCCTTTGAAATATGGAATGGAGCTTTCTCAAGTCACCAAACCTTCGTTTGATTATACCTTTGGAAGATGGTATGGAGCTTTCTCAAATCACCAAACCTTCAATGAAGCTTTCTTCAAACACCAATCTTCAAGAGCTTGTTAACCCAATTTATCCCAAAGAACCAAATTGAAGCTTGTCTCTGGAAGATGGAGAGATGGAAATGGAGGATGAGGATGAAGAACTAAGGAGAATGTCATCCTCTCCAACGTGTTTTTCTTTCTTTCATTTCCTTCTCTTTTTAATTCCTTCAAAATTCAAACCCAGGCCTTCCAACTCACACCACTCTCCCTTGTCTCCCACATTCTCTTTGTTTTATATTTCTTTCCAAAAAATTAGGCAAGCTTTTCTTTTCTTTAATATTTCTTTTGGCAAAAGCTAGTTCTTTGTCCCCCACTTTGTCCACACCTCATACAAGATAATTTAAATATTCAAGGTGATCAAGGGTGACACGGCCAAGCTCCTGGCCGTGTCTCTCAATTTGCTTAGGACACGACCAAGCTTGCTGGCCATGTCACTTGCTGCCATTTCTTTTCCTTCTTTTCTTGTAGATAACACGGCCAAGCTTCTGGCCGTGTCACATGGCTTGGCCGTGTCTCGTGCCAGTGTCTCCTTCTGTTTGCCAACTTTGTTTAATTTTCTTTTAGTGTGACACGGCCAAGCCATTGGCCGTTTCACTTTGCTTTGAGCTTAAGGTGAGACACGACTAGTGGCCTGGCCATGTCTCTTGGGTGTGTCCACTTCCGCCTTGCTTTTTGCTCTTCTTTGCTTTGAGTTTAAGATGGGACATGGCCAAGCTCCAAGTCGTGTCATGTGACACGGCCAGTGGATTAGCCATGTCTCTTGCCTATGTCAAGTTCTGCCTTCTTTTATTTTCTTTCTCTGGATTCTTTGGTTTTGATCTTTAAGTGAGACATGACCAGTGGCTTGGCCGTGTCTCATGGCCGTGTCATGTTCTGCCTTGATTTCTTTGAGGGGACACGGCCAAGCTTGCTTTGGCTTGGCCATGTCTTGCTTGATTCATGCTTTTCCAATATTGTTTTGATCATCCAAGGGATTTTTTACACTTTAATCTAAAACAAACACTTCAAACAAACTTTAAACAAAAATCAAGTGAAACATTAACTAAAAACACATAATATTACTCTAAAAATACAATCATAAATGATCTAAACACTTATAACTTCTACATACGAATGGCGAGTCTCTTTTCCTAGGTAATATGGTCAACAAATTACCAACATGGGGTATCTTGTTATATTTTAAAAAATGGAAATCAGTTCATGATAATTCCCATTAATTAGGCTTTAATCCATCCAACCAACTAAAGTAGCTTTTATGCTATATTGGATTAAAACTATATTAAAAGGTTTATTATAAATAGATTTCTCACTTGAAAAAGTAACTAATGATTCATGTCAAAAACAAGCCCATGATTAATAACTCTTAGTATAAGCTAGGCTCACAATTGATTTTTGGTATTTCATAATTGACCTAAATATTTGTAAGCTCTTTTAAAGGTTGGATGAAATGCAAAAATAATTTTGTTTGAGAAACCCATTGTAAAAAGATTTTTAGAAAAAAATAGATTTTTAACTTTGTATTTGAGTCATGAGAAAAGAATTTTTGATTTGTTTTTAGAAAAGTTTTATGTCCAAAGACCATCTTGAAAAGTTTTGAAAATAGCTTTGGTCTTTTGGATTTTAAAGAAAAATTTATTTGAGCTCATAATGTATTTAGGTCATATTAGAAAAAGAACAAACCAAATAAGTCATGGTTTAAGCCAAGATAAATTAACCATAGTCAAATAGCAAGCATTTGGGGTAAAACATAAGGAAAGTAACTAGGCCAATTACATGAGCTGTAGTCTTTGAGTTGAAAGGCTTAGGTTTCCATAGCAAGTATATACCAAAAGGTAAAGGCTATGAGTGGTTATGCCATGCTCAATCTCCATACCTTAAGTGAAAGTATGGTATCCCTCACATAACACAACACGATGTCCTAACTCACGCACACGATGAAATCTAAATGATGCAATGGATAATATCATGATAAAAAAGAATATAATAATAAAAAGACCAACGGAATCAACTTCTCTTATCCCCAGTGGAGTCGCCATTGTGAGCGGGGATTTTTTCCCCCACTCTCGGTGGAATGGTTCTTATAACTTTGGCACTGTTTAGGCTCGGGGCCTTAGAGAACACGGGCCTAAGCCCGAAGAAAATGGAGTCACCACCCGGACGGGCTGGAAAAAAGAAAGGGGTGGATAACTCAATTCCTAAGGAATCCCTAACCCCCTAATGGGCTTGAAAAGTTGGGTACGTGTGGGGAAGGTGAGAAATGGCCGAGTACACCCACAACGCCCAGTTCATTGGAACTGGCCTCCTTTGCAGGTCTTAATATTATAAAATTCTTAAATATAACAATATTATCCATATTACATGCAACAATTAAAATAAAGCATCATTATATTAAAATCAAAGCAATGTCCAAACAAAGCAAATAAATGAACACCCATCCAAAGATGGAAACATGTCCTTACATCGTCAATGTCTAAAACTAAATAGGACACCCACCGAAAGGTGGAAACATGTCCTTTACATTGGTCCAAAATATAAAAGCAATTTAAATTACATAAAAAATAATTAATGAGGTACCCACAAAGTGGAAACATACCTCTTACAATTTTAATACCAAAACAAACAAATAATAATCATAATAATAAAGAAAATATCCATCCATGATAAATTAAATAAATCAAGCATTGAAATTAAATAAATCATCCATCAAAACATATAATAAACTACATAATCAAATCTAAAATTAAATAAAGTAAATAAAGATACAAATTTAGGTTTATATCTCAATTTAGGATTCTTTAATTAACATTTAGTGTTTTGGAATTATTATATTTATTATTTAGGCTACTGTGAGGATTTTTGAAAAAAATGGAATGGATTAGGGTTTTTTAATTTTAAGAAAATAGTCAGGTTTTTGGTTAATCAAATTAGGGTTTAAGGCTAACATCATGAAATTAGGGTTTTGGTACCTTAAGACGTTAGGGTTTATAATTTTAAAAGATTGGGTTTTAGGTTCACTGGATTAGGGCTTTAGGTGTTGATGAACTTATCATAAAGTTTTGATGTTTTATGAATTAGGGTTTAGGAAAACTAGGGTTTACTGGATTGGGTTTTGGGAATTAATAAGATAGTTTAGGGTTTTTGATATTTTGGAAAACATATTCAATCTTAGGATTTAAGAAAACAGTTTAGGGTTTTATAGAAATAATTAAGATTAAAGTTTTTAGAACCTATAAAGAAGATTAGGGTTTGGAGAATTAAGAAGACATTTTGAAGTTTCAGACAAAAAAGTTAGGGTTTAGATGATTAAGAAAATAGTTCAGGGAAAAAAATTAGGGTTTTAAAGTTTTGGAAACAGAAGAACAATTTAGGATTTTTGATGTTTTGGAAACAGAAGAATAATTTAGGGTTTTTGATGTTTTGGAAATAGAAGAATAATTTAGGATTTTTGATAAAGTTTTGGAAACAGAAGAATAATTTAGAGTTTTTGAAATTTTGGAAACAGAAGAATAATTTAGGGTTTTTGATAATTTAGTCAATGACTTAGGCTACTAGACGGTTTTAAGTTTTTAGTTTTTATAACACATGCAAGTGGAGTTTTGAAAACCAACTGATTAATGTATTAACTAAAGTAAACAATTAAAGTTATTAACACAAAGATCAAGTTACTACATATTCTTATTAATCAAAGAAAACGAAGCTATTGTGAACATATAATTCATGATTAAAGATCAAACCTGCGTAGTTGGTTCCACCAAAATTTGATTTCTGGATGAACAATAACAAAGGCAATGTTGCTGCCTTTGATGGATTGATGAATGCTTCTTGTTGCTAATTTCTTTTTGTGGTCTCTTGCTCCTAGGGTTTTCTGTCTCCTTTTTCCTCTTAAGTCAAAAGTCTAAAGTCTTGATCCAGATCCCTCATTCTGTGTTTTAATGTGGTATTTATAAATAAAATAAAAAACCTACTTCTAATTGTCTAAGGAAATTAAAACCATTTAGGAAAAGAAATCAAAACCAAATAGAATTCAATTTTGAAAAAAACTGCACTGGAAAATTGGGCTAGCAAAAAAACTGTTGCCGGCCAAAAATTGCGAGCAAGGGGCGGTCCAACCAATTCGCCGCAGGAATTTGCTGCGGCGAATTGGCCCAAGTCAATTGGCCTTCGGCGACGAAAATTTTTCGTCGTCGATTTTTCCATCGCAGATTTTTATTTATTTATTTATTTATTTATCTTTTTCTTTACAGTTACCTTTTTATTTTTATTAAAAATAAATTTTATTAGTAATGAATATTAAAATAAATATTATTTAATTAAAATACCATAAAAATTATTTTGGACTATATAAAAAATATTGAACCAGATTGTGTCAAAAATTAAGGGTCTATAAGAGGGCTCCTGCATAATAACCTTTGTCTATGTCCTAGTCAATCTTAGAACATGCTTTGATGGACTTTTGAGGCAAAATTGAACTCGGCTTATTTTAGGTAGAGATGATATAGGCATTGTTTTATAAGCCAAGAACCGGTATCCACCCATGTTAACATCAATCCTTAGTTTTTCCCCTTGAGCCTTCATGAGATTTTAGCTTGCTCTTTATTGGCTTGCATGCCCGATAACCTATCCTAAGCTATTGTGACTCTTGTGACAAATAAAATGATCACTAAGATGAAGAGGCAAAAAGATCAAAGAAAGGAATGCATAGTCAAGACTATAAGGATAGTTGAAGTTCTCAAGACTATAAGAGTAGTTAAAGTTCACCTGATACTAGACCTAATATCTCCAATCTCTCAGGGCAGCAAATGATTTATTCTTGTTGAAGAAAGCTCACTCTACTCCACTCATCTCAAAAACATAGAGTGGTGCAGACAAAACAACTTTCTTAGAGTTAGACTAAAAGAAAAAAGAAAAAGAAAGAAAAAAAAAAGAAGGAACAAGAAAGAAAAGAAAAAGAAAAGAAGAAGAAAAAATAAAAAGAAAATAAAACCCAAAAAGGCAATTCAGAAAGCCAACTGAGTTCTTTTTACCTAAAGCATCAGAAGACTTCCACTTAGTTTACCAGGACATATTAACTTGAATCGTTCCAGTCCAATCAAAGATTCAAATAAAATCAGAGAATTAGGGAAAATGCCATCTTTCATTTTTATCCAACGTATTAGCAATATTAAAAGTCTTAGACTTGATATTCCAAAAGGGAAAAGGATGAAAAGAAAGAAAGAAAAAGGGTACTGATTGGATCTGTAATATCCCAAAATGTGCCCTAGAAGTTTTGGTATAATTGTTGTTTTATTTGAATTAAAATGTATATGTTATTGGAAAGAGAAAATAATTTAAAAGAGAGTGTATATGTTGTATATATGGGAATATATATAACATATACACAAGTCAAATGGATGGTCAAAGGAAGAAGATATTTATTTTGTTATGTATGAAATTACTAAAAAGGGCATGTAAATGAAAGGAAGTTAAAATAAATGGATGAGGGTATTTAAGTAATTTCTCATTTGGAATGCTTGGTGGAGGTTTAAAGAGAAGAGAAATTTGACTTTGCTTCTTTTGTCTCTTTCATTTTCTTCTTTTCTTTTGGGTGGCCGGGCATCACCAAGACAAGAGAGCAAGAGGTTGTTTTGAGTTCCAAGTTTCAAATTGAAGGAAGATTCAAGTGATTGAGTTAGGAAATTTTGAAGATTCATCAATTTTGGTAAGTTCTCTCTTGATTTCTCTTGTTTATTTGAAGTTGTGTAAAAGTTTGATGGTTGATGTTTGAAAGTTGGGTTGTGTTGATTTTAATATGTTGGAATATGTTTAATTTAATTGATTGTGGTGTTGGTTTTGGTTTGAGGATGATAAGTTAAGTTGATGTTGGTATTGGAAGAGTAAGGGTGATGTTGGTTTTAGGGTTTTGAAGTGATAAGTGATGTTTAACTTGAGTTTGATTAATTATTTTCATAGATTTTCATGTTGTTGATGTTTGTTGGAGTTGTAAGCATGGAATATGTAAATTTGGTCAGAAATAGTAGAGTTTTGGATGCCACGCCCGTGGCCCTTGGTTGCCATGGCCGTGGCCATTTGTAGCCATGGCCGTGGAGGTTGGCAGCGAAGGAGGCAGACCCATTTTCTAACCCACGCCCGTGGGGGTTGGGATGGCCATGGCTGTGGGCTTTAATTAGTGGTGTTGAGTTTTAATTTGTGATCTAAAGGTCTAAGGTGAAGTTAATAAGTGATAAATTGTATTGGAATTCATGTATTCTATCATTTTGGACTAGGTTTTGGAAGAAGGTGATTTGCCCTAATTTAAGAAGTGAAGAATTCTTGGAAGAAGGAAGTGTATAGATTTGTATAAGTGGTGTTTAAGGTAAGTACAAACTACATTATTGCATACTTTCATATGATGTTGAGACCTTACATACATTTGATTGTAAATGTGTTAAGAAATCTAATGTATTATGGATGCTTATTAGAAATGTTATGTTTGATCTAATGTGAATTGAGACATAAAGAGATGTGAAACCAATGTTATGAGTTATAATGATATGATTGAGGCATGTTTGCCTAGATAATGTTCAATGCAACTGAATGATGATGAAAATGATATGATTGAGGCATGTTTGTCTAAATGATGTTCAATGTAATTGATGATATATATGTATGCTATTTTGGTGTGATGAGAAACCATGATTGTTGGCTATGATGATATCTTGATGTGATAAGAAGCCATCATTATTGGCTATGATGATGCAAATGAATTATAATGGAGGCATAGTGGCCTATTTGATTATGAGAATGAAATGTGAAATGAATTGAGAAAGAAATGTGCAATGATATAAATAAATGAAAATATTGTGTGCCTAATGTGTTATTCAACTTTCAGAGTTCTGAGTTTGGCGGCATGCCTATGAATTACTGGATAGGTGAAAAGATCTGGTCGTAAGCTGATTCTAGTTGAAAAATGTGAAATGATAAATGTGAAATATGAACTATAGTAACAGTCTTGCCGGGTTGAGGATCTCCTCGAGATTAGTCGGGTTGAGGTCCAAGAGACTGGGTCTGTTACAATTGTTATGGTAACAGTCTTGCCGGGTTGAGGATCTCCTTGAGTCTAACCAAGTAGAGGTCCAAGAGACTGGGTCTGTTACCCTATCCATGGATAGAGATATATATATATTGCCTACGGGCTTGATGATTGTGATTATGGACCAAAGCAGTAACTCTGAACTTTGAATAACATATTAGTTTCTTTTTGGGCCCTTGCTTGTCTTTGTTTTCTATGTGGTTTATAAATGATGAAATAAACAAATATTGAGATCTATGCTTGTTTTGAGTTCAATATGTCCTATGATTGATGACACAAATGTTTGATACAATGAAAGGTAATGTCATGAAATATGAGATTCTTGAGAATCACTTGTATGTTAGAAAGTATGACATTGGCATTTCATTATAGCATGATATCATTGTAGTTTGTACCACTAAGCCGTTGGCTTAGCGCGATTGTGGTTTATCGCGCATGTGACAGGGAAGAACCGGAGAGTTCCTCTAGACCGAGTAGAGTCTAGATTTGAGGTGTTGATAGTGGAGCTTAAAGATCAAGGAAATACTGCCAAACATGTATATATTTTATGTTTTGTAAAACTTGAATTTTGATGTATATATATTTGTAAATATTTGTTACATTTTCCGCTGCTTTTAAATAAACATTTTATCTTTTGTCTTTTATAATTTCTTTTAAATGTTTTAAATTTGTTTTATGTTTTCGAAAAGGGATGTGTCATTTGTTAAGTATATCATGGCATTTCTATATTCAGTATATGTATATTACGATCGTATTAGCATGCTATGTACGTATACGGGGTATAGGGGTGTTACAGGATCCAAATTTCTGCTAACAAGATGGAAAGACATCCTAACTTTGTATTTTCATGAAGTCAGAAGATAAAAATGATGCCCAAAAGGTGAAAATGGAACCTCTATCATTATACAGTTCCAACAAGAAGTTTATAGTGTAAGGTTTTGTCAGCAGTATCACATCAGCTCCAATCTAAAAATGGCCTTTGTTTAATCCGTATCCCCTATAGACCCCATTTCAAGCCTTTAAATACCTATTGATCTCTCTTGGTAAGTGCATTATATTAGTGGAGATAGATTGAATAAGTATGCATATGAGATAGACAATGTCTAAATTCAATGAGACCTTTGGCCAAGTAATATGTATGTGCCTATCAAAAGTGCAATAGTTCTTGCTCAAATAGAAATGATTCCCAATTTTTTTTCGGTAACTAGGGTTGTTATGTTATAGATATGTTAATTTGGAAATTTGAGTCCTGAGGTACAATGACACTGATTTGATAAAGTCAACATTTGATTTTAAAAAATTATTTGCTTGTTTCATGAGCCTTTAAGTTATGAAAGTATGTTGTATCATCAAACCTCAAAGGGCACATTGGACGAAATAAAGGATTATTTACAAGAAGTTACCAACTGGCGTGCTAAATCATAATTTAAAATGGATGTATCTCTACTGCTTGGGCCTCCACTACTCATGTTTCCAACTTTCTGAAAATAAAGTCATAAATGTGAAGACTTATGTTGTTCAAATGCTAGACCTAAATGAGCATCTAGAAGGAACCAATGAGAACAATTCAGTTGATCACCTCAGTCTGTGAGTCAATGGAACCACTGTAAGTATAATCCATGCATATCATGCATATATGAGCATATCACATTGCATTTTGTTATCTTGTGTTACCTATTATTTGTCAAAGTGAACAGCAAACACTCTGTGAAACAAAGATGAAGCGGATATGGAGTCAGGGGGTATGAAAGACCCATTTCTTGAGAAAGGTCCAGTCATTTTGAAAAAGAAAGAAGAAATGCATGCTTGTGCAAAGAACTAGATAATACACAAACATCAATCAGATCCTGCATGGAAAAAAATCATTGGTTTAAGCCTACATAGGGGCAAAGTTTCTCCTTTCAAAATTTGAGTTTATGCGTGTACAAAACATTTTCAAACTCACTTTCAATATTTTTCCACGCAGGGGGCAAGGAGAAGATATAAGGGCCAGCTAAAAAATAGCTAAATTATTTGCAAAAGGAAGAACAAAAAGAATAAGAAGAAAGTAAGAATCCCAAAAGTATGAAGGTGCAAAAGACAAAAGATCAGTCCAACTAGAAGAGCTGAAGCCAATGTAGGACGGATGTCCAAAGGATGAAGATCCAATTTAAAGGGTGAAGACCTAATCTCCAAGGATGAACATCCGCTTTGAAGGTGAAGATCCAATGACCAAGGATGAAGATCGTCTTTAAAGGGTGAAGACCCAATGTCCAAGGATAAAGATCTGAGGTCCAACGATGGAGATCCATTTTGAGGGTGAAGACCCACAATAATTGAAGAATGGAACAGCCGGTTAGAAGAAAGCCAAAATTCTCAACTGATAAAAGGTCAATCCAATTTAGCCTCTGGTCCAAGTACCCAGTCTCGGGTTTAAGTAGCCAAATCCAATTTAGTCTCAAGTCTAAGTACCTAGTCTCAGATCCAAGCACCTAAATCCAATTCAGTCTCAGGTCGAGAATCCCAATCCAGTCTTGAGTCAAGAACCCAAATCTAGTTTCGGGTCGAGAATCCCAATCCAGTCTTAGGTCGAGAACCCAAAATCCAGTTTTGGATTGAGAACCCTAATGCAGTCTTGGGTGGAGAACCCAAAATCCAATTTCAGGTCGAGAACCCTAATCCAGTCTTGGCTTGAGAACCTAAAATTCAGTTTTGGGTCGCGAACTCAAAATTTAATCTCGGGTCGATAATCCTAATCCAGTTTCGGGTCGAGAACCCCAATCTAGTCTTGGGTCGAGAATCCAAAATTTAGTTTCGGGTTGAGAACCCTAATCCAGACTTGGGTTGAGAACCCAAAATCCAATTTTGGGTCGAGAACCCTAATCCAGTCTTGGGTTGAGAACCCAAAATTTAGTTCTGGATTGAGAACCCAAAATCTAGTCTCAGGTTGATAATCCAAATCCAATTTCGTGTCGAGAACCCCAATCCAGTCTTGGGTTCAGAACCCAAAATCCAATTTCGGGTTGAGAACCCCAATCTAGTCTTGGGTTGAGAATCTAAAAACCAGTTTAGGGTTAAGAACCCAAAATCCAATCTTGAGTTGAGATCCCAAATTCAATTTTGAGTCGAGAACCTAAATCTAGTTTAGGGTCAAGAACCCAAAATCCAATCTCGAGTAGAGAACCCAAATTCAATTTTGAGTTGAGAACCTAAAATCCTATTTAACTCGGATAGATTTTAAATTTCCTTAGTCGATAATAACTAGGTTTTTTATTGATTAATTGCCTATAAATAACAGATTGAAAGATTGAAAGAGGGACTTTTGAACTTCAGTAACCTTCAGCGGGGAGCAACCTTCAGATCGATTAGCAACCTTCAGCAGTGATTAGCAAACTTTGAGAACACAGAATCTTCAAATAGCTAAAGAATAACCTTACAAAGGCAGTAGCATACTACCTTTGTTTCTGCTTAGCCAATATCTTGACATGTAATTGTGATGGAGACTTCAAACGTAGGTATGTCCTCTATGTTAAATCCATGTAAACATAGCATGAGAAGCTTTATGATGTCATTTGTTCTTCGTACAAAATAAATCCAATAATCTGTTAGTTCAAGTAACTTGATCATATTCAATTGATGTATGATCATTTAATTTAAATACTTCCAGTAGCAACATTCTATACAAGTGTTAATAAAAAATTCAATTCTTAAAAATAGTTTGGAAGTTCTTTTACAGTATCCATAATTTTTCCAAACCCTAATTTAAGAAACCCTAATCATACAGTAGCTAAATTCTATTTCTCTAAAAATAAAACCCTAATTGTATTTTTCTAAAAGCTTAAAACATTAATCATATTTTCTTAAACCCTAATTCACAAATTAAAACCCTAGCTTGTAAATCTATTATTTAAATATGATACTTAAATATAGGATTGATTACTAATGCATGTGTATTTATGATATGTCTTGATGGATGGTTTATTTGGTCTATGATGAATGATTTATTTATGATGGATGATTGATTGTTTTTTTATTTGTTTATTTTAGTTTCAAGAATTGTAAGAGGTATGTTTCCATATTATTGGTACCTCATTTGTTGAGTATCATGTAATTTAATTTATTTTAAGTTTTGGATCAATATAAAGGATACGTTTCCACCAATTGGTGGGTATCCTATTTTTTTTATTTTCTTTTGGAAATCGGACAATTGTAAAGGCATGTTTCAATCCATTGAAGGGTACCTATTCATTTATTTTGTTTGAACTCATTGTGATTTTAATAAAGTAATTATTTATTCTTATTATTGCATGTAGTATGGATAATATAATTATAGTTAAGAATTTTATAATATCAAGATCTGAAAATGAGGCAGGTTCTAATGAACCGAGTGTTGTGGAGGTGCTGGGTCATTCTCACCTTCCCCATGCGTACCCAACTTTTCAAACCCAATAAGGGGTTGGGGATTCCTTAGGAATCGAGTCATCCACCTCTTTCTTTTTCTCAGCTCATCCGGGTGGTGACTCTATTTTCTCCAAGTTTAGGCCTGTGTTCTCTAAGGCCATGAGCCTAATAGTGTCGAACTTGCAAGAACCGTTCCACAAGGGAGTGAGGGCAAAAATCCCCACTCACAACAATTAAACTCTATTTTGATCATTGACAATCAAATTGATATGTATTAATGATTTCAAACAAGTTTGTTATTGTAGGCATGAAACCTTAACATTTGTGCAACCACCTGAGCCAATCGAGCGACCGCACCAATAGGGCCAAGGTCTACAAAATTCACAGAGGAGTTCACGATCTCAGTGTACAGTGAAGCCACAATGCCCAGTAAAAGAGCAACTACACCTAAGCTCTAAGCCACTGCACCAAAAGCCAAGCTAAATTCACAAACTTATAGTAAGGATAACAGTATAAGCGCATAGTGAAGTCAGTACGCAAGGAAGGTGTGCGACCGCACCACCATACCGAGCGAACGCATATGTTATTTACCTAAAAAGCTCAAAAATGGCAGAAGAGATAGCGGTCAACCTGTGCGGTACTTCCTTAATGCTCAATCATCTATGCGACCACCCGAGACATCCAAGTGATCCCACAATTCTAATACATTTGAATTTCAGTGCCAAATGCCTCGGACTAATGATAACCAAACATGTGGATGAAGAAATTCAAACTTAACAGTAACCTTATGCCAAGAAACTGCACCAGGAGTTCTGCGACCACATGACATGGCAGTATGGGCAGTCAAGATCCTATTAGACAACAAAATCTTACCATTAGAATTAGCCGTTAGAGCAATTTTTAAATTGTGCGACCACACATGTGACCGAATGATCTTACAAGCTGATTCAGCCACAAAATTAATGGAAGACAAGCTCTAAAAATGTGAGAACCGCTTCAAATGACTAGTTCAAGTCCAATTGGCTATAATTGCCCCAAGAAACCTTTTGTTTGAGGTTAATTTGTGATTGTAATAGCCAAGCATAATAACTTTCATTTCTTTGCATCAATATTTCTAATTGTATTGCTTTTAGTGTTGGGTGTGAGCATTAAATATTATTGTAAGTTTAAGTGTGAGCTTGAAAACACTTAGGTTTTAGAGTGAGCCTAGGAAAACTCTTGTTTGGGTTCTGAAGAAAATTCTCAAACCTTGCAAAAGTTCGGTGTGAGCTTGTGAAAACACCAAGTTAGAGTTAAACTTGTAAAAACTCAAGATTAGTGGAACCTTAACAAGTTGTTAAGGAAGTGGACGTAGGATTAAGGTAATCTAAACCACTATAAACTCCTTGTGTTCATTCTTCCCTACTCTACTCTTTTCTTTATTTACTTTGCCTTTGATTTTTAATTTGCCATAATTTCTTCAAACAACCAATTAACCCCCCCTTAGTTGCATTCTTAGGACAACATAGATCTCACCTTTTTGGCTATAAAGTTATTGTTTATATAGACCATGCAGCTATCAAGTATCTTATGATGGAAAAGGAAGCTAAGCTAAGATTGATTAGAGGGGTTTTTCACTTTCAAAAGTTTGATATGGAGATTAAAGATAAAAAGGAGCTAAAAATGTAGTGGCAGATCACCTTTGAGATTGGGAAACAAATGAATAAAGAACCAATGCCTATTAATGAATCATTCCTTAATGAACAACTTTTATCTGTTAAAAATTATATTTCCCGGTATGCTGATTTTGTTAATTATTTTGTAGGTGGTGTTCTTCCATCAGAAATATCTTATGTTCAAAGGAAGAAATTTCTTGCTGATGTAAAACATTATATATGGGAGGGCCCTTTACTTTTCAAGCATTATGGGGATGAGATGATTCGTAGATGTGTACTAGAAGAGGAGATAAAAAGTATCTTGGAATTTTGTCATTCAAAATAATGTGGGGATCATTCTAGCACTTCAAAGACAATTGCTAAAATTTGGAAATCTGGATTTTTCTAGCCTACCATGTACAAAGATATAAGAGCTTGTGCTAAGTCATGTGATCGATGTCAACGAGTTAGGAATATTTTAAGAAGATGAGACATGCCACTCAATTCAAACCTTGAAGTTGAACTCTTTGATGTTTGGTGAACATGGGATCTTTTCCACCATCCTTCAATAATCAATATATTTTAGTGGCAGTTGATTATGTGTCAAAATGGGTTAAAGCAATCGCCAGTCCAACTAATGATTCAAAAGTGTTTGCTAAAGTTCAACTATAAACGTAGTGCTTATTGGGAGGGAACCCAATTAATTTTATATTTTTGTTTATTTTTATTAGTTTGGATTGAATTTCTTTTAATTATTATAGTTAATATTGTTTTGATTTTGTTATTTAGGTGATTTAGACTGCAAAACCACAAGGAATCGAAGGAAAATGGGAGCCACACCCATGGTGAATCATCACCATGGTCATAGAATTCAATTTGAATCTATAAAAATTAAAAGAGTCAAAAATCATATTTTCTCTCTCCTTTCATTTTTACAAACCCTGGCCACTCACATTCAAAACCTATAACCCTATCCTCTCAACCCACTCCCAAATACTACTTTTAAACTCAATTTTCATCAATCAATCAATCAAAAATGCCAAGAAGCAAGACTTTAACAAATAAATCAAGAGGAGAAATTTCAAAAAGGAGGAGACAAGAAGAATTATAATCATCAACTCCATCTCCACCTTCATCACCACCTCTTCAAATTCCAAATCGGTACCCAAAATTTTGCTTTCGTGATGAGGTTCAACTAAAATGGTACAGTGAACTTAGTTTAAGAAAAAAAATTTCCTTTCCATTTTATTGATGGAGATGTTATTAGAAAATTTGATTGGAATGATGTTTTATTGAAAATGTTCACTGACATGCAAAGGATTCTTTTTGCTTCAATGCATTTTCCCACTTATGCTGAACTGAATTAGAATTTTTAAGTGCCTTTAAATTTATTCTAATGGATAAGAATGTTGCTTATAATGGTAAGGTGGAATTTAGACTAACTAATCAAAATTATAACTGGAGTATGATTGAATTTAGAGATGTAATTGGCTTAATCAATGGACAGGGTATTAGTGGGAAAATTGATGGATTTGATGAAAAGGAGACTTAGACTTGATTAGGTGGATAAGGTAGGTTTAATAGCAAATCTCTAAGGCTTCCAATTTTACAAATCCTTTTTATAGATACATTCTTGTTGTCTTAACTTATACCATTTTTAGTATAGGAGAAAGTCAAGGCACTGTAAATTCTAGGGAGTCACATTTCTTTTACTGTGCTATTAGGGAAACTCCTTTTAATTCTTGATTTTGGCTTGCAAAATGTTGTGAGGAAGTTGTTAAACAATCTAGAAAAATTGTTATTGGGGGAGATCACAAAAATTACAGATTATTTGAATATTAGAGTTGATCATCTTACTCTTGTGCTTGGAACGACAACCATTGATATGAGCACTGTCCTTGCTATGAAATTAGCAGAAACAAGGGGTAGACATTATGTGATTTTAGGACCTGCTGATGCCAACATTGAAATAGATGAAGGTGATTTATTTGGAGAGGGGGCTAATTTGGAGGTAACTATAGAACAACACCATTCACCTTGCCCATCCGAGGCTGGTCCTTTTGTTCCAACAAATTCTTTTGAATATTTATCTAACAGGCTTGATTCTTTTGAAAATGAGATAAATTGCAAGAATGACACTTGGGAGGAGTGATTTGACAACATGATTTAGAGGTGTCGAGTATGAGGTTTGCATAGTCTCCATGTAGATGACTGAGTTAAGTGAGCAAATCAACACTTTTCTCACCTAGTTTGGATTATATTACCCACCTCCACAGCAACCTCCTCCCCCTGATGTTGGTGACCACTGAAGATAGTAGTATTTAAAGTTTGGGGGAATTTCCTTCGACTTGGTTTTAGAATTAAACTTATATGTGGTACTTTATGTTTTATTTTATTGTTTGTTTGTTTTTTAATAATTTATTAAGTATTTTTTTGTGCTAGTTTTTACTTGAATTTATGTTGGGTTTTATGTTGGATTTTGTGTGATTAAATGTAGATTTAACTATTTATATGTGTTTTTAGGAAATATTAAAAGAGGGTATGAACTATATGTGATTTTGTGCATGAATTTTGGATGTTCAATAGCTTTCTTATATGTGATTTTATATTTTAAAATTTTTCTATTAAAATGTTTAGCAATTGATGGTCAAAATTTTGGTGAAATAATTATATTTTTTGGATTTTGAACCAAATGAGCTCTTGAAATTTAATTGCAAGTGATTGGTTATGAACATTTAGAAAAAAAATTTATATTCTTTTACATTTTTTTCCTAGGCCTAGAGCATGTTTAAAAGAGCTTTTGAGGCAAAATCAAACCTTGCTAAATAGAGAAAAAATTGATATAGGAATTGTTTGTGTAGCCAAATTCTAATATCCATCAATTTTAATCATTGTCCCTTGTTTTTCCCCTTTGATCATAAATTAATTTTTTAGCTTGAGTTCTTTGTCAAAATAACCAAAACAAATGCCCTTTTCAAGGTTAATTATCTTTTGTAAAGTTTCTCATGCAATTTGCTCAATTATGGAGGATAAGTATAGAAAATCTTCATTAAAATCCATAATAGACTCTTAAGTTTAAAGTTTGGAGAAATTTATAATAGTTATTTCATTAGTTAAAAAAATAAAAAATAAAAAATAATAATAAATATAATAATAATATTCCTCCAAGTCAGTAGAGAAGGAGGCAAGCAAAAAAGCAAAAGCCAAAAGATTCTCCACATGTACATTCAACGATATGAGAAAAATTTGTGAAAGCTAAGTAACCTATTCTATTTAGCATTATTTTAGGCTTCACCCGTATAGACCCTTTTACAAGACAATAAAAGTCCTTTTGATTTTCCTTAATTTAGTAACGTCTATTAGTGGAGAAAGCTCAATTAAACATGGATATGAGAATAGGCTAAGTTTACATAAAAATATTATTTGCTTATCTAAAGTTTACTAATTTATTGCAATCAATTAAATTTCTTAAGCAAAAGAGGTGAGAAAGTAGTAAGAAGAGTTATGGAGCTTCATTTAAGATCTAAATTTTTGAAAGTTTTAATTGTTTAAATTTTTGTATACAAACTCAACATATAAAAAAATTCTATAGTAACAAACTACAATTGCTTGAGGAGAAGCAATGGTTTAAGTTTAGGGGACTTTGATAGAGTGAAATTTTGATTAACATTTTGGATAATTCTAACCATGATCTAAGTTGTTTTCCAATTTAATTTGATGGATTTTTTTTGCATGAGATAGAATTCTCTAATTTTAGCTTGGAAAGGCAAGATATAAGGTTTTTAATGATAAGTGGTATAAAATTGAAGAAAAATATGCAAAAATGAAGAAAATACAAAAGCCACGCCCATGGCTCTTGAAGGCCATGACCCTATACTTCAAACTGAATCTGCTAAGAAGAAAAATATGAATTCCAGAAGAAAAATGAAACCCACAGTCATGGAAATCCAAGGCCATGCCCGTGGGATTAGTTTGCCTACTATCCAAGAGAAGAGAAGGAAGAAAAGTCAAAGTTTGCAGCTTGTGGTCAAAAGCCACAACCGTGGCATTCAAACACCACGCTCGTGGTCTACCTAGCTATCATTTATAGCTGGAAAATTGCTCAAAACAATCCATTCCAACTAAGGCCACAACTGTGGCACTCATATGCCATAACTATGGGGCAGAAATTTATGACTTTAAGCTGGAAAACTTGAAAATTGAAGAACCAAATATTTGTAAATAGTTGTACTCCAACATTTGCCAACTTGTCTACACCAAGAAGCTTCCATGAACTCTATGTAAACACGCATCCTCCCAAGGTTTAAGGATATGAAGAGAGATTAAAGTGAGATCCAAGATTTCATAAATGTTTTGATCATAGTTTGTATTAGGTAAAATTCTTGTTTATCTTTGAGAAGAAGAGTGAAACAAGGTTCAAGAAGAATTCAAAGTTCTATGTAAGATTCCTCTTCATTCCAAAAAGAAATAGAGTTTGATCTTTCCTGCTTATTAAATTATGTTTTCAATTATTGTCTTTAATATTAACAGTGTTTTTATTTCAATTATGAAGAACTAATTTTATTTAGGGTTGGTCCCTTATATTGAATTTGTTATGGAATAATAAATGCTTACTTGATTTAATTTAGTTTATCCTTGATTATTTTGTTATTTTTATCATAATGCTTTAGTTATCTAGCCAATAATTAATTGAACTGAGATATTGTGTGATGGAGCAAGAGTAGAAGCATAACATTAGTCCAAGGAAAGAACAATTTTAAATAAGTCTTCACTTAGAGATAAGGTGTAGACACTTAATTTTTGACTCAGTCCGGTCCAAAATATTTTATTTAGTCCAAAATAATTTTTGTGTTATTTTAATTTTAATTTTTTATAAGATTTAATAAAATAATAATAAATAAATAAATAAAAATCGACGAAGGAAAAATCGGCAACGAAAAAATTCGTCGTCGAAATGGCATGGCAGCCCGCCAGCGCGCGTCCGCTCGCAATTTTTCATAGAATTCCTTGCAGCCCGTCGCAAATTTCTCCAGCGAGATTTTTCCAACACAATTTTTTCTGAAACCAAATTCTATTTGGTTTCGATTTTCTTTTCCTAGTTAAATATAGTTTCCATAAAAAATTGGAATTAATTTTCTAAATTTCCAATAAATAACACTAAAAAACACAAAAAAAGGGGAAAAAAAGTGATCAGACTTTTTAGAGGAGAGGAATAAGCAAGCAAGCAATCAAGTCATCAAAGGCAGCAATGTAATACCCCAATGTATGCCCTAGAAGTTGTAAATATAATTGTTGTTTGATTTGGATCAATGTATATATGTTTTTGCAAAGGAAATGATGGTGTAAATGGAAGGTATATGTTGTATATATGTTAATATAAATAACATATACATAAGTCAATGTGAGGAGTCAATGGGAGAGGATATTTTTATGTGATAAGTGAAATTACTATAATGGGCAAACAAGTGACAAAAGTTAAGTTAAATGAAAAAGGGTATTAAGGTAATTTTCTTTTGAAATTGCTTGGTGTAGGTTTAAAGAGAGGAAGGGGTTGACTTTGCTTCTTCAATTTTCTTTTCTTCTTCTTTGGTGGCCGAACCTTGTCAAGAGAAAAGGAGCAATAGGAAAGTTTGATTTCTAGTATCAAATTAAAGGAGGAATCAAAGGATTTGGTGGGAGATTTGTGAAATTTCTTCATTTAAGGTTAGTACTCTCTTGTTTTCCTTTGTTAATTTTGAAGTTGTGTCTAAGATGAATGGTGATTTGTTGATGTGATGATTTGGTGTGTTTGAGTCGTGTTTATAAGTGATGAATGGTGATTTGTTGATGTGATGATTTGGTGTGTTTGAGTCGTGTTTATAAGTGTTAGAATTGATTGTAAGTTAAAAGATTGAATTGGTGATTGGTTTGGTTTTGAATATGATAAGTTATGTGGAGATTGAAAGTGGAAGATCAAGAGTGAACTTGGTTTTAGGGTTTTGAAGTGATGAATGTTTAAATGTATGGTTAATTGTGATTATTGTGTTAAACATGCAAAATAGGTGAATGACTTTGATTACATCCATTTGAATGAGTTTATGTTGTGTATAATGTGTTTAAATGCAATTAGAAGTGTTTTGGCCACAATTAGGGTTTTGTTCTTGAGTGACACGGCCAAAAGCAAGAAGAGACACGGCCAAGCCAAGGAAATTTGGGCCGTGTTGGATTGATTTTGGAGAGACACGGCCGTGTCCTATGCATGTGTTTGCTACTGCCAATTTATTTTGAGAGACACGGCCACAAGCTTGGTCGTGTCCCATGAAGGTGTTTGCTACTGTGATGGTTCTTGACTTTTCTCACTTTGTTTTGATTCTTCAAAGGTTTTGTTGTTCCTAAACCTAAACATAAACACTCTAAACACTTTCAAAACAAAGAATGATCTAAATAAATATATGTGGAACATACATTCATATGATGTTGAGATTTTAGCACACATTTGATGATATTGATGAAGCATATGAACAATGTTAGGCTATATGCATTGTGAATGGTAATGTGATATGTACTTTGAAATATTGTATCAATGATGCTATATAAATAATATGAATTGAGATATTGTATGATTTGAGGCCATTGTGATTGGCTATGATAATTCAAATGTGATGTAAAGCCATTGTGATTGGCTATGATGATTCCATTGAAAGAACATAAGGCATGTTTGCCTAATTGATGATGAGAATTGAGAATGAAACAATAAATGAATTGTGTGTCTAATGTGTTATTCATTTTCAGAGTTTTGTTATTGGTGGCATGCTTATTGGTAACATTCTCTTGAAGTTAGGTTGGCTAAGTCCTTGAAGCCTAATTGAGATGTTACAACCCTTGAAGCTAGGTTGGATTGGTTCTTGAAGTGTTGGGTTGATGCTTAGCATGCTTTGCTCCCCTTGAAGCTTGGTTGAACCTAAATCCTTGAAGCCTAGTTGGGATTATGATAATGATAAATGTGATATCAAAACCAAAGCATTAACTCTGAAAATTGAATGGCATATTAGTGTGTCTTGGGCCCAATGCTTGTCTTTGTTTAATGTGAGTCATGAATGGTAAAATGATTGACTAATAAGGTATATAAAATAATATTGAAATGTGATATGTTTATATATGTGTGGTTTATGAATTATAAAAATATGTTGATAGCTCTCCATCTATAATGTTGTGTTGAAATGGGGTATGCTTATATGATTATGGTTTGTGAAATGCAAAGGTGTGATGTTAACTTTTCACCTATGATGTTGCCTTTATTAATAACATGTGTGGCATTGTATTGCATTAAGCTTAATGTTGGCATATTTTGTACTACTAAGCCGTTGGCTTAGCGCGATAGTGTTGATCGCGCAGGTAACAGAGTTGAACCCGAGAGCTCCTCGAGACCGAGTGAGAGTAGAAATTGAAGAGTTTATTTTGGGACTTAAAGATCAGAGAAAGCTGCCAATCATGTATAACTTATTTATATTTTGTAAAGTATTGTTTATAATGTGAATAAATGTATATTTGTAAATATGGATTTAAATGCTTTCATATATGTAATTATTTTATAAATTCCGCTGCGTATTAATTAAATGTATCTATATCTACTTTGTTTTGTATTACAAGTTAACTACTTATTTTTCTATAATATACAAGTATAAAGGTTATAATATCTTTTAAAATGATTTGAATGTTAAGGAGAGCCGTAGCATCCCTGTGTTCAATGCATGTATATTACTTTGTGATGAATGTAGTGTGCATGTATCGGATGTAGGGGTGTTACAAGCAATCTTGCCTTTGTCTTTGTTCATCCAGAAGTTAATTTTGGTGAAACCAACTACGCAGGTTTGATCCTTAATCATAAACTCATAGCTTTGTTTCTTTTATTCATAATAATATACATACAAAACTTTGAAGATGTAATGACTTGATCTTCATTCCAAAAACCTTAAATGATTTCTTTTGTTTTCAAATACTTTAAAAACCCTAATTTGTTTCTTTTGTTTCCAAAGACTTTAAATGATTTCTTCTATTTCTAAATACCTTAAAAACCCTAATTCGTTCCTTTTGTTTTCAAAAACCTTAAATCATTTTTCCTATTTCCAAAAGTTTTAAAAAACCCTAAACTGTTTTCTTCTAATTTTTTCCAAAATTTCCAAATATTTTTTAAATATCCAAACTCTAAACTCACTTTACAGTTTCTAAAAAATCATAATTACTTTATAAAACTAAACTATTTTCTTCAATTCCAAAACCAAGACAGTAAACCCCAAACTAGTTAATCTAAACCCTAACTTTTCTTAAACCCTAATTCTCTCAAAACTAAAATCGTAAACCCTAGTTTTCCTAAACCCTAATCCTTAAAACCTTAAAATCTTATAAACCTAAACATTCAAACCCAATATAGTACATTCAAAATAATAATCCAGTAGCTAAGAATTATAAAGCTAAATGTTTTAAAGTGTCCAAACCCTAATTTCATGATTTTACCCCTCAAACCCTAATTTGATCAATCAAAGAACTTTACTAATTTCTTAAATTATAACACTCTAATCCATTTCAACTCTCTTAAAACTTACAGTAGCCTAAACAAATAACAATAATAATATCTTAAGATTCCAAAACCTAATATTAATTAAAGTACTTTAAATGGAAACAGTAAACCTCAATTTATATCTTTACTTACTTTATTTTTAGATTTGATTATGTTGTCTATTATATGCTTTGGTGATTGATTTATTTAATTTCAATGCTTGATTTATTTAATTTATCATGGATGGATGCTTTCTTTGTTGTTATTATTTGCTTGTTTTTGTTTCAAAAGTGTAAGAGGTATGTTTCTACTTTGTGGGTACCTCATTAGTTAAATATCATGTAATTTAAATTGCTTTTATATTTTGGACCAATGTAAAGGACATGTTTCTACCTTTTGGTGGGTGTCCTATTAGTTTAGATATGAACGGTGTAAGGACATATTTTCATCCTCGGATGGGTGTCCATTTATATGCTTTGTTTGGACATTGCTTTGATTTTTAATATAACGATGCTTTATTTCAATTGTTGCATGTAATATGGATAATATTGTTATACTTAAGAATTTTATAATATTAAGACCTGTAAAGGATGCCGGTTCCAATGAACTGGGCGTTATGGGGGTGCTAGGCCATTTCTCACCTTCCCCACACGTGCCTAACTTTGTGAACCCATTAAGAGGTTGGGGATTCCTTAGGAATCGAGTCATCCACACCTTTCTTTTTTCCCGGTCCATTCGGGTGGCGACTCCATTTTCTCCGGACTTAGGTCCGTGTTCTCTAAGGCCTTGAGCCTAAACAGTGCCGAAGTCGCAAGAACGATTCCACTGGGAGTGGGGGCAAAAATCTTCGCTCACAGTGGCGACTCCATTGGGGACAAGAGAAGTTGATTTCGTTGGCCTTTATATTATTCTATTCTTTCTTATAATGATATTATCCATTGCATCATATTACAATGCATCGTGTGCGTGAGTTAGGACGCCCGTGTTACCCGTGTTATGTAATGTAAGGGATACCATACTTTCACTCAATGTATGGAGATTGAGCATGGCATAACCACTCATAGCCTCATACCATTTGGTATATACTTGCTATGGGAACCTAAGCCTTTTAACCTAAAGACTAAAGCTCATGTAATCGGCTTAGTAACTTTCCATAGGTTTTACCCCAAATGCATGTTGTTTGCCTATTGTTAATTTATCTTGGCTTAAATCATGGCTTATTTGGTTTGCTCTTTTTCTAATATAACCTAAGTACATTGTAAGCCCAAAATAAAATTTTCTGTAAAGTCCAAAAGACCAAAGTAATTTTCAAAACTTTTCAAGATGGTCTATTGACATAAGACTTTTCTAAAAACAAATCAAAAATTCTTTTGCTCATAATCCAAATACAAGCCCAAAATCCATTTTTTCTAAAATCTTTTTACAATGGGCTTAGAAATAAAATTATTTTCATCCAACCTTTTCTTACAAAGAGCTTGCAAATATTTTAGGTCAATTACGAAATACCAAAAATCAATTGTGAGCCTAGTTTATACTAAGAAATAATTGATCATGGGCTTGTTTTTGGCATGAACTATTAGTTACTTTTTTCAAGTGAGAAATCTATTTATAATAAACCTCTTAATTTAGTTTTAATCCAATATAGCATAAAAGCTACTATAGTTGGTTGAATGGATTAAAACCTAATTAATGGGAATTATCATAGACTGATTTTCATTTTCGAAAATATAACTATTGGTTGAAACGTCCGAGGGAAATATTCAAAAACAAGGCACCCCATGTTGGTATTTTATTAACCATATACCTAGGAAAAGAGACTCGCCATTTGTGTGTGGATGTTATAAGGTTGGAAGGAACATCCTATTTATCCTTGTTTGTTTATTGTTTGTGCATACATGCATACATACATTTGTATCTCATATCATTGATCCTTTCTAGCTCACAGCCCTGGATTATGACAGTTCAAAAGCTTATGACAATTTGACCTACGCCGGAAGTGAAGAATCTAGCAACGACTCAATCTCTTTTTCACCAAAAGCAATGGATCTTGAACAAATTCAAAGAATGGTGGATGATGCCCTCAATACCAAGATGAAAGAAATAAAAGAGGCCATGGCTGAGACCATAAAGAATCAACTGGCTGCGATTTTAGAAATCATGCCGAAGCATCTACTAGCACTAAGAAGCCAAAGGATAATGGGAAGACTAAAGTTGGTGAAGTAGTTTTTGATGATGATAAGGTGATCATTGATGATGATGATTGGGCTCAATACTACCAAGATTCTTAAGAAAAAAAGTAGTTGACGGTTGTTGAGAAGGCAACTATTGAAAAGACTGAGACGTCTGATGTTAAGAAGATGATTGCTGATTTAGAAAAGAACTTTGAGAAGAAATTGAAAACCGAAGAGGTGTCCGAGATCGACAAACTATTTGAACAAGATGAGGAGGTCCCTTATAAGTTCAAGATGCCTTCCTTTGCTAGATACAATGGTACTGGAAATCCTCATCTCCATGTAAAATAGTATATCACTGCTATACAGTCTGCCTGAGCTACTAAGGCTCAAACCCTAAGATACTTCATGCTCTCATTGGACCCTGTTGTTCAAAATGAGTTTAACACTTTAGAGGAAAGTACTCAAAAAGATTGGGACATGTTATACAAGACTTTCATTCAGCAATATGGGTATAATGTCGAGTTGGAAGTTACCTTAATGGAAGTTGAGTCCATTAGACAAAGGCAAAAATGGAATTTTGTGGACTATGTGAAAAGATGGAGAAATAAGGCTGCTTTGCTCAAGAAAAGGCTTGATGAATCTGATCAAATAAGGATGATCGTGAGAGACGTCCTGCTCAATCTTCATAAAAGGATGTCTCACACCCTTATAAGGGATTTCAAAGATCTTCTCCAAGCTGGTCTACAAATTAAAGAGTGGGAAAGGGAGAAGAATTGGTTTTCGGCAAGAAGGAATGAGAAAGGAAATTATTAGCCTAGCAATTAAAGTACAAAAAAGGAAGCTGATGTTAATGCCATTAGTCAAGGAGGAATGAGGCAGTTTTCAGAATTAGGGAAGCCACTGTCTTGGGTTCTCAATAAGCTATAAAAGAAGGGATTGTTACAACCCTTCACTCCTCATCCTTTGCCTAATCCTCTTCCACCTAACTTTGATACTAATGCATTTTGCCAATTCCAACAAAGACCTAGACACGAAATGGACAATTGTATGAAGTTGAGGCATGAGATCTAGAATTTAATTAATAATGGCAAGTTGCCTGAGCCGGATAAGCCCAATACCAAAGGTAATCCATTTCCAAGGTTCAACAGAGTGCCACCACCAGCAACCTTCATGGTGGGAAAAGGATTGGAAGAAAATTTTTTTATATCATCCTTTCAGGATGGAGATATTGAAGATGTGAAAGGAAAAGAAGCTTAACTTAATAAACTTTCCTTAGCTTGAATGTTGCTTTTCAATTTTGCTTTCTTTAATTGGAACAATCATGTTTTTCAAATTTAAAGTTGTTTGAATAAATTACTTTCATCAAAATTTTTGTTTGGTCTTTGTTCATTTTGGTGCTCAACCAATGACGAATCTAGCTTGATATTCATAAATTAATGTATCTAGGCATCATGATTTGAATGACTTTACTAGATGAGGGAATTGCTCCATAGCATTGAGTTGTGTATGCTTACTTAGAGAGGGCTCCTACATAATTACATTTGTCTAGGTCCTAGTCAGTCTTAGAACATGCTTTGACAAACTTTTAAGGTGAAATTGAACTCTTCTTATTTAAGAAAGAAATGATCTAGGCATTGTTTGGTTAGCCAACAAATTGTATCCATCCTATTAAATATCAATCCCTAATTGTCCCTTTGAGCCTTCATAAAATTCTAGCTTTCTTTTTATTGGCTTACAAACCCCAACAACCTATCCTGAGCTGTTGTGATACTTTTGACCAATCTTATGATCACTAAGATGAAGAGACAAGAAGATCAAAGAAAGAAATGAATAGTCAAGACCATGAAGACAGTTGAAGTTCTCAAGACCATAAGAGTAGTTGAAGTTCTCAAGACCATAAGGGTAGTTGAAGTTTTCCTAATATCTCCAATATATCAAGACAACATCAGAGTAACAAATGATTTATCCTTATTAAAGAAGATTTATGTCACTCCACTCATATATTATTGGAGACCCAAGTTGGTACAAATAAGGAAACTCTTTTAGAGCTAGAACCAAAAAAAAAAAAGAAGAGGAAAAAAAGTAAAAAAAAGATAAAACGTAAAAAGGCAGTTCAAAAAGCCAACTAAGTTCTCTTTTACCTAAAGCAGCGAAAGGCTTCCATTTGGTTTATAAGGACAGTTTGATTTAAATTGGTCCAACCCAACCAAAGATTCGATCAAAGCCAAAGAAAAAGCAGAAAGGCCATCCAGTTCTTGAAAGTTCTGTACTTGACAGGCCTACAAGGAAGAAGGACAAAATGATAAAATGCTCAAGGAAAGGGAAGAGTAAGAATAATAAAAGAAAAGGGAGAAGAAGAAAAGAAATGAATTTGGGTACCAAACTTTATCCAAGGGCAAAGACTGTCCCAATCAAGATCTAGATTAATGCCAAGAAGATAGAAGGAATTTGGAGTCTAGTGAGATTGCTCCTAGCTGCCTAAAGTTCAAACAAGAAATTTGTGGTGTCAAGGTTTGTCCATTGTGTCACATTGGCTCCAACTTACAAATGGCCTTCATTTAACCCATGTCCCTTATGGACCCATTTTAAGCCTGTCAAAGACCTGTTGATCTCTCTTTACAGGTAGAGTCTATTAGTGGAGAGTTTGAATAAGCATGCATAAGAGATAGACCATATTCAAACTCAATGAGACCTTTGACTAAGTAATGTGCATGTGCCTATCTGAAATGTAACAGTTCTTGCTTAAATAGAAATGATTCGCGAGTTTAGTATGGTAACTAGGGTTATCATATTATAGATATGTTAATTTGGAAAATCAAGTCCTAAGGTACATTAACATTGATTTGGCAAAGCTAACATTTGATTTCAAAATCAAAATTAAAAATTGAAAAATCAAAAAAAAAAATTCTTCAAGTTAAGGGAAGTATGTTGAATCATTGAACCTCAAAGGACACATTGGGCAAAGTAAATGATTATTACCAAGGTCATGAAGAAGCTACCAACTGACATGCTGAAACATAGTTTGAAATGGATGTATCCCTGACTCTGTAAGCTTAGGGTCTCCACCACTCATATTCTCAAAGATAAAGCCATAAATGTGAAGCATCCTATCATTCCAGTGCAAGACCTGAATGGGCATCTGTAAGGAGTCAATGAGAATACTTTTGCTAATCACCTCGGTCTATGAGTCGATGGAACAACTGTAAGTATTATTCATGCATATCATGCATACATGAGCATTTCACATCGCACTTTTTTTGTCTTGTATTGTTTATTCCATGTCAAAGTAAACAGCGAACACCCTACAAAGTAAACAATAAAAAGAAGATATCAAATCAAAGGGGCATAGAAGGCCCATTGCTTGAGAAAGTTCCACTAATTTTGTAAAGAGAAGAAATGCATGCTTATGCGAAGAACTAGATAACAAAAACATCAATCAGAGCCCGCATAGAAAAATCATGGGTTTGGGCCTACACAGGGGGCAAAGTTTCTCCTTTTCAATTTTTGAGTTTATACATGAACAAAACATTTTGACTCACTGCTAATATTTTACCATTCAGGGGGGCAAGGAGAGGATATGAAGGCTAGCAAAAAAGGGCTAAATTTTTTTACAAAAGTGCAAAGGAAGAACGAAAAAGAATGAAAAGAAAGAAGAAAATTGGAATTCTCAAAAGAATGAAGATGCAAAAGATAAAAGATCAGTTCAGCTAAAAGAACTAAAGCCAGGGTAAAGACCCCACCTTCAATGGATAAAGATCCATGTTTCAAGGGTAAAGACCCAATTTCCAATGGATAAAGATCCATGTTTTAAGGGTAAAGACCCGGCCTCCAATGGATGAAGATCCATTCCAAGGGTGAAGACCTGATTTTAAAGGATGAAGATCCATTTTCAAAGGTGAAGACCTGATTCCAAAGGATGAAGATCCTTTTTTCAACAGTGAAGACCCGATCCCAATGGATGAAGATCTATTTTCAAGGGTGAAGACCCGATTTCCAAGGATGAAGATCCATTTTCAAAGGTGAAGACCTGATTCCAAGGATGAAGATCCACTTTCAAGGGTGAAGACCCGATTTCCAAGGATGAAGATCCATTTTCAAAGGTGATGACCTGATTCTAAAGGATGAAGATCCTTTTTCAAGGGTGAAGACTTGATCTCAAAGGATGAAGATCCATTTATAAGGGTGAAGACCCGATCTCCAATGATGAAGATCCATTTACAAGGGTGAAGACCTGATCTCCAAGGATGAAGATCCATCTACAAGGGTGAAGACCCGATCTCCAAGGATGAAGATCCATTTTCAAAGGTGAAGATCCAATTTAAAGGATGAAGATCCAATTTCCAATGATGAAGATCCATTCTGAGGGTGAAGAACCACAATGCATAGAACAGCCGAAGCAGTCAGACTTCTCAACTGATAAAAGGTAAGTTCATAACTTAGATCGAGTCCAGAATACAAATTATCCTTAGGTCCAGAACCTAAAATCTCTTTTAAGTCCAGAACTTAGCTCGAGTCTAGAACCCAAATTACCCTTAGATCTAAAACCTAAAATCTCTTTTAAGTCCAGAACTTAGCTCGGGTCTAGAACCCAAATTACTCTTAGGTCCAGAACCTAAAATTATCCTTGAGTCCAGAACTCGAACCGGGTCCAGAACCCAAAACCTCAACAATCTCAAAAATTAAGTCTTATTGCTTTTCACTCTCTTTCACTAAAGTCTCAGATCGTTCAAGAAGGGGGCAAACTGTAAACCCTTAATTTTATTTAATCCAAATAATTTTTGTGTTATTTTAATTTTAATTTTTTATAAGTTTTAATAAAATAAAAATAATAAGAAATAAAAATAAAAAATAAATAAAAATAAAAATCGGCTACAGAAAAATCAGTGACGAAAAAATTCATCGCCGAAAGTAGTTGGTCAAAATAGCATGGCAGCCCGCCAGAGCGTGCCCGCTCGCAATTTTTCATAGAATTCCTCGTGGCCCGTCGCAAATTTCTCCAGCGAGATTTTTCCAACGTAAATTTTTTTTCGAAACCAAATTCTATTTAGTTTCGATTTTCTTTTCCTAATTAAATATAGTTTCCTTAAACAATTGGAATTAATCTTCTAAATTTCCTATAAATAACACTAAAAGACAGAAAAAGGGGGAAAAAAGGTATCAGACTTTTTAGAGGTGAGGAATAAGCAAGCAAGCAATCAAGCAAACAAGTCATCAAAGGCAGCAATCTTGCCTTTGTCCTTATTCATCCAGAAGTTAATTTTGGTGGAACCAACTACGCAGGTTTGATCCTTAATCATAAACTACTCATAGCTTTGTTTCTTTAATTCATAATAATATACATACAAAACTTTGATCTTTGAAGATGTAATGACTTGATCTTCGTTCCAAAAACCTTAAATATTTTCTTTTGTTTTCAAATACTTTAAAAACCCTAATTAATTTCTTTTTTTTCCAAAGACTTTAAAAGATTTCTTCTATTTCCAAATACCTTAAAAACCCTAATTCATTCCTTTTGTTTCCAAAAACCTTAAATTGTTTTTCCTATTTCCAAAAGCTTTTAAAAATCATAAACTGTTTTCTTCTATTTTTTTTCCAAAATTTTCAAATGTTTTGTTAAATATCCAAACTCTAAACTCACTTTACAGTTTCTAAAAAACCATAATTACTTTATAAAACTAAACTATTTTCTTCAATTCCAAAACCAAGACAGTAAACACCAAACTAGTTAATCTAAACCCTAAGTTTTCTTAAACCCTAATTCTCTTAAAACCAAAACCGTAAACCCTAGTTTTCCTAAAACCTAATCCTTAAAACCTTAAAATCTTATAAACCTAAACATTCAAACCCAATATAGTAAATCCAAAATAATAATCCAGTAGCTAAGAATTATAAAGCTAAATGTTTTAAAGTGTACAAACCTTAATTTCAAGATTTTATTCCTCAAACCCTAATTTGATCAATCAAAGAACCTTACTAATTTCTTAAATTATAATAGTCTAATCCATTTCAACTCTCTTAAAACTTACAGTAGCCTAAATAAATAACAATAATAATATCTTAAGATTCCAAAACCCTAAATATTAATTAAAGTACTTTAAATGGAAATAGTAAACCTCAATTTATATCTTTACTTGCTTTATTTTTAGATTTGATTATGTAGTCTATTATATGCTTTGGTGATTGATTTATTTAATTTCAATGCTTGATTTATTTAATTTATCACGGATGGATGCTTTCTTTGTTGTTATTATTTGCTTGTTTTTGTTTCAAAAGTGTAATTGTGGGTACCTCATTAGCTAAATATCATGTAATTTAAATTGCTTTTATATTTTGGACCAATGTAAACGACATGTTTCTACCTTTTGGTGGGTTTCCTATTAGTTTAGATATGAACAATATAAGGACATGTTTCCATCCTCGGATGGGTGTCCATTTATATGCTTTGTTTGGACATTGCTTTGATTTTTAATATAACGATGCTTTATTTCAATTGTTGCGTGTAATATGGATAATATTGTTATACTTAAGAATTTTATAATATTAAGACCTGTAAAGGAAGCCAGTTCCAATGAATCGGGCATTGTGGGGGTGCTGGGACATTTCTCACCTTCCCTGCACATATCCAACTTTGCGAACCCATTAGGGGGTTGGGAATTCCTTAGGAATCGAGTCATCCACCCCTTTCTTTTTTCCCAGCCCGTCCAGGTGGTGACTCCATTTTCTTCGGACTTAGGTCCGTGTTCTCTAAGGTCCCGAGCCTAAATAATGCCAAAGTCGCAATAACCATTCCACCAGGAGTGGGGGCAAAAATCCCGCTCACATAAGGTTAACACTTAAAAGGTCGATTCAAGATTCTCACAAAACCTAATGAATTGGTTTAATGACTAATGATCACGAGAGTAGGCATAAGGATTAAAATGACATTCGTTTTAGTAATAGAGAGAGACCAAAATTTTATTTAGGAAAATCTAACCAATAATCACAAGGGAAATTAAATTAAATCAATACTTTGGAAAAACATAATAAATCAATAAAGGTGACCTAACCCTAAGCTTGAATTTATTAGATTTTAATTCATTTTATTTAAATTTAGTTTAATCAAAGGAAAAATTATATTATCTAAATAATAACCAGTTTAATTTATTGGTACTTAGAATTACCCTCCTCATGGGAATGATACTCTACTTATCACTTTATTACTTAATCATGACCACTGCACTTGCAACTTAGGCATAATGTATAACGGAGTCCTCAATAAACCACCCCTGAAGCTTTAGATGCTTCCATGACAAAATCGATTGTAATCTCCTTTTTAGACAAGAATCTACCTATAGGGGAGTTGGGCCATAACAATGCCCTTTATATCATAGCCTTGGCTTGAGGAAAGACTATACCCATGGCACTGGTGAATAATGGTTCAACATTGAATGTTTGCCCCTTAAGGTTGCTAGCTGCTTGTGAATTGAAATGTTTGAGCTCACACACTCTAACAAGATTATAATGGCATACGACAACATCAAAAGGGAGGTTTTGGGGGTAGCAAAGATCATGGTAACCATTGGCCCTGTAGAACATGAAATCCTTTTTCAAGTTCTAGATGTCCCAGTTTGCTTTTAACTTCTTGCTTGGAAGGCCTTGGATTCATCAACCTAAGGCAAATCCATCATCTCTCCATTAAAAGCTCAAGTTTTGTTATTATAAAAGAGGACCTAAGTGGAAAGTCAGACCTACCCATTCAAGTGCCTATTTTGGAAATCCAGCCAAAACCTTCAGTCATAGCTCTATCAGGGTTCACTTTTGACATAATTTAGTTCATTGAAGAAGTGGCAGGTAAAGAACTTGTTCCCTTTGACTTTGACTCTTATGGTAATCTAGCGATTGCCAATATCCTCAAGCATATGAACTATTTCCGTAGATTTGGATTTGGTATGAATCAATAAGGTATACCATAACTTCCAAACTACCATTCGGTCCAACCATCATTTGGTTTGGACTATAAAACGACATAAAAAGACATAAAAAAGATGGAGGAAAGGACAAAACTAAGATCCTAATGCAAGAAGACTGGAGAAACATTTGATTGACCCTTAGGTAAAGCCCATCACTAATAAACTAGCTCCAGGTTTTGAAATGTTCTTTGATGTCAGGCTTAGCTTAGAAGATAGTGAGCCTACCTTGGAGATGGGAGGAGATTTTGAAGCTAGGATGGATCCTAGTCTTTTTCAAGTAATTGTATTAGAAGAAGAAGCATAATAGATTTTAGCCACCTCATCCAGTCAGCTTCGGGAATACTCAAAGGCTGAGTCAAATTTCAAGTTTAGCCCCAAGTTAGTTTCTCAGTTTTTGTCAAATTCCAAGCTTGTTTTATATACCAAGCCAAGAATCAAATTCAAAATTGACTCCAAGTTCAGTACCAAGTCCAAGTCAAGTACCGAGTCTGAGTCCACTAGTTCAGATTCCAAGTTGTTAGTTCAAAATCTTATTCTTTCAAATTGGATTCTTTTAAGTTGTTTGATTTTAAGTCCCAATGTAATAAAAAAAAACCTTATAATTGTTTTATCATCAATAAAAGTTTCAAGGTTTTAGTTTTGTAATATCCCAAAGTGCACCCTAGAAGTTTTGATATAATTGTTGTTTTATTTGGATTGAATGTATATGTTAACTTTGAAAGAGAAAAGAATTTAAGAGAGAGTGTATATGTTGTATATATGGAAATATATATAACATATACACAAGTAAAATAAGAAAGTCAAAAGAAGAAGATATTTATGTTTATTATTGTTGAATTAATTAATTAATGGAAATAGAAATTTAGATGAGTGGAAGAGAGAAGATGGATTATTTTAATATTAAAAATACTTGGTGGAGAATTAAGAGGAGACTAAATATTTGACTTGGATTAATTTTACTCTTCATTTTTCTTTTTCTTTTGGGGATGGCTGGCACACTAAAGAGACAAGAGAGCAAGAGAGGTTTTGATTTCTAGGATCAAATTGAAGGAAGATTTCAAGAAAACAAGTTAGAAATTCAAGAAGTTCATCATTTTTGGTAAGTTTTCTCTTGATTTCTCTTGTTCTATTTGGAATTTTGTTTGAGTTTGTTGGAGTGTAGTTGATGGTTGGAGTGTGTTTGTGTATGGTGTGTGTAAAAGTGTTGAAATGGAATTAAAGTTAAGAAGTTAGGTTAGTGTTGGTGATGGAAGAGTAAGAGTTGTGTTTAGTGAAGTTGAAAGCATAGAATACATGAGTTTGGTACTTTATTGTATGATTTTTATTTAAATATAGAAAAACGTTCTTGAAGTGAATTTTTGATATGTTGTGCCTCTATGAGTCTAGAATGACTGAAAAACAATATCCAATTGAATTTTGGATATGTTGTTTTTTAGTGAGTCTAGAATATGAGAAAAATAATTTGGAACCACGTTGATTGAATTTAATTTACGGAATTCACAAAGTTCAGAACTGCTGCCAGGATGCAGAGCAATTGGAGCAGTCTGGTTGGGTGAACTATTTGACCAAGATTTTGTGCTCAGTTTGATCTGAAATTTTAAAGGAATGATTTTAAGATGTAAAAATAAATTCTGTAATTTTTTTAGAGTTTTTAGTCAAGTAGATTATTTTATACAATTTTTCAAAAGAAGGATTAAGTTGAGTCCAAAACCAGAATTTACTATTCATATGGTCATTTTGCTAATATTCCTTTTGAATTAGGTTGTGAAGAGGTTGAATTGCCCTAACCTAAGTGTTGAGGATTCTTGGAAGAGTAAGTGTATAGATTGGGGTGAGTTGGTTTTAAGGTAAGTACAAACTACATTATTGCATACCTTCATATGATGTTGAGACTTAACATACATTTGATTGTAAATGTGTTAAGAAATCTAATGCATTGTTAATGCATATTAATAATGTATGTTTGGTATAATGTGAATGTTGTGATGAGCATGTAAAATGTGTGTTAATGCCATTGGTTATGTACACTTGAGTGATGAATTGATTAATGTGATTTGAGATATAATGAGATGTAAAACCAATGTGTTTGGTGATAATGATGCAACTGAGATGATTGAGGCATGGTTGCCTAATTGATTGCGGAATATGAAATGAATTGAGAAAGAAATTGTTAAAGAGATAAATTAAATGATTGTGTGCCTAATATGTTAATTCAATTTTCAGAGTTCTGAGTTTGGCGGCATGCCTATGAATCATTGGATAGGTGAAATGACCGGGTCGTAAGCCGATTCCAGTTAAAAAATGTGAAATGATAAATGTGAAATGTGATGTTTTTGGGGTGAAAAGACTAGGTCGTAAGCCTCAAAAACAGTAACAGTCTAGCCGGGTTGAGGGCTTCCTCGGTTTTAACCGGGTTGAGATCCAAGAGACTGGGTCTATTACGCTATCCATGGATAGAGATATATATATTTTCGCCTACGGGTTTGATGATTGTGATTATGGACCAAAGTAGTAACTCTGAACTTTGAATAACATATTAGATTTCTTTTTGGGCCCATGCTTGTTTTTGTTTATATATATATATATATATAATTCAAAAAGGGGAAACAAATGATTAATGAGATATATATTTGTCTTTGTTTTAATATGTTTATGGATGTGGAAATTGTGAGTAGTACTTCATGAATTGTTTATGAAACTTGATTGTGTGGCATTGGCATTGCATCAAAGCATAATATTATGGTTGTTTCTACCACTAAGTCATTGGCTTAGCGCGATTGTGGTTTATCGCGCAGGTGACAGGGTGGAACCGGAGAGTTCCTCTAGGTCGAGTAAAGCTTAGATTTTGAAGTGTGAATTGTGGGCTTAAAGATCAAAGACTGACTGCCAAACATGTATAAACTTTATGTTTTGTAAAACTTGAGTTTTGATGTATATGAATTTGTAAATATTGTTACTTTTTGCTGCATAGTGAACAAATATTTTATCTACTATATTTCATAATAAACCTTTACTTTATTTTGTACTAGAAGTGTAAATCCTTTTTGCAGGTTGTAGTTGAGGTTATAAGGGGGATTTATTGGTAGTGTACTGAGAATGATTTTGTTTGCATTGGTTTGTGTAAAAATGTTTTCAAAAATCAGAAAAAAAAAAAAAACCAGTTTTATCGACACTTGGGATTCAATTTCTAGGCGAAACTATGGCAAAATTTCTGTAAAAATAGGAACTAAAAATTGACTAAGTAAAATTGGTAACAACATTAAGATAGTGTGGCGCCTCTACTCAGCTTACACACGTAGGTCGGGAAGGGGTGTTACAATTTTTGGTATCAGAGCCAAGGTTTGAGATTCTCAACCTAGGTGAATTGTAAGAAAAAGATTATTTTGATTTTAAAAATTGGTTTTTGAATAAAATACATGTTTTGGTATGGCAGTCTTTGATCTTTAATGAGGAATATTCTACTGTGTTTGCAGATATAGGTAGTAATGGAGTCCTATTCATGTCAGACTGTAGAAGGAAGTGCTGAGAGTGTAGCTCCAGGAGAGAGTAGAGATGGAGCTAAAGTTGAGAGGGTTAGTGAGGCACCTGTTTCTGTGCAAGAGAGATCAGCTGCAGAGGAAGTTCCGCCGGGTTGGCTAAGGCATGTGATAGAACTATTGAGGCCAGCTCCAGTGCAGCCCCCACCACCACAGCCACAGGTGCCGGTAAGACATTATGATAAGTTGAGAAAATATGGGGCTGAAGATTTCTTGGGCACTACCGATCCTGCAGTGGCTGAGCAGTGGTTGGATAAAGTGCAGAGATTATTCATCCAGTTGCAAGCTACTTCAGATGAAAAATTTGACTATGCTAGGTCCCTCCTATAGAAAGATGCCTATGACTGGTGGAAGACGGTTCCGCATGCCATGGATGATCCACCTACATTATCTTATGGTGATTTTCTGAGGGAGTTCGAGCAGAAATATACTCTGAGGGAGTATAAAGATATTAAGAAGATGGAATTCCTAAATTTGAGGCAAGACAACCGGACGGTAACAGAATATGAGATTGAGTATATCCGGTTGAGTCGATATGCCGGGGGAATTATTTTCGATGAAATAGACCGGTGCCGAAGATTTGAGGAGGGATTGAGGCCCTCTATCATGTGCATTGTGGCTGGTTCCCGGTACCAGGATTTTTCTAAGCTTGTTGCAGCAACTAGAAGTGTTGAGAGAGCACAGCGCATTGCAGCAGCTGCTACTGAGGAAGAGACCAGGGTAAGGAGACCCCAGTTTGAGGCAGGGTCTTCATCTATGAAGAGGGGTCGAGGAGGTTTTATTCCGAGAACCAGTAGAAGCCAGGGACAGTCAAGCAGATCAGTTCAGTATCAGAGGCAGAGGCCGAGACCGACATTTTCTGTAGCTAGTGCCCCGACTCTAGTGATTCAGAGGTCTACTCCACCTGTATGTGAGCATTGTGGTAAGACCCATGGGGGTGTTTGTTGGAAGATTGGTGGATTAGCTGGGTGTTTTAGATGTGGGTCACCAGCTCATTTTGTTAGAGATTGTCCTGAGATGCAGGAGTATAGGCAGGTTGATACTGCAGCTTCTCGACCTAGTGTCAGCAGAGGTGGTCGAGGGGGCAGAGGTTTCAGTAGAGGTGGTAGACCTAGGTTTAGTTAGAGAGGAGGATCTTCATCCAGGGCAGCAGGCCAGAGGAGGTTGGATCTTCTCAGAGAGTATATGTGATGCAGAGGCAGTCGGATGCTTCAGCAGTTATAGCGGGTACATTTTCTTTATTTGGCATTTCAGTACTTGCTTTGATTGATCCAGGATCTACTCATTCATACATAAGTGCATCTATCTTGCCTGTGTCTGAATTGCATTCAGAGTCCTTAGGATTTGATGTCTTAGTGACCAATCCTTTAGGACATAGTATTGTGGTGAGTAAGGTGCATCGTGATAGTGCTGTTGTGGTGCAAAGTGAGGATTTTCTTGGTGATTTAATTGAAATGCCTTTTAAAGAATATGATTTGATCTTAGGCATGGATTGGTTGTCTAAGCATGGAGCTATGGTGGATTATCAAAAGAAATGTGTTACTTTGAGAACTGGTGATGGTAGAAGTATATTAGTATCTAGTGAGCAGAGACAACTTGCATCCTTGTTGGTTTCAGCTGTTTCAGCCAGAAAGTTGATTAGAAAAGGGTGTGATGCTTATCTTGCTCATGTTTTGGATACCAGAGTAATGGGTTCTCAACTTGATAGTATACCCACAGTTGCTGAGTTTTCAGATGTATTTCCAAAGGAGTTGCCAGGGTTACCCTCTGAGAGAGAGGTTGAGTTTGGTATCGATTTGTTGCCTGGTACCACTCCCATCTCTATCACTCCTTATCGAATGGCACCTGCTGAATTGAGAGAGTTGAAGGTGCAGTTGCAGGAGTTGATGGATAAAGGATTTATTCGCCATAGTGTTTCTCCGTGGGGAGCTCCTGTGTTGTTTGTGAAGAAAAAGGATGGTACTTTGAGATTGTGCATCGATTATAGGCAATTGAACAAAGTAACTATCAAGAATAAGTATCCTTTGCCCCGAATTGATGATCTCTTTGATCAGTTGAAGGGAGCAGCGGTGTTTTCCAAAATTGATTTGAGATCAGGGTACCATCAATTGAGGGTTAGAGCTGAAGATGTTTCTAAGACAGCTTTCCGCACAAGATATGGGCATTATGAGTTCTTGGTAATGCCTTTTGGATTGACGAATGCACCTGCAGCTTTCATGGATTTGATGAATAGGGTGTTTAGGCCCTATCTGGATCAGTTTGTGGTGGTTTTCATCGATGATATTTTGGTGTATTCACGTAATGAGGAAGAATATGACAAGCATCTGCGAATTGTGTTACAGATCTTGAGAGAGAAGCAGTTGTATGCTAAGCTGTCAAAGTGTGAGTTTTGGCTTGACTAAGTAACTTTTCTCGGTCATATAGTTTCAACAGATGGTATAAGAGTCGATCCAAGTAAAGTTGAACCTATTTTGAATTGGAGTCCACCAAAGTCAGTGACTGAAGTTAGAAGTTTTTTGGGTTTGGCAGGCTATTATCGAAGGTTTGTGAAAGGTTTTTCTTTGATAGCTACTCCACTCACCAGATTGCTTCGAAAGGGAGTTAGATTTGTGTGGACAGATCAGTGTCAAGCTAGTTTTGATCAGTTGAAAGAAATGTTGACTCAAGCACATGTTCTTACTTTACCCATGGAAGATAAACCTTATGTAATTTACAGTGATGCTTCACATAATGGTTTAGGATGTGTCTTGATGCAAGAGGGTAAAGTTGTAGCTTATGCTTCTCGGCAGTTGAAGTCGCATGAGCTCAATTATCTAACACATGATCTGGAATAGGCAGTTATAGTATTTGCTTTGAAGATTTGGCGACACTGCTTGTATGGGGAGAAATGTTTTATCTATATGGATCATAAAAGTTTGAAATATTTGGGTGTCCAGAGGGAGCTGAATCTTCAGCAAAGTCAATGGTTAGAGCTGATCAAAGACTACGACTGTTTGATTGATTATCTTCCTGGTAAGGCAAATGTAGTTGCTGATGCCTTGAGTTGGAAGTCTCTGGCAGGTTTGGCTGTTTATTCGCTCTCGTTGCTTTTTGAGTTGAGAGCGTTACATGCTAGTTTTGAAGCATGTGATGATGGTGCATTGTTGGCTCAGTTGCAATTGAGACCAGTATTGTTGGATTAGATTAAGGAGGCTCAATTGATAGATGAGAAAATTCAGAAGATTGTTTCAGATTGCCAAAACGGGGAGAGCCGAGATTTCTTTGTGAGAAGTGATGGTAGCCTTTGGTTTAAGGATAGATTGTGTGTTCCTGATAATGATAGTTTGAAAAAGTTATTTTGGAGGAAGCACACCAATCGATTTTTACTATGCAACCGAGAAGTACAAAGATATACCATGATTTGAAACAGCATTACTGGTGGTCAGGTATGAAGAGAGACATAGCAGAATTTGTATCCAAGTGTCTCACTTGTTAGAGGGTTAAAGCTGAGCATCAAGTTCCAACTGGGTTGCTTCAACCTTTATCAATGGTTGAATGGAAATAGGAGAGAATCACAATGGATTTTTTGTCTGGTTTGCCTATGACACAGAGGAAGCATGATGCCATTTGGGTGATTGTTGATAGGTTGACAAAGACAGCTCATTTTCTTCCGGTTCGGATGGACTTTTCACTTGAGAAGTTAGTTGAGTTGTACATCAATGAGATAGTAAAGTTGCATGGAGTCCCAATTTCTTTAGTGTCTGATCGAGATCCTAGATTTACTTTGAGATTTTGGAAGAGTTTACATGGTGCTTTGGGTTCTCGATTGCATTTTAGCACTGATTTTCATCCGCAGACAGATGGGCAGTCAGAGAGAGTGATACAGATTATCGAGGATATGTTGAGAAGCTGTGTCATTGATTTCTCTGGAAATTGGGACAGATTTTTGCCACTTGTAGAATTTGCTTACAACAACAGTCATCAATCCAGTATTGGAATGGCACCATTTGAGGCATTGTATGGGAGAAGATGTAGAACGCCTTTATGTTGGAATGAAATTGGAGAGGGAAAGTTAATTGGTCCTAATCTGATTAAAGAGACTGAAGAAAAAGTGAAGATGATTCGGGATAGGTTGAAAGCAGCTTCAGACCGACAGAAGTCTTATTCAGATTTGAAGAGGAGAGACATAGAGTTTGATGTTGGAGATAAAGTGTAATATCCCAATGTGTGCCCTAAAAGTTGGATACAACTGTTGTTTTGGTTTGAATTAAATGTATATATGTATTTGTAAAGGAAATGAGTGTGTTAAGAGAATGTATATGTTGTGTATATTGTAATATATATAACATATAAGTTGGTCAAATGGGGAGTCAAGGTAAGAGGATATTTTAACTTGTGCTAAGTGAAATTACTATTAAGGGCATGTTAAATGAAAGGAGGTTTAATTATGTTGAAGAGGGCATTTAGGTAATTCTCTTTGTGAAATGCATGGTGGAGATTTAAAGAGATGATGATTTGTCTTTTCTTCATTTCTTCTTCTTCTCTTCTCCATGGTTGGCCGGCCATCTTAAACAAAAGAGAGAACAAGAGGTGTTCTTGATACTAGAATCAAATTGAAGGAAGAATCAAAGGTTTTGGTTGGAGATTTGTGAAATTTCTTCATCTAAGGTAAGTACTCTCTTGTTTGCTTTAGTTATTTTTAAAGTTATGTTTGATGTGAGGTTTGATTGGTTGGAATCTTGATTTGATGTGTTTGAGATGTGTTTACAAGTGTTTAAATTGATTGCAAGTTAAAGATTGAATTGGTGTTGGTTTGGTTTTGAATATGGTAAGTTATGTAGAGGTTGATAGTGAAAGATTATGAAGGATGTTGGAATTAGGGTTTTGAGATGGCTTGTGTTTAAATGTGTTGTTTAAGTGATTATTGTGATGATTATGTAGGATATGTGTTTATGTCATTGATTGTATCCATTTGAATGAGGTTATTGTTGTGCAAAAGAGTGTGTAAATGCAATTGAAAGAGTGTTGGCTTTGGTTAGGGTGTTGTTCATGAGTGACACGGCCAAAAGCAAAGAGAGACACGGCCAATTCATGAGAGACACGGCCAAGTCAAGGAAATTTAGCCCGTGTTGTATTGATTTTTTGGAGAGACACGGCCGTGTCTTATGCATGTGTTTGCTACTGCCAATTGGTTTTGAGAGACACGGCCACAAGCTTGGCCGTGTCCCATGAAGGTGTTTGCTATTGTGATGGTTCTTTACTTTTCTCACTTTGTTTTGATTCTTCAAAGGTTTTGTTGTTCCTAAACCTAAACATAAACACTCTAAACACTTTGAAAACAAAGAATGATCTAAATAAATATATGTGGAACATACATTCATATGATGTTGAGATTATAGCACACATGTGATGAGATTGATGAAGCATATGAACAATGTTAGACTATATGCATTGTGAATGACTATATGCATTGTGAATGGTAGTATGTTATATGAACAATGTGACTAATATTATGACTTGTATAGTGTGGAAGAGATGAGGATCATCCAAAAAGGTATGTGCAATGCAATTTATTATAATAAATGTCTTAATAATGAATGTTGTCAATGTGTTTTGAGAAATGATGAAATGTGAGATCCTCATGGTTGATAATAATGATTGAAATGTTATAAAGGGATATGTTGTTTATATGATGATGAATTTAAGATACATGAGCAATGAAATTGATTATGTATGCTTGAATAATGAAGTGTATAATGTGAATTGAGACATAAAGAGATGTAAAGTTAATGATTGGTTTGTTTAGCTAATGTAATTGATGTTGTATATGTATAATGATGTTTCAGATGTGATGTGAAGCCATTGTGATTGGCTATGATGATTCAATTGAAAGACATAAGGCATGTTTGCCTAATTGATGATAAGAATTGAGAATGAAAGTAATAAATGAATTGTGTAACTAATGTGTTATTCCATTTTCAGAGTTTGTTGTTGGTGGCATGCCTAAATTGAGTAACAATCTCTTGAAGTTAGGTTGGCTAAGTCCTTGAAGCCTAATTGAGATGTTACAACCCTTGAAGCTAGGTTGGATTGGTTCTTGAAGCCAAGTTGGGTTGATGCTTAGCATGCTTTGCTCCCCTTGAAGCTTGGTTGAACCTAATCCTTGAAGCCTAGTTGGGTCTATGATAATGATAAATGTGATGAATGAACCAAAGCATTACTCTGAAAATTGAATGGCATATTAGTATCGTTTGGGCCCGAGTCTGTCATTGTTGTCAATATGATATATATAAATGTTGTAATAAACGAGTAATGAAATCTATGGTGGATTTGGTTGGAATTGTAATTCATGATTGATGAATTGTGAATAAAATAATGACATGAAATGTTATGTAATATGTATATTGAAATATTGATTGTGAGTATTAATGTTGGATTGATGATTGGTGATAATGATATGATATGTAATGTGGGTATAACTATGTTGAGGGTGATTGTTAGTGATGAATTGTGGTTGGTAAAAATGATATGTATATAATACATGAAATTAGTTAAAATATAGGAAAGGTGCAATTTAAAAGGAAAACATGATGAGAAACTAATGACAGATGGAATTGATATATCATTATATATTAGTATTTTTATAATGTATGTTTATATGTTATATTTGTACTACTAAGCTCTCAGGCTTAGCGCGGATGTGTAATCGCGCAGGTAGCTTGGTGAAGGAAATGAAGTCTTTCGTTATGCCACGAGAAGAGTAAGAGTTTGTCGAGACCAACTAGAGGGTAATGCATACATGTATAACTTCTAATTATGATGTATTTCTGGTAAGAGAATATTTATATGTATAAATGGAGTTTTGATAAAGATAATGATTTTGTAAATGTTATTTAAATTAACGTATTATGGTTTGAACTCTGTTACAGGTTTTTAAAATATAACGAAAAGTGACATCCTTATACTTTATATACTTACTGTATGTATACTAAGTATATGTATAGTACTTATATAGGGTATCGGGGTGTTACATAAAGTATTTTTGAAAGTGTCTCCTTGGAAAAAGATATTGAGATTTGGTCGAAAAGGGAAGCTGAGTCCTCGTTTCATTGGACCGTATGAGATATTAGAAAGAGTTGCACCAGTTGCTTATGGTCTTGCTTTGCCGCCTGAGTTGGATAGAATCCATAATGTCTTTCATGTTTCTATGTTGTGAAGGTATAGATCTGACCCATCTCATGTTTTACCAGTTGAATCTATTGAGGTGAGTCCGGATCTAACTTTTGAAGAAGAACCAATTGCTATTTTGGCACATGAAGTGAAAGAGTTGAGAAATAAGAAAGTGCCACTTGTAAAAGTTCTTTGCAAGAATCATGGTAGAGAAGAGGCAACTTGGGAGAGTGAGCAAGCGATACGAGATCAGTATCCTCAACTATTTTAGACTTGATATCAGGTAATTTCGAGGACAAAATTTCTTTTTAGAGGGGGAGAATTGCAATATCCCAAAGTGCACCCTAGAAGTTTTGATATAATTGTTGTTTTATTTGGATTGAATGTATATGTTAAGTTTGAAAGAGAAAAGAATTTAAGAGAGAGTGTATATGTTGTATTTATGGAAATATATATAACATATACACAAGTCAAATAAGAAAGTCAAAAGAAGAAGATATTTATGTTTATTATTGTTGAATTAATTAATTAATGGAAATAGAAATTTAGATGAGTGGAAGAGAGAAGATGGATTATTTTAATATTAAAAATACTTGGTGGAGAATTAAGAGGAGACTAAATATTTGACTTGGATTTATTTTACTCTTCATTTTTCTTTTTCTTTTGGGGATGGCCGGCACACTAAAGAGACAAGAGAGCAAGAGAGGTTTTGATTTCTAGGATCAAATTGAAGGAAGATTTCAAGAAAACAAGTTAGAACCACGTTGATTGAATTTAATTTACGGAATTCACAAAGTTCAGAACTGCTGCCAGGATGCAGAGCAATTGGAGCAGTCTGGTTGGGTGAACTATTTGACCAGGATTTTGTGTTCAGTTTGATCTGAAATTTTAAAGGAATGATTTTAAGATGTAAAAATAAATTCTGTAAAAATTTTAGAGTTTTTAGTCAAGTAGATTATTTTATACAAATTTTCAAAATAAGGATTAAGTTGAGTCCAAAACCAGAATTTACTATTCATATGGTCATTTTGCTAATATTCCTTTTGAATTAGGTTGTGAAGAGGTTGAATTGCCCTAACCTAAGTGTTGAGGATTCTTGGAAGAGTAAGCGTATAGATTGGGGTGAGTTGGTTTTAAGGTAAGTACAAACTACATTGTTGCATACCTTCATATGATGTTGAGACTTAACATACATTTGATTGTAAATGTGTTAAGAAATCTAATGCATTGTTAATGCATATTAATAATGTATGTTTGGTATAATGTGAATGTTGTGATGAGCATGTAAAATGTGTGTTAATGCCATTGGTTATGTACACTTGAGTGATGAATTGATTAATGTGATTTGAGATATAATGAGATGTAAAACCAATGTGTTTGGTGATAATGATGCAAATGAGATGATTGAGGCATGGTTGCCTAATTGATTGTGGAATATGAAATGAATTGAGAAAGAAATTGTTAAAGAGATAAATTAAATGATTGTGTGCCTAATATGTTAATTCAATTTTCAGAGTTCTGAGTTTGGCGGCATGCCTATGAATCACTGGATAGGTGAAATGACCGGGTCGTAAGCCGATTCCAGTTGAAAAATGTGAAATGATAAATGTGAAATGTGATGTTTTTGGGGTGAAAAGACTGGGTCGTAAGCCTCAAAAACAGTAACAGTCTAGCCGGGTTGAGGACTTCCTCGGTTTTAACCGGGTTGAGATCCAAGAGACTGGGTCTGTTACGCTATCCATGGATAGAGATATATATATTTTTGCCTACGGGATTGATGATTGTGATTATAGACCAAAGCAGTAACTCTAAACTTTGAATAACATATTAGATTTCTTTTTGGGCCCATGCTTGTTTTTGTTTTTATATATATATAATTCAAAAAGGGGAAACAAATGATTAATGAGATATATATTTGTCTTTGCTTTAATATGATTATGGATGTGGAAATTGTGAGTAGTACTTCATGAATTGTTTATGAAACTTGATTGTGTGGCATTGGCATTGCATCAAAGCATAATATTATGGTTGTTTGTACCACTAAGCCGTTGGCTTAGCGCGATTGTGGTTTATCGCGCAGGTGACAGGGTGGAACCGGAGACTTCCTCTAGGCCGAGTAGAGCTTAGATTCTGAAGTGTGAATTGTGGGCTTAAAGATCAAGGACTGACTGCCAAACATGTATAAACTTTATGTTTTGTAAAACTTGAGTTTTGATGTATATGAATTTGTAAATATTGTAACTTTCCACTGCATAGTGAACAAATATTTTATCTACTGTATTTCATAATAAACCTTTACTTTATTTTGTACTAGAAGTGTAAATCCTTTTTGCAGGTTGTAGTTGAGGTTATAAGGGGGATTTCTTGGGAGTGTACTGAGAATGATTTTGTTTGCATTGGTTTGTGTAAAAATGTTTTCAAAAATCAGAAAAAAAAACCAGTTTTGTCGACACTTGGGATTCAATTTCTAGGCAAAACTATGGCAAAATTTCTGTAAAAATCGGAACTAAAAATTGACTAAGTAAAATTGGTAACAACATTAAGATAGTGTGGCGCCTCTACTCAGCTTACACACGTAGGTCGGGAAGGGGTGTTACAAGTTTATTTTCCTTTATGTCCTTTGTCTTCTGATAAGCATTATGGAATATTCAATATTAATGAAATCAATGAAGAAAAATAAACAATAAACTTGGAAACATCAAAAGTGACAAAAAAAAATACATATATTGCATTCTCATTCATTAATAAGAAGGATCTAAAGAAATTTTTTGAAAGAATTCTAAGATTTCTTCGCTTGGGAGGCCAATGACATGATAGGACTCGATCTTTCCATAGCGGTTCATAAAATCCACACTTTTGATCACATTAAGCTAGTCAAACAGAAGCTGCGGAGATTGAAGCCTGAATGGTCTTTGAAGATTAAGGAGGAGATAGCCAATCTAGTAGGAAAAAAGTTCATTGAGCCAATCATGTACCCCAAATCTAGTAGCTAATATAGTATTGGTTCTAAAAAGGGATGGGAAAGTTTGTATATATGTGGATTATAGAGATCTCAACAAAGCTTATCCAAAAGATGACTTCCCTCTACCTTATATAGATATCCTAGCAGAACACATGGCCAGATATGAGGTAGTTTCATTAATAGACCTCTATAATGGATACAATTAAATTTTGGTTCATCCTCCAATAGAGAAAAGATAGCCTTCATTGCAGAATGAGGTTTGTATTATTATAGGGTCATGCACTTTGGTATAAAAAATGTTGGACAAACTATCAAAGAATGACCACTACTCTCTTCCATGGCATGATGCACCAAGATGTTGAGGTCTACATTGATTATATGGTCACTAAATCAAAGAAACCAAAACAACATGCAGAGGCCCTAAGGCCCTAGGGCACATGGCTAGTTCTCAGGGGATTGAAATCAATCTAGCCAAGTCTCAGGTGATTCTAGAGATGCTAGCCCTATGAATGAGAAAGGAAATAAGGGGATTCCTTGGATGCCTACAATACATTAATCGCTTCATCTCCCACATGGTTGATGGATCAAGTCCATTTCCAAACTACATAAGAAGGATACCCCTACCAAGAAGACCAACAAGTGTTAGGAGGTATTTAAGAAGGTCAAGCAATATCTCCTATCTCCACATGCCCTACAACCACCAAGACCTGGATATCCATTCTCCTCTATCTTTCAGTGACTGAAGAGGCAGTGGGAGCCATGCTCGCTCATCATGAGGAAAATTCAAGAAGAGAATTTTCCATTTAATACCTTAGGAAAATGTTGCTAGCCTATAAGCTCAAATACAATCAGATTAAGTGACTTTGTTTAGCTCTAGTACGGGTATGTCAGAAACTATGCCATTACTTAGCCTCATACACCACACAAGTAATTGTAAATTAGAGCCCTTTGGAATTCCTTATGGAGAGGCTAGTTCTAGATAGCAAGATGGCCCGATGGTTGGCAGTCTTAGCTACCTTCAACCTTAACTTTGTAGCCTAAAAAGTAATTAAAGGATGTGTAGTAGCTGACCAATTAGTTGCTGCCCTAGTTCAAGATGCTATAGAAGAGCCAGTGTTTCCAGATGAAAGTATTTTAACTATCCACAAGGAAGTATAGATTATGTACTTCAACAGAGCATCTAACCATAAAGGATGTAGTGTTGGAATTGTCCTGATTACCTCTAAAAGGGAGCAGATTCCACTGGCAATTAAGCTGATTTTTGAGGTCACAACTAATGATGTTGAATGTGAAGATTGCATAACTAGGCTTGAGATAGCCTTGAGATTAAAGTCCAAATACTTAAAGGTATATGGAGATTCGGCTCTTATCGTGTCTCAAGCATTGAGAAAGTGGAAAATAAGAGAAGAACATTTGATTCCTTACCATATACATTTGGAAGATTTGACACAACAGTTTGAGGAGGTTTCATTCTACCACCTTCCTTTAGCTAAGAACCAATTTGCAGATGCACTGGTTACTCCAGCATCCATAACCAATATGGGAAAAGAGATGGTGATTCATCCCATCACCATAGAAGTAAAAACACAACCTAATTACTGTGTTGTGGTTCAAGTATCAAATAAGAAGCCATGGTTCTGAAACATCCTTAATTTTGTCCAAAAGGGTGAATATCCTAATCAAGTCATAAAAGCATACTGGAGGACTTTAAGGCAATTAACCAACTTGTACATTCTCAATGATGATGTGCTATACATGCATTCTGGGAACAATATCCACCTCAGATGCATGGATGAATTTGAAGTGCAAAGAATAACAGAATGGGTACACGGTGATGAGTAAGGTCCCACATGAACGAAATTGCCTTAGCAAGAAAGATTGCTAATTTAGCCTTTTACTGGCTCACCATGAGGGAGGATTATGCTAGTTTTATCAAGAAATGCCACAACTTCCAAATATATGCTAAGCTATAGAAATAGCCTTAAGTTCCATTACATTCCACTGCAACTCTCTAGCCTTTTGCAACACAGGGAATTGATGTGATAGGAAAGAGTACTCTTAAATCTTCAAATGCTCTTGAGTATGTACTTATGGCTATAGATTATTTCACCAAATGGGTAGAAGTAGCTTTATAATATATTCTAAATACTAAGAAAGTAGCTCATTTTATCCAGACCAGTATCATTTGTCAATATGGAGTCCCCTTTGAGATCATTTCAGATAACAGGTCTCACTTCCAAAAAAAGGTAGTTCAATTGATGGGAAGATACAAGATCCAACATCATATGTCTTCCCCCTATCGGCATTAGACCAATGGAGATGTTGAAGCTACTAATAAAACCATCAAGAACATACTCCAAAAGATGGAAAGTCAAAAGAGTTGGCATGAAAAATTACCCCTTACTTTATGGGTTATAGAACTTTAGTTAGGACACCAACAAGGGGGTAACTCCCTTTTCATTAATATATGGAATGGAGGTAGTATTACAAATTAAGGTGGAGGTTCGATCAGCTCGGGTCCTCCAAGAAAGCTAACTTAGTAAAGTTGAATAGGCCAGGGCCTACTATGACCATCTAAATGTCATTGATAATAAAAGGATGGATGCTTTGTACAAAGTGTAAGGGTATTAACAAAAGATAGCCAGACTTTATAGCAAAAGAATCAAAGACTCAGGTTTTCAAGAAGGACACATGATGCTAAATGATATTAGGGCTCCAGTACTTGTTCCTAGAGGAAAGTTCAGACCAAATTGGGCAAGCCCATACCTACTTAAGAAGATCTCATCAGGTGGAACAACAATACTATCAGACTTAGACGGCATTGAATTCTCTAGCCCATTCAACATGGATCAGCTCAAGAGATACTTTGATTGTGTCATTATTGTAACAAAACTACGCGGATCAGATTCTCATAAAAAGAGAGGGAGAGAAAGACAGAGAGAGCTCGACGAGTTGAAAACTTAAAAATGTGGCTTGAGCAAATGTTAAAGCAAAATAAAGAGATACGTAGGAAGCCCTACTGTGAGCGAGGAATGGCTCTAGCGACTTCGACACTATTAGGCTCTTGGCCTTAGAGAACACGAGCCTAAACGTGGAGAAAATAGAGTCACCACCTGAGCAGGCCGAGAAAAAGAAAGGGGTGGATGACTTGATTCCTAAAGAATCCCCAACCCCCTATTAGATTTGAAAAATTGGATACGCATGGAAAAGGTGAGAATGATCAAGCACCCCCACAGCACCCAGTTCATTGGAACCGACCTCCTTTTCAGGTCTAAATATTATTAAATTCTTAACTTATTATAGCATCATCTATATTACATGCAAATTAAAGAAATAAACATCCATCACCTTTATTTAAAATAAACAATCAAAATAGACACCCATCCAAGGATGGAAACATGCCTTTTCAACAATTGTTTAATGTCCAAAATCATATAATATAGGACACCCACCATTTGGTGGAAACATTCCCTTTACATTAATCCAAAATCCAAAATAAATTAAATTACATTGAATCTAACTAATGAGGCACCCACAAAGTGGAAACATACCTCTTACATATTTGAAACTAGAATAATTAACATTAAAATAATAAATCACATAAATTAAATCATACAATCATTTTCATGAGTAATAAATCATTCATAAAAACTAAAGCATTAAAGAATCATGCATTCAAGACATAAAGTAGTAACTCCTAAGTTTAAATCATAAATAAAGCCTTAATTATATCAATTAGGGTTTACACTTTAATTAGGGATTCTTTAATAAAATTAGGGTTTTGATGGTTTAGATTTAAAAACTAGGATTTTAGGGTTTAGATTTAGAAAATAGGGTTTTAGGGTTTAGATTTAGAAAATAGGGTTTTAGGGTTTAGATTTTTAAAATAGTGTTTTGATTTAGAAAACTAACATTTTAGATATATTTTGAAAAGGTTTTAACTACTAGATAAATTTAAAAGTAGATAATTAGGATTTAGGGTTTGTGAGAATTAGGGTTTAGAAGTTTGAGTTAGAGGTTTTAAATCAAGTTTTAGCTTACTATGAAGTTGAAACAAATTCACGTGCACTGGACTATTGAATGATATAAAAAGATTAGGTGTTAGTTTTATAAAATATATACTAGGTCTTGGTGATTAAACTTCTGCACAAAACCATTAAATAAGCATACTATGATGATATATTAAAAGATGATTTGCAAATACTAAACAAGTAAATTGAATTAGAAAATTAAATATGTGTTTGAAGCCTCCACCAATTTGAATGTGTTGAATCAAACTCTACGCTATCACTACCTGAATTAGCTTTGTTATTGGTTGAGGGAAACCACTGCCTCTGCCTGAGACAATGGTTATATCTTTGCTGTCTTTTTCTTGGTTCCTACCACTTCTCTGTTTACTTAAGCTTTTAATTGCTTTGTTGCTCTCCCTTAATTCTCCAAAATTAGCCCCTAATATAGTATTAAAATCTCCTATTTATAGGTGATTCTAAACCTAATGCACTGTGAAAATTGAATATCTCTCAAGTAAGGAAAAAATAAACCCAATTAACTTTAGTTTAATTAAGAAAATAATAGACCAAATTGACTTCGGTTTAATTGACTTCAGTTTAGTGTGGATGGCAAATTGGCAATTGGGCCAAGCTAATTTTTCGTAGGCCGAATTGGCATGTCAATTCTTGCCGGCCGATGCTGCAGCGAATTGGTAAGGCCAATTCGCCGCAGGCATTGCCTGCGGTTCACCAATTGATCCATTATATTATTTTATTATTTTTATTTTTATAATTATTATTAAAATAAATATTATATTTTTATAAAATGAATATTTTTATTTTCTTTTTTCCTTTTTTATTTATTATATTAATAAAATAAATAATAAATATTATATTATTATGTGTTGAGATTTTAATATTTTGCCAGACCACATCTAAGTTTGTAAAATTATTCCAGACATTTAAACCTTTATACCTGACTTAATTCCCTTTTTAATAGCGTCAGATTGAACTTGTTAAAAAAATAAGTGTGAGCGGAGATTTTCGCCCCCACTTCCGAGTGGAATGGTTCTTGCGATTTTGGCACTGTTAGGCTTGGGGCCTTAAAGAACATGGGCCTTAACCTGGAGAAAATGGAGTCGCCACTCGGACGAGTCAGGAAAAAGAAAGGGGTGGATGACTCAATTCCTATAAAATCCCCAACCCCCTAATGGGTTCAGAAAGTTAGGTACATGTGGGGAAGATGAGGATGACCGAGCACCCCCACAACGCACGATTCATTAGAACAGGCCTACTTTTTAGGTCTTAATATTATAAAATTCTTAAATATAATGATATTATCCATAATACATGTAATAATAAGAATAAACAAATGCTTTATTAAAATCACAACAATGTTCAAACAAAAAAAACAAATAGGCACCCATCCATGGATGAAAACATACCTAATTGTCCAATGTTCAAAAGAAAATAAATAAAATAGGATACCCACCAATTGGTGGAAACGTATCCTTTACATTGATCCAAAACTTGAAAATAAATTGATTACATGATGCTCACAACATGAGGTACCCAAAACATGAAAACATACCTCTTACCATGTTTTGAAACCAAAGCAAATCAATAAAAATAACTAACCATTCATCATAAATAAATTATTCATCAAATGCATAAATCAAAGATATAAATAAACCATTAATCAAAATATATAATAAACATGCTTCTAACTTGAATAAAGCAATAAAGATACAATTTTAGGTTTATGTCTCAATTTAGGGTTTCTTAAATAATATTTAGGGTTTTGGGGTTTAGATTTAAAAACTAGGGTTTGGGGATTTTTAGAAACTAATATTATTGTTATTTTTAAAAAAGGATTATGCTAATATGTATTTTAAATTAGAGTTTAGGATTTAAAATATTATGGTTTTGATTTCTAAGAAAACCAACACTATTATATTTGTTTTTGAAAGGATAATGGCTACTGTGAAGATTTTGGAAAATAGATGTAATTAGGGTTTTATGATTTTAAGTGAATTATGGTATTGATTTTTATGAAAATATAATTTAAAGTTTTGAAATTAAAAAAAATAACTACTGTGATACATTAAAAAGAAAACAAGTGAGGCTACTGTGTCTCAAAAAATTATAAAATATGTCCGTTGGTTTTCATTGGATTATTGCAAAAGTTTTTAAAGTTACAATTCATTAATTTTAATGGATCAATGACTAATGGATAAAGATGATTTTTGATGAACAAAATTAGATAAACATACCTACGTGTTTGAAGGCTCCACCAAAATCATTAGATGAAAATTTTGGAGTAGGTAACGCCAAGACAATCACCACTTGCTTGCTTGCTGCCTTGATTATTGTCTTTTACTAAAAATCTTCTTGCTAAAAATTGCCAAAGTTTAGCTCCTCTACCAAGAAAAACTCTAATAATCTAAAAAAAAAAAGTCTCTCTGCCTTTAAAGATTTTCCAGTCCAAATCAAAATTTCAAAAGTCCCATTTTTTATTTTTTAAGTTGTTATTTATAGCAAAAGCCTAATACTAATTGTGTTTGATTAAGGAAATATAGGTTATTTAGGAAACAATTACAAAACCAAAGTAAACAAGGTTTTGGAAAAATCGGCAGTGCGCGCAAGCCAGAATGGCATGTTGCGTCGTGCGACAATGGGCTTGCTAAGCGAGGATCTACTGCAAGCATCACAGGAGCTACGGGCGAGCTCCTTGATTCGCTGTAGGCTTGGCCTTCGACGAATCGGCCCAAGCCAATTCCACTGCCCTGTGTGGTGCCCACCGATTCGACCGTCTGATTTTTTATTTTTATTTTATGTGTATATATTTTTATTTTTTATTTTTATTATTAAAAATAAATATTATACTTAAAATATTTATAATTAATTATATTATTAAAATAAATAATAAATAATAAATATTATATTTTAAAAATAACTAATAAATATTATTAAAATAAATATTATAAAATAAATATTATATTATTAAAATAAATAATAAATACTATAAAAATTATTTCGGACCATTTGAAAATCTTTGGACTAGACTTGGAAAAAAAGTAAGGGTCTACAGTTTGCCCTATGTTTGAATGATGAGACTATAGCAAAAGAGAGTAAAAAACAATATGATTTTTTATTGGGTTTAGAGCTAGACTGGGCTCCATACCCGAGGTTGGTCTGAGTTCTGATTTTTAAAAAATAATTTGGGTTCTGGACAAAAATGAGTTCCAGACTAAAAAGTAATTTGGGTTCCGGATCCTATATGTAAACCCTTAATTTTTGACCCAATTCGATCCAATATATTTTAATTAGTCTAAAATAATTTTGTGTTGTCCAATATATTTTAATTAGTCTAAAAATATTTTTGTTATCTTAATTAAATAATATTTGCTTTAGTATCTAATTTTTATTAATAAAAAAATAATAATAATAAACAAAAAAAAATCAGCGACGAAAAAATCATCGTCGAAAACCATTGAGCGAAATGGTCCTCGGCCATTTCTCCCGCAGGATTTTCCTGTGGGCGAAATGGGCCGCAGGCCAATTCGTCTGCTGCTACCGCAGCCAAGTGCGACAGCTTTTTTGCCAGTGCATTTTTTTCCGTAGTAGTTTTTTTCTCCAGCGTAATTTTTCCGACTCAAATTTTTTCAAAACCTAATACAATTAGGTTTCGGTTTCCTCTTCTTAATCAATATTTGATGCTGTGAATAACTAGAATTAGTCATATAAAACTTCTATAAATAATATCAAAAACAATACAGAAAGGGGGAGGAAAAAAGGAAGAAAATTGGATCGAATTTGGAGTAGAAATTGAGACCGAAATTGAGAAGGAAAACTTTGAATCAATCTGTGTAACATCTGTGATTTTGGAGAAATTAAATAAGTATTTGGAGAGATAAATTGTACATACTCAATATATATCTAGAGTATACATAACATATACATATAGTATATTAATTGTATATGTTGGATTAATACATTACATACTTAATATTTAATACACATATAAGGTATATTTGATGTATATATAAGATACACATTACTTGTGCATATGTGTAATATCTTAAATTTTTTAAAAGTTCTAATTTTTGGAAATATGATAAAATAAATTATAATTTAAATGGATAAATTAAATTAATGGTTTTAAATGAAAAATGAAGGGGCTTTAAATGAAAAAGTAGATAATATATATGATATATATGTAAAATATACATAACATATAAAAGTCAATACTTTTTAAAAGAAAAGTCAAAGTAAAAGGGTATTTTGGTAATTAAATCTTACAAATTTAAAATTAATAAAATAATTCAAAAATAAATTATTTTTGAATGGAAGAGAAAATTTAGGACTTTTAATTTATTAAATAAATAATTAATTAATTAATTATTAAATTATTTTAATATATATATGGTTTAAAATTAAAGGGTGAAAGGAAAGAGAAATAAAAAATAAATAAAGTCTTCTTCTTCTTTCCTTCAAGGCCGAATTTCATGGCTTCAAAAGAGGGATTTGCTTCTTCCATACTCTAAAAATTGAAGAGATTTTAAGGATTCAAGTGGAGTTTTAGAAGTTTCTTCATCAATTGGTAAGCTTTCTTACCAAATTTTCAAATTCTATGGAAAAATGTGTTATGTAAATTTTGGAATTCTATAGTAGCATGATTTAATTGCTTAATTGGATATGAATGAAGTTTTTTTGATTGATTATTAATGATTTTAAGGTTGGATTAAAGAAATGATTGAGTTTGGGTAAGATTGGTGAAGAGAGAGAATTTAGGGTTATGTAATTTTTGGGGTTTTGAAATCATGGTTTTTAATTGTGTAAATTGATTCCAAATGAGTTGTTTTCATACATAAACAAGTATTTTAAAGTCAAATATTGGATTTGGTTGTGTTTGGTTCGAGTTTGAGAATGGAAGTGGAGATTTAGGGTTTTTGAAAAGTGATTTTCCAAAGTGGTTGAATTGTGTGATTTTATTTGTTTAAGCATGTTGCTTAGTATTAAAAGTGATGATTATAAGCTTGAAATGAGTAATGGATTGTGTTGGAATGGAAAACCTTCAATGGGGGAAAGTTATGCCATTTTTGAGATTTTTTGTATAAGAGTGTATTGTTATAATGTAAATGATTTAAATGTATTAAAATATGTTTTTAATGATATTAATAAACTTAAAACACTAATTTAAATGGCATGATATGGTTTTACAAAGTTAAAGTGAGATGAAGCTTAATTTGGAGATTTGGTTTAGAGTGATGTTTAATTATTGTTTGATGTTGAGAATACCTTAGAATATGATATTAAATGATTATGTATGATCACATTTGGTATAGGCATTGAGGGAGGTTGATTTGCTTCATCCAAGTGGTAAAGGGCAAGTTGGAAGGATAGGATTGGAGGTTGTATTAAGCTTGCTTTGGGTTGCTAGTAGAGGTATGTACAAACTTTGAGTATAATGTTTATATTTGCATGACATTTGGACTTAGCACATTTTGGTTGAAAAATGTGTTAAGCTACTTGGTTCATTGATTGAGTATGAATAATGTGCTATGACATTTGTAATATCATATATGTGTTAAATGCATTGTGAAAAGCCATTGATAATGGCTAAATTGTGTAAAGTGTGAAATATACATATTATGTGAAAATACACAAAGTAATTGGATAATGTGTTGTGAATGCAAAAATGAGATATAGGGGATAATGAAATGAATTGATATTGATAAAAATGAGAAAAAATGAGAAAAGTGAGAAAATTGAGAAAGATGTGAAAAATGAGAAAAATGAGAAAAAAAATATGAAAATAAGGCAATGAGCTTGGTTTGATTATGAGAAATAAAATGAGAAATGAATTGTGAAAGTATTTGATAATGAGATAAATGAATTAATTGTGTGCCTAGTATGTTATTCAATTTTCAGAGTTCTGGGTTTGGCGGCATTCCTATCAATTGCTGGGCAGGTGAAAAGACCAGGTCGTAAGCCAAGCCCAACTGATAAATGATAAATATGATGTTTTTGGGGTGAAAAGACTGGGTCGTAAGCCTCAGAAATCATAGCAGTCTAGCCGGATTGAGGACCAAGATACTGGGGCCTAAGAGTCTAGCTGGGTTGAGGTTCAAAAGACTGGGGCTGTTACATTATCCATGGATATATATATTGCCTACGGGCTAGACACATGATGTCATTATGGACCAAAGCAGTAACTATGAAATTTGAATAGCATATTAGATCCTTTTTGGGTCCATGTTTGTCTTTGCTTTAATGTGAATTATTAATTGTGATACAATTGAGCAATATCATATTATGAGTTATGAGTATGAAATATTTGAAAAATATAATAAAGTGAAATGATGTGATCTCTATATGCATTATGCATTGGCATTACTTTACATTTTTATTTTTATCAAAGTTTGTACCACTAGGCTTCGGCTTAGCGCGATTGTAATTCGTCGCGCAGGTGTCATGGACGTTTTGGTAGAGCTGGAGAGCTTTACTAGACCTGGTCGGGTCTAGGTTTGTATTTATTGAGCTTGAAGAGTTATTTTGGGTACATCAAGATCAGAGCCAGTTGCCAGCATATACATTTTGATATTATGTATGTTATGATATGTTTTTGAAGCATATATTGTAAATTGTAAAGAATGATTTGAATAATTTTGTTTAAGATGGGATTTTATATATAATGTTGATATATATATATATTTTGAGAAAATATGGAGAAATTGAGAAGTATTGGTGAATTGGTGAATTGATTTTATTTGGAGTGTTTGATTTATGCAGGTTGTGTTTTGTTGAATTTTGGAAACGTTCCAATTACAAACAAAACTCTGGTGAATTTTTCCCAGAGATTTTTATATAAAATATTTATTTTGGATTCCTATAACAAGCAAAGAATATTTATATACTATTTATTTTATATATTAGTATGTGAAATCTTAAAACATAAATGTAAAATTTATTATTAAATCGGTCTGTGACATTTTTATACCGTATATGCGTATTTTACATATACTGAAAATATGTATTGTACATATATAGGGTATAAGGGTGTTATATTTATTTTGGTATCAGAGCCTAGGCTTGAGGTTCTCAACCTAGGTGGGTTGTTAGAGAGAGAAAGTTGGAATTTTAAAAAATAATTTTCAATTGTGATGCATGCATTGGCACTGGTAATTTATCTGATCCCTGAGTTGAGTTGGCATCTGGGTTGCATAGATCAGAGTGGCATAGTAGAAGCATCATTCTGGACCTTATGGATTAAGAATTTTTGGAACTTCTATTCGAAATTAAGATTCATAGTTGATTCATTTGATGAATAAGTGGAATTAAGAAAAATAATTTATGAAATGATTTATGATATGAAATAAAAAGTTTGAGAAATGGACATGAGAGTTACAGAAAATTTTATAGGTATGCTGTAAAATGATATTGTTAAATTTTTTTTAATAAATATAGGAAACTTGGATGAGTTTGAAAATTTAATTAAACATTTTTCTATATGTTAGAATCTAAGGTATAAAATGTCATAATTTTTAAAGATGAATTACTAATTAAGAAAGGTAGAAGAACACAGATTGTTGGAGGAGTTTCAGAAACTCAGAATCTGTAGAAATTGAGAAACATATTAAAAAACTATGGCAAACCCACCCAGAAAAATATGAAAATTTACACCCAATATCATATGTATTCCTATTAAATATGATTAAAATTTCATGAATTTTTATTAAGGTTTGATACCTGAAAAAAATGGACAACCAGGTGCTGCCAGAGAAATTGTTAAAGAGACAAATTCTCTAATTTTGGAAGATTTAATTTTTAAATATATTAAATCAACTTGGAAAAATCTAAAACTTTAAATATAAGTCCATATATGTGTCAAGTGCACATGGATAAAAGTTTACAAGCTTTCATAAAGAATTAGTAAGGAATATAAAAATTAAAAGTGAGATTAACATGAAACTGAGGAAGTCATGCAGTTTTGTGTAAGTAAGTAATAAATTAATTTTATGAGACAAATGAATGAAGAAAATTATAAAAATTTATATGCATATGGGTATAAGTATAAAAGGAATATGGAGTTTTTAATAATTTGCAACAAAGAGTTCATAATTAAAATCAAAGAGTGAAATCATATATGATAGCGAATTATTTATTATGGAACAATGATGCATAATTTAGGGTTTAGTGTGTAAAATTAAAGTATCTAAATGGATGATGTTAATTAGTATAAGGAAATGAATTAGTGTTGTTTAAAAGTAAATGTTATGATCTTAAGATTGAGAATGTGATATGGGTGAGATTTGGTGAGGTTCATGTTGGTTGCATTATATGAAATTTGAATTTTGAAATGGGTTTCCATAATTGTGAAAGTGATGTGTTTTGATGTTTTATTAATATAAAAATAATGTTTATAAAGTTAGCTCTTGAAAATGAGATTAATAGAATGAAGTTTAAGTAATGTAGTAAGTTGAAAATTTAGAGTTGTAAGAGAATTTTGATGAAGATTGTTTAGATATTAATAGTTTAATGTTTAATAAGCATGGGAGTAATTTTGAATGAGTAATGTTACTTATAAAAGTACTAACTGAGGTGTAATGTGGTTGATAATATAGAAATTTGTTATGAAATAAAGGGAAATGATTAAGCAAGTGAAAAATGAGTTACTTTAGTTAATTGAATTGAAAATGATGAAAATGGATATGAAAGGTGTGGTCAATGAAAAAAAAATGTGAGAGAGATGTCACATTGGAAACGTGACTAAGATTTATGTGAAGTGTGAGAAAACAAAATATATAATAAGAAACTTATTTAAGAGATGATTAATTAAATAAAAAAGATGTTAATTATGTTGTGGTCGGAGTGTGTATATATGTTGAATTGATGAATAACCTAAGTATTGTCAAAAGAATGAGAAATGATAATGTTCTCTGAAAGGTGATAAATGTTAACTTTGTATAGGTTGTATGTAAAAGAGGAATTGAGTATAATTGTATGATTTGTGTGATGAGATTTTTTTTCTATATGAACACAAATATGATATGTAACAAAATGTGGAAAGTAAGTCACATTGTGATTATGACTTACGAAAGTGTATGTGGATGAAAAAAAAATGTTATCGAGTGTTTGCTACCTTATACAAATGCGTGTCTAGTGATATTGAGAATGATATTGCATGTATTAATAGATCTAAGAGAGATTAGGTCTTGACCTGCGTAGAGTTAGGTCATGTAATGAATTGAGATTGAGAATGGACCTGAACAAAGCTGGACAGTAAAATTGTTATTTTAACAACTGAACTTGATGATTTTATAGTGTTTTGGGCCTAAAGTATATGCGCATAAATAAGAGATTATAAGGAAAAAGGAAAGTATAATGAAGAAAGTATGGAAATGGAAAAAAGATATATATATATATACATATATATATATATATGAATGAAAATTTTTATAAGAGATAGATTAGAAATGGAGTAATAAATGGAAATTATGTAAATTAGCATATGAACAAATGTGTATATATAAGAGATGTTAATGATAATATTGTTGAAACATGAGTTAGGCTAATGATGATCAAGTGATCAAAAGTAAATTGCTTTGAAACAGAGCTGAAATGTGTTAACTCTTCATGTAGTAAGAGTTTAAAGAACTTATATGTAATTTTAAAATGCCACGGAAGTGTGACCATTAAGACATGGGTGTAACTTCAAGATAAGAGCTATTTGAGAAAAAATTATAGTGAAGGCGGTGTTTATTTGTAACCTATAGACAGTGACTTAAGATGATATAATTGGGAAATATATTAAGTGAAATTGATAGTTTTTGTTTCATGAGATACAAGCAAGATTTGTGGCTGGTATAGTTGGACTCATAACTTTATGTAGAAATTTATTTATGATCATAAATAGTGTAAAAATAGAAGATAATTGTGAAAATATGATAAGCTATAAATGATGTGTAAGAACAGTGATTTTTGTAAATGTGGTAACTATAAGAAATATGAGAAAAGGGGTAAATGAAAGAAATTATGAAATGTGCATAAGAGCTATATTGAATGTGTTTGAAAGTGGTATAAAATGAATAAGTTGATGAAAGTGACGTTTAAAGTGAACAATACTAGGGGAAGTAAATATTATCTGTAATGATGAATTCAAAGAGAATTAAAATTTGAGAATAAATTTGATCTAATAGAATTAGGTCATGAATTGAAAACAGATTGATGAATTTCAAATAGACTAAAGGTTGGTCAGAATAGAATAAGGTTGTGATGGTCATATTGTGATAGTTAGATCAATTGATCCGAAATGTAATAAGTTTACAAGTATTTATTGAAATTCAATGTGTGTAGTTGTATTAAGAATATGCAAGCTATATGATAATGTGCATAATACAGCGTTTTGATATGTATATGCATATGAAAGGAGCTAAGTTATATTAGTTTCAAATAATTATAAGAGAAAAGTGTTAGTTATAGTATAATTAGAATGAATTTTAATAAGGAAATAAGATTTTGTTGTTGTATAATGGTAATATTAAATTAATATGTGGTAATTGTATAAAGAGTAGGATCAAAGTGAAGATGTGTAAAATTAATGTGTTAAGATAAAAAGTTATTAACATTTGAATTTAAGGTGATGAGAGTATATTTTTAAGATAATGAAGTGATCAGATATCTTAAGTGCAATAGGTGTGTGGTGTATATATATTAAGGAGATTAACTAATTTTGTCTAATGACAATTCGATTGAAGATATAAAATCTGTTGTGACTGTTTACGTAAATAGAAAGTATAATGATGTGTTAGGGAATGGTAAAAAGGAAATTAAGATTGAACTTAAGGGGGAGAATAGATATTATGTAATTTGGTAAAATAATGATTTGGATGATTTATTACTATACTGGATAATTTTGAGGATAAAATTATTTAAGGGGGAGAAAATTGTAACATCTGTGATTTTGGAGAAATTAAATAAGTATTTGGAGAGATAAATTGTATATACTCAATATATATATCTAGAGTATACATAACATATACATATAGTATATTAATTGTATATGTTGGATTAATACATTACATACTTAATATTTAATACACATATAAGGTACATTTGATGTGTATATAAGATACACATTACTTGTGCATATCTGTAATATCCTAAATTTTTTAAAAGTTCTAATTTTTGAAAATTTGATAAAATAAATTATAATTTAAATGGATAAATTAAATTAATGGTTTTAAATGAAAATGAAGGGGCTTTAAATGAAAAAGTGGATAATATATGTGATATATATGTAAAATATACATAACATATAAAAGTCAACACTTTTTAAAAGAAAAGTCAAAGTAAAAGGGTATTTTGGTAATTAAATCTTAGAAATTTAAAATTAATAAAATAATTCAAAAATAAATTATTTTTGAATGGAAGAGGGAATTTAGGACTTTTAATTTATTAAATAAATAATTAAATAATTAATTATTAAATTATTTTAATATATATATGGTTTAAAATTAAAGGGTGAAAGGAAAGAGAAATAAAAAAAAATAAAGTCTTCTTCTTATTCTTTCCTTCAAGGCCAAATTTCATGGCTTCAAGAGAGGGATTTGCTTCTTCCATACTCCAAAAATTGAAGAGATTTTAAGGATTCAAGTGGAGTTTTAGAAGTTTCTTCATCAATTGGTAAGCTTTCTTACCAAATTTTCAAATTCTATGGAAAAGTGTGTTATGTAAATTTTGGAATTCTATAGTAGCATGATTTAATTGCTTAATTGGATATGAATGAAGTTGTTTTGATTGATTATTAATGATTTTAAGGTTGGATTAAAGAAATGGTTGAGTTTGGGTAAGATTGGTGAAGAGAGAGAATTTAGGGTTATGTAATTTTTGGGGTTTTGAAATCATTATTTTTAATTGTGTAAATTGATTCTAAATGAGTTGTTTTCATGCATAAACAAGTATTTTAAAGTCAAATATTAGATTTGGTTGTGTTTGGATGGAGTTTGAGAATGGAAGTGGAGATTTAGGGTTTTGAAAAAGTGATTTTCCAAAGTGGTTGAATTGTGTGATTTCATTTGTTTAAGCATGTTGCTTAGTGTTAAAAGTGATTATTATAATCTTGAAATGAGTAATGGATTGTGTTGGAATGGAAAACCTTCAATGGTGGAAGGTTATGCCATTTTTAAGATTTTGTGTATAAGAGTGTATTGTTATAATGTAAATGATTTAAATGTATTAAAATATGTTTTTAATGATATTAATAAACTTAAAACACTAATTTAAATGGCTTGATATGGTTTTTCAAAGTTAAAGTGAGGTGAAGCTTAATTTGAGGATTTGGTTTAGAGTGATGTTTAATTATGGTTTGATGTTGAGAATACCTTAGAATATGATATTAAATGATTATGTATGATCACATTTGGTATAGGCATTGAGGGAGGTTGATTTGCTTCATTCAAGTGGTGAAGGGCAAGTTGGAAGGATAGGATTGAAGGTTGTATTAAGCTTGCTTTGGGTTGCTAGTAGAGGTATGTACAAACTTTGAGTATAATGTTTATATTTGCATGACATTTGGACTTAACACATTTTGGTTGAAAAATGTGTTAAGCTACTTGGTTCATTGATTGAGTATGAATAATGTGCTATGACATTTATAATGTCATATATGTGTTAAATGCATTGTGAAAAGCCATTGATAATGGCTAAATTGTGTAAAGTGTGAAATACGCATATTATGTGAAAATACCCAAAGTAATTGGATAATGTGTTGTGAATGCAAAAATGAGATATGGGGAATAATGAAATTAATTGATATTGATAAAAATGAGAAAAAATGAGAAAAGTGAGAAAAATGAGAACGATGTGAAAAATGAGAAAAATGAGAAAAAAAAAAGTGAAAATAAGGAAATTATCCTAGTTTGATTATGAGAAATAAAATGAGAAATGAATTGTGAAAGTATTTGATAATGAGATAAATGAAATAATTGTGTGCCTAGTATGTTATTCAATTTTCAGAGTTCTGGGTTTGGCGGCATGCCTATGAATTGCTGGGCAGGTGAAAAGACCGGGTCGTAAGCCGAGCCCAGCTGATAAATGATAAATATGATGTTTTTAGGGTGAAAAGACTGGGTCGTAAGCCTCAGAAACTATAGCAGTCTAGCCGGGTTGAGGACCAAGATACTGGGGCCTAAGGGTCTAGCCGGGTTGAGGTTCAAGAGACTGGGGCTGTTACATTATCCATGGATATATATATTGCCTACAGACTAGACACATGATGTCATTATGGACCAAAGCAGTAACTCTGAAATTTGAATAACATATTAGATCCTTTTTGGGCCCATGCTTGTCTTTGCTTTAATGTGAATTATTAATTGTGATACAATTAAGTAATATAATGTTATGAGTTGTGAGTATGAAATATTTGAAAAATATAATAAAGTGAAATGATGTGACCTCTATATGCATTGTGCATTGGCATTACTTTACATTTTTATTATTATCAAAGTTTGTACCACTAGGCTTCGGCTTAGCGCGATTGTAATTCGTCGCGCAGGTGTCATGGACGTTTTGGTAGAGTTGGAGAGCTTTAATAGACCTGGTCGGGTCTAGGTTTGTATTTATTGAGCTTGAAGAGTTATTTTGGGTACATCAAGATCAGAGCTAGTTGCCAGCATATACATTTTGATATTATGTATGTTATGATATGTTTTTGAAGCATATTGTAAATTGTAAAGAATGATTTGAATAATTTTGTTTAAGATGGGATTTTATATATAATGTTGATATATATATACCTATATATAAGTATTTTGAGAAAATATGGAGAAATTGAGAAGTATTGGTGAATTGATTTTATTTGGAGTGTTTGTTTTATGCAGGTTGTGTTTTGTTGAATTTTGGAAACGTTCAAATTACAAACAAAACTCTGCCGAATTTTTTCAGAGATTTTCATATAAAATATTTAATTTGGATTCCTATAACAAGCAAATAATATTTATATACTATTTATTTTATATATTAGTATTTGAAATCTTAAAACAGAAATGTAAAATTTTTTATTAAATCGGTCTGTGACATTTTTATACTGTTTATGCGTATTTTACATATGCTAAGAATATGTATTGTATGTATATAGGTCATAAGTGTGTTACAATCTGATTTTTTGAAAGAGCAGACAAACAATTCAAGCAATTCAAAGGCAGCAAAGCTTGTCTTTGTTTTTTTTGTCCATCCAAGAAGAAATTTTTGGTGGAACGAACAAACGGAGGTATGCATCAATTGTCTAATTTCTTCACAGTAGCTTAATTCATCTAATAGTTTCTTTTAATTCAAAAACCCCAAAACCTTAATTTCCCTTTTCTAAAGTTAAAAACCTTAATTCGTTACTTTGTTTTCCAAAAAAGCTTAAAATTGTTATTTTTACTTCTTCAAAATCTTAAAACCCTAATTGAACCTGTTTTTCTTCAAAACCAAAATTTGATTCTGTTTCTTTCAACAAACCCTAAAAACATCTTTTTTATTTATATAAACCTTAAATCGTTTTGTTTACTTTCATAAAGCTTCATAAAATTATCAATTGTTTCTTCAAATTTTAAAAACCTAATGCATCCTCCGTAACCCTAATTCTAAAAACACTAAACCCTAATTCAACCCGAAAATCCACAACAGTGAGCCCTAACTCCCATAAAACCTTAAACTCTAAAGTTTTCTAAACCCTAATCCTTTAAATCTTAAAACTCTATAAACATATTCAAACACAGTAAGCTTTCAAAAACAATCCAGTGACCGCAACTCATGAATTCCAAAACCCTTAACACATGGAATAAAGAAACTTAAATAGAAACAGTAGCTATAATTTGAATCTTTATTTGCTTTATTCAATTTTATATTTGATTATGCTTCGATTTATTTTATATGCTTTACTTTATTTAAGTTCAATGTTTGATTTATTTAGTTTATCATGGATGAATGTTTATTTTGATTAATACCTTTGATGAATGATTTATTTATTATATTATTATTATGAATGGTTATTTACTTTTATTGATTTATTTAGATTTCCAAATGTTGTAAGAGGTATGTTTCCACTTGGTGGGTACTTCATTAGTTAAATATCATGTAATTTAAATTGCTTTTCTATTTTAGAACCAATGTAAAGGACATGTTTCTACCTTCCGGTGGGTGTCCTATTTAGGCATGTGATGTAAGGACATGTTTGCATCCTCGGATGGGTATCCATTTATTTGTTTTGCTTGGACATTGTTTTGATTGTCAATATATCGATGCTTTATTTTAATTATTGTGTGTAATATGGATAATATTATTATATTTAAGAATTTTATAATATTAAGACCTGTAAAAGAGCCCGGTTCCAATGAACCGGGCGTTGTGGAGGTGCTGGGCCTTTTCTCACCTTCCCCACATGTACCCAACTTTCCGAACCCATTAGGGGGTTGGGGATTCCTTAGGAATCGAGTCATCCACCCCTTTCTTTTTTTTGGCCCATTCGGGTGGTGACTCCATTTTTCTCTGGATTTAGGTCTGTGTTCTTTAAGGCCCTGAGCCTAAACAATGCTGAAGTCGCAAGAACCATTCCACTGGGAGTGGGGACGAAAATCCTTGCTCACACAAGGTGAGTTCTGTACTAAAAAATAATTTAGGTTCTGGACCCGAGGTGAGTTCTGAAATAAAATATAATTTGGGTTCTGGACTCAAGGTGAGTTCTGGACTCAAAAATAATTTGGGTTCTGAACCAGAGGTGAGTTCTGGACTAAAAAGAAATTTAAGTTTTGGACTCGAGGTGAGTTTTGGACTAAAAAATAATTTGAATTATATACAAAAAATAATTATAGTCAGTAGGACATTAAAATAAATTTGCAAAAAATTTAACTATTTTTTACCATACCCATACTCTCTTACCCCTAAGCGAAAAAATTATTTTAAAAGTGCAAAAATATTTTTAGACACACAAATAGCTGAATAATTGAATTGAATAATTGAATTTACTATTTAAATACTATTTGAACATTGTTGATAACTATTCATTCACTATTTACTAACAGTGATTTTGACTTTTTTTTAGTTCACGAAATTACTATTTTTTTTCTTTTACCATATGGCTATGTAAACCCGTTCACCATTCCATTCTCTTCACATTTTGATCATAAATCATTGATGCTTGTATATATTTCATATTTTGAGTGAGCAGAGGGTTGAGCAAAAAATGGAGAGAATATATGCTACGAGATCTGGGCCTCGATCTAATGTTGAGTTGCTAGAATTTATTCGACAATATGAAAATGGAACTGTCAATCTACTAGCTGGAATGCCACTTCATCGCAATTCAAGTCAAAAGACTGAGGTAGCACTGCAATTTAATATTTTAATAGCACAAATATGTATTCATCATTTTATTTTATTTTATTTTTAATTAATATTATTTTATTATTAATATTATTTTATTATTATTTTTTATTTCTATTCTATTTATTTTATCTTAGTTTTTAGTTATTAATAGTAACAAAAATTAGTAAATATTTTAATACTAAAAAAATTAACTAATGGAACATTATTAAAAAAAATAATAAATAAATAAATTCAAATAGAACATAATGAGTAATTTTAGGCTATGAATCAATAATATTGGTAGGATGATATACTTACCTCGTGTTGGCTTGCCTGATTCGGTGTTAGCATGATTGTTGTGCTGTCCGGGGCGGAGGGTATATCTATAAAGTTTGACAATGGTATGACGTAGCACCTTCTCGGGTAAAATGGATCGTCTGAGAGTGCGATTTTGAAAGCTTTATTCTGCAATTACCATCCGAGGAGTGACCGATAGACAGGAGTGTAGTTCAAGAATTGTCAGAATGGTGGATGGATATGACCCATACTTTTCACCTACCTGTGGGAGAGATGACTATTGGCCCAATTGATTTTACAACCATAACCGGTATCCAGTACTATGACCTTCCGATCCCTCTTACCAACGATATCCTTACACACGAAAAAATTCAATAGTTAATCAGTATGGAACCGTCACTAAAAGATCCCTTCAAGAAAAAATTGAGCTAATTCAGAGTTATTGGATAAGCTATGATGGACGGGTTCATAGAGAAATAATAGAGCAATATGCTCAGGGATTTTTGTTGTATCTACTTGCGTCGACCATTTTATATAGTACCGAATTCGCCATCCATTTATCGGTGTTGAGGGCCCTTGCTGATATAGATCTGGTATCACTTTACGACTAGAATGAAGCTGGCCTTTCCTGTCTCTATCATGGTCTAGACAAGATTTGCAGGAATAAGAAGTCTTTTATTGGCTTCATGGTGATTGAGGAGGTACTCTCTCCCACCATTGGCAATTTCATTCATATTGTATGAATTTGATTTTCATTATTATTACAGGTATGGGCATATGAGCACAATCTTGTATGCGTGCCTGAAATTTCTCGAGAGAGAGTCGGGTATCCAAGGTTAAATTTTTGGTTGTCTAATCGTGCAGCAGTTCCTGGCTCTCACCATGTGCACACCCAGCGCTATCACTTGAGTTGCTTAACCTAGGACCAGGTAAAATAATATTAGTATACTTTAAAGTTCATGTAAAAAGTTTACTGACCTTTTTTGTCATCTTATAGGTTAACTTAACGTGGTGGTATGCTGCAGAGATGGCGAACTAGACTCCTTCCATGAATGCCGCATTGCCTTACCAACATACCCACTGAGTCATTACTGGTCCTGTGTCCAGTGGCTGGTTCCTCAAAGAGAGTGTGTATGAGTGGTTCCTTGGTCCTAAGCGATGGAGGATAGCAATGGACTACTGACATATACTTTAAAGATTACATCAATGCCAAAGAATGCATGGTGGTTAGCTCGAAATGGTTATGATGTTGAACCTATCTCTGCCCATTGGGTGCTTCATATGTCAAGTTTATTTGAGCACTGCTCTTGAACCTTGACATATCTCCTGTTGGTGTTCGAAGAATTCCCAAGGAAAATGAGGATAGCGATGGAGAGGGAAGAGGGTCCATCCCTCATCTCTGGGCTAGGACCACTCAGGTAAACTTTTATCATTTGGTCATTGCAATTGCTTCTTTTTCAACTTGTTTTGACTATTTTAATGATTTTTGCAGGTTACCAGCTTATCTAGTCACGAGGCTGGACCTTCCTCTACCGCTCCTCCATTTGCTCCTTCTTACCAACAGGAAATGCCTTCTCATCCACAAGGCACTAATATGAGTTACCTAGTAGGTCATCCTATTCCATGATGATTTATGCTAATGTATGCTCTTACCCTTTCTTTTTCTGACTCACATCGGATTCTTGAGGAACAAAATAAGAAATTGCAAGAGGAATTAGCTGCTAGCTGCCAACAGATGGCCTTTCTTGAAAGAATGTATCATCATTCGGAGCAAAACTTTAGAGAATACCTGTTCCAGGGAATGAGAGATCCTAGTGCTTCATCTTCTAGGGGGCCCTAAACTGATAATCATGAGATCCTTTCATCTGATTCAGATAATGACTACTGAAAGCCTGAATCTCAAAAGAACAATGACTTAAGTACTTTCCACCAAACGAATTCCAAATGAGTGATGCCTCCTCCTTCTTAGTGATCCATCATTGTATCAATTAAGAAAGTATTGTATTATTATTATTAATAACAATAATAAATCAATAATAATGATAATAATAACTTTTACTGCAACTTTTGATTTTCAAATTTACAACTTTTGACTCTCAAATTTTTTTAATCATTTTATATTATTGTTTATTATTATCATTATTATTACAGTAAAAAGCAAAAGTATTTCATTCTCAATTTAGAGTCCTAAATTGTCACGGTTTTGCAAAAACTAAAAGCCAATGGGAGTGCAACAATCCCTCAATCGTTTCAATGTAAATCTTCTCCTTGTGTGTCTTGGTTTTAGATCATTGCATGCTCCTTGCCAACTTTGGTATAAAAAATCTTTATATAAACCTTCTTTCATGCCAAAATTTCAACAGAAGCTAATAAATTCTCCACGAATTTTATTCCAGCATAAAAAATTTCCTTTCAACAATTTTAAATTTTCCCTTAACTTTAACAATGATGGAACTCAATTTGAAGAAAATTAAAGGTTTATTTAAATCCATGAAAGCTATTCATTAAGGATCAAATATCTTGGTCTCAAATTAACACTTTGAAGTGCTTTCAAAACGTTAAATTGGACCATTCTTTTCTACATGCCATGGTTTCCTTCTGGGATGTGAATTCTAGGACATTCAAGATATATGAATTTGAGATATGTCCTATGATTGAAGAAATTGAGGCCATCCTTGGATATCAAAGCAATCAACCAATGGCATTACCCATATGACTTCCAAAACTCAACAAAAGATGCAAATGTTATTTCAACTTTCAAAGTCTGAAGTTCTATAGTTGATGAGAGGTGAGAAAATTCTACTTGGTCCCTTGATTGACTTTTGCATTTCTCATTTGGCTCCTACCAAGGCATGGGGATGCATGTTCTGTCTATGCTTGTTTGGACAATTCTTGCTTGTTTCTCATGATGGCGATGTTAATCCATGAGTATTGGATATCATGGAACAAATGGAAGGAGGTTTGTCGCTGATACCCATGATCTTAGCTGAGACTCTAGTTGGATTAGACCAATTCAAATTAGAATTGTCGAGGAGATTAGCGGGGAGTCCCTTGATGTTTCAGGTAACTACCTAAACCACCCTTTTGGGCTTTTAATTTAGGCTTTATTTTTTTATTGTTTTAATTTTTGCCTAGTCCATCTTTGCTGGTTTTTGGAACTAGCAAGATGTCCTAATTTTTGCCTAAGCTGCCCTTGCGAATTTTCAACTTAACAAACTCTCTTTTTTTTATGTTGGTTCTAATTTTTGCCTGATTTTGGGTGCTCGACCCAACACTAGATTTTGGGTGCTCGACCTAAAACTGGATTTGACTGACCTTTTATCAGTTGAGAATTTTGGTTGAACCAGCTATTCCATTCTTTTTGTTCTTCCTTTTGCAAAAAAATTTATCTATTTTTTAGCTGGCCCTCATATCTAAAATATTAAAAGTGAGTCTGAAAATATTTTGTACATGCATAAATTGAAAAAATTGAAAGGAGAAACCTTGCCCCCTGTGTAGGCTCAAACCAATGATTTTCCCATGCAGGTTCATATTGATTTTGTATATTATCTAGTTCTTCAGACAAGCATGCATTTCTTCTTTCTTTTGCAAAATGGTTGGAGCTTCCTCAAGCAATGGGCCTTCCATGCCCCCTGATTCTATACCCACTTCATCTTTGCTTCATAGAGTATCTGTTGTTCACTTTGACAGAGAATAGACAATATAATATAAGAAAATGAAATGTGATATGCTCATGTATGCATGATATGCATGAATAATACTTATAGTGGTTCCATTGACTCACAGGCTAAGGTGATCAGCAGAAGTGTTTTCATTGGTTCCTTCCATATGCTCGTTCAAGTCTCGCATTGTAATGACATAAGGCTTCGTATTTATGGCTTTTATCTTTGAGATGTTGAAAACATGAGTGGTGAGGCCCAAGCATGGTAGCCAAAGACATGGGAGATATCTATTTGGTTAGTAACTACTTCATGATGTGACCTTGCAAGTGATTCTTTCATTAGCATTCTTTTACCCATTGTTTCCTTTGACGTTTGACAATGCAACATGCTTCCCTTAACTTGAAGGTTTATACAACAAAAAATAGTTTTTTTTTTAAATCAAATATTGACTTTGTCAAATCAGTGTCATTGTACCTTAGGACGCGATTTGCCAAATTAAAATATCTATAATATGACAACCCTAGTTATCATTCTAAACTCGGAAACCATTTTCGTTTGAGTAAGAAATATTGCACTTCAGATAGGCATATACACATTACTTGGCCAAAAGTCTCATCGAGTTTAAATATTGTCTATCTCATATGCATGCTTATCCAAACTATCTCCATTAATAGACTCTGCCTACCAAGAGAGATCAACAGGTCCTTAATAGGCTTGAAACGGGGTCTATAAGGGACACGGTTAAATGAAAGCCATTTTGAGATTGGAGTTGATGAGACACAATGGATAAATCTTCACACTACGATTTTCTATTAGAGCCATAGGCAGTAGGGGGAAATCTTTACTATACTCTAATTTTCTTCTATCTCCTTGGAAGAAATATAGAATTGATTAAGACGATCTTCATGTTTTCCTTTTGCTTTTGCACAAACTCCGGACCCATTTTTTCTTTTTTTTTTCCTTTTTTTCTTCTTTCTTTCTCTTTTTGTTTTTTTTTTCTTTTTTGTATTTTTTCTTTTTTCCTTTTCTTTTTTTTCTTTTTAGGTCCAACTCTAAGAAGATTGTTCTGTTTGCACCATTCTATGCTTCTAACTATGGATGAGTGGAGTAGAGTGAGTTTGCTTCAACAAGGATAACTCATTTGTTGTCCTGATGGATTAGAGATATTAGGTCTAGTATCAGGCTGACATCAACTACCCTTATGGTCTTGACTATACATTTCTTTCTTTGATCTTCTTGCCTCTTCACCTTAGTGATCCTTAGATTTGTTGTAAAAGTTACAACAGCTCATGGTGGGTCATTGGGCTTACAAGCCAATAAAGAGAAAGTTAAAATCTTATGAATGCTTAAAGGGACAACTAGGGATTGATATTTAATTGGGTGGATACTAGTTTTTGGCTTACCAAACAATGCCTAGATCATCTCTCCCTTAAATAAGCAGAGTTCAATTTCGGTTCAAAAGTTTGTCAAAGCGTGTTCTAAGACTAACTAGGACCTAGACAATGGTCGTTATGTAGGAGCCCTCTCTAAGTAAGCATACATAACTCAATGCTAAAGAACAATTCCCTCACCTAGTAAAGTCATTCAAATTATAATGCATAGATATATTAATTTATGATTATCAAGCTAGACTCGTCATTGGTTGGGCACCGAAATGAACAAAGACCATGAAAAATTTGATGAAAATAATTTATTCAAACAAACATAATTTTAAAAACATAATTGTTCCAAATAAGTACTAAAGAAAGCAAAATAAAAAAGAGCAACACTTCAAGCTAAGGGAAGTTCATTGAGTTGAACTTCTTCTGTCTCCACATCTTGAATACTCTCATCTTGAAAAGAGGATAAGACAAAATCTTCCTCCAATCCTCTTTCTACCAAGAAGGTTGTTGGCGAAGGTACTCTTTCAAATTTAGGCAAAGGATTGCTCTTGGTATTGGGCTTATTAGGCTCAGGCAACTTTCCTGTAATATCCCAAAATATACCCTAAAAGTTTTGGAGTTATTGTTATATTTGGAGTTAATGTATATGTTTAATGGAAGTAAAAAGGGGAAATATTATAAGATGATATATATAAGGAAATATGGGAATATAAATACCATATAAAAGATATATACATATACATCACATATACATGGGATATAAAGTGGTGTAGGGAAAGTGAGTTATGTATATATTTTTATAATTAATTAATTAATAATTATGATGATAAGGACAAAAAGAAAAAGAGAAAAGAAAGTCAAAGGTTGGAAGAGAGTGTGTGGTGGAGATTTATTGTTTTTATTATTATTGTTATTGTTATTATTATTATTATTATTATATATATTTGAGATAAGAATAAGAAGAGAAGAAAAGGAAAAACGTGTTCTTCTTCTTCTTCTTCTTCTTTTTGGTCGAGGGAGAGAGAGAGAGAGAGAAGCTAGAGAGAGAAGGAGGTGATTTTGCTTTTATTTACACCAAATACTTAAGGATTTCAAGTGGATAGTGAAGATTTGGCTAAGAATCCAAGTAAGTTCTCTTTCTTGATTTCTTTGGTTTATTTGAAGTTGTATGAAGGTTTGATTGTTGATAATTGAAATTAGGGTTGTATTATTGTAGTATGTTGGAGTATGTTTGATTTAATTAGGTTGGTGTTGGTGATTGAAGAGCAAGAGTTGTGTTTAGTGGAATTTCTTTCTGTTTTACAACTAGTAAAGGCTGTGACTTGTATGATTTTTAATTAAATATAGAAAAATGTTCCTGAAGTGAATTTTTGATATGTTGTGCCTATATGAGTCTAGAATGACTGAAAAATATGTTGATTCTATTTTGGAATAGTTATGATTTTGGAAAGATTATTTTTATTAGACCTGTTCCAGCAGGTACCTTAACTGAGACAGCTATATTTCGGGATTTTTAATAAAATGTAGAAAAATTATATTCAATTGAATTTTGGATATGTTGTTGCTTAATGAGTCTAGTATTTGAGAAAAATAATTTGGAACCAAGTTGATTGAATTTAATTTATGGAATTCACAAAGTTTAGAACTGCTGCCAGGATGCAGGGCAATTGGGGCAGTCTGTTTGGGTGAACTATTTGACCAAGATTTTGTGTTCAGTTTGATCTGAAATTTTAAAGGAATGATTTTAAGATGTAAAATTAAGTTCTGTAAAAATTTTAGAGTTTTTAGTCAAGTATATTATTTTATACAAATTTTCAAAATAAGGATAAAATTTAGTCTAAAACCAGAATTTACTATTCATATGGTCATTTTGCTAATATTCCTTTTGGATTAGGTTGTGAAGAGGTTGAATTGCCCTAATCTAAGTGTTGAGGATTCTTGGAAGAGTAGGTGTATAGAGTGGTGTAAGTTGGTTTTAAGGTAAGTACAAAGTTTATATGATTGCACTTATTTACATGAATTAAGACTTAACACATTTGTTTGTAAATGTGTTAAGTGAATTACTATATTGTCAATATAATTTGATTAAGGTTATGATGGGATGATGTGAAAGATATGAAGATCATTCAAATAGGTATGTACAATGCAATTTGTTATGATAAATATTGTAATGATGAATTGTGCTAATGTGTTTTGAGAAATGATGAAATGTATTGTAATTGTGGTTGGTAATAATGATTGAAATGAAATAAATAGACATGTTGATTATATGATGATGAATTTAAGATATATGCTCAATATAATTGTTTATGTATACTTGAATGATGAAGTGCTATAATGTGAATTGAAATATGATAAGAGATGAAGCCATTGTGATTGGCTATGATGAATCAAATGAGATGTGAAGCCATTGTGTTGGCTATGAGAATGTAAATGAATTATAATTGAGGCATGGTTGCCTGTTTTGAATATGAAATGAATTGAGAAAGAAATGTACAAAGATATAAATGAAAAGAGTTGTGTCTAATATGTTAATTCAACTTTCAGAGTTCTGGATTTGACGGCATGCCTATAACATATGAAATGTAACAGTATAGCCGGGTTGATGATCTCCTCAAGTTGTTGAGTTGATGGTCCAAGAGACTGGGTCTGTTACAAGTGTTAACAGTCTAGCCGAGTTGAGGATCTCCTCAAGTTGTTGAGTTGATGGTCCAAGAGACTGGGTCTGTTACACTATATGAATTATAAATGTGAAATATATGAAAAGTAACAGTCTTGCCGGGTTGAGGATCTTCTCGATTAGTCGGGTTGATGGTCCAAGAGACTGGGTCTATTACACTATCTATGGATAGAGATATGATATATGTTGCCTACGGGCTTGATTATTGTGATTATGGATCAAAGCAGTAACTCTGAACTTTGAATAACATATTAGTGTGTTCTGGGCCCAGGTCTGTCTTGATTTTCGATGTAGTTTATGAAACGTGAAATGAATGAATAATGAAATCTATAGTTGCCTTAATTGGAAATGAAATGTTATGAAATATGTTATGTAATATGTATATTGATATGTTCCTTGTGAGTAGTAGTGATGGAATTGTGGTTGGTGTTATTGATATGTATGCATGTATGTAATATATGAGATTAGTTGAGATATGTGTAAAATGTAATTGAAAAGGGAAACTACGATAAGAAACTAACAGTACTTAAAGATAGTATATGGATATACGTTAGAATTTCTGTATTGTATGTTTATATTATTCATTTGTACTACTAAGCTCTCGGGCTTAGCGCGGATGTGTTAATCGCGCAGGTGAGTAGATGGTAGATCTGAAGTCTTTCGTTTTACCACAAGAAGAGTAAGAGTTTGTCGAGACCAACTAGAAGGTGATGCATGCATGTAAAATTTTTTAATATTGTATATTGACTAAAATGTTTTGTTACTATATATTTGGATTGTTTTGAGAAGTAAGGATTTTTTTTAATTATAATGAACAGTGACATTCTTATACTTTATATACTTACTGTATGTATACGAGGTATATGTATAGTACTTATATAGGGTATGAGGGTGTTACAATTATTTTGGTATCAGAGCTTAGGTTCGAGATTCTCGGCCTAAGTAAATTTAAAAAGAAATGTTTTAAAAAGAAAAATGATGATGAATGAAAATGAAAAGAATGAAATTTTTGATACATGCATATGCATTAACATCTAGGTTGGTCTCGAATGTGGTATTATATGAATTGAAATGTATTGAATTGTATGAAATGGATAATAATGTGTGGATGAAGTTCTATATGAATGGAAATTTAAAGAAAGCAATGAGATGGAAAAATTTATGTAAGTTTAAGTGATAAATTAAAGAATGGTAGTTTCCTTGAGGAAAGAAAAATTTTGAAATATGATTATAATATAAAGAAATGATCAGGAAAATAAAGTTAAAAATGAATTAAAAACAAAATCAAAATCAAAGTATGTAATCTTTCCTCTACTATTTGAATCTCTTTCTAATAAAGCTTATGTTTGGATTGCAAGGGAGAGGAAATATTGTTGATGGATAATATGGATGGATATGTAATTATAATGAAGAGAGTATGGTGGAATATTGAATGAGTTGATTGATATAGACAAAGTGTGATAACTTAAGGTTTGAATATGTAAAGTTAAGATTTAAAAAAAAAAAAGATGATAGGGGTTAAGCAAGGAGATAAAATGGTGTTGTTAGTATTGTTAATTTAATGTAAACATTGTGGTTTGAATGGTAGGAATATAATATGCTTGAGTATTGTTAAAGCTCATGTTAATGGTGATAATGTGTAACATTTGGATTTTTGAAATGAGCTTTAATGATTGTAAAAAGGATATATTTTGATGTTGCTTTGTAGTATGTATATATAAGATGTTTTCTTAAGTTTATATTAATAAAACGAGATGAGTAAATTGAAGTTTAAGCAAAGTAGTAAGAGGAGAATTTATAATGTTTGTAACACCCCTTCCCAACCTACATGTGTAAGTCGAGTAGAGGCGCCACACTATCCTAATGTTGCTACCAATTTACTTAGTCAAATTTTAATTCTGATTTTTACAGAAATTTTGTCATAGTTCCGCCTAGAAATTTGGATCCCAAGTGTCGACAAAACTTGTTTTTCTGATTTTTTTTTAAAACATTTTACACAGACCAATATAATTACCATCAAATTTAATGCACTCCCAATGAATCCACCTTATACCCTCAACTACAAACCTGCACGAAGAGTTCACACTTCTAATATAACATAAAGTAAAGATTTATGATTATTACATACTACTAACATACAATTATAACATAGAAAATCTCTTTTATATTTATTCATATACATGCCACAACTAGCTAACTCATAATGGAACTAAAAGATCTACCCCTGAGATTTGCTGTGGTCTGGTCGTTGCTTTCCCAAGATTTATCTACTGCTCCGAACCTACGAGTCAAGGAAAACTTAACTCGCTGAGCAATGTCGCTCAGTGGGTACTTTACCAATAAAATACAAGTAACATATGAAAACATTTGGAAAATATGAAATAATTAAATCATAAATCAACCAACCTTAAACCAATAGAAATTTTGATACATTCAGTGTGATATGCTTTCAATAATGTAAAATCATAATTCAACTCATTTGCATTTCATAGTTTAACGAAAAATATGTCTTTGGTTCAGGCTCTACTGGTATATAGGGAACCATAGTGATAAGGCAGTGGCCCTCACCACTGTAATATAGGTGGCCCTCACCACCGATATCAGATCACAGGAATGGCCCTCACCATCCTGGTTCTAACCAATGGGCCTCCCCATTGGCTTCAGTGGCCTCACCACTGAATAACATATCATATCACAATAATGAGCAGTACTGCATGCGTTAGTATAGTGCACCATACCCTTATCTACCACTCCCACTATCCAGTAGAGCATAAAGGTTAAAATGATTCAATTTAAGTTTCAAACTTCATTTTGGAATGATTCGAAAAATCATTTTAATTTCCGTCACGCTTTGCCATTTATGCCGCGCACCACATTCTTTGGTCAAACCGTTACTCTTTTTCACATATTTAACATCCACAATAAACATATCAAATATTTCAAAGCATTCCTCAAAGGATCACAAATTGACCAAATGAATAGTGTTGCGACGAGAAAAATCGGCAACGCAAAATGGCATGACCAAATGAATAGTAAAATCTGGATTTTCGTCAAAATTTCAGTCCACTTCAATCATGCATTTGACCAAGTAAATGTTCTTATTTTTGGCTGAAATTTTACAGAAAACTTATTTCATATGTTGACTAATTGCATGTAAAATTTCGTTGAAAAATTCCTTCGTTTGCTGCCTCAAACAATTTCCACAAAAAGGTCCAGAAAGCTGTCTTTTTGGGACCATTTCGGCCCAAACACATGAAATGCATAGGATAGTTTATTTTTCTTTTGCAAATCAATATTAAGGCTTCTTTAATGGTAAAGTGAAGATTCAAACACTTCCCTTTGACAACTTTTGCATGTTTAACTCAAATCAATATATTTAAGCATCAACAACAAAACTTTCATAAACCAAAGTTTGTAAAGCATCAAACCAAAATTAATTATTCAAATGTAAAGTACCAAACCTTATTTCTTTAATTCCTCTTGGCTTTTCTTTCTTCTCCTTCTTTAATTCTTTATTTCTCCTTCAATCAATTCAAGATACAACATAAACCTTAGAATTTCAAAATAATAAATTATCCTCTATTTCTTTTCCAACCGAAACCCCTAATCCAACCTTATTAATCTTTCTATATCTTGGTTCTTCCATTTAATCAATTAATCTTATTATTATTATTTTTTTCAATTCCATATAAGACTCTAATTCCCAATCTTCCAATATATATATAACTACCTAAAACTAATACTAAAATTAAAGTCTACACAGTTAAAAACCTTAGAACTCACCTTAAAAATCAAAGTTTGGAAAAACTTGGAAGTCCCTTGGTATTTTCTTTTGTTGGCCGAATTTGGTGAGTGGAAAAGAGAGAATTTGCTCTTCATATCACCTATATTTATATACAAAGGAAGTGATGATCACCTTGACCATTTGTCCACTTTTTCTCTTTCTTCATTTATTACACATTTATTACATATGCTAAATGTTCTCTTTTGATTGGCCAACCTTTGATTTTTATAACTTCCTTTTTCCTTTACTTCTTTCCACTTGTCTCTCTTCCCATTGGATCTCATAAAGTTGTCCCGGGTTACTCATCCGGTCCCGACATGAAACCGGGCCCACATTACGTTCCGGCGATTAATCGATCATATCTTTTAAACCGTATAGCTCCACGAGTCAAACTATATATGGTTTTGATCCTCTCGACCTCTACTTTCTATTTATAAGATCTATTTTAGGTTTCTAAGTCATTTTGAAAAATTACCGGTAAGCCCTCAACTTTTTACAAAATTCCCTTTTGGTCCTATTTTTGCTCGGGTTTTCTCCGGCTTCGTTTCTACTGACAATCGTTTCATATTTAACTTCTCGCCATTCTCTACGTACTCACGTCTTTATTTCCTACCCTAAATTCATGTATAACTTTAATTGGTAATGACCAAAATGCCCTTAGTCAACATTTCTTCATTTTTCTTTAACGGGACATTTCCTGGAAAAACCGTTACACGTCGTTGCGATCCGATTTTTCTCTACATTCCATTTTTGGAATCTGTTATATGCACTATTAAGAACATCCGGTGCAACTTTCTTTGAAATTACATCTACGTCCCCAACTTTATTAAAAATTACAATTAGGTCCCTTTTGTCATACAACCTTATCTAGGGCTGTTATCAAGAATTATCTTCTCCTTTTCCCTACTCTCGCTATGCACGTGTCTACACTGCATAAATGCAGTAGGCGGATGTGACAGTTCCTTCCTCGTTAATTTAAGCTTCGTCCCGAAGCTCATCAAGTGAAAACAAATATGGGTATTGCTTCTTCATAGTTTCTTCGCGTTCCCATGTAGCTTCTTCTACTTTGTGATTCCTCCAAAGCACTTTGACCAATGGAATCTTCTTATTTCGCAACTCTTTGATTTCACGTGCTAGGATCTCTACCGGCTCTTCCTCATATGTCATTTCAGGCTGAATCTCAATATCTTGAACTTGTATGACGTGGGTTGGATCTGAACGATACCTCCTTAGCATCGAAACATGGAAAACATCATGTATTTTATTTAATTCAGGTGGTAACGCCAACTGGTAAGCTACCGGACCTACCCGTTTAATAATTTCATATGGTCCGATGAATTTAGGGCTTAGCTTGCCTTTTTGTTTAAATCGTAACACTTTCTTCCAAGGAGAGACTTTGAGGAACACTCTGTCACCTACCTCAAACTGTATGTCTTTCCTTTTTAGATCCGCGTATGATTTTTGCCGGTTCGCTGCTGCTTTTAATCGGTCTCGAATGATTTCTACCTTCTCTTCAGTTTCCTTAACTATGTCTGGCCCCAACATCTTTTCCTCACTCAATTCTGTCCAGCAAACTGGAGTTCTGCATTTTTGACCATACAGTGCTTCGTAAGGTGCCATTTGTATGCTGGATTGATAACTGTTGTTGTACGCGAATTCCATTAAGCTTAGGTGTTTGTCCCAACTACCTTTAAATTCTAAAACGCACGCCCTCAGCATATCTTCCAAAATTTAAATCACTCTTTCCGACTGTCCGTCTGTCTGGGGATGAAATGCTGTGCTGTGGTAAGTTCGAGTTCCAAGGGCTGTTTGTAACTTCTGCCAAAAATTTGACGTAAAACGTGGGTCTCGATCGGATATGATCGAAGTTGGAACTCCGTGGAGACGTATAATCTCTTTGATATACAAGTCTGCCAACTTGTCTAGTGAGTAATCCACACGTACTGGTATGAAATGAGCGGACTTAGTAAGCCGGTCTACGATTACCCAAATCGCGTCATGTTTGTCCCTTGTCATAGGCAATCCTGTGACAAAATCCATAGTAATACGATCCCATTTCCAGGTTGGAATCGTAATAGGTTGTAGTAGCCCTGAGGGTAGTTGATGTTCCGCCTTCACTTGCTGACAGGTTAGACACTTCGTTACGTGATCAACGATATCCTTTTTCATTCCTGGCCACCAATAATACTCCTTCAAGTTCCGATACATTTTCGTTACTCCTGGATGCATTGTATAAGGACTGTTATGAGCTTCTTACAAAATCTGTTTCTTCAGCTCCTTGGACTTAGGTACCACCATTCTCTTCTTGTAGTAGAGAATACCATCAGGACGAATTTGATAGTCTCCTGAACAGTTCTCCTGCGCCTGTTGACTCCACTTCTTCACTTGTTCATCTTCCTTCTGAGCCTCACGTATTTGTTGATGTAAATTAGGTCGCATGTGCATTTCTGCAAAGATAGCTCCATCTTCTGTAGGTTTTAACGTTACCCTCATAGCACTTAGCGCTTGCATTGACTTCCTACTAAGTGCATCTGCTACGACATTCGCTTTGCCCGGGTGATAATTAATCGTATAGTCGTAGTTGGCTAACCATTGCATCCATTTTCGCTGTCGCAGGTTTAAATCTTTCTGCGTGGGCAAATATTTCAGGCTTTGATGATCCGTAAAGATGTAACATTTTTCCCCGTATAAGTAGTGCCTCCACGTCTTGAAAGCCAAAACAATCGCTGCTAGCTCTAAGTCATGCGTAGGATAATTCTTTTCATGTGGCTTGAGCTGTCGAGAGACATACGCAATGACTTTGCCTTCCTGCATCAATACACAACCTAACCCGATATGGGATGCATCGCTATAAATCACAAAATCTTTTCCTGATTCTGGTTGTGTAAGAATAGGTGCTTCAGTAAGTTTTTGTTTCAGCTTTTCAAAGCTCCGTTGACAAGCGTCGGTCCACTGGAATTTGGCATTCTTCTGAAGTAGCTTGGTCATAGGTACGGCGATCATGGAAAACCCTTTAACGAATCTCCGATAATATCCTGCTAATCCCAAGAAACTACGGACTTCCGTTACTGTCTTAGGTGACTTCCATTCCAATACTGCTTCTATTTTCTTGGGATCGACCCTTATTCCTTCTGCCGATACAATATGTCCCAAGAAAGCTACTTCTTCCAACCAAAATTCGCATTTGCTGAATTTAGCGTATAACTGCTTCTCACGCAGGGTTTGCAAAACAATTCTAAGGTGACGATCATGATCCTCTCGATTCTTTAAATACACCAATATGTCGTCAATAAATACCACCACGAACTGATCCAAATACGGGTGGAAGATTCTATTCATCAGATCCATGAATACTGCAGGTGCGTTTGTTAATCCGAAAGGCATAACAATGAATTCATAATGTCCATAGCGAGTTCTGAATGCGGTTTTTGATATGTCTTCATCTTTAATTTCCAATTGATGATAACCCGATCGTAGATCAATTTTTGAAAAGACTCCAGCACCTTTGAGTTGATCAAACAGATCATCTATGCGAGGTAACGGATACTTGTTTTTGATGGTCAGCTTATTAAGTTGACGGTAATCTACACACAACCTTAAGGATCCGTCTTTCTTTTTCACAAACAATACTGGTGCTCCCCATGGTGACACGCTTGGCCTTATGAACCCCTTGTATAAAAGTTCTTGTAGCTGTACCTTTAATTCTTTTAGCTCCGCTGGCGCCATTCGGTAAGGTGCAATAGATACTGGTGCAGCTCTCGGGTACACATCTATGGTGAATTTCACCTCTCGTTTAGGTGGTAGTCCGGGTAAATCGTCAGGAAATACGTCGGGAAAATCGCATACAGTAGGTATATCTTGTAACTTTGGTGCCTCTTCTTTTGCTACTAATGCACATACCAGGTATGCCTCGCAGCCTTTTTGCACTAACCTCTTAGCCGTCATGGCAGAAATGATGTTAGTTAGATAGTCCTTCCTTTTTCCCACTAGAGTCACTTCGTCACCGTCTGCAGTATGCAAGGTAACTCTCTTCCGTTTACAGTCAACCAATGCATCGTGTTTGGCTAACCAATCCATTCCAAGGATAGCATCAAATTCTTGAAATGGTAGTTCAAATAAATCTCCCCAAAAGATATGTCCGTGTATCTCTACGGGACAATCTTTCACTACCTTCCTAGTAATCACCTCATTTCCTAATGGGTTAGTAACTAATATTCCTTCTTTCTCTAGTTCTACCTTTAGGTCCTCAAGTTTTTCATTTTTCGTGCATATATATGAGTGTGAAGAACCTGGATCTATTAAAACGTAAAGCGGAACTTCAAACATAGACAACTGACCTGCAATCACGTCTAGCGCTTCTTCGTCTTCTCGCCCCCTCATGGCATACATTCTAGCAGGAGCCCTTGCTTCTGGTCGATTCACTGTTTCAGATTGCACACGCGACGGATTTTCGCTCCTTCCTCTGCCTCGGCCTCGACCTGCTGCCGCTTGAGATCTCTCAGTATCCCTAGGTAGATTCTGTATTCGCTGGGGACACTCTCGCATAAGGTGGTCTAAAGATCCACATATATAACATGCAAATGTCCGACCCCAACATTTTCCCGTGTGACGGCGTCCGCATTGATCACAGCGTGGATTATTATTTTCGCCTTCATTACCTCTCGGACCGATAAAGAAGTTACCTCCGCTTCGGCTGAATCCTCTTCCTTGTCCTCTTCCGGATCGTCCCGTACTAGCGACTGAGGTAGTTTGACTTAAGCCACCGCGAATTGATCCCTGACTGTAACCTCGACGTTGACCGCCTCCCGTGGAACCACTGCCGCGGAATCGTTTCCTTGATGATTGGTAGTTTCCCGAATAGTTCTGGGTACCTCTCTTCTGTTTCATCTTTTGTCGTCTATTCTGCTCATCAGACTGACATTGCTCTACTTCTAGAGCCCTATTGACCAACTCGGAAAATTCTTTGATATTAGCAGCAATTAGCTGCATCCTAATCTCATTATTCAATCCATCCTGGAACTGCTTACATCTATCATGTTCATCTTCAATTGTCTTCTTGGCATACCTACTCAGCCTAGTAAATTCCCTCTCGTACTCAGCAACGGTCAGTCGACCTTGCTTTAAGTGTAGAAACTCCTTTTTCTTGGCATCTAGGTATGCCTCCGATATAAACTTCCTCTTGAACTCATTCACAAAGAAATCCCATGTTCTCTGTTCCGGTGAAACTCGTTGGTGAACTGTGTCCCACCATATATATGCTTCTTCCACTAATAAGGAAGTAGCACATATCACTCGCTCTTCTGGCGTACACTGTAACTGATCTAAGGCTCGTATTGTTCCTTCCAGCCAATACTCGGCTGTTGAAGAATCATCGTCCCTTCGAGCCTTAAACTCCTTCGCACCATACTTTCTTATCTTTTCTATTGGGGGTTTCCTTTCCCCTCCTACAGCAGGTACTGGTACGGGTGCTGGCGCTGGGGGTGGTGCTGGGGCAACGCCGGCTATCTGCCGAAATACAGCAGCCATTTGTTGCAACATTTCATTGGGAATAGGAGCATCAGCGGGTGGTTGCTCCGACGCTGATGTCTCAGATACACGCATTTCTACAACTCGGGAGGCCTGAGACTCGACCTCCTCCTCTATATCACGCTGCGCTGCTTGCGACATCTAAAGAGTAAACATATACCATCCCATCATTATTAACGACCCAGACCAACAGCATTATCTTACCCTAGGTGGCATGTATATAAATATAAAATTCTTAATTAACACATATACAACACAACTTTTATTTATTTCCAAACACAAAGTTTTACAATATTAGGAAGCCCTTATATACATTGCAAAATTTAGGACTCCTCACTATTATATCACCATATTATACTACCATACAATATTTACATGATACCTTTATCTCACATATATATAACTAAAAGAACCACCAAACACAATACATCTCAAGACTCAATGAGTAGGTGCCCTAGGTGAAGTGGCACTGTCTGAAAAATATTCTACTATCTCGGGATCAAAATCGGGGTCATGTGATGCTTCACTAGGTAAGTACTGGCCTAGCTCTTGAACCCTCTCCTGTAAAGTTTGAATCTCTTGATGTGCTATCTCGAGGCTTCTACCGACACTATCCAACTCCGCTTTATAACTAAGCCTGTCTTCTTTTAACATCTGCACGTCATCTATCAAGGAGGAAATCATCTCATCTTTTATTCTCAAGTCTTCACGATCTTGTATACTTCTATCGGCCAAAATTTCTATAGTCTCATCTTGCTCCTGCGCTTGCTGTCTCAACCTCTCTACTTTTATCCTTAGCTCCCTCACCTCCTCGTTTAGGTCACCCATTATTACTCCTGGATAAGTTGAATAACGTAACTAACAATGACACACACATGTATAGTTATATAATTAAAACCCCTATTCTAACCCTATGTGTCATACATTTAAGGTTCAGTTCGACTAACTACCCAGAACCGGCTAAACCTTTGCTCTGATACCACTAATTGTAACACCCCTTCCCAACCTACATGTGTAAGTCGAGTAGAGGCGCCACACTATCCTAATGTTGCTACCAATTTACTTAGTCAAATTTTAATTCTGATTTTTACAGAAATTTTGCCATAGTTCCGCCTAGAAATTTGGATCCCAAGTGTCGACAAAACTTGTTTTTCTGATTTTTTTTTAAAACATTTTACACAGACCAATATAATTACCATCAAATTTAATGCACTCCCAATGAATCCACCTTATACCCTCAACTACAAACCTGCACGAAGAGTTCACACTTCTAATATAACATAAAGTAAAGATTTATGATTATTACATACTACTAACATACAATTATAACATAGAAAATCTCTTTTATATTTATTCATATACATGCCACAACTAGCTAACTCATAATGGAACTAAAAGATCTACCCTTGAGATTTGCTGTGGTCTGGTCGTTGCTTTCCCAAGATTTATCTACTGCTCCGAACCTACGAGTCAAGGAAAACTTAACTCGCTGAGCAATGTCGCTCAGTGGGTACTTTACCAATAAAATACAAGTAACATATGAAAACATTTGGAAAATATGAAATAATTAAATCATAAATCAACCAACCTTAAACCAATAGAAATTTTGATACATTCAGTGTGATATTCTTTCAATAATGTAAAATCATAATTCAACTCATTTGCATTTCATAGTTTAACGAAAAATATGTCTTTGGTTCAGGCTCTACTGGTATATAGGGAACCATAGTATTAAGGCAGTGGCCCTCACCACTGTAACATAGGTGGCCCTCACCACCGATATCAGATCACAGGAATGGCCCTCACCATCCTGGTTCTAACCAATGGGCCTCCCCATTGGCTTCAGTGGCCTCACCACTGAATAACATATCATATCACAATAATGAGCAGTACTGCATGCGTTAGTATAGTGCACCATACCCTTATCTACCACTCCCACTATCCAGTAGAGCATAAAGGTTAAAATGATTCAATTTAAGTTTCAAACTTCATTTTGGAATGATTCGAAAAATCATTTTAATTTCCGTCACGCTTTGCCATTTATGCCGCGCACCACATTCTTTGGTCAAACCGTTACTCTTTTTCACATATTTAACATCCACAATAAACATATCAAATATTTCAAAGCATTCCTCAAAGGATCACAAATTGACCAAATGAATAGTGTTGCGACGAGAAAAATCGGCAACGCAAAATGGCATGACCAAATGAATAGTAAAATCTGGATTTTCGTCAAAATTTCAGTCCACTTCAATCATGCATTTGACCAAGTAAATGATCTTATTTTTGGCTGAAATTTTACAGAAAACTTATTTCATATGTTGACTAATTGCATGTAAAATTTCGTTGAAAAATTCCTTCGTTTGCTGCCTCAAACAATTTCCACAAAAAGGTCCAGAAAGCTGTCTTTTTGGGACCATTTCGGCCCAAACACATGAAATGCATAGGATAGTTTATTTTTCTTTTGCAAATCAATATTAAGGCTTCTTTAATGGTAAAGTGAAGATTCAAACACTTCCCTTTGACAACTTTTGCATGTTTAACTCAAATCAATATATTTAAGCATCAACAACAAAACTTTCATAAACCAAAGTTTGTAAAGCATCAAACCAAAATTAATTATTCAAAGGTAAAGTACCAAACCTTATTTCTTTAATTCCTCTTGGCTTTTCTTTCTTCTCCTTCTTTAATTCTTTATTTCTCCTTCAATCAATTCAAGATACAACATAAACCTTAGAATTTCAAAATAATAAATTATCCTCTATTTCTTTTCCAACCGAAACCCCTAATCCAACCTTATTAATCTTTCTATATCTTGGTTCTTCCATTTAATCAATTAATCTTATTATTATTATTATTATTTTCAATTCCATATAAGACTCTAATTCCCAATCTTCCAATATATATATAACTACCTAAAACTAATACTAAAATTAAAGTCTACACACTTAAAAACCTTAGAACTTACCTTAAAAATCAAAGTTTGGAAAAACTTGGAAGTCCCTTGGTATTTTCTTTTGTTGGCCGAATTTGGTGAGTGGAAAAGAGAGAATTTGCTCTTCATATCACCTATATTTATATACAAAGGAAGTGATGATCACCTTGACCATTTGTCCACTTTTTCTCTTTCTTCATTTATTACACATTTATTACATATGCTAAATGTTCTCTTTTGATTGGCCAACCTTTGATTTTTATAACTTCCTTTTTTCTTTACTTCTTTCCACTTGTCTCTCTTCCCATTGGATCTCATAAAGTTGTCCCGGGTTACTCATCCGGTCCCGACACGAAACCAGGCCCACATTACGTTCCGGCGATTAATCGATCATATCTTTTAAACCGTATAGCTCCACGAGTCAAACTATATATGGTTTTGATCCTCTCGACCTCTACTTTCTATTTATAAGATCTATTTTAGGTTTCTAAGTCATTTTGAAAAATTACCGGTAAGCCCTCAACTTTTTACAAAATTCCCTTTTGGTCCTATTTTTGCTCGGGTTTTCTCCGGCTTCGTTTCTACTGACAATCGTTTCATATTTAACTTCTCGCCATTCTCTACGTACTCAAGTCTTTATTTCCTACCCTAAATTCATGTATAACTTTAATTGGTAATAACCAAAATGCCCTTAGTCAACATTTCTTCATTTTTCTTTAACGGGACATTTCCTGGAAAAACCGTTACATGTCGTTGCGATCCGATTTTTCTCTACATTCCATTTTTGGAATCTGTTATATGCACTATTAAAAACATCCGGTGCAACTTTCTTTGAAATTACATCTACGTCCCCAACTTTATTAAAAATTACAATTAGGTCCCTTTTGTCATACAACCTTATCTAGGGCTGTTATCAAGAATTATCTTCTCCTTTTCCCTACTCTCGCTATGCACGTGTCTACACTGCATAAATGCAGTAGGCGGATGTGACAATGTTAACAGAATTTGGATAAAGATTATTTAAATATCGAAAGTTTAATGTATAGTACGTAAATGAGTTATGTGGAATGAAAATTTTTGCATATTAAGAATGACTTACAAATATGTAATTTGATGAACTAAAAGTTGGCAAGTGATGAAGTAATCATGATAAGGTTGACTACTTGGAAGGTGATAATGGGATGTAAGATGCTAGTGATCAAGGATTGAGTTGATCACTTGAAAGTGTAATGTACGCATAGTATTGCGTGTTTGTAACCTATACAACTACATATCTATTAGTGTTGAGAATGAGTACACTTGCATTGATAAACTTGTGCAAAGTTAGGTCATGTGATAATATTAATAGTGAGAATTGGATTGAGCAATGTTAGTTCAAGAAATTGAGATTTGTGATAACGAAATTTGGAAATTTTATAGGGATTAAGGGGCGATGTGTATATGATTGGATGTAAGGGACATATGTATAAATATGTGAGATATATATAAATATTGAATGGTAAACAAATGGATATAAAGATGGTATACTAACTGCATTTAAAAATAAATGTGAGAGAGATGTCACCTTAGTAATGTGATTAAGATTTTGTGAAGTATTATCATGGTTAGAGTATATATATGTGTTGAGTTGATAAATAATTTAAGTCATGTAAAAAGGGATGAAAATGGTGTTGTTCAATGAAAAGTAATAAATGTTAAATGTGTATTGATGGTATGAAAAAGAGGAATTAAATATAATTGCATGATTATATGTATACATGTATAGAAAGTGTGGAATGAGCTATTTGATATGAATATAATTGTAAAGTGTAAGAAATATGAAAGCAAGTCACATTGTGAACGTGACCTATGAATGTGAATGTGGTATAATTATTTGTATAGTGGTATGAAGAATGATATGGCATGTATTAGTGGATCTATGAGAAATTAAGTTTTGATTTGTGAAGAGTTAGACTATGGATTGAAATGGAAAGTGAAAAAGGACTCGAGTAACACTGGACGATGAAATTGTTATGATAATAACTGAGCTAGACTATCATATAATGCTTTCTGGTTGAAGGATTATGCTTGTGGAAATATATTATATGTATATGTGTTTAATAAAGATGGAAAGTATAATGTATGAAAAGTTTTATAAGAGATAGGTTAGAAATGGAAGTTGTATAAAGTTTGTATATGATTGAATGTTGTACACATAAGTGTTATAAGTAATATTGTTGATGTGAGTTAGGCTAATGATAATCATATGATCAAGAACAAATTGTTTTGGAGACAAAGTTGAATTATGTCAACTTTTGAGATAGTTGGAAATGTTTGAAGAAGAATAATAGAGGAACAATATTGATTTATAAACTACATATGTGACTATTAATATACTCTGGCTATATAATTTGTTTAGTGTAATTGGCTGGTTAATTTTGTTATCAGCAGATTTGGGCCTAAGGTGATATGATTGTAGTATTATGTGGGTGAGATTGATAATTTTGTTTCAAGAAATATGGTTAGGAGTTGTGATTGGTAAAGTGGTATCTTATCAATTCTATGTTAGAAATTTGTTTATAATTATGAAAAATATGGATAGAGAAGAGAACCGTGTAAATGTCTTGAATTGTGAAGAATGAATAAAAAGTGATTATGTAAACATAGTAATGGTATGATAATGTGAGAATATGATAAATGGGAGAAATTTATGAAATGTGATTGAAAATGATACTGAATATATTTTTGTTATAAGATGAATTAATTGATGGAAACAATGTTAAGTGAATGAACTATGGGTAATAATTATAGTATGAGAGAATTATGAGAATTATGGGAGATTGCACTGCTATCATTGAAAGCAGAAGATATATATGAATATTGAAAGATAATTTGAAGTGATTTGTTAGTAAGGAGTCGAACAGATGGATCCTAAGGGATTAGAAGTTGAGAATGAGTTTGACCTAATAGAATTGTGTTATGTATATTGATATGTGATGATAAGCTTAAATAAGTTAATGGTTGGTTTGAATGGAATAAGATTGAAATGTTGTTATTTTATGACAGCTAGATCAATTGATCTAGAATTCATTAAGATTGTGAATTATTATCGAGATTTAATATGTATAGTTATGCTAAGAGTATAAGATATATATGATAATGTATATATGAAGTGATATGCTGATACATGAATGAATTATGATATATCAGTTATTAAAGATAATGAAAGGAAAAAGGTTGATTATCTGTAAAGTAAGTTTATAAAGATTGTATCGATATTAATATTAAGTGAAAAACATGGTAAAGAGGGATTTAAGTATAAGAAATGAAAATATTGTTATCAATCAAGGTTTGATAAGTGGTTATTTTCAAAAGTGATTGTAATAACAGGATAATCTATAGTAAGATTTAATTCAATAATTTCCAAGATTAAAGTTAAGAGATTGCCTATAAAAAGATGAAGTGATAAATATCTTGAATGTAATAGATGAATGGTATATTTATAGATTATAAGATGATTTGATTATTGTATAAAAGAAAATTTCTTTAAAATGTAATGAGTTATTTTGGGTGTTTTGTTGAAAAAGTAATAAGATAAATATAGCTATATAATGATGAGTTGTGAATTGGGAAAAGATGATTGACTAAAAGTGGAAGAGTAAAAGTTATGTAATTTGATGAAATCATAATGTAAGAATACGATTATCTTCATATGAATTAAGATGGTGTTTTGTTATAAATGAATTGTTATTGTGCTGGATAATTTCGAGGACGAAATTATTTAAGGGGGAGAGAATTGTAATATCCCAAAATATACCCTAAAAGTTTTGGAGTTATTGTTATATTTGGAGTTAATGTATATGTTTAATGGAAGTAAAAAGGGGAAATATTATAAGATGATATATATATAAGGAAATATGGGAATATAAATACCATATAAAATATATATACATATACATCACATATACATGGGATATAAAGTGGTGTAGGGAAAGTGAGTTATGTATATATTTTTATAATTAATTAATTAATAATTATGATGATAAGGACAAAAAGAAAAAGAGAAAAGAAAGTCAAAGGTTGGAAGAGTGTGTGTGGTGGAGATTTATTGTTTTTATTATTATTGTTATTGTTATTATTATTATTATTATATATATATTTGAGATAAGAATAAGAAGAGAAGAAAAGGAAAAACGTGTTCTTCTTCTTCTTCTTCTTTTTGGTCGAGGGAGAGAGAGAGAGAGAGAAGCTAGAGAGAGAAGGAGGTGATTTTGCTTTTATTTACACCAAATACTTAAGGATTTCAAGTGGATAGTGAAGATTTGGCTAAGAATCCAAGTAAGTTCTCTTTCTTGATTTCTTTGGTTTATTTGAAGTTGTATGAAGGTTTGATTGTTGATAATTGAAATTAGGGTTGTATTATTGTAGTATGTTGGAGTATGTTTGATTTAATTAGGTTGGTGTTGGTGATTGAAGAGCAAGAGTTGTGTTTAGTGGAATTTCTTTCTGTTTTACAACTAGTAAAGGCTGTGACTTGTATGATTTTTAATTAAATATAGAAAAATGTTCCTGAAGTGAATTTTTGATATGTTGTGCCTATATGAGTCTAGAATGACTGAAAAATATGTTGATTCGATTTTGGAATGGTTATGATTTTGGAAAGATTATTTTTATTAGACCTGTTCCAGCAGGTACCTTAACTGAGACAGCTATATTTCGGGATTTTTAATAAAATGTAGAAAAATTATATTCAATTGAATTTTGGATATGTTGTTTCTTAATGAGTCTAGTATTTGAGAAAAATAATTTGGAACCAAGTTGATTGAATTTAATTTATGGAATTCACAAAGTTTAGAACTGCTGCCAGGATGCAGGGCAATTGGGGCAGTCTGTTTGGGTGAACTATTTGACCAAGATTTTGTGTTCAGTTTGATCTGAAATTTTAAAGGAATGATTTTAAGATGTAAAATTAAGTTCTGTAAAAATTTTAGAGTTTTTAGTCAAGTATATTATTTTATACAAATTTTCAAAATAAGGATAAAATTTAGTCTAAAACCAGAATTTACTATTCATATGGTCATTTTGCTAATATTCCTTTTGGATTAGGTTGTGAAGAGGTTGAATTGCCCTAATCTAAGTGTTGAGGATTCTTGGAAGAGTAGGTGTATAGAGTGGTGTAAGTTGGTTTTAAGGTAAGTACAAAGTTTATATGATTGCACTTATTTACATGAATTAAGACTTAACACATTTGTTTGTAAATGTGTTAAGTGAATTACTATATTGTCAATATAATTTGATTAAGGTTATGATGGGATGATGTGAAAGATATGAAGATCATTCAAATAGGTATGTACAATGCAATTTGTTATGATAAATATTGTAATGATGAATTGTGCTAATGTGTTTTGAGAAATGATGAAATGTATTGTAATTGTGGTTGGTAATAATGATTGAAATGAAATAAATAGACATGTTGATTATATGATGATGAATTTAAGATATATGCTCAATATAATTGTTTATGTATACTTGAATGATGAAGTGCTATAATGTGAATTGAAATATGATAAGAGATGAAGCCATTGTGATTGGCTATGATGAATCAAATGAGATGTGAAGCCATTGTGTTGGCTATGAGAATGTAAATGAATTATAATTGAGGCATGGTTGCCTGTTTTGAATATGAAATGAATTGAGAAAGAAATGTACAAAGATATAAATAAAAAGAGTTGTGTCTAATATGTTAATTCAACTTTCAGAGTTCTGGATTTGACGGCATGCCTATAACATATGAAATGTAACAGTCTAGCCGGGTTGAGGATCTCCTCAAGTTGTTGAGTTGATGGTCCAAGAGACTGGGTCTGTTACAAGTGTTAACAGTCTAGCCGGGTTGAGGATCTCCTCAAGTTGTTGAGTTGATGGTCCAAGAGACTGGGTCTGTTACACTATATGAATTATAAATGTGAAATATATGAAAAGTAACAGTCTTGCCGGGTTGAGGATCTTCTCGATTAGTCGGGTTGATGGTCCAAGAGACTGGGTCTGTTACACTATCTATGGATAGAGATATGATATATGTTGCCTACGGGCTTGATTATTGTGATTATGGATCAAAGCAGTAACTCTGAACTTTGAATAACATATTAGTGTGTTCTGGGCCTAGGTCTGTCTTGATTTTCGATGTAGTTTATGAATCGTGAAATGAATGAATAATGAAATCTATAGTTGCCTTAATTGGAAATGAAATGTTATGAAATATGTTATGTAATATGTATATTGATATGTTCCTTGTGAGTAGTAGTGATGGAATTGTGGTTGGTGTTATTGATATGTATGCATGTATGTAATATATGAGATTAATTGAGATATGTGTAAAATGTAATTGAAAAGGGAAACTACGATAAGAAACTAACAGTACCTAAAGTTAGTATATGGATATACGTTAGAATTTATGTATTGTATGTTTATATTATTCATTTGTACTACTAAGCTCTCGGGCTTAGCGCGGATGTGTTAATCGCGCAGGTGAGTAGATGGTAGATCTGAAGTCTTTCGTTTTACCACAAGAAGAGTAAGAGTTTGTCGAGACCAACTAGAAGGTGATGCATGCATGTAAAATTTTTTAATATTGTATATTGACTAAAATGTTTTGTTACTATATATTTGGATTGTTTTGAGAAGTAAGGATTTTTTTTTAATTATAATGAACAGTGACATTCTTATACTTTATATACTTACTGTATGTATATGAGGTATATGTATAGTACTTATATAGGGTATGAGGGTGTTACATTTCCACTGTCAATTAAATCTTAGATCTCATTCCTTATATGAGCACATTTATTTGTCTCATGCCCTTGCATTTGATGAAATTGACATAAGGCCTTGGCATCGAAGTTTGGTGGAAGAGGATTATGTAACAGTTGAGGAGCCAACGGTTGTAACAGCCCCTTCTTTTGTAGCTTTTTGAAAATCCAAGATAGAGGTTTTCCCAACTCTTAGAACTGTCTTCTATTTCCTTAACCAGTTGCATTAACATCAACTTCCTTTTGCGTGCTTTGATTACCTGACTGGTAGTTCCCTTTCTCATTCCTTCTTATCAAAAAGTGGTTCTTCTCCCTTTCCCACTCTTCAATTTGCAAGCAAGCTTGCAAAAGGTCTTTGAAGTCCCTTATAAGGTTGTGAGACAGCCTTTCACATAGATTGGGCAGGATGCCTCTGACTATCATTATGATTTGGTCTGACTCATCAGGCCTCCTTTTGAGTAATGCAGCCTTATTCCTCCACCTCTTCACATAGTCCATAAAGTTCTCATTTGGTCTTTGCCTTATGGTTTCCACCTCCATCAAGGTAACTTCCAGCTCGACATTGTACCCATACTGTTGAATGAAGGCTTTGTACAACAAATTCCAACTCTTTTGAGTACTATCCTTTAAGGTATTGAACCAATTCTGGACAACAGGGTCTAATGAAAGACTAAAGCACCTTAGAGTTTGAGCCTTAGTAGCTCTAGCAGACTGCATGGCAGTGATGTATTGCTTGACATGCAAGTGAGAATTTTATGTACAATTGTACCTAGCGAAGGAAGGCATCTTTAACTTATAAGGGACCTCCTCATCTTGTTCGAATAACTTGTCAACTTTAAATATTTCTTCAGTTTTCAACTTCTTTTCAAATTTCTTTTCTAAATCAGTAATTAACTTCTCAACATCTGTGGTTCAGTCTTTTTCATGGCTGATCTTTAAACAACCTTCGACTCCTTCTTCTTATCTTGAGGATCTTGAAAGTATTGAGCCCAGTTATCATCACCAATCATTACTTTGTCATCATCAAAGGCTGATTCACCAACCTTAGATTTCCCTTTGTCCTTCAGTTTCTTACTGCTGGTCGATGCCTCGTTAGTTGTAGACCCTTAATTTTTTACCCAATCCGGTCCAATATGTTTTATTTAGTCTAAAATGATTTTTGTTGTCTAATTGGTCCAAAATAATTTTTATTAAATAATTTTTGCTTTAGTATCTAATTTTTTTTAATAAAAAATAAAAATAAACAAATAAAAATAAAAATAAAAATTGGAAAAACTAAATAAAAAAATCGTCGTGCAGGAATTTCCTGCGGGCAAAATAGCTTTTCTATTTCTATTTCGCTCACAGGATTTTCCTGTGAGCGAAATAGATTTTCTATTTTGCCCCGCAGACTGCGGCAAAATTTTTTCACCAGCGCATTTTTTCCTGCAGCAATTTTTTTTGGCAGCGCAAATTTTCCGACGCAAATTTTTTGAAACCTAATTCAATTAGGTTTCGGTTTCTTTTTTTTATTAATATTACTTGCCTTAACTAATTAGGAATAAACTACATCAAACCACTATAAATAAGGACCAAAGGCAATTAAATTGGGGAGGCCGAAATCCAACAGTAGCTTGGAAAATTTGAAACCAAATCAAGGGAGGAAAAGGAGCAATTCAATTTCTTTTTTTTTCTGGAACAGCGGGGACACGATTTAAGCAATTCAAAGGCAGCAATTGTCTTTGTTCTTGTTCATCCAAGAAGAAATATTTTTGGAGAATCAACAAAAGGAGGTATGAGATTCTAATTTCTTTTTTTTTTACAGTAGCTTAAACTAGGATTTTGTGTTTTTTAAAAGTTAAAATCTTAGAACTTTAATTTAGTTTTTTCAAATTTAAAAGCACTAAAACGTTACTTTATTTTCCAAAAAGACTTAAAATTATTATTTTTTCTTCTTAAAAATCTTAAAACTCTAATTGAACATATTTTTCAACAAAACTAGAATTTAATTCTGTTTCTTTTAAAATTTTAAACTTGGTATTGTTTCTTCCAAAAAACCATAAAAAGCATCTTTTCTATTTATAAAAACTTCAATCCGTTTGTTTAAATTCATAAAACCTCATGAAATCATCAAATTGTCTTTCCAAATCCTAAAATCAACAAATCACCCGAGACCCTAATTCTAAAATGCTAAAACCCTAATTCAACTTCTAAACCTAAAATATTAAACTCTAACTCCTTTAAAACTTTAAACCCTAACTTTTTTCTAAGCCCTAATCCTTTAAAACATTAAAAACCATAAAAACATAAATACTTTAAATTTTACACAGTAGCTTGAAATCATCATTTAAAACCATGAATCAAAAGTATTTTAAAGTGTCTAAAACCCTAGTTTCATGATTTCACCATTCAAATATTAATTTAGTTAATCAAAGAGTCTTACCAACCTTTTAAAACATAAAACCCTAATCTATTTTAATTCCATAAAAAGTTACAGTAGCTATAATTGGACTTTTATTTGCTTTATTTAATTCTATACTTGATTATGCTTTGATTTATCTCTTATGCTTTAATTTATTTAATTTCAATACTTGATTTATTTAATTTATCATGGATGGATGTTTATTTTATATTTTGATTAATAGCTTTGATGAATGATTTATTTATGATGAATGATTTTTTACTTTTATCAATTAATTTAGATTTCCAAATGTTGTAAGAGGTATGTTTCCACTTGGTGGGTACCTCATTAGTTAAACATCATGTAATTTAATTTGCTTTTCTATTTTAGAACCTATGTAAAGGGCATGTTTCTACCTTTTGGTGGGTGTCCTATCTAGGCATGTGATGTAAGGACATGTTTCCATCCTTGGATGGGTGTCCATTTATTTGCTTTGTTTGGACATTGCTTTGATTTTAATATAATGATGCTTTCTTTTAATTATTGTGTGTAATATGGATAATATTGTTATATTTAAGAATTTTATAATATTAAGACCTGTAAAGGAGGCCGGTTCCAATGAACCGGGCGTTGTGGGGGTGCTGGGCCATTTCTCACCTTCCCCACACATACCCAACTTTTCGAACCCATTAGGGGGTTGGGGATTCCTTAGGAATCGAGTCATCCACCCCTTTCTTTTTTCCCTGCCCATCCAGGTGGCGACTCCATTTTCTCCGGACTTAGGTCCGTGTTCTCTAAGGCCCTGAGCCTAAATAGTGCCGAAGTCGCAAGAACTATTCCACCGGGAGTGGGGGCGAAAATCTCCGCTCACAGTGGTGACTCCACTGGGGATAAGAGAAGTTGATTCCGTTGGTCTTTATATTATTCTATTCTTTCTTATAATGATATTATCCATTGCATCATATTAGATTGCATCATGTGCGTGAGTTAGGACGCCCGTGTTACCCGTGTTATGTTATGTAAGGGATACCATACTTTCACTCAAGGTATGGAGATCGAGCATGGCATAACCACTCATAGCCTCGTACCATTTGGTATATACTTGAGATGGGAACTTAAGCCTTTTTACCCGAAGACTAAGGCTCATGTAATTGGCCTAGTTACTTTCCTTAGGTTTTTATCCCAAATGCATGTTGTTTGACTATGGTTCATTTATCTTGGCTTAAATCATGGCTTATTTGGTTTGTTCTTTTTCTAATATGACCTAAGTATATTGTAAGCTCAAAATAAATTTTTCTTTAAAATCCAAAAGATCAAAACTATTTTCAAAATTTTTCAAGATGGTCTTTCGACATAAAACTTTTCTAAAAACAAATCAAAAATTCTTTGGCCCATGGCCCAAATACTAAGCCCAAAACCCATTTTTTATGAAATCTTTTACAATGGGCTTAGAAACAAAACTATTTTTCACCCAACCTTTTCTTACAAAGAGCTTACAAATATTTAGGTCAATTATGAAATACCAAAAATCAATTGTGGGCCTAGTTTACACTAAGGATAAATTAACCATGGGCTTGTTTTTGGCATGAACCATTAGTTACTCTTTTCAAGTAAGAAATCTATTTATAATAAACCTCTTAATTTCATTTTAATCCAATATAGCATAAAAGCTACTTTAGTTGGTTGAATGGATTAAAACCTAATTAATAGGAATTATCATGGATTGATTTCCATTTTCGAAAATATAACTATTGGTTGAAACGTCCAAGGGAATTATTCGAAAGCAAGATACCCCATGTTGGTATTTTGTTAACCATATACCTAGGAAAAGAGAATCGCCATTCGTGTGTGGATGTTATAAGGTTGGAAGGAACATCCTATTTATCCTTATTTGTTTATCATTTGTGCATACATGCATACATACATTTGCATCTCATATCATTGATCTTTTCTGGCTCATAGACCTGAGGTACAGCAATTCAAGAGCATACAACGATATCACCTACAACATTGATTTTTGATTCAAGTGCTTCATTGGAAGGATGGATGCAAACCAGCTAAGGGATATAATCGATGAAGTTGTCAAAGCTAGGATGGCCGAGCTACAAGATCAATTGGTTGAAATTATGAAGACCCAGTTGATTCAAATTCTAGAGATCATCAACAATGCTAATGAGGCATCTCCCATTGACATAAGAAAGAAGGAAAAGGAAGCGTTAACAAGGAACATGTCTACTGATAGAGATCAAATGAAAAATGAGAGATCAATCCCTATTCTACAAGACCAACCGAACCATGTGCTATCTAAGTGGAGCAATAAGAGCGGCTATCACCCTAGTGGGCAAAGTCAAAGGGAAAGAGGAGGTGTTGAGAAAAATGCAACAACTAAGCCAACAAAGAAGCATAAATTTTCAAACTTGGGAGAGCCTTTGTCAAAGAAGTTAGAAAATTTAATAAAGATGGATTTGCTACAACCATTGACACCTCGGCCTCTACATAAGCCTCTAACACCAAATTTTGAAGTCAAGGTCTTCTGTCAATTCCATCAAATGCAAGGGCATGAGACAAATAAATGTGTTCACTTAAGGCACAAAATCCAAGATTTGATTGACATTGGAAAGCTGCCTGAGCCTGATAAGCCCAACACTAAGAATAATCCTTTGCCTAAATTTGGAAGGGCGCCACCGCTTGTAACCTTAATGAAGAGTTTTATCTTGTCATCTTGTCATGATATGGAAAGAGAAGCTACTAAAGATGATGTGCTATTAAGCAAGCTTGGGCCAATTATGGATGATGAAGCAATGATCCTTGATGATGGAAAAATCCTTGCCCTTGAGAGGTCTAAATAAATGAAGCATCTTTAACTCCAACTCAACAAACTTTCCTTAGCTTGAATGTTGCTTTTCAATTTTACTTTCTTTAATATTTAATTGGAACTATCGTGTTTTTTAAATTTAAATTTGTTTGAATAAATTACTCTTATCAAAAAATTTTATTGGTCTTTGTTCATTTTGGTGCTCAACCAATGAGGAATCTATCTTGATAATTCATGAATTAATATATTTATGCATCATGACTCGAATGACTTTACTAGGTGAGGGAATTGCTCTATAGAATTGAGTTGTGTACGCTTACGTAGAGAGGGCTCCTGCATAATTACCTTTGTCTAGGTCCAAGTTAGTCTTAGAACATGCTTTAACAAACTTTCAAGGCAAAATTGAACTCTGCTTATTTAAGAGAGAAATGATCTAGGCATTGTTTGGTAGACAACAACTAGTATCCACTCAATTAAATATCAATCCCTAGTTGTCCCTTTGAGCCTTCATAAAATCTTAGCTTTCTTTTCATTGGCTTACAAACCCCAATAACCTACCTTGAGTTTGTTGTGATACTTTTGACAAGTCTTATGATCACTAAGATGAAGAGGTAAGAAGATCAAAGAAAGCAATGATTAGTCAAGATTATGATGATAGTTGAAGTTCTCAAGACTATAAAGATAGTTGAAGTTCTCAAGACCATAAGGGTAGTTGATGTTTTCCTAATATCTCCAATATATCAACATCAACATCGGAGTAACAAATAATTTATCCCTATTAAAGAAGATTTAAGTTACTCCATTTATTCATTATTGGAAGCCTAAGTTGGTACAAACAAGACAACTCTTTTAGAGCTAGAACCAAAAAAAAAAAGAGAGAAGAAAAGAAAACAAAAAGACAAAAGAAAAGAAAAAGAAAGAAAGAAAGAAAGAAGAGAAAAAGAAAAGGAAGAAAAAAGAAGAAAACAAAAGGAAAAAACAAAAATAAAAAATAAAACCCAAAAAAAAAAGGTTCAAAAAGCCAACTGAATTCTCTTTTACCTAAAGCAGCAAAAGGCTTCCATTTGGTTTATAAAGACATTTTTTTACTTGAATTGGTCCAACCCAACCAAAGATTCAATCAAAATCAAAGAAAAGGAGAAAGACCATTCAGTTCTTGAAAGTTCTGCACTTGACAGTCCTATAAAGAAGAAGGACAAAATGATAAAAGAAAGGAAAGAGTAAGAGAAATAAAGAAAAGGGAGAAGAAGAAAAGAAACGAATTTGGGTACCAAACTTTTTGCACGGGCAAAGACTGTCCTAATTAAGATCTAGATTAATGCCAAAAAGACAGAAAGAATATGGAGTCTAGAAAGATTGCTCCCAACTGTATAAAGTTCCAACAAGAAATTTGTAGTGTGAGGGTTTGCCCATTGTGTCACACCAGCTCCAATCTCAAAATGGCCTTCACTTTAACCCATGTCCCTCATAGACCCCATTTCAAGCCTATCAAAGACCTGTTGATCGCTCTTAATATGTAGAGTCTATTAGTGGAGATAGTTTGGATAAGTATGCATATGAGATAGATAATATTTAAACTCAAATGAGACCTTTGGCCAAGTAATGTGTATGTGCCTATCTGAAGTGTAACAATTCTTGCTTAAATAGAATTGATTCCCGAGTTTAGTACAGTAACTAGGGTTGTCATGTTATAGATATGGTAATTTGGAAAAATCAAGTCCTGAGGTATATTGACATTGATTTGGCAAAGCCAACATTTGATTTCAAAATAAAAAATTTCAAAAAATGTTTTGTCATACAAGGCCTTCAACTTAAGGGAAGTATGTTGAACCTCCAAAGGACACATTGGGCAAAGGGAATGATTATTGGCAAGGTCATGAAGAAGCTATCAACCGACATGCTAAAACATAGTTCGAAATGGATGCATCCCTGACTCTGCTGCTCAGGGTCTCCACCACTCATGTTTTCAACATCTTGAAGATGAAAGCCACAAATGCAAAAGCTTTCTAGCATTCCCATGCAAGACTTGAACAAGCGTCAAAACGGAATCAATGAGAATACTTCTGCTGATCACCTCAGTCTGTGAGTCAATGAAACCACTGTAAGTACCATTCATGCATATCATGCATACATGAGCATATCACATCGCACTTTCTTGTCTTGTATTGTCTATTCTTTATCAAAGTGAACAGCAAACACTCTGTGAAGTAAATAATCAAAAGAAGATGTCAAATCAGGGGGGCATGGAAAGCCCATTGCTTGAGAAAGCTCCAGTAATCTTGCAAAAAGAAGAAATACGTGCTTGTGCGAAGAACTAGATAACAACAACATCAATCAGAGTCTGCATAGAAAAATCATGGGTTTGAGCCTACATAGGGGGCAAAGTTTCTCCTTTTCAATTTTTTATACTGAATTTTTTCAAACTCACTTATAAATATTTTGCCACGCAGGGGGGCAAGGAGAGGATATAAGGTCCAATTAAAAATAGTTAAATTTTTGGAAAAAGAAAGAACAAAAGAATGGAACATTAGAACTCTCAAAAGAATGAAGATGCAAAAGACAAAAGACCAATCCAGCTAAAAGAGTTGAAGCCAGGGTAAAGACCCGACCTCCAATGGATGAAGATCCATCTGTAAGGGTAAAGACCCGATATCAAAAGATGAAGATTCATTTTCAAGGATGAAGACCCGATCTCAAAGGATGAAGATCCATTTTGAGGGTGAAATACCATAATGCATAGAATAACCGGAGCAGTCAGATTTATCAAATGATAAAAGGTCAGTCAAACTCAATCTCGGGTCCAAGCACCCAAATTCAAATCAATTCGGGTCCAAACACCCAATCTCGAGTCCAAGCACCCAAATCAATTCAAGCTCGGGTCCAAGCACCCAATCCTGGGTCCAAGTACCCAAATTCAAATCAATCTCGGGTCCAAGTACCCAAATTAAATCAAAATCAATTCAAATTTCAAGTCAAAGTACCCATATTAGGATCGAGTATCCAAATCCAGTTAGGATCGAGTATTCCAATCAAGTTATGATCGAGTATCCAAATTCAGTTTAGGATCGAGTATCCAAATCCAGTTAGGATCGAGTATCCGAATCTAAGTTAGGATCAAGTATCCAAATCCAGTTTAGGATCGAGTATCCAAATCCAGTTAGGATCGAGCATCCCAATCGAGTATCCGAATCCAAGTTAGGATCGAGTATCCAAATCCAGTTTAGGATCGAGTACCCAAATCCAGTTAGGATCGAGTATCTGAATCCAAGTTAGGATCGAGTATCCAAATCAAGTTAGGATCGAGTATCCCAATCCAGTTTAGGATTGAGTATCCCAATCTAGTTTAGGATCGAGTATCCAAAGCCAGTTTAGGATCGAGTATTCAAATCCAGTTGGGATAGAGTGTCCGAATCCAGTTAGGATCGAGTATCCCAATCCAATTTAGGATCGAGCATCCAAATCTAGTTAGGATCGAGTATCCAAATCCAGTTATGATCGAGTATCCCAATCCAGTTTAGGATCGAGTATCCAAAGCCAATTTAGGATTGAGTATCCAAATCCATTTAGGATCGAGTATCCAAATCCAATTAGGATCGAGTATCCAAATCCAATTTAGGATCGAGTATCCAAATCTAGTTTAGGATCGAGTATCCAAATCCGATTTAGGATCGAGTATCCAAATCCAGTTAGAATCGAGTATCCCAATCAAGTTTAGGATCGAGTATCCGAATCCAAGTTAGGATCAAGTATCCAAATCAAGTTAGGATCGAGTATCCAAATATAGTTTAGGATCAAAATTCCAAATCCAGTTTAGGATCGAGTATCCAAGTCCAGTTAGGATCGAGTATCCCAATCCAATTTAGGGTTGAGTATTCAAATCCAATTTAGGATCGAGTATCCAAATCAAGTTAGGATCGAGTATCCGAATCCAGTTTAGGGTTGAGTATCCAAATCCAGATAGGATCAAGTATCCAAGTCTAGTTTAGGATCGAGTGTCCAAATCTCTCGGGTCCAGAACCCAAAACCTCGAAAATTAAGTCTTATTTCTTTTCACTCTCTTTCACTAAGGTTTCAGATCATTCAAGCAGGAGGCAAACTGTAGACCCTTAATTTTTTACCCAATCCAGTCTAATATGTTTTATTTAGTCTAAAATGATTTTAATTGTCTAATTGGTCCAAAATAATTTTTATTAAATAATTTTTGCTTTAGTATCTAATTTTTTTTAATAAAAAATAAAAATAAACAAATAAAAGTAAAAAAATAAAAATAAAAATCAGAGTCGAAAAAATCGTCGCGCGGGCCCGTGGAAAATCCTGCAGGCAACGCCCGCAGCCCGCCCCAACCGCAGTTTTCTGCTGCAGAATTTTTTCGCCAGCGCATTTTTTCCTGCGGTAATTTTTTTCAGCAGCACAATTTTTCTGACGCAAATTTTTCGAAACCTAATTAGGTTTCGGTTTCTTTTTTTTTATTAATATTACTTGCCTTAACTAATTAGGAATAAACTACATCAAACCACTATAAATAAGGACCAAAGGCAATTAAATTAGGGAGGCCGAAATCCAACAGTAGCTTGGAAAATTTGAAACCAAATCAAGGGAGGAAAAGGAGCAATTCAATTTCTTTTTTTTTTCTGGAACAGTAGGGACACGATTTAAGCAATTCAAAGGCAGCAATTGTCTTTGTTCTTGTTCATCCAAGAAGAAATATTTTTGGAGAATCAACAAAAGGAGGTATGAGATTCTAATTTCTTTTTTTTTTACAGTAGCTTAAACTAGGATTTTGTGTTTTTCAAAAGTTAAAATCTTAGAACTTTAATTTAGTTTTTCCAAGGTTAAAAGCACTAAAACGTTACTTTATTTTCCAAAAAGACTTTAAATTGTTATTTTTTCTTCTTAAAAATCTTAAAACTCTAATTGAACATATTTTTCAACAAAACTAGAATTTAATTATGTTTCTTTTAAAATTTTAAACTTGGTATTGTTTCTTCCAAAAAACCATAAAAAGCATCTTTTCTATTTATAAAAACTTCAATCCGTTTGTTTAAATTCATAAAACCTCATGAAATCATCAAATTGTCTTTCCAAATCCTAAAATCAACAAATCACCCGAGACCCTAATTCTAAAACGCTAAAACCCTAATTCAACTTCTAAACCTAAAATATTAAACTCTAACTCCTTTAAAACTTTAAACCCTAACTTTTTTCTAAGCCCTAATCCTTTAAAACATTAAAAACCATAAAAACATAAATACTTTAAATTTTACACAGTAGCTTGAAATCATCATTTAAAACCATGAATCAAAAGTATTTTAAAGTGTCTAAAACCCTAGTTTCATGATTTCACCATTCAAATATTAATTTAGTTAATCAAAGAGTCTTACCAACCTTTTAAAACATAAAACCCTAATCTATTTTAATTTCATAAAAAGTTACAGTAGCTATAATTGGACTTTTATTTGCTTTATTTAATTCTATACTTGATTATGCTTTGATTTATCTCTTATGCTTTAATTTATTTAATTTCAATACTTGATTTATTTAATTTATCATGGATGGATGTTTATTTTATATTTTGATTAATAGCTTTGATGAATGATTTATTTATGATGAATAATTTTTTACTTTTATCAATTAATTTAGATTTCCAAATGTTGTAAGAGGTATGTTTCCACTTGGTGGGTACCTCATTAGTTAAACATCATGTAATTTAATTTGCTTTTCTATTTTAGAACCTATGTAAAGGGCATGTTTCTACCTTTTGGTGGGTGTCCTATCTAGGCATGTGATGTAAGGACATGTTTCCATCCTTGGATGGGTGTCCATTTATTTGCTTTGTTTGGACATTGCTTTGATTTTAATATAATGATGCTTTCTTTTAATTATTGTGTGTAATATGGATAATGTTGTTATATTTAAGAATTTTATAATATTAAGGCCTGTAAAGGAGGCCGGTTCCAATGAACCGGGCGTTGTGGGGGTGCTGGGCCATTTCTCACCTTCCCCACACATACCCAACTTTTCGAACCCATTAGGGAGTTGGGGATTCCTTAGGAATCGAGTCATCCACCCCTTTCTTTTTTCTCGGCCCATCCGGGTGGCAACTCTATTTTCTCCGGACTTAGGTCCGTGTTCTCTAAGGCCCTAAGCCTAAATAGTGCCGAAGTCGCAAGAACCATTCCACCGAGAGTGGGGGCGAAAATCCCTGCTCACAGTAGTGTTTCCCAAAAGTGCAGCCAATTGACTCCTCATAGTCTCAGTTAGGACCTCCTCCAGTTCTTCCATCTTGGCATTAAGGGCATCATCCACCATCCTTTGAATCTGTTCGGAATCCATTATTCTTAGTGAGAAGCTAATTGAGTTGTTGCTGGATTATCTATGTCACTGGCGTAGGTAGGGTTGTCGTACGCTTTTGAACTGCTATACTCCAGGTCTGTGAGCCATAAAGGATATGTTATGCAATGCATGCATGTATGCATGTATGCACAAACAACAAAACAAAGATAATTAGGATGTTCCTTCAAACTTTATAACTTCCACACGCGAATGGTAAGTCTCTTTTCCTAGGCATATAGTGAACAAAATACCAACATGAGATATTTTATTTTTAAAAAGTTTATTCGGACGGTTTAACCAATAGTTGCATTTTCTAATATAGAAGTCAATCCATGATAATTCCCATTAATTAGGTTTTAATCCATTGAATCTCAATTAAAACAGCTTTTATGCTATATTGGATTAAAACTAAATTAAGTGGTTTATCATGAATAGATTTCTTATTTAAAAAAGTAACTAGTGATTCATGCTAAAAATAAGCCCATGATTAATGATCCTTGGTATAAGCTAGGCTCACAATTGATTTTTGATATTTCGTAATTGACCTAAATATTTGTAAGCTCTTTGTAATTTTTAGAAGAAGTGTAAGATAACTTTGTTTCAAAGCCTTTGGGATTTTTTGAACCATATGGTGAAAAAAGATTTTTTCCCCATACTTGAAAGGTTTTAATGTCAAAAGACCTTCTTGAAAATTTTGAAAATAATTTTGGTCTTTTGGATCTTAAAGGAAAAGAATTATTTTTGAGCTTACAATATAGGTAGGTCATTTTAGAAAAAGAACAAACCAAATAAGCCATTGTTCAAACCAAGATAAATTAACCAAAGCACGAAAATTCAAAGTCTGCCAATCGGGTACACTTTTGTTGATTGTGAAGTGTAACCCATTATAAAACCGACTGCACCTGTCTTTATTCTCCATAATTAAATGGGATACATATCGGTACAACTCCTCAAATCTATCAACATATTGTGTTATAGTCATACCGCTTTGCTTGAGATTGAATTCCTTCTCTCTCTTGTAATTGTCTGTTATATATTCCTCCTGAAATTTAATCACAAAAATTTGCCAAGTTAAATAGCAGCAAAATCATGGGTCAATCTATTATACCAACCCTCAGCTACTCCTTCAAGGAAAGCATGGACATATGCTAATTTATCTTCATCTGATAAGTGGAAAAGTGAATATGCTTTCTCCAATTTCTTTAACCATCTATCAGCCTTCTCAGAATCTAAATACCCATCAAATATCTCAGCTCCCATTTTCTGACAATGAGAAATAATATTTCAAGAATTTCTGTGTTGACTACCTGTTGTTACAGCTGTATTTAGTAATTGGGTCAAAACAACACTAATACCAGGATCTATAGCTGCAGGCATAACTAGAATAGCTACCTGTGGAACAGGAGGTGGAGGAGGTAGATTTACTCTAGATGATTCTTTTTGTAGAGTAGTATCATTATTTTGCCTACTACTATCAGACTCGTTATTATCAATAGACTCCTCAAAAGAAAGAGGTGAAGTAAGATCCCTATGAGGTCGGCCAACTTCTTCTAATCTAACTATTCAATTTCTCTAGCCAGTGTTTCTACCATGGCCTCTACCATCTCATATTAGTGGCAGCATTATCCTATAAAATAATTATACAAATAACATAAGTCAACTATATGTAAATTTTTTTATAGTATATATATTCTTTTAAATAGCAGTATATATATTAGTGTGCCCTAAAAATTATCTCTTATTATTGGGTAATTATTTATGAAAATTTATATGTATATATATATTATTATTATTATATATATATATATTCACTTAATTTTGAGAAATTATTGGGTATACTATTTATTTAAAAATAAGTGTTTTATCCTTATTTACTAAAATTACTATAAGTCTTTTCATAAAAGTCTACAGAATCTTAAACATAATCTCTAATATCATAAAATATCACACCCCATTATCTTAATTCTGAGGGTGGACTTACCTCATAATTTATTCTATTATTATTTTATTATAAAAATATCACTCACAATTTATTTCTTAATATTCTTCAAATACACACATTAATATCATTCAGTAGATACTAAATTTTTATTTAAATATAATTTATCTATTGTCCAACACAAAAATATAAATAATTCTTAAATAAGTTCAAACAATAATTATGTAGGCCCGACCTTATCTATGCGTTAAACGACGAGAAAGAAGGGGTGTTCTACTGGTTTATTCTCCAATAATATCTGAAATATTTATATAAATAAGGGTTAAATACAACTACTTAGTGAGATAATTATATAGCAAAGGGGGAACAAACAAGATTTTTCTCATATAATTACTGGTATAAAATTTTATAATTACTGTATAATAAATTCTTCCTTAAAAGAACATAAAATTCATAATATCATGGTGAAAAAAAATTAATCATATAATTTCATACACTCAATGTATATAGTTCAAAGATAATATAATACCTTAGGTGCAAGTAAACATATATTTACTGGCAGCCTAAGGGTAAAATACGATATTTTGGGTGCAGTAATGACGCATGACAGCACCAAAAATAAATATTCATAGTCATACACATATGCAGAGCTGCCCCCAAAGGGCAACCACTTGATATACACCCCAAAGGCTACATGTATACCAAGCGCTGTCCCAAAAATAATATGATAATCATAATTTGTCAATTTCTTTAACACCCCGTCATCACAGGTGTCTCTATTAGAAAATATATATTGAGTGTATTTAAAATTTTTATTTAACTGTATCAATAAATAATTATCATACCATAATTCAAATATTAACATACCATTATTTATTCCCATTTTAAATTTATTCATAATTAATATTTTATCTTTCAGAATTCTTTTATTAAAAAAATTAATTTCATCATAAAATAATTTTAACAATCACATATATATATAATTTAATAAAATACCGATGTTATATAATTATCTACTCACCTTGATCAACATCTTAATTTATTTAATTGACCGGATCACCTCTATGTTCTACAATTATTGTTGAATCCTTACCTAAAGTAATATAAAATAATAATTTACTAGAGTATTATCTAGATTTATTAACTACTATGAGGTGAATTTCATAAAAAGAAAATGTGATAATGATTTTTAAAATTTTAGCAAATTTTCGGCGTAATTTGATCGTTTCTAAAATCCTATAATAATACTCCAATGAGAATTCTTTCAATTTATCAAGCCAATCACTTATCAAATATTCTAATAATAATTTTAACAACTTAATATAATTTGAGTATCTAAATTCAATATAAAATTTTAATTCATTTATTTTAATAGTTTAATAGTTTAATAATTATAATAATGATAATATTTATATTATTAGTTAATTAATTCATTTATGTTTAAATAATATTTATTTAATTTTTTTGACATTTTAAGAAAAATATAATTTTATATTTACTTTCAATGAAATTAAATTAATTCATATACTTAAAATTTATTTAACTTAGTTTTGTAAAATAGGTTTGTATTTATAATAATAATTATAACAATATATTATAATAAAAAATTTTATTAAAATAACAACAATATCATTTATTTAAGTTTTATTATACTTTTAAAATATTATTAATAGTGACACTTTTAATAACATTTAGTGATAGTAATAGTTACTTAGATATTATCCTTATATAATAAATTTTTATTATTTAAAAATAATCATTTAACTACCTTTAATTGAACTATAATAATTTATATTAAATTTAGTAGTAATAATATTAATAATTCTTGTTATTGAAATAAACATATAATAAACTTAAAGGAAATAAATATAACATTATAGTAATAGTAGTAGTAGTAAAAATTAATACTAATAATAATTATAAAATTGAGAATTACTTCTAATAATAATTATAATAAATTTATGATTAATTTAATAATAATGCTTTATTTTTATAACATTAGTAATATTAATTAACCGCTACTTGGTCATTGATTTAAATTTAAAAATAAATAATAATTGTATTATTATAGTTATAGCAATAAAAATTTTAATTAAATAATTAAGTTTATAAATTACTATAAATTTTAATCCTATTATAGTTAATACATATTTTGATCATTTAATAATTAACTAACTTAAATTAATTCATAATTAATTTAATTAACTTAGTTCAATTTGTAGGTAAAAACTCTTATATAAGTAATAATTTAATAGTAATTTTTAATATAACTTAATTAACAAAGTATTAATTTATTAGCTTATAATTAATTTTATAAATTCAATACATACATTTATTCATATCATTTATTTATTTTGTAATTTACTAATAAAATTTATAATTCAAGAATTTAATTTATTTTAACTCTAGATATTTTTATTCTAAAGTGTATATATATATATATATATATACACTTATCCTCATTCTAATTTAAAATAATTACTCAATTAATGTTTAACTATATATATATTAACAAAACTTATTAAATCTTATTAAATGATAATTTTAAATTTACTAACAACTAACTATCAATTTATTGATTCCTAAATAGATATATATATGTGTGTGTGTGTTTATAATATAAGTAATTTATTCTATAATTTATTAATAAGTATTCATAACTTAAATATTTACTTAATTTAATCATACTTTGTATTAAATTTAAATTTTATTACATATTATATTTGTTTTTTCTATTTTAAATTTGAATTTTATTTTACTCACAATAGCTTGACTAATCTTGACATTAAATAATTAATATCTATAACTGTATTTTTAAATTGGTAGTTTGTTTATTATATATATGGTTACTATTTTACTATTCATCATATTTCTAAATATTCATCATAAATTAGCAAATAAGATATCAAATTGAAGCTCATGAAGAGAGGGTTTCAAAAATACCCATGACGTTAAAAAAAGAGGTAAAAAACAGTCGGAATAATCATTGGAAAGTTACACTGGTGAGTGCTTCGATCAGCGTTTCTGGTGGCGCGTGTGGCGTGCTCCGGCGGCCATTCACGGTGGTTTTGATGCCGTTGAAAATTTTAGCAAGTCTACTTTTTCGGTGGTCGGCGTGTGTCGTCCGTAGGTGGCCGAAAAGTGACAAACGGAAGAAAAAAAATGAAAGGTGCTCACTAAATTCTCTCCGTCTCTTTCACTGTTCTCATTACTCTGTCTCTCCCTCTATGTTTCTTTCTTTCATTTCCTTCAATTTTTACTTCAATGCATTCTAAACTCTCTCTCAGATAGTCCTTATTATCGGAGCAACCAAATAAATAAAAAATTTTTCTCCTAATAATTCTAACTTCAAATCATTTTACTTTAATTATTTAATATTCTCCACTATATTTAATTATTCAAACTTTAATTATTTCAATTATTGTTTGTTTAATTTTTTTGTCTCCCATTAATATTATTTTATTTTATTTTTTTAACTTTATTAATTATTTATTTATCCCCCACTACACATAATTATTCCTACTATTACTATTTAATTATTTGGTTGTTATTACCTTTATATTTATTATCCCGCTACTCTAATTATTAAGATAATGATATTTTAAATAATTAATTATTATTATTATAATATTTTTTTTTACAGGCTATTGCAGTGGATGATTGCCAAAAGGGGGAGAGTAGGGATTTTTATGTGGGAGTTGATGGCAGCTTGTGTGGTACAGAGATCAGATATGTGTTCCTGATAGTAATGATTTAAGGAAGAAAATTCTAGAGGAGGTACACAAATCTCTTTTTGCTATACATTTTGGAACTACTAAGATGTATCATAATTTGAAGAGACAGTACTAATAGTCAGATATGAAAGATGTAGCAGAATTTATATCTCGATGTCTTATTTGTCAAAGAATAAAGGCTGAGCACCAAAAGTCCTTACACTTGTATTGATCCAAGAATTGCTTCATACACTAGGTTTTGTATAGCACTTTTGGACGTATAAAGCTATTATAAAGAATAAATTTAAGTATTTTAGCTTTTACGTGGTAAACACTAAAAGTTATATATTAAATACAAGGTGTCCAAACACAAAGCATTAGAGAGTTGAAGACTTGGAACTTTAATTTCACTTTTAGGAGCTAAGAACAACTTTTTTATTCACTTAGAAACATCACCCACATATAAGTTTTGGTGAAAAATATATTTTTTCTGTGATGAAAATGATATATAATAATTCCGGTGTCATCTTTAAGAACTAAAAATCTTCTCATTTTTTTCTTAAAAATGATAGGTAACGTTCATTATTTTACTTTGATCGTTAATAAATATGTGTAATATGTCATATAGTACCCTAAAATTTTTGAAAATATTATTTGTTGAGAATTAATTATATGATTTTAAGTGTATTTATGATTAAGTGAGAAGATAAGAGGAAGGAGTGTGTATATGTTGTATATATAGAGATATATTCAATATATATACAAATCTATAGCTTATTTGGTCTAAAGAGATATTTTGATTATATAAGATAGTGATAGTGGATATTTGGTTTATTATATTATTATATTAGAGATAGTGGAAGATGATGTAAGTAGGTTTAATATTATATTGTTAAATTGCTTGGTGGAGAGTGATTTGGGGAAAGTGTTTGGTTAAAAGAGTGTGGTTTGACTTTGCTTCATCTTCTTCCTCTTCTTCTTTCTTCTTTGGCCTGCCATCACCACCATCTTCAAGAGGGAGAGATTTTGTTGCTTCCAAACTCAAGGAATTGAAGGATTTCAAGAGATTAAGTTGGAGTTTTAAGGATTTGCTTCACTTTTGGTAAGTTTCCAACTTGTTCTTTGTTTTCTTTTGAGTTGTGTTTATGAGTTTGGTGAATGGTTGTTGTAGATGTGTTTATGGTTGATTTGGTATGTTTGAGGTTGTTTTGTTTTGTTAACTTTGATTATGGGGTTGGATTGAAGAGAAAAGGGTTAAGTTTGATGAAAGAGACAAGAGTTGTGGGTGTTGTGACTTTGAGTTGTGATATATGGTTGTGATGTTTGTAATTGAGTTGTTTTGATGTTTATTCAAGTTCATATGGTATATTGATGGTTTTGGTTAAGTTTGTTTCGGGTGAAAAAGGGTAAAAGAAAGATTTTTGTTGGATGTGGCGTTTTGGTGTCGATTCCAGGGTTTTTGGCCTGACACGCCCAGTAGCACAGCCATGTCTTTAGGCATGTCGTTGGTTCTATTTTCTGGGTTGGTGACACGTCCAGTGACATGCCCATGTCACTGAGCGTGTCACAGCTTCTGTGTTGTTGGAAGATTGACACGTCCAGTTGCATGCCCATGTCACTGAGCGTGTCACAGCTTCTGTGTTGTTGGAAGATTGACACATCCAGAGACACACCCATGTCACTGAGCGTGTCATAGCTTCTGTGTTGGGGGAGAATTGATACGTGCAGTGACATGCCCATGTCATAGAGCGTGTCAAAGCTTCTGTATTTTGAGTTTAGGGCACGGTCAGGGACACGCCCGTGTTGTTGAGCATGTCAAGTGTAGAGTTTTCCTTAGATAGTTCTTATCTTTATTTTCTTATGTGTATCACTAAGTGAGTATTTATAATCACCTTTGGATTAGGTTTTCAAGAGAATTAAGATACCCAAGCCTAGGTTTGAGTGATATCTTGGAAGAGGAAGTTGATAGAGTGGTGTTGTTGCTTTAGAGGTAAGTACAAACTTTGAGCGATTGCATATATTTACATGACATTGGGACTTAACACATTTAGTTGAGAAATGTGTTAAGTTAATTAATATATTGATGATGAATGAGTTATATGTTATGATATGCATGATGTGAATTATGTTGATATATAACTGCAATTGAGTAATGTATTGTATATGAAAAGAAATATGGAATAATGTGGTAAGATATGTGAAATCATAATGTAAAAAATTGATATTGATGCAAAAGAGAAGAATGAGAAAGGTGAGAAAAATGATGATATAATAAGGCAATGAGCCTAGTTTGATTATGAGAAATGGATTATGGAAGTATTTTATAATGAGATAAATGAATAAGTTGTGTGCCTAGTATGTTATTCAATTTTCAAAGTTCTGGGTTTGGCGGCATGCCTATGAATTGCTGGGCAGGTGAAAAGACCGGGTCGTTAGCCGGGCCCAACTGATAAATGTGATATTTTTGGGGTGAAAAGACTGGGTCGTAAGCCTCAAAAACTGTAGCAGTCTAGCCGAGTTGAGGACCAAGATACTAGGGTCTAGCCAGGTTGAGGTCCAAGAGACTAGGGCTGTTACATTATCCATGGATATATTGCCTACGGGGCTAGACACAAGGTGTCATAATAGACCAAAGCAGTAACTCTGAACTTTGAATAGCATATTAGATCCTTTTGGGCCCATGTTTGTCTTTATTTTAATGTGAATTATGAAATGTGTGGGAAATGATTAATATGTTGAGATATAATGTAATGAGTTGATATATTCATATGTATTATGCATTAGCATCGCATTGATCTATATTGAATCAAAGTTTGTACCACTAAGCTTTTTGCTTAGCGCGATTGTGGTTCATCGCGCAGGTGACAGGATAGATCCGGTTGTGCCGGAGAGCTCGTCTAGACCGAGTTGAGTCTAGGCTTGAGTTTGTGAGAGCAGTGTTGAGTTGTGGACATTAAGATCAGAGATGAACTGCCAGCATGTATAAACTCTATAATTTTGTAAACATTGATTTTGATATAAACATATTTATTTTCCGCTGCTTATTAAACAAATGTTTTGGATAAACTTTTTGGTACTAATGTTATATAAATATGTATTTTAACAAGGAATGTTTTCTCTATTGATTTCTATAAAATAAGTTAAATGTTTTTAGTTTATTCAGAATTTAGTAATGCTAATTTGATTTTATAGCTAAAGATTGTTTTGTTTCTAAATGGACTGTGATATTCCTGTATCCGGTATACATATATTATATGTGTGTGTGTGTGGTGTATGTATATTGGGTTTAGGGGTATCACAATTATTTTGGTATCAGAGCCTAGGTTTGAGGTTCTCAACCTAGGTGAATTTTAAGAAAAAGAAAATTTTGATTTTTAAAATATGGTTTTTAAATAAGATACATGCATTGGCACTGGCAATTTCTAATCTTTGATGAGGTAATTTCTGCTGTGTTTGCAGATATAGGTAGTGATGGCATCTCAGTCACGTCACTCTATAGAAGGTAGTGCTGAGAGTGTAGCTCCTGTTGAGGGTAGAGATGGAGCTAGGGTTGAGTTAGCTGGAGAAGCACCTGCTCTTGTGATAGAGAGACCAGCTGCTGATGAGATTCCGCCGGTTTTTTTACGGTATATGGTAGATTTGTTGAGGCAGGCTCTAGTGCAGCAGCCGCCACAGCAACCGCAGCCACAAGTACCGGTGATGTGGTATGATAAATTAAGGAAGTTCGGATCTGAAGACTTCTTTGGTACTACAGATCCTGCAGTAGTTGAGCAGTGGTTGGATAGAGTTCAGAGGGTATTCATCCAGATGCAAGCCACTCCTGAAGAGAAATTTGATTATGCTAGATCACTTCTGCAGAGAGATGCTTATGATTGGTGGAATGCCATGGATGATCCACCGACCTTGTCTTATGATGATTTTCTGCAGGAGTTTGAGCAGAAGTACACTCCAAGGGAGTATAAGGATGCTAAGAAGATGGAGTTTCTGAATCAGAGGCAGGATAATCGGACGGTGACAGAGTATGATATTGAGTTCACTCGGTTGAGTCATTATGCCGGTGGGATTATTTCAGATGATATAGACTGGTATAGGAGATTTGAGGAGGGGTTGAGACCCTATTTTATGTGTATTATTGCTGGTTCCTGGTATCAGGATCTTTCCCAGCTAGTTGCAGCAGCCAAAAGTGTTGAGAGAGCACAGGGTATTGCAGCAGCTGCTATTGAGGAGGAGACCAAAGATAGGAGATCCCGGTTAGAGGTAGGGTCTTCATCTGCAAAGAGAGGCTGAGGAGGTCATTTTTAAAGGTTCAGTAGGGGCCAGAGGCAGCCTGCTAGGTCAGTACCACATCAGAGGCAAAGATCAAGACCTACAGTTTTTGTGGCTAGTGCACCGCCCCCAATGACTCAGAGTTCTACACCACCTACATGTGTCCATTGTAGTAGGATACATGGGGGTATTTGTTGGAAGATAGATGGACCAGCTGTGTGTTTTAGATGCGGGTCGCCTGACCATTTCATTAGAGATTGTCCTGAGCTACAGGAGGATAGGAAGGCAGATTCTGTAGTTTCTCGACCTAGTGGCAGAGGAGGTAGTAGTGGTAAAGGTTTTAGTAGAGGTGGTCGACCTAGGTTTTGTCAGAGAGGAGGCTCTACAACCGGAGGTAGTAGGCCAGATGAGGCTGGGCCATCTTAGTGAGTGTATGTGAGGCAGAGGCAGCCAGATGCTTCAGTTGTCATTGCGGATACATTTTCTTTATTTGGCATTTCAGTTCTTGCCCTAATTGATCCAGGATCTATGCATTCATATATAAGTGCATCCATCTTGCCTATGTCTGAATTGCATTCTGAGTCCCTAGGATTTGATGTCTTGGTGAAAAATCTTTTAGGGCATAGTGTTGTGGTGAGTAAGGTGCACCGAGATAGTCCAGTTGTTGTTCAAGATGAGGAGTTTTTCGGTGACCTAGTTGAGATGCCTTTTAAGGAGTATGATTTGATTTTAGGCATGGATTGGTTATCTAAGCATAGGGCTATAGTAGTTTATTAGAATAAGTGTGTTACCCTTAGAACCGGTGATGGTAGAAGTGTGATGGTATCTAGTGAGCAGAGACAATTTGCATCCATGATTGTTTCAGCTATTGCAGTTAGGAGAATGATTCGGAAAAGGTGTGATGCTTATCTTGCTCATGTTGTAGATACCAGAGTAGTGGGTTCTCAACTTGATAGTATACCCACAGTTGCTGAATTTCCAGATATTTTTCCTAAGGAGTTGCCAAGGATGCCCCCCTGAGAGAGAAGTGGAGTTTGATATTGATTTGTTGCCCGGTACCACTCCCATCTCTATTACTCCCTATCGAATGGCACATGCTGAGTTGAGAAAGTTGAAGGTGCAGTTGTAGGAGTTGTTGGATAAAGGGGATGGTACCTTAAGATTGTGCATTGATTATAGGCAGTTGAATAAGGTGACCATCAAGAACAAGTATCATTTGCCTCGGATTGATGATCTCTTTGATCAATTGAAAGGAGCAGCAGTTTTCTCTAAGATTGATATGAGATCAGGGTACCATCAGTTGAGAATCAGAAAGGAAGATGTATCTAAGACAGCTTTTCGCACAAGGTATGGGCATTATGAGCTTTTGGTGATGCCTTTTGGGTTGACAAATGCACCAGCAGCTTTCATGGATTTGATGAACAGGGTGTTTTGACCCTATCTAGATCAGTTTGTGGTGGTCTTTATCGATGATATTTTGGTGTATTCGCATAATAAGGAGGAGCATGACGAGTACTTGCGGATTGTATTGCAGACCTTGAGAGAGAAGCAGTTGTATGCTAAGCTGTCAAAGTGTGAGTTTTGGCTTGATCAAGTGACTTTTCTGGGTCATGTAGTTTCAACAGAAGGTATAAGAGTTGATCCGAGTAAAGTTGAGGTCATTTTGAATTGGAGTCCACCGAAGACTGTTACTGAAGTTAGAAGTTTTCTGGGTTTGGTAGGCTATTATCGACGGTTTGTGAAGGATTTTTCTTTGATAGCTACTCCACTCACCAGATTACTTCGGAAGGGAGTTAGATTTGTGTGGACGGATTAGTATCAAGCAAGCTTTGAGCACTTGAAGGAGATGTTGACTCAAGCTCCTGTTCTTACCTTGCCTATGGAAGATAAACCATATGTGATTTACAGTGATGCTTCACATAGTGGTTTAGGTTGTGTTTTGATGCAAGAGGGTAGAGTTATAGCTTATGCTTCTTGGCATTTGAACCCGCATGAGTTGAATTATCCGACTCATGATCTGGAGTTGGCAGCCATAGTTTTTACTTTAAAGATTTGGCGACATTACCTTTATGGGGAGAAGTGTTTCATTTATACGGATCATAAGAGTTTGAAATACTTGGGTGTTCAGAGAGAGCTGAATCTTCGGCAAAGACGGTGGTTAGAGTTGATTAAAGACTATGACTATTTGATTGATTTTCATCCCGGTAAGGCAAATGTTGTTGCTGATGCCTTGAGTCAGAAGTCTTTGGCGGGTTTTGCTGCTTATTCGCTCTCGTTGCTTGTTGAGTTGAGAGCGTTGCATGCTACCTTTGAGCCTTGTAGTGATGGTGCTTTGTTGGCTCAATTGCAGTTGAGGCCAGCCTTGTTGGATCATATTAGAGAGGCTCAGTTGGCAGATGAGAAAATTCAGAAGATTGTTTTGGATTGTCAAAAAGGAGAGAGTGAAGATTTTCATGTGAGAAGTGATGGTAGTCTTTGGTTCAAAAATAGATTGTGTGTTCCTGATGATGCAAGATTGAAAAAGACTATTTTGGAGGAAGCACATCAGTCGGCTTTTGCTATGCACTCTAGGAGTACCAAGATGTATCATGATTTGAAGCAATATTATTGGTGGTCAGGTGTGAAGAGGGACATAGCAGAGTTTGTATCCAAATGTCTCACTTGTCAAAGAGTGAAGGCTGAGCACCAAGTTCCTTCAGGGTTGCTCCAACCTTTAATAGTGCTATAATGGAAATGGGAGCGAGTAATGATGGATTTTGTGACTGGTTTGCCTTTGACTCAGAAGAAGCATGATGCCATCTAGGTGATTGTTGATCGATTGATGAAGACAGCTCATTTCCTTCCAGTTCGAATGGATTATTCTCTTGAGAAGTTGGTTGAGTTGTATGTTAGTGAGATAGTGAAGTTGCATGGAGTCCCAATTTCTTTGGTGTCTGATCAAGATCCTCGGTTTTCTTCAAGGTTTTGGAAGAGTTTGCATAATACTTTAGGTTCTCGGTTACATTTTAGCACTGCTTTTCATTCTCAAACAGATGGGCAGTTGGAGAGAGTGATACAAATTTTAGAGGATATGTTGAGGAGCTGTGTCATTGATTTCTCTGGGAGTTAGGACAGATTCTTGCCATTGATGGAATTTGCTTATAACAACATTCATCAGTCCAACATTAGAATGGCACCTTATGAGGCATTGTATGGTAGAAGATGCAGAACGCCTCTATGCTGGGATGAGGTTGGAGGAGGTAAGTTGGTTGGTCCCGATTTGACTAAAGAAACGGAAGAGAAAGTTAAGATAATTCGGGATCGTTTGAAAGCAGCTTCAGACCGACAGAAATCCTATTCAGATTTGAAGAGGAGAGACATAGAGTTCAATATTGAAGATAAAGTTTTTCTGAAAGTGTCTCCTTGGAAGAGAATTTTGATATTTGGCCGCAAAGGGAAATTGAGTCCACATTTCATTGGACCTTATGAGGTACTGGACCAGTGGCCTATAGACTCGCTTTGCCGCCCGATTTGGATAGAATTCACAATGTCTTTCATGTTTCTATGCTGCGGAGGTACAGGTCAGACCCATCTCATATTTTGTTAGTGGAATCTATTGAGGTGAGTCCGGATCTGACTTTTGAGGAAGAACCGGTAGCTATTTTGGCACATGAAGTGAAAGAATTGAGAAATAAGAAAGTACCACTTGTGAAGATTCTTTGGAAGAATCATGCTAAAGAAGAGGCAACTTGGAAAAGTGAGCAAGTGATGAGAGATCAGTATCCCCAATTGTTTCAGACTTAAGATTAGGTAATTTCGAGGACGAAATTTATTTTTAGAGGGGGGAGAATTGTAATATCCCATATAGTGCCCTAAAATTTTTGAAAATATTATTTGTTGAGAATTAATTATATGATTTTAAGTGTATTTATGATTAAGTGAGAAGATAAGAGGAAGCAGTGTGCATATTTTGTATATATAGAGATATATACAATATATATACAAATCTATAACTTATTTGGTCAAAAGAGTTATTTTGATTATATAAGATAGTGTAGTGAATATTTGGTTTATTATATTATTATATTAAAGATAGTGGAAGATGATGTAAGCGGGTTTAATATTATATTGTTAAATTGCTTGGTGGAGAGTGATTTGGGGAAAGTGTTTGGTTAAAAGAGTGTGGTTTGACTTTTCTTCATCTTCTTCCTCTTCTTCTTTCTTCTTTGGCCGGCCATCACCACCATCTTCAAGAGGGAGAGATTTTATTTCTTCCAAACTCAAGGAATTGAAGGATTTCAAGAGATCAAGTTGGAGTTTTAAGGATTTTCTTCACTTTTGGTAAGTTTTCAACTTGTTCTTTGTTTTCTTTTGAGTTGTATTTATGAGTTTGATGAATGGTTGTTGTAGATGTGTTTATGGTTGATTTGGTATGTTTGAGATTATTTTATTTTGTTAACTTTGATTGTGGGATTGGATTAAAGAGAAAAGGGTTAAGTTTGATGAAAGAGACAAGAGTTGTGGGTGTTGTGACTTTGAGTTGTGATATAAGGTTGTGATTGTGTTGTGATGTTTGTAATTGAGTTGTTTTGATGTTTATTCAAGTTCATATGGTATATTGATGATTTTGGTTAAGTTTTTTTCGAGTGAAAAAGGGTAAAAGAAAGATGTTTGTTGGATGTGGCATTTTGGTGTCGATTTCAAGATTTTTGGACTGACGCCCCCAGTAGCATGGCCATGTCTTTGGGCGTGTCGTTGGTTCTATTTTTTGGATTGGTGACACATCTAGTGACACGCCCGTGTCACAGCTTCTGTGTTATTGGAAGATTGACACGTCCAGTGACACGCTCATGTCACTGATCATGTCACAACTTCTGTGTTGTTGGAAGATTGACACGTCCAGTGACATGCCTATGTCACTGAGCGTGTCATAGCTTCTGTGTTGGAGGAGAATTGACACGTGCAGTGATACACCCATGTCACTGAGCGTGTCAAAGCTTCTGTGTTGTGGGTTTAGGGCACGGTCAGGGACACGCCTGTGTTGTTGAGCGTGTCAAGTGTAAAGTTTACCCTATATAGTTCTTATCCTTATTTTCTTATGTGTATCACTAAGTGAGTATTTATAATCACCTTTGGATTAGGTTTTGAAGAGAACTGAGATACCCAAGCCAAGGTTTGAGTGATATCTTGGACGAGGAATTTGATAGAGTGGTGTTATTACTTTAGAAGTAAGTACAAACTTTGAACGATTGCATACATTTACATGACATTGGGACTTAACACATTTAGTTAAGAAATGTGTTAAGTTAATTGATATATTGATGATGAATGAGTTATATGTTATGATATGCATGATGTGAATTATATTGATATATCACTGCAATTGAGTAATGTATTGTATATGAAAAGAAATATGGAATAATGTGGTAAAATATGTGAAATCATAATGTAAAAAATTGATATTGATACAAAAGAGAAGAATGAGAAAGGTGAGAAAAATGATGATATAACAAGGCAATGAGCCTAGTTTGATTATGTGAAATAGATTATGGAAGTTTTTTATAATGAGATAAATGAATAAGTTGTGTGCCTAGTATGTTATTTAATTTTCAGAGTTCTGGGTTTGGCGACATGCCTATGAATTGCTAGGCAGGTGAAAAGACCGGGTCGTAAGCCGGGCCTGACTGATAAATTTGATATTTTTGGGGTGAAAAGACTGGGTCGTGAGTCTCAAAAACTATAGCAGTCTAGTCGAGTTGAGGACCAAGATACTAGGGCCTAAGGGACTAGCCGGGTTGAGGTCCAAGAGACTGGGACTATTACATTATCCATGGATATATTGCCTACGGGGCTAGACACAAGGTGTCATAAATGACTAAAGCAGTAACTCTGAACTTTGAATAGCATATTAGATCCTTTTTGGGCCCATGTTTGTCTTTATTTTAATGTGAATTATGAAATGTGTTGCAAATGATTAATATGTTGAGATATAATGTAATGAGTTGATATATTCATATGTATTGTGCATTAGCATCACATTGATCTATATTGAATCAAAGTTTGTACCACTAAGCTTTTTGCTTAACGAGATTATGGTTCATCGCGCAAGTGATGGGGTAGATCCGGTTGTACCGGAGAGCTCGTCTAGACCAAGTTGAGTCTAGGCTTGAGTTTGTAAGAGCAGTGTTGAGTTGTGGACATCAAGATCATAGGCGAACTGCCAGTATGTATAAACTCTATAATTTTGTAAACACTGATTTTGATATAAACATATATATTTTCCACTGCTTATTAAACAAATATTTTGGATAAACTTTTGGGTACTAATGTCATATAAATATATATTTTAACAAGGAATATTTTCTCAGTTGATTTCTATAAAATAAGTTAAATGTTTTAAGTTTATTCAGATTTTAGTAATGCTAATTTGATTTTATAGCTAAAAATTGTTTTGTTTCTAAATGGACTGTGACATTTCTGTATCCGATATACGTATATTATATGTGTGTGTATGTATGTGGTATATGTATATTGGATATAGGGACGTCACAATATGAGTTTGTTCTCCCTGTTATAAGTTCCAATTTCATCTTGATGAGTGACTTCATTACAAATAAGTAACAAGCATTCTCTTTGCTTGGCTGCTTTGGTGAGTAACTTCATTACTTTGAAGGTTGTTGACTTTCTTCGATAACAAGCATTTAAAAAGAGAAACAAACATGATTTTGCCTTTTGTTTGAATTTTTTTAAAATTCAACCAAATGTAATATTTCTTATGCATGTTTATTGAGTGTTACTACATGGAAATCAGCACAGACTTGACAATTAGTTTATTAAATATTTTAATTGATAAAAAAATTGACATTGTATATGATGCGCTGAAAACAAAGATAAAAAAAAAATCATACAATCACCTTATCAAATTAAAAAATAATTTGATTTAATGAGAAGTTTAATTGATTAATTAAATTTATTTATAGGTTTAATAATATAATATTAATTAATTATATAATTATAATATGCACATAGTACATGTATATTTCCTAAATTATAAAATAAATCTAATAATTGGTTTTTACAATAAGTATTTTTCTCTAAAGTCTATTTTACATTGTGTTAATTGCATGCGTTTTATTGTTTATATATGATGAATATATATATATATATATATATATATAAGAAATCAGAAAACCATATCCAATGAATAATAACGATTTTTCATATTAAAAAACTAACCTTTTTTTCCATATTAGTGACACTAAACCTTTTTTTAATCATCATTGTTATTTAGTACTTTTTATTATATAATATATAAAAAGTATGTAGATTCCTACTATATGGAATAATTTTTTTAAAATAATATATATCCATATTTAGGCACACATATATAAATTTTATTTTTATTTTGTTTTTAGATAATATTAATAAATAAAAATAAATTTTAAAACAAATTAATAATAATATAATCCATTTGTTTTAACATAGTTTTCTTTTTTATTTATTCAAATTATAATTTACTTACATTTTAATAAATTAATTAATATTTTTTTAAGAAAAAATAGTTAATATGTTAAATCTTTATTATATTTATATTTAATATTATTTATCAAAATAATTAATAAATATATTTATATTAAAATATAATATAATAAAAATTTATATAAATTTATATAATGATTAAAAATAATTAATTTTTAATTATTATATAAAATAAAAATGTGTCTTTAAATTTATGAGGTAGAGAATATAATTTTATCGTTGCATGCCAGGATCTCAATCAAAAAATTAATTACAAAGCAAGAAAGAATTTTACAGGTGGAAGACACGAGCTAATTAAAGGTCAGATTTTATTGAAATTTTCGTTTTTGCAAAGGTGGAAAGGCTTGACTTTCGATTTTTCTTTTCTAAAGCTTTGGGAAACGTATAATAAGCCATTAAGGAATAGCCACTATACAAAAAACAGTAGGCGTAGTAATTGGTATTTGATCGGTTTCTCTCAAACCCTAAAACTGAAATTCCCACTTTAACCCTGTGTACGGTGAAATCAATAAATTTCCAATTTATGACAAAGAAAGAAATAGAGATTCTAGAGAGAGGCAGAGAAAAATAAAAACGAAATAAAAAAAGAAAAAAGAAAATTTTTAAGTAGCAGAGTGAGAGTGAGTAAGAGAAAGGGTTTTGGGAATTAGAACGGAGAGAAAGAGAAAGAGCGATTTTCTTCTTCTTTCCATTTTCCAACAATATATTTCTCAGTTTCCAAACAACCAAAACGACATATAATTGTTGGTAGTATTTATTCTCCCTTTGTAGTTTTACTTTGATTTCATATGCCTTTTTATTTTTGGGATTCAATTTTCAATCTTTGTTAATGGTTTTTGAAACTTTCCAAATTTTATTTTACTTATTTTTGGTGATTTTTATATATGAGAAAATCAAATCTTCTATAATTTTTACAAAGAAAGCAGATTTCTTCTTATTCTTCAATCTTTTAGATTTGCTCTTTTGTTTTTGGTTTCTTTTTTCTTGTGCTGCATGCTTAGATTTGAAAAAAAGAAAAAAATTGCTTACTTTTACATTTTTTTTCTTCTTTGAATGCAACGGCAGACACAGGATCAGTCTAAAGTTGATGAGATTAAGAGCACTTACGCAAAGCAGAATTTTGGGGTATTTTTCTTTGAGAATTAGGTTTTACTATTGTTATTATTTTTATTATTATCAAAGAAGGAAAGAAATATGTATGGAGATTGCCATGTTTTGTCAAATATGGGAGGGAATGTGGTTTCTTCAGAAACCCTTTTCTCTTCTGCCATGGGAAACCCTAACTTCAACTTCATGCCAAACATGTCCTTTCATCATGCTTTCTCACCCATCATTCCTGTAAGAGTAGTCTAAACTATTCTCTTTTTTTTATTCTTTTTTTTTTCTGGAGATGGATGAATAATAGATTTCTGAGTGATGTGTTTGGTTTTAAATTATTTAGAAAGAAGAAAATGGGTTAATGATGCGTGGGAAAGAGGAGATGGAAAGTGGATCAGGAAGTGAACAAATTGAAGACAAGTCTGGGAATGAACAAGAATGCACTGAACAACCTCCCAATAAGAAGAAGCGTTACCATAGACACACTACTCGCCAGATCCAAGAAATGGAAGCGTATGTCTCTCTCTGTCTTTTTCTTTTGTTTTTTTTTACCAGTTCCAAATAGACTTCACAATAAAAAAAAAAAAAAGAATAGCTGATTGTTTTTCTGTAAAAAAATCCATACCCAGTTATCAAAAACTATCAATACCCTCTTAAAATTTTCTCAATGCCATGCATTCCTAAATTGAATTCACTATTTGCAAAGCGAAACCCATTTTGCAAAAAGCCAAACAAGTGTGTGTTCTTGTGTAATAAAGAGGGAGAAAGAAGGAGAAAGGTTTTCTTTTATTTCTGATGCCTATTTCAAGGAAGAAGATGGCTTTTATTAATGAATTATGACATACAAATGAAAATCAGTCTTTTTGTTTTTCTTTTTTTTAACTATTTGATGTCATTTATTATAGAATAGTTGACATTTTTGTGATAAGATATAATCAAGCAAGTTTGTTTTGCAGCTTATTTAAGGAATGTCCACACCCAGATGACAAACAAAGGATGAAACTTAGCCAAGAACTTGGTTTAAAACCACGCCAAGTTAAGTTTTGGTTTCAAAATCGCCGTACTCAGATGAAGGTGACTGCTTTCATCTTTCTCACTTTACACTTTCATTTTAACCCTAATAAAATTTCTAAATCTCTTTTTTAAGCATTGGGTTCCGCACCTTTATATTATACATGTTAGCAATGCAAGGTCTCAAACTCTTATTAATGGACTCGGTGAACGCGAATCCCGATAAAACGCGTCCATTAGTAACGTTTTGATTTGCAACTAAACCACATCATCGTCGTAGCAAAAAAAAAAGTCGCATTTATAGCATTGGCTAGCTGCAGGCTCCTTCGCTTTATATATCGCATATACGGTCTGTACCATTAATAAACATTGTGGGGCGTCTAATCTAAACCCTTACCTGCACATCTGCTTCCTAATGGGCGCACAGATTTATTAATATTTTATTATATACATATACATATATATACACGTGTCTGTGTGGGTGTGGGTGTGGGTGTGGGTGTGTTGACTAAATTTTCGTTATTTTATTTTAAATTAAATTATGTAATATAGGCACACCAAGATCGAGCCGATAATATTATACTGAAAACTGAGAACGAGAGCTTAAAGAATGATAATTACAAGCTACAAGTTGAATTACGCAATCTTATCTGCCCTAATTGTGGAGGGCCAGCCATACTTGATGGGATTTCCTTTGAAGAGCTTCGACTTGAAAATGCACGCCTTAGAGATGAGGTATATATATTATAGAATTAATAATTTAATTAAAATTATATTATAACTCTTTCGTTTTCTTAAAATGCTACCTAATAAATTATTTAGGTTTGGTATTTCCTGTGAAAAAAAATTTATTTGGAAATTTATATTTTTAGTTCTATAAAATTTGAATTTATTTGAGCTAAATTATAGGCTATAAAAATAATGTTTTGGAGATTTAATTTCTCTTGAAGCTTTATTATTAGTGGACTTTTCTTTTTATAGGCATTTGTAATTTCTTCCTCATTTCGAATATATTAATCTTGGCTTACAAAAAAACATTGTACAAAAGTTAGTAGAACTTGAAAGTAAATTTACGTCAATTATTACATAAGATATCAAATGTAAGAATTTAATTAATAATATTCCTTTGCAAATGAAATAAATTCATCTTTAAGCACTTGTTTGTGAGAAGCAGATATTAAATCCAATTATTTCATGGGGTTTCTCAGACCAGAATTATTAATAATATTTAATAAGTACCCAATGCAGTTAGAACGTGTTTGTTGTATTGCCTCGCGCTATAGTGGGAGGCCAATTCAAACAATGGCACCTGCTCCTCCACTTGTTCCTCCTTCCTTGGACTTGGATATGAACATGTACGCAAGGCAGTTTCCAGACTCTTTGGGCACTTGCACTGAGATGATGCCTATGCCTATGTTGCCTGAAACTTCCACTTTTTCTGAGGCTGGTCTTGTATTGATGGAAGACGAAAAAAATCTTGCAATGGAGCTAGCTTTGTCATCCATTGATGAGCTTGTTAAGATGTGCCAGATAACTGAGCCTCTTTGGATTAGAAACAATGAAACCGGAAAAGAAGTGCTTAATCTTGAAGAGCATGCTAGGATGTTTCCATGGCCTTTGAATCTAAAGCAGCATTCAAGTGAGTTAAGGACAGAAGCTACTCGTGATAGTGCTGTAGTTATAATGAATAGTATCACCTTGGTGGATGCCTTCCTCGATGCAGTAAGTACTAAGTAGCTTCATTTTAGAAATTCTTTAAAAGAGAATTTTTAATTTAATTAGCCTAAAGTCAAATTCTTTACCTTGGTTTGGCTTGCCAGAATAAATGGATGGAGCTGTTTCCTTCAATTGTCGCTAGAGCAAAAACTGTACAAATTATAACACCAGGTGTTTCTAGTGCGAGTGGTTCTCTTCACCTGGTAAGTAATATTTATAAGTTATCCAACAAATACTTTGCCTTCTAATTATTTGTTTCTGAAATAATTCACTTAAATTACTTACTTGTTATTGTAAGCAGATGTATGCAGAACTGCAAGCTCTTTCTCCATTGGTGCCATCGCGGGAAGCTTATTTTCTTCGGTATTGTCAACAAAATGCAGAAGAAGGAACTTGGGCAATCGTTGATTTTCCCATTGATAGCTTCCATGACAACATTCAGACTTCCTTTCCTCTATACAGGAGAAAGCCTTCAGGTTGTGTTATTCAAGATATGCCCAATGGCTACTCAAGGGTACATACATTTGCTATACATATATATTTTTTTCAATTCTTTTCCTAACAGAATAATGTTAATTTCTTAATTTTGTATGTTCATTTTGGTACAGGTTGCTTGGGTGGAACATGCAGAGATAGAGGAAAGGCCTGTGCATCAGATATTTAGCCAATTTGTATATAATGGTTTCGCATATGGGGCTCATCGCTGGTTAGGAGTATTACAACGACAATGCGAGAGGGTTGCTAGTCTAATGGCTAGAAATATTTCTGCTCTTGGAGGTTCTTAATTAATAAACTAATTATGCTAAAAATATTTTGCATTTTATATCAAAGTTTTTATTAATTTTTTTATTACTGTATAACATTTATTTTGGTTGCATTTGCAGTAATTCCTTCACCAGAAGCAAGAAAGAATTTGATGAAATTGGCACAAAGAATGATCAGAACATTTTGTGTTAATATCAGCACTAGTAATGGGCAGTCATGGACAGCCTTATCTGATTCCTCCGATGACACTGTTAGAATTACTACAAGGAAAATCACTGAACCTGGCCAGCCTAATGGGGTCATTCTCTGTGCAGTATCTACTACTTGGCTTCGCTATCCTCATTACCAAGTCTTTGATCTCTTGAGGGATGAACATCGCAGATCTCAGGTTCAATAATTTGATTATAATTATTATTATTAATTATTAACTCTTTTATCATAATTAATAATTTATTAATTATGTTAAAAAATTAATATATAGTTATATATATGGTGCAGCTGGATGTGCTTTGTAATGCGAATGCATTGCATGAAGTTGCTCACATTGCCAATGGCTCTCATCCAGGAAATTGCATTTCTCTTCTTCGCATCAATGTAAGCTTTTTTCCTTCCACTTCCAATTAGGGTATAAATTTCTATTGCTTCATAGTGCACTGAATTCATTTTTCACTTATGTTAGGTTGCAAGCAATTCTTCCCAGCACGTAGAGCTGATGCTACAAGAGAGTTGCACAGACCAATCTGGAAGCCTTATAGTATACACGACAGTGAATGTTGATTCAATCCAGTTAGCAATGAGCGGCGAGGATCCATCTTGCATCCCTCTTCTTCCTTTAGGGTTTGTGATAGTTCCTGTAGAATTCATCAACAACTCTACTATCAACGAAGCCAACTCTTCAGAAGATGGAAACGGACATAGCAATATTAACTCAGGCTGTCTTCTCACTGTTGGACTTCAAGTCCTTCCCAGCACTATCCCATCTGCAAAGCTTAATCTCTCCAGTGTCAATGCCATAAACAACCATTTGCGTAGCACAGTCGATCAAATTAGTGCAGCTCTGACCACCACCACCGCCACCACCAACAACAACAACACCACCACCACCACCACCACCATCACCTCCGCTTGCCCTGACAATATCAATGCTGTAGGCTCATGCCATGATCCTACTGCTCCACCTCAGCCATAGATTTATCTTTCCCAAGTGCAAATTACCTAACGTCTCCCTTTCTCTATGATCCCTTCAGATTAAACATGTTCATAGACCGAATCTGAATATGGAAAATATTAAAGTTTTAGAATTGAATCCCAAGATTCGGCCTATGAACATGTTACTGTACATCGATTATTAAAAGATCATATTCAACTTTAGGGTTTTAAAGAGTGGGGATATTTTAGGTAATTTGACGAGAGAGTAAGGGGTAAGAATGGGAAATAAATTAGTAGGTAGCTAGCTGTAATCGTTGAAGTAGTAGTGATTTGGTAAATTACAGTGTGTAGTAGAGGACAGGTAATCGGGTGGGGTAGGGGATAGGTATATGGGAATTATGTTAATGGGATTCGAAAGAAAAGGGTAAGTATGGGAAAAAATTTTAAATTTAATATTTTGATATTTATGAAAATAGAGGAAGTCAAGAGCGCACCAAGATGTGACCCTTGCTTTGTGGCTTTATATAAGGCCTATATATAAATGAATGAAAAAAAAAAAAAAGGATAGTAAATGAGGGTGATGAGGCCTGGCCAGTCGGCAAGGGTGGTGGTTCGGGTATTGACTTCTGCTTATCTGTCTGTTTTGTTTTTTGAATTTGATGCTACTCAAAATTTTTACTTGCATGTTATTATTATTATATCCGTATCTCTCCTTTTTCGTTTTTGCTTTTTCCTTTATTTTATTTACTTAAAATGCATACATACATACATATATATATATATATATACATACATACATATATATATACACGCACACGCGCGCGCACGTTAAATGCAAAATGAAATTTTTGAAAAATTATTTCAACTATTCATAAAGTAAATGTATGACATTTTTTTTCTATTTACAAGTTAAATGCCACTAAAATGATAATATGAATTAAATTGCAAATGAATTTCGTAAAGTTAGTGTAAATTTATAAAATAATTTCAAAATCTTGAATGGTATTCATTTCTTTCTAATCATTTTTTTAAAAGTTGCTTATCACAAAGAATTAAAAAGATTGGGGAAATTTATATATTTTTGAGGCCCAATGATAAAAAAGGACACCTTTTCTACGAATTTTAATTTTAACTAACTGTTGAAATTTTATCAATGCAATTCTCAAATCCTCATGTCTAAAATAGTTTTACTCCATCTCAACCCAATGGCAGCAAAAATTAGGAATGAAAAAAAAAATATACATATCTTGTGGTTTATGAGAAGAAAATGAGATTACACAAGTGCGACCAGAATTTTTTCCATATTTGAGATTACTCAATTTTTACTTTATCGTCTTTCATACATACATACATACATATACATATATATATATATATACACACACATTGAATACAAAATGAAATTTTTGAAAAATTATTTCAACTCTTAATACTGTAAATCCTTTACAATTTTTTTCTATTTATAATTTAAATACCACAAAAATGATAATATGAATTAAATTGCAAGTGAATTTCGTAAAGTTAGTGCAAATTTATGAAATAATTTCAAAATCTTGAATGATATTCATTTCTTTCTAATATTTTTTTCAAAGTTGGTCATCTAAAAGAAGTAAGATTAGGGAAATTTATATATTTTTGAGGCCCAATGATAAAAAAAAAAAAAAAACCTTTTCTATGAATTTTAATTTTAGCTAATTGATGTAATCTTATCAATTCAATTCTCAAATCCTCATGTTTATAATAGTTTTACTCCATCTCACCCGAATGGCAGCAAAAATTAGGAATGACTAAAAAAATGTGCTTAATGAGTAGAAAAGGGCACTGCACAAGTGCGACCTGAATTTTGTCCACATTAGAAGTGCGTCACGTAAATTAAATTGGTTTAATTACTGTTTCGTACATCATTTTTTGGACGGAATTTAATGTTTAATGGATAACGTCACTATAGCATCACATGTGACGTGATCCATGAATGCTATAGTACATAGCACCAAAGAGAATTTTTGGCAAATTTAAAAATACAAATCACCAGAGAATTTTTGACAAAGGAGTTGATAATGCACGCACGGAGGGCATCGCTAGAGCTTGCTGGGAAGATCATTGCTTGGTGGTGTCGTTGGCGTGCTTGGATTGTGAAGAACTGTTGTCGACCATAATAGTCGCCCCTCGAATCGATGACAAGCTCAAGTCAAGTACTCATTTCTGCAATGAAGAACGACCTGTTTCTATTTATGTCGATGAAGCATGAGAGCTTAGGTTTATGGACGACTGACCATCTCAATACGTTGGCTAAGAAATTTTCTCATGCAGGGACAAATTCAGATATAAATATTGAGGAAGGTTAAATTTAAATAATATATTATTAAATACAAAATTAAGATTATATATTTATTAAATGATAATCTTCATTCATAATTAAAAATAATCATAGTCAATTACAACTGTTATATCTAATATAACTCATAAAAAGAGCACATCGATTTTTTAATTTGTGAAAATTATTTAAAATTAAATTTGGAGTTACTGCAAATTTCCTTTTTCCATATAAAACAATAAACAATCAGAAAAAAAATCATCTTCAAAATTAAATAATGTGTGTAAATACAATTGATTAGAATAATCAATATTTTAATAAATATATTATACAATAAATTACACCTGAAGTAATTAAATAAAACGACTTAATTATATTCATATAACTAGGCCAACACCATTAAAAGAGAGAGAAATCATCTTTCTAAATTAATAAAAAAAATTTAAATTATCATATACAATTGGCCAACAATAATTTAATGGTGCTGCTTCTAAAATAACTTATTGAACTAAAAATTTAAATAAAAAAATTTGATTAAAAATTTTAGGTTTTTGGACTGGATGTTTAAATTAATAGTGAGATATTTACAAAACTAAAATAAAAATTAAAACTATTTTCAAAATTACAGTGCCTAAAAAAATTTCAACTTTACATTAAACACAAGTTTTAATTTGCAAAAACACATAAGTTGGGGCATAAAAAGTCAGTTTCTTATGCAAGAATGGGTATATATGTGTGTGTATATACATATATATATATATATATATATAATATTATTCTTTAATTAAAATATATATCACATATATCCATATATATCTATATATAATCAGTTATATATTATTATATGTTACAAATAATATATATAATTATATAATATATATATACACATATATTATGTAAAACTCCTATATTCAATATATGTACACCATAAACACCCACATCTGTAATGCACGTATACCGGATACAAGAATGTCACCGGCTATTTTAAATAAGCATTCCTTATGAGAAAAACTTAAAATATTTAACTTATATTATAGAACATAATAGATAAAATAATTGTTTATTAAGCAGCGAAAAATGTAGCGGATCGAATATATATATATATATACATCAAAATTAATATTTATAAAAATATAAAGTTTATACATGCTTGGCAGTTCATCTCTGATCTTGAAGTCCAACAATCAACACTTCACAAGGGATCACAAGCCTAGACTCGACTCGGTCTAGCAGGACTCTCCGATTCAACCAGATCTACCCTGTCACCTACGCGATAAATCACAATCGCGTTAAACCAACGGCTTAGTGGTACTAACCATGATAACAATATGATTCAATGTAATGTCAATGTCAAACTTTCCAGAATTATAAACAATACACAAGGATATCATATTTTATAACATTACATTTCATTATATTATTCAATTATTTCATTATTCATGATTCACATTTAAGCAAAGACAAGCATGGGCCTAAAAGAAACTAATATGCCATTCAAATTCTATAGTTACTGTTTTGGTCCAATAATCACATTTATCAAGCCCGTAGGCGAATCATTATCACAATGAGAAACATCTCATATGTAACATCCCAACTAGGCTTCAAGGACTAGGCCCAACCAAGCTTCAAGGGGAGCATAGCATCAACCCAACCTGGCTTCAAGGACCAAGCCTAACCCGGCTTCAAGGACCAAGCTCAACCCAGCTTCGAGGACCAAGTCTAACCCAGCTTCAATGGATTGTTACTTTTAGGCATGCCACCAACAACAAAACTCTGAAAATTGAATAACATACTAGGCACACAATTCTTTCATTATTTCATTATCAAATCCATTTTCATTTTCTCATGATCATCTAGGCACAATGCCTCAAGTATTTCATTTACATCATTATAGCCATCAACAATGGCTTCACATTTCATCATTAAAGTGCACATCACCAATTACATTGTTCATATATTTTGAATCCTCAACATATAATTCACATAGTTCACATAATACAAATCATTACACCGTTCTCATATATCAACAATATAATACGTAATTTAACACATTTTCCAACCAAATGTGTTAAGTCCCAAAGTCATGTAAAAGTATGCAATCATGTAAGGTTTGTACTTACCTGTAAGAGCAACTAACACCAATCTAACAACCTCCTCTTCCAAGAATACTTCAACACTTGGATTGGTACAACTCAATTCTCTTCAAAACCTAATCCAAAGATGATGATACATACTCACTTAGTGATACACATAAGAAAATAAGGAAGAGAACTATTTAGGGCAAACACTACACTTGACACGCTCAACAACACGGGCGTGTCCCTGACCATGCCCTAAACCCACAACGCAGAAGCTTTGACATGCTCAGTGACATGGGCGTGTCACTGCACGTGTCAATTCTCCTCCAACACAGAATCTATGACACGCTCAGTGACATGGGCGTGTCACTGGACATATCAATCTTCCAATAATACAGTAGCTATGACACGCTCAGTAACATGGGCGTGCCACTGGATGTGTCAATACTACTCTAACACAGAAGTTGTGGCACGCTCAGTGACATGGTCGTGTCACTGCTTGTGTCACCCATACTGAAAATAGAATCAATGACACGCCCAAGGACATGGCCGTGTTCATGGGCGTATCAGGCAAAAAACCTAAAATCGACACAAACCAACCATATCCAACAAACATCTTTCTTTCACCCTTTTCCACTCCAAACAAACTTAACCAAAATCATCAATAAACCATAATAAATGTGCATAACATCAAAACAACTCAATTTCATGCATCAAACACAAATCACAATCATAACCATATTTACAACTCAACACATACATAATCCACAACTCTTGTTTTCTTCACCAAACTTAACATTTTCTCTAAACCAACCCCAAAATCAAAGTTAATTAGACCAAACAAACTCAAACATACCAATTCAACCATACACACAATGTCTACACCAACTATCCACCAAAATCATAAACACAAACTCCAAAAGAACACAAAGAAACAAATTGGAAACTTACCAAAAGTGAAGAAAATATTTAAAACACCAACTTGATCTCTTGAAATTCTTTAATTGCTTGAGTTAGGAAGCAACAAAATCCCTTTTCCTTTGGTTGATAATGGTAACCAGTCAAAGAGAAGAAAGAAGAAGATGAAGAAAAAGCAAAGTCAAACAACTTTCACCTCTTAAACCACACAAACTCTCTTTCAATATCAACCATGTATTAATATATTATAATATTATAAATATCCTCTTCCACCATCACTTAAATTCCTATTTTATATAATTAATTATCTCATTTGACCATCAATAAAGTTGACTTGTATATGTTGTATATATCTTCATATATACAACATATACACACTTTCCTCTCTTATCTTTCCACTTTATCAATTATACATTTAGCATGTCTAAAATTTTAGAGTATCATTTGGGATATTAAAATTCTCCCCCTCTACAAATAAATTTCATCCTAGAAATTACCTAATCTCAAGTATGAAACAACTGGGAATACTAATCTCGCATCACTTGCTCACTTTTTCAAGTTGCCTCTTTCTTTGCATGATTCTTCCAAAGAACCTTCACAAGTGGCACTTTCTTATTTCTCAACTCTCTCACTTCATGTGCCAAAATAGCCATTGGTTCTTCTTCAAAAGTCAAATTTGGACTCACCTCAATAGATTCCACTGACAAAACATGAGATGGGTCTGATCTGTACCTCCTTAGCATAGAGACATGGAAGACATTGTGAATTCTTTCCAATTCAGGCGGCAAAGCTAAATGATAGGCAACTGGTCCAACTCTCTCCAATACCTCATAAGGTCCAATGAAACATAGACTCAGCTTCCCTTTGCGGCCAAATCTCAAATTCCACTTACAAGGAGACACTTTCAAATCTGAATAGAACTTCTGTCGATCTGAAGCTGCTTTCAACCGATCCCGAATTATCTTCACTTTCTCTTCTGTTTCTTTAATCAAATTAGGACCAACCAATTTACCTTCTCCAACTTTATCCCAACATAGAGACGTCTTGCATCTTCTACCATATAATGCTTCATAAGGTGTCATTCCAATACTAGACTGGTGACTGTTGTTATAGGTAAATTCTATCAGTGGTAAAAATCTGTCCCACCTCCCAGAGAAATCAATGATACAACTTCTCAACATGTCCTCCAAAATCTATATCACTCTCTCTGACTGCCCATCTGTCTACGGATGGAAAGCAGTGCTAAAATGCAATCGAAAACCCAAAGCATCATGCAAACTCTTGCAAAACCTTGAAGTAAACCGAGGATCTCGATCAGATACCAAAGAAATTGGGACTCCATGCAATCTTACTATCTCACTAATATACAACTCAGCCAACTTCTCAAGAGAATAGTCCATCCAGACTGAAAGAAAATGAATTGTTTTCATCAATCGATTAACTATCACCTAGATGGTATCATACTTCTTCTGAGTCAAAGGAAAACCAGTCACAAAGTCCATTGTCACTCACTCCCATTTGCACTGATAAAGGTTGGAGCAACCCCGAAGGAACTTGGTGCTCGGCTTTCACTTTCTGACATGTGAGACATTTGGATACAAACTCCGCTATGTCCCTATTCATACCTGACCACCAATAATATTGTTTCAAATCATGATTCATCTTAGTACTCCCAAGGTGCATACCAAAAGCCGACTAATATGCTTCTTCCAAAATAATCTTTTTCAATCTTGCATCATTAGGAACACACAATCTATCTTTATACCATAAACTACCATTACTTCTCACATGAAAATCTGGACTCTCCCCCTTTTTACAATCCAAAATAAATTTCTGAATTCTCTCATCTGCCAATTGAGCCTCTCTGATATGATCCAACAACACCGATCTCAAATGCAGCTGAGCCAACAAAGCACCATCATCACATGATTTAAAACTAGCATGCAATGCTCTCAACTCAACAAGCAATGAGAGCGAATAAACAGTCAAACCTGCCAAAGACTTCCGACTCAAGGCATCAGCAACAACATTTGCCTTACCAGGATGATAATCAATCAAACAGTCGTAGTCTTTAATCAACTCCAACCACCGTCTCCGCCGAAGATTCAGCTCTCTCTGAACACCCAAGTATTTCAAACACTTATGATCTGTATAGATGAAATATTTCTCCCCATAAAGATAATGTTGCCAAATCTTCAAAGCAAAAACTATGGCTGCCAATTCCAAATCATGCGTCGGATAATTCAACTCATGCGGCTTCAACTGCAGAGAAGTATAAGCTATAACTCTATCCTCTTGCATCAAAACTGTAATATCCTCATATATGCCCTAGAAGTCTTGGTTATGATGTTTTTATTATTGTTGTTGTTATATTGGATTGTATATATATGATAATTGCAAGAGAAAAGAAATTGGGAAAGAAAATAGGGTTTAGAGAGAATGGTATATGTTGTGTATATGTTGATATATATAACATATAAATGGGTCAAAGGAAGAGTCAAAGGAAAAGAGATATTTTTGTGTTGAGTGTGTAATTACTTAAATGGGCTTATATGAGACAAAAGGTGAGTTATATGGTTAAGGGTATTGAGGTAATTTACCTTTAGAAATCTCTTGGTGGAGATTAAAAGATGGAAAAGTGTTTGACTTGTGGCTATTTTGTTTTCTTTTCATTTTGGGTGCCGGTGATTGAAGGAGAGAAAGAGGAAGAGAAGTGTTCTTGATGCTAGAGTTCAATTGAAGAGGCAATCAAAGAGTTTGGTTAGAGATTTGTGAAATTTCTTTATCTAAGGTAAGAAATCTCTTGTTTTCCTTTGTAAATTTTGAAGTTATGTTTAAAGTGAAGTGTGATTTGTTGATGTAATGATTTGGTGTATTTGATATGTGTTTGCAAGTGTTAGAATTGATTTAAAGTAAAAAAATTGGAATTGGTGTTGGTTTGGTTGTGATTATGGAAAAATAAGTGAAGATTGATAGTGGAAAATCAAGAGTAAAGTTTGAGTTAGGATTTTGAGATGGTTTGTGTTCAAATGTGTTGTTTAAGTGGTTATTGTGATGAATATGTGTTATGACATGAGTTATATCCATTTGAGTGAGTTTGTGTTGGGAATTATATGTTAAAATGCATTTGGAAGAGGGTTGGTTACATTTAGGGTTTATGCATGAGAGACACGTAATTTGGGGCGGTCGCTATTATTCAAGTGCGGTCGCGACTTAGGTCGGGCTTCTGGCCGCGAAACCTACTGTAATAATGTTTTATCTTTTGATTGTGAGGTGCGGTCGCGACTTAGGTCGGGCTTCTGGCCGCGAAACCTACTGTAATAAGGTTTTATCTTGTAATTGTATGGGGCGGTCGTATTCAGGTGAGGCGCGACCGCTAGAAAGGTTCTGTTCACCTTATTGGAAGCAATCTAATCCTACAACAAGATTTTCATATACATGTTAAATAGATCATCCATTTGAGTTGTCAAGGATCAAAATAGATATCATTTGTCTAACATCATTGTTGAATCATGAAATGTGTGATGATATGGAATTGATAATGCATATGATATTACATGAATAAGGTTATGTATTGTGTATTGTGAGGCTTGTGAATGGTGATGTGTATTATGAATAATGTACTTTGAAATGTGATACTAATAATGCTATATACACAATATGAATTGAGATATGAAATGCTATAAAGCCATTGTGATTGGCTATGATGATATAATTGAATGATGTATGGCATGTTTGCCTAATTGATGAGAAAGATTGATAAAGAGTTTGAAAAAAGTGTATGTTTAATATGATATTCAGTTCAGAGTTCTGGTTTTTTTGGAGGCATGCCTATTTAATGAAAGTTAACAGTCTTGCCGGGTTGAGGATCTCTTCAAATTGAGTTGAATTGAGGTCCAAGAGACTGGGTCTGTTACACTATGATAATTGATATTATGAAATATTAGATTTGTAACAGTCTTGCCGGGTTGAGGATCTCCTCGAGTTAGATGAGTTGATGATCCAAGAGACTGGGTCTGTTACACTATCCATGGATAGAGATATATATGTATATGTTGCCTACGGGCGTGATAATGGTGTTTATGAACTGAAGCAGTAACTCTGAATTCTGAATATCGTATTAAATACTTGATGGGCCCATAGGTGTCTAGGTTTTATGTATAACATAAATGTTGTTCTAATGTAATGAAATGTTAATATTACTTATATGATGAAACGGACTATTCACGGAATATTGTTTATTGAGTATGATCTTTACTAATTGTGTGTGTATCATTGATGTTGATTTATTAACATAAATGTGAAACATTGCATTGCACTAAAGCATAACATTAGCATGAATTGTCTTACTAAGCCCTTGGCTTAGCGCGATAGTGTTTAATCGCGCAGGTAATAGAGTTGAACCCGAGAGCTCTTCTAGACCGAGTGAGAGTAGACATTGAAGAGTTGATTTTGGGAACTTAAAGATCAGAGGAGATTTGCCAATCATGTATAACTCTTTTATATTTTGTAAAGATTTTGTTTATATTGTAAATATATATATGTAATGATAAATAAGTACTCAAATGTTTTCATATGTGTAAATATTTTATAACTTCCGCTGTGTACTACTTAAATGTATTAATATATCTATAATGTATATTGAGAAAGATGATGGTATTATATAAAAATGTTTTGAATGTTGATGAAAAGCCGTAGCACTTCTATATTCGGTGCACATATGCTACATTGTGGTGTTGTAGTGTGTGTGTACTGAATGTGGGGGTGTTACAAAAACACAACCTAAACTATTATGTGAAGCATCACTGTAAATCACATATATTTTATCTTTCACAGGCAAAGTAAGAACAGGAGCTTGAGTCAACATCTCTTTCAACTGCTCAAAGCTTGCTTGACACTGATCTGTCCACATGAATCTAACTCCCTTCCAAAGTAATCTGGTGAGTGGAGTAGCTATCAAAGAAAAACCCTTCACAAACCATCGATAATAGCCTGCCAAACCCAGAAAACTTCTAACTTCAGTCACAGTCTTCGGTGGACTCCAATTCAAAATAGCCTCAACTTTCCTCGGATCAACTCTTATACCATCTGCTGAAACTACATGACCGAGAAAAGTCACTTGATCAAGACAAAACTCACACTTAGACAGCTTAGCATATAACTGCTTCTCTCTCAAGGTCTGCAATACAATCGACAAGTGCTTATCATGATCCTCCTCATTATACGAATACACCAAAATATCATCGATAAAGACTACTACAAATTGATCTAGATAGGGTCTAAACACCCTATTCATCAAATCCATAACAGCTGCTGGTGCATTCGTCAATCCAAAAGGCATCACAAAAAACTCATAATGTAATATCCCAAAATATACCCCAAAAGTTTTGGAGTTATTGTTGTATTTGGATTTAAGGTATATGTTTTATGGAAATAGAATGTCACATCCGCCTACTGCATTTATGCAGTATAGACACGTGCATAGCGAGAATAGAGGAAAGGAGAAGATAATTCTTGATAACAGCCCTAGATAAGGTTGTATGACCAAAGGGACCTAATTGTAATTTTTAAAAAGTTTGGGGACGTAGATGTAATTTCAAAGAAAGTTGCACCGGATGTTCTTAATAGTGCATATAACAGATTCCAAAAATGGAGTATAGAGAAAAATCGGATCGCAACGACGTGTAACGGTTTTTCCAGGAAATGTCCCGTTAAAGAAAAATGAAGAAATGTTGACTAAGGGCATTTTGGTCATTACCAATTAAAGTTATACATGAATTTAGGGTAGGAAATAAAGACGTGAGTACGTAGAGAATGGCGAGGGGTTAAATATGAAACGATCGTCAGTAGAAACGAAGCCGGAGAAAACCCGAGCAAAAATAGGACCAAAAGGGAATTTTGTAAAAAGTTGAGGGCTTACCGGTAATTTTTCAAAATGACTTAGAAACCTAAAATAGATCTTATAAATAGAAAGTAGAGGTCGAGAGGATCAAAACCATATATAGTTTGACTCGTGGAGCTATACGGTTTAAAAGATATGATCGATTAATCGCCGGAACGTAATATGGGCCCGGTTTCGTGTCGGGACCGGATGGGTAACCCGGGACAACTTTATGAGATCCAATGGGAAGAGAGACAAGTGGAAAGAAGTAAAGGAAAAAGGAAGTTATAAAAAATCAAAGGTTGGCCAATCAAAAGAAAGCATTTAGCATGTGTAATAAATGTGTAATAAATGAAGAAAGAGAAAAAGTGGACAAGTGGTCAAGGTGATCATCACTTCCTTTGTATATAAATATAGGTGATATGAAGAGCAAATTTCTCTCTTTTCCACTTGCAAATTTCGGCCACAATAGGAAATTACCAAAGGACTTCCAAGTTTCTCCAAATTTGATTTTTAAGGTAAGTTTTTAAGGTTTTCTAGTAAGTAGACTTTGATTTTGGTATTAATTTTAGGTAGTTATATATTTATTAGAAGATTGGAAATTAGAGTCTTTATGTGGAATTAGAAAAATATTAAGTAAGTGATGAGATTAATTGATTAAATGGAAGAATCAAGATGTATAAAGATTAATAAGGTTGGATTAGGGTTTCGGTTGGAAAAGAAATGGAGGATAACTTATTATTTTGAATTTCTAAGGTTTATATTGTATCTTGAATTTATTGAAGGAGAAATAAAGAATTAAGGAAGGAGAAGAAGGAAAAGCTAAGAGGAATTAAAGAAATAAGGTTTGGTACTCTACCTTTGAATAATTAGTTTGGTACTTTACCTTTGAATAATTAATTTTGGTTTGATGCTTTACAAACTTTGGTTTATGAAAGTTTTGTTGTTGATGCTTAAATATATTGATTTGAGTTAAACATGCAAAAGTTGTCAAAGGGAAGTGTTTGAATCTTCACTTTACCATTAAAGAAGCCTTAATATTGATTTGCAAAAGAAAAATAAACTATCCTATGCATTTCATGTGTTTGGGCCGAAATGGTCCCAAAAAGACAGCTTTCTGGACCTTTTTATGGAAATTGTTTGAGGCAGCAAACGAAGGAATTTTTCAACGAAATTTTACATGCAATTAGTCAACATATGAAATAAGTTTTCTGTAAAATTTCAGCCAAAAATAAGATCATTTACTTGGTCAAATGCATGATTGAAGTGGACTGAAATTTTGACGAAAATCCAGATTTTACTATTCATTTGGTCATGCCATTTTGCGTTGCCGATTTTTCTTGCCGCAACACTATTTATTTGGTCAATTTGGGATATTTTGAGGAATGCTTTGAAATGTTTAATATGTTTATTGTGGATATTAAATATGTGAAAAAGGGGAATGGTTTGACTAAAGAATGTGTTGCGCGGCATGAATGGCAAAGTGCAATGAGAATTTAAAATGATTTCGCGAGTCATTCTAAAATGAGGTTTGAGACTTAAATTGAATCATTTTAATCTTTTTGCTCTACTGGATAGTGGGAGTGGTAGATAAGGGTATGGTGCACTATACTAACGCATGCAGTACTGCTCATTATTGTGATATGATATGTTATTCAGTGGTGAGGCCACTGAAGCCAATGGGGAGGCCCATTGGTTATAACCAGGATGGTGAGGGCCATTCCTGTGATCTGATATCGGTGGTGAGGGCCACCTATGTTACAGTGGTGAGGGCCACTGCCTTATCACTATGGTTCCCTATATACCAGTAGAGCCTGAATCAAAGACATATTATTTTTCGTTGAACTATATAATGCAAATGAGTTTGAATTATGATTTTACATTCTTGAAAGCATATCATACTGAATGTATCACGATTTCTATTGGTATAATGTTGGTTGATTGTTGATTTAATTATTTCCTTTGATTTCAAATACTTTCATATACTACTTTTATTTTTATTGGTAAAGTACCCACTGAGCGACAACGCTCAGCAAGTTGAGTTTTCTTGACTCGTAGGTTTGGAGCAGTAGATTTCGGTGATTAGCATCGAGCAGCACAACACAGCGCAGCACCTCAGAGTAGCCTTTAGTTTCCATTATGAGTTAGCTAATTGTGGCATGTATATGTATATATAAGATTGAGAGTCAGTATGTGATACTGTACATTATTGGTATGTAAGAATAATAAATCTCTAATTTAGTTTGGATTAGAAGTGTGAATTTTTCTTGCAGGTTGTAGTTGAGGGTATAAGGTGGATTCATTGGGAGTGTATTGGAAACTGATTGTATTCACATTAGTCTGTGTAAAATGTTTTCAAAAATCAGAAAAATAAGTTTTGTCGACACTTGGGATCCAAATTTCTAGGCGGAACTATGGCAAAATTTCTGTAAAATCTAAACAAAAATTTGACTAAGTAAATTGGTAGCAACAATTTGGATAGTGTGGCGCCTCTACTCGGCTTACACATGTAGGTCGGGAAGGGGTGTTACATAGAAAGATAGATAAATTAATTAAAAGGAAATAGTATAAGGAATGGATGTATATGGAGTATAATATGTATACATATGGTATTTGGGAAATATAAATGCAATATATATATAAGACATATACATAATGTATAAAGTGGTGTAGGGAAGAGTAAGTTTATATAGTTAAATAATAATAATAATAATAATAATAAAAGAAAGAAGGAAAGAAAGTCAAAAGGAGTAAGAAGATATTTTGGAAATAATAATATTATATTATATTATTATTATTATTATTATTATTATTATATATAAGAGATAAGAACAAAGAAAGAAAAGATTCTTTCTTTCTTCTTCTTCTTCTTCTTCGTGGATGAGAGAGAGAGAGAGAGAGAGAGAGAGAGATAGATAGAGAGATGTGATTTTTGATCTTCACATCAAATTGCTCAAGGATTTTAAGAAGGTTGAAGATGAAGTTTGAAGATTTGGCAAGAAATTCAAGTAAGTCATCTTTTGATTTCTTGGTTTAATTGAAGTTGTGTTTGAGTTTGATAGATTGTTTAAGAGTGTGTTGTTTGATTTTGATATGTTTAAGAGTATGTGAGTAAATTGATTATGGATTTTAAGGATGGATTGAAGAAAAGAGTAAGTGTGTTGAAAGAGATGGTGTTGTAATTGTGTTTAAGGTTTGTAATGATGTTTGTGATTTGTGATTGATGTATGTGGGAGTTGTTTTGATGTTTTGTAAGTTTAAGATGGTTTTTGGGTATGTTTTGGTAAGTTTGTTTGAAGTGGATGTTGGTGATAAGGGGTGTTTTGTTGGGTGTCTTGTTGTTTTGGCCGGAATCTGGATTTTTGGCCTGACACGCCCATGAGCACGTCCAGATTCTTAGGCGTGTCAATTATGTTGGTGGCAGTAGGTTCGACACGACCAGTAACACGCCCGTGTTGGTGAGCGTGTCATAGCTACTGTGAGATTTGAGAATTTACACGGCCATGAGCACGCTCATGTTGTTGGACGTGTCGATGTTTTGTGTGAGGCAGAATGTATTACACGCCCAGTGACACGCCCGTGGTATTGAGCGTGTCAAAGCTTCTGTATTGTTGGTTTAGGGCACGATCAAGGACACGCCCGTGTTGGTGAGCGTGTCATGTGTGTGGAGTTTGCCCTAGTTGATTCTTACCTATATTATCTTATGTGTATCTCTAAGTAAGTATGTATGATCACTTTTGGGATTAGGTGTTGAAGAGATTGAGTTGCTTTAATCCAAGTACTGAAGGATTTATGAAGGAAAAGTAGATGGATATGAGTTTCTCTTGAGGTAAGTACAAAACTTCATTTGATTTCATATATTTATATGATTTAGGACCTTAACACCTTCAGCTATAAATGTGTTAATGTATTATAGTGTTGATGTATATATATATGGATAATGTATATGTTATGGAAGGTGAAAGATGTGATGATATAATTTGTATGATGTGAAAGTAATGTTATGATTGATGTATGCCTAGATAATGTTCAATGCCATTGAGTGATGATAGAAATGATATGATAGATTTGCCTAATTGATGTTTAATGTAATTGATGTTATACATGTATACTTGAATAATAAAGTGTATTATTGTGAATAAGAATGTGATGTGAAGCCATTGTGATTGGCTATGATGAATCAAATGTGATATGAAGCCATTGTGATTGGCCATGATGAATCAAATGAGATGTGAAGCCATTGTGATTGGCTATAATGATAATTGAGAATGATATTGATAAAGAAATAATAAATGAATTGTGTGACTAATGTGTTATTCCATTTTCAGAGTTTGTTGTTGGTGGCATGCCTATAGTAACAATCTCTTGAAGTTAGGTTGGGCTTGATCCTTGAAGCCAAGTTGGGTTGAAGTTTAACATGTTTTACTCCCCTTGAAGCTTGGTTGGGTCTAGTCCTTGAAGCCTAATTGAGATGTTACAACCCTTGAAGCTAGGTTGGATTGGTTCTTGAAGCCAAGTTGGGTTGATACTTAGCATGCTTTGTTCCCCTTGAAGCTTGGTTGAGCCTAATCCTTGAAGCCTAGTTGGGATAATGATAAATGTGATAATTAAACCAAAGCATTAACTCTGAAAATTGAATGGCATATTAGTGTGTTGTTTGGGCCCGAGTCTGTCTTTGTTGTCAATGTGATATTCAAATGTTGAAATAAATGAATAATGGGATTTATGGCTGACTTTGTTGAAAGTGTGATTCATGATTAATGAATTGTGAATAAAATGATGTTATGAAGTATGATTTTGTAATATATGTAATAATATATTGAAAGTGAATATGGCTTTAGGAGCTTTATTGAGATATGATTTTATGAAAATATAGGATGATGTGTAAAATGTATATGAATGTGGAATTTGTGAGTATTGTTTTCATGAAGGTTTGGATAGGTCATTGAATGGTGATTTATTGAAATGATGTATATGTTTATGTATATGAGATAGGAAGGGTAAGTATCGTGTTGTGAATGTTCCATGTAAATATGTATATAATTGATGAGATTTGTGGGAATATATGAAGAATACATTGAGAAAGGAAAACGGGGTAAAAGAACAATAAAACATGATGCTAAAAATATGAGGTATGATTCTTTGGTAAAGCATATATTTTATATTTTATATTTATTTGTACTTCTAAGCTCTCGGGCTTAGCGCGGTTGTGTAATCGCGCAGGTGATTATGCGATTGATCTGGAAGTTCAGCTGTTATGCCACGAGAAGGGTAAGAGTGTCTCGAGACCAACTAGAAGGTGATGCATACATATGTGATTTTAATTATGTTGTATTTTTATAAGAATCATGATATTTGTAAATGTTCTTTAAATTAATGTAATATTGCTTGAACTTGGATAAAGGTTTTAAAATAATTGAAACGAAAAGTAACATTCTTATACTTTATATACGTATTGTATGTATACCAGATATATGTATAGTACTTATATAGAGTATGGGGGTGTTACACATAATGCCCATACCTTGTGCGGAAAGTTGTCTTAGATATATCTTCGGCTCTAACTCTCAACTGATGGTACCCTGATCTCAAATCTATCTTAGAGAAAACTACAGCTCCCTTCAATTGATCAAAGAGATCATCTATCCTAGGCAAAGGATACTTATTCTTGATAGTCACCTTATTCAACTGCCTATAATTAATGCACAGTCTCAAAGTACCATCCTTCTTCTTTACAAACAAAACAGGCGCTTCCCACGGAGACACACTATGGCAAACAAACCCTTCATCCAACAACTCCTGTAACTGCACCTTCAATTCTCTCAACTCAGCAGGTGTCATACGATAAGGAGTAATAGAGATGGGAGTGGCATCAGGCAACAAATCGATACCAAACTCCACTTCTCTCCCAGGGGGTATCCCTGGCAACTCTTCAGGAAAAACATCTGAGAATTCAGCAATTGTGGGTATACTATTAAGTTGAGAACTCACTATTATGGTATCTACAACATGAGCAAGATAAGCATCACATCCTTTTTGAATCATCCTCCTAGCTACAACAGCTGAAACAAACATAGATGCAAGTTGTCTCTGCTCACTAGATACCATCACACTTCTACCATCACCGGTCCTTAAAGTAACACACTTCTTTTGACAGTCTACCACAGCCCCATGCTTAGACAACCAATCCACGCCCAAAATCAAATCATACTCCTTAAAAGGCATTTCAATCAAATCACCAAGGAATTTCTCATCTTATACCGCAACTGAAATATCTCGGTGCACCTTGCTAACTACCACACTATACCTTAAAGGATTTGTCACCAAGACATCAAATCCTAGGGGCTCTGAATGCAATTAAGTCACAGGCAAGATAGATGCACTTATGTATGAATGAGTAGATCCTGGATCAATTAGAGCAAGAACCAAAATGCCAAATAAAGAAAATATACCCGCAATAACGGTTGAAGCATCCGGCTGCCTCTGCATCACATACACTGGCTGAGATGGCACTGTCTTATCTGACCTACTACCTCCGGATGTAGAACCTCCTCTCTGATTGAACCCGGGTCGACCACCTCTACTAAAATCCCTGCCTCCTCGACCTCTGATAACTCAAGGCAATCTTTGATGAAATGATCTGGTGACCCAGGGCAATCTTTGATGAAATGATCTGGTGACCCATATCTAAAATATACTCCTGGTCCACCTGTCTTCCAGCAAGCACCCCCATGTGCCCTACCACAATGGACACATGTAGGTGGAATAGACCTATGAACCACTGGAGTCGGAGCACTAGCTACAGAAACTGTAGGTCTCGGTCTCTGCCTCTGATACTGAACTTGAACTGACCTACCAGACTGCCTCTGGCTCCTACTAACTCTCGAAAAATAGCTTCCTCTGTCTCTCTTCATAGATGAAGACTTTGCCTCAAACTGAGGTCTCCTAACTGTAGTCTCCTCCTCAGTAGCAGCTGCTGCAATACCCTATGCTCTCTCAATACTTCTGGCTGCTGCAACCAACTGAGAAAAAATCTTGGTACCGAGAACCTGCAATAATACACTTAATAGAGGGTCACAACCCCTCCTCAAATCTCCTACACCGATCTATCTCATTTGAAATAATTCCATCGGCATAATGACTCAACCGGATGAATTCTATCTCATACTCTGTCACTGTCCGATTATCCTGTCTCAAATTCAGAAACTCCATCTTCTTAGTATCTTTATACTCCCTCGGAGTATACTTTTGCACAAAATCCCGCAGAAAATCACCATAAGTCAAGATCGGTGGATCCTCCATCGCATGTGGAACCGTCTTCCACCAATCATAAGCATCTCTCTGCAACAGTGATCTAGCACAATTAAATTTCTCTTCAGGAGTAGCTTTACAGCTGAATGAATACCCTCTGAACTCTATTCAACCACTGCTCAGCTATTACATGATCTGTAATACCAAAGAAATCCCCAGTCCCAAACTTTCTCAACTTATCATACTGCCTCACCGGTACATGCGGCTGTGGTTGCGATGGCAGCTGCTGCACTGGAGCCTGCCTCAACAATTCTACCATATGCTGTAACCAAACTGGCAAAATCTCATCAGCAGCTAGTCTCTCTAGCACAGGAGCAGGTGCCTCTCCAGCTATCTCAACCCTAGCTTCATCTCTACCCTCTTCAGGAGCTACACTTTCAGCACTACCTTCTATGGACTGATGCGACTGAGACGCCATCACTACCTATATCTGCAAACACAGCAAAATATACCTCATCAAAGATCAAAAACTGCCAGTGCCAATGCATGTATCTTATTTAACAATCATATTTTAAAAATCAAAATTTTCTTTTCTTAGAATTCACCTAGGTTGAGAACCTCAAATCTAGGCTCTGATACTAAAATAATTGTAACAACCCTATACCCAATATACGTACACCACATATACCCATATCTGTAACATACGTATACTGAATATAAGAATGTCACCGGCTATTTTAAATAAGCATTCCTTATGAGAAAAACTTAAAACATTTAACATCTATTATAGAACATAATAGATAAAATAGTTGTTTATTAAGCAGCGGAAAATGTAGCGGAATATACATATATATACATCAAAATCAATATTTACAAAAATATAAAGTTTATACATGCTTGGAAGTTCGTCTCTGATCTTGAAGTCCAAAAATCAACACTTCACAAGGGATTACAACCCTAGACTCGACTCGGTCTAGCAGGTCTCTCCGGTTCAACCGGATCTACCCTGTCACCTGCGCGATAAATCACAATCGCGCTAAGCCAACGGCTTAGTGGTACTAACCATGATAACAATATGATTCAATGTAATGCCAATGTCAAACTTTTCAGAATTATAAACAATACACAAGGATATCATATTTCATAACATTACATTTCATTATATTATTCAATTGTTTCATCATTCATGATTCACATTTAACAAAGACAAGCATGGGCCCAAAAGAAACTAATATGTCATTCAAATTCCAGAGTTACTGTTTTGGTCCAATAATCACATTAATCAAGCCCGTAGGCGAATCATTATCACAATGAGAAACATCTCATATGTAACATCCCAGCTAGGCTTCGAGGACTAGGCCCAACTAAGCTTAAAGGGGAGCATAGCATCAACCCAACCTGGCTTCAAGGACCAAGCCCAACCCAGCTTCAAGGGATTGTTACTTTTAGGCATGCCACCAACAACAAAACTCTAAAAATTGAATAACATACTAGGCACACAATTCTTTCATTATTTCATTATCAAATCCATTTTTATTTTCTCATGATCATTTAGGCACAATGCCTCAAGTATTTCATTTACATCATTATAGCCATCAACAATGGCTTCACATTTCATCATTAAAGTGCACATCACCAATTACATTATTCATATATTTTGAATCCTCAACAAATAATTCACATAGTTCACATAATACAAATCATTGCACCGTTCTCATATATCAACAATATAATAGGTAACCTTACACATTTTTCAACCAAATGTGTTAAGTCCAAAAGTCATGTAAATGTATGCAATCATGTAAGGTTTGTACTTACCTCTAAGAGCAACTAACACCAATCTAATAACCTCCGCTTCCAAGAATCCCTCAAGACTTGGATTGGTACAACTCAATTCTCTTCAAAACCTAATCCAAAGATGATAACACATACTCACTTAGTGATACACATAAGAAAACAAGGAAGAGAACTATCTAAGGCAAACACTACACTTGACACGCTCAACAACACGGGCATGTCCCTGACCGTGCCCTAAACTCACAACACAAAAGCTTTGACACACTTAGTGACATGGGCATGTTACTGCAAGTGTCAATTCTCCTCCAACACAGAAGTTATGACACGCTCAGTGACATGGGCGTGTCACTGGATGTGTCAATCTTCCAACAATACAATAGCTATGACACGCTCAGTAACACGGGCGTGTCACTGGACGTGTCAATACTACTCCAACACAGAAGATGTGACATGCTCAGTGACATGGGCGTGTCACTGCTCGTGTCACCCACACTGAAAATAGAATCAATGACACGCCCAATGACATGGCCGTGTTCATGGGCGTGTCAGGCCAAAAACCTAAAATCGATACAAACCAACCATATCCAACAAACATCTTTCTTTTACCCTTTTTCATTCCAAACAAACTTAACCAAAACCATCAATAAACCATAATAAACTTGTATAACATCAAAACAACTCAATTTCATGCATCAAACACAAATCACAATCATAACCATATTTACAACTCAACACATACACAATCCACAACTCTTATTTTCTTCACCAAACTTAACATTTTCTCCAAACCAACCCCAAAATCAAAGTTAATTAGACCAATCAACCTCAAACATACCAATTCAACCATACACACAACTACACCAACTATCCACTAAAATCATAAACACAAACTCTAAAAGAACACAAAGAAACAAGTTGGAAACTTACCAAAAGTGAAGAAAATCTTTAAAACTCCAACTTGATCTCTTGAAATCCTTCAATTGCTTGAGTTAGGAAGCAACAAAATCCCTTTTCCTTTGGTTAATAATGGTGACCGGCCAAAGAGAAGAAAGAAGAAGATGAAGAAAAAGCAAAGTCAAACAACTCTCACCTCTGAAACCACACAAACTCTCTTTCAATATCAACCAAGTATTAAATAATATATTATAATATTATAAATATCCTCTTCCACCATCACTCAAATTCCTATTTTATATAATTAATTATCTCATTTGACCATCAATAAAGTTAACTTGTATATGTTGTATATATCTTTATATATACAACATATACACACTTTCCTCTCTTATCTTTCCACTTAATCAAATATACATTTAGCATTTCTAAAATTTTAGGGCATCATTTGAGATATTACATATTATTATTCCTTTTAAAATTAACTCACATATCTAATTATATATATATATCCATATATAACTAAATATATAATAATTATATATTATTTTATTCTCGTGTAATTTAATATATATATCGAGTTATATCTCTACAAAAAAACACGCTATCTGCAACGGACAGAATCCGTCGCAGATCCGTCACAAATCAAGTATTGCGACCGATCTGCGACGGATACGATCCGTTAATAAAAAAGGCGTCGCAATTTTTAATTTTGCGACAGGCCGTCGCAGATTGCGACGGATTTGCAACCACTCGGCGGTTGCAAATCTCACGCTTAAATTTTCGCGGGTAAAGGGCAGCCGTCGCAGATTCCGTCGCAGATTCCGTCACAGATTTTCGTCGCAAATTCGTTGCAGATTCCATCGCAGATTGCCGTCGCAGATTTCGTCGCAGATTGTCGTCGCAGTATCTGTCGCAGATTCCATCATAGATTTCAAATATCCGTCGCAGATTCGTAGCAAATCCGTAGTAATTTAATATTGATTTTTATTGGAACTATTTTTATTATCAATTAATTTTATGAGAACTTTATAAATATATTTGGAACATTTAAACACAATCTAAAAAAAACACTAATTACATTGATAAAAATAATTCTTTTATTAATCTTCAATAGAATAAAATATTTTACAATTTAACTATACAAGTGTTAAGAACACTATTATAAATAATCTATCTTGAAAATAACAATATAGATCTTCAATTATCATTTTTCATTGAATCATGACTTGCATCATCATTATTAACCTGCAAATAATATTAAAAAGAGTAAATGAAAAAGAATAATATGATACACGTTAACAAAGTAATACTAACCGTGGTGTGTAGGCTTTTTCATTCAACTCGTGTAGCTGCTCAGGAATTTTGTATATACACAAGCTGTTTGTCGTCACTTCATCAATTAAATCATCAAAGTTAAGGAGTTATTGGATTATTGGCCCAAGATCAAATTAACAGCAAGAAACTTAGACTCCTCAATTAAAAAAATAAATAAAACAAAACAAATTACAATTCCTCCTACAAAAAAGATAATTTTTAAACAAAAAAAAAACTGAGAGAAACAGATTCTTACCCTCTATGCAATCAAAATCTACGGCATGCATCCACAAGGTTTACAGTGCCAAAATTATCAACCTGAAGTACAACAAGACCCGACTGATCAATTCCATGAGACAATTGGAGGTCCTCAGCACCAGAACCATAAATGATAAAACATACGTGCATTTAACCAAATGGGATAATGAATTTCTGGATTTTTGGAATACTTGACATTATAGTATGCATATCAAATAAAAATGGATTTACAGAGAGAGAGAGTGAAAACAACCACATGCCCCAACACCATGATATGGAGCACTTCATACACTTTGGTATCTCTATCTGCTATATTTACCACACAATGTTTCAAGCACGCTTGACTGATTGAATTCAACAAATCCAGGAATAGAAGAGAACACTAGGCTTTCACTAAACTTGCATTTCTTTCACTATAATGACTAGCGGAAATCTAATGTTTACCACATAGCTCTCACATGAGAGGCCTTTTCTTATCAAGACCATAACCACCGTAATGACACTGCAAATGCTAACATCATGATAACATTATTAATGCCCGTGTTCCTCATGTTACCAAATGGTTTTTGCATCAAAAGTAACCAATTTTTATCAGGGTAAAGTAAACAAGGTGTTTTAAACAGAAATTCTAGGCAAATTCTTGGCAATTGGAACATCATACAAAGTAATAGCAATGCAATCCAAAACTAATCAAAAAACATAATCAAAATATATAATAACATGACTTGAAATTAAGGCCGTGCTTGATATAAATGAATTCCACACAATTTTATAAAAATCATTTGGAATCTCATGTTTTCACGTTGAGCGTGAAAAGAAATGTTCATGTCACTCCTATGATTTCAATTCTATGGAATTCAATATAACTATCATTTCTAAATAAATTCAGCATTTCAAATTCATTTGTATACAGCTTATAAGAAGTCATTAGAGCAGAAAGAAGAAGTAAGCAGAGCAAGCTGACCTTCCACGGAGCAAACAAGTCCCAGCCAGGCCAAAATCCAGTGGCACATACTGCAGCCTCAGAATCATCCCCTATTGCTTCCACTAATTTGGCAGACCCTTCCGTTACATCCGCTTCCACCCGCAAAAAACAACAAAAAATTTCCATGGAAAAACCTCTATGAGCAAAACAAACTCACAATTCAAAACTAAAAAAATAAAATAAAAATAAAACGAACCTAAAGGAGTTTTGGTCGGCACAACTTATTAAAACAGTAAAAGAAATTGAAATACTAACAAATTGAAGAGAGGGATTATCTTTGGAAAAGTTAGATTTGGCTTTGTCTAAATCTCTAACCCCAGCCTTGACCTCAAAACCCTTAGCTAGAAGATGCTCCACAATCCTTTTACCAGTACTTCCAGTAGCTCCAGCCACAAATATCTTCTTCTTCCTTTTACTCTTGTTTCTGTAATTTCTTCAGTAATTTCGATATTACCTTCCATCTAAAAACATAAAAGAAACACATTATAACTGAACTGCAAATCCATTAGTAGCACTGACTGAAATTCAAAGGTCATTAGTGATTTTACCTTAATGGAATAGAAGGAATGAGACCTGGGTTTGGATTTAGAAGTAAATAATATAGCAGAGAAAGAGTGTTGATAGTTGTGGTTGTGAGGAGCTTGTAAAGTCCTCAGAATCAAAGGAGTGGCCATAGAAATTGAATTGGATTTGATAGTTTTGAGTTTCTTGAAATTACGGTTCGACATCAGCGCCGCAATAATTATGCAGAGTACACGAAAAGTAACCAATTGAATTATGCATCACTAAAAGGGACAGATCCAGAATTTTAATCTATCATTTCATAGCACTCGAAATGATACAGTATGCTACCAATTCACAAGCCAGAAATGATATTATATAGAATCCTACAGCAAGCAATGGCTATAAGTTACAAATGCTAAAATTTCAAACACATACTTTCAAATAAACGAGTTCGTGGGTTCCATAAAAAATCAGTAATCACTCTGATAAACAAATTTTAGTTAATTAGCAATAGATTAGCAACCTAATAAAAAACATTTGATTATAACTCTAGCAAATTAGCTAATTCAATGAAAATAAATAACTAACAATTACTGCAAAAATCAAATAATATGCTAAGAAAATCAAAATTAATATGTATAAATCAGGAAAAATTAAAGAATGCAATAAAATTGGAAGAGAAAGAGAGAGAAAACTGACGCCGGAGCAAGTGGTGCTAAACATTTTGGGAGAAGCATCGACAAGGTACACCACGAATTCTTTGGAGGTTTCAGTTTGCTGCGAAGTAGAAAAACACTAAGCAATTTGTATTTGTTTACAGAGAAAGTGAAAGCTGATAAGTAGTGAAGAAAACCTGATAGAAGTCGGATTCGGGATCATCTTCGTCGTCTTTGAAGATGTCGTCAGGGTCCAACTCCATTATTGGAAGTGAAGAAAGAGACTGAATTTTTTTAAAAGTGTACAGAATTCATCAAATAAAATAATACCAGCAGCCGAACCAAGCTCGTGCGATCTGGAACGGGAGATGGTGGATTGACGATAGCGACCTTGCTGTGAATATGGTGAGCGCGGTGGGTTGGCGATGATGGTGATGTTGAGAGGCTGGCTTGGAGATAATGGTCAGAGGCTGAATTTGCGATGAAGATGATGGTAGCCTGCTGGATTGGCGAGGACGGTGATAGTGAGAGGCTGGCTTGAAGATAGATGGTCGGAATGCGTTTGTGATGAAGAAAGCGGCGAGCAGGCTGGATTTAGTGATGAAGATGGTGAGAGGCAGCTGCTAGTTTGGGAAATGGATCCAAGGTTAGGTTTGATTTAGGGTTTCGTTGTTTCAATAAACTGAGAAATAAAAAAAAAATAAATACTAAAATATTTAATTTAAATAAATAGAAAACAAAATAAAAATGGGCGTATAAATGAATGAACCGCTTCCTAATTTTTATTTATGCCTTTTTTTATTTTTTTATTTTTTATTCTCGGTGTATTGAAATTTTATAACTTTACCCCAAATGTATATTAATTTTTAGAAAAAAAAAATAAAACTAAAATTATTTGAATAATTTCCTCAAAAAATTATCTGAATCATGATCATATTAAAATAACTTATTTATACATTTAATGAAATATTTTATTAAAATTTCTAATCATATAAACTATTTGATAAAAAATTTATTTTCTCATAAGTTATTTTTTTTACTGAATAAGATAACATAAAATAAATTTATTTTCTCATAAGTTTTTCTCATAATATGAAATTAAAATTCAGGAACGAGTAGAGCAGTTCTCACAGATAAAATTCCCTTTTCAGTTTTACGACGGAAATTTGTAATGGCTATTTTCTGTCGCAAATTTGCTACGAATTTGCCACCGCTTTGCGACGGATACATATATATATAGTCAAATCTTATTTCCGTCGCAAATCCGTAGCAAATGGCTAGCAAATTTGCAACGAATCTGCGATCAATCTGAGACGGTAAAAATTTTCCGCAAAAATCCTCGGCGGGAGTAATTCCCTCCAACTTTAGCGACGAAACTTTGTGACGAACAAAAATCAGTCGCAGATTTATTACGGATTTGCAACCGATTTGCGACGGCTTTCTCAAAATTCCTTCAACTTGTTATTCTGTCGCAAATGCGTTGCAGATCCGTGCAGATTTCCGTCGCAAATGCCGAATATTTTTGTAGTGTATGTAATATATACTAATATATAACTATATAATAAAAAAATTAATTTTTAAAAATACTATAAATTTTAAAAATACTGCACAAATAAAAAATTTTAAAAAAATGATTTGTCGACACTTTAAAATCTAATAACAAAAAAGGAAAAATAAATAAAAAATAAACAGTATAAAAAATAGATAAAATAAAAAGAGAAAAACAAACAAATAAAAAATAAAGAAAGAAAATAAACACTTAAAAGAAAAAATAAAACAGAAAAAGTAAAAATGAAAAACCAATAAATGAACAAATTAAAAGAAGAAAAAAGAAAAAGGAAAACAGGCCACATACGTTACTTCCGCATAATTGAAAACTGAAAAATATAAAACTGTAAAAACAAAATTTTGACCATATTATTGAAAACAAAACATATAAAATCGTCTATGATGTAATTTTCTCATTAATAATTGGGTTAAAAAAATTTAAATCTCGTTGAGAAAGGGCCAAATAAAAATTTGAGATGTCAACCCTTATATATTATATATATTTTAAAAATATTAACTTAAAATTAAAAAGAAAAAAAAAATTGTAGGGGGCCTATATTGTATATGGGTCTGCCGCTGTTCTCATAAATGCTTTTGTGAATCTAGGTTTTTGACAAAAGTAGCAGTGAGAGAAACCCAAATCTAGGTTTGATTTTTATTTAATATTTTTATTATTAATTTAATTTAATTTTTTAATATTTTTATAATTTAAAATGGATTTTAATTTCAATAATTTTTAAATAATATTGATATTTTTATTGTTTAAAAATATAAATAAATCTCATAATTTCACTTTGTTAACTTGAGTTAACGTCTATTTATTCTGATTAATAGACAAGCTCTAAATTAATCCAAAAATATAATATAAAAAGGTTATTACACCAATTTTACCCATATCAATTAGTAATCAAAATTTAAAGGGAAATTTAAACAATTAATCTAAATAGAACAATTATTTTAAAAAATACAGCATTTGAAAAAAATTTCATATGTTATGAGATTTGTGGATAATTACTTAATTAGATTAATTTTATCTTATCCAAATTATGATTAATTGTAATCTTCTAATTATATCTAAAGTGTACTTATAACATTATATATATCATATTTTTAGTGTGTATTATATACAATTCAAAATAATTTTTTTTTCCATGTTTCTCTTTCTTTACCTATCTCATTTATACTTACTAACATATTATCAGCATCATAATTTTTACAAATTTATTAATTTTAATTATTCAAATTTAAGAATTATGAAACTCAAGAATTTCATTAATAATATGAATATGATTTCGCATTTAATTTAATATTTCTTAATTATTTAATATGATTAATTTTGTCTAAATTAAAATTTAGGGTTTTTTTTATGTTAAATCATTAAGAATTTTGTTGTGAGATTATTATTTTATCTAAATTTTATTGAAGAAAAAAAGGGCAATACAGTAGCTTAGCATATTGCTCAAATTTGTGAGTTTTCAAATTCACATTGCTTATTTTGTCGCCCAACTATTGTTGATAGAATATTTGATAATTTTGTTCAACAATGGGTTTCGGCAAAACCTTCTGTTTGGAATTGATTGATAACTAATTGATACAATTTTCTTTTTTAATTGTTTATCAATTAGAACGGGACATCATAAGATTTGTGTTGCCAATATATATATATATATATATATAATGCAAATTGATATCTGTTTTGCATTTGTCATGGTTTTTTCTTTCTTATGCCGAAAGCAACCAATATGTTCCGAGTGTTGAAAATATTGAAGTGCAACAATATACATTTACATATATATAATATACCCTTAAAATAAGGGAAAAATAAAATTTAAAATTTTACTTGAGAAATTTAAATTTAAATATGTATTTATAGTTATTTTTGTATTTATGCTTATATATCTAATAACTTAGAATGGTATATGAAAATAAAAGAGATATAAATTTATGAGTAAATATTTATGTATTGAAGTGAAGTTGGTAAATAAATTGATATTTATTATAATATAATTATTTGTAATTTTAAAGTTATGATATTTAAATTCTAATTCTAATTCTAATTCTTATTTGTTTAATAGTACTGTAATCTATCTAATTTATAATTTATATTTAAATTTCATATATTTACAATGTTAAATCTCATAAAACTTAAATTTACCTAATAATAAGATTCACCTCGATATTGTGAATCATAAATATAATACTCATATACCCAATATACATATAGTACATACATCTGGTATATGTAAAATATGCATATACAGTATAAGAAATATCACTGCTATTGTCTTTTTAAAATTTTTCATAGATTCAAATAAAAATATTTCAAAAGGTATAATGTAGTTTAAATAAAAATAAAATATTATTCTCTTATAATAATTTAAAGTCCAAAATATATAATTAGTTAATAAAATCTTTGAAAAAAATTTGTCAGAGTTTTATCTGTAATTTAGATGTTTCCAAAACCAATTAACTCAACTTGTCAAAAGAAATACAGTCCCAATAATAATAAATCAAACCATTCACCCAAACTACTAAACATCCTCCAATTTCTCCCAAAATACTTAAATATGTACACACACACACATACATATATATATATAGATAAACATATATACAATCCCATATTACAAAATTTTATTCAAACTTTTCATAGTTTACAACACTCCCAAATATGTAAATATAATATACATAGATATGTCATGTTTCATAAAATAAAATATATACATGTTTGCAGCTGGCTCTGATCCTGTGGTAGCCAATCTCACTTTAGAAACAATCAACTCTGGTATAGACTTGACCAAGTTTAGATGAACTTTCCGGATCCACCGGATCAACCCTGTCTCCTGTGAGATGAATTTTAATTGCGCTAAGCTAAAAGCCCAGCGGTACATACTTTGGTAATAATAATAAAACTTTAAAGAAGACAATGCATAATGCTATTTTATTAAACTCTAAAATGTGACATGCAATTCCATTTTAGAGCACATTCATTATTCTTTTTCAATCATCATATTATTACATTCACATACATTGGGCCCAAATGACCTTATATAATATTCAAATTTCAGAGTTGTTATTTTTGTCTATTTTGACATACAATGTCTAGCCTGTAGGCAAAAAATAATGACGCCTAGCGTCTAGCCCGAAGGCACTGAATAGAATAGTGACGCCCAACATCTAGCCCGAAGGAAAATCATATAATATTGAGGCCCAGTGTCTAGCCCGAAGGCAAATCATATGCATGCCACCAAACACAAAAATCTGAAATTGGATAGTATATTAAGCAACACACAAATAATACATATTTTCATAATCTCTTTTTTTCATCACATTGTCTCTTTTACTCATTTTTCTCATTTATAACTATGCAAAAAATCACTTTATTATCAATGCATAACACTTTGCAATACAATTGTATTACTCAAACATTTTGGGCTATTCTTCCATAATTCACATCTAGCACATTCTATTCATTTTAGCCATTAATAATGGCTTTTCATAATGCACATTATACAAACACATCATTTCACATTTAATATGTGTGAGCGGGGATTTTTGCCCCCACTCTCGGTGGAATGATTCTTGCGACTTTGACACGGTTTAGGCTCGGGCCCTTAGAGAACACGAACCTAGGTCCAGAGAAAATGGAGTCGCCACCCGGATGGGCCGGGAAAAAGAAAGAGGTGGATGACTCGATTCCTAAAGAATCCCCAACCCCCTAATGGGTTCAGAAAGTTGGGTATGTGTGGGGAAGGTGAGAAATGGCCCAACACCCCCACAACGCCCGGTTCATTGGAACTGGCCTCCTTTATATGTCTTAATATTATAAAATTCTTAAATATAACAATATTATCCATATTACACAATAATTAAAATAAAGCATCATTATATTAAAATCAAAGCAATGTCCAAGCAAAACAAATAAATGGACACCCATCCGAGAATGGAAACATGTCTTTACATCATCAATGTCTAAGCTAAATAGGACACCCACCAAAAGGTAGAAACATAACCTTTACATTAGTCCAAAATATAAAAGCAATTTAAATTACATGATATTTAACTAATGAGGTACCCACAAAGTGGAAACATACCTCTTACAACATTTAGAAATCAAAATAAATCGATAGAAGTAAATAACCATTCATCATAAATAAATCATTCATCAAAGATATTAAACATCAATCAAAATAGAAAGTAAGCATTCATCCATGATATTAAACAACAATCAAAATATATAATAAACATTCATCCATGATAAATTAAATCAAGTATTGCAAATAAATCAAAGCATATAATGAACTACATAATTAAATCTAAAGCAAGTAAAGACACAAATTAGGGTTACTGTTTCTATTTAAAATTCTTTAATTAATATATTAGGGTTTTGGAATTTTAGTATTTTAGTATTTGTTTATGTAACACCCCCGTACCCTATATACGCACACTACATACAACCACATATGTAATATACATATATCAGATACAAGAGTGTCACGGTTTATATTAAACAACCTAATCTTTCCTTTTAGCAATAATATGAGAAAACTTAAAACATTTCAGATATATTATATAACATAATAAATAAAACATTTATTCATTATGCAGTGGAAAATGTAGCGGTATTTACATATATATTTACATCAAAATCAATTTTTACAAAATATATAGAGTTTATACAGTCTATGATCTTTAAGCCCACAATCAACACTTCAAAGTCTAGACTCGACTCGGTCTAGCTAAACTCTCCGGTTCTACCCTGTCACCTGCGTGACGAACCACAATTGCGCTAAGCCAACGGCTTAGTGGTACAAACCACAATAACAATATGCTTTAATGTAATGCCAATGTCACACAATCAAATATTATAAACAATACCTTACATTAAGTCTTATTATTCATTTGTTTCATTATTCATAATTCACATGGGAGCAAAGACAAGCATGGGCCCAAAAGATACTAATATGCCATTCAACTTTTAGAGTTAATGTTTTGGTTCAATTATCACATTTATCATTGACCCAACTAGGCTTCAAGTATTAGGCCCAACCAAGCTTCAAAGGGAGCGAAGCATGCTAAGCATCAACCCAACTTGGCTTTAAGGACCAAACCCAACCTAGCTTCAAGGGTTGTAACATCTCAACTATGCTTCAAGGACTAGACCCAACCAAGCTTCAAGGGGAGTTAAGCATGCTAAACTTCAACCCAACTTGGCTTCAAGGATCAAGCCCAACCCAGCTTCAAGAGATTGTTACTATTAGGCATGCCACCAACAACAAAACTTTGAAAAGTGAATAACACATTAGGCACACAATTCTTTTATTATTTCATTATCAATTCCATTCTCATTTCTTCATAATCATCTAGGCAAACATGCCCCAATTATTTCATTTGCATCATTATAGACAACAACAATGGCTTCATATCTCATCATTAGAGTATACATAACCAATTGCATTGGACAGACATTTTGAATAATCATCATATCTTTCACATTATGCAAATCATAATATTAATCAAATGTATCAACAATGTAATAGATTACTTAACACATGTACAACCAAATGTGTTAAGTCCCAATGTCATGTAAATGTATGCAATAATGTAGGGTTTGTACTTACCTCAAGAGCAACTCACACAACACAAAGTCCTCTTCCAAGAATCCTCAACACTTGGATTAGGGAAACTCAATCTCTTCAAGACCTAATCCAAAAGGGATAATACACATTCACTTAGAGATACACATGAGATAATATGGATAAGAACCAACTAGGGCAACTCTATACATGATACGCTCAACAACATGGGCGTGTCCCTGACCGTGCCCTAAATCCACAACACCGAAGCTTTGACATGCTCAGTGACATGGGCGTGTCACTGGCCGTGTCAATCCTCCCTCAACACAGTAGCTATGACACGCTCAGTGACATGGGCGTGTCACTGGCCGTGTCAATGCTACTACAATACAGAAGATGTGACACGCTTAGTGACATGGGCGTGTCACTGACTGTGTCACCCATCCAGAAAGTAGAACCATTGACACGCCCAAAGACATGGCCATGCTCATGGGCGTGTCAGGCCAAAAATCCTGATTCCGGCAAGAACAACATCACATCCAACAAACCTCTTACTTCCACCATTTTCCACTTCAAACAAACTTAACTAAACACACCCATAAATCATAATAACTTGCAAAAACACCAAAACAATTCAAAACATACATCAAACACCAATTCACAACCATCACATACACACAAATCAAACACAACACTTGCTCTTCCAACACTAAACTTGACTCTATTTTTTCAATCAAACTCCAAAATCAACACCAATAAGATCAAACATCCTTAAATACATCACAATCAAATATACACTTACTATCAAAAATCAATCACCAAACTCAATACACAACCTTAAAAGAAAAAAATGGAATCAAATGGAAAACTTACCAAAAGTGATGAAAATCTTTAGAATTCCAACTTGATCACTTGAAACACCTTCAAATCTTGAGTTTGGAAAGACAAAATCTCACTTTCTCTCTTACTATGGAGTAGCCGGCCAAGGAGAAAAGAAAAGAAGAAGAAGATGAATAGAACACAAGTCAACTCTCTCTTAACCACTCAATCATCTCTTTAAATCTCAACCAAGCAAATTAAATAATAAAATATTCATAAATATCCCCATACACTTCCTTTAATTTCCATTTCAATTAATTTAAAAAAATAAATAAATCTTCTTTTGACCTTCCATTTCTTTGAATTGTATATGTTGTATATATCTCTATATATACAACATATACACTCTTCTCCTTACCTCTTTTCTCTTTCCACTTAAACATATACACTTATAACACTTAATCCAAATACAACAATAAATATTCCAAAACTTTAGGGTATACTTTGGGATATTACAATTCTCCCCCTCTAAAAAGAAATTTCATCCTCGAAATTACCTGATCTGAAGTCTGAAACAGTTTGGGATACTGATCTCGCATTGCTTGCTCATTCTCCCAAGTTGCCTCTTCCTTCGCATGACTCTTCCAAAGAACCTTCACAAGTGGCACTTTCTTATTTCTCAACTCTTTCACTTCATGTGCCAAAATAGCAACTGGTTCTTCTTCAAAAGTCAGATATGAACTCACCTCAATATATTCAACCGACAAAGCATAAGATGGGTCTGATCTGTACCTCCGCAGCATAGAGACATGGAAAACATTATGAATTCTATCCAACTCAGGCGGCAAAGCAATTCGATAAGCAACTGGTCCAACTCTCTCCAATACCTCATAAGGTCTAATAAAACGAGGACTTAGCTTCCCTTTGCGGCCAAATCTCAAAATCTTCTTCCAAGGAGACACTTTCAGAAAAACTTTATCTCCAACATCAAACTCTATGTCTCTCCTCTTCAAATCTGAATAGGATTTCTGCCGATCTGAAGCTGCTTTCAACCGATCCCGAATTATCTTCACTTTCTCTTATGTTTCTTTAATCAAATCAGGACCAACCAATTTACCTTCTCCAACTTCATTCAAACATAGAGGCGTTCTACATCTTCTACCATACAATGCCTCGAATGGTGCCATTCTAATACTAGATTGATAATTGTTGTTGTAAGCAAATTCCATCAGTGGCAAAAATTTGTCCCAACTTCCAGAGAAATCAATGACATAGCTTCTCAACATGTCCTCTAAAATCTGTATCACTCTCTCTAACTGCCCATCTGTTTGTGGATGAAAAGCAGTGCTAAAGTGCAATCGAGAACCCAAAGCACCATGTAACCTCTTCCAAAATCTTGAAGTAAATCGGGGTTCTCGATCAGACACCAAAGAAATTGAGACTCCATGCAACTTCACTATCTCCCTGATATACAACTCAGCCAACTTCTCCAGAGAATAGTCCATTCTAACTGGAAGAAAATGAGCTGTCTTTGTCAACCGATCAACAATCACCCAGATGGCATTATGCTTCTTCTGAGTCAATGGCAAACCAGTCACAAAATCCATTGTTACACGCTCCCATTTCCATTCAGGCACTGATAAAGGTTGGAGCAACCCTGTAGGAACTTGATGCTCAGCTTTTACCCTCTGACAAGTGAGACACTTGGATACAAACTCCGTTATATCCCTCTTCATACCTGACCACCAATAGTTTTGTTTCAAATCATGATACATCTTAGTACTCCCAGGGTGCATAGCAAAAATTGATTGATGTGCCTCTTCTAAAATAATCTTTCTCAATCTTGCATCATCAGGAATACACAATCTATCCTTGAACCAAAGGCTACCATCTTCTCTCCTATAGCAATCCCGGTTCTCTCCTTTCTGACAACCCGAAACAATCTTTTGAATTTTCTCATCATCCAATTGAGCCTCTTTAATCTGATCCAACAACACCGGTCTCAAATACAACTGAGCTAACAAAGCTCCATCATCACATGATTCAAAACTAGCATGCAACACTCTCAACTCAATAAGCAACGAGAGCGAATAAATAGTCAAACTTGCTAAAGACTTCCGACTCAAGGCATCTGCAACAACATTTGCCTTACCAGGATGATAATCAATCAAACAGTCATAGTCTTTGATCAACTCCAACCACCGTCTTTGCAGAAGATTCAGCTCTCTCTGAACACCCAAATATTTCAAACTCTTATGATTTGTATAAATAAAACACTTTTCTCCATACAAATAGTGTCGCCAAATCTTCAAAGCAAAAACTATAGCTGCCAACTCCAAATCATGCGTCGGGTAATTCAACTCATGCGGCTTCAACTGCCAAGAAGCATAAGCTATGACCCTACCCTCTTGCATCAAAACACAACCTAAACCATTATGTGAAGCATCACTATACATCACGTATGGTTTATCTTCCACAGGCAAAGTGAGAACAGGAGCTTAAGTCAACATCTCCTTCAACTGCTCAAAGCTAGCTTGACAGTGATCTGTCCATACAAATCTAACTCCCTTTTGAAGTAATCTGGTCAGTGGAGTAGTTATCAAAGAAAAACCCTTCACAAACTGTCGATAATAGCCTGCCAAACCCAGAAAACTTCTAACTTCAGTTATAGACTTCGGTGGACTCCAATTCAAAATAGCTTCAACTTTACTTAGATCAACTCTTATACCATCTGCTGACACTATATGACCGAGAAAAGTCACTTGATCAAGCCAAAACTCACACTTCGATAGCTTAGCATACAATTGCTTCTCTCTCAAGGTCTGCAACACAATCTGCAAATGCTTGTTATGCTCCTCCTTATTATGCGAATACACCAAAATATCATCAATAAAAACCACCATAAACTGATCTAGATAGGGTCTGTTAGACAAATGATCTTAATTTTGATCCTTGACAACTCAAATTGAATGACTTATTTAACATGTGTTTGAAGAACCTTGTTGCAGGATTAGGTTGTTTCAAATAAAGCTGAACAGAGCATGTTTAGCGATTGCACAAGGCATGGAAACGACCGCCCCATTCAATTGAAGGATGAAACTATATCACAGTAGGTTTCGTGGTCAGTAGCCCGACCTCAGTCACGACCGCACTTACATAAGAGCGACCGTCCTACATTCATGAACGACCGCCACACAAGAAACCCAAATCATCCTAATTACAGTAAGGTTCACGGTGACAAGAACAACAAAGGATACGGTCTTGCTTATCACTTTCGTGACCTCCCTTTGATATCCACGACTGCTCTGATGATTCAGGAGAAATTTGCTTAAACTGACAGTAGTGTTCGCATCCTAAGATGCGTCCAGAAGTTCGACGCGAGTGTCTCAACTCGACCGCGAGATTGCACCTAGAGCGACCACGAAATTCATATTTAGGCGGACTTTCATTTTGCCCAGTCAAAGAATGCCACGTGTGATGACCGTTATAAATCCACTTCAGTATTCAAAAAGGGCGACCGCACCTATCTTATGAGCGACCGTCCCGACAACCACAGCATGGGCAAGATTCCTGCTGTAGAGCACTCAAATTCGACTATTGAAGCAAATTTAAATGCAGCGACCGTACCTTGACCAAGGACAATCGCGTGAGACATTAGCGCGACCATCCTTATATGAAGGACGACCACGAAATGCTTTGAACAGGTTACTGAAGAAGGTCTAAAGTGCCAAGACTTTATTCTCACTATCTATAACAGCTAGTCAGACCACATTGGCTATAAATACATTGCTACTCTAAGAAAAACAAGTAGATGAAAAGAGAGAATCAAAGAATTTATAGCCAAGCAACATATTTTACTTACATTTGAATTGTAATGAATGTTAGGTGTAAGCATTGAAAACACCATTTTTCAAGGCTCACACTTAGGTTGTGAGAGTGAGCCTTGAAAACTCTTGTAAAGGTTGTGAGAGTGAGCCTTGAAAAACTCTTGTAAAGGTTGTATGAGTGAGCCTTGATAAACTCTTATAAAGGTTTTTGAGTATAAGCCTTAGCAAAACACTTGTCAAGTTAGGTGTGAACTTGTGAAAACACCAAAGTTGGAAGTGAGCTTGTAAAACTTCAAAGATTAGTGATACCTTAAAAAGTTGTTAAGGAAGTGGATGTAGGATTGAAGAAAATCCGAACCACTATAAATATTGTGTGTTCTTTCTTTCATTCACTACTCAACCATTTCTCTATTCCGCATTTCTTATTTGTTGAGTTTTTAATTTGCCATTATTTCTTAAGGAAACCAATTCACCCTCCCTCTTGGTTGCCATCTGGGGACAACAATTGGTATCAGAGCTTGAAATTTCTTTAACTTAATTGTGAAATTTGATCCACTATGGCAACTTCTTCTTCATCAAACTCTATCTCTCATGGAAATCTTAACACTATTCGTAGACCTTACTTTGATGGAACTGATTATTCCGACTGGAAACACAAAATGTATTTGTTTCTAGACAGTGAAGGGATTGAACTATGGGATTTTGTGGAAAGTGAGTGGAAACCTCCCACTTATGAAGTTGATGGTATCCAAGTTCCTCTTCCCAAAGCACAATGGTCAACTATCAATTTCAAAGATCGATTCAAGAACAATAGAGCCGCTTCCATCTTGATGAATTCCATTTCAAGAGAAGAAGGTGGAAGAGTTCAACATTTAACTTGTGCACATTGCATTTGGAAGACACTTGAAAACTACCATGAAGGTACGACTCAAGTGAGATTCACCAAGAAACAAATGCATGTTCATGAGTATGAGCTATTTAAGATGAAATCAAATGAAAACGTCACCGACATGACCAATCGCTTGCTTGCTATTGTCAATGAACTAAAGAAATATGGCAAGGTATATGATCAAGGTGATGTAAACAGTAAAATCTTGAGAGCCCTAAGAGCTAGAAAGAACTTTGAATCAAAAGTATCATCCTTCAAAGAAGCTCATGATCTTAGCACATTAAGAATCGACGAGCTTATTGGAAAACTACTCACATTTGAGCTACATAGTGAGAAAGAAGAAGATCAAGGTGAAAAAGAAAAGAGAAAACCAATTGCGCTCGAAGCAATCAAAGAAGTTGAGAGCTCAAGCAATGAAGGTATTGATGATGAAGATGAAATGGCAATGTTCTCAAAAAGAATAAATGAATGGAAAAGGAAGAAAAGATTACACGCAAATAAAGGTACACTTCCTAAATTCTCCTTCAAAGATAAAGAAAAGAAAAATGAGGTAAAGTGCTATGAATGTGGAAAAACTGGTCACATTAAATCGGATTGCTTCAAAGTAAAGAATAAAAGGAAATGGGACAAAGAAAAGAAAAAGTCTCTCAAAGCCACATGGGATGATTCCTCTTCAAGTGAAGAAGAAGAAGAAGAAGAAGAAGAAGAAGGAATTGCAAACCTATGTCTCATGGCTATTGAAGATGACTCCAATGAGGTAAGTACTCAATCATTTGATCTAGTAGCACATGATGATATTGATGATCTAGATGATAGTGATTCGATTGAGCACATGAACTTTAAAATAGAAAAATATTTTTCTAAAATGATGCTGTATAAAGAAAAAAACTCTATGTTAGAAAAGGATTTTATATGCTTAAAGAACTCTACCTTAGAATTGAAAACCTCAAATGAACACTTGATGAATTCAATAGAAGAGTTAAATAAAAACTCACATGACTTAGAAAAAAATATTAAAGAAAATGAAATTCTGAAGCATGAACTAAAAGAACTAAAAGAATCAATTTCAAGATTTCATAAAGGAAAGGAAGCTTTAGACACATTAATTGGTAATCAAAGATCACCCTCCTTAAAATATGGATTAGGATTCAATGGCTCAACCAACATTACACCAAGCAAACCAATATTTGTAAAAGAATCTACAACTAAAATTTCTAATGTTGATATTGTAAAGAACAAAGATGCTCGCACCAAGTCTAAAAGTACCAAAAGAACTTCTTATGGTTCACTAGGAATTAAAGCTAAAAGTAATCATGCATTTCTGTACACTAAACTTGCACAAAAGGAATCACATATTTGTAGTTGTATGCATAATACTTGGAATACAAAAAGAAAAATGCAGAAATACAAAATACCATGGAAATGCATATATTGCATGAAACTTAGACATAAAAGTTTTTTCTGCCATATAAGAAAGGCTCATCTCAAGTTAGAAGACACCTTTATTACTAACCATCAAGGACCCAACTTCATGTGGGTACCTAAAAGAAGATGACCACAATTGTCTTGTAGATATGCCTAAAATCTACTATCAACGAAAGCACATGGCTAGTGGATAGTGGTTGCTCAAGGCATATGACCGGGAATGCAAAGCTCTTTGCAAGTATTACCTACAAACATGGAGGTAATATAACTTTTGGAAATAATGCTAAAGGTAAAATTATTGGTGTTGGCTCCATTGGTTCAATTGGTAAAGATTTAATAGAAGATGTATGGCTTGTTGATGGGTTGAAACATAATTTGCTAAGTGTTAGTCAACTATGTGATAAATCATACCTTGTTAATTTTGATTCCAAAGAATGCAAAATCACAAATTCAAATGGTGTTATCATATTTAAGGGTACTAGGACAAACAACACTTATAATATCAACATACATTCAAATCATGCATTCAAATGTCTAATGTCTACTAATAATGATGCATGGTTATGGCATAGAAGATTGGACATGCTGGTATGGATCAATTAAAATATATTTGTAATGAAAACCTAGTTGATGGTCTCCCTAAGATAAAATATGATAAAGATAGAATTTGTCAACCTTGTCAATATGGTAAGCAACATAAGAGTTCATTTAAATCAAAGAATGTTATAAGTACCTCTAGACCTTTAGAGCTCATTCATTTGGACTTGTTTGGACCAAATAGAATTACTAGCTTAGGAGGCAAATTATATGCATTTGTTCTTGTTGATGATTACTCTAGATTCACATGGGTTAATTTCTTAGCTCAAAAGAATGAAGCTTTTAATTACTTCAAAACGTTTGCAAGAAGAGTTCAAAATGAAAAAGGATATGTGATCACATCTATTAGAAGTGATCATGGCAAAGAATTTGAGAATGAAAATTTTGAAAGTTTTTGTAATGAACTTGGCATTTCACATAATTTTTCTGCTCCTAGAACTCTACAACAAAATGGTGTAGTTGAAAGGAAAAATAGAACCTTAATTTAAATGGCTAGAACAATGCTCAATGAATATGATTTACCATCTTATTTTTGGGCGGAAGCCATTAACACAGCTTGTTACATTACAAATCGTGTTTACAAAAGGCATTTAACTAATAAAACTTCTTATGAGCTATGGAATGGAAGAATTCCCAAAATTGGATATTTTAGAGTATTTGGACGCAAATGCTTCATATTGAACACCAAGGAAAATCTTGGAAAATTTTCATCCAAATTAGATAAAGGTATATTCCTAGGATACTCATCATATAGTAAAGTATATAGAGTATTTAACATGAAAACTCTAGTTGTTGAAGAAACAATGCATGTTATATTTGATGAATCATCTAAACTTGATCAAAAGAAAGGTAGTACTTTCAATGACCCTGCAGGTACTCTTGAACCTCATGAAACTATTGATGCTCCAAAGATCAATCAGCATGAACTTGAAGAAAAGACTTAAGATCTGCCTAAGGATTGGCAATACAAGAAAGATCATCCGAAGGAACTCATCATTGGTGAAACATCTAAGGGAGTAATTACTAGATCTAAAATTAATCATATAGATGTTAATTTTGCTTTTGTTTCTCAAATAGAGCCAAAGACCATTGAGGAGGCTTTAAATGATGAAAGTTGGATAACTGCAATGCAAGATGAACTTAATCAATTTGAAAGAAATAATGTTTCGCAACTCACTCCTAGACCTACAGATCACTCTATCATAGGATAAAAATGGGTCTATAGGAATAAGCTTGATGAAAATGGTCACATCGTTAGGAATAAAGCAAGATTGGTAGCCAAAGGATATAATCAAGAAGAAGGTATTGACTATGATGAAACTTTTGCCCCTGTAGCCAGATTAGAAGCTATTAGAATATTACTTGCTTTTGCATGTCACATGAACTTTAAACTCTTTCAAATGGATGTTAAAAGTGCATTTCTAAATGGTCTTATAAGCAAAGAAGTTTATGTAGAACAACCTCCTGGTTTTGAAAACTACAAATTTCCTGATCATGTTTTCAAACTTACCAAAGCTTTATATGGATTGAAACAAGCACCAAGAGCATGGTATGATAAACTAAGTGCATATTTGCTTGAAAATGGTTTTTCAAAAGGAAAAGTAGATACAACTCTCTTTGTTAAAAAGGACAAGCATAACATTTTGATTGTACAAATTTATGTGGATGACATAATATTTGGAGCTACTAATGAAGCCTTGTGCAAAGAATTTGCTTGTTGTATGACTAGGAAATTTGAAATGAGCATGATGGGTGAACTCAAGTTCTTCCTTGGACTACAAATCAAGCAATGTGAAGATGGGATCTTCATCAACCAATCCAAATATAGAAAAGAACTTATCAAGAAGTTTGGAATGGATGGCTGCAAAACTCCTATGAGCACATCCTTTAAATTGGGTAAAGATGAAAATGGTAAAGCAGTAGATGAAAAGAAATATCGAGGTATTATCAGATCACTACTTTACTTAACCGCTTCTAGACCTGATATAATGTATGGTGTATGTCTTTGTGCTAGATTTCAAACTTGTCCTAAAGAATCACACTTGAATGCTACTAAGAGAAATTTGAAATATTTAAGTGGTACAATGCATTTAGGACTTTGGTATCCTAAAAACACATCATTTCATATCATAGGCTTTTCAGATGCAGATTATGCTGGTAATATCTTAGATAGGAAGAGCACAACAGGTGCATGTCACTTTCCTGGTAATTGTCTAGTTTCTTGGCATAGTATGAAACAAGCATCGGTTGCTTTATCCACAACAGAAGCCGAATATGTTACAGCATGTTTTTATTGCACACAAGTATTATGGATGAAACAACAATTGCTTGACTATGGCAAAGTATTTAACAATATCTCCATTAAATGTGACAACACTAGTGCAATCAACTTGTCTAAAAATCCTATCCAACACTCTAGATCCAAACATATAGATATTAGACATCATTTTTTGAGAGAAAATGTACAAAATTAGAATATAGTCCTAGAGTTTATAGATACACATAATCAACTTGCTGATATCTTTATAAAACCTTTGAATGAAGATAGGCTTAACTTCATTAAACTTAATTTAGGAATGATTGATGGAACTACTCTGAATTAATAAAAGATTGCCTATCAATAAACTTTTTTCATCACAATGTATAAACTTTTTGCCTAAAAATATAAAAATCCTTCATCTTTCTTTGACTCTTTCATTTCTGAGTCACTCGCATTCGCTCCAATGCCTTTAGCGATCGCTATCTTACCTGTCAAATTCATCTAAATTAATATCTTTGTGCGCGGTCGAGAAACCTTGTGCATGGTCGTAATAATTTGAACATTTTTGACCGTTACAGACATTCTCTGCACCTGCGAGCGCACTAATCTTACTAATGGTTGCTAGAGTACAGTTTACGATCGCACCTATACAAATAAGCAACCGCACTCTATACACTCTGCTCGAAATTTTGACCGTTGGCTGTATGACAGGTCGCGTTTCTTAACTCTCAACAGTCATAAACAACTATTTTCTTAATTTCTTCTATTTAAGAGCATTACACATCAGTTTCTTGGATATTTTACTTCTTTTAACATACAAACTTCCCTCCAAATCTCTAAAATCCTCTCAAGATCATCTCCTTATCAAAACACTCTCTGTTTTCCAGTTTTCTTCCTGTTCTTCAACCCTAATGGCTCCCAAAAAGAAAATAACCTCCAAAGGGAAAGGGAAGGGAAAGAAACCTTCAGGAATTATCATAAGAGAACCAACAGATGTTCCTCCATCTCCTCCACAGTCTAGAAGAGGTGAGAAAATTCACAAACCTCACCACCAAACCTCTAAGGAAGATGTGAGATATGCCATGTTGAAGAGAAAGAAAATTGAGGGAACCAAATCTCCATTTGGTGGGATGCTCTCTGCCCTCAACATCAAAGATGAGATTGAAAGTTTACTTGATGTTCTTGGCCGGAGAAAATTTGTATTTCCTGAAGAGGTAGGCTATTCTAGTTTAAGCAAGGAATTTCTCATGTCTTTTTTCAGATTGAAAAGAGTGCAAATTCTGCACTAGGGTGGTATGGGGTTAGATTTAAGTTATTTAACCAATACCAAGCCTTAACTTTATAAGACTTTGGCAAAATCTGGGACTTTCCTGTTGATGGAATAACCTCCTACAATGATTTAACCTTCTCCAACCAAACACTCTCTACCTTTTGGCAAGAAATCTCTGTGGAAACCTCATTTGAAAAAGAGTCAAAAGCTAGACACATCAAGTCCCTCACCCATTGGATGCTTCACAGAATCATCACCTACAAAAAGAGACCTCATATTTTTATATGCTTTCACCCACAACATCCAAATGAACACAACCAAGTTCTTGATTGACACTCTATATCATCATGCTGTTACAAGAACTGGAACTTTCTTCTTATCCTCACAAATAACTCAAATAGCTAGGCACCTGAACTTACTAAATGATCTCAACTTAGCTACCTTGAGAAACCCTTTCAATCTTGCCTCTAGTGCCATCACCATTGACTATCTAGAACATGTTGGATGTGTAAGGAAGATTGAGGGTACATATGTGTATTTCTTTGGCAAATGAGGTATTATGGATAGACAAAAAGAAAAGACCAAGATACACAATTGAGGAAGAAGGAGACTCCTTGGAAGTTGCTGTTGAACTACCTCCAAAAGCTACTTCATCTAAACCTACTCAGGAAACTACTTCATCCCCTATAAAACTAATTCTCAAAGCTATCAAATCTCTCTCCAGGAAACTCTCTCGATTCAAGAAAAGTGTCTCCAAGAGATTCCATCACTTGAACAAGAGAATTGACCTTATATCTCACATGCATCATGATCACTATGACATGCAAGGCAAACTGGACTTGCCTCAATGCAATCTTGAGGATTGGGATATAAGTGATCATAATGAAAGTCTCCCTGAAGAAGAAGAATCTATTAGTACTAGCTCTCTTTCTAATGTTCCTCTTGATAAGGGAAAAGCCCCTTTAGAAGAAGAAGAGATAGATGAGGATGAAGATTCTGATTAGTTTAGTTTTTTTTTTCTCTAGTTATGTTATGTTGTTTTTGTTTTATCTTGTTCCTATCTTTCTTTAACCGTGTACTGCCCTCTATTATTAAACATTTTGTTTGTTATACACCAAGTTGTTCATTATCTTTACATATTATGCATTTTTCCTATGACAATGGGGGAGAAAGATAGCCAAAAGATTGGAAAGATAGCCAAAAGATTGGAAAGATAGTCAAATGATATAAATGTTATTAAATCAAAGAATGGAGGAGAAACCAAGTTATACTCCAAACTAAAACATGACTCATGCATATGTTTAGGGGGAGCATTATAATAAATTTATTAACATTCAACACATGAGCAATTTGAATAAGGAAAGATTGTGAGCCAATCTAAGTTATATCTTTGTTAATTTATATCATCATTCCATTTGATTGTCAAAGTCAAAATGGGGGAGATTGTTAGACAAATGATCTCAATTTTGATCCTTGACAACTCAAATTGAATGACTTATTTAACATGTGTTTGAAGAACCTTGTTGCAGGATTAGGTTGTTTCAAATAAAGCTGAACAGAACATGTTTAGCGGTCGCACAAGATATGGAAATGACCGCCCCATTCAATTGAAGGATGAAACTATATCACAGTAGGTTTCGCGGTCAGTAGCCCGACCTCAGTTGCGACCGCACTTACATAAGAGCGATCGTCCTACATTCATGAATGACCGCCACACAAGAAACCCAAATCATCCTTATTACAGTAAGGTTCGTGGTGATAAGAATGATGAAGGATATAGTCTTGCTTATCACTTTCGCGATCGCCCTTTGATATTCGCGACCGCTCTGATGATTCAGTAGAAATCTGCTTAAACTGATAGTAGTGTTCGCGTCCTAAGGTGCATCCAGAAGTTCGACGCGAGTGTCTCAACTCGACTGTGAGATTGCACCTAGAGCGACCACGAAATTCATATTTAGGCGGACTTTCATTTTGCCCAGTCAAAGAATGCCACGTGTGACCGTTATAAATCCACTTCAGTATTCAAAAAGGGCGACTGCACCTATCTTATGAGCGTCCGTCCCGACAACCACAGCATGGGCAAGATTCCTGCTGTAGAGCACTCAAATTCGACTGTTGAAGCAAATTTAAATGCAGCGACCGTACCTTGACCAAGGACGACCGCGTGAGACATTAGCGCGACCATCCTTATCTGAAGGACGACCGCGAAATGCTTCGAACAGGTTACTGAAGAAGGTCTAAACTGCCAAGACTTTATTCTCACTATCTATAACGGCTAGACAGACCACATTGACTATAAATACATTGCTACTCTAAGAAAAACAAGTAGATGAAAAGAGAGAATCAAAGAATTTATAGCCAAGCAACATATTTTACTTACATTTGAATTGTATTAGGTGTAAGCATTGAAAACACCATTGTATAAGTTTGAGTGTGAGCTTGGAAAACACTTAGGTTGTGAGAGTGAGCCTTGAAAAACTCTTGTAAAGGTTGTGAGTGTGAGCCTTGAAAAACTCTTGTAAAGGTTGTAAGAGTGAGCCTTGAAAAACTCTTATAAAGGTTTTTGAGTGTAAGCCTTAGCAAAACACTTGTCAAGTTAGGTGTGAACTTGTGAAAACACCAAAGTTGGAAGTGAGCTTGTAAAACTTCATTTCTGAGTGATACCTTAACAAGTTATTAAGGAAGTGGATGTAGGATTGAAGAAAATCTAAACCACTGTAAATATTGTGTGTTCTTTCTTTCATTCACTACTCAACCATTTCTCTATTCCACATTTCTTGTTTGTTGAGTTTTTAATTTGCCATTATTTCTTGAGGAAACCAATTCACCCCCCCTCTTGGTTGCCATCTTGGGACAACATGGTCTAAACACTCTATTCATCAAATCCATAAAAGCTGCAGGTCCATTCGTCAACTCAAAAGGCATTACCAAGAACTCATAATGGCCATACCTTGTGCGGAAAGCTGTCTTAGGAATGTCTTCAGCTCTAACCCTCAATTGATTGTACCCTGATCTCAAATCAATCTTGTAGAAAACTGCTGCTCCCTTCAATTGATCAAAGAGATCATCTATTCTAGGCAGAGGATACTTATTCTTGATAGTCACTTTATTCAATTGCCTATAATCAATGCACAACCTCAAAGTACCATCCTTCTTCTTTACAAACAAAACAGGAGCTCCCCACGGAGAAACACTAGGGCGAACAAACCCTTTATCCAACAACTCCTGCAACTGCACCTTCAACTCTCTCAACTCAGCAAGTGCCATTCGATAGGGAGTAATAGAGATAGGAGTGGTACCAGGTAACAAATTGATACCAAACTCAACCTCTCTCTCAGGGGGTAACCATGGCAACTCCTCAAGAAACACATTTGGGAATTCTGCAACTGTAGGTATACTATCAAGTTGAGAACCCACTACTCTGGTATCCACAACATGAGCAAGATAAGCATCACACCCTTTTCTAATCAACTTCCTAGCTGCAACAGTTGAAACAAACAAGGATGCAAGTTGTCTCTGCTCACTAGATACCATCACACTTCTACCATCACTGGTTCTCAGAGTAACACACTTCTTTTGAGAGTCTACCACAGCTCCATGCTTAGACAACCAATCCATGCCTAGAATCAGATCATATTCCTTAAAAGGCATTTCAATCAAATCACCAAGAAATTCCTCACCTTGCACCACAACTGAACTATCTCGGTGTACCTTGCTAACAACCACACTATGCCCTAAAGGATTTGTCACCAAGACATCAAATCCTAGGGACTCAGAATGAAATTCAGACACAGGCAAGATAGATGCACTTATGTATGAATGAGTGGATCCTAGATCAATCAAAGCAAGAACTGAAATGCCAAATAAAGAGAATGTACCCGCAATAACTGCTGAATCATTCGGCTGCCTCTGCATCACATACACTCACTGAGAAGACCCAGCCTCATTTGGCCTACTGCCTCCGGATGTAGAGCCTCCTCTCTGACTAATCCCGGGTCGACCACCTCTACTGAAACCTCTGCCCCCTCGACCACCTCTGCTAACACTAGGTCGAGAAGTTACAGTATCAGTCTGTATATCCTCCTGTAGCTCAGGGCAATCTTTGATAAAATGAGCTGGTGACCCACATCTAAAACATACTCCTGATCCACCCGTATTCCAACAAGTACCCCCATGTGTCCTACTACAATGAACACATATAGGTGGAATGGATCTCTGAACCACTGGAGTTGGAGCACTTGCTATAGAAATTGTAGGCCTCGATCTCTGCCTCTGATACTGAACTGACCTACTCGATTGCCTCTGGCTCCTATTGATCCTTGGAACAAAACTTCCTCGACCTCTCTTCATAGATGAAGACCCTGCCTCAAACTGGGGTCTCCTAAATCCGTCTCTTTCTCAGTAGCAGCTGCTACAATACCCTGTGCTCTCTCAACACTTCTAGCTGCTGCAACCAATTGAGAAAAGTCTTGGTACCGAGAACCATCAACAATACACATAATAGAGGGTCTCAATCCCTCCTCAAATCTCCTGCACCGGTCTATATCATCTGAAATAATCCCACCGGCATAATGACTCAACCGGATATACTCAATCTCATACTCTGTCACTGTCCGATTCTCCTGTCTCAGATTCAAAAATTCTATCTTCTTGACATCTTTATACTCCCTCAGAGTATATTTCTGTTCAAACTCCCACAGAAAATCCGTATAAGATAAGGTCGGTGGATCATCCATGGCATGTGGAACTGTCTTCCACCAATCATAAGCATCTTTCTGCAGAAGAGATCTAGCATAATCAAACTTCTCTTCAGGAGTGGCTTGCAACTGAATAAATACCCTATGCACTCTATCCAAACACTGTTCAGCTACTGCAGGGTCTGTAGTGCTAAAGAAATCCTCAGCCTCATACTTTCTCAATTTATCATAATGCCTCACCGGCACTAGTGGTTGTGGTGGCGGTGGCGGCTGATGCACCGAAGCTTACCTCAATAATTCTACCACATGTCTTAGCCAAACTGGCAGAACCTTATCAACTGCTGGTCTCTCTGGCACAGAAGCAGGTGCCTCTCTAGCTCTCTCAACCCTAGCTCCATCTCTACCCTCTTCAGGAGCTACACTCTCAGTACTACCTTCTATGGACTGACGTGACTGAGATGCCATCACTACATATATCTGCAAACATAGCAAAATATACCTCATCAAAGATCAGAGACTGCCAATGCCAAAGCATGTATCTTATCCAAAAACCATATTTTAAAATCAAGATTTTCTTTCTTTTTTTTTTCTTACAATTCACCTAGGTTGAGAATCTCAAACCTAGGCTTTGATACCAAAATAGTTGTAACACCCCCGTACCCCATATATGCACACTACATACAACCACATCTGTAATATACATATATCAGATACAAGAGTGTCACAGTTTATATTAAACAACCCAATCTTTCCTTTTAGCAATAATATGAGAAAACTTAAAACATTTTAGATATATTATATAACATAATAGATAAAACATTTATTCATTATGCAGCAGAAAATGTAGCAGTATTTACATATATATTTATATCAAAATCAATTTTTACAAAATATATAGAGTTTATACATGTTTGGCAGTTCGTCTCTGATCTTTAAGCCCACAATCAACACTTCAAAGTCTAGACTCGACTCGGTCTAGCTAAACTCTTCGGTTCTACCCTGTAACCTGCGATACGAACCACAATAGCGCTAAGCCAATGGCTTAGTGGTACAAACCACAATAACAATATGCTTTAATGTAATGCCAATGTCACACATTCAAATATTATAAACAATACCTTACATTAAGTCTTATTATTCATTTGTTTCATTATTCATAATTCACATGGAACCAAAGACAAGCATGGGCCCAAAAGATACTAATATGCCATTCAACTTTCAGAGTTAACGTTTTGGTTCAATATCACATTTATTAGTGACCCAACTAGGCTTCAAGGATTAGGCCCAACCAAGCTTCAAGGGGAGCGAAGCATGCTAAGCATCAACTCAACTTGGCTTCAAGGACCAAACCCAACCTAGCTTCAAGGGTTGTAACATCTCAACTAGGCTTCAAGGACTAGAACCAACCAAGCTTCAAGGGGAGTTAAGCATGCTAAACTTCAACCCAACTTGGCTTCAAGGATCAAGCCCAACCCAGCTTCAAGAGATCGTTACTATTAGGCATGCCACCAACAACAAAACTCTAAAAAGTGAATAACACATTAGGCATAGAATTCTTTTATTATTTGATTATCAATTCCATTCTCATTTCTTCATAATCATCTAGGCAAACATGCCCCAATTATTTCATTTGCATCATTATAGCCAACAACAATGGCTTCACATCTCATCATTAGAGTATACATAACCAATTGCATTGGACAGACATTTTGAATAATCATCATATCTTTCACATTATGCAAATCATAATATTAATCAAATGTATCAACAATGTAATAGATTACTTAACACATGTACAACCAAATGTGTTAAGTCCCAATGTCATGTAAATGTATGCAATAATGTAGGGTTTGTACTTACCTCAAGAGCAACTCACACAACACAAAACTTCTCTTCCAAGAATCCTCAACACTTGGATTAGGGCAACTCAATCTCTTCAAGACCTAATCCAAAAAGGATAATACACATTCACTTAGAGATACACATGAGATAATATGGATAAGAACCAACTAGGGCAACTCTACACATGACACGCTCAACAATATGGGCGTGTCCCTGACCATGCCCTAAATCCACAAAACAGAAGCTTTGACACGCTCAGTGACATGGGTGTGTCACTGGCCGTGTCAATCCTCCCTCAACACAGTAGCTATGACATACTCATTGACATGGGCGTGTCACTGGCCGTGTCAATGCTACTACAACACAGAAGCTGTGACACGCTCAGTGACATGGGCGTGTCACTGATTGTGTCACCCATCCAGAAAATAGAACCATTGACACGCCCAAAGACATGGCCGTGCTCATGGGCGTGTCAAGCCAAAAATCCTGATTCCGGCAACAACAACATCACATCCAAGAAACCTCTTACTTCCACCATTTTCCACTTCAAACAAACTTAACTAAACACACCCATAAACCATAATAACTTACAAAAACACCAAAACAATTCAAAACATACATCAAACACCATTTCACAACCATCACATACACACAACTCAAACACAACACTTGCTCTTCCAACACCAAACTTGACTCTATCTCTTCAATCAAACTCCAAAATCAACACCAATAAGATCAATCATCCTCAAATACATCACAATCAAATATATACATACTATCAAAAATCAATCACCAAACTCAATACACAACCTTAAAAGAAAATAATGGAATCAAGTGGAAAACTTACCAAAAGTGATGAAAATCTTTAGAATTCCAACTTGATCACTTGAAACACCTTCAAATCTTGAGTTTGGAAAGACAAAATCTCACTTTCTCTCTTGCTATGGAGTAGCCGGCCAAGGAGAAAAGAAAAGAAGAAGAAGATGAATAGAACACAAGTCAACTCTCTCTTAACCACTCAATCATCTCTTTAAATCTTAACCAAGCAATTTAAATAATAAAATATTCATAAATATCCTCATCCACTTCCTTTAATTTCCATTTCAATTAATTTAAAAAAAATAAATAAATCTTCTTTTGACCTTCCATTTCTTTGACTTGTATATGTTGTATATATCTCTATATATACAACATATACACTCTTTTCGTTATCTCTTTTCTCTTTCCACTTAAACATATACACTTATAACACTTAATCCAAAGACAACAATAAATATTCCAAAACCTTTAGGGTATACTTTTGGATATTACAGTTTAACCTACTGTAAAGGTTTTGGAAAATTGGAATGAATTAGGGTTTCATGAATCAAATTAGGGTTTAAGGGTAATATTATGAAATTAGGGTTTTAGGATATTTTAAAACATTTAGCTTTATAATTTTTAGCTATTGGATTATTATTTTGGATTTACTATATTGGGTTTTAATGTTTAGGTTTATAAGATTTTAAGGTTTTAAGAATTAGGGTTTAGGAAAACTAGGGTTTACTTATTAATTTTGGGGGTTTACTGTTTTTGGTTTTGAAGTTGAATTAGGGTTTTTTAGTGTTTCAGAAAATATATTTGATTTTAGAATTTGAGAAAACAGTTTAGGGTTTTTTAAAAGCTTTTTGAAATAGGAAAAAAGTTTTAAAGTTTTTGGAAACAAGAAGTATTTTTTTAGGGTTTTTAGAAATAAAAGGATCAATTTAGGGTTTTAAATTTTAGAAGAAACAAAATTAGGGTTCTTGAGTTTTAAAAGAAACAGAGGGAACCATTTAAGATTTATGGAAAACAAAGAAACAAATTAAGGTTTTTTAAGGTATTTAGAAACAGAGGAAATCATTTAAGATTTTTGGAAATGAAGATCAAGTTATTACATCTTCAAAGATCAAAGTTTTGAGTGCATAATCTTATGAATCAAATAAAGAACGAACCTACTGTAAGAAATAAAAAGAAATTAAAGATTCAAACCTTCGTTCGTTGGTTTCACCAAAAATTACTTCTTGGATTAACAAGGACAAAGGTAAGGTTGCTGCCTTTGATAGCTTGATTGCTTGCTTACTTATTCTCTTCTAAAAGTCCGATCAATTTGTAAAGTTTTAGTTCAAAATCCAAGTCCCAATCCAAATTTTGATTTCCCCCATTTTTTGTGTCTTTTTAGTGTTATTTATAGGAAATTTTGGAAGCTTAATTCCAATTGTTTAAGGAATTTATCATTAATTAGGAAAAGGAAACCGAAACCAAATAGAATTTGGTTTCAAAAATAATTACGTCAGAAAAATTTTGCTGGCGAAAAAACTGCTGCGGGCTGCTGCAAGGAACTGCATCGAAAAATTGTGAGGGGCGGGCTGCGGGCCATTTCATCCAACACTTTCGGCGGTGAATTTTT